>CAMZMU010000079.1:11010566-12237747 GCA_947311845.1 Poa pratensis
TCATCGTCAGCCGTAGCTTTTCCCTCGCGTCCTAGCTGGATTTCCTTCGCCATGGAGCTAGATATTTCCCCCACCGGGGCCCACAGGAAATTCGATTCAGGCAGCCAGCCGCTATTAACCGTCAACTCTCCAGCTAAGCCCCCATCCACTCCCCCCACCACTGACCAAAGCCGCTGCCTCTCTCTGCCCAACAAATTAACACAACACTTGGCGCAGGAGACCAGCCCGGGCAGCCATGGCAACCTGCCATGCTCGGAATCGGCGCAATGCAACCACCGCGCCCTGCTGGAGCCGGCGAGGGGATACCCCAAGCTGCAGGACCGCAAGAGAAGGACGGTCTCTGCTGGCGGCGGCGTTCTTGGCGAGGTGGCCTCCATCCTCTGCCTCACGGGGCCGATGGTTGGCGCCGGGTTCCTCCTCTACCTGCGCTCCCTCGTGTCTATGGTATTTCTCGGTCGGTCTCGGCCAACTCCCCCTCGCCGGCGGCTCCCTCGCGCTGGCTTCGCCAACATCACCGGCTACTCCGTGCTCTCCGGCCTCGCCGAGGGATGGACCCCGTCTGCGGCCAGGCGTTCGGCGCGGGCCGCACGGATCTCCTCGCGGTGGCGCTCCGGCGCAGCCGTCGTGCTGTTGCTCCTCGCGTCCGTCCCCATCTGCGCGCTCTGGGTCGCCATGCACCGCATCCTCGTCGCCACCGGCCAGGACCCGGAGATCGCCTCCACGGCGTACGCCTACATCCTCTGCTCCCTCCCCGACCTCATCGTGCAGTCCTTCCTCCACCCGCTCCGCATTTACCTCCGCGCGCAGTCCGTCACGCTCCCTCTCACCTACGCCGCCGCCGCCGCTCCTCCACGTGCCAATCAACTACGTCCTCGTCGTCACGTCCTCAGCCTCGGCATCCGGGGCATCGCCCTCGCGCGGTCTGCACCAACCTGAATTTCTTCTTTTCCTCGTGGCGTACGTGTGCTTCTTCGGAATGTACGGCCATGACGACGGCGAGACGAAAGCGTGCGCCGCGCAGGCCGACGAGGAGGGCGCCAAGGAATGGTGGAGCCTGGTGAGACTGTCCGTGCACAGCTGCATGTCGGTCTGCCTGGAGTGGTGGTGGTACGAGATCATGGTGCTCCTCTGCGGCGTGCTCGCGGACCCGAAGGCGGCGGTGGCGGCCATGGGGGTGCTGATTCAGACCACCTCGCTCATTATACATCTTCCCACACTCCCTCGGCTGCGCGGTGTCCCACGCGCGTCGGCCACGAGCTCGGCGCCGGGCGGCCAGAGCGCGCACGCCTCGTGGCACGCGTCGGGCTCGGGCTTGGCGCGGCGCTCGGCCTCGTGGCATGCGCATTCGGTGTCCGTGCGGGGCGTGTGGGCCCGGATGTTCACGTCTGACGAAGCCATCCTGCGGCTCGGGCCGCCGCGCTGCCGCTGATGGGCCTGGCCGAGCTGGGCAATTGCCCGCAGACGACGGGGTGCGGCGTCCTGCGCGGCAGCGCTCGGCCGGAGAAGGCGGCGAGGATCAACGTCTGGGCGTTTCTACGGCGTGGGCATGCCGGTGGCGCTGGCGCTGGCGTTCCGGCCGGCCCATCTGGACTTTTGCGGGATGTGGGGCGGCATGTTGGCCGCGCGCTGGTCTGTGCCGCGCTGATGCTGCGCGCCGTGGTCGGCACCGACTGGGAAGAGCAGACGGAGCGCGCGCGCCGAGCTCACCGGCGGCAGTACAGCCGACGGCGACATTCTCGATGAAGCCGACGGGCACAAGAGAAGCATGCACATGCGGCCAAAGCAGATGCCGACAACGCATTGCTCATGGTGGCCGATTGTGTGTAGCGGACAGTGGCGGAACCATAGCAAAGCCAAAGCCCGGGCAACAGTAGATTTAGAAGCATAAAAATGATTTTTTTCAATCAATGTACTGTACATATACACTACAAATACGCTGCGTGGCCGGCCGGAAGCCCGGGCGATGGCCGGGTAACAGGGACGCTAGGTCCGCCGCTGGTAGCGGACGATGGAGCAAGTCTCGATTCTTGGGATCATTGAATCCTTGATTGATTCTTTTAGCTATAGGAAATTTTCTAGTTTTGTAACTTTACTCAACTTTTTGGGATTCCGAAAAATGATAAGCTGCATCTCCTCCTGGATTTTGGCTTCTTTCGCTCCTCTTTGAATTGAGGGTATGAAGAGCCAAGGGAGCTTACAGTGAAGAGAGTGGCCGGTGTACAAATGTAGACGCTAGCCAGTGTTGCCTTCAGATTTGACAGCAATGCAGAACAATCTCTTCTTTTTATTTCCATTGGCATCAAGTGGTCTCATACAGGGGAACTAAATTTTCTTATATAATCTTGAGATTTAGTTATTAATGCCGAATGGTTTAACTTTGGTTATCTGCAATGTGCAAAACGGATGTGTTTTCTTTGGTGGGGGAGGAGGAAGCTCAATGGCTCATAAGTGTTGTACTGGCTTCTGTCTCAGCTTATTTATCTTGGTCAAGCTCTATGTGTCCCAAACAGCAGAAACAAAGCCACATTGCTTCTCTGTTGGTACCTTCTATCCTTGGAAATTCTCCCTTTCTTTGGACAACGCTGTCCCTCTTAGACAAGCTGTCCATCCCCATCGCTGCTACATGCTCTGTACAGATAAAATTCCAATATGTAAGTAAACAGTCTTTCAGGTAATTCTTGCATGTAAGAGGTAGTAACTGACTTCTGTTCCACGCGCCTGATTTTGCACGGATTACCATTAGCATGCAGTGCCAGTTTTCAAAAGTGTGGTTGTCAGGAATTCCGGGAATTGGCAGAAGGAATATATTAGTCCATCACTACCAGTACAGTCTGCCAAGAGCCCAGAGGCGGTTCTACAATTGATAAGTCCTTGGAACTTAAGATTTTGTTAGTGCCTGGTAAATTCAGTGCAGTGTAGATGCTTCGGTAAATCACGGATTTTTTATTGCAAAAACAATAAATAGTTTTTATGGCCAAATAGTTCGAAAAATGATCTGAATTAGAAGACATATGGCTACTGTTTCCGCAAGTTAAACATACACCCACCATTCTAAACTACAAAATGTTTTAGTTGTTTCAATATGGAGACTAGAATGAGTGAACCTACCAACCGAAACACGTCTAGATACATAAGAATAAAACAAAAGATGGATGATCTTATAATTAAGAACAGATGGAATAGTATATCTTTCTTATAATCTTTCTAAGCTTGTTTCTGGATCTGTGGGTTTAGCTACCCCATTATCTATTTCTATCAGATGCGCTCTTGTTCTAATATAGGTCAAATCTAATTTAAATGGTAACAATAAAACAACATACATAAGGGCATTAAGAGAATTTAGACAACAGAAAAAGAAAATATTGACTTAAACCATGCGTTTAACACCATTGTCAACCGTTCCATGCCAGAAAGGCATTGCTCATACCAACACAACATTGCAAGTAGAGAAAATTGATCCACAAAGGAGGTGGAGATTGTGGTGTACCCCATTTGGAAAGATGAATGCACAACAAAAGGTTGTGACCATCCATCTTGAATGGTGCCACCATCGGATATTCTCATCGTGTTGCGTAAGCTACCACCCCTCTCCCCCCTTGAGTTGTCCGGATCCGGTGTCATTCAATCAACGGGAGGAAAACCCCACAAATCGGATCCAGACAACATGACAACAACCAACTAATAATACATACACGACAACAAATCACCACACACACCTTTGTACGCCGCAACTTCTCATGCTAATGCACGTGATCTTGGACCTCTCACACTAGTGCACGTGATCTTGGCGCCACTGGCGCCCATATTTGCTAAAGTTGTTATCTCTTTGACCGCTTAACGACACAGCTACACGAGACACAAGCCGACAACACATTATCCACAAGTTCATCCAAAACAATTGAAATGTGCAATAACCACAATCCAACAAGAACAAAGCAAAAGATAAATCGATGTAAATATCTCGGGAGACCGATCTTTTGAAAATAAATTGCATCTCTTGAAAGTCTATGTTGAAAGAATACTATCACAAGCGTGCGCTATCGAATATTGGATGTAAACAGGGTTGCATGTAGGTTGTGGGTCCAAATTTTGATTCTAGTCATAAATAACACGTTTCTACTTCCAAAAATGGTTCGGTAATCCGATCTCGGGAAAAATACTTGTCTAGTCCAATTCTAGAACTTTTTTAGGACACATGATTTCTAAATGTTAGAATATGGAAAACATGGACGCCATGTTGAATTGTTAGGAAGATGCATTTGAATGATGCAAATAGAAAAACACATGCATTAAGATATTAGATCTTACTTGATTATAGAGAGATGGGTAGAGAAAGACACACTATGCACTGAACCTTTCAAAGGATTTTATTTTCGCGTAAGGTTAGACGTAACGGTTTGTTATGGTAGGACCGGAAGCGCGGTGCCAACCATTATAAATTGCACGTATGTAGATGATCGAATAGGTAAATATCGTTCCAAAAACAAATTAACTTGTTGTCAAACTACATTCTTACAAACTGAAACTTGAAATATATAGTTCTTATGCGTGACTAGGCTCGGTCAACTTTGAAGTATTTATTTCTCAGTCGACTAGTGATAGACTTCCGGTCGGCGGTGCATCTAGCTCTCTCTTCAAATGTAGGTGTACCGTCCGGATTTGGACCACGATTTATCTTGGAGTGGCTTGCATGACATGCTACCGATAGAATTGGCAAATGAGATTCCTATTAAAGATTGGTGGAAAAGGATGGCACAAGAAAAAGGGAAAGAAAGGAAGGCGATTACCTATATGATCATGCTTATCTCGTGGGAAATTTGGAAGTAACGCACCGTGAGGGTCTTATGCAACCAATCACTTGGGAAACGTTATAATTGCAAATATAAAAAAAGGAGGTGAGGATTTTTTTTTTGCATGGTAATACGATTCTCATTGATAAATAAAAAACGAGATACAAAGTACGTATACACCGATCTTACAGATCTGGAAAGATAGGATAAACCTATGTGACAAACCAGCGCCTATAAATCTTCTTCGGCACCACCGTAGCAGCCACCAAAGAAAGAAAAAAGACAGATCACCTCTTCACCCGAGTTCGACGCGGCTCCATCGCTGATCATCAGCTTTTCAAACCTCCAAAATAATTTGCCATAGGATAAACCATTGCCGTTGAAAGAATCAGACCGGGGCAGCACGACCCCGGACACGCCATCGAACTTCAGCACTGGCACCCCCGCACGACGACGTCGGAGTAGGGAACCAGAACCGTCAGCATCCAACCACGAATCCATCACAAGGTGCACCATCTTCCAGCTGTCACCGGTGCAGACCACCGTCTGCACGTACTCCTGGACGAATCCTCTCTGCTCCACCATGGCGCCGGAGACAATGCCGCAGCAACGGGACAGAGCAGGAGGAAAAACCCATCTGATGGAGTCGCCGCCGCCGCCTCGCTGACACCATCCATGAACCCTACATCCACTGATCTAAAATATTGGCAAGCACACAGTGCCACCAACTCCGAGACGCTGCCATGAAGGATAACGCCGGTGTGGGAGTAGAGTTTAGGCAGATTTATTTGCCCGGGCGTCGCTCCCACCACCCCAACAGTGCACCATGCCAGAAACTTCCTAACCTTAATTACCATGCAAAAACGGGGCCCCCCCCCTCCTGCCGCCGGAGCGGCAAGCGGAAGGAGAGAGGCCCAGCTCTTCCGTCGGTGGCCTGCGGCGACGGCGGCTAGGGCAGGAAAGCTGAGTCGCGTCGCGAGTCGCCTTCGAGCGCCTCACGAGCGAAGCGTTTGGATTTCCGTCCCGTGAAAGGAGGTGAGGATTTGGAGTGCGGTCAATGCAAAGTTCTTGGGCTACGTAATTCTGAGAGAGTAGGTTTCTGTATTGACAACTTCTCGTAGGAAAATTATGTAAACCTTCTTTTTAAATAATGAAACTGGTAAGTCTTTTGCCTTGATATGAAAAAAAGTCTTCCGATCAAATAATATCTTTCTCTTAGATACTTGGACTAATCCAAGTGTCAGGACTAAGTGGTTCTTCACGTGACCTATAAATCATTATACTTAGCATAGTGGGAATAGAAAAATAGATACCTTTTTTCAAAATGTGGTAGTGTCAAAATAGCTATAAGACTGTACAAGAAAGTCTATTGCTGGCTAAATCACCTATCATTCACACTCCTGACGTATAATATTTGACCCAATTGTCGATTGAGGATCACAATTCTGACAACCTTATTGCAAGTGCCTACTACTAAAACTTAAATTGGGGACGAATTGCTCGCTAAAACCCCATTGGTGCTAGCTTTTGTTCCTTTTTCTCTGTGATGTATCTGAGCTTTGGTTTTGTTTTTCGAAACCAAGCAAAGACTTTGCCATGTTCATTAGTTAATAAAGAGTTTTTTATAGTTTTAACAGATGTGCCTAGCAGACATCCTAGGACATTAACAAAACATATTCTACTATATATAAAAGGCCGAAGGATCCCTGCCCTCTCCCGCCCTCCACGTCGCCCCCAAACCGCGTCCGTCCGATCGACGCGACCGACGGCTGGGATCATCCCACGTCGCCCCAATTCCAGGCCGGTTACTGTAGCTCCGAATTTTAGCCAATCAAAACGCGACACGTCATCCGGTCACTCACCGGTCGCCCGGTGCTCAGCCGGTCGCCCACCCGGTCGCCGCACGTTTTTCTTAAAAAACCCCACTTTCTAATATTTGCATACAATCAACGCTTCACGCCCACGGAGGATCTAAACGTAATTAGTAGAAAATCTAGGGGCCTATCCATAAAACCATCAGTGACCACGATCTCCTCCTCCTCGCGACGCCGGATCCGCCGGCAGCGCCGCCACCCCCCCCCCCCCCCCCCCCGCACGCATCGGCACACGCGGCGGGGTACGCCCCCGTGGCCGCCACCTCCTCGCTGACGCACGCGCTCCGGGCCACCGCCGCCGCCGCGTGGGCTTCCGCCGCGTTCTGCGCGCCTCTGGCGGCGCTCTGACGACCATACAGGGCGGCGCCGCCACCACCATGTTCCCCGCGATGAGGCGCTTCGTCTGCGCCCAGGCGCGCGTCCTGGAACGCGCCGGAGCGCCGCCGGCGAGCTCGACGCCGCCGCGGGCGGAGCGGCCAGATCCAACCCCCGTGACATCAACACGACGTCATAGGGGCCCACAGTCAGATTTTTTTGAGAAAGATTTTAAAATTCTACTATATATAAAAGTAATTCCAAATAATGCAAACAACTAATTTTAAATATGCCCACAAATTTTTAAAAAGATGGTGCAACCTATCCGCGCGATTTTTAAACAACTCTATATAAACATGTCCACAAAAAAAGGACAACTATTTTTTTTAGATAAAAAGGGCCCCGCCCCGTTCCATTTCATAGAAAAGAAACCACCATGTCTTACAACAGCATTCCGGAGAACGATTAACATCGCCCCAGAAACTAGAAAGGAAATTACAACGAGATGATTCTCTGAAGTTAGTGCTCAGAGAACATCAACCCAACGAGGGAGGACACAGAGAGCTTTGCAGCATTGACGAGGAGGGATCGTCGGTATCGTACGGAGGAGCTCCGCACCAACACCCACGGCCGCGCCATGTCCTTAGAGGGAACCTTGCCACCACTCCGGCAGCCCACGCGCGCCCCAGATGGACGACACTGAGAAGAGCAGCACTGCTACCGGGGGTACGCCCCAGCACCGTCGTTGAAGACCGCAGCCATGAGGAATGTCCCAAGCGAGCTGGCATCGTCCCACCATCTCCCATCGATAGCACGGAGCACTGAACATCTAGGTAGCACCTCCAGGAAGGACTACGACGCAAGGCGCCGCTGCTACCCAGACCAGCGAGCTGGTCCTGGGGTTTCCCCTGGCGTTCAGGGGAGCGGAAACATGGGCTGCCATGACGCCCTCCAGGGAGGATGACGACGCCCTCAGGCGCCGCCACGCCAGTGCCGGACATACCGGCAGGGAATTCTCCCGCACTTCCAAAGCCGCACATCAAAATCCGTGCCAGGAGATGGGGGAAGGTACCTTGCCGACGAAGGACTCCGCCGGGATGGAGAGCACAGACGACGGCCAAGCGACCAGGTCTCGGCGGCCTCCGCACCTCTGGGGAACCAGCGCCACACCCTCAGGGTTGCAGCCGTGCGCTACTGCCACGACCCACAAAACCCAGATCGAACCCAGATGGGACTCTGTGGCCGCCCCCAGGCGTAGGCCTAGATCGGGCCCGGCCCCGACTGCTCGTCGTCGTTGCCGCGTCGGCTTGGCGGAGCAGCGCGGACGCCAGATCGCCGGGGGGAGATGAGGCGGAGCGCCGCCGGCGCGGAGGCGAGCAGGCGACGCGCCCGGAGCATCTCTGGTCGACTTGTGGGATTTGAGTTGGGATTTCGATTTTCAGGAGGAGACAGACCTCCCGCCGCCGCCGTCCGCCATGGGACGGCCTCCTCCGGCGGCAGCGGGGGGAGAGGACGAGGTATGGAGGTGGCTGGCGGCGGCGGCGCGGGCGCCCTGGGGTCGCCTGGGAGCGACCCGGGTGTAACATCCCAAGTTTTTCAAAAATTTGAAAAAAATCAGAAAAATTAAAAACTTTTCGAAAACTATATGTATGTTGATTTGAAAAGAAAATTCATGCATGCATCCATCATATTCTTGCATTGTTTGCATTTAAAATTTTCAAAGGTTGGAAATTAGTTCCACTTGAAAACCTATTTGAGAAAATGTTAAAAATAAAATAGCAATTATGCTATTTTTTTTTACTTGGTTTTATGTGTTGTGTTTTGTTTGTATTTATGGTAAATAAGTATTTTCAAATATTTACAATTGTGGTACTTAATTTTATTTAAGCCACATTTGTTTTGTTTTAAAACATATTTTAAATTTGGACATTAAATGTCAAATTGTTTTAAACTCAATGTAAAGATTAATTTCTAAAATTGGTGGAAAAGTGTTTTTGAATGTCTATTTTGACAGGTTTTCTTTTTACAAAATTTTAGGAATTGATTTGAGTCCTTTTGGATTTATATTTTAAAAGTTATTTAGAAAACCAGAAAACAGAAAAGGAAAAGAGAACAAAAAATGGAAAAGGGCTAACTGGGCCGAGCCCATCTCTTCTCTACCGCGCGTGCAGCAGACAGCACCCAGCAGCAGCCCACCTCCCTTTCTCTCACTGCCAGGTGGGCCCCACCCATGACGCAAGACGTGACGCAATCAGTCTTCAACCTCTCGCGCAAGAAAGAACTCCGAAACCCTTGCCAAATCCGGAGCAAATTCGTCGCGTTTAAACGGTTTCTATCCAATCTCTCGAGCCCCATATAAACCCCGCACCCTCCGTTATCTTTTGCCCCAAAAACCGCAACTCGAGAGCCCCCAGGCTGCTCGATTTCAAGCTCGACGTGCCACCACGGTCGCCGGCAAATTTCTTCGAGTCCGGCGAGTACCAGCCACCCCGAGCTCTCCCATCTCCTCCTTTCTTCGTAATTCTTCCTTGCGCACATCCCTGATCTTGTCCCGTGATTTTTTTCGTGCACAGAATCAGGCGGAGCTTGATCGACAGGAGCTCTCCGCCGCTTCTCCAACTCCGGCGAGCTATTCTCGACCACCAGAAGCGCCCGCGCCACCCCCTTCTGCATCGTCGAGTTCGTCTTCATCTCCTGCATCCGTCGGTATGCTTTTCCCCTTCCTTGTCTCTCTGTAGCACTGGATCGTCTACTCCGGCCATGGCGCCACCGTAGAGGTAGAAGTCCGGCATGTTTCCGGTGGAGACGTCGGTCGTTTTTGGCCGTAGAACCTAGGCCGTTGGATCTGCGATGGACGCCGTAGATTAGATCTCACCGCAAAGGGGTACCAGCCAACCAGAAGAAGCCACGTCGTCAAGTCGTCCACAAAGCCCGCATCCGTCCACGTCCGTCCGCACCGCAACCCGTCCGCGTCTGCATCCGCCCGCGAAGAGAAGCGCACCAATCGGAGGCCGCCGCGTGGACGCCATCGCCGAGGACTTCAGCGTGAAGATTTGTTTTTCTTTTCTTCTTTCAATCTGGCCCCTGCGTATCACAAATAGGTCCCTGCAAATTAGATTCATTATTAATTTTTACTCGTTTATCCAAATCTTATGAAAATATATTTTTGGAAAGCTTATGACTTGTAGAAACTTTTGGTATACTTATTTTGAGGTTTTGTCGAAATTAAATTAGTTAATTTTCAAAAATGGTTTAAATAGTATTTTGAATATAATTTGAGTTTAAAAATAGACTTTTGAGTAAACTCTTTTTCTATAGTTTTGTATGCCTAAGTATTGGCCGTAGGAATACTCTATTAATTTTGTAAAATAATTTTTTCAATGATTTTTGAGTAAATATTGTTTAAATGCTTTTTAGGTGTTATGTTAATTAATAAAATGTATTAAAAATTATTTCTTCTTATTTTCGAGTTGTAAAATAACTTAGTAGTATTTTGGAGACTTTAGCACTTAAAGAACTTAGAAATATTTTGTCTCTCTCAAAATAAAACTATTTCTTCCTTAGAAATTTTTTGACAAGTGTTTTGACAACACTTTTTCCTTAGAGAATTTTAGCCTCTCTTATGTTGATTAACTTTTACTTAGAATTTATTTGTGACTTATTGTTTGACCCTTGGTCCTTAGTTATTTTGGATCATCTTTATTTCTTGCATTTTCCTTAGAGCATTTTCATAAGCATGGCATGCATATTAAGTCCTTAGTATTATTTTTGTACTTCTTACATGACTTCCTCCTTAGAAATTTTGAGGATACATGTTAGCTATTATGATTCTCCTAGTCAAAAATCACTAAGTTAGAAATTAGTAGAAATCAAGGAAGGACTTAGCTTGAAAACAAGACTGCAGAAGCATCTCCAAGAAGAAATGACTTAGAAGAAATCAAGAGAAAGTTCATGAAGACCAACCAGCTGCATTTTCTTCATTTCCTTCTCTCCTTTCTTCCTCCTTCCCTTAAAATTCATGGTGGCTGAGTTATATTCAAGATCAACCAGCTGCCAACATCATCAAGTCTTCAGAATCAACAAGTCCACAAATGTGCAATGAAGTCAACACATCACGTAAAACCACAAGGAAGCAAAGAGAGGAATTTTAGAAGACCAACTACTTCTTTTCTTTCTATCTCCTTTCTATTTTTGTCTCACTTTGGACAAAGGCCAAGTCCTTGGTGTTTAAAGACTAAGTTCATAGAGTGCTATTTGAAGATCAATGAAGCTGCAAAGGAGTTGAAGATTATTTGAAGACCAAACTTGTGAAGACTTAGAGTAGCTTTACAACCTTCAAGTGGTGGTTTTATCAAATTTATTTTACTCTACCTTGACCTTGCCTTAGCTGAATGGGATAATATTTTGTTTTGCTTGTCTTTCATACCACATTTCTTTGTATCATCCTGCATCTCATGCATGTCATATTTTCTAAGTGTTGTATTTATGATTGTATGTTTATTTGTGATTTGTTTGACTTGTTAGAAATTCCGGAGAGAGACGAAAGTGGTTGCAACTGCTACTACTACACTTTGCCAAGGCAAGTGGCACACCCCCATAAATTTCCTAAGTATTTTTCTATGCATGACTTAGTGTATTTCTTTATATGCATGTGTAGGATAGTATTGCTATACTAAAACTACTATCTCCTTTACACTAGTTGTGTCTAGAATCCTATTGATAACTTGGTAGAATTATTGATGCTATGCAAAAGTGTTTTATTGAAAAGTTAAATTCTACTAAGTTAATTTATCACCTGGGTGGATTTGGGCTTGCATGGCTGTCTGAGTTAAGTGTTTATTCACTTGTGGATTGCCACCCAGGATTAAAGGGACCAATGTTTCTCTAAGTGAAGTTGCTTACCGTGCAGCCATTAGTCATATGAGCTCTGGCTAGATGGATTAAGTTGCGTGGACTCCTCCCGGCTTGACAAGCAGATGTAGAGGATGTAGGTGGAACGGGTCAAGCCGGTATGGGATGGGGAATATGCTTCTGAAAAGTCTCGTCTCAACTCTCTCCTTTTCCTTAGCACAAATTGAGTGCTTGAGGATAGTTTGGGTTTGTTGGGTCTAATGGTGAAAGTGCACAACCTCTGCAGAGTTAAAAACTAAGTACTTAGCTGTGTCCCCGGTTACGGACAATTCAAGCAGCTGATCAAGGATGGCAACGGAGGCTCCCAACATCTTATTTCTCTAAGTAAAACTTGATGGTGAACAAGGGTAGACGAGACTATGGATTTCATGCCATATTGTCTCGAACATTTGAAGAAAATGTTTTACAAAGTGTTAGGCAAAATTAGCTTTTATGCAAAATAGCCTTGAACTCCACCAGCCAAATATGCATATAGGCTATAGAGTTATTCCATTAAGTGTCCACATAGTGTCACTTGCCAGATCCATTTTTAATGGTATCTGACCCACTTTGTTGCAAATTATTAATTGTTGCAGAATTTTCTGACGATGAGTAAGGACTACGTTTGGGTTTCGAGCCTACAACCAACATGTTTTCGCCTGTGGCGCATCATGAAGATGGAGGCTCTTTGAAGATTTATTTTCCGCCGCTTTATGTTTTAAGCTAGCTTAAGCTATGCAAAGATGTATCGAACCATTTATTTTACCAAGTCTGGATCATTCATGTAATAATTGATACAATGTTGTGATATTCGTCTTAAACTGTGTGTGCAAATGAAACGATCCAGGGGTTTGCACTATACACAGGTACCTTGCCATTTCTAAGTGCAGGTACGCTACAGATGGTATCAGAGCATAGTGTTGCCTGTAGGATTGAAACCCTAAGTCTGGATAGAAATAGGCTGGCCATAGGAATTAAAAGCTAATTTACTCTACTATAAAAGTTTAATCTTGTTTCTTCCTTTTCTTTGAACTTATTCTAGTAACACTTGATCTAATCTCCTCAAAATTCTGTTTAGATGGTCCCCTTCGCCTTCACGGAGATTCCGAGAGACAGCGTGACTTGTCCTTTTGGAGTTCAACTGAATGATATCTGCAAAGATCTTGATTTGGTTCCCCCAACCTTCAAAATAAGGACGATACCCTCAGAGATAACCAATAAGCAACGCTGGGAGATTGAGACAGAGATCCTACCTGGTACTACCAGGATTCCCACCGAGGCAATTGTCTACAAGAGGGTGTACCCCACCTGGGAGACTGGCCTTCTGCTAGCAAAACACGAGGCACTATCACGTATCTGTGAGGAAATCTACGAGATGATGCCCCAAAACTCTCCCTACCGTCCCTTCGGGAGGCGTAATGCTAATGGACTACCCCACTGGAGTCGAAAGGATCACGAGAAGCTAAACCCTATAGAGCTACAAATGGAAGATCTGGAGTTAGCAACACATATAGCTGCCACTGCACTCCATGCTGAGATGAAGATGATGGACGAGGCCAAGGAGTTGATTGAGGAGCAGAGGAAGGAGATCGAGACCACTATAGAAATAATAGTCTCCGAAGAATTGCAGAAGCAGAAGCGTGAGACGACCAAAGATTTGAAGCAGAAAATTTGAAGCTTCTAAACAAGGTCGACAGACAGGAAGCAACGATAGCAGCCCTTCAGGAGAATGTGCCCAACTCGCAAGGGAGTCATTCGAAGAGGAGAACTCTAGGATGAAGCGCCCTAAGACTAAGGCCTCCACCGAGTGTTCCAGCAAGAACCAGAGAGAGTAGTCACCCACCAACCCTAGAATTTTGTCTGACGACGTTAGTTTTCATTATTGACCAACCAAAATTGTGGTATGGCAGTACTTAGGCTTGTATTTTCAGAATATCCGTTGTTACCTGGGTTTGAAGTCAAGAGAAAAGTTTGAAAGTTTAAAGCTTGTTTTGAGCTTGTTTGTGTTGTGCTATGTGAATGCTTGTATGGGTAGAAATATTTCCCTTAGAATCTGTCTATCTTATACTTATCTATTCCAAAACCCACAGATGTCTCCCCAGAGTGCACCTGAAGACAACAACAACACCAGCACCAACAACGTTGAAGCAATGTTGCAGAAGATGAAGGCAACACAAACCCAGCTGATGACCATGATGACCCAGATCAAAGCAAATCAAAGTGAACCACCACCACCCCTAACCCATACGGATAGACTTGTCAAATTTTTAAGTCTTGAACCCAACACGTTCCACCCTACAAATGATCCAATTATGGCAACCAACTGGCTACGATCAATAGAGAAGGATCTGATACTTTGTGAGTGCATCGACACAGAGAAAGTGAGTTTTGCGTCTTATTTCTTGGAAGGACTTGCGGCTAAATGGTGGAGAACTTATCATAGCACTCACACATGTGATACTTTAACCTGGAAAGAGTTCAAGGAAGGGTTTTGTAGTGTTTACAGTTCCCCTGACATGTGGAACATGAAGCAAGAAGAGTTCCTAAATCTGAGGCAAGGGGACAGGACGCTCAAGGAGTATAGAGATGATTTCTATGCACTGTCTCGTTATGCCCCTGAAGGCATAATTATCGAGGAAGAGAGGGAGGAAAGTTTTCTCAAGAGACTATGTGATGAGATGAAAGTCCCTTTCACAGTCACACACGCTTGGGAGTATCAGGCCTTACTGGACCAAGCACTCATACTGGAGGATGATATCAGGAAGACGGGAAATCTGAAGAGAAAGCTAAGTATCAACAAACATCATTCTGAGCCTTCATTCAAAAGACACCATACTCCTGAGGTGAACCATAGCCACAAACAGGGGAATCACCATAATTAAGGGGGTCACCTCAAACATCGTGACCGCAATGGTGGATCCAAAGGAAGCAATGGAGACCACAAGAAAGACATCAGCCAAGTGATTTGCTACAAGTGCAAAAAAATGGGACATTATATAAGTGATTGCCCTGAATGGAAGGAAGGAGCTGCCAAGCCCAACCCATTCAAGGGAGGACATGCAAACCATATCCATGTGGAAGGAAACTACAATGAGCCTAAAAGGGTGAACGGTACGTTCTCAATAAAGTTTGCACCTTGAAGTTCGACTACCAACAAAATTTCTTTTAAGGGTGGTAGCCACCGAGTTATCCCAGTCACAACCTTTTGCTAGCCTTCCCGAATCTCGGGGACGAGATTCCTTTTAAGGGTGGTAGTATGTAACATCCCAAGTTTTTCAAAAATTTCAAAAAAATCAAAAAAATTAAAAACTTTTCGAAAACTATATGTATGTTGATTTGAAAAGAAAATTCATGCATGCATCCATCATATTCTTGCATTGTTTGCATTTAAAAATTTCAAAGGTTGGAAATTAGTTCCACTTGAAAACCTATTTGAGAAAATGTTAAAAATAAAATAGCAATTATGCTATTTATATTATTATTTTTACTTGGTTTTATGTGTTGTGTTTTGTTTGTATTTATGGTAAATAAGTATTTTCAAATATTTACAATTGTGATACTTAATTTTATTTAAGCCACATTCGTTTTGTTTTAAAACATATTTTAAATTTGGACATTAAATGTCAAATTGTTTTAAACTTAATTTAAAGATTAATTTCTAAAATTGGTGGAAAAGTGTTTTTGAATGTCTATTTTGACAGGTTTTCTTTTTACAAAATTTTAGGAATTGATTTGAATCCTTTTGGATTTATATTTTAAAAGTTATTTAGAAAACCAGAAAACATAAAAGGAAAAGAGAACAAAAAAAAATGGAAAATGGCTAACTAGGCCGAGCCCATCTCTTCTCTACCGCGCGTGCAGCAGACAGCAGCCCAGCAGCAGCCCACCTCCCTTTCTCTCACTGCCAGGTGGGCCCCACCCATGACGCAAGCCGTGACGGAGTCAGTCTTCAACCTCTCGCGCAAGAAAGAACTCTGAAACCCTAGCCAAATCCAGAGCAAATTCGTCGCGTTTAAACGGTTTCTATCCAATCTCTCGAGCCCCATATAAACCCCGCACCCTCCGTTATCTTTTGCCCCAAAAACCGCAACTCGAGAGCCCCCAGGCTGCTCGATTTCAAGCTCGACGTGCCGCCACGGTCGCCGGCAAATTTCTTCGAGTCCGGCGAGTACCAGCCACCCCGAGCTCTCTCATCTCCTCCTTTCTTCGTAATTCTTCCTTGCGCACATCCCTGATCTTGTCCCGTGATTTTTTTCGTGCACAGAATCAGGCGGAGCTTGATTGACAGGAGCTCTCCGCCGCTTCTCCAACTCCGGCGAGCTATTCTCGACCACCAGAAGCGCCCGCGCCACCCCCTTCTGCATCGTCGAGTTCGTCTTCATCTCCTGCATCCGTCGGTATGCTTTTCCCCTTCCTTGTCTCTCTGTAGCGCTGGATCGTCTACTCTGGCCATGGCGCCACCGTAGAGGTAGAAGTCCGGCATGTTTCCGGTGGAGACGTCGGTCGTTTTTGGCCGTAGAACCTAGGCCGTTGGATCTGCAATGGACGCCGTAGATTAGATCTCACCGCAAAGGGGTACCAGCCAACCAGAAGAAGCCACGTCGTCAAGTCGTCCGCGAAGCCCGCATCCGTCCACGTCCGTCTGCACCGCAACCCGTCCGCGTCCGCATCGCCCGCGAATAGAAGCGCACCAATCGGAGGCCGCCGCGTGGACGCCATCGCCGAGGACTTCAGCGTGAAGATTTGTTTTTCTTTTCTTCTTTCAATCTGGCCCCTGCGTATCACGAATAGGTCCCTGCAAATTAGATTCATTATTAATTTTTACTCGTTTATCCAAATCTTATGAAAAATATATTTTGGAAAGCTTATGACTTGTAGAAACTTTTGGTATACTTATTTTGAGGTTTTGTCGAAATTAAATTAGTTAATTTTAAAAATGGTTTAAATAGTATTTTGAATATAATTTGAGTTTAAAAATAGACTTTTGAGTAAACTATTTTTCTATAGTTTTGTATGCCTAAGTATTGGCTGTAGGAATACTCTATTAATTTTGTAAAATAATGTTTTCAATGATTTTTGAGTAAATATTGTTTAAATGCTTTTTTAGGTGTTATGTTAATTAATAAAATGTATTAAAAATTATTTCTTCTTATTTTCGAGTTGTAAAATAACTTAGTAGTATTTTGGAGACTTTAGCACTTAAAGAACTTAGAAATATTTTGTCTCTCTCAAAATAAAACTATTTCTTCCTTAGAAAATTTTTGACAAGTGTTTTGACAACACTTTTTCCTTAGAGAATTTTAGCCTCTCTTATGTTGATTAACTTTTACTTAGAATTTATTTGTGACTTATTGTTTGACCCTTGGTCCTTAGTTATTTTGGATCATCTTTATTGCTTGCATTTTCCTTAGAGCATTTTCATAAGCATGGCATGCATATTAAGTCCTTAGTATTATTTTTGTACTTCTTGCATGACTTCCTCCTTAGAAATTTTGAGGATACATGTTAGCTATTATGATTCTCCTAGTCAAAAATCACTAAGTTAGAAATTAGTAGAAATCAAGGAAGGACTTAGCTTGAAAACAAGACTGCAGAAGCATCTCTAAGAAGAAATGACTTAGAAGAAATCAAGAGAAAGTTCATGAAGACCAACCAGCTGCATTTTCTTCATTTCCTTCTCTCCTTTCTTCCTCCTTCCCTTAAACTTCATGGTGGCTGAGTTATATTCAAGATCAACCAGCTGCCAACATCATCAAGTCTTCAGAATCAACAAGTCCACAAATGTGCAACGAAGTCAACACATCACGTAAAACTACAAGGAAGCAAAGAGAGGAATTTTAGAAGACCAACTACTTCTTTTCTTTCTATCTCCTTTCTATTTTTGTCTCACTTTGGACAAAGGCCAAGTCCTTGGTGTTTAAAGACTAAGTTCATAGAGTGCTATTTGAAGATCAATGAAGCTGCAAAGGAGTTGAAGATTATTTGAAGACCAAACTTGTGAAGACTTAGAGTAGCTTTACAACCTTCAAGTGGTGGTTTTATCAAATTTATTTTACTCTACCTTGACCTTGCCTTAGCTGAATGGGATAATATTTTGTTTTGCTTGTCTTTCATACCACATTTCTTTGTATCATCCTGCATCTCATGCATGTCATATTTTTCTAAGTGTTGTATTTATGATTGTATGTTTATTTGTGATTTGTTTGACTTGTTAGAAATTCCGGAGAGAGACGAAAGTGGTTGCAACTGCTACTACTACACTTTGCCAAGGCAAGTGGCACACCCCCATAAATTTCCTAAGTATTTTTCTATGCATGACTTAGTGTATTTCTTTATATGCATGTGTAGGATAGTATTGCTATACTAAAACTACTATCTCCTTTACACTAGTTGTGTCTAGAATCCTATTGATAACTTGGTAGAATTATTGATGCTATGCAAAAGTGTTTTATTGAAAAGTTAAATTCTACTAAGTTAATTTATCACCTGGGTGGATTTGGGCTTGCATGGCTATCAGAGTTGAGTGTTTATTCACTTGTGGATTGCCACCCAGGATTAAAGGGACCAATGTTTCTCTAAGTGAAGTTGCTTACCGTGCAGCCATTAGTCATATGGGTTCTGGCTAGATGGATTAAATTGCGTGGACTCCTCCCGGCTTGACAAGCAGATGTAGAGGATGTAGGTGGAACGGGTCAAGCCGGTATGGGATGGGGAATATGCTTCTGAAAAGTCTCGTCTCAACTCTCTCCTTTTCCTTAGCACAAATTGAGTGCTTGAGGATAGTTTGGGTTTGTTGGGTCTAATGGTGAAAGTGCACAACCTCTGCAGAGTTAAAAACTAAGTACTTAGTCGTGTCCCCGGTTACGGACAATTCAAGCAGCTGATCAAGGATGGCAACGGAGGCTCCCAACATCTTATTTCTCTAAGTAAAACTTGATGGGTGAACAAGGGTAGACGAGACTATGGATTTCATGCCATATTGTCTCGAACATTTGAAGAAAATGTTTTACAAAGTGTTAGGCAAAATTAGCTTTTATGCAAAATAGCCTTGAACTCCACCAGCCAAATATGCATATAAGCTATAGAGTTATTCCATTAAGTGTCCACATAGTGTCACTTGCCAGATCCATTTTTAATGGTATCTGACCCACTCTGTTGCTAATTATTAATTGTTGCAGAATTTTCTGACGATGAGTAAGGACTATGTTTGGGTTTCGAGCCTACAACCAACATGTTTTCGCCTGTGGCACATCATGAAGATGGAGGCTCTTTGAAGATTTATTTTCCGCTGCTTTATTGTTTTAAGCTAGCTTTAAGCTATGCAAAGATGTATCGAACCATTTATTTTACCAAGTCTGGATCATTCGTGCAATAATTGATACAATGTTGTGATATTCATCTTAAACTGTGTGTGCAAATGAAACGATCCAGGGGTTTGCACTATACACAGGTACCTTGCCATTTCTAAGTGCAGGTACGCTACACCGGGTGTCTGGAGAGTGTTTCTTTCAAAAAGGACAACTATGTCGACGTGGTCACATAAAAATATATATGCACACCCAAAATTCAAATTTCAAATTTGCATCTGCCTCCCAAATTTGCGTGTTTTGTGAACGTCAAAGAAAATTCAAACGCGTTAAACTATTCAAATAATTGGCGATTTCCGAATTTGAACATTTCTCGAAACTTTTAATTCACAACAACTTTACGGTTGAACAATTCAAAATTTAATCCCACGGGCGCGGCGGATGCCGCGATTAGTCCCCTAGTAAGTCTAATCTCCCGAGATTACAATGCCCAAAAAGGAGTTGCCGGACCAAGCCCACATCATGGCCTCCTGTTTGATCTTAACGATGACGACGATGGAAATGGGGGCATGGTGTGGCAAGACCCTAGCATTTATGTCCTTCCAAACTTCCCATTAGGCAAGCACGAGCAATGAGGCGAACGGTTCCCTAGCCTTATCATTCGGTAGAGCGAGCTTTGTCCACCAATCCTTGACATATGTCTGGTTGGGCCAAACAGCGGGATCGATGTCGTGGAAGCCACTCCAAGTAAGTATTCGTTGGAGGCGATCCGATTCCCAAACCTTATGTGTGCTTTACCAACCAAGCGAAGATCTTGCACACTTGGCGTGTTCGTTGCCTTCAAATGGCATCTTGCCGGCGAATGAGGTGGCGTCGATTCCGTCCCGCGCAATCTGAGCTTAATGATTTTTGTCCATCTATATGAATGGGGATTGCCTGCCGGTCCTAAATAACCAAACAAAACAAAATTAGACAGCAATGAAAAACCGACGAGTGATATTGCAGCCCGGTACGTGCGTGACGCAAGCATGTGGTACCCAAAAGAAATGAAATGCACGGGACGGTAGTAGGGCAGCCCTGACAAAAGCGTAGTAATTCACGTAACGCCAAGTTAATTCATCAATCACTGTGCTGCTCAAACCCTCCATCACTGATGCATCTGCAGCGGCAAGTACAACGCTGGCTTGAATGCCGTTCCCGAGACGATCCAGTCCCTCTGCTCCTTCTTTACACCAAAACGGGAGGGGGCGGGAAATGGGGAATGCATGGCAAGGCAGGGAATTTCTCCCAGCCGGGAAGGGCATATGCAGGCGCCCAGGATTTCACGTGCCCCAGGAACGACTTCCGTCCGGCGTTCCAAGATTCGCGCTGGAGAGAGAATCGGACATGCCCCCGTGCCCGCACTGTCCCGCACACATGGCTCCGTAATTACCGGGCGTGGACCCATTATCGCTCCCGACCAGCGTCGTGCGAGCCGTGGTGTACCCCCCGGACCCACCCGTCAGCGTGATTAGTTCAAATTTCGGGATGCGTGCAAATCACCTGGCGTTATCCCATTCCACCGCCCCCATTTTGCTCGCTCGCTCTCTCTTCTCCGCCCTCGCTGGCGAACGCAGAGGCGATTTCTGCGGCTTAGGTTTGTGAGCGCGCCGGAGCCGGTGAGTCGTCGGCCAACGGAGGGCCGCCGCGGTGAGTTCTCCTTCCTCGCCCCCTTCTCGCACGCGCGCGTTGGTTTCCAGTCAATTTCGTCAATTCGGGGTAGAGGATTTTGGAGTTTCTAGCGGGTTCATCTGTTGTCCGTCGACGGTTCGAGCTCTGCCGTGAGAGGATCTATGTCCTGGTGGTGGTAATTGTACTCTGTTCCACTCGGATTTTGCTGCGAGCGCAGGTGAGGTTCCGTGTTGCGAGAAGAACGGTGGGGAGGCGGGGCCTGGGGTTTGCGGGGAGGCTTGGATGCTTTTTTTTTGCCGGTGCGTTGTTAGTACACTGCTCGAGCTCCGCAGCGAGAGGATCTGTCTCGCGGTGGTGTTTTTGCTGTTTGTTCTCCCCGGAGTTTTAGCGGTGAGCGGAGGTGCGGTTCCTTGATGCGGGAGGCGGGGCTAGGGATTCGGGGGGGGGGGGGTGTGTGAGGCGCGGTTGATTTTCCCGGTTCGTTGGTAGCAGCGAAAATTGCTTCGCCACGTTCATGGCTGGATGGGCGGGTGTCGAGCACGATGAGCGCGGTTTGTTTCACGCGAACGAGCACGATGTGCACGATTGGCGCACTGCGGGAGCATGCTGGCAGTAGCGAAGGTATTTGCATCGCCACCTGAATGTTTTTTTTTAAAATTTTGGATGTTATGGAGTAAGGTCAGTGGATGATTGCGATTTATTTGTGTTGGGGAAGAGTACTCCGGACTATTTTGTGTGTGCATGTTGTGGGGGGATATGCCAGTGATCCATGGGCTAGAGGTTCTGGTGGAGGTGGGGGGATGCGTTTTTCCGCTGCGGTACTTGCTTCGTCACATTTCATGGCTGAATTGGCTAGTGTTGCTCTGTTTTCGTGCGGCAAGCACGATGATGGGCGATGGGGCGCGTTGAAAGAGATGAGGGTCTGCTTTTTTTTGGCTGTCGTGCTGCGAGCTCTTTTGCTGTTTTCAGCACACACGCGGGTTGCTGATGTCCCATCGACGTTTTAACCTGTGGCAGGGGGTGGTGGGGGGAGGGGGAGGAGAGCATGCTTTCAGCATCCAGACATTTTTTGTGATCAGGTTTTTATGGTTGTGTTCAGGTACAGTGTGGATTTGTCATAATGGGTAAGCGCAGGTAAGCTCCAAGCAATGACGACGGCGATGGAAGAGTTTTGGGTCCAGTGCCGAAGAAGGTTCGCTTACATGATTTTAACAGTCACCCAACTACATATGTTATTTGTGCTATATTTTTTGGCTTTACCTGGCTTTTTTGTTTGGTATGGTAATTCATTATGCATTCATCTGGCAAACTGTTTTTTCCCGTTGATTCATGGTAATTGTGTTAGTATTGTATGGTAACCCATCCAGCATCTTACCCAGCTCTGTATGACACAAGATTTTTTTTTGCCTGGTAACCAATTAGGCATCATGTGGTAAACATGTAGTTATTCGATGGCAACTTGACATACCTATTCATACGGGCAATTTTTTTGCTTGTTGCATGGCAATCCAGTATGCATTTTCTGGCAACTATTCACTTGATTAATGGTAATTCTGATAGAATTGTATGGTAACCCATCCAGCAGCCACCAAGTCCCGTGCGACCATGTGTTTTTTTATACTTACCCTTTTGTTGTCTGGTAACCAATTAGGCATCGTGCGGCAACCATGCAGTTATTCAATGGCAACCATGTAGTTATTCAATGGCAGCAATGTAGTTATTCATGTAGTTATTCAATGGCAACCATGCAGTTATTCAATGGCAACCATGCAGTTATTCAATGGCACATGTATAATAGTTTTCAAAGTTTTTGTTTGGTGTCCAACAGCTCACCTTGTTGTTTGCTTGTGCCACTGGATTGCTCACATTGTTGCGCTACATGTTGTCACCCGAGAGAATGATCGATGCTCTCTTATTTCCGTTTGTTCCTTTTGCCAGCCACTATTTTTCGTAACATTTCAAAATTGGAAACAGTCAGGTTTTTCATCATAGGGATCATGAAACTTGCACTTAAAATAGCCGTGCATATATAAACTGAAGATGTTTTTTACCTTGTTGCTTCAAAACACCACCATTACTGCTTCCATTTATATTTGAACCTGGGATAGACATTTTATCTCGAACATGCAATGTTTTCAGAAAGGGAGCCACTTAACAAGTAGTTCTATGTTTTTTCAGAGTTGCTTTGTTCATCCCTGGTGATGAGGTTGAAAAAGGCGGATATCAAGTACAAAAGAACACGTGTATGTATGGAAGAGGAGGTTGTGCAGAAGAGAGATTCTGGTGGTGCCAGGTTTTCACCACCAGACTTATGTTTTCCTAGACAGCAGGACTCAACTGATATAGTTTGCCGGGTTCACTGTTTCTAGTTGCCAGTTTACAAGCATGTAGTTACCATGTTCCAAGTATGCAGTTTTATTTTGCCAGATTCAGCGTTTTCTCTAGTTGCCATCTTGAAACTACCTAGTCACCAGGCTCCAAAGCATGAAGTTGCCAGGGTCCTTGTTCGTAGTTTCCAGGTTACCAGGCACAAAAAGGTTCTTAGTTGCCACCCACAAACTTATGTAGTTACCAGGCACCAAGGTCTTAGTTGCCATGCGCAAGCAATGCCTTTATATCATTTATTTTGCCACTTTTTCTACTACATCTATGGATAATATGATAGTAGTAAAGACCCACTACTCACTGGTCTTTTTTCAGTTCAGTTCTGCTATCTGCCCTAAATCTCTTTTGTTGCATATCTGCTTAAATCTCTTTTTGTTGGGAGATTTCTTTTTGCATGAAGAAACCGGTACAGATTGGGGAGGGATTTGGGGGGTGGATATGCAGCAACTTTTCAAGGTACAGAATTGGGGGGGGGGGGGATCTTGGGGTGTGAACTGGGTACCTTTTGCTGTTGATGATTTTGTAGTTGGCAGGTTTACAGAGTTTGGTTGCCAAATTTCTAGTGTCTAGTTGCCAAATTTCAACTATCTAGTTGCCAGGTTCATAGTATATGATTGCCATGTTCATTTTCTTTGTCAGAGTTTGGTTGCCAAATTTCTAGCGTCTAGTTGCCAAGTTTCTTCTGTCTAGTTGCCAGTTTCATAGTATGTGGTTGCCAGGTTCATTTTCTTTGTCAGATGTGTGTCTACATAATGTTTATAGTTTCTCATTTTTCCATTCATGTTACCTGGCTCATGTAACCAGATCAGCAGATTTCCTCTATATGGTTATTGATCTAAAACTTGTCCGATGGTGTGTTTACATGTTTTTCCATATTTTTGCTTCATATTTTTTTGTCTTGGATCTTAGTTGGGGAGAAAGTTGGCAGGGAAGTTGTTTTTGCAGATAAATTTGGGTGACGGAAACCTGGTATTGAAAATCCCTAGATCGGGGCAGTTGTGGGCACTGGGCAGGTGGTACTGGTCGTAAATATCAGTGGCAGCTGGATTTTCATGATTGGGCCAGAAAAAACGTGAAGGCCCAGGTTCCCGAGCTGCACCGAGCCAGCTGGATCGAGCTGGCGGGCGCACACTTCCTTCAGCGTGCTGGTTCCTTCGATGCGTGGGATTTATAACAGGTTACCGGGCGCCGTACGAAAAGCATTGGCTGGGACACGGTCGCTAGGTAGCAAGGTCCTTGATTGAATCCGCCTTTGCAGCAGATGGATGGATCCCGCACGTGTTTGCTGTGCTATGCGGGGTGACGACGTATTGTACGCCCTCCTCCCATGCCAAATGCCATGCGTGCCGCTGTCTCCGGTCGCTGCGCCTGATGCATCAGCCCAGCCAGGCACCCAGCTGCGATGCGGGGTGAGTGGTAGCTAGCGGAGCAGTGGGACATGATCCGTCCGTCCATGGGACGATCTGGATGACAGGAGAGATGTGATTGTGATCTCGGTTCTAGGTACAAGAATCGGTGCTCAACTCATTGTGTAAAATTCGTAAATTCATTCCCCGGTCACCAGTCTACCTCATCGATTGGGAGTCAGAACAAAAAAAAGCGTATAACACAGCCACACATGCATCTATAGTCACGCGCGAGTTTTGAACAAAACGCATTTATATAATTTAAAAAAGATAAGAGAATTAACCCGTTAATTAGCGGGGCACTGGCCTAAAACCAATATACATACCTTCACCGACCATCGTGAGGGCCCACACAGTCAATCTGGTTACCAACACAAATTGCACACAAGTCGGCAACTCTGATTTCACCGAAGAGCGGACGCCTAAGAAGACCTTGCTGCAGCAGCCCTTCGTGCAGGAGACGACAATTTCAACCGTCGCGAATTTGGGTATATATATATTATTATTTTTGAATCTGCTACGGCGGGCAAAAGCCAGCCTGAACCATTTTTCTTTTTTTTTCAAAGCAAGAGCGGGATACAATGAAGCAACGGCTACAACATGTAGCCCCACACACACACACACACAACAAGGGACGGGGAAAGATACAAAGAGAACAAGAAAATAGCTACAACAAGCAGCCGATGATAACCCACAAGTATAGGGGGTGTATCGTAGTACTTTCGATAAATAAGAGTGTCGAACCCAACGAGGAGCAGAAGGTGTTGACAAGCGGTTTTGATGAAGGATTCACTGTAAATGCTCTCAGACAAGTTTTTAGGAGTTTTTGATATGACAGATAAATAAAGTACAAGTAAATAAAATGCAGTAGTAATAGTTGCAGCGAGTGGCCCAATCCTTTCTACAGCAAAGGACAAGCCGGTTGTTGTACTTATAATGACCAAACGTTCTTGAGGACACACGGGAATATTGTCAAGTGCTTTCGCTTCATATAGTTGATTAATCTTCATTGTTTTGATAAGTGTTGTGTGGGTGAACCTATGCTAATGCACCGCCCTTCCTAGGACTAATACATACTTGTGATTATACCCCTTGCAAGCATCCGCAAATACAAGAAAGTAATTAAGTTAAACTAACCACAGCCTTAAACTTTGAGATCCTGCTATCCCTCATGCATCGATATACCAACGGGTGTTCAGGTTTCTGTCACTCCGGCAACCCCACAATTGGCAAACGAATACACAATGCATTCCCCTAGGCCCATAAAGGTGAAGTATCATGTAGTCGACGTTCACATGACACCACTAGAAGAATAACACCACAACTTAAGCATCAAACCATTAAATATTACTCAACATAGTTCACTACTAACATCAAGACTTCTCCCATGTCCTCAAGAACTAAACGAACTACTCACAAGACATCATACGGAACATGATCAGAGGTGATATGATGATGAATAACAATCTGAACATAAACCTTAGTCCAATGGTTTCACCCAATAGCATCAATAACAAGAGTAATCAACACCGGGAGAGTTTCCCCTATGAAATAGACAAGATTCAGCCCTAGATGTTATAACGGAGACGGGTGCAGCGGCGGTGATGATGGTGTTGGGGTGGAGATGATGATGATGATGATCCCGATGAAGTCCAGCTCGATGACGGTGATGATGGCGACGATTTCCCCCTCCGGGAGGGAATTTCCCCCGGCAGATTTCTTCCTGCAGGGGAGCTTTTCGCTCTCTGGTGTTTTCCGCCTCGTGGAGGCGGCGGAATATTTCGATGGCCTCCTCTGTGTGTTAGGGTTCGAGGGGGTCAAGTACGCGAAGGGGGAACGGCTGAGGTGGGCCAGGGCCCCCAAACCACCTGTCGGCGCGGCAGGGGGCCCCACCGCGCCAAGGGTGAGGAGGGCCCACCATGGCCCATCTCAGCTCCCCTTTTGGCCTCCTCCATCTTCTGGTAAAATAGGAACTTCCATATGTCTCCTTCGATTTATTGATCTTCAGAAATAGTGCATCTCGACGGTGCTTTTTCCAGCAGAATCCTGACTCCGGTGTCCAATTCTCCATTATTCATCAAACATGCAAAATAGGTAAAATAACATAAGTAACACTTCTAAATATGAAATATATCGATGAATAGCAGTAAATTATGATATAAAATAGTGATGCAAAATGGACGTATCAACCCCCCCAAGCTTAGACCTCGCTTGTCCCCAAGCGAAAACTGAGCTCAGTAAACATGACCACAAGTTTATGGAGCAAAGTGTCGATAAATAAAATACGGACAAGAAGCATCACATTCATTGATACACAAGTCATTCTAGACAGCAACTTCCCTTCATATAATCTAACTTGAAATAAGTAAAGGGAACCACGATGAAGTGCATAAAGAGAACCATGATTGGTGAAGGCAAACTTAAACTCTTGGTCAGAGAACAATTAACAGATCATACTTATCTTTCGAGAAGAGTCTTTATATCAGAGCTTATATAGCAGAACTTACATGCCTTAATCATAACAGTCTCCTTACAGTCATTGATAACTTTCAAAGTTATATTCATTCGGATAAAAGCTATTGTGCGAAACAAGGAAATGAGAGATATGATTAGAAGTATCAACACATATAACTAATTGGATCTCAACAACTCAAATGCTTGCTTGAGATAGAGAGGAATGGGTTTACTGACTCAACAATAATGTAAAAGATAGGCCCTTCGCAGAGGGAAGCAGGGATTAAATCATGTGCTAGAGCTTTTAAGTTTTGCAAAGCATATAGAGAGTATGAAAATAGTTGTTTGAGCTATGTATGTCGTTGTCAACGAATCGTAGTAAAGTGAACACTAACCCCTTGTCAACCAGACTTTCAAGAGCGGCTCCCATGAAGGACGTTATCTCTACCAGCAAGGTAGATCATCCCTCTTCTCTTTTGTTTACACATGTATTTTAGTTTCTTTATAGTTGACACTCCTCCCAACCTTTTGCTTACACAAGCCATGGCTAACCGAATCCTCGGGTGCCTTCCAACATTCACATACCATGGAGGAGTGTCTATTTGCAAATTAAGTTGCTTACTGATAAATCAGGGCAAAACATGTGAAGAGAATTATTAATGAAAGTTGTAGTTAATTGGGACTGGGCACCCCATTTGCCAGCTCTTTTTGCAAATTGTTGGATAAGCGGTGTATATGCCACTAGTCCATTGGTGAAAGTCTGTTTGACAAAAGTGCTAGAGAAACTCTACAGAACCCTCATGAGCTAATAAACAGTGACACAAAACTAGGAGTAATAAGTTTTGAATAATTTAAAGGTAGCACATGAAGTATTTACTTGGAATGGCGCAAAATACCATATAGTAGGAAGTTATGGTGGACTCGAATGGCAATGGTTTGGCTCAAGGTTTGGATGTATGAGAAGCATTCCCTCTCGATACAGGTCTTTGGCTAGCAAGGTTATGTAGCAAGCATAAGAGTTGAGGGATACAAACAATTATACAAGTGATAAGAATAATCATGCAATCTTCCTTAGAAGCACAAATAGTTTAACTTAAGAATACTAAGCTTATGAGCACAAAGAAAGAAAGATCATGGAATAATATATTTGCATGCACTCCCTCTCTCTACTTAAGTCTCAAAGTATTGTCTACTACTGACCAATGCTAAGTTTGCCAAAACCAAAAAGATTAACTTGGTGCTCTAAAAAGTGATCCCTATACTAACAACAAGGTTATCAATATGAAAGAGAATTGCAAGCTAAAATAAAGTATGCAGAAAGTAAATGATAAAACTTCTCATTAATATTTCATAACGGCAACTCACACCAAGGGATACATAGATAACCAACTAAAAGAGAGATACTTCCACATTGCAAACCATCATATAAGATAACTTCCCTACTCACGATATGACTTTATGGAAAAGTAAAAGGTAAAGATAATGTGTGATACCGCGGCACTCCCCCAAGCTTGGAACAAACCAAGGGGATGCCAATACTTATGATGAATTACTCCTTCGGTGGTGGTGGATTGTTGATAAGCTTATCAACCAGCTCCTTCAGTTCATCAATCTTGTAGGTGAGGGCGCGAATCAGCTCAGAGTTGTGTTCGATGCGATTCATAAACTTGTCAGACTGCGAGTCCCAACTCTTGGAGTTGTTTCCCCACTCCTCAGCAGCAGAATCCCTCTTTCCTGTATTGTTAGAACGATCTATATTCCAACCACTAGGCAACTCAGCCTCCGGGATCCTCTCAATTTGATGCTTATGGATAAGAGTATGGAAGGGGTTATTTTGCCTGGGGAAGATGTCCTGGGAGCCAAGAAGTGTCGTGGAACCTTCCCTCCGGTGCTCATCCGCGCTCCTTGCCTGGGCTTGAATGGATTTGCCACCACTCCGATGCTTGCAACGGTAGCGCGCGGGTATTCGCGCGGGTCTTCCTCCACTTCTCCTTCATCTTCGCTCTTGACTTCCTCCTTCAGCTTGGGGTCTTGAGTCTCGTCTTCCAAAGGCTCCTTGCCCTTGTTGTTGTTGTTGGAGACCATGGCGCTTCTAAATCTGAAAACAATATCTGGACAGAAACAGCTCGAAACGAAACACGATGAAAAGGCGAGATACGAACCTCGGGGGTTCGGGTGAGTTATATAGCAAAAAGTTTTACAACATAAGGAAGGTACAGGAGGAAACCTGATCGGAGACGAGCTCCGGGGTGCTCAAACCACCAGGCGGCGCGGCTGGGGGCCCACCGCGCCGACCTATGGTTTGGGCACCACGGGTGCCGTCTCCCATCCGGTTCGGTCTCTTATTTTTCCATATTTAATAAAAACGACGAAAATATCTTCTAGAAAGTTATTCGCGAAACTTTTCTTACCGAAACTGTTACCTATTCGAATCGAATTCTGCAGTCCCAGAAAAATGTTCTTCAATGAAAGTTTCCGGAGTCACCACTTTAATTGTATCAACCTCTTCATTAATAGAATCTCCAGAAATATAATGCTTGAGTCTTTGACCATTTACCACTTGTGTAGAGTTATCTTTCAATGAAGCAATTTTTATTGCACCTGAACGATACACCTCCACAATAACAAATGGTCCTTCCCATTTTGAGAGTAACTTTCCTGCAAAAAATCTGAGACGAGACCTATACAATAGAACTTTCTCACCAACATTAAATTCTCTTTTAAGAATTCTCCTATCATGCCATCTCTTAACTTTTTCTTTAAAGAGTCTAGCATTTTCATAAGCCTCACTTCTCCATTCATCTAAAGAACTTAAGTGCAACAACCTTTTCTCACCGGCAAGTTTAAAATCTCTATTAAGTTCTCTCACTGCCCAATAAGCTTTGTGTTCTAATTCTAAAGGCAAGTGACAAGCTTTACCATAAACCATTTTATAAGGAGACATGCCCATGGGGTTCTTATAAGCAGTTCTATAAGCCCATAAAGCATCATTTAACTTACTAGCCCAATTTTTTCTAGATTTATTAACAGTCTTTTGCAAGATAGATTTAATCTCCCTATTTGACAATTCTACTTGTCCACTAGTTTGAGGATGATAGGCTGAAGCAATTCTATGATTAACACCATATTTAGCAAGAGTCTTTCTAAAACCACCATGGATAAAATGAGAACCTCCATCAGTCATAAGATATCTAGGTACACCAAACCTAGGAAAAATGACATCTTGAAGCATTTTTAAAGAGGTCTCACCATCAGCACTTTTAGTAGGTATAGCTTCTACCCATTTAGTGACATAATCAACAGCAACAAGTATATGAGTATTACCTTGTGAAGAAGGAAAAGGACCCATGAAGTCGAATCCCCAACAATCAAATGGTTCAATAACAAGAGAATAACTCATAGGCATTTCATTGCGTCTAGAGATATTACCAACCCTTTGACATTCATCACAAGATAAAATAAACTTTCTTGCATCCTTAAAGAGGGTAGGCCAATAAAAACCTGATTGTAGAACTTTCTGCGCAGTTCTATCTCCAGCGTGATGCCCTCCATAAGCACTTCCATGGCATTTCCTCAGTATTTCCTGTTGTTCATATTCAGGAACACATCTTCGCATAATACCATCGACTCCTTCTTTATATAAGTGTGGGTCATCCCAAAAGTAATGCCGCAAGTCATAAAAGAATTTCCTTCTTTGCTGAGCTGAAAAGGTTGGAGGCAAGTACTTGGAAACAATAAAGTTAGCATAATCAGCATACCAAGGACTATCTCGCGAACTTACACTTATTGCAGCCAATTGTTCATTTGGAAAGCTATCATTAACAGGAATAGGATCATAAGGAATGCTTTCCAATCTAGACAAATTATCAGCAACAGGATTTTCAGCACCTTTTCTATCTATGATATGCAAATCAAATTCTTGCAAAAGAAGTACCCATCTAATAAGCCTTGGCTTAGCATCTTTCTTTTCCATAAGGTATCTAATTGCAGCATGATCAGTATGAATAGTGACTTTCGAATCAACTATGTAGGGTCGAAATTTGTCACAAGCAAAAACTACAGCTAGAAATTCTTTTTCAGTAGTGGCATAATTCTTTTGAGCAGAATCAAGAGTTTTACTAGCATAATGAATAACATTTAACTTTTTATCTACTCGCTGCCCAAGAACAGCGCCTACAGCATAATCACTAGCATCACACATAATTTCAAAAGGTAAATTCCAATCAGGTGGTTCAACTACAGGAGCGGTGATTAAAGCCTTTTTCAAAGTTTCAAAAGCTTCCTTACAATCATCATCAAAAACAAAGGGTACATCTTTTTGAAGAAGATTAGTAAGAGGCTTGGAAATTTTAGAGAAATCTTTAATAAACCTCCTATAAAAACCAGCATGACCAAGAATACTACGAATACCTTTAACATCTTTGGGACAAGGCATCTTTTCAATTGCCTCCACTTTAGCTCGATCAACTTCAATACCTCTTTCAGAAATTTTGTGTCCAAGAACAATTCCTTCATTAACCATAAAGTGGCATTTCTCCCAATTAAGAACAAGGCTAGTTTCTTCACATCTCTGCAAAACTTTGTCAAGGTTGTGCAAACAATTATCAAAGGAAGTTCCATAGACGGAGAAATCGTCCATGAAGACTTCCACAATTTCCTCACAAAAGCCATGAAAAATAGCAGACATGCATCTTTGAAAAGTAGCAGGAGCATTACATAAACCAAAAGGCATACGTCTATAAGCATAAGTTCCATAAGGACAAGTAAAAGTAGTTTTCTCTTGATCTTGCGCTCTCACAGCAATTTGAGAAAACCCAGAATACCCATCAAGGAAACAAAAGTGAGTTTTCTTGGACAACCTCTCAAGCATTTGATCAATAAAAGGCAAAGGATAATGATCTTTCTTAGTTACTTTGTTAACCTTTCTAAAATCAATGCACATCTATAACCAACTACTACTCTTTGAGGAATTAGTTCATCATTTTCATTAGGAACAACGGTAATTCCTCCTTTCTTAGGAACGCAATGCACAGGACTTACCCATCTACTATCAGCAATAGGATAAATAATACCAGCTTCAAGAAGTTTTAATACCTCATTTCTTACCACTTCTTTCATCTTGGGTATTAAACGACGCTGATGCTCAACAACAGGCTTTGCATCAGGTTCCATGTTGATGGCGTGCTGACATATAGTAGGAGAAATTCCCTTCAGGTCATCAAGAGTATATCCCATAGCTCCGCGGTGTTTCCTCAACACTCCCAATAACCTTTCCTCCTCTGTACCTGAAAGTTTAGAGCTGATAATAACAGGATATATTTTCTTATCATCAATATAAGCATATTTAAGATTATCAGGCAGAGGTTTCAAATCAAAAACAGGATCCTCCTTGGGTGGCATTGTGGTACCCAAATCTTCCACAGGTAAATTGTGTTTGAGCATAGGTTGACGAAGGAATACTTCATCAAGCTCATTCCTTTCTTCCCTGAAGTTCTCACTTTCATGATTCTCCATATGTTGCTGCAAAGCATTGTTAGGAGCAAGAACAATAGATGCAAGTTGAGCAATTTCAAAATCCTCACTAGGCAATTCAGTTTCATAAGGTGCTTTAGCAAATTTAGAGAAATTGAATTCATAAGATTCACCAGCAAATTTAGTAAAGATTTTCTCTTTCTTACAATCTATAACAGCACCACAAGTATTCAGAAAAGGTCTACCAAAAATAATAGGACAACTATCATTGGCAGCCGACCCAAGTACAAGAAAATCAGCAGGGTATTTAGTCTTACCACAAAGGACTTCGACATCTCTAATGATACCAATTGGAGAGATAGTTTCCCTATTAGCAAGCTGAATAACCACATCAATCTCTTCAAGTTTACAAGGAGCAATTTCGTGCATAATTTCCCTGTAAAGCTCATAAGGAATAGCACTAGAACTTGCACCAATATCACATAAACCATAATAGCAATGATCACCTATCCCAACAGAAAGCACAGGAACACTAGACTTCCTAGAACTTTTAGGATGTGAGACAATATTAGAAGCATCCTCACAAAAGATAATGTGTCTATCTTCTAAATTTTCAGTGACAAGATCTTTAACCAATGCTACAACAGGTTCAACAGTTATTTGCTCATCAGGTTTGGTAGTTTTCTTATTACTTTTACTAACAACACCAGTTATGATAGTATGTTCCTTAATCTTATTAGGAAAAGGAACTTTTTCAATATAAGGTTCTGGAATAATGCGATCAGCAACATTAACCTCAACACCTTTAGATATATGAGAAACAGATTCATCTTTATATGGTTCATGATAATTTTTAAAACCCTCCTTCGGCAAACCGAAATAGGAAGCAAAGGCTTTATAAAAGTTTGCAACAATTTGAGAGTCAAGACCATAAGTAGTGCTAATTTTGCGATAATCATCAGTATCCATAAAATTTTTAACACACTCAAAGTCATAGTTTATACCTGACTCCCTACCTTTGTCATTCTCCCATCCTTCAGTGTTCTCCTGAATCCGATCAAGAAGGTCCCACTTAAACTCTTCTTTATTACGAGTGAACGATCCAGCACAAGTGGTATCCAATAGAGTTTTATCTTGAAAGGAGAGTCTTGCATAAAAGTTATCAATAACAATATTACCAGGAAGCTCATGAATGGGACATTTGAGCATTAATGCCTTCAATCTCCCCCACGCTTGAGCGATACTCTCTCCATCATAGGGCCAGAAGTTATATATGAGGTTCCGATCCTTATGAATCTCACTTGGAGGATAGAATTTGGAGTAAAAGAGAGGTACAATTTCCTCCCATCCAAGAGAATACCCATTCTTCAGCAGTTTATACCAATGTGCAGCTTTACCAGACAGTGATAGAGAGAATAATTTCTTCTTAACTTCTCCCATCGAGATACCTGCACACTTAAATAACTCGCACAATTCATGCAGAAATAACAAATGATCTCCAGGATGGACAGTTCCATCTCCTGCATAGCGGTTATTTGTGACACGTTCAACAATTTTCATAGGAATTTTGAACGGTATTACCTGCTCATCTGGCGCCTCCTCTACTACCTTAGCAGTGGTAGTTGTTTTCCCAAATAGGAATTCAAGAGAAGACCCCTCCATAATGAGATATAGCAGCAGGCAAAAATAAAAACAGCACGTACAATAAATGTTTCCCTTACCAATTCCACTTACCAATAGCGCTACACTCCCCGGCAACGGCGCCAGAAAATAGTCTTGATAACCCACAAGTATAGGGGGTGTATCGTAGTACTTTCGATAAATAAGAGTGTCGAACCCAACGAGGAGCAGAAGGTGTTGACAAGCGGTTTTGATGAAGGATTCACTGTAAATGCTCTCAGACAAGTTTTTAGGAGTTTTTGATATGACAGATAAATAAAGTACAAGTAAATAAAATGCAGTAGTAATAGTTGCAGCGAGTGGCCCAATCCTTTCTACAGCAAAGGACAAGCCGGTTGTTGTACTTATAATGACCAAACGTTCTTGAGGACACACGGGAATATTGTCAAGTGCTTTCGCTTCATATAGTTGATTAATCTTCATTGTTTTGATAAGTGTTGTGTGGGTGAACCTATGCTAATGCACCGCCCTTCCTAGGACTAATACATACTTGTGATTATACCCCTTGCAAGCATCCGCAAATACAAGAAAGTAATTAAGTTAAACTAACCACAGCCTTAAACTTTGAGATCCTGCTATCCCTCATGCATCGATATACCAACGGGTGTTCAGGTTTCTGTCACTCCGGCAACCCCACAATTGGCAAACGAATACACAATGCATTCCCCTAGGCCCATAAAGGTGAAGTATCATGTAGTCGACGTTCACATGACACCACTAGAAGAATAACACCACAACTTAAGCATCAAACCATTAAATATTACTCAACATAGTTCACTACTAACATCAAGACTTCTCCCATGTCCTCAAGAACTAAACGAACTACTCACAAGACATCATACGGAACATGATCAGAGGTGATATGATGATGAATAACAATCTGAACATAAACCTTAGTCCAATGGTTTCACCCAATAGCATCAATAACAAGAGTAATCAACACCGGGAGAGTTTCCCCTATGAAATAGACAAGATTCAGCCCTAGATGTTATACGGAGACGGGTGCAGCGGCGGTGATGATGGTGTTGGTGGAGATGATGATGATGATGATCCCGATGAAGTCCAGCTCGATGACGGTGATGATGGCGACGATTTCCCCCTCCGGGAGGGAATTTCCCCCGGCAGATTTCTTCCTGCAGGGGAGCTTTTCGCTCTCTGGTGTTTTCCGCCTCGTGGAGGCGGCGGAATATTTCGATGGCCCTCCTCTGTGTTAGGGTTCGAGGGGGTCAAGTACGCGAAGGGGGAACGGCTGAGGTGGGCCAGGGCCCCCAAACCACCTGTCGGCGCGGCAGGGGGCCCCACCGCGCCAAGGGGTGAGGAGGGCCCACCATGGCCCATCTCAGCTCCCCCTTTTGGCCTCCTCCATCTTCTGGTAAAATAGGAACTTCCATATGTCTCCTTCGATTTATTGATCTTCAGAAATAGTGCATCTCGACGGTGCTTTTTCCAGCAGAATCCTGACTCCGGTGTCCAATTCTCCATTATTCATCAAACATGCAAAATAGGTAAAATAACATAAGTAACACTTCTAAATATGAAATATATCGATGAATAGCAGTAAATTATGATATAAAATAGTGATGCAAAATGGACGTATCAGTCGACACCAAGAACTTAGCACCCATCACCACTAGGCAGACAGAGAAGAGCTGGAGCTAGCTTTGTTGGATTAGTCGAAAGGAGATCCACCACCGAGAAGATAGAAGAAGTCGCCCGCTTGCCCTGCGATCACTCTGCACCTTGAAGAGCTAGGAGAGTCGCAGCCACCGTCGAAAGGCATCCCACTGCCGAGCCACACCGTGAACAAGAGAGCCACTGACCATGCCAAAAGGCAGTGATCCGCCGAGACAGCCCTGCACCTCCTCTTGGCCACCATGGGCCTCCAAAACAAATAGAGATAACCAGAGCACTGTGCAAGGCAACGAAACCTCAAGCAACGTCGAAGAGAGCCGAACTCCGAGACCTCATCGCCGCCACGAGCATCCAAGAGAGAGGTCGACCATCATCACCAGGATGACCAAGGCAAAGGCCACTGCTGCAGACCATTTCCACCGCCACCACCAAACAAACCAATAGACCGAACACACTCCAGCCGAGACACCAAGCAACCAACAACGGATTGATGGCTCCAAGACAACACCCCCAAGGGGGAAGACGACATCGGAGAGGTCGCTGTTGCCCGATCCAGGGAAGGATCTGAGGCTTTCGCCTAGAGCACATCATGGAGCTGACACGAAACTTCAAATGATGCCTTCGGGAAGGTATGCGGCGCCCGAAGGCGTCGCCATCATAGGCTTTCTCGTGAAGTATCGTATTCCCAATCTCCCCACAGCAATCTGGCCACCAAGTCCGGCAAGCCCATGAGCGCGAGACCTCGCCATCCTCCTGACCTACCACGGCAAGCGTCCTTGCCAGGTCCAGAGGCCCCCCCCGCCACAGCCACTTACCTCGAGCGCCAGCGCTGCCGGGAAAGTGGATCGATCTTGGTCACCGCAACAACCAACCGCCACCCAAAACCATCGCCACCAAGCCGCCGACGACCACCCAGCAGAGGCCGGGGAGCGCCGCCAGGCAAGCTACACGAGCTCGCCTTGAGAACGCCAGATCTGGGCGTGGCAGAATGACCGAGCAGGGAACGAGATCCCCGAGCTCCGAGGGCGCCCGCCAGCCCCTTCGTGCCGCTCTCCTCCCCTGCACCGCCAGCGATCCGCACCGCCGCGCAAGACCTCGTCTCCGCCCGGGAAGAGCACCCGCGCCGCCCGACTCCCCAGCTTGAGACCGAAAGAGATGGCCCCATCCCGGCGGCGGCGAGGGAAGGGGAGGTGGAGGTGGTGTCTGGCGGCGGCTAGGGTTTGCTCCCGAGCCGCCGCGGGAGCGACACGGGAGCTCCCTCCTGCTGGGTACATTTTTTGTGCCACATGTAGAATGGCTTCGTGCCAATGTAAACAAGCATCGTCACAAATATTCCAATGTCCGTATGGTCTGGCTCAAGGGTCCTGCAGTAGAAAAGAACATCTTTTGGTGTGTCTAGTCGCTGGCATGCACAGGAGCGAGCGGCAGCTCTCGCAAACGACCTCGTACGAACACTCGACTTGTATTGGCGGGCTTTCCTATTCACAGAGTACCGCATCGTACCACGTACCAGCCAACACCGAAAGAAACTTGAATGTATATCCAGCCGTACGTCGCGTCCAGCCGCTTTGCTGGTTGCTGTCACGGCGCGGCCTGTAGATAGACATGACGACTACGACGTTTCCGGTGCAACCGTCGTCACAGGGTGTGAGTGTACTGTGTAGCTGCATACCATTTCTTGGTTTGTTGGGTCGATGCAGTTGATGCAACTAACATATAAGACCATATATAGGACCGATAAGCTCAGTACCAGAGTTGATGCGCAGACTCGTTATTTTAAAATAAGTTTTCTCTAAAGTTATTTTAAAATAATGACCCACATGTACCAGAGTTGATCCTTCACCCGAGGCCCACTCTCTCTTGACTAACTCGCTCTCTCTCTTGTGAGCCGCTTATCGGCGCAAGCGTCGCCGCTCGATTACGGTCGCCTTCGTCTTCATCGTCGACACACGCCGTTGGTCTGCTTTTATCTTACCTCCTAGTGTTCTACCTCTACACATTCTCATCGATTAGTCTCTCAGCCGCTCTCGCTCGCAACCCTAACCCAACCTATGGTTTCGGGTTGAAGTCGATTGACGCTCACCTCACTCTCCAATGTCGTGTCGTGCTTGATGCTGGCCCTCTGGTGTGCCCCCGTCGTCGTAGTGTCGTGCGGCTGTGAAACGTGGTTGTAGCGCATCGCTTCCTGTTGTGCTCCCGTCCACGACCGTTTCCCCGGGGCTCCCATTTGTCCCCTACATGACTAGTTTCTACATTTACATGCATTTGTCCTCTGTATGAGGTTATGTGTCTATTAGTCATCCTACCATGATTTAGTGTTTGCTTCTGGATTATATTCCAACTTTTAAGTGCATCCGAGGCATTTAGAAGTGCCTCAGGTGTAGACACTTAGGCCCGGCAGTTTTGCTGCTTATTCCATAAGATGCCCTCCCCTAGCTTATTTCATAAGCCGAGCGGCTTATTACTTGTGGCTTCTAGATTAGTTACAAGATAACTAGTTTAGAATCCTCAAACAATAAACTGGACGGCTTATGAGAGAAGCCGAGGAGGGGGCAGCTTATTTTTTTAAGCCAGCAAATGAACTGGACCTTAGAAGGACTTGTTCACAGTGCTGCAAAATCTCTTTGCAACAATGTTAAATACAGCACATTGTTAAGTGTTTATACAAAGACTTTGGTGAACTTTTTTTCGTGCACTGCCTCCACTATATATGTGGCTCTACGTTGTAATCGTGTTAGTTTTTTATGAAAGTTATTCCTCTCACTGGTTTCATTAACGAAACGATCCGTGACTGTGCGTGATCCGAAGTGTTTGATCGTTCCAAAGCTCTCGTGGGTGCAAACCCTCACGGTACTTTGGTTTGTACCGCATCCACTGGGTAAAGTTGCAATGCGAGGTTCATGCATGTACGTACCTGACCTCCTTTCCTGGACTGAACAAGAAACAATTTGCCATGGCCTAATTACGTCTATGTGTTTGGGAACTTCCCACTTGCGAGTAAGCAAGAGATCAATCAGCGTTTTAAAAAACACACAAGGGACGGTGTCATGACCTGCAAGCAGCTACATGTATGACTAAAGAAAGGAAACATAGGAGCATCATGTGTGATTAGCCGTTAGCGTTTGCACTCGTGAGATGAGCACCACACGAGCAAAGCTCAAATTGGCTGCTGAGATTCCGAGACGTCATGATCGGTTCCAAGAGGCAATGGGCGTTTTAACACGCAAATTCCCCGAATCATAACTCCCATGCAGATGTAGTACTACTAGTAAAGGCGGCATCGATCACTGCTAGCTAGCTCTGCAGCTCAAAGAGAATAAAAGACTGGATGCACTCATCAATTTGATACTCCTACTAGATTAATCCACCCTTAATCGCACGCATGCATGAGAGGCACCCTACTAGCTAACGAATTGAAGTTCGATCGACTCCGATGCGGTGCCACGGAGGCACTGAACTGGCAGTCAAAGAATACTACCAGTTCTTCAGAGCTTTGCGTGCATGCTCCCCTCTGTCAACGGACTGGTTAAATCTGCCATGATCATGCACGGGTCTTGCGCTACCTGCATAAACTAGTACTCTCGACACTTATTTTTAAACGGAGGAAGTAGTAGTTGCTCCCGGGTTTCAGTATTCTGATGCACGACGCTGAGCTCATCCAAGCTCCCCGATCGATCAGCCACGGGTCGCTGCTTCCGAAACCCCGGCCTCGAAGTAATAGTTAATCTGCACCACCATTGACGTACGGCCCAACTGGTAAAGCACTTAGAGGAGCATTTTTCTTTTTTCTTCGGAACCGATCGACGAACCCCCACGACGAGTGCAATGATGTCGAGTACTGCATGGTAATCAGCAGCTAGCTAGCTATGGCACTTTTGTACTACTAAGACAGTTTGTTAGTTGCAGCACTATGTGCCATTGCTTTGGTGGAACTTGGGTATCCAACGACGAATTAATGTGGTTAGCGCGCGATAAGCAAGCAAAGCTGGCATGCATCTTCCAGTTTGGTGGTGCTTTGGACGGAGTTAGACAGGCCATCTCGATCTGTCGGGATGCCGTCCGTCGACGCCGGCCACCACTAGCCATGCACATGCACGCACACGAGCGCGCGGCGCGGGACGGCCAATGGCGCGGCGTACCGATCGGTCGCTCCGGTGATTAATGCAGGCCGTGCTTGCATGCATGATGCAGGGCGCGCACATGCACGAAAAGATCGTGAAGCTAGCCTGCTGAGTATGGGGGGACTCTCGCTCGATCGATCGTCTAACAGACAGATTACGAGAGTGACGCAGCGTCTAACACATGCACGCGATCGATCCATCGCATGCACGGCCGGCTCGATCGGCTGGCCACTGCTTAAATTCTGTCCTCCATCCTTTTGCTAGCTGTTGGCATATGCTGGTGGCCTACGCCCGATCCATCGATCTTTCGACACCCTGGAACGCATGCGATCGAGGGTCCCTGATCGAAACATGCACGTACAGATTCTGTTCGATCGAGTTAAACATGCGATTCTCGATCAGCTGCATGCATGCCGGGATCCTGGAGTAGTTCACTGTAAAACCCTGTAAAGTTTGTCTTTCACCAATCATGAGCTCGCTAGCCGGCCAGGTCTGGTGATGATGGCATCAATGCGACAGGCCCGCACGAGTGGCTGCCTGCTCAAGCGCTACCCTTACGTGTCGGTGCCGAAGGGGGGCACAGGCCTGCAGACCTCGCGCCCCCGGCCATGCCATGCCATGGCATGGCATCCCCCACGCGCGCGCCCCCGCCACCATGCACGGACGACGTCCTCCTGCCAGAGGAGGCAACCGCTCGCGCAGATCTATCCCTCCCTCCGGCCGGCCAGCCACCAACCGGCGAGAAGAGCATAGTGCCGCGCGAGGGACCATACATGCATGCATGAACACGACGCACAGTGGCGGTGGTTACGTTACATTGCATAGACATGAGGCGGGGGTTGCTTAAGGCTTTTGTTAGCTAGCTAGGGACCGGGTCGATTCATTTGGAGCAAGGAGTTAATGGCATTGGCAGCTAATGATCGAAGCTAGCTGTGGCCTGTGGGTGATTAGGGCAGCACTGTTGGCTAAAGGAGGCAGCCCACCAGCTGTGTCGTGTCCCGGGGAGATAGAGAGCACCGCCTGATTTGACCGGGAGCCGTGTCGCCTGCCGCCCCGGCCGGCGAAGCTCGCCTTCGTCGACCCATATGGACTCCCTCCGTTAGGCCTTGTTTGGTACTAGAGGTTTTGAGGGGATTAGTGGGGATAATCCCCAGAGGGATTGGGTGAAACCACTCCCCACACCCAATCCCCTCAAAACCTCTTCCATCCTAATCCCCTACAATCCCTTCTCTTAAAAATGACATTTGGTAGGCAGGGTTTGATACACATATTCAGAACAACATTGGCAGGCATCAAGGAAAGCAACACATATCATAAAGATGCAATTTTTATTGCAGTGAACAGAACCATTCGAAAATCAACCAGCAAACAATTCCCAACATTCAAAAGAAAAGAGCTTCTATCACATACTTCCAAACAGTAGTATATACAACAATTACAACATTTTTTCGTATGAAAAGATAAAGTTCTCGAGTGAACGAAAATGGCTCTTCTCTCCATCATTGTTGCTTTATTTTCTGTGATCTTCAGGAAGCACAAATCGGGCTGTATGTTGCCCGTAATCATGCAAAGATGTCAGAAAGAGGTTTGGTTCAAAGCACAAAACTAAGAATTCAACAGATTTAGACATGTGGAAATAAAATTGCTCCAAGTTCACCGCAAAGATTTAATATATATTTTTCACAGCCTAGAAACTGCAACTATTTAGAGTTACATCCACCACAGACCACATCATATTGTGTTCTTGACATAAGTACATGATCATTCACATTTCACATATCACAGGACTAATTAACATAATGAACAAGACCAAGACCAAATGAAATGAACAACTAAATAAAATCAGATTATGCAGTAGCTAGAATCAGCAGCACACATATCTTACCAAATCTTTGTGCTAAAAATCATATAAATCTGACACCTACATGTATGTTGTGTAAGGTGAAGGCTACAAACATAATCTACAGTATCAAGCTTTCTTATAGTACTAAATCGCATCAAGCTTTCCCCAAATCTACAACACCAAAAAAATATACCGTTCTTCTCGCTGCCTCCAGAGATGGTATATATCTTGCTCACGATTCTGGTTTACATAACAAGAGCATAGGATCAGTAGTGAGTTGCAACAGTGAAGAAGATATACCAAAAAATCATTATTTGGAAACTGCAACAAGCAAAATTAGCAGGTGCTAATAAAAACCTAAAATCTAATTGCAGTTGAGTAGCTAGAGCAACAAAATTATGACAGTTTGTGCAGCTTGATGACAGCTTGCTCAACTCTAGTATAACTTATATTCTGCACCTTAGGACCATGGTTTTCAAGGCGTCCGCCTAGCCCCCCCCCCCCCCCCACTTCGCCTTAGGATGCCTTAACGCCTTAAAAACCATGCTTAGGACAGCAACCAAGTACAGTGCGCATGAGAAGTGAACATTTCAGTACAAAACAAAAAATTTACCACGGAAGCACAATGAATAGTGGCGGATCAGTTCAGATCCTAGTGGCCAGCATTTTAATTTTCTTGTGAAGTGCTTGCATATGCACTGTTTGCATCATAAAAGAGAACAATCTCACGTTCAGTATGAAACCATCTCCTCTCATTGTGCTAGCACAGATATGCGGATTCAGTAGGCAGCAGCATGCTAGAGTGTTGATTCTCTGCAGGGACGAACATAATAAAACATGCAATTGCTGCCTTGAGCTCCTAATCTCCTGTATTTAGGCCAACACATAAATTTCAGGCTATCTCTCGACCTTGTGTTATTACCTGCAAGCATTCTGGTATTTTTTTTGCGGGTATTCTGGTATTAGGTATTAGGATTACAGAGAGTAAATTGCAGAGCTCGTAGCTAGGCCAACAACACAGTTATACAATAGTCGAAGTACACAGGCATCAGAAAAGAATCAAGCAAAGAAGCAGACCGTCCAATCCTCTGCCCGACCGAACATGCCAAGGTCAGGAGCGGAGGTGGCGTTCCAGAGAGAGAGAGAGAGAGAGAGAGCAGAGCAGAGGTGACGATATTGCGCGGTCGCCGGCCAGAACAGAGGAGGCCGACAACTGTGGAGATGGGAGCCGGATTTGGCAAAATCGGAGAGAGGGGGAAGGGAAGGGAGGGGAGCCGTACCGGGGAGAAAGCCAGCGGCGGCGGCGGCGGCCGGCGACGGGAGGAGGAGAGGCGGCGCCCGGCAACGAGGAGACGGCGGCGGCTGTCGTGGAGAAGAGGAGGCGGCGGCTGTCGTGGAGAAGAGGAGGCAGCGGCGTCTCCCTCCCCTTCCGTCGCGTCGCGTCGCCCCGGTTGATCCGCGAGGCCTGCCTCGAGGCGTCTAAACCGCGTGGAACGCAGTGGAAAGGGGTGGTTTGGCCGGCTGGCTAAACCAAACCGCGTGCGCCAAACGGGCTGCCCGGTATTTTTGGGGGTTTTGAGCCCCTAGGGGAAATTCCCTCCCAATACCGGCCCACCCCCACGAGCCAAACGAGACCTTAAAGATGTTTTACCTTTTGTCCACGTTCAAATGTATCTACATGTATATGGACATGTTTTAATGTATATATACACTTATTTGGGTTTGCACCTAGCCAACATGTGAGCTAGCTAGAACATCTTATATTATGAAACGGAGGGAGTATGTATGTATGTATGCTAGGGACCGCCCGCTCACCCGCCGGGTCTCGCTCTCACAGCTGCTGCATGTCGGATCTCGCACAAAATCGACCAACTAGAAGAGATAACAAACCCTAAGTCGAATTTAGAGAGAGGGGGATTTGGCGCAGCAATATTGGTTGCTTTTCGGGGTCTTTCTCATAGCGTAGGATACAACCGCGTCCAACATGACTCACAGGCCCAACACGACGCGACCCAGTACAACTCTGGTTTACAAAACTTGCCTAATACGTAAAAGGAAAACGACACGAACTCTCAACTTTCCAAAGCAGCAGATACCGAACCGACCTAAGCTTAATATTCCTAACCCTGCATGCGTACCAACAGTATAACTTTCAGATCGACTAAGGTTTTGGGCTCTTTTACAGTGCAATTTACTAGTCCCATGAGCAAATAGTATCGAGTCATATTCATCATTGATTGCAACGTTATTCTGGGTAACAAATTTTGATATATCCATCTACTTTATTTTCGAAATCAAGGTACGATTTGATATGATCCGTTACTGCGGAATCAACCGTGGTCATCATGTTATCACGATGCATGCAACTATGGAAGTTTCTCCATATGTCGTGGTGGTATCACGGCAGATGCCATAGGATGGCTTAAGTTGGGGCCGATGAACGCTGGTGGAACCGGGAGGGATAGCGCGCTGAGGAGCGCACACGAAAGACACAAACACACACACGATCTACCCAGGTTCAGGGCCTTCATGAGGAGGTAAAACCCCTACTCCTGCATGCCTGTCTCAATATACTGGGATATGGGAATACATAGGTGCTCCTCGAGCTGTATGCTCTTTGCTATGGTGAAACTCTCAAGGAAGAAGAAGGAAGCTATGGGGAAAAGATCTCTCAGTATATCGTTGTCTCAGCGCTTCTCTCAGTGCCTCAGTGTCCGTCCCTCACGCAGGAGGCCCTGGGCACCTTATATACTGGTACCCCGGGTCACCGGAGTGGCGCCGTACCTTACACTGCAGCCACGCGCGTCTGCATCATCAGCTCGGTCATGATTGTGTCCTCTGCCATGGACAGGACGTGGCCTGCCCATGCCTCGTGCTCTGTTCCGAGGTACACCCGTGGTCAGCGGTAGGCATGACCGGTCACCTCGTACCCGCGCCATGACGCCTGCCATGCTCCCGTGTCAGGCGGGATGTGACCGTTGCATTGACTTACAACCGGCATAAGGTGCCTCTTCTCCTTAACCCGGCATGGATATGCCGGATTTCCCTTCCTTGATTATCCTCCCCGCACATAAGAGAAGATACGATGATACCGACATTCATATGTCGGTCAGTATGTGTCGGTTAGCACCGGCATCATACCCCGGCCCCTTCTGGGCCTGGTTATGTCGGTCGATATATGTCGGTTTGCACCAGCATCATATCCCGGCCCCTTCTGGGCCTGGTTATCTCGGTTTCTCTGTACCTCGGTCCACTTTTGGACATAGATTATACCACACCTTGACCCTACCTCGGGGTAGCCCCCCGACATTAGTCCCCGAAGCTGGTGCGGTCCTGTAGACTCGGATGAAGGGCCACACCAGGTTTACACAACCAAACCAACTTGACCATCTATCCGACACACACACACACACAGATATATATATATATATATATATATATATATATATATGTGTGTGTGTGTGTGTGTGTGTGTGTGTGTGTGTCGGTCCAATTCAAACATCAGGAACCAAATATCCAACTGCTTTCAACCTCTGCCCTTATGTCGGTTTCTCCGACACAAGAAGATTTCCACGATGCTTTCAAAGATCTTGCCATGACACATGGCAGCGAAACGCTGCGCGTCGCCTAGGTTCCGGTGCGCGGACAGGCATGCCTCTGCACGCATGCCACCCACGTCACGCGGGCCCCACGACCTGTCACGTCCCCTGCGCATTTGAGTGCTTTGACCGCAGCGCGGCTCCTCGATTCTCGCGCCATTAACTGCGCCACTAACCACGCCCTGGGCGGTTTCCACTCCGCGGCCCACCATGTGGCCGATCGTGCGGCAGTTTTAACCGCAAACCGTGCAGATCGTGCGCAGTTAATCCGCGCGGCGGTTACGGGAATCGTGTGCGGTAAATTCGCTAACCGCACACCTCCCACGCCCATAAATAGGGGAGCGGGGCAACCCTCCTCATCTTCTTCGCCATTCTCTTCTTCTCTCTCGCTCCTCTGCGCCATCGCCGCCGCCGCGCAGAGCTCTCCACCACCGTACGACGCCGTAGTTCTTCACGCCGCCGCCGAGCCAAGCTCACCACCGGCACGGCCTGCGCACCTTGCCTCGCGCCGCCGCCGCACGTACGGTAAGCTGCTTGCCTGTACCATCTCCCGCGGCTAGCACTTAGTTCTTCCGCAGTTCTTCCGTAGGTTTTCTTTAGATCTTCTCCATAGATCTTCTTTTTAGTTTCTTGTTCATAGATTCTTGTTTGTTTTTGTTGCTTCTTTCCCTCCACCGCATTAACATCGAGAGATGCTCACCGCTGGTGAATCCTTGCCTCTTTGCAGATTTTCGCCGCCGGCAGGGGTGCGTGGCCTTCATTTCCTCATCGCGCCACCGCGATGTCTTCTAGCAACGCCGCGGACCCCGCCGACGTCGCCGTCGAGGAGGGTGAGCGCGCTGGATGGGAAGGCTCCGACGTCTCCCAAGAAGAGATTGACTGGCTGATTCGAACTCGGCGTATCCCGAAAGAGGTGATATGCCGGGCCCCTGGCAAAGAGGCTGAGCCGAATTTGGAATCTGGCGAGCGCGTTGTCTTCGTCGCGCACTTTGAGCGCGACTTTGGCCTCCCGGCGAGCCCGTTCTTCCGAGGCTTCTTAGACCGGTTTCATCTTCAACCCCATCACCTTCCAGCCAATGCCATCACCACTCTCTCGGTATATGTCTCTTTCTCCGAGGGATATCTCGGTCTTTGGCCCACCATTGAACTTTGGGCCAAGTATTTCCAACTCTGAAAGCAGAGTGTTCCGGATCCGGAAAACAAGAACTACCCCAAGGAGATGACCCCGTGCGGAGCCGCTACAATTATACCTCGGAAAGCCTCCATCTTTCCTCGGATCCAAGGCCTGGAGTCATGCCGGAAGTGGCAGCGCACGTTCTTCTACGTGAAGAGCCCGGACAATGTCTATCTCTTGAACCTGCCGACAGTCAGTCTCGGTGCCCCCACGGAGCAGTTTAATTGGCAGTTCAACCCAAAGGAGACAAATCTCGAGATCAACCAGATTCACAAGATCGTCAATCAGCTCCAGGGGGAAGGGCTGACAGGCGATGACCTCTTGCGAACCTTCATCAGCCGCCGAGTCTCCCCCTCCAAAACCGAGTTCACAAGATCTACCACATGAGTGGCCAGTACGACCCTACTCGGGTCAGCACTCATGAGCTGAGCAAGGCCGCCGTCCGGAAACGCGTCAAGTCAATCGCCGGGACGCGGATGACAGAGGAATGGGCATCGGGTAAAGAACCTCATGATAGAACTCGGCTTCCGGAGCAAGTAAGTAATTTGCAATTTAGACTGACATATTTTGCCTGCCGAGACAACTCTTATGTCGGCTCCATATTTGGCTCCTAGAATAACCCGGTTTTATTGCGTCTGATTTGCAGAGCTTTGCTCGGCAAAAGACTGAAGATGGAGCGGATCCTTCCGCCAAATGGGGCAAAGATCTACCTGCCCTGGCCGTCACCGAGGTTGAAGACCCGGACGATGAGGATCATATGCCGATTCCGGCTGCTGGCGCCCCTGCCTCGGGTAAGCCTCAAGCCCGAGCCTCTATCAGAGATTGGTCAGATGACGATGACGATGATTGTGAAATTTTAGAGGCACTTGATGTTCGCCCCATCGCATTTGCTTACCCACTATCCTTGGCACCAGCTAACCCGGGCGGCCAGGTTCCAAGTACACGCCCTGCTACCACGGGCAACCGAGGTGTGTCTCGCAAACGTGCCGGGACCGGTACCTCGGATACCGGGACCTCAACAGCCCCAGACCCTGCAGCGAAGAAACCGAAGCTGCAGAAGAAATCGGGACACAAGCCACGGGGCAAGAAGGGGCCGCCAGTTACAGAAGGGTAAGATATCCTTCGCCGATATATGCTCATTTCCCTTTCTTCCTTTAACTGAGATAATACTACCCAGAGGTAACATCTTTTCCTGCTTTGATGCAGTGCCGCCCTTGAAGTCAGCCAGAGTGCATCCTCTGTGCGCTCACCTATTCCGCCGCCAGCGGTATCTCGGTCAACCGACACTGGAGTACATACAACTCCAGCCGACATACCGCCGCCGACTTCCGATGCCGCACCTGGAGGAGGCCAACACGCCTCAGAAACTGAGGTCATGGACTCAGTTGCCTTTAACACCGATACCTCGGCCCTTGACCGAGATGCTGATCTCGGTGCCCACATCATGGACTCCACGACGGAGCGGACCGAAACTCCGATAGCACCGGATAAACAGCAACAGCCACAACAACAGCAGTAGCCACAGCTACAACAGCAGCAGCAACAACAACAGCCACAGCAGCAACAGCCACCGCAGCAGCCACAGCCACCGCAGCAGCCATAGCTACCCCCGACATCTTCCGCACCGGCCTCCCGGAAACAAGCACCACCGCCAAAGCCGACACAGCCACGACAACTGGCCACGGGAAAGTGCCGGCCACTCCGAGTACACAACTGGCACTGACTCCGACCCAAGCTCTAGTTGCATCCGTCTCCAGAGTCGTCACAGCTGCTGGCTGGGAGTTTCCCCGGCTGCGAACTCAAAGTGGTGGCAGCCTGGGCTCGCTGGAGCACTATAACATGGATGATACGTCCAAAACGTATCTATTTTTCCGAACACTTTTGCTGTTGTTTTACCTCTAACTTGTATGATTTGGATGCAACTAACATGGACTAATGCTGTTTTCAGCAAAATTGCCCTGGTGTCTTCTTTTTGTGTAGAAAAGTCAACTTTCGAGAAAAACTCCGAAAACAATTGCGATCGTCATATTTCACCGAAAGACCCACGGAGCCAGAAGGGGAGTCGGAGAGGCCACACCAGGCAGCCACGCCATAGCTGGGCGCGGCTGGGGGTGGGGCCGCGCCCAAGTGTGGCGTGGCCACCTCGGTCGCCCCCGACGCTCCCCTTTGGACTATATATTGCCCTTGACCTAAATATCGAGGGGGGTTCGATCATATTTCGCGAAACACATCCACGCTCCGCCGCCGGCGCGATCTCTATTCCGGGGATCAGAAGTTCCGTTCTGGCACCCTGCCGGGACGGGATTCGGAGGAGATCATCACCATCGTCATCACCACCGCCTCTCCATCAACCATCAATGATTCCCCCATCCATGTGTGAGTAGTTCCCTACTGTAGGCTGAGGGGATGGTAGGGATTGGATGAGATTGTTCATGTAATAAGTTGCCAGATTGTTAGGGCATGGTGCCTAGTATCCATTGTTAGTGCTATTTATCATTGTTGCAACTTGTTGTGCTTAATGCTTGCCACTAGGGCCCGAGTGCCATGATCTCAGATCTGAACATGTTGTTGATGCATGAGAATAATTATGTTTTAGATCATATCTGCAAGTTGTTTTCACCTGTTATTGTCCGGAACCCGAGGCCCCGGAGTGACAGCAACCGGGATAACTGGAGGGGATGGCTTTGACTTGAGGATTACGTGTGTTCACGGAGTGTTAATGCATTGCTCCGGTACTTTATTAAAAGGAGTACCTTAATTGCCAGTAGTTTCCCTTGAGGCCCCGCTGCAAACGGGCTGGCAGGACAGTAGATGTTGTGCAAGTTTCTCATTGCGAGCACGTACGACTATATACGGAACACATGCCTATGTTTGACTAGTACTAGGATGCTTTTATAATTGTTTACCTGCAAATGCCCTAAGTTATGATTATTACATTAGCGCTCTTATCCATGCAACGCCCGTACATCCGTCCCTATGCCTACAGTACTTTTAATCCTACTGTTTACTGAAATTACTGCTGTTGTCTTTGTTACACTGTTGCTGCTATTACTTTGTTACTACTGCTGTTATATCACCGTTGCTACTGATAATCTGTGTCGAGAAAGTCTACTTTCAGGTGCAGCTGAACTGACAATTCATCTGTTAAGGCTTATATTTATTCTTTGTCTCCCCTTGTGTCGAATCAATAAATTTGGGTTTTACTTCCCTCGAAGACTGTTGCGATCCCCTATACTTGTGGGTCATCAATGGACTGGAATGTTGCCGATACCAGCGAGGTTTCTTCCCAGAACCAGGCGTCCCGGCATCCAGCTGGCTCAAGCGAGCTTGCGCAGTCCATGCACACGCTGCAGGTTGCGGTCCTTAAAGCTAGCAAGATTGCCGAGGCGAACCTTCCTCGGCTTAGCTCTTTTTTCTTTTACAATAGATAATAGATATATATTATCCCCAGTCCCCGAGATTCGGGTCGAGTGGTTGATGCTCGACCGAGTAAAGATCACTCGGCGTGAATCTTCAAAAAATTCCGACTTGCAGTCCCCGAGATTCGGGTCGAGTTTACTCGGGATGAATCTTTAAAATAACACTAACACTTTCCCTTTTATCAGGAATGCACCAATACCCGGACCAAGGTGTTCCACAAGCTGCTCTTGGAGCACAAAAAGCTCAAGAACGCCTACAAGCAGCTGCAGGAGGGTTGAAGAACCAGAACGACGCGCACAACGTTGCGCTCCAGAAGGAAAGAGATGAAGTATCTCGGCTCCAGAAGGAGCTTGAACGGGTTCAGAATCAGAAGTCCGAGATGGAGAAAGCTCCGCCGCGGAGAAGAAACAGCATGAAGAAGATGCTCTAAAGCAGAAGGAGCTCCTTGAGCAGACCGAGGTCCGCGCCACCTCGGCTCAACAAGAACTGGATGCCCTCAAGGCTAAATGCAACAGCTGGTTGGCCGAGCTCACCCGGATCAACAGCGAGATGGACAGTAAGTTTCCTTTATCCTTTCTTTTCATTTCCTTTGCTTCTACCGACATTAGATATATGCCGGTATATATGACTTAACTCGGTGATAGCTTTTCTTTCTTCAGAACACTTCTCCCATTCCAAGGGCTGCAGCAAACATTACCCGCAAGGCACGAAAAAAAGCAGAATCTGGCCCGATCTCGGAGGAATGGGACATTGAAGATCATCTGACGGCTCTGGATGCTCGCATATCTCCTCTGAGGTGCATTGGTACTGAGCTCCTTGAAGCTGGTATCCGGGTTTACCGGATTCTATGGCCAGAGTCCGCGACTCCAGCTACCATCGCCGAGTTATCCAAGTGCCTGCTGGCCGCCGAGACAAGGCTCCGAGAGTGGAGATCTTCCTCAGCTCGTGCCGGTGCAGATCAAGCTCTGACTTTGTGCTTTCTTGGTACGAGGCAATCGACCTTAATGCACTGAAATCCCTGCGCTCCGACTCGAAATGGACGTCGGATCCAACATTGATCCAGAGCCGCAAGGAAGCAGCCTCCTTCATGGCCAGCTATGCTCAAACCCAAATCTCATTCCTGGTCCAGTCTACTCCGACGACGAAGAAGATGACGTCGACGAGGAAGAGGATGATGACGAGGAAGAGGAAGTTGACGAGGAGATCGAGGCTGACACTCCCAATACTGCCACTGCGCAGCAGCCGACACTGCCAAGCCGACAGCAGCCGACACATCTTCGGAAGCAGCATCCGACATCACCGGCAACCCGGCAACCACCACGACGGTCGATCCTGCGACCGAGATTGCTCCTGCGACTCGCACTGCTCCTACTGACCCGAGCTCCTCCACCGCAGCTGTTTGAACTTATCACAAGTTGAACTGTTAAATCCCCGGGATGCCGGGTGCAGATGTATATATACTCTTAAGTTTTTATCAGTGCTACTTTAACTTGCTAGCTTCAACGAGACTGGCTTAATGCCGGATCACTTTGCACCAAGTCCCCGAGTTTACTTTCTTGTTTACTATACTTAGTAATCTTTGCTCTTGTCTACCATTTTGGCGTTCGACAGTCGAGTCACAAGATCAAATTTATAGCATACAGTACTCATAAATTTTGAGATAAGGTTTAGAGTCATCCGACACAAAGATAAAGAATAAAAACGGGTTAGTAAACAACATATACCGAATCATTTTTGGACCGAGTCCCCGAGTCTGTTTTCATGTTTACTATATTCCATAACCTCTGCTCTTGACTGCCATTTTGGCGTTCGTCAGTCGAGTCACAAGATCACAACAAGATAGCATACACTACTTGAACTTTGAGACAAGGTTTAAAACCATTCGGCATAGGAACAACACAGATAAAACAGAGATAAAACACATGCATATAGACAAGGCAGTCCCCGAGATTCTTTTCGGAGTGCCAACATTTCATTCAAAGGAAACCGAGATACATACATTGCGCCCTTAAGAGTAAAAGGGACGGAGCAGAGCCACATTCCAGGGTCGTTTGGTTTCCTCTCCGGATTTGTCCATCCTGTCCTTCCTTGGTTTCTGTGCATCTATAAGATAGTATGCATCATTGTGCAGAGCCTTGCTCACAATGAACGGTCCCTCCCATGGAGGTGATAACTTGTGCATGCCGGCTTTGCGCTGCACTAGCCTAAGCACCAAATCTCCTTCTCGGAATACACGAGGATTTATCTTCCGGCTATGATAGCGTCGGAGATTTTGCTGATATATTGCTGACCGAGATAAGGCCAGTTCTCGTGCTTCTTCGAGCAGATCGACATCATTTTCCCGAGCTTCTTTTGCCTCGGCTCTGTGTACAGTGTAACTCTTGGCGAGTCATACTGTATGTCGGCCGGCAGGACCGCTTCTGCTCCATAGACCAGAAAAATGGCGTATAGCCCGTTGATCGATTCGGTGTGGTCCTGAGACCCCACAGTACTGCCGGTATCTCATCTATCCAACAACCCGGAGTTCGCAGCAGTGGTTCAATCAACCGGGCTTTGATGCCGGATAACACCAATGCATTTGCTCTTTCCACTTGCCCATTGGCCTCCGGATGCGCGACCGATGCTAGGTCAAGTCGGATTCTCTTTTCGCACAGAACCGAGCAAATTCTCCTACAGCAAAGTTTGTGCCATTATCCGAGATAATGCTGTGTGGGTAACCATATCTCAAAATGATGTCTTTCAAGAAAGATACAGCCGTGTGGCCGTCACACTTCCTGATTGGCTTCACCTCGATCCACTTGGTGAACTTGTCCACCATCACCAGCATATGAGTCATGTTACCTCGGGCCGGTTTGAATTCCCCCACCATATCCAGACACCAAACAGCAAAAGGCCAAGTGATGGGAATTGTCTTGAGTGCTGAAGCTGGCATGTGGATCTTGTGAGCAAATCTCTGACATCCCTCGCACTTCCTGACGATATCTTCTGCCTGTTGCAAAGCAGTGGGCCAGTAAAACCCATGTCGGAATGCCTTAGCAACCAAGGCTCTTGAGCAAGCATGATGACCACATTCTCCTTGATGAATTTCCAGGAGCATCTCTTGCCCTTCCTCCGGTTCAACACAACGTTGTAGCACTGTGGTTGCGCTTCTCTTATACAACTCTCTGTTGATGATGGTGTATGCTTTGGATCTTCTTTGCACTCGCCTGGCCTCGGCTTCATCATCTGGCACACTCCCATCTATCATATACGACATTATAGGCTGTGCCCATCCTGGCACAGGACGTACAGGAAAGATCGGTTCATCCACCTCCATTGGTTCAACCGACATTGCCTCCTCTGACATCAATTGGTCAGTCCCCGGGTTCTGCCAAGCAGTCCCCGGGTTCTCCCAAATGCACCCGACATCGATGTCCATGGGAACAGCATCAGATTCCGGTTTCGCCGGGATAAAGATTGACTCGGACTCGGGCGATGGTTTGATTGATGGCTTCCTCAGATGCTCCAAGGATATGCCGGGTGGGATTGGATCCCGAGATGAACCTAGCTTGGACAGTACATCGGCGGCTTCATTTTCTGCCCGAGGTATATGCTTGAACTCGCAACCTTCAAAGAACCCCGAGATCTTCTGGACATGAAACCGATATAACGCCATGTTGGCGTCTAAAGCATCCCAATTTCCCGAGACTTGCTGCACCACCAGATCCGAGTCTCCGAAGCATTCTATCCGGCGAATACCAATTTCCTTGGCCACGTTGAGCCCATGAACAAGTGCCTCATACTCGGCCACATTGTTAGATGCCGCAAAATGAATCTGCAACACATATCTCAGTTGATCCTGCTTTGGCGAGGTAAGGACTACCCCGGCACCTAAACCAATTTTGTCTTGGAGCCGTCAAAGTGCATTCTCCAGTAATTGGAGTCAGGCAATGGTGGCTCATATTGCATCTCGGCCCAATCCACGAAGAAATCAGGCAGTGCCTGAGATTTGATGGCATCTCTTCTTTCATAATGTGGCGTATAAGGAGCCAGCTCAATGGCCCATTTGGCTACTCGGCCGCTTGCATCTTTGTTACCAATGATTTCCGAGATAGGAGCTTCACACACCACTGTGATTGGATGCTCTTGAAAGTAATGTTTCAATTTCTTGACCGCCATATAGACGCCATATGTCATTTTCTGGTAGTGAGGATAATTTTGCTTGGACAACGAGATCACCTCGCTCAGATAATATACCGGCCTCTGCACGGTTTTGCCATCTTCTTCTCGCTCCACTACCACTACGGCACTCACAACTCGGTTTGTGGCTGCAATGTAGAGCAACATCGGCTCTTTGGGTAATGGTGAGGCCAATATCGGCGCAGTTGCCAACATCTTTTTTAGCTCAGTGAACGCCGCATCCGCTTGCGGGGTCCACACAAATTTGTTACTTTTCTTCATTAGTTGGTATAAAGGCAATGCCTTTTCTCCCAACCTACTAACAAACCGACTTAAGGATGCCAAGCAACCAGTGAACTTTTGCACATCCTTGAGATTATTCGGCAACCTCATGCTCTCAATAGCACGGATCTTTGTCGGATTTGCCTCGATACCTCGGCTTGACACGAGGAAACCGAGTAACTTGCCTGCCGGCACACCAAATGTACATTTGTCCGGGTTAAGTTTTATCCGGAATCTCCTTAGATTCGCGAATGTTTCTCTGAGATCATCAATCAGAGTGGATTTCTCCTTAGTTTTGATGACGATGTCATCGACATATACCTGCACATTTTTGCCTATTTGATCATGCAAGCATTTTTGCATACATCTTTGGTAAGTAGCACCAGCATTTCTCAAACCAAATGTCATGACACGATAGCAATAAGCCCCGTACGGGGTAATAAAAGCAGTTTTCATTTGATCAGCAGGGTTCAGCGGTATCTGGTGAAAACCAGAATATGCATCTACAAAGGATAACAGCTCACACCCGGCTGTGGAATCGATCACTTGATCAATCCGAGGCAGCGGGAATGGATCCTTAGGACATGCCTTGTTCAAGTTTGTGAAATCAATACACATGCGCCACACAATGGCCACGTTCGGGTCATCCTTTTTCTTTTCCACCAGGACCGGGTTAGACAACCAGTCCGGGTGCAGCACTTCCATGATGAAACCAGATGCAAGTAATCTGGCCAGTTCATCGCCTATCACCTTTCTCCTCTCATCCGAGAGACGTCGCATAGGTTGCTTCACGGGTTTCATATCCGGTCTGACGAACAATGAGTGCTCAGCCAACTCCCTCGGAACACCTGGCAGGTCCTGATTTGACCATGCAAAGATATCCCGATTCTCACGGAGGAAGTGACTGAGCTCGCCTTCCTATTTCTCGGTCAACCCGGTACCAATGATGACGTTGCGTTCTGGGAACGCCGGGTCGACGTTGATCTTCTTCGTCTCCTTCGGCACCTGGAATGCCGCACTCTGCTCCGGGTTAGTCATACCCGGCATACCGAGTTGCGCGGACTGGGCCAGCGCCACCACTTCATGGATCCTCTTCTTCTCCGCAGCAATGATTAATGACTCGGCCAGACAAGAGCCAGCCGAGGCGCACTCCAAGGAACGCTTATAGTCACCCGAGATGGTGATGATGCCATTAGGACCCGGCAGCTTCATCTTGAGGTAAGCCACATGGGTAGATATCATGAACTTGGCCAGCGCTGGTCTACCGAGCAAAGCATGGTATGGACTTTCGAGGTCCACCACCTCGAATTGGATGCTCTCAGTTCTGCAGTTGTCCTTGGTGCCGAATAACACATCAACCCAAATTTTGCCCATAGGTGCACATGAGACACCAGGCACTATACCGTGAAAGGTTGTATGACTCGGCTGCAACATGTTTGCCGAGATGCCCATCTTCACCATGGTGTCTCGGTACATGATGTTGATGCTGCTCCCATTGTCAATGAGAACTCGGGTGAACCTGACATTGATGGTGGGCCCGATGAATGTCGGATCCACCACTAGAGCGTAACCTCCCGGGCTAGGCATGATCCGGGGATGGTCCTTCATGCTCCAGCTGATCTCCTGATCAGACCAGTGCATATACTTCGGCACAGCCGGCATAACCGCGTTTACCTCCATTGCACGCCGGTGCAGGCTCGCTTGTCAGTTGGCTCGGTCACAAAGACCACATAGCTCTGATGAGCCTCTCTATACTCACCCTGGCAATATTCACCCTGGCGGCTGGGACCAGCATTGCTGTTGTTGCCTCCGACATTCACTTGGTTAACATTTTCTGGCCTCTCCTGTTATCCACAGGTCTCGGAGCTGCAGGCCTCGGTGGAGGCGCATTCAGGGAATAGTGTTTGCCCCGGTGAGCGGTAGTGTTGGAGGTCTCTGAGGTGCACCCATCTGATTTCCTCCGGATCCTCCCCCTTCCTTCAACGTGCGCTGATACCAGCTGCACTGCCGGGTTGAATGATTAGCCGGCCTGCGGGGGTCGTGCGTGTGATAGCTGCAGGGTCCATCCAGCATTGCCTCATAGGTTAATGGCTTCCTCTGGTCACTCCACGGTCTCTTCCCATCCTGGTTTTGGCCCCATGCAGGACCGCTGTTCCTCAGACGCTGGCTATTGCCGGCACCTGGCTGATCTTGATCAACTGCAGCAACTTGATTTGAACCGTACCGATAATCCGGCCGGTCCTCTCTCCTCTTGATCCCGAAATCCTGGCGGTCACCTCGCCTGGCTGGTCCGGGTCCATTGTTGACCGGGTATCTTCTACTCGGTTCCACCGAGTTCAGCAAGGGCTGCATCGGATCACCCAGTGCATAGCTATCCGCAATCCGGATTGTCTCGGCCAAGGTGGCCGGCATCTCCCTTTGCAACTTCTGCCAGAGCATGGAGCCGTGTCGGCACCCTTGAGCAAACCATGAAATGGCCTGCGCTTCAACAACTCCTTCACAGGAATTGCGAACAGTACTCCACCGGGTCAAGTAGTCCCGGTCAGTTTCATCATCCCTCTGCTTGCACATGGCAAGCTGCTGAGGACGATTCGGCCTCTTGTATGTGCTGGAGAAATTGCTAACGAAGGCTTCTTCAAAGTCCAGCCAGCAGTCAACGCTGCCCTCTCGCAAGTTGTTCAGCCAGATCCGGGCTGGCCCTTCCAACATTTGCGGGATATACCTTACCGCCCATCGGCGGTTTCCTCCCGCGATATGCACTGCCGACACATAATCTGTCAGCCAGTCTTCCGGCTTAGTACTGCCGTCATATGTCTTTGCGCCCCGGTTCAATTGAAAGTGCGGCACCGGTGGCTCCCTCATGATCCGAGGTCCAAAGCATGCAGGGCCAGGTGGGCCTTGCTCTTCCAGCATCTCGGACATAAAGATCCTGTCCAACTTGTAGCGTGCATCATTCGGTGACAACTGGCGAGGTCCCAGCCGGGATCCCAGTGCACCTTCATATCTCTGATACCCGGCTTCTCCATAGCCGAGTAACCATCATCATAACGGTTAGCCACCTGGTCAACACCTTGTGGCTGCTGAACATGCTCGATATTTTGCTGCTGCTGGGGGATTTCGTGTCGGATACCGAGGTGGATAACCTCGGCCAGCCGAGTTAACTTTTCCGGCATCTGGATCGCCCGGACCGGGATTGCTTTTACCCCGGCCGGCACTGCCTCGCCCGGCTAACTGTTTTCCGGCATATGCCGGATCATATGTCTGTATCTGCTTGTTTTTACCGGAGTTTACACTCCGGTCCGATCTCCACCGACATGCGGTGATGAAGCTTGCCCCTTAGATCTCCACTGGCTGCCTTAGCCGAGTGAACAATCTGGGACCCACCTGCAACTGTGTTAGCCTTAAGATAGCCTTAAGATAGGCCTCCATTTTAACACACCTACTAGCTCATTAACCCGGTCTTGTTGCTTACGGAGAGCTTCTCCGGATAAACCAGATAACTCGGCTCTTGCTGCCTCGGCAGCTCTAAGAGTCTTAGCAGGGGAACTATATTTGGGCTTTTCAGCCGACATGTGACTAGGAGTTTTACTAGAACTTGATCTACCATCTCTAGCAATCTCGGTATTGAGGCCTCTACCCCTTTTACGCACATCCTCTATGCGACTAGGATGAGTAGCTATCGGAGTTAAACCATGAGCTTTGTTATACTCACGGAAGGTTATCTCGAATTCTCTCCTTATCTGGGACATCGCGAGAGCCTCCTGATGCAGGTTCTGACGATGCGACTCCAACTCGGCCTCCGTCAGGGCAGCATCTGTACCGGTAGCTACCGGCACAGCCAGCTTCTCGATCATATCCTCGAGAGGAACCGGCCTGACCGGTACCTCGGATGTACCGGCCTGGTCGCGGAGGTTCTCCCTCCTCTCCAGCGGCAATTTCGCCGATCTGGTGGTCTTGGCGGCAGGTTTGCCGGCATCTCCTTTGCCGGTTTCTCCTTTACCGGCACCACCCGCGGAGCCGGTCATCATGACCTCTGCGCAGCTCCCGGGGCGAGCGGTACGCTGGCCGCGAGCCGCACAGACAGCAGGAGGATCCCCGGCTACAAGCACCTGCTCGGGGTACTGCAGACAAACTCGGTGGCGACGTAGACCTCGTACGTCCCGAAGGTGACGAGGCAGCCGTTCCTCGAGAGCGGCCTGCTACCGAAGCAGCCCGCGTTGTCATCGATGAAGTTCAGCGAGCTGAATCTGTGGACAAGGCCACTGACCACGCGCTCGCCGGAGGCGATGATGGAACCCGTCCAGATGAACACACCAGCCACCACCGCTGCTGGCCCCACGGTGGGCGCCAACTGTCGTGGTGGTATCACGGCAGATGCCATAGGATGGCTTAAGTTGGGGCCGATGGACGCTGGTGGAACCGGGGAGGGATAGCGCGCCGAGGAGCGCACACGAAAGACACAAACACACACACGATCTACCCAGGTTCAGGGCCCTCGTGAGGAGGTAAAACCCCTACTCCTGCATGTCTGTCTCAATATACTGGGATATGGGAATACACAGGTGCTCCTCGAGCTGTATGCTCTTTGCTATGGTGAAACTCTCAAGGAAGAAGAAGGAAGCTATGGGGGAAAAGATCTCTCAGTACATCGTTGTCTCAGCGCTTCTCTCAGTGCCTCAGTGTCCGTCCCTCATGCAGGAGGCCCTGGGCACCTTATATACTGGTACCCCGGGTCACCGGAGTGGCGCCGTACCTTACACTGCAGCCACGCGCGTCTGCATCATCAGCTCGGTCATGATTGTGTCCTCTGCCACGGACAGGACATGGCCTGCCCATGCCTCGTGCTCTGTTTCGAGGTACACCTGTGGTCAGCGTTAGGCGTGACCGGTCACCTCGTACCCGCGCCATGACGCCTGCCATGCTCCCGTGTCAGGCGGGATGTGACCGTTGCATTGACTTCCAACCGGCATAAGGTGCCTCTTCTCCTTAACCCGGTATGGATATGCCGGATTTCCCTTCCTTGATTATCCTCCCTGCACATAAGAGAAGATACGATGATACCGACATTCATATGTCGGTCAGTACATGTCGGTTAGCACCGGCATCATACCCCGGCCCTTTCTGGGCCTGGTTATGTCGGTCGATATATGTCGGTTTGCACCAACATCATATCCCGGCCCCTTCTGGGCCTGGTTATCTCGGTTTCTCTGTACCTCGGTCCACTCTTGGACATAGATTATACCACACCTTGACCCTACCTCGGGGTAGCCCCCTGACACCATACAAGGTCTAGACCTTTTTTTAAGTGCACTTAAAAATCATTAGAAACATAGAATACACGTACTTACCGTGAACGCTAGCTTGCGCCCCGCAAAAAAAAACTTGTGAAGTTTCTCAAAACAAATTGTGAAGTAGTGTGTCTTGACCTCACACCTACACACATTGTCTAAATCCGGAGGCCTCATCAAGCCGCCCATCGACGAGCCGGGAGCACAAACCGGTCCGGCGAACTCTCGACACGTAAATGTGCGAGCTCCAGAAGAAATCGCCGCCGTCTTCTGCCAACCCATCTTAAGGCGTGAGCAATGCAATCACTGCCAGGCTAGCCGTCAACGCTTCCACGATGTGAAACGTCGCCACTGCCATGCACGCGTCAATCATCTTGCGTCCATCTCAGAGCCCGTGTTGCACTATGCCGCGGAAACTCGTTGTTGTCAATGCAGTAGATGCCATGCTGCTCCACCTTGGCCACCGTTCGAGAAATCACACGGAGACCTGCGCCCCCGAAGTCATTCACTTGTCCCTCCAGCTAATGTGTGACACCACCGTGCCTCAAACGAGGTAAACACGCCCACGGGTGCCGCCGTCGATGGTTTCGGCCGAGACCGAAACAATGACGAGGAGGAGGGTATGGTCGTGTCGTCGAATCCTGTTTTGTTCCCATGTTGCCCTCACTAAAATGGTTCCCACCTCGCCACCAGCTCGGTCACCATAACCGCCGGTTCACGCACACACGTGCACCATTTCCCACATGCCTCCTCCATCGTCGCTAGTGGGACACCTCGCTATGGGAGAAGCTTGTTGGTCTCCTACGACACCGCGCGATGGGAAAAGCTTCGATGATGCCTACGAGATGCAGTCGCCGAGCAGACTAATGTGGCCACTGAGGCACACATTAAGGAGATCCCCGTTGCTTTTACAAATAGGGTTGTCGCCCGCCAGTACATGGTCGTGAATGCCATCCACCATACAGATAAGTGGACCACCAGTCGGCGCGTGAAGCAACAACGGGGAGGAAGCCGACGCACGAAGCTAGGGATGCACGCCAGCCAGTGGCGCGCGGGGATGAGGCTGGCCGCAGCCGCGGAGCCCCCTCCCGCCGTGGACCGAATAGGTTTAGTGTTTAGGTTTTTAGTTTAAATTTTATTGTAAATGTCCTAAAATTTAAATGAAATTTGAACCTTTTTTTTTGCCGTGAAACTAGTACACGGAAAGGTTTAAATAAGAAATTGATTATAAGAAAGATTAAGCTAATTAAGAAAGCGAGTATAAGGAAGGGCAAAAAATTCTCTGGGATCGGGCCGCATCGCCCACCTCGTGAGGCCCCTCCTGATATGTTGACACCTCACCCTCAACGCGAATCTCAAAGCAAGTCATTTTTTTCAAGCCTACGAGGGAAATTTTGCTCCATTAGCCCGGAATTTTAGCCGCACCATCAGCGCCCAGTTGCAGGTTGCAACTGCTGGTGGTGAAGCGAGCAAAAACAATGGCGACGACGGACGGGGGAATTTTAGCCGCACCATCAGCGCCCAGTTGCAGGTTGCAACTGCTGGTGGTGAAGCGAGCAAAAACAATGGCGATGACCGACGGGAGACTGTCCGTCGGCAGCGACCTTCGCCGTTCGGCGCACCGACGACGTCGCAGTCATGAGGTGGTCAATGGCGTGGCGATGCCTCAGACGTCCAGCACACCGCTAATGCTGCCGCAGGCGGCGCACTGCCTACCAGCGATGAGATGATCACGGATTCACGGGGGCACAACCGGTGCCTTTCTTTTCAGACGAGAGCTGCAAGGCCTCGATCTGGAGTCGCCACGAGTGGGCGGTGCCGACCAGTTCCAGCTGGAGCAAGGCAAGGCGGTGGTCGCTGCGCGTGAAGCCGGCGACGAGGGTGTTCATGCTGGTGGCATGCGGCTCGTAGAGGTCCTGGTGGCCTGCGGCCGAGGCGGTGGCGTACGGGTGCGTGCAAGGCGTGGCGCTGCTGCGCGCCCGTGTAAGGCATGGCGTTCCAGCTCGTCGCGTCGTGTTTCGTGCAGTGCCTCGCCGACTCCTTGCCCTCGCACACCCGCCGTCGGCGAGCATGGCGTTTAGCTTCCCGCCGTCAGTGGTGGACCTTGGCATGACGAAGGGTCTCGACCGCGGCCACCAGTGGCGCGCACTGCTCGAAGTACTCGCCACTTGCGTCGTCGGCAAGCCGGCGCGCGTGCATGTGACCGGCGTCGGAGCATGCCTTGACACCATGAGAGCTGTCGGGCGTGAGCTCGAGGCGTGCTCAGAAGTTAGCTATTCGATTCGAGTTGTTAACCTCATGATGATTATGACCTGCTTTGGGATGCGCGCTTTGTGTGAGGTGTTAACATCTCAGGAGGGGGCCTCACGAGGTGGGCGCTGCGGCCCGGCCCCAGAGAATTCATAAGGAAGCCGGAGATATGGAAGGCGTAGATATGGCTGTGTTGTCGCCGATCTGGTCCGCCGTTTGTGGTGCATGTTTTATTTCCTTTTCTTACATACCAAATTTGCCGTATGGTAGAAAAATACTACTCCATTGGTCAACAAGTATTGATAAATTTTGACCGTCAGATCTGATTGGTTGGACGGTTGGTGTTTCTCTGTCCCTACCTCCTCAAGGTTTTGAATACGGAACTGGGTGCTTGAAGTAATATCTAAGTGTCTATTGATGACAGGAACGCCTGCAATGTATTGTTCTCAGTGCGTATTTTAAGTTTTGACTGTTTGGATATTGTAACATTCTGCACAAACTTGGCCCTTGCCATTCGTCATAAGTTGGGTGCCCCTACTAGCTACGGAGTTGATTACTGATCGTCCAATCCTAAACATATATACGTGGAGTGTTGACCTGGGTAAGTACGTACTTGCCCATATATTGAGAGAATCGAAGTGCAGAATTATTGATGACGACTCACAGTTCTGAGCATCTCAGCCTGACCCTGGCCCTTCGGCCCATCGATCGAATTGCAAGTCCAAAGCGGATCTCCTGAATCCAATATATTCCCCGGTCCCTGCCTGTGATCTCGGAGCGGAAGAGCCATATGATTGAACTAGTTTAGTGAACAGTTTGCCCCATCGTATCAGTACCGGGCACATATACACACTTCTGAATTCAGGGCGACCAGTGATAGCTCCGATGCAGGCCTGCGTTGTTGCTACTTTTGTCAATTGTACGCTAATCGATGACTGCACTATATATAGTAGTCATGTTTGGACGCTTCCTAGCCATCTAATTCAAAGGACACCGGGTGCAGTTCTTGTAAGATCGACAGTCTCCTCTCTGACGTCCTTGTTATAATGTAAGTGGCAGCGGCATCCAACGGGCCCGTATACGCCGTCCGCGAAAAAAGGCACAAACGGCGTACATGGACACCTGCTAATCTTAAGTGGCATAACTGGATGAGCCCACCAAGATCAGCGGCGCCGGCGGCACGGCCACATGCCGACGCTCGCTTCCTCACTTCTGGCGCAGATTGCTGGACGCGGGGACGTCCTAGCGGCGCTCCCTCTCTATCGGTGTTGGAGCAGCCCACTCCTTCCGCTAATTCTTCCTCACCATCTTCCTTCCGGCCGGCCGGCGAGAAACTCGCCGAGAATAACTCAGCGTCTGATTCTAATCCCTAACCTCCATGCGCACCATCTTCTGTTCTCCTCTCCTGCTCTCCATTCAATTTCTCAGATCTAATACTTCTCGTTTGGATCTCTACCAATTTGCCTTTCATGTGCGCGCTTCACGGATGCGATCAGTTACTTTTCGTGTTTGGATGCACACAGCTATTAGTGGAGGAATTGATTCTCGAAAAAAAAGTAGAGGAACTAGTTGTGCTTTAGACAAATTAGTTTGCGATTTGTCCATATAAACGATTGATTGGATCGCTCTGGGCCTCTGGCCAGAACCCAGGAGGAGAGATGGATGAGAGCGCAGATGCAGCAGGCGCGACCCCGCGGCCGCGAGAGAGCGCAGCGTTATTTGCCGTGGCGGATTTGGCGACGCCACTTAGCCGCGTGATGCCGCCAAACTAAATAAGTGGCAGCCATAAAATCCGGGAAATTATTACATGGCCAAAGCGGCGTGTGTGAACTGTCCAGCGGCAGCGCCATTTACATCCTGACGTGCAACTGATCCTTGTGCACACGGCCGGATCTCCTCTTAGAAATTGCTCCAGGAAGTTGGCGTCAACTATGACGCGACTCAAGTGAGTTGCACTCATATTTAGTCAATGGAACTTGCATTCAAAGATCTTATCATGCAAATCCTTCATATATTTTACGGTATAAACTAAGTTTTATTCTTGGTCACGGCTTGATTGTTTCGTAAAGTGAACTGCTGTCTCTCGTACGTCGTGCTACCGCAAATCGGCGACTCGCTGCTGAATAGCACTTGCAGCTACAGATCGCAGGTTGGGCGTGATCGTGTAGGCGGTTTCAGGAGCAGTGTGACTGTGTGACAGGTGATGGCGGCGTGAAATATAGGCCTGCTTTTGCGGTTTTGTGCTCTACTCCCGCTGCAGGCACGGAGATGTTTCACAGATAGAGCCCATCAAGCGCTCAGAACATGTCAGCTCGGGCCTGTACAGTCCAGCAATAGCGGCCTGCTATATCATTAGCAATTCCCACGAACAAACAAACGTTGGCTGGTTCCCTAAAAAAAACCAATGCAGGCTGGTGTGGAAGGGCTCCTATTCAACGTCTTATGCAAATAGGGCCAGCTCCGCCTGGTGCATTTTCTAAAGGGCCGCATTCGGCGCAGTCCGTTAACATTTTTTTCTCCATATTTTTCCATTTAAATATAATTTTGTATATGTATTTAAATCAGTTTTGTAATTGAAAACAACGCAATTGTTGCATATATGTGTTGTATACTATACATGTTCACATACACCTAAATACATGTTCAGACACATCTAAGAAATTACAAACTTCATGAAAACTAGAGAGCCTACTTCTAGAAAGGCGCATGCGGGGCGTGGCCAAAAAGAATAAAATTGATCTTGAAATGAAAGTTTAATACAAATAAAATTTAGCGCAAGCTGATCCTTTTTGGAAACGCTACTATTATTTTCTTAGATTGTCCACTTTGGAAATATATACTAAGATATTAAACCATACAACAACATATATGGATACACATACATATACTATAACTCATTGAAGTGTCACAAATTAATCCCACAACGATTTTGTCTTGTTATTTAAGGTGAGTCATTTTGAAGATCATCTTAAGGGGCAATATCTCTGAATAAAGAACTAGCATTTTAACAAAAATATTGTTCAAATAACCATGATGCTAAAGTCTACTCATTGACTGACAATAGAACTAATAAGAAAGTGAACATAATTAATATATTAACAATGTTAGGAGGCACTTATATATGCAAAAAAAATCAAAGAAATACCAAGCAAAATTGGCGTTTACTAAAAACAAATAGTTAATAGGTATAAAAGTTTAGTCTAAATACTCCTTGATCAATAAAAGTGCATCTGCACACATCTAGGAGCACGCGTTCTGTCGAGAGGATGGACGACAAAGAACTCAGCATAGTTTGGATACGTTGTCCGGGGGTCTATAGGTATCTTGCGGAGGGGAGAACGATCCGATGGATGTCGTGATGTAGCCGAAGGTGTCCAAAATATTGTACCACCGAGAAATGTCTGCATCTAGACTTAGGAATTACTAGTGGATGCCAATCTCCTCACTATGATGTTCATCCAGCGGAAACACTACTAATAGTGCCACAAGAGATATTTGATACATACCACATACTTTAATTATCTAATTTCGATGTGGTGAGGTCCGTCGAGCAAAACTTGACTATGGCGTCAGCCGTCATGTCATAGTGGCAATTAATAGAGAATAAAAGTAAACTACCTAAATGTCGCATATTTTCTTTTCTGTTTTTGGAGTCACCAATGCCCAAGAACCTACACTTGTGGGACTAAGATCTTCCATATATACTCAACCCACTTATAAGTTTTCTAATTAATTATAAGTAATTACCAAAATAAAATTAGGGGCTTAGATATCATTTTACATAAAGTACAAATGAACAATTTCCCTATACAAATCATGTCCTTCAAAATCCCCACTCGTTACTTTCTTCAAAAGGGGGCCTTAATACAGACATAAACTAGATGGTACCCCGTGTGTTGCCGTGGGAGTTGAAAACAAACAAAAGTTGATCAGAAACTCTCAAAACATGTCAACTCGAGTGAGTACAGTTCTTCAGAAGCGACATGCTATATCATTAGCAACTCGCACCAACAAACGTTGGCTGGTTCGCAAAAAAATGCAGGCTGGTGTGGATGGCTCCTATTCATACGCCTTATGCAAATAGGGCCAGCTCCGCCTAATGCATTTTCTTAAGGGACGCATTCGGCGCAGTCCATTATTATTTTTACATATTTGTAATTAAGTGAATAAAATTATATGTGTTTAAATCAGTTTTGTAGTTGAAAACAATGTAAGTGTTGTAAATATGTGCAATATACTATACGGTTTCGCATACATCTATGTACATGTTTTGACACATATATATAAGTTCAATCTTTATGAAATTGAGTTTTGGTGTAGAATAAAAATGTCGATGTATGAAAAATATAGTCATACATTTTCTAATTCTTGTATTATGTATACTTAAAACACTTTTACAAATTAAGATAGAAACATTGTTTTATGTGAAGAGACCTTCAGTTTTTTTTTTTTTTTGAGAATGAAGAGACCTTCACATGGCAACTCCTTATTTGCCTTATTTGCCGTAAGCCCACAAAACCGGTTGTGCAGGCCCGCAGTCGAACATACCTATGTATATGTACTCCCTCCGTCCCAAAATAACTGTCTTAGATTTGTCAAAAAGTAGATGTATCTAGACATAAAACAAGTATAGATACATTCACTTTTGTACAACTTTGAGACACTTATTTTGGGACGGAGGGAGTATGTAATGTTGGGCTCGTTTTCTTTAAGAAAAAAATGTCGGGCTATGACCGTTTCTATCGACAGGCCTCCGGCCCGGTCGAAAAATCAGCATTCTCTGTTCGCGAAAAAAAATACCAGCACTCCATTGATGCACCAGCCCAGACTCCATAGCGAGACGTCAAACTGACCTCACTGCACCAACTTGGCTTCCACATCAATGTGTACATATACTAGATTCGAACGGCGTGGCTCGCCGCGCGGCACTTGTAGATTCATTAATTTATTTGCCCGTGGTTGTCACATTTTATACAGATTATAAAAAAGCAACCTGGTTTTGAATGGTAAACAACCGTTATTTCATCATCCTATTGACTGGCTAATATCTGAGAAACTGATGTTGGCGTGATAAAAAATAATGTATCGAAATCTTGAAGTGAGCATCTATCATGTGCATAAAATATAACCTAAGAAAACCCTTCAAGTCAATATGTGAGTGAATTCTTTTAATCAAAAGGCATCCATTCATAGTTGCTCTCATTTTAAGCAATAAAAACAGAAGCAGAAAAACAATAGATGTGTGGCTTGGTTTCTAAAAAAAAAAACAGGGAAAGTAATAAACAAATCTACACCACATTGCTATAGGGAGACATGATCTCAAACCCCCCAATGAGTTTCATGAACCAACAGTAATTCCAAAAGGCAGCGCCGGCTGGTCTCAACAGCATTATTAACAATAAGACATTCGGCACCCAAGACCTGGATGACGGCAGAACCAAAATATAGTCAACCACGGGTTGCTGCGGCAGTCAAGAACAGACACTATGTAGAGGTAAAATAAGTCTAGTCCTACTGGCGCGAAGCACTGCCACTTATGCCTCTAAGACCTATCAAGGAGAAGCAATGACATAATATTAGTTATGAAGAAATAAATCGGTAAATCATAAGATTCAAGAACACAAATTGGACTACTTACCATCAAGTACCAACTTGCGTTTTTTTACGATTTAAAGTAGTAACAACAGAGCTCAACACCGGCTTGTAGTTGTTTCCTTTTTTTTTTTGATGAACACAATGGGATTATTATTTGTAATGAGCTGTAGTACAGAGAAAAAGAACTGAGATATGTTAAGCGCCAACCATACCTAGCAATGTCTTTGTCAAGCCCCTGTATATGAATATAAATGAAATAGAAAGAACCAGGTTAGTATGAGCCACATAAACATTAATCTAATTGACTGAAGAATTTAGAATAAGAATGGCCTCTCCTCGGAGCCACATAAACATTAGTATGAACCAGGTTAGAGAGAGATAAAACCCTGGATCCTCCAATCGAGTGTTCATGCTGCTGGCCGTGAAACTCCTCCGCCACCAACTCATGCTCGCCTCTCCTCGGAGCACCTCGCTGGCCGCCGGCGTCGAGGTCTCCTCCGCCACCAACTCATCCTCGCCTCTCCTTGGAGCACCTCGCTGGCTGCCGTCGTCGAGGTCCAGTCTCGAGCCAGGCAGCGGTTAGGCTAGCACCTGGCGCGTGGGTGGACAGGGGTGGCCCGTCGAGATTTTTGCTGATTCATGCATCTCGTTGTGTACTTAGGTTGTGATTAAATTGCTCCAAAGCAACGAATAATCTAGCCAGGGAAAATAATGTGGTAATACTTCTCAGCAAAGAGCAGAAGTAAAGCTAAATTCAAGGTGTGTGGATCTAGGAATGTGCTCAACAGAAATATCAGGGATAATAATGACCAGAGTTGTTTCTAATTAGGAAAAACACTCAGACAATCTAGCCAGAAGAGGGAGTTTCATTCGAAGATCCATGTCACAGAGGGATAAAAGCAATAAATGAGATAAAAGGAAAGAAACTTATATTGATGAATTACACGATGTATGTTGCCTGGTAGGAGCAACTTACTTGAGCCTAAGATCTGAACCTGTCACCGTCCAGCGCAAGGGACAAAACTTCACACCTTCGGATAAAAGTTTCAGGCCAAAATATGCATCGCCATATTCTTGATATTGCTGAAATCTCCATCTTAAATTGACTAAATCCTGTAGTAAAACAAAAGGTCACATATGACATAAGGCAGACTTCTGTACTTAATCGCAGAAAAAAGGGTGGCATCAAAGAACATGATTAAATAAGAACAGTTTCATACACTTCGTGTTACTTCCAAAATATAAATGTAAAACGACCTTTAGGAATATAAATGCATATGCTAACCTAGCAAAATTATCATTGTTTGATGTACCATGTTCACTCTCAGGTGAATAGCAAAACTCGTGACACAACACTGTAACCATTGAATGTTGCTTTTTCGTGCAAACTATTAGAGAATAAAGTGCAGTAGTTTATCTCATTTCAATACCATGCAGTTACAGATGAACATGAGCTATCATCTGGTATGTGTCTCATTGAAAGAGAGAAAAAATGGATTAACAGCTAGACAGCAACACACCTGTATGTTCCATCTCCAACAAAAGAAATCTTATTCTCTTGAGCCTTTTGGTAAATAAGTAAAGTGCTGATAGAAAAATGGATGTAGCGTGCATCTGATTCTGACATACCAGTATTCCATATCGTAGCAGAGCAGGAGCAACCATGTCACTGGGAAAAGGAAAATAGAAAGTTGAATAAGAGAAAATGAACCAAAGGAAAGTTGCATCCCTGTGTGGACAACCCGTACCTGTAGCGAGGGGCCCCTGCGACATCTCTTCTAATAGACAACACTTGTTGTAGAATTATAGGAACTGCATTTGTCAGCTGTTATAGTATGTGAGACCATATATCAGCAAACTAATTTTGAGTAGGCTACACGTGATCAACTGAGCCACTAATATTTCATAGCGACGCAATGAAACAATATATATAGATGTAATAACAAATAACTGCAGGGACTGTTCAACTTACAATAAAATTTGTATGCCTCTATTGAATCACAATTAATGCTTCTCTCCTGCCATCTGACACAGTTTGCTTACGACCAGGTTTGCGAGATGGTCTTTCATCTACATATAAGAAAAAGGAACACCGCTTAGAATTTAGTGTAGGAAGATAAATATAATGTCAAGAATGAGCTTGACTATTCATAGTTTATCGTAAGTTTTAATTCTCAAGCTTATTTTGAAGGATTCTACTACCTAATTTATTTTATTATGATATTTACATGATTCTTATTTCCCTACCTTCCAAACCCTTGGTTTATATCACGATACTGTAGTATCGTGTGTAAAGCATTTCACAAAAGCTTAGCAGCTACAAAGAAAGAATAGAGATAATTTCAAATGCAGAAACATCACACACTGTTGAATGGAAGCAGAAAGAAATCCCAAATTGCATTATTGTAATGCTTTGATGTTAGATTTCTTAACATATTGGACATTATCAGCAAATGAGATGGTATTATTATAAAACCTTGTTAGTAGAAACATATTCACTGCTTGCCAAGGGCTGATATAATATTGTCTTGGAGTGTGAATGGTGAACTACTGAGCTTAATCTTCAGGCCTACAGAGATGCAATGGATTCATGAAGAAAAAGAAAAAGAACAGGTTGGTCTAAAGACATGACCAGATCTAATACAGTCTATCTACTCAACGATATTGAGGCAATACTGCATTTTTAGTCAACCATTACCGTGGCAATTTCTACCCTGTGCGCCAAAAAGGATTGGCGGGTACAGAAAACCGTCTCTGGCGGACCAGAACACATGAGGGAGAGGAGCCAGGGATGTAGGCGGCAAACCTTGGGCAACCGCCGTGCCTCCTATTGTCGCCTTGCGTGAGAAAGAGGGTCCGGGGTGGACGACGCGGTGCTCGGTCCAAATATTCACAGAAATTCTTAGCGCACAATCTTCTTTACAGTTGATCATTTCCTTCCTAATCTTATCTCCTCTTTCATCACCTGCAATAATTCCTGCAAGATGCATAATTGTTTTTCTTCAACCATTTCATTTCATCGAACAGGTTGCATGCGCAAGACCAAATGCATACCTGTTGTGTATAATTCAGACCCAACGCTTCAACCAGATCATCACAAAACCAAAGTTCCATTTCCAGTGGCTAATGGCCCAGTTTATATAAAACCTGAAGAATTCAACACCGCTTTGATCAGTCACGAAAAATAGTCCCATGGCAGATTTCACTATGAAGAATTCAACACCGCTTGCCTTCTGGGAATCATTGCAAAGAGGAGGCTAGAATGATAAAGCTAAAATAAGCAAACAAATAATCCAAAATGAAGAATGTAAGCTGAGAAAATACTATAGGTCTAGCATAGAAACTATCACAGGAGCAGAAAACTCATCACATCTCATTGCAACTAAATTTTGCCAACACGCAGCTTGTATATTGGGACCGATGACAAACGATAAGCTATATATATTATGTAGAAAGTTTGGACATTTGAATCCACCAAAACCTATTAGAAATGGAATACAAAATTTATGGATATCAAACAGAAAAACTAAGAAGCATTGAAGCTTATGGGTAAGAGCAATAAGGACACCATGGATAAAAGTACTCATAGTACACCGAAGTTGCATGAAACACATATAGGTTCAATGGTTATGTATGGAGACCAAACAATAGGATTTAGAAATACTCTAACCGTCAGCTATTATACCAATGTTATCGGTAAATTATTAGACCGCAAGAGAGGTGCACCTGGACCAAAATACATTGGATACCAAACAATAAGAACTTTTGGAATCTTGAGGTTAACTATTGTGCAAAATAATTTATGGAATCTTGAGGTGCACCGGCAAGGAGTACGCACTTAGATTTATGGCTGCATAAAAAGTAAGAGACGAACAGAAAAAAGGAATGCCACTACCTTACAGAATGCAGCGGACGACCTATAACAGCAACCAACCCACAAATGAAGTGTCTGAAATCCTCCCCTGGCAAAATAAATCATTAGGTAAGGACAGAAAATAGCAACAAAAGGGATTTAGAAGTCATGTACACGAACAAAAACCGTAAGCTCATGTACTCACCTGCTGAACAATGGCAATTTTCACACAGAAAAGAACATCAAGAAACCAACGAACAATCCTGGAACCTACAAAAGGGCAAAAAGCATGCAAGCCATGAAAAAAAACACAACCAAACCTAAGCCAAGCATCAAATATTAATTACTGTAGAGAAGATTTTGAGCATTGATAGGTACTGAATGCATTTGTCTTAACTAAACATGAAATTCCTTTCATGTCAGATATTCCTAATCTTTAGTTAAATTCATGCAATTATTAATCAAAATCAACTACCCGAAATATTACAGAAAACAGAGCATCCTTCAGTTCATTGTTCTGTCTTGTGTGCATTACATTCACACAATTCTTGCTCAAAATCAACTACCCTGAAGAATTACAGAAAACGAAGCATCTTTCAGTTTATTGTTTTGTCTTGTGTGCATTTCTGAGCATTAACAGGTACTGTATTTTCCTTCTCATGTACTAAACATGAGAATGCATTTGTCCTAACTAAACATAATGTTCCTTTCTGCCAGCTAGATAACTAACTACCCGTGGACAGCAAGAACCTCTGCTATTAATCTGGGCACTGCATTCACCTCTATGCATAGCACCCGATAGGAAAACAAATTAAGTTTTTTTAATTGGATAGCACAAAGAACCCAGAAACTGCATCTATCTCTGTTCATAGCCAACCAGTAGCTCAACAAATACAGAGAAAGGGCCAAACACCAGATGTACTTCGTGAATGTTTCAACAAACTGGTGCCTTCCTATTCTAATGGAAATTTCAACTGGTGGCTCATCAATTTTATGATCAGAAAGACAACCATAATAACAGCAAAAATAAAAAATGGAAAGACCTAGAGAAGATGTGGCTGTAGTACCATTGTTTTCAGCTCCACAGGCGACAGATCCATCTTGATGTTTGGCCCTTGGACATGACACCGTGCGCTCCCGCTGCATCGACCATTTTGTGTTTCTCACGTACAGAGAGAGAGAGAGAGAGAGAGAGAGAGAGAGATTGAAAGAAGCTCACCTGCGCTGAATGCTCCACGCTGCAGCGAGCTATCCGTGGCAGTCAGCTGGAGAGAAGGGGCTCTGGAGGCCGGGGGCCAGGCCAACGGGCTGCTGCCTGCTGTCCGTCGTCCTTCCCCACGGACTGTGCCGTGGAGCCTTGCTGCGCTCGGAATGGCATCACAAGAATCTGAAAGTTACACCCATGAACTAAGCAATCACAACTTAGGAAATGCCAATTCTGAACTAAGATGCATATGCAGCAAGCAACATGTTTGTTCTAAGCTCTAGCATACTACTACTTGCCAATGTGAAGTGCCTGGAGAAAATGCCCGACATCTGACTATAACCCGAATGGTTTAGTTACTGGAGTACACTATCAGTGCCGCCTGTATGTCCGGCATGCTCAGGAAGAACTTCTGCTCACGTGAAAATATAAGAATTTGATTATACCAATTAATTAGAAAACAACTGAATGCGCGTAGACATAGTAAATCTAAGTGATTCCATGGTCATGTCATCAAGTAATAGACATATCGAAGATTGCAAATAAAAAATGGGCAATCTTAAATACATCACTACAGAATTGATAAATCTATGATAAAGTATTTATGATATTAGACACAATTACCTAGATGCACTGAGCTGGAAGATATTGATCTATGCATTGCAAGGCACGCCTCAGGTGACCATTAATTGCGACATCCGTGACCACAGCTCACATTGCTGTACTGCATCCGTGAGCACCATCCTGTATGCCGCTGCCAAACTCTCCTACATGCTATCAGTGAGCATTATATGACTCATACAATAATAGGTCTAAAATGGCAATATTCCATGCTCAAATTTAGTGTAGGCAATTCGCAATGAAAATATGCTACTCTAATCCATCATAGGTGTTCATGCTACCACATGGTTTTGACTGAGTAAGTGGTGAATGGCATAGATCAAGTGGGTTACCTGCAAGCAGGTCGTAGGGCAGTGCGGCTTGAGGGCGCAGTAGTGTTCGGGCGTTGCTGTCTAGCTCACAAATGCGTCATGTGTCGCTCCTGTGCTCCAAGAGAGGCGGAAACTATGTCCTCATGGTCTTGTTTTCAACCTCTACGGCTTCCATGTATGTCTTCAGCTGCAAACACGAAACTGTTTTGTGAACATGAGCAAAAAAGAGCTGCAAATCAAGTGCGGGTGAGAGATGCAAGGTTAAGCAGTCATTACACTTTCAGAATCAGCCGTGCATAGGATTTTTTCTGCTGTGACTTCGATGCAATGTAATCTGAACAGCAAAACATCAACCAGGTCACTGGTTGACAGAAAAAACAGATGAATAAGAGCAGGTGAATCAAAAGAAAATAGCATATACCTCCATGTGTTTGTATCTGGACTCGGCGCTCGATGACTGTCGAACACGGTGTCAATCTTATGCAAGGGGAACATGTGGTGGCGTTGAGATTGGCCGGAGCAGACATCCGCACGCCACTTCTCGCTGCCAGCACCAATCTCATGGAGAGGAGGAGAGGGCGTGGAGAGTAGGGAGATGCAGCAGGCGTGCAGCGGCCACCCAGCTTCTCCTGTTGAACGCCGTGCAAGCAGAGGCTAGGTGCAGCAGTGCACCAATGATTAACGAAACAACCTCCTGCAAAAAAAAGGCAGCCATGAGAGATACACCAATAGATGGAATTAAACACTAATTTGGTCTAACGATATGCAATAACCAAGCAAAATCGAAGGTTTGAAGAGTCCGAGATGTACGCACAAGAAGATAAAATTCGACCAGACCAGATTTGATAAACTGGGCGATTTGGGGATCTTAACTGTGGTGGAGAGCTTACTGCGTACCAGAAAAAAAGGAGAGGGAGATAGAAACCTGTGATTTGTAATGGGGAGATGATTACCATCTTGGAGACGAATAATTCCAAATGAGAAGTTTCTCAACTGGGATTAGGACCCTCGATCTAGATAGCTGGAAGAACATGGCAGCAAAATTTCATAACTAAACTGCACTGTGTAAATCAAATAAGAGATGGGAGAGAGAGAGGGAGAGAAAAGGTACAGATGCGTACCTTCAATCTGGGCATGGAGACGCGGATGAGGGTGCTCGGCGGCGGAGGAGTTCGCTGGCGATGGGGAGGCGGACGGCTGGGCGAAGAAGACGCTGCAGCTCCCCCACGTGGTCCTCCTCGCGGCTGTGGCTGCGGATCGAGCGTCGGAGACAAAGGCGGCCCGATTTAACACCTATGTTGAGGACGATGGCGTCTCTTCTTCTCCCCGGTGTGCAATCGCTGGACTTGGTGGTGGAGGAGGACGGAGCTATAGGTCGAGTAGGCGCCGCCGTGAAGGTTCAGTCTCGGGCAAAGCAGCGGTCCTCGATGGCTAGTCGCCACCATCAGCGGCGGCCCTCGGCACCCTCGATGGCTAGTCGCCACCATCGGCGAGAGGACGGTGGAGACCGAGATCGAGATCGAGATGCAGCCTAACCTAGATCGAGAAATATCTGGTCTAGGGTTTAGAAGGGAGGAGGCGCCTCGTATATAAGCTGGCGGCGGCAGGGAGGGCAAGGGTGGAGGCGAGAGAGGGCAAGGGCGACGGCGACCGCCGCCTGTAGCTCCCGCACCCGTGGTCGCCTCCCGCTCCGCCACGGGCCGACGACCGCCGTCGTCTCGCCAAATGGGAACGCAAAATACCGTTTCTGCCCCTAGAGTTCGGTAGAATCACGTGCCCTGCCACCGCGTCGTGACGCCCCCATCCCGAAGTGCACGTCGATACGGTCCACCCCACACGCTGCCAGGCGGGCCCGGGAAAAACTGGGGCCCACAGGCAGCGACACAGAGTACGTCCTTGCGGGTACAAATCGACCGGCCGACTGGGGATCGCTAGAGAATGGACGGCCAGGATTCAATCTGATGTCTAAAGGACGGCCCAGAAGCTCAAAACTCTGAGGAGCGTCCTGGCACCCCCAAGGATGTTATCTTTAGATGTAAGGCGTGGCGTCACATGCCCCGTTGACATCCATCTCCCCTGCAGCAGCCGAGAGGCAAGGGGGCGTGACCGAGAAAATTCTGACTTTTTTGCAAAGTCCGCGGCTCCCTCGCACAACAAGCTCAGCCGCTCCGTAGCCAAAACAAAGTCAGCGCCTAATTTATTCTAGAAAATAAAGGTCAGCGTACATATTTAATACTCTACCACTTGCTGAATTCCAATCTTCTGGTTAGTCAACTCAGAAGCATGCGTCCATTCGGAGGTCACGTCCAGCCGGTCAAGGCGTTGCACCACTAGTGCTACCATTCAGAGGCCACCAAAAGCCGCCTGATGCGAGTTCAAACTGGCGGAGCCCTTTGCCCCTGTTTTGTTGGCAGCCGGTGGCCGATGTGAACGCTATGATGTCATCGCTGATCGTATTTCGTAGTAATAGCGACGCATGCGTTTTAAGCTTCGGTCTCGCCTTGAGCACAGCATGGATCCCGGACCGTCGCGTCAGCTGTGGACTGTTGACCAAGTAAGCATGAACAAGCATCGCCAGATGCCCAGATTCAGAGTTTCACTGATATTATTCCGTTATCCATACAGTGTGGGAACAGGCCAACGTCTTCTCCCGTAGCAAGTGTATTAGTTGCATGCAGGTGCGGCCATTAAGGCCTTCTTAGATTGCAGGATGCTTATGTAAATATTACAAAAAAATAATACAAAGCAATTTTTGCTACAGAGAACTTGGATAAAAATAACGGCACCACCAAATACCTAGAAATTACATTTATATTAATATATTTCCTAGGATTTCCAAACAAATGTTAGAATCATATTATCATTGAAATTTCGACGGCGCAACGACATGTGTGTGTGTGTGGGAGCCTTGTGGTATTTCGGCTGTATTGGGGGGGGGGGGGGGGGGGGGGGGGGTCGGTGTTTGGCTGCAGGCGAAGGTCTAGATGGCTCTGCCATTTGACAGTCGGCGTAGCCCTTCCTAGAGGCACCATCGTAGAGCTCTTCGACACTCCCAACTCCAAGTCATGTTCTTCAGATGAACGCCCAGACCCTGTCATAGGATTAGCCGACGGCGCCTCCCACGTCGTTTCCCCACTTTAGGGCGTCGCCTTGAAGATCATCATATTGGAAATATGATTTCGAGATAATCATGTGGTGACGATATTTCCTAAATGTATTCACAAGTTATGTAATTGTTATTTGGCGTCAACAGTGATATGTATCATCGTATATGTGATTCGATTATGGATCTAAAAATTGCAAAGTCACAATTCGAACGTACCGGCTGGATTTTATTCTGAAGTGGCAACTGAAAATAATAGACTTCCCTACAAAGAGTTTATGAATGGTCAGAAGTTCCCGACAACACACCTGACTTGATGCACAAGTGACGGGGGGGGTCCCCCTTTCCTAATTTTTTTAGTTGAACTACATAATCGAGGTTTACATAGGTGAAAATGGGTATCCCACCTCCCTCCCTCCCTAAGACAGCCGCTTTTACACCCCAAGGAGTAGGCTCCCCATGGACTTTGCTTATTGACTTATTAACACAAAAGAATAAAGACAAATGACCCGAAAGTACCAACAAGATAGCAATGTCAAAGATTCGAGGATAAGTTCACAACTAAGATAAATTGTCATATAATCTAGAGAAATCTATTTAGCTACATGTAAAATAACCAACCATGGGTTAATACCCAAAACCATAGAAACATAAGTCAAGACTTGGTTATAAATTATGTTATATATCTAGATTTTAATATATTGAAATCAACGAAATAATGAAGTATACATTTAAGAAAGTAATAAGTTTCACATATCTCAGGAATCGAAGTAAATGAAAAATGATTAGAGAGCCGATGTATCAGAAGAGCGACAACTCACTTTTCTTCGACCAAAAAGTTGTGTTTAACTATATGGAAGTATATTTTCAGTACATGTTAAAATTATCTCAAATATCATATCTGCACTAACAAAATAAGAAAGTTTGGTATAAATAGTTAATAGGGTTAATTAGATAGGTTCTATTACAATTTTCAGCTATTTGAGAAACGCCACTGCAACTTTTATCCTTTAAAAATGGCACTCCAATTCTCTGTACAATCTATAGATGTCATTAATTATGTCCAATTTAACACATATACATGTTTTGCTCTCTAGAAGTGGCCCAAAATTTGTTCCATTTTTATCTGTCTATAATGGCGGTGTGGTGGACCTTTTGTGCTCGAAGACACGGGCATATAAGAAAATTATGTTTTCACTTCTTGTTGTTCTCCTCTATTTGCAAGTAGTTGAGAAATTTATCAGTTTTGGATTCTAGCGTGGTCACTAGTGTGATATAAGGCACGGAAAATATACCGTGACATAAGAACCAAACTAGTTATTCCACATGATTGCAACTTTTTCTGTTGTTTAGGCAGCCTGCAAGTTGGTTTAAAATAGTATTGAAATACTAGGTTTCACATCACTACTATATATAATGGCTTGAAGAGCCACAACACTGCAGCGTGCTACAGTGTAACAGTAGCTATAGTGTCACACAAATTTTTTTTTTTTGCAGAAAAACAAAAAAAAACCTTCGCACTCGTGATCGGTTTTGAGTTTGGCCGAGTCTATCTCCTTAATTTCAGATCTAGGTTCTCACAAACATTTGACAAATTTTGTCCAATTCATAGCGTGCTACAGTGTAACAGTAGCTACAGTGAACTGTATCAAGCTATATGGCCGTTTTTTTTTTGCAGAAAAACAAAAAAACCTTCGCATTCTCTAAAAATTATATACATGAAATATATGCGCGCCGATTAGTAGGTTCCATTCCCGTGATCGGTTTTGAGTTTGGTCGAGTCTATCTCCTTAATTTCAGATCTAGATTCACACAAACATTTGATAAATTTTGTCCAATTCATCGCACTCGGTCATCTGTTTGAATTTTCATTTCACAATTAGATGTATATCACCCTATATAAATCGGCCCTCGGAATAGCAGCACTGTAGCGTGCTACAGTGTAACCGTAGCTACAGTAGATACATTACACGCTACAGTGTCGTTTTTTTTCAGAACAACAAAAAACCCTTCGCACTCTCTGAAAATTATATACATGAAATATATGCGCGACGACGAGTAGGTTCCATTCCCGTGATCGGTTTCGAGTTTGGTCGAGCCTAGCTCCTTAATTTCGGATCCAGATTCACACAAACATTTAACAAATTTTGTCCAATTCGTCTCACTCGGTCATCCGTTCGAATTTTTATTTCACAAGTAGATGTATACCACCCCATATAAATCGGCCATCGGAATAAAACTTTCTGCAAAAAAGTCCCCGCACGCCACTTTTTGCAGAAAAGACCTCGCGTTTTTCTAAAAATTATAAATCGGCCTCCCGACCAAAAAATATAAATCGGCCCTCCGGCATAATTTTTTTTGGAAAAAGCACCGCTCGCCACTTTTTGCAGAAAAGCCCACGCGTTTTCAAAAAAATATAAATCTGCCTCTCGAAATAAAAATGCGTGGTTCTTTTACGCAAAGGTCCTTGCATTCTCCAGATATTACAAACTAATTTCAGTAACATCACCGCGAAATAACTTTTCCAAAGGTAATTTATATATATTTCATATTACAGTGCAATATTATTTTCTCAACTAGATTAATTTCCAACAAATTCGTAACTAATTCATTATCCACGGGGAAAATATGTTGAACATATCAAAATGTTTTTAAAAATAAATTCTACTTATTTATACTGAATTCACGAATGAGCGGAAAAATTAACCATGGTTAATTGACATAACAAAATTAAACAACTTTTAATTTTTTTCCAAAAAAAAAACTTCGCATTCTCTGAAAATTATATACATGAAATATATGCGCGACGACGAGTAGGTTCCATTCCCGTGATCGGTTTCGAGTTTGGTCGAGCCTAACTCCTTAATTTCATATCCAGATTCACACAAACATTTAACAAATTTTGTCCAATTCGTCTCACTCGGTCATCCGTTCGAATTTTCATTTCACAAGTAAATGTATACCACCCTATATAAATCGGCCCTCAGAATAAAACTTTCTGCAAAAAAAAATCCCCGTTCGCCACTTTTACAGAAAAGCCCTCACGTTTTCTTAAAAAATATAAATCGTCCTCCCAGAATAAAAACACGTGGTTCTTTTACGCAAAGGTCCTTGCGTTCTCCAGATATTACATACTAAATTCAGTAACATCACCACCAAATAACTTTTCCAAAACTAATTTTACTAACATTATTTTTAGCAGCATATATATTTCATATTGCGCTGCAATATTATTTTCTCAATTTATTTCCCAAATGAACTAATTCACCGACGAAAAATAACCGTAATACCGCAGAATTGTAGATTAATTTCAAAAAATTCATCACTAATTCATTATCCACGGGAAAAATAAGTTGAACATATCAAAATGTTTTTAAAAATAAATCCTACTTATTTATACCGAATGATCGAATGATCGAAAAAATTAACCATGTTTATTTGACACAACAAAATTAAACAACTTTTAACCATACTTAAAATGCCAAGAACTTCCCCTAAATCACAATGTGTTTTTTTTTTTGGAGAATTTTAACGTATATGAGTATTTCCACACTTCTACCAGCTACAGAATATTCAAATATATATGACTATTTTCCATCCTTACAAAAATTATACAGTAAAAAATTAAAATGAACTACATCAATAAAACCACACGGGTGCGGCGTGCCGCCGCGCCATCTTACCTAGTTACTCCCTATAGTGCGCATGAGGATGTTTTTAAGTCAAACTAATAGCTGAGACTTTTCAGCTGGCGGGTCTGGTCTGACAATATGCGGGCTACCAAAAGGCCCGTGTTGATTAACTCTATACTACACCGAAAGATGACTTGATTGTTTCAGAGAAGCCAAGATAACTGCGTGTACCTCCCACTTGTAGGCAGCTGGCAGCCGCTGGACTAGCAGCAGTTGTACGGAGTAGTAAATGGTTTATTTTAATAGACCCGGTACGTACGAATCAGACCGGCCAGCAGTGACCAACTAGATAACCACAAACGACGAGTCCGTGCGGAAAGCGTGTGCAAATTAAAATGCTCACTGATAGAGAAAGGCCGGACGGATAAGTCTAGACCGCCCGCGTCACCGCCGCGGTGTATGCAAGGCAACTGGCCGTCGCCGTCCCCCTTCCCAGCCCCCAAGCGCCAACCACCCACCACTAGAATATAGAGCCGGGATTGGGAAGGAGCCTTTTGGGATTTAAAACCAAACCGGCGACATTTAGCATGGGCCGTCGGGATGGGATGCATCTCCCTCCCACAAGCTGGGCACGCGGATTGAAAAAGTGGATTTCTGTCCTGGAGCGCAAATGGGAGGCGTGGTACCGGTACGGGATTGGGATGGCCCGCACCGCTTGCCTTCTCTGCCCGATAGATGGATACCGGGGTGGATCGGGATGGTAGGCGGTCTCGGTTTCCAGGGCTATGGCACGTCCCCATCCGTGGATGAGAGCAGAGACGACACCAAAGAGAAGAAAATCCAAAGTTACAACGAGCAATGTGAAGAAATCAAGGATAAATATTTGCCAGCATTTAACATACTAGTTAAGTCTACACTCTAGAATTCTCTATTACTTACCACGTGAGATATAAAACCCTACATCTTCCTTTAAATAGGAGGGTTTCGTTCTGCTTTATAAATAAAGCCACGCTGCCGAACCGATACAAGGTGCTGAGGAAACCTCCTACAAAGCAGATCAAACATACAAAAAAAACATCTTAGAAACACCAACTAATAGTTTCGTTATATGTACTCTTTAGATATCTTTTCTAAGACAATCAAATACACTGCCCCACATAATTTTATTCATGTACCTGCAACAAATTTATGGACTAATGGGCAGAACCATAAAATCTTATATGAAAAACTTTGTAATTAAGGCGCACAACTCGGTTGATTTCCACAAACAAGTTGTTTTACAATTTACTTAAAGTGGATTTGCAATGACGTGTTAAATTGCTTCTACTATCATATAATCATTAGAAGAAAAAAAGTTTGCTATAAATAAGCAACACAATTAATTTAAGACACACGGTGTCACGGTGCCACGTCGCTTCGGAAAGCTCTTTACTCGCAGACTGATTAGCTATACTATGTTAGGCGTAAAATGCGTCTCTCGCTTTCATGAACCATCATTTAAAATCACCGTGTCATGTGCAATCAAAAAACTGCACATTGACATTGGAGAAAATTGTAAGTTGGCTCATAGTTATTAATCATGCTGTCGATACGACCCCAAGGCCGGCTCCCCGACAACTTCCAGCCTGCGCGCTTGACGGGCCCGTGTGGCCTTGTACCCCCCACCTTTTCCCCCACCTCGTGGCATAGACTATAAATACCTCTTCATAGACCAGATCTAGGGTTAGACTATGTTTTGAGATTAGAGTAGAGCTATGCTCCTTACCTCAAGATGGTCTCCTTCCTCCATTGGAGATGAATTAAGGCCTCCCCTCGTGGAGATGAACCAAGACCTCCCCTTGTGGAGAAGATCCCTCTAGTGGATACCAAGACTTTCTCTTATAGTTTGCTACTTGCTAATCTTTCCTCTTGAAGTGGCTAGATTGGGTTGGTTTGGATTGACCAATTGGACAAACAATACTAAGAGTAAGGTGTGCTTGGGAGAGGAGAATTGGGGGCTACCCTTGGGGCTTGTTACCATTTGAATCTTGCTGAGTTACTTCTTGCTAGTTATCTTTGATTTGGTGTTTTTCCCCTCTTTGTGTTCTTGTGTTCATCCCTTGTTCTTCGTGTTCATCGATCCCTCCGCCCAAATCCGTGAAAATCGGGACCAACCTACATCAAGTACCCAATGCAGTTGTAGCATAAAGATATAAACTATTAATAATAAACTTGGAGATAAAATAATACTAAATATTATTGTCTCTAGGGCATATCTCCAACAATCCTATATTGTCTTTGTATTATTTTTGGAAATTTATACTACTCCAAATGTTTGAAAATCATATGTCAAAACAAATAATAAACTTATACAAGATTTCTGTTTCACTCTTCCTAGAAATGTTTGCAAATTCAAGTTCTTTTGGAGTTATAAATCGATGGTTATAATATTTTGTTGTCTAAAAAAACAAGCCAGAAATACACGTTCAAAGCTACATACTTGTATTTGGCTTTGAGTTTTTGTGTATTATGAGGAAACATTAAGTTTTTGTGAGAAACAATTGCATGTCTTAAAATCAACTCTGTATATTTGGATCACCTAAATCCTAAGCTCGAAAACCCACCCTTGCATGCATATTTGTACCTTCCCTACCCTTTTCATTATTCCGATGGGAAGTACAAATATTTGTTCATCTTACATCAGCAATTAGGATTAGAGTAAAGAGTATCGTATTGTCTCTGTTGCTAGATTCTTAGAATATACAATACCACCTCTTGTAACACAAGCCACTCCCCCATGACCACCGCCGGCCTCTAAGGCCGACCAGTCCCACAAATCACTGCACCTACTCCCTCGCACGCGTCGGCCCATGTAACACAAGCGCCAATGCAAAGGGATAACAATGCTCGTGGAGGTCTCCGCATACGTTGTGGCACCTGCTCGCGACCACAACGGGGAAAGGCGGGGCAACGGTGGCCTGGCTGCTCCGACGTGGAGCATTGGCTATCGAAAGGGGAGGGACGGCCATCGCGGTTGAAAGGGCCTATGGGTAGAGATTTGGGAATAAGAATAAGGGAGGAGAAAAAAGAGAAAGGGAGTAAGAGGTGGATCCAACGTGCATATTTTTGTTGTACATAATTGGGCATACGGATTTGCAAAAGAAAAAAGTTGCCAACCATCTTTCGTTCTGCTTTGACTACTCATAATATGGTTCATCCGTACGAGATTTTCTAAGAACCCCATTTTCAAAACATATATTGGGTAAGAATGCGAATTCAGATGGCTAGTTCGTAACCCCGGTCGCTAAGAAAGTAATCAGTTTTGAAGCTAAGAATCGGAGGTCAAACAGCACAGACCATCTAGATCCCAAGAATCCCGCACACCACAAACATAAGTTCCCAGCTAAAGCTGCTACAGTACCACACCAAAAACCGAACTTGCAAACTGCGGCTCAGAGATTTTTTTTGGTACGAACACGCGAGGGAGGCAGCTGAAACTACTAAGGGAGCAAACCAAACTCAAAATGCGCGTGCTCGTGTGTAGTTGTAGGTCTAGCTTGTGTACTAGGAGTGTGCGTGCGTGTGGTGTGAGTGTGATGTGAGTTGGTACATAAGTTCAGATACTACAACTGTAACCAGATCGTGAGGCATAAAAAAAGATTTTTTTTTGATTTTCTTTTAACGACAGGTTTAGTAAGACGGCCGCAGACGGGGGCGCAAGAGCCAAAGCAAGCTAAGAAAACCATAAGAGGAAAGCAAAAAAGGGTGTAGAAGGTACTGGTCGTTTAGTGGAATCGCTGATACGTACTCCCTCCGTTCGGAAAAGGATGTCACAAAAATGAACTATAGATAGACCATTTTTGTGACATCTTTTTCCGAACGGAGGGAGTACTAAATAAAGATATCGTCTAAGCTCCAAAATAAAATAAAGAAACCTTGGGGTCACTCTCGAAGTCTCCCTGTCTCAGTGTCTCTTCTTCCCCCCTTGCGGCTTACCAGGATGCATCCCCCTTCGCTCGCTGTATCCGAGCTGTGTCCCCTCCTCTCAGCCAGTGGCTCACTCGCCGCGCTTTGCACCCCGAGACCACCACCTATAAGTACCAGCTTCTGAAACCACTCCGCTCAACCTTCTCATCGCACAGCAAGCAAAACCACTTCACTTCAGCAAACAGAAGCATCCAGAGCTTAAGGAACAGAGCTCGATTCTGAGAGAGCAATAGGAAGATCTTTGCTGGATTGTGATTCGGATCAACACGCGATTCGCCATCAGAAGAGGATGTGTCCGATCAAGAAGGAGATGAGCGGCGAATCGGGCTCGCCGTGCAGCGGGGACTACTTCTCTCCCTCGACCTCGTCGGAGCAGCAACCGCAGCAGCAGGGACAGCAACAGACGGCGTGGACGAAGCGGCCGGCGGGGCGGACAAAGTTCCGGGAGACGCGGCACCCGGTGTACCGCGGCGTGCGGCGCAGGGGCAATGCCGGGCGGTGGGTGTGCGAGGTGCGCGTGCCGGGGCGGCGCGGGAGCAGGCTCTGGGTTGGCACCTTCGACACCGCCGAGATCGCAGCGCGTGCACACGACGCCGCCATGCTCGCCCTCGCTGGGGCCGGGTCCGGGTCCGTTTGCCTCAATTTCGTCGACTCCGCCGAGCTGCTCGCCGTGCCGGCGTCCTACCGCAGCCTCGATGAGGTGCGCCACGGCGTGCTCGAGGCGGTCGAGGACTTCATTCGGCGTGAGGCGCTGGGCGAGCAGGAGGACGCGCTCTCCGGCACGTGCTCGTCGTCGACGCCCTCCTCCGCGCTCACCGACGACGAGGAGTCCTCGTCCTCGCGCGCCGAGAAGTCATCCTCGCCGTTCGAGCTGGACGTCCTGAGCGACATGGGGTGGGAGCTGTACTACGCGAGCTTGGCGCAGGGGATGCTCCTGGCGCCGCCTTTCCTGGCCGCGTCCGCGGCGCTCGGCGATTACGACGAGGCCAGCCTCGCCGACGTGCCACTCTGGAACTACGAGAGCTAGCTAGTTCGCGCCACGACTTTTCTTTTGTGTTGTCGTCATCTTGGCGTCGTCCGATGCCAAATTTTGGTGATGTACGGTCACTGCCTTGCAGTTTCTGGTAATGTGATTGTGCGAATTGGGGAAACAGAGCATGACTTCTGACTGTTGACTTAACACAATTGGTACGCATTGTATGAGCTATGACCGGGGAATCTTTAGGGTTTAGGGTTTTCGCCTTCGCTATGGCGTTGAGGGGTAAAGGTGTCGGCCTTGGCCGCTTGGGCGGTTAGGCCGTCGACTTGTGTGGTGCGTGGCCTCGGCGCCGGCATGGTGCGTTGTGTTGTTGTATCCGGTTTTTGACCAGTTTTCCTTATAAACTGGTCAATTCACTTCTTCTATATCAATGAAAAGGCAAGGCTCTTTCCCGATTTCAAAAAGAAAATCGCTTTTGGCTTTCGTCGAGAAACTTGCTTTAGGGCAATCCTTGCCTTACTAGAATCCCTGTGGGCTCTTGGATTGACATCGGACGGTGTACATAAGAATCCATCATTACATCATCTGTACCGCTTCCCAAATTTGTCTGGCGCCCCGATAATATGTCCGCTAAGAGTGCCGAACACATGTCCAATAAAACACGTTTCTTCGTGGTGTTCTTTTATAGGAGGTCGGGTATGAAAATAAATGACAACCAAATTATGTTTACAAGTTTGACAAGGAACTCTATAAACTAAAACAAACAACTCGCCTATGGTATTCTCGGTTGAGTTCTCAACTCATTAATTTTGGTTTTGTTACTTCCAAGTCTGCCATATCATTGTTCATTTACCACAAGTCTAATATTACCGTCTTTATGCTCATTTATGTGGATGGTGTCATCGCTGCTAGCCTTTCATAAGCCGCAACAATTGCTCTTCTAAATGATTTGAGAACAGAATTTGCATAGAAAGATTTTGGTGATATCAACTACTTTCTGGAAGTTGAAGATCAGGATCGTCCGTCTGAGCGGCTGCCTTTGAGAGTGTCTGCCTGGGTGGTCTGAGTTCTAGATCGTCTGTTTATGGTGTGTGCATCCTCGCCATTATGATCGTGGCACTGCAATATCGACATCATGTTTTGTTTTCGTGAATCGTTGGGTCATGTTTTTTAGTAAGTGGACTTTGTGTCCTCGGGTATAGAATAGCTCTTGATATTTTGTTCTTGCAGAGTTTAGTGTATTTTATATCTACCCTTAATTGAATAATCACAAATTTTAGACGCTGAAAGTGGGTCATAATTTAAGGTTGTATGAAATCCGTATATAGTTAAATCATGGCAAGACGTCCATCTTATAGATTAATGTCCACCTTTCGTAGTTTGCAATTTGTGACTGACATACACGTCACTGATGCACCAGTCAAGAGCGAGACGTTTTAAACAAAAAAAAAAAAAAAAACAGACCGAGACGCCTAACGTGACCTCACTGCAGAGCAACTCGCATTCCACATCATCAGTTTGTAGTATATATGTAAGGTATGACGTTGCCTGCCCCGTTGACATTCTTCAGAGCAAAACCCCTGCAACACCCGAGAGGCAAAGGAAGAAAATTCTGACTTTTGTATAAAGTCAGCGCCTAATTTATTCTCCAAAAAAGAAAATGTCAGCGTACATATTTTATACTGTACTACTGTGCAATCTTGATGTCAGTCAACTCAGAAGCGTTTGTTCCACACTCGCCGTACTACCACTTGGGCATGCTGAGTTGAAACAGGCGAGCTTTTTTTTTTTTTTGACACAGCCAAACAACCACGTATATTCACCACCGAACCACGTACAAAGTACATAGTATAAAGACAGTACAAACATGAAAATACGTAGAGGAGAAACCAGAGCTGGCACCGAGCACCGCAGCACCGCCGGCGATGGAGACGAAGAGCGGCGACCACCACCCTTCCGCTGCCTGGGAACATTTAATCCCTTGAGAGACGCCGCCGTGCCTCTCCGCCGCGCCGCGACGGAGTTGTTGACGATGAACAGCCGGGGCAGACGTCCCCCCGGCATCCCGACGCCGCTTTGCCACGGCCGCCTTCGGATCCGCCGCAGGAGGGAGCTTCGGAGCTCGTCCAGCACTGGTTTCCGGCCGCCAGACCCACCGCCACCGCGGATCTGGGGGGAAACGGTGGACCTCGAGCGCCACGCCGGGCCTCGAGCTCCAGCAGGTCGCACGCGCAGACGCCGGGCTCCATGGAGCACCACCGCCGGAGGAGAGCACGCCGACGCCAAACCAACCACCACCAGCACCACCTCCTCCACGGCGCCGCCGGCGGAAACACCACCCTACCCTACCGTTTGTACAAGCCGGCACCGGGGATCCCCCACCCTCCCGCCGCCGAAGCGGCAGGCGGAGGGGAGGAATCCCACGGCGCGGCGGCGAGCACGCGGTGGGTCGGCGGTGGGCGTCCAAAAATCGCCGCTTCGCCTCTCTCTTGAACAGTGACGGGGGGAGGGGAAAGCGAGTAGTCGTGAATTGAAACAGGCGAGCTATTGCCCCTGTTTTGTTGGCAACCGGTGGTCGATGTGGACGCTATGATGTCATCGCTGATCGTATTTCGTAGTAATAGCGACGCATGCGTTTTAAGCTTCGGTCTCGCCTTGAGCACAGCATGGATCCCGGACCGTCGCGTCAGCTGTGGACTGTTGACGAAGTAAGCATGAACAAGCATCGCCAGATGCCCAGATTCAGAGTTTCACTGATTTTATTCCGTTATCCATACAGTGTTGGAACAAGCCAACGTTTAATGGACTTACCCGTTGAATTTGACTCCCAAGTGCCAGGTGGAAATAATGGAGAACACAACATTTGGCTCTTAACATCACACAACATTTTCCTTCAAAATCCACTATAATGATCCCCGAACACGTTTGGGGATAGTTGATGTATCAGAAGAGACATAACTCATTTGAGTTTCACGACAAAGTGGTGTTTAACTATATGGAATTATACTTTTAATAAATGTTAAAGTTGTATCAAATGCATATGTGCAGCAAATAAAAATATATATAAAGTTTGGTATAAATATTTAATAACACGCCAAGTGTCTGCTGTGTTCATTATTCACTCACACAGAACAATATCACATTGCAAAAATTGGTCTCGGGCTATCGTGGCCGGTCTATGCACCTAATTATGCTTAGCGGCCATGAATATGCTTAACAGATGGAGCAACACAGTTAAAATATATGTAACCTTCAAAAATTGTTAGGTGAGTATTGTGAAAACTCCTTATTATGATAATATTTTGCGCTTTTTATTGATAGTAATATATTAAATGAACACTACCCTGTAAGCAGGCTGCAAGTTGGCACTTAGCAAATAATATTGAAATACTAGGTTTCACATAATCCGCAGAACAGATTGCTTGTGAGATCCTGACTCAGGGCTCAACAGGATTGATAGAATACTCATATAAACAAGTTGTAACTTCTTTTCCGGAAGCTCATCTGGAAAGAACTCCGAGGTTAAGCGTGCTTGGCCCGGAGCACTCCAAGGATGGGTGACGATCGGGAACTCGTTCCCGGGTGTGCACGAGTGAGGACAAAATGCGCAGAAAAGAATAGTGTTGATCTGTGGGGCCAGTCTGGAGATCCTAACGAGCTGCCAGGGGTGACAGGCCCGGCCCGGGGTGGCCAGGGTGTTACATTGCTATCCGTTGGGAATCACTTTTCGATAAATAAAAGTATAACTCCATCCGACCGAAAGATCACTCGATTGATCGATCAGAGAACCCAAGGGGTTATTTCCAAAAGTGTAAATGCGTGTACCTCCCACTTGAAGCAGCAGCAAGAATGATCATCAGTAACATAAATTAAAAGAATATTGGTTTAGTCCGCATGCTTAGCTTCGTGTCTTCCTGGGACAGTAAAGACGCAGCTGGATGACTCCTGATGCCAAAGCCCGTGCTTTCATTATTTTAATCAGAGCAGCCAGCAGTCACCGACAAGATAACCACAAGGACGAGTCCGCGCGGAAAGCGTGTGCAATTGCGCTGTGGTGGAGGCCGGAGACCGCCCGCGTCACTGCCGCGGTGTAGGCAAGGCAACTGGCCGTCGCCGCCCCCTTCGCAGCCCCCAAGCGCCAACCACCCACCACTAGAATATTAGAGCCGGGATTGGGAAGGAGCCTCGCATCGCAGGCAACAGAGAGCACCGTACGAACCACAACCTTTTGGTACGTATTAAAACTCAGTCCGGCGACTTTTACTAGGATGGGCCGTCGAGCGCGACGCGATACATCCCATCCCATCCCATCCCATCCCGGCTCCCACAAGTTGGGCAAGGCGATGTGGGTGGGGATTGAAAAAGTGGAAATTTGTCCTGGAGCGCAAGTTGGAAACGTGGTACCGGTACGGGATTGGGATGGGGGGGGCGACGCATTCGCCGCACGGGGTTGCCTTCACGTGCACCTTCCTTCCCTACTCAGCTTGCCGCTGCTTTGCGTTCGATGGATACCGGGGTCGACCGGGATGGCGGGCGGTCTCGGTTTCCAGCACGTCGCCATCGGTGGATGGGAGCATCATGCTGATCATAGACCCACCGAATGAAGAAAATCTGAGTGAATTTTTTTTAATCTGAGTGAAATTCCAGAAATAATTTACTATTTTTCTTAATTTAGTCTAATATACCATGAGCATATGATCTCGGGAGTCAAAACGCCTCTCTCGGAAAAAAAAAGAGAAAGCTTGTGAGAAGTGAATCGAACATGCAGACATTTAGAGTACAAAATAGCGTATAGAGATTTTCATAACAAAAAATTGCCTACCCATTTTTCTTTCTGCTCTACCAAAATTGATTTGGCTACCCATAATAAGGGTCATTTATAGGAGATTTTCTAAGAACCCTATTTCCAAATCATATATTGGTAAGAATGCAAATTCAGATGGCTAGTTCGCAACACCGGTCGCTAAGATCATCTCCACTCGGGGCGCCACTAGGGTCGCCAATAGCCATATTCAACGTGGCGGATATTGCCGAAGATGATGTCGCTCTGCCTCGCCATGATCCGGCGTAGGAGAACCTACGCCATCCATATGCTGACACGGAGGAGATCCCGGGCTTCGCCGCGATCGAGGAATCGTGGAACATCATCCCCGCGCTCTCCTTGGATGACGCATGCGCTTGGTCTCTGATAGAGCATGTAGAGGCAACCGGAAGCCCTTTCGTCGATCTCACCTGCGACGACGACGACCTATGACCGAGCAGGGACAAGTTGCACATGTGTGCACGACTTAATGAATAAATATTTACTAAATGTATTCATGACAAGTTATGTAAGTGTCCTTTAACATCATCACCGTGTATGAAAACTGCAAAATCATTGTTCGTACGTACCCGTTGAATTTGACTCTCAAGTGCCAGCTGCAAATAATGGACATTCCTGCATAGAAGTTATGGAGGATCAGAGGCTCCGACAACACACCTGACTCAGTGTTCACCAAAACAAAGACAAGTAAAAATAATTATGTCAGCTCTCAAACTTGCATGGTCGGAGATGCCGGGATGAGGTACCGTGTATGTATAATACATGGAGCCCACAACATTTGACTCTTACAATCACACTACATTTTCCTTCAAAATCCACTAAAATGATCTCCAAACATGTTTCGGGATAGTTGATGTATCTAGAGAGAGAGAACTCATTTGAGTTTCACGATAAAGTCGTATTTAACTATATGGAATTATATTTTTAATAAATGTTAAAGTTGTATCAAATACATATGTGTAGTAAATATAAATAATTTTTTGGTATAAATAATATCACGCCAAGTGTCTGCTGTGTTCATTATTCACCGACACATAACAATATCACATTGCAAAAATTGGTCACGGGCTATCGTGGCCGGTCTATGCACCTAATTATGCTCAGCGCCCATGAATAGTCTTAATAGATGGAGCAACACACGTTAAATATATGTAACCTCCAAAAGTTGTTAGTTGACTGTTGTGAGAACTCCTTATTATGATAATATTTTATGATTTTTATTGATATAATATGTTAAATGAACACTATACTGTAAGTACCATCATATCCAAGACACAAAATAAGTTTATAGTGTTTAACTCCATAACATAATATTATCAATTCCATTTTGTGTCTCTTATCAATTTTATTCTTAAAATCTATAGTGTTGTAATTTTATTATAACATGGCTTCAAATGATTTATGAGCATATTAGCTAAAACAATAAGATTGCCTCTGCCAGATTTTCCTTTCGCTCTTTCTTTGTAATTTTGCAGATTCCTGGTTCTTTTGCGTTTATATTCACTTATTCTTTCTTTGTTTTGTGTCTACCATAAAATAGGATTGTCAATCTTTATACTTCATACGGAAAAATTACCCATGCACAATACGATATACATGTTTATGTATTATGAGAAAACTTCAGGCATTGTTTGGTTCAACGGAAAAGTGGAAGAATGATGTAGGAATATGCAATTTTTCTATGATAGCAATATTCGTCCGCTTGGTTCAAAGGAAAAAAGCGTGCATTTTTTCTTTGATCTCAGCTTCAAAAGAAAAACGTAAATTTTCTACAATCCACATAGACGTCCTTTTAAAGTTCGTACCCATGAAGACCGAGACCGAGGCACCTAGCGCCAGTGGGTTGACTTTGATTTGACCTTGTTTATTAGTAATCACATGTCTTTTCTATTACCGTGAACCAAACAATCAAGTTAATAGAAAAATGTGTTATTTGGCCCTCTATTTTACACCTGCATTGATATATTTTTCCTGCATTTTCCCATTCTTATACTTTTAGAATCCTGCATACCAATGCCCGCATATTTTTTTTCCAATATCTTAGTCCGCATGTTTAGCTTCGTGTCTTCCCGGGACAGTAAAGACGCAGCTGGATGCCAAAGCCCGTCCTTTCAATCAGAGCAGCCAGCAGTCAGCAACAAGATAACCACAACTCCACAAGGACGCGGAAAGCGTGTGCAATTGCGCTGTGGTGGAGGAGGCCGGATGGGACGGATAAGTCTAGACCGCCCGCGTCACTGCCGCGGTGTAGGCAAGGCAACTGGCCGTCGCCGTTCCCCTTCGCAGCCCCCAAGCGCCAACCACCCACGCCACTAGTAGAATATTAGAGCCGGGAAGGAAGGACCTCGCATCGCAGGCAACAGACAGCCTTTTGTACTGTATTAAAACTCAGGCCGGCGACTTTTACTAGGATGGGCCGTCGAGCGCGACGCGATACATCCCATCCCATCCCGGCTCCCACAAGTTGGGCAAAGCGATGTGGGGATTGAAAAAGTGGAAATTTGTCCTGGAGCGCAAGTTGGAAACGTGGTACCGGTACGGGATTGGGATGGGGGGGCGACGCATTCGCCGCACGGGGTTTCCTTCACGTGCACCTTCCTTCCCTGCTCAGCTTGCCGCTGCTTTTGCGTTCGATGGATACCGGGGTCGACCGGGATGGCGGGCGGTCTCGGTTTCCAGCACGTCGCCATCGGTGGGTGGGAGCATGATGCTCATCACAGACCCACCCAACGTGCAGATTTTTGTAGCAGTACAAAATTGCGTAAAGAGATTTTCATAACACAAAATTGCCTACCCATTTTTCTTTCTGCTCTACCAAAATTGATTTGGCTACCCATAATAAGGGTCATTTATAGGAGATTTTCTAAGAACCCTATTTTCAAATCATATATTGGTAAGAATGCAAATTGATGGCTAGTTCGCAACCCCGGTCGCTAAGATCATCTCCACTCGGGGCGCCACTAGGGTCGCCAATAGCCCTATTCAACGTGGCGGATATTGTTATAAACGATAGCAAATAAACGACGAAGAGCGGAACGATCAAACCAAAGGGGACACGAGATTTTAACGTGGAAAACCTCTCCAAACAAAGGAGAGGAAAAAACCACGGGCGCCAGCCAGCAACACTTCACTATATCAGGGTGAGGTTACAAACGCCGGGGATTTACACAATGCGACTTCTCCCAGCCGGGCGGCTTACAAGATGTATATGTAGTGGTAAAACCCTAGGTCAACTCTAGAGCAAAACCACAAAATGTATATGTAGATGTATATGTATATGTAGTCGGCCTTTATCAGTATATACGAATTTGGATCACCACAAAATAACAGATATTGCCGAAGATGATGTCGCTCTGCCTCGCCATGATCCGGCGCAGGAGAACCTACGCCATCCATATGCTGACACGGAGGGGATCCCCGGGCTTCACCGCCATCGAGGAATCGTGGAACATCATCCCCGCGCTTTACTTGGATGACGCATGCGCTTGGTCTCTGACAGAGCATGTAGAGGCAACCGGAAGCCCTTTCGTCGATCTCACCTGCGACGACGACGACCTAGGACCGAGCAGGGACAAGGAGGACGAAGATGACGACGCTCGGCGAGCAGAAGGGTCAAGGCCGAACCCGGCTAGGAGGACTACATTCCCTTCCACTGACGACGCTAGATTACGTTTAGTTTTTGTTAGTTCATCTAAATTTTGTTCAAACTTATAAATTTTTCTAAATGTACGAATGCATTTCTTTAAATTTCATATTTGAATCTTGTTTAAAAAAAATACTATTGACGTCTCGAGTGGGGAGCGACGTCCCCAATAGCTCACAGAGCGTCGGGACAGGGCTAATAACGTCGGTCCCACGCTAGGCCGGACGGGTATTATGTGACGCGAGTGGAGATGCTTTGAGGAAGTAATCGGATTCGATGGACCATCTACTCCCTCCGTTCCAAATTAATTGACTTCTATTTGTCCAAATGTGGATGTATCTATAATTTGAAACGGTAGATACATCCACATTTGGATAAATAGAAGTCAATTAATTTGGAACGGAGGGAGTACATTCCAAGAATCCGCGCACACCACAAAAACAGTTCCCTGCTGAGCACCTGCAGTACTACACCAAAAACCGAACTTCAAATTGCGGCTCTGAATTTAGTAAGACGGCCGCACACGGGGGCGCAAGAGCCAAAGTGAGCCAGGAAAACGATAAGAGCAAAGCAAAAGGGTGTAGAAGGTACTGGTCGTCTAGTGGAATCGCTGATAGGAGTACTAAATAAAGAAATCGTCTAAGCTCAAAATAAAGAAATCGTCGGGTCACTCTCGAAGTCTCCTCTGTCTTCTTCCCCTTGCGGCTACCGGGATGCATCCCCCTTCGCTCGCTGTACCCAAGCTGTGTCCTCTCGGCCACTGGCTCACTCGCCGCGCTTTGCACCCAGACACCACCACCTATAAGTACCAGCTTTCGAAACCACTCCGCTCAAACTTCTCATCGCAGAGCGAAACCACTTCACTCCAGCAAACAAAAGCATTCATCCAGAGCTTAAGGAACAGAGACCGATACTGAGAGAGCGATAAGATCTTTGCTGGATTCGGGTCAAAAAAAGATCTTTACTGGATTTTGATTCGGATCAGCACTCGATTCGCCTTCAGAAGATGTGTCCGATCAAGAAGGAGATGAGCGGGGAGTCGGGCTCGCCGTGCAGCGGGGAGTACAACTCGCCATCCACCTCGTCGGAGCAGAAGCAGCAGACGGCGGCGTGGGCGAAGCGGCCGGCTGGGCGGACCAAGTTCCGGGAGACGCGGCACCCGGTGTACCGCGGCGTGCGGCGCAGGGGCAATGCCGGGCGGTGGGTGTGCGAGGTGCGCGTCCCCGGCAGGCGCGGGAGCAGGCTCTGGGTCGGCACCTTCGACACCGCCGAGATCGCCGCACGCGCGCACGACGCCGCCATGCTCGCCCTCGCCCCATCCGACGGCTGCCTCAACTTCGCCGACTCCGCCGAGCTGCTCGCCGTGCCGGCGTCCTCCTACCGCAGCCTCGACGAGGTGCGCATCGCCGTGCTCGAGGCCGTCGAGGACTTCGTTCGCCGCGAGGCGCTGGGCGCGGAGGCGGTGGAGGACGCGCTGTCCGGCACGTGCTCCTCGTCGACGCCCTCCTCCCCGCTCACCGACGCCGAGGAATCCTCGTCCTCGCGCGCCGTGGACTCGCCGTTCGAGCTGGACGTCCTGAGCGACATGGGCTGGGACCTGTACTACGCGAGCCTGGCGCAGGGGATGCTCCTGGCGCCGCCGTTCGTGGACGCGTCCGGCGATTACGGCGAGGCCAGCCTCGCCGACGTGCCACTCTGGAGCTACCAGAGCTAGCTAGTTCGTTCGCACCAGTTCGAATTTCGCCTTTTCTTTTTTGTTGTTTGTCGTCGTCTTGGCGTCCGATGCCAAATTTTGGGTGCTGTACGAACGGTCACTGCTTTCAGTTTCTCGTAATGTGATCAGTAGTGAATGTGATGGTGCAGATTGGGGAAACAGAGCATGCTTTTGACTGTTGACTTTCCAAAATCGGTAGTACGCATTTTCTAGGTTATTTATTAAGAGAGAGTTAGGGCATTTTCTAGGTTATGAAAAGGAATCTTGGCGCATCAGGTGATCAGTTGCTCAAAGCTACGCGAAATTTGCTTTTGGCTTCCGTTGAGAACCTTGATTCGGTGCAAAATCAGCAGGGCACATGACAGTCATGTGGGCCCTTGGATGGACATCCTACGGTGCACACGGAAACCCATCGTTAGTGGGCAAAAAAATGAGGGATTCTGTTTTGTTCAAATGTCAATTGTCAGTTGAACGGCATGCGAACAACCTCGAAATAGGCTTTCGCCCCGCTATATTAATATAGCAACCAACCAATACAACTGTGAAACAACTGCGAACAACCTGACTAGTGCTAGCTCGCTGTGTAAGCAAATAGCGGACGACGGTTCAACTCAACTGCTTTGAGTTGTAGTACTACTGTTTCGGTACCTCAATTTGTTTTTTCAAGAACCCGTAGGAGATCTACGCGTCGTTATGTTAAGCTTACGGGAAGGAAGACCCTAGCTAGTGCAAACTACAGCTTAGAGTGATCTACTGTTTCGGTACCTCAATTCATGTCAGCCTTCAAGACTTCCATTTCGAACGGTATGAAAAAGTTATCCAGGTCAAATTCAAAAATTCCTGCAAGTTGAACGGTTTTGTTCATATGTCAACTGACCGTTGAACGGCAGGCAATTACTATGTAAGCAAATTTTAGCTGAAGTTGATCTAATCAAGAGTATCTACGTACGATTCATTCCTTAATAATTACTCCCTCCGTTCCGATTTACTCGTCGCGACGGACTTTTTACGAAAACCCCCTTATGTTTTCTGAGACACAACCCGCACTCCTCTCCCATCCCATCGCGCTCGATTCCCCTCCCGTCGCCGACGCCGGCATCTCCCTCCCCCACACGCCAGCGTCTCCGTTCTCCACACTCGGGCGCCGCGCGCATATCCTCTCGCTCCACTCCCCGGCGCCTTTCCATCCCTTTTCTCTCCCGCATGCGACAGCAAGGGCACAAATGTGTGGGCAAGGTCAAATGTTAGATTTTTCTTGCGCCGGTGACGGATTTGTGGGCGGTGATGACGGACGAGCTGCTGGAGTCCGGCGATGTTCGTTGGGAGGAGTAGGGCGGAAGTGGGTGAGGCGAGGCGGCGAGGAATCGGTGGATTCGCGACGAATCCGGGATTTTGTCGGAGCAACATATCAAAACTACCTTTGTCCCCCATGGCGGCCGGCGGCGCGGCAGTGGGTGATTGAGATGCTGAGGCGGATCGGAGACCGGCCATGGCGGAGCAGCTCCAGTCTAAGGCGTGCGAGGTCAAGCACGGGTGCACGTACCATGTGGAGCAACAACCAGCTCGTACGACCTCCGGCGGGAGATCTTCGATTCCGGCAACGATGGGCTTCCCCGAGCACGAACGGCTACATCAAGACCATCCCAGTGAGATGCTCGTCCGATTCTCTCTGTCTCCCATCTCTAATTCTTCCCGTAGCCGACGCGAGCTTATGCTCTCTATTGGTCGACATGAACGCCATGGCTGCAAGCTGTTGCTCGAGCTGCTGCTCCTGATGCTCGGGCCTCTCCTGCCGCTCATGCACACCTCCTCTGTCCAAATCTGGGTGTCCTATGTCTGCTTACATTATTGCACTGAAATCACAAGTTGCTGGCTGTCCTATGTCCAAAGCGCCATGAACATCACAAGTTGCTGGCTGTCCAAATCTGTACGAAAGGAGTATGACCGTATGCAGTAGATTGAAATAGTGATTGGGGTACACATGATCTGCTTACATTATTCACATGTTAGTCTTTTGTCTCACTTGAGATGTTGTGAATCTTTGGCAAGATTTACTGTAATACCCAGGATTTTGGCTAGAATAATTAATTTGATTAAAATGAAATTAGTTTTTGATTGTTCTATTTTGGGTAATCTCTTGTATGCTTGTATTTAAAATTAGATGCTTTTTTTTGCATGCAATAGAAAATAGAGGAGTTGTTTAGCTTGACTTGCTTGTGCATGTTCACTAGCTAGTAGCATTTCCTGATTGTCGATGGAGCTGGTTTAGAAGCTGTACGTGCATGTACTGATGACCATGCATGCACTTAGCTTCCTCTAAGAGTAGTACTAGTAGCATGGAAATCACTAGATGAAACGTGGCAGTACTTTAGTGGAAGTGGAGACGTGGTGGACATGGTAGTCGGCAGATATTTCTGCAGGCCGTGGTGTGTTGGCAGCATCTAGGAGCTGAGTCAGCTTTGCTTTCCTACGTGGAGCTGCGCATGACAATGAGCCATTAGGGTGATGCCACGTTCAGACTGATCCTTAGGATCGAAGCATGCTAGATATTTTAGAGGACGCGCTCCTGGCCTATAAATAGGGCAGCTCTGCTGCTGTTCATCTCGACCAATCGGTCAAGGAGAGTGAATCGAGAGAGCTAGAGAGTAGAGAAATAGAGGACTGCTGCTGTTGTCCTGCTTCTCGACTGATCGGTCGACCCGAGTGAGGCGTAGAGAGCCAGAAGAGAGAGTTGAGAGCATGAGAGAGGGAGAAAGTAGAAGGCGACGGCGGCAGAGCTCTCTGACCGCCGGCAGTGGAGGGCTTGATGGTGGTGTTCTTCGGCGTCTTGGCGTACGTATATGGGATCGTATGCCTATACTCGCTGGTCTTGGAGCGGTCGGTTTACAGTATCGGACCTGACTACATGCGATATAATTTGTTAGCCACGGCGTGGCTTAATCGAGGCAAGCGATTCTTATCTCTCTCATATATTTTGTAGAGTATGCTTTGATTGAATTGTGATACCCAGAGTGGTACGAGCTTTGTGTTGATATACGGGGCTAATGCGCTGGTGTCGTTACGGTGATGGATCCGTAGGAGCCACCGGTACGAGCCGGGCTTAGCACGTATTTGACATGCAAATGACACAACGTTTTCATAAAGTAAACTTGGTGCTACGAAGGTGATCGTATTGTACCGGTCACAGTACAGGTATGGGACTGTCTGAGCTCTCCGCGAGGGGCGGCCCTTGAATGGAAAGTGTCGGTGATGGATCCGTAGGAGCGACCGACATCGAGTAGGTCAGGGTGTCCGGTGTCCGAGCGGGTGAAAGGGCTCTGCTCGTTCTGGAATCCTGTGTGGTTCTGGGCGAGGCTGTCGATGTCGGAGTACCCCTCTTAAGAGTGTAAAAGCGTGAATATTCACCCCTGTGATTCCCGGGTAGGGAAACTCACTTTCATGTGTGGCACCATGTGTTTTAATCTGATTAAGAACTTAACCACACAATGATTGATTTACTTGTATTTCGAAAACTTAGTGTATTTTACAAAGTATATGAAAGTGTATGAATTGTTTGCTGAGTATAACTCCTGTTGTACTCACCCTTGCTTCTTCTGTTTTTTTATGTTATCAGAGTTCGCAGCGGAAGCCGTCGTATCCGACGAGTAGGCTGGACCAGTGGTGGGAAACGACTAGAGAATTTACTCTTATAATTGTAATAATCCTGTAAAATGAATAGAATGAGCTGTTTGAGATCCACTGTGCTGGTTTATGCCTGCTTTTCTAGCCTTGCGCGTGTATAGACTTTCGGGTCTATAGGCGCGCGGCGGCTGTCATTCTACCGGGCCGGGTCTCGGGGCGTGACAGTTTAAGTGGTATCAGAGCTCAAGGTTTTAGGTCACGCGGGACTAACTGGGTAAAGCGGTAGTTTAGTGTTTGCAACTGACCTTGTTTGATATGTGTTGCTTGTGACTAACACGGAGGCATGTTTTTTCTTCTTCTAACATTTTGTTATATTTGTTAGATTTGTGTGGTTTGATTGCATGACAAAATTCTTTTGGTTTTGATTTTTCAAAATCTTGCTAAGTTTTGAAAAAAAATGTTTTGTGAGGAATTTCGGGGACGAAATTCTTATAAGGTGGGGAGGATGTAATACCCAGGATTTTGGCTAGAATAATTAATTTGATTAAAATGAAATTAGTTTTTGATTGTTCTATTTTGGGTAATCTCTTGTATGCTTGTATTTAAAATTAGATGCTTTTTTTTGCATGCAATAGAAAATAGAGGAGTTGTTTAGCTTGACTTGCTTGTGCATGTTCACTAGCTAGTAGCATTTCCTGATTGTCGATGGAGCTGGTTTAGAAGCTGTACGTGCATGTACTGATGACCATGCATGCACTTAGCTTCCTCTAAGAGTAGTACTAGTAGCATGGAAATCACTAGATGAAACGTGGCAGTACTTTAGTGGAAGTGGAGACGTGGTGGACATGGTAGTCGGCAGATATTTCTGCAGGCCGTGGTGTGTTGGCAGCATCTAGGAGCTGAGTCAGCTTTGCTTTCCTACGTGGAGCTGCGCATGACAATGAGCCATTAGGGTGATGCCACGTTCAGACTGATCCTTAGGATCGAAGCATGCTAGATATTTTAGAGGACGCGCTCCTGGCCTATAAATAGGGCAGCTCTGCTGCTGTTCATCTCGACCAATCGGTCAAGGAGAGTGAATCGAGAGAGCTAGAGAGTAGAGAAATAGAGGACTGCTGCTGTTGTCCTGCTTCTCGACTGATCGGTCGACCCGAGTGAGGCGTAGAGAGCCAGAAGAGAGAGTTGAGAGCATGAGAGAGGGAGAAAGTAGAAGGCGACGGCGGCAGAGCTCTCTGACCGCCGGCAGTGGAGGGCTTGATGGTGGTGTTCTTCGGCGTCTTGGCGTACGTATATGGGATCGTATGCCTATACTCGCTGGTCTTGGAGCGGTCGGTTTACAGTATCGGACCTGACTACATGCGATATAATTTGTTAGCCACGGCGTGGCTTAATCGAGGCAAGCGATTCTTATCTCTCTCATATTTTTGTAGAGTATGCTTTGATTAAATTGTGATACCCAGAGTGGTACGAGCTTTGTGTTGATATACGGGGCTAATGCGCTGGTGTCGTTACGGTGATGGATCCGTAGGAGCCACCGGTACGAGCCGGGCTTAGCACGTATTTGACATGCAAATGAACAACGTTTTCATAAAGTAAACTTGGTGCTACGAAGGTGATCGTATTGTACCGGTCACAGTACAGGTATGGGACTGTCTGAGTTCTCCGCGAGGGGCGGCCCTTGAATGGAAAGTGTCGGTGATGGATCCGTAGGAGCGACCGACATCGAGTAGGTCAGGGTGTCCGGTGTCCGAGCGGGTGAAAGGGCTCTGCTCGTTCTGGAATCCTGTGTGGTTCTGGGCGAGGCTGTCGATGTCGGAGTACCCCTCTTAAGAGTGTAAAAGCGTGAATATTCACCCCTGTGATTCCCGGGTAGGGAAACTCACTTTCATGTGTGGCACCATGTGTTTTAATCTGATTAAGAACTTAACCACACAATGATTGATTTACTTGTATTTCGAAAACTTAGTGTATTTTACAAAGTATATGAAAGTGTATGAATTGTTTGCTGAGTATAACTCCTGTTGTACTCACCCTTGCTTCTTCTGTTTTTTTATGTTATCAGAGTTCGCAGCGGAAGCCGTCGTATCCGACGAGTAGGCTGGACCAGTGGTGGGAAACGACTAGAGAATTTACTCTTATAATTGTAATAATCCTGTAAAATGAATAGAATGAGCAGTTTGAGATCCACTGTGCTGGTTTATGCCTGCTTTTCTAGCCTTGCGCGTGTATAGACTTTCGGGTCTACAGGCGCGCGGCGGCTGTCATTCTACCGGGCCGGGTCTCGGGGCGTGACATTTACTCACTTGTGTGATTGTTTTACTGCCATATTGTGATTGTTTTGCTGGCATTTAATCTATGCTATCATCATATTACTCTCTTTAATTGAGTAGTCATCATATTGATGTCATTTGATCCATGCTCTTGTTTTGATCTGTCATATTGGAGTGCCTGTAGTAAATGTGGTCTTGTATTGAGTTGTACCTGTAGTACGTGTGATCTGTCATACGGAGTGCTTGCTTTTTTTCTTGATAAAATTCTGTCGCTGCCAACCGCTCGGACGTGCTGCTTCCGACGACATCCCCGACCTGCTGATGCCGTTGAGGTCTCTCTCCTCCTCCTCCTCCTACTCCATCTATTGTTGCTTAATTTTGTCCCAATTGAATGCGTACGCACTGGAAAGTATGGATCGATGCACATCTCTTGCGGGTGTGTGTACAGGACCTTAAGCTCTGTTCTCAATTCCTCATTCTCTTTTGCCAACCCAATTGCAGTTTCATGAGCTTCTTCTCCTCTTTGACTTGAAGTAGCTACTGCATCAACTAATGTCTTAACTTCCGTCTCAGAATCAAGAAGGACGGATTGTTCACGTAGCTGAAAAAGTCGTGTATTTTTCAGGTTCAAACCAGAGGAGGGAGGATGGGTCAACGGCATACTGTATGCCTACATTTGTTTGAGAAACTGTAGGATTTAACACTCTGAAGAATGTGATGGATAACCTGAAACTTGTGATATTCATAAAGAAAGGACTAGATGGTCTGAAACTAGTTCAATCAGGTACTCTGAAGAGTACATATGCTTATGTTTTCTGCAGTTCTAAATTTAGCTAGAGCTTGATACTTAGATGACCCTGCCCAAACTAGTTCAATCAACTAGGCAGTAATAATATGGGCAGCCTGTTTAAAAATATAATGCAGATCTACTAGCAGCAGTTTAGCTTGAACTTTTACACAATGGAGTAGCTAGTTTAGAAATAGGCAGCCTGCTTGTTTCGGTTTAGCCTGAACTTGTACACAATGGAGTAGCTAGTTTTGGTTTCATAGAATTTGTTCACAATGGAGTACATCGAATTTTTCCAGTGATTTACGTACAGCTTGAATTTGATCACAATGGAGTAGCTAGTTTTTGTTCACAATGGAGTACATCGAATTTTTTCAGTAATTTATTTAAAGCTTGAATTTGATCACAATGGAGTATTTAGCATTGATTTTAGAGTAGATAAAATTAGTATAATCATGTTAGAGACGTTCAGATCAGGCTAATGCTTGTTCACTGTTTTATGTCTTAATCACAATGTGTTTATACACAGTTGTAACAGTTGTTTGCTCAGTCCTGATCCATCGAATCAATCTGTCCTTGTAGGCATTCTTGTCCATTGGCAATGCAATGTGATGCAAGCACAATACATTCGATGATTGCAAGAACTGTACATAGCCGATTGCACAAAGATAAATACTCCCAAATTTTGACTGCAAAATAAACTGCATATTTTGTTGCTGCCTGGAGTATTAAGATGTCTGGAATATTACTGTACCTTGTCCTATTCTTACAAAATTTGTTTCAGCCTGATCACTGAGTCCCAGGAGCTCGACTGGCCGGTGTCGACTGGCCGGAGCACGAGATGGAGCTGTCGATCTGAGGAAAACTACTCTCAAGGTACACATTGCCAATCAATGTAGTTCATCAGGTGCAGTAACCAATTCTTGCACTAACTATTTCATCAGCTGAATCAGCTGGATCGGGATCAGCTGCTTGGATCAGCTGGATCAGGATGCGTGCGCTAGTTCACTGCCGGCTGGACGTGTGCGCTACTCTGGGGTGGGGCAGAGCGCGGCCGGCGGCGGAGCGCTGCCTGCGACAGAGGTGGAGCGTCGAATCACCAGCGGGAAGGCTGAGCTGCCGGCCCACCGTCGCCGGAGGGCTGAGACGAGTTGCTGGCATGTGCGTGCTGGATCACTGGACGAGCTGCTGGCCTGTGCCTGTGCCTGGCCTGAGCGGAGCTTCCAGAGAGCTGAGACGAGGCGTTGGATCACTGGAGCGGAGGAGGGGACGCTTGCCTGTGCGTGCCAGATCGATCAGCTTGCCGGCGGTGGCGTGTGCTTGCCTGTCCGGAGCTGGAGGAGCGGATGTGTGCTTGCCTGTGTGTACTGGATCGATCAGCTTGCCGGCGGAGGCGTGCTTGCCTGTCCGGCCGGAACTGGAGGAGCGGAGGCTTGCTGGATCGATCAGCTGGCCGGCCGGCCGGAAATCGCGTCGTCGATCAGGACGATGCGGGATAGATTAGGTAGAATTAGAATTAGAGAGGACTGGAATGTAAAATGACTACGTGAAGCGTTTTCTTTCTGTCGCGACGAGTAAATCGGAACGGAGAGAGTAGCTTTGAGTGGCACGGTTGTTTTGGTCGAGTACTACTACTACCTTAATTTTTGTCAGTCTTCAAGACTTCCATTTGGAGCTACTCCGTAGTGTACTGTATGAAAAGTTAGGCAGGTCAAAGTCAAAATGCATGCAAGTTGGTGTTCTCAGCTGAGCTCCGTGCTGACCCGCCGAGTCGCCTCTACTAGCTGCGGCTTGACCATCGGTTAACCCCAGCATCGCACGTAATTCATCCGAGAGGAAGGAATAGGATGACGGTCAAACCGGGACGGTAGAAAGCTCACGTCACTCGCTTTGACAGCTTGACCGTCCAGGGTGAAGCAAGCAAGCAAAGCTAGCTGTGCACAGCCGTGAAACAACAGACGGAAGCTGCGCGCCTCACCGCAACGGCCAACGGGCTCTCCCCCGTACCACTAAGCCTGTGCACGGTTAACCGAAAACCGAGAAACCGACACCGAACCGAAATTGTGGTTATTTTGGTTTTCGGTTAAGGTTACGGTTAGTAAAATAGCTAACCATATGCCTTGTAGTTAATACGGTTAATAACCAAAAACCGAATAGTTAACCAAAAAACCGTAATGCCTATTAACTTTTATTAATTTGCAACTTTTATTGACTTTTATTAACTTTATGGGTTACTTGTAGCATGTGATTTGCTACTTGTATAGACTTTTATTAACTTTATGGGTTATTTGGTTACTTTGGATCATATGCCTATTAATTTTATGGTCTATTCCGTTATTTTATAATATATGCCCATAAAAAGAAATTGTCATTTTAAAATTCGCGTCAACTTAGGTTAATTTGGTTATTACCAAAACCGAACCGAAATTAAATGGTTATTACCGAAACCGAACCATATTCTCGTACAAAACCGTATTTACCAAAATATTAAAACCGTATAAATAAAAAACCGTATAAACCGAACCGAATTAACCATTTTAACCGAACGCGCAGCCGGACGTACCACACACCCCACCCAAGAGGCAAACGAAAACAACGGCCGCGAATAAACAAACAACGCCGTGCTTTCGAGCGAGCGATCTTATCATATCGGCCCGGCGGCGGCCCCCAGATATCTCTATCTGCTGGGGACAGCAGAGGAAACGGCTGGCGTGTGACGTGCGCGGTCACTGGTTTTCCCTCTCCCCCGGACCACACACACCCCACCCAAGAGGCAAACGAAAACAACGGCCGCGAATAACAAACAAGGTGGGCGCCACCACCAACAACGCCGCGCTTTCGAGCCAGCGATCTTATCCAGTCTATCTGCGGCGTCGCTGTCGCGTTGCCGCCGTCACGGCGCGTCATCGCGCGTACCCATCCTTATCTATCCCTCGCTGGCTGGCTGAATGAATCATAGTTGTAAAATAATGGCCAGTGACGAGTATATTCGCGGCGTATCTGCCTCTGCTGCTTGCATGCTGGGGACAGCAGGGGAAACGGCTGGCGTGTCACGTCCTGCGGTCACTGCTTTTCCGTAACCATGTGCCTGGATGAAGGCTGCGCTGCGGCGTGCGGATTTTGGTTTTACAATTTGTGGCATGTGATGTGCGTGTTTTGGTTTAGGCTGAAGTCTGTGGTGCATGTCCACCACTTCCCCAGTCTGCTTGGAGCAGGATGGAACCGTTGAATGTATAAACAATTTAGCAATTGATTTAATCCATGAAAATAGTAAACAATTTTGACTAGAATAACAAACATTAAACTAATCATGCGATATACTGCTACAGATACGGAGTGAATCTAGAGCAAAACATACGAACATAAACTGTTGTAATATCTCATACAGAAAGATCAAATAATTCATACGGTGCAGCAGCAGAGGGAACCGTTGGTGTTGGCGTGGCCCATGTCGTCGATAAAGAGAGGTTGCCGATGTCAGGGAAGAAGTCGTCGTTGGGGAGAACTCGATGTCAGTAGACGTGCGAGTGCGCTCTCCAAAAACCTGATGGCCCCTCTCCCGTACAGGATCACAAGAGGCGAGGTTTCGGAGGCCTACTGTCCTTTCAACCGGTGCACGTCGGAAGACGTAATGGAGAAGACTTGAAAGACGGCGACGCAAGATTCTGAAACGGTGAGAGACCATATGTTGCGTGTGTGTCGCTATATACTGCGGTGGTCCGGGTAAGACGTGGGCGCAACCCCACGTCTGAGTATCCAAAGTGCGTTAATTATTAATCAATGACTCATTAAGTTTTCCCAAACTGTAAAAATGTAGGCATCGCCTCGGCTCATTTCCGAAACCCGAACGCGGCGCAGCGAGCGAGGAGGAGGAGCGCGCGGGAGGCTTCCATCTTCTCATGCTCACACCAGGGCTAGAAGAGCTCACCATATAAGGTGGTGCAACTCTCTTTCAAATAGTAATGTGGGACTAAAAATTAGTCTCACTCCACTCACGGCCATATGCATATGGGTCAATAAGAATTTCAAAATTTTAAATTGGACTTTGTATCAAAGGCCCACTATCAATGCTAGTCAAAATTCCAATAGGAATTGGATTATTTGGAAAGCGTTGGGCTTTCCTGCACTCCACAGTCATGCACGGAGAAATTCGTTGGTGCCAAGATGCTTATTCAGTGACTCAGTGCCGAACTTTCATCTTCAGACGGGATAAAACCAATTTTGCTCAAGAAAATCGCCTCCCGGCCTTTGCATTATTTTATCGGATTTGCTATATCACATTCATACTCCCCACAGATCACAAAGAACCAAGGGAAAAATCTCCTAAGGCCTTCTTTGATTTGTAGAAAGGAAATTCAAAGGAATAGGAAAGGGATAGGGATGGGAAAGGATGGCATGTGGAAACCTGTCCTCGTTCCTTGTGCATAGGAAATGAAAAAATGAGGTATGAGTGGATTTTCGTTTCCTGTACATTTTGCCTTGAAACTGATAGTGAAAGGAAAAATTCCTGTAGTTTTCCTTTCCACACTTCCTATGAATCAAACGCATGAACAGTGGCAACTTTGGAAAACTTCCTAATCCTTTAGGATTCCTCTACATTTTCTTCAAATCAAAGGAGGCCTAACTGTTTGAGAGGCGCACCTAGGGCGTATTTGCTTGCTAACGGAGGCGTCATACAAACCCGCTAGATGCAAATTGTTCCGTTTGATAAACTGGGCTGTACCGGATTTCCGCATGAAGACGAACGTAAGGCACCAAAAAGGTGGCTAGGGAAACGGCCGAATTTTTCCACGCGCATGCGAAGTCACGTCTCCTAAGCTCGTTCACTAATCCACTCTAATCTACACAACCGTATTTCGATTCGAGATAAAATATACACCAAATGTATGTGCATTCACGGGTAGGTTCTATTCCTGTGACCGGTTTCGAGTTTCGTCGGCTGTAACTTTTTAATTTAGACCAAATTTCACACCATTTTTAAACGTATTTAATAAAATTCGTCGCACTACAGTCCACTGTTTGAAATTTACTTCACGACTCACTGCTTTCTTTTTGTAACTTTTTTGTTTCAGCAGACACATACGTGTAGATGTTGTAATGTATCTATGGACGCGTTCACTCTATGCTTGTTAAACCAGTTTATGGTGTGTTTGTGTGTTCGATGCCGCTTTAAACTTCGACGGTGCCGGCGTAGCTCCTGCCACCGTTGTCGTCCCGCCACTCCGTTGTATGTGTTCGTGGTGTGGTGTGCATATGGGTCGTTACCGCCGCATGCTTCACCGGCGCAGACGCATCTCCTGCCGCGACCTCCGTGGCTCGCATCACCACCTTCGTGTTGCGCCCGTAGTCCCGCTCGCCGATCCTCAAGAAAAACTTGTTCTAACTGCGGAGCACATAGATTAGGAGGTGAGAGTAAGTGGTGGTGCACATGAAGTCAGCAATGCAATGCAACTCAACAAATACAAAAATAGGAAAAAATATAATTCGGGTAACACAATATGACTCTTTTCTCGTTTTTGCAGGCTAGACCCTGCTTGGTTACGGGGATAGACCCTGCTTGGCTACAGTGGTAAAAGGGCAAAAAATCCATGCAAGCAACCAAACAAGTCTCAAGTGTCATGTCAAAAGCTAATTTTGAAGATGAGCCCCAAGATTTATTTTTTCTACCACAAACTTATAAATCCTTAACTTATAAAATGTCTTAAAAACAAGCAGGATCAAATTGTTTATCTATTATTGCGGCATCGGGTCTATTATCAATCGTATTTTTGCCTAGACAATTTTCACCTTCCTTCATTCGTAATTTCCACCACTATATGCATGACAAGCTTGTATTCTTATCTCTACGTCTTTTATCCGAAAACCACATTTATTATGTCAATTGCTCTTAACATCAAGTTTGAAATAATTATTCACTTGTTTCTAGTCTTATTAGAAACATAAAAACTATTATTTGCGCAACTTGCTAAAAGTGCACAGGTGAAGTATCGGCGTGGCTAGTACAGCCACAGTTGGTGCGACAACCATGGTTTAACATGGCTATCTTATGCGCACGCGAATCGTTGGCGGTTTCTGACCGCAGAACGACAAGACGCAACGGGGAGACGCCCTCGCCATCACTGTCGGCCTAAACCCCCCCTCCTTTGCTGGTCCGTCGCCGCCCGAGACCATCCCCCTAAGCCCCCCACCCCTCACACAACCAGATCTTGTCGGCGGCGAGCACCCCATCCCCACCGTCTCGGGAAGGGAAAGTGGGAATGTGGGCGGGACCCACCCGCGCGTAGCACTTGGACGCGGATCGCGCGAGCCATCGCCCGTGGAGAGAAGCCGTTTCGGGTTTAACACCATGGACATTGCCGAACCAGCCGGCGGACCCCTTCCGGTGACCACTACATCCTCGGAAGGGAAGAACCATGGCAATCACTGCTGCATCGCCGCTGTTAAGCGGGAAGCAGGAAGGTGCCTTTTGTTTAACACGGCAAAGCCAAAACCAAAGCACCCACAAGCCCTACTAGGAGAAAAGTCACATGACACTATCAACGCCACATAATTTAATTTAATCCCCAGAGTCCCACTGTCAGCAGCTTGTTCGGACATCGTCATCCCCACCGATGTCTTCAGCGCGTTCAGACACTTCAAGCTCCCACACAACACATACCTATAAATAAGTTCGACACACTCCACAGATGCTAACAACACAGAACACTCTTACTCAAGCTCGATCAACCATCTCACAGCTAGCTCACTGCTCGCACTCCTCAGTCCTCACTGAGCTCAGGAAGCCACCACCAACTCCAAGCACTCGGCCGATAGCCATGGACGCGAGCATGGACTCCTCGTCGGTGTCGTCCTCGTCCGACCACAACATGGCGCCGGCGAAGCGCCCCGCGGGCCGCACCAAGTTCCGGGAGACGCGGCACCCGGTGTACCGCGGCGTGCGGCGCCGGGGCAGCGCCAGCCGGTGGGTCTGCGAGGTGCGCGTCCCCGGCAAGCGTGGCGCGCGGCTCTGGCTTGGGACGTACACCACCGCCGACCTCGCCGCGCGCGCGAACGACGCCGCCATGCTGGCGCTCGGCGGCCGCTCCACCGCGTGCCTTAACTTCCCCGACTCCGCCTGGCTGCTCGCCGTGCCCTCCGCGCTCTCCGACTTCGCCGACGTCCGTGGCGCCGCGGTCGAGGCCGTCGCAGACTTCGAGCGGCGTCAGAGCGCCAACGGTACCCCCACCTCCGCCATTTCCCCCGAGGAGGACACCTCTAGCGCTCCTGCGCAATCATCATTTGCGTCTGACAATGCCGGTTCGTCGGAGACCTCGGAGCCTTCCGCCGATGGACAGTTCGAGGTGGCAGTTGCAGTGGACAGCGAAATGTTCAGACTTGACCTGTTCCCAGAATGGACATGCGCACGTACTACATGAGCCTTGCGGAGGCGCTGCTCATAGACCCGCCACCGCCGGCAGCCGCCACTGGCGCGTACTGTGATAACGGAGACTGTGTCGATGTCGGAGCTGATTTCGCGCTCTGGAGCTTCTAGCTAGCTAGTGTTGATAAACGATTCCCCAGCTGATCATTCCACTACTCTGTTTTCACTCTAGTTTCTTCCTTTGCAAACTGTAATTTTGTTCTTGCGAGGAGATGGACTATGTGGGCTAATAAACTGAAGCTGCTTCCAATCCAGCACTCAAATGTGAAACACTTTTAGTTTGCTCGAATTCTCTGACTGGTGTACCACTCATGTCTTGCCCCGTTCTACTCTTCCGATTCATATATGTGCTTCCAATCCGGGACTCTCATGAAATAGTCTAGTTTCCTCAAATTCGACGACTGACATGCTCCGGTTCTACTCTTCCTGAGACATATATGCGATTGCGAGATACTATTATAAACAACATGAATGAAAAGGAAAATCAAACTTCACATACATACATACTCTGCCGGTTGAAACGGCCTGCAAAGGGTTCCAGTCCAACACTTAATTATGAAACCCTTTTAGTTTCCTCAAATTACGTGACTGATCTGCCACTGATTTCTTCCCCGGTTCTTCTCTTCCTGAAAAACATATCATTCTGAGCTATTAAAAGCAACGTGAAAAAGGCAAATCAAAGTTCACATACATACTCTGCTTGTTGACATGGTCTGAAAAGGGTTAAAAGTACAGTAAAAAAAATTACAGTAAAAAAAGGTTTAAAGGAAAAGGTACTCGTGGTCTTTCCTGCGCCATAACCATAACAGGCAAAGCAGAACCAGACGAAAGCTTTCAAGGCTTAGTCGATGCCGAGATGAACCCTTGATCGCAACAAGCAATTCGGAAGACGTGGTCTGATGCCTTCCGTCCGTCTGAAAAATGTCGCGTGGAGTCGATCTGTTCGCCGCCTCACGGACCCAAGAGGTTAAAGGATCAAGAACTCTGAATCTTGTTGGTGTTTCATGTCAAGATCTTTGCAGCTGGGCCAGTTGTCTTGTGGCCGCAGCCGCACACTATCTCACCCGCTCTGCGTCGCGCCGCCTTCCTAAATCTCGTGTCGTAGATGGCAAGATGTGACATGTGTCCTCGGTTAGATTTTTGGTATACCGGAGAATACCGACTACATCTGTCCATTTGCGCAACGATGCCTAGATCTTCTCGAAGGATGTGTGTTCACCAGATTATTGTGGGTCTAAAAAATCTCTGCCGAACTCACTCGAGGAAAAAAGATTTACTTATAAATTTTGAAGGATTTTCGAGATGTTCTAGAAGATTGTAATTTACTGTATTATTATCCATCTAGAGCAGGGCATGCCTAGTCCATAATCTCCCGCTACACATACATTTTCCAGGCCAGGTGTCCATTTTTTTTGCCTCCAACTGAAGAACAGATAACGCGGGAATGGAAAACGGATATGCCTCTCTGGGCCTCCCTGGGCTGAGCCGGTCGGTGGAGCCCAATTCACTACTTCCAAAAAACGAAGCTGCCTTTTCCTCTAAAAAAAGCCACAGCCCGCAAGCTGTCTTTTTTTTGTTTCGAGCAACACCCGCAAGCTGTCTTTGCTTAACGCTGTATTCTGCCACGCGTCAATCTCACCTTCATCCCCACCCATGTCTCGAGCGCGTTCAAGCTCCCACACAACAAACGCAAACCTATAAATAAGTCCCACACACTCCATAGATGCTAACAACCTGCAGAGCACTATCACTCAAGCTCATCAATCTCACAGCTAGCTCACACTCCTTACTAAGCTCGTCTGCTCAAGGAGGAATTCACCATCCGATCACCTGATCACCAAGCACTCTTCTTTTAGCCATGAACTCAAGCTCCGCCTCCTCCTCGTCAGTGTCATCCTCGCCCGAGCACGCCGCCTGGCGGGCGTCGGCGGTGAAGCGCCCCGCGGGGCGCACCAAGTTCCGGGAGACGCGGCACCCGGTGTACCGCGGCGTGCGGCGCCGGGGCAGCGCCGGGCGGTGGGTCTGCGAGGTGCGCGTACCCGGAAAGCGCGGCTCACGGCTCTGGCTCGGGACGTACGTCACCGCCGAGGCCGCCGCGCGCGCCAACGACGCCGCCATGCTGGCGCTCGGCGGCCGCTCCGCCACGGCGTGCCTCAACTTCGCCGACTCGGCGTGGCTGCTCGCCGTGCCGTCCGCGCTCTCCGACCTCGCCGACGTCCGACGCGCCGCCGTCGAGGCCGTCGCGGATTTCCAGCGCCGGGACGCCGCCAGCTCCACCGTCGCCGCCAACGCCGCGGAGGAGCCCTCCTGTAGCGATTCTTCAGCGCCCTCGTCGGCTGATGATGCTGGTTCGTCGGAGGCGTCGGAACTTTCCGCTGATGCAGGGTTCGAGGTGCCGGTTACAATGGACAGCGATATGTTCAGGCTTGACCAGTACATGTTCCCGGAAATGGACTTGGGCCCGTACTACATGAGCCTCGCGGAGGCGCTGCTCATGGACCCGCCGGCGGCAGCCACCACCGGCGCGTGCTGGGACAACGCAGACTGCTTTGACGGCGGAGCTGATGTGCCTCTCTGGAGCTACTAGGACGCTAGCTACTCTGCTTCTGTCTATAATCCCCAGCACCAGCAGATTCTACTCTGTAGTCTGTAGCATTATTTCCCCTTTGCAAAGTTTTTTTTACATTTGCGGGGGACTCTGTGGCAAGCAACTGAAGCTGTTTCAAATTGAGCATGATGAAATTATGAGTAACTTTTTGTCGCATCAAAATCTTGTGACTGAAATTATGCTTCAAATCCAGCATGATTTGTTATTCGATTCTTCTTTTCCTTAGCTTCCTGGTGTGAATTTTAAGCTATGAAAAGAACATGAAAAGGACAAACAATCAAAGCACACACTCTGTTCGATTCTCCTCTTCCTTAGCTTCCTGATGTGAATGTCAAGCTATGAAAAGGAACACGAAAAGGACAACTGATCAAAGAACACACTTTGTTGCGGCTTGCATGGGATTCCGCAAAAAGGAACTATTCTTTCATCTGCCATAACCTTAACAGGCAAAGCAGAACAGATCGACGAGACAGAGAGAGAGAGGGGTAAGTTTCATGGATCAGCAAATCTGTTGATGTCGTCGGACATCGACGAGCAACCCAGAAGATGTGGCCTGAGGCCGTCCGTTTATTGCTGTGGTCTTGAGTCGATGATCCAATCACGGGCCCAACAGGCTGGATAAAGCAAAATGAGCTCTGAATCTTACCGCTGTTTCCTGTCACAATCTTTGTAGCTGAGCGAAATTTTCAGTGGGTGGGACTGAGGTGAAGAGGCAACCGCACACTCTCAACGCGCCGAGTGATGATGATGCGGTGCAGTCGCGCTCAGTATCTTCCTATAAATCTTGCGTCGAAGAAGGCAAGATGCTGTGTATCCCTCTCCATATATAGCATGCTAGATATTTAGGTGTGTAGCGCTACTTACGTGTGCACAATAATTCATACAACTCTCGAAGGACGCTCGTTCACCAGATTTTTCTAGGAGGTCCGGAAGTACTCCTACATAATTTCCTTTGTGGACTTTTGTAGTACTACTTTGTAAGGAAAAACTATGACGATGCTGGCCGTCCTAGACGGTGGGCGGGCTCAGCGCGCCCTGACGGGATCCTCTCGCGCGGGGGGCCGTCTCCACTCTTCTTGGGTGGCGCGGGTGGCGCTCGAGCGGCTGGGCGGCGGCGCTCGCCGGCGCGAAAGCGGCAGGATTGGGCATGTGTGCGGAGACTCCTAGGCAGGCAAACAATCGATTTACCATTTTCTGATCCGGCACAACATACTTACTAATAAATGAAGATGAATGCGTGTCTTTTTTATTCTTCCAGTGTCTAAGTCAAGTATTCATTCTATATTCTTTGGCTAGGTAGCATAAAACATAAAGGAGTCTAGGTTCGGAACTCCTAACCTTATCGATAGTGGACATAGCGCAGGCCGGAGGCGGCGGCGCCGCCAAGCTGCGGCGCGACGGTCCTCCCGACGGCGCTGTCACGTGGGCTCGATCTGGGGCCAACCTGGGCTCATCTGGGCATGAAGGGGTTGGCCTGCTCGCTCCGATCGCCGGGAGCCAGCCGGATGTGTGGGGGCTGATGGATTGGCTTTGAATAATAGTGGTTGTCCTAGGGTTTCTCCCGCGCGAAGACGAAGATCTGCTGGTTGTGTGTCCTCATTGATTTGGCTGGAGTGGCGAGTTCCGGAAGGCTCCGCCGGCGAACTTTCATGTGCGTTTATGCCTGAAGATTGCTGGATCGGGTGGGATTCGGTCGTGCCCACGATTCTCCGTTAAGGAGCAAGCGGTATGAAGCTCTGCTATCTGTTGCCATCTTGGATGAAGTCAGAAGCGGAGAATGTCATGAAAGCCGAGATCGGAGGACTAGGAACGGTGATTTGACTCTTGGTGGCGATGAGGAACTTGCTTGGAGCTTCAGGACGCGTATGCAGCGCTAGAAAAGTGGGGGCGACAACACAGGTGAAGTTCAAAGTTCTATCTTTTATGGTGAAAATCCAAGGTCTGGCCTTAATTGGTTGTGTCTGGCAATGGCCTTGTTGAAGACATTGTTTGAGAGCGGGGACTATCTCCAGGGTTAAAACCCAAGATCTCGACCGGGCGACGACGGCGCTTGTGCACTGTTTCCTTCTTGAAGGCGTTGCTTTTGGAGAGACTGGACATCAGGTGTTGTTTTGGTGGTGGTTGTGCTGCTGCTACAAGGACTGTAACTCTGTAGCGGGACTTTTCTTTTCTAGTTTCTTCTTCTTATTGTCTTTCGGCTGCGTGCATCCGTAATACATTTGGTTATTATGTTGTTGCAGAGCCTGGGTGTATTTGGTATCTTCGTGATATTAATATATGTTCTTTATCTTAAAAATGTTGGCACATACTTCTTGGATTGTATTATGCATTTGTTCATGTGGTGCAATGGAAAATCATTTGCATTCATATAGCACTGTAAACTTATTTTTAAATATAAATCCAAGTTTATTTTTGACAAAATTGAACCTGGTCCTAAAGGCGTCTCGATTCAAGATTTTCACGAAATCCGATGTGACATTTATTTGACGTAAGTGTGACAAACACTCAAAGACCCGTTCTCTCAAACATGAATTGGTTCCATTGTTATGTACTATAGAACTTACGCGACCAGTTATGAAAATATTGTATACGTTATCGAAGTTAGACCTAAAACACGACATGGCCTTGTGAATATTAAAAAAAAGTAAGTTGGAGTTAGGCGAAAATTCAAAACAACGCATGAGCTCATGTGCTCCTGGCCGATGAGGAAATTAAAGAAATAGTAAAACATTTCAAAAAATTCTAAATAAGTGGTGACAAACATAGCCAAGTGTTTTACGCAGATGTAAAGTTTCATGATCAATTGGCATTTGTGGTGCTCTGTAAGAAAAATCACTGCTCAACATGGGATTTTTTTTAAATTACTACACTGATGTTGTTCATACTCCCAGAGTTAGCTCTATACTCCCGTTGTCCATCTAGAACCGAGCATGCCTCTATTCCACAATCTTTTTTTTCCTTATCTGCGGTGTTCTGTTCTACAACCACCATCTTCAACGAAAAGTCCTTTCGGAGCTCGTCCACTAAGGAGGCCTTTTTTTCTTTTTTTAAATCGACATTTAAAGTTTCAACAATTCCCGAAAACAATCCTAGCTGTTGACAATAACGTATTCCACAGTTCTGCAAAATTTCAACCTAAAATGGTGTTTATTCCGGCCTGCGAAAAAATAAGAAATTCCTAACAAATCATATATTTTTTTTCAAATTTGGCACTGTTCACCAACTCCGATCTAGATATTTGTCATTTTCACACAGCTCAAAATACGGGATATTTTGTATTTTTTTTGCATACCGGTAGAAATAATCATTATCTACATTTAGAATTTGTTCAGAATTATTTAAAACCTAGAAATATTGTTTTCGATTTTTCAAAAAGAAGGGCTCCCTGGATCCCGTCCACCACAAAACGCTGCACTCTGCCATACTTACATTTTCCAGGGTACGTAGCGCTTTCAAGGCTTCAAGCGTGTAGGTGAAGAACAGATTGTTTTTTTAGGCAACCTGAAGAACTGATAACGTGGGAATGAAAACGAATATGCGTGTCTGGGCCTCCATGGGCTGAGCCGATTCGTGGACGCCAATTCAGCACGGCATATCAGGAAGCTGCCTCCGCTAAAAAAAACAATCAGGAAGCTGCCGTCCTCTTAAAAAATTCTGCAAGCTGCCTTTCCTTAACGCTGCAGCCGGCCACGCGTCAATTCCTCAAGAGCCACATGACCAACAGCACCACGCATTTTTTTTTTCACGGAAAAGGCCTAAGGCCATATATTATCCGAAACCAACATCCTACAACAAAAAGAAATAAATAACAAGTCCTTAAAAAGTTAATCACCATCTTCCTTGTGCATCCCACGACACCGCGCCGTGAGCAAAGCTCGATGCCGCCTCTAGGCCTCAGGCGTAGCAAATCTCGTATCGGAGAAATCTTGAAAAAAAAAACCAAACACTTATAGAAGCAGCAGACGGGAAGTCGTCGACGTAGACCAGAAGATGCCGGTGACCAAGATCTCCAAATATCGCCACCCCGGAGAAGCTAGTACTGAAAAGGGCCGGGAGATAATCCCAGCACCGGCCCAGCGGAGATGGGGGACACCAAACTCACAAGTTCGCTGACAAACCGTACCGGGTTGAGCTTCAACAGTTGTGGTTCTTACCTTCACCTAAAGCCACGGCTACCAGCGTATCCGTGTGGTCGCAGCTGCAACACATAACCTATAAATAAGCGAGCTCCACACACCATGATGGCCTAACACACTCGCTCAAAGCTAAGCACAACTGTCCAACACATTAGGGCGGCATTCGAGAGATCTGAGGAGACATGCATGGGGCCCGAGCACTGGATCAGCTCCCCCAGCGCGGGAGCAGCACGACGGGTCGACTACGCAGGCGAAGCGCCCCACGGGCACACCGAGTTCAATTGAACAAACGGACTGAACTTGGTGCGCCGGACACAATATCTGCGCAGAGGGGGAGGGCGTGGGAGTGACGGGGGTGGATATGGTCTTAAGCAGTGGGCTCTAGGCCGGCTCAGCCCTATATGGCCACAGGGCGCCATAATGTTTTGTTGGGTTCGTGTACATGTAAGTATGACTAGAACGTTTTTAATCTCTATATCGGTGGTTCTAGTTGTCTGATCCAGTCTCTATATTCCGTATGTAGGAGTGTCAAAGTATGGTTTTCAGATCCTACGGCAATCTCACCTCGGCGAGCCGAAAGGAATTTATTTGTTCAGTAGGCGGCACAAACCAACATGGCTGGATCAAAAATAATGTAGATGACATTTTCTCACATTTTATTCATGGTTTAATCACAAGATCATACAAGTTTTCGCATTAAGAGTGATCTCGTCGAGCTTATTGATGCAATCAACAAGGGGACAAATGTAAGATTTAGAGAATGGAAACTAGAAAGGCGAGGGTTTCCGTGATCATGGAGTATGAATAAATGCAACAATATTTGCATGCTCATTGTGTAAAATAATATAGACTAGTAACATGCATATCACACCATACTATCTTATTACATCCAAGTGAGTAGAAACAAATGGGTGGTGTCGTACAAAACTTTATCTATTAGTTTGTATACTCACATTATCTTGAGATATGTGATATATTTTATGATAACAGATTGTTACCACAACTTTGTCTTTGCTTATAATTACTTGTCACGTCAATTTTTTGTACTTACATGTCATGCATGTACTAGCTATTTTACTCTTACTATGGGTAGTCTTACCTACTGTCCCGCTACTTCGCAGCAGCTAGACTCTTAACTCGAAGAAGGCTCTTACTTGACACATCAGCTCCGTGCATCTCGGCTTGTGGCCAAGCAATTTAGGAAGTGAGACGCGCAGAGCTAGACTGAATCGCCCCGTCAGCTGGCATGGCCACGAAGGTTTCGACTTGAAACCGGGAATAGATCCCAGAGATCCGAAGATCGAGAAATGTTTTACTTTTTATTTTATTTTTTATTCAACCTGTAGTATATGACCTTGAGAGCCAAAACCTTTCATTATGTTACCATAGCCCTGTCTCTGCACGTTAATTACTTGTCACATCATTTTTTTACATGTTATGCATGCTACTACTTATGGGTAGAATTACGTACTATTCCTCCGATCCAAAAAATGAGTCGCACGTTGTACCTAGCAGTTGTACTAGCTAAGTTGTTTTCTCCCGACCATTTTAATGGATCAGAGGGAGTATCCTTTTATTGTGTAGCAGTTGGACTCTTAACTCGATGAAGGCAAAAGCAAAGTTTTGCACTGTACAAATAATTGCAGCACAATTATTGTAGGTGTATACACTAGTTACTTCCACAACCACAATCACGCTAAATCTTACAGAATCTTAGTTGACACGTCATTTGCCAAAAACTGAAGGTACGTGACACATCAGTGCATCTCGGCTCGTGGCCAAGCGATTTAGGAAGTGAGACACGCAGAGCTGGACGGAATCGCCGCGTCAGCTGGCGTGACCACGAGGTTTTCGACACGCAGAGCTGGACTGAATCGCCGCGTCACCTGGCGTGACCACGAGGTTTTCGACATGAAATCGGAAAAAGATCCCAGAGATCCAGTAGCCTAGCCAGCTGACCTGGATGGGTCTAAGCCACATCTTGTGAATTAGCGTACTTGGACCACCTATGTCTGATTAACAAGCGTTGATCTTTCTCGTCTGGTTGCCAGTTATAGTCACCCACACATGAAGTGATAGTACCCTTTTCTTGGAATCATCTCGCTGTCTATCCGGGACATCACCACTATTTTTTTTAGCTGCACCAGGCAAAGTATGTAGATTGAGACTGTCAGAGAGAACCTCCTAACTGACGGTGGCGTCGATCCAAATGATAATACAACAGGCTGCCAAGACAAAATTTGCTTCAAAGTGGGAGTCGTCCTACTTCAGAAGATCATCACTTGAGCAATGTATTTATGAGCGATGCACAGACAACAACCCAAGGCAGGGAAGACCATCTCAGTTCACATCTTAATCTTATCAATCGCCTAGTGAAGCAAAACGATATTGGAGGTTTCGAGAGCACGGTTTTTGTGGATCTGTGGCACGGCTGTCCACAGCTACTGTGTGAACAGTTGACGATAGAGATACCTGAGGTCTCCGTTTCAGTAGCGCAGCAAAGATAGAAACGTCGGATCAAGCAAGGAAGGGAAGAGGACTCAGCATCACCCACGACCACCATCACCTGGATTTCGACATTGTGGTTTGTGTTGCTTAGACGCATGCTGCTCCTAATCTGGGTGCTTCCACCAATTGCAATGTTTACATCACCACTATTCATCTAGCAGTGATGTCCTCTCATGTGTCTTTATCTTGCTCCTGTGTGATGCTTAGAACTGCATCTGCTTGCTTGCATGCATATGGATGTCATAGGATTTGATGCGTTTAAAGTTCCACAAAAATTTATTATGCTGACCGGGAACAGGTCCAGTGCTTGCTTGGTTCCATGCATAGAGGCAAAGAAGCAGTAGGGTAGAGTATTTCAGTAGCTCCAGAGCACGGGGTCAGCTCCTCCGCCGTCTCCCGTGTCCCAGCACGCGCCGGTGGACTGCGGCGTCGGCGGCTCCAGCAGCAGTCCCTCCGCGAGGTCAGCGTAGTACGTGCCCAGGTCCATTTCCCCGGACATGTCCATCTCGAACATGTCGCTGCCCATCCCGGCCGGCACCTCGAACGTCCCATCGCCATAAGGTTGCGACGTCGCCGACGAGCCATCCGCATTGTCCGCGGACGATGGCACGCACGCGCTAGTGGTGCCCTCGTAGACCGGCACGTTGGCGGCCTCCCGGCGCAGGAAGTCTGCGATTGCGGCGAGGGCTGCACGCCGGACGTCGCCGAGGTCGGAGAGCGCGGGAGGCATGGCGAGGAGCCACGCGGAGTCGGCGAAGTTGAGGCACGAGGAGGCGTTGCGGCCGAGCAAGCCGAGCATGGCGGCGTCGTGCGCGCGCGCGGCGGACTCGGCGGTGAGGTACGTCCCGAGCCAGAGCCTCTCGCCTCGCTGGCCGGGGACGCGCACCTCGCACACCCAACGGCCGGCGTTGCCGCGGCGCCGCACGCCGCGGTACACAGGGTGCCGCGTCTCCTTGAACTTGGTGCGCCCCGCTGGGCGCTTCGGCGGAGCCGTCCAAACCGCCGTGCCGTGCTCAAGCGAGGATGATGACGAGGAAGGGGAACTCCATTGCTCGGAGCCGGTCATGTCCATGGCTTGATGAAGGTGGTCGGTGCTTGCTGGCTTAGCACGGTGGACTGTGGTCTATGGAGTATGAGGAGCTTGAGGTTGAGCTGGAGTATTTTAGAGTGAATGTGGTGTGTTGTGTGCTCTTTTATAGTTTTGCTTGACGCGGTGTCGGCAAGCGGCCAGTGGCAAGTGACGCGTACGGGGTCGGCGACTCTTTGGCATTAAGCCAAAGGCACCTTCTCGTGCTTCTGGGTGGTGATTGGGCTCCACTTGACTGGGCCATGGAGGCGCAAGAAACAGACCTTTCTTTCCCGCGTTATCTTGTTCTCTAGCGGAGCCCCAAAATGCTCCATGATCCATGGAATGGAGCATATGTGAAGGTGGTCACGTGGCTAAACCCCAGGTTTATTTCCCTAACAAAGAATTAAGGATGAAAAGTTGTCATTGCTTGAAGAAAGATAACTTGGCAAATCCAATCTAACGTTATTACAAACTTGTTTTTTATTCTTTAGTCTATCTACATACTCCCTCACCAAAATGTATATAAGAGATTTTAAAAGTTAAACCGTGTAAATTTTGACCAAATGTATATTAAAGATCAACATTTATCATACCAGTTTAATGCCATTGGATTCATCATGAACTATATATGATACATTTTGTACCGAAGAAGTAGATAATTTGCTCAATTAGTTTGGGCAAAAATTAAACGGGTTGACCCTGAAAAAAGGGGGGGGGGGTACTAAAATCATTATACATGGCACTTCACACCACATTAGTGCACATAAGATTATTTTGACGGCTAAGCATGCAATTTATAATAAAGATTATGCATAAATCAGATTCCATATTTCCAAGTAAAAGGTTTACGAGATTTAAAAAAAAAGAGGTCTGGCCTCTGCATCGATCGATGCATGCAACATTTAATTACTTTATTAGACTTCAGTCATCATAAGATGTGCACCTATAGATTCCGTACAGTGACGAACATTGAAAGAAATTCCTGAGTTGATCGATAATAGTGCTGGCACACGTAACACCAATTTAGGATGTTCACCATGCACCGACATGATGAGTTATTGTCCGTGAATTATTTTTGCTATGACTTTGTTATATATGCTTAATGCTTGTCACTAGTTCACGAGTGGCATGATTTTAGAACTAAACACTTTATGTTTGCATGAATATAATTGATGTTTTTGATCATATCTACAAGTTAAATGCACTTGTTAATTGTCCGGAACCGGAGATCCCAAGGTGACGTGATTGGGATACCAAAGGGAAAGAGCTTGAAGATTATATGTGTTCATTAAGTGTTAATGCTTTAATCCTGTGCTTTGTAAAATGAGTACCTTATCTATCTTAACTTCCTTTATTGGCCCCGCTGAAACTGGAGGGTAGGACAAAAGATGTTGTGCGAATTCTTATTACAAGTAGATACTACTATATCCGGAATACATGCCTACGTATGATTGATAAATTGGATGGTCTATCGTTAATTAGTTTAATTATGTCAATTGTCCAACTGTAATTTATTCACCCAACATTTTTTATTTTGTTTGGAGAGATAACTCTAGTGAACCTACAAACCCCGGTTCATCTTTTTTTTATGTTGTTTTTACTCAGTGTTTCTCTCGTGACTATTACTTTGTTACTATTGTTGTTACCAATTTTCCACTACCATCATATTGCTACTAATAAATTCTGTCAAGTAAGATCACTTTCAGGTGTGGTTGAATTGACAAATCAACTGCTAAGACTTATAAATATTATTTGGCTCCCCTTGTGTCGAATCAATAAATTTAGATTGAAATACTTCCCTCAAAAATTGTTACGATCCCCTACACTTGTGTGTCATCGGTAGTCTGTGTGGCATTGTTGTCGTCGGATCGAAGATGAATTACACCATAATCCATTGGAGTTGTGACTAGTAATTATAAAGTACGACACTACTAGGAAATAGGCTATAGGTGGATACCCTTTCTGTGGCGCACCTTTATTGCCATGCGCCACAGAATATATTCAGTGGCGCACGGCTGCTGGTGCGCCACAGAATTCTGGCCCTTTTTGTGGCGCATCTTTTGCCAATGCGCCACTGACAACATTCTGTGGCGCATGGGGTCGGATGCGCCACAGAAATATGGTGGGGCCCGCCACCAATGATTGGATCTCAACCTTCTGGGCTTATTCTGTGACACATGGTGGCAGATGCGCCACAGAAATGTAGCTTTCTGTGGCGCATGGGGTCACATGCGCCACAGAAAAGAGCTATGCGCCACAAATTTTTTTGATATCAGATCCCACCCCCCGGTGGATCGCCTTTTCAGTTTTGCAAAAAAGGAAAGAAAATGATAAAATCTTCAATAAATAAAATCCTTTGAGATATAGTTAGGTTTTAGTGTCTAGTTGGTATAGAAAATTTGAAATATGAATTTTGACCTTTTTTGCAAAAAACGAAATAAAATTTAGAACGGCCATAACTTTTGCATACAATGTCGAAAAAATAAGTTTAATATATCAAAAAAACTAGAGAAAAATTGGAGCTTTCACCAGGGTTTACCCGGTGAACTTTTCTCAGATCCTCGAAATTCCAAAAGAGTAAAAAGTTATTTTAAGAAAAAGATTTTTTTCTACAAAATCAAAAAAATTGGGGAAGAAATTCTGTGGCACATATCTACATATGTGCCACAGAATTGTTGGGCGGGAATCGAATTTTGAATCCCGCCGGCACCACCCTTCTCCCTCTCTTTTCTCCTTCTCTCCTTCTCTCCTCTCCTCCACTTCTCCTCTCACCTTCTCCTCCACTTCTCCTCTCACCTTCTTCTCCACTTCTCCTCTCCCCTTCTCCTCCCTCCTCCTTCTCAACTCAACCCCGGTGACCTCCTCCTCCTCCACCACCTCCGGCGACATCCTCCTCCTCCTCCACCACCTCCGGTGACCTCCTCCTCCACCACCACCTCCGGCGACATTCTCCTCCTCCTCCACCACCTCCGGCGACAACCTCCTCCTCCACCACCACCTCCGGCGACATCCTCCTCCTCCACCACCACCTCCGGCGACAACCTCCTCCTCCACCATCTTCGGCGACCCCATCCTCTACCCACCGACCTCCGACGACCCCCTCCTCCACCCACTTCCGACCAAGCCACCTACGGCCATGGCCACGGGCACCACGGCCTCCGACAAGCTCCGACGAAATTCCGGCGGCGCCAGATCCAGATCTAGATCTGGCCGCCTTTTTTTAAAATTCAAAATAACAATTCTGTGGCGCATGGTGGTGGGTGCGCCACAGAATTATTTCTGTGGCGCATGGTGGTGGGTGCGCCATAGAATCTTGGTTTTTCTGTGGCGCATCTGAGCCGTGCGTCACAGAATTAAAATTTAGTGGCGAGATATCTGTGGCGCACCCACCATGTGCCACAGATGGCCTATTTCCTAGTAGTGCACTAGTGAGACTGAGCGAGGCTTGATATTTTGCTAATACTGCGGTAGTTGCACTATTTTCGACGGGGTGTCAGAGTTGCATTATCATGATGTGAATGAAAGTTTCCCTAGGCTTTCCTTTAGCGATGATGATACTCGATGTTTGTGGCCAACATTAGCAGTATCTCAAAGTTTAAGAGAAATACGTAATAACAAGTAATCTTGTATGAGCGATATTGTAAATAGTAAGCACCTTAAACATTTTATTGCTTGGTGAAACAGTTCTTTTACGTTCCTTGCAACAAAACCTCTTCTCCGATATTTTCAAACTAATATGGTACATCCGTGCCCCATAATCCAATTGTTGAGATTGATTGCTAGTCCAGTGCTAATATTACAAAGTATAGGGCAGAGTGTCATGATTAAAGTGAGAAAACTGTAACTAGTGGACTTTCTAAATTAACAAGATCTTATGTCGCGCTGCACCTAAATATCTAGCTTAACGAAGGCGACGCCTAAATATTGAGTCTCTCTCGGCCACAGGATTTAGCCGACGCATCACATCGATCTCGCGCGCTATTGGCCATGGGATTTAGGACGACGGAGGCTGTATGGCGTGTGACTGTACCACCGCGTGATCGTACTACTCCTAGCTACCAACTGTGGCTGCTGCTTGTTCAACCGTCACTCCCCCGACCACACTCTCGCACACGGCACACTCCGATGCGACATCATCACCACGCGCGGGCCCAGCTACCAGCGACTTCGACGGGGACTAGGATGATGACTCAGCGATCCGATTGGCATTTTCAGATCGACTGGCTGGGTGTAGCCTCATCGTCCACATCTTTGGGATCAGCGTACTCTGGGCCACATCTTCTACCAGCACATGCATGCATGATTACTCTCTTTGGTACGTTTTCTGGTTCTTGTCGATCGCTGCACATGACTACCATCCTTTTCGGACAAAAGCGACGTCCTTTGCTAAGACTTTTCTTGTTCCTATTTTGGAGGTTTTCAAACTGCTCTTCCTTGCATGGACGTCGAAACTCGAAAGTTCTTGAGCAAGTTTGCTGGTATTTTTTAGTAAAGGGAATTTATTAACGCGAAAGTCGCAACGAGCTAGGATTGTTCTTGCAGGTTTGCTGGTACTTTGTGGTTCTTGGTTTGCTGGTATGGAGTACTCTCAGCTTCCCCATATGTTCAACTGGCATAAGAGTACTTTCCTCAGCCTGCCTACGCCTCCGCCACGGCCTCGAGCGCCGCACGCTGAACGTCGGCGTGGAATTTTAGCGAGCTTGGCATGGGCGAGCGGCCACACGGGTCTCGGCGAAGTCGCCGCACGCAGGCGCGGCCGTGCAGGCCCGGGTCTATGGGGGTGCAACCTGTGCCCATGATTTTGGAGGGCCAAAATTTTGTTTAGGCATGTGTACATATCAGTTCGAAATCTAACGGGAATTGCCTAGTTGGGCTGTACGTGCGCGCTGGCCCGCGCTGCGCCGATTGGCCGATGCATGTACGCGTGCGCCGGACTTCTAAAAAACAAAGTACGCGTGCGCCCTGCGTGTGGAGTCCATCGGCCATTGTGGGCTTCGATTGAGCCATTGTGGTACAAGAGCGTGGAGTCAATCGGTGAAACCAACACGAAGAGGCTCAGCTATCGTTCCTGGCGTCGACACAAATCGCGATTTCCCCAGGCCGCCGGCTCGTCAGACTCCCGAACGAATCGAAGAGGCCAAGACTACATAAGAATTGATCGGGGATGGACTGGTTGCAGCGCCGGCGCCAATCTCTCCAAGTCTTCTCTAGTGAGTCGTCCATTAACCTTCTCTAGATTAACTCCCCAATTATGAATTATTGATCCATTTTGGATCTTCGGCTGCTAATTATCTTTCGGAAGGAATTTAAGGATCTATTCTCTTATCTTGCGTCCTTGAATCGTCATGGGGAAATACAAATCCGGTTCCAAAAGCGTAAGAGAAAAGAGAAACAAGAAGAATTGATTATATCCCAGTAAAGAGAAACAAGAAGAAAGTCTTGGGGCTGTTAAAATTCTGAAGTTTATAAAGCGTCGTGGTTTTTGTACCATCGCAAGCATTGCATCTAGATTTATGTTGACCACCGGTGATTGTTAGATCGGCGAAATAAAGCTTTTCTAAGTTGAAGTTATTGAAATTCTATATGCGTATATACTACAATGACACAACAAAAACTTAATGATTTGGCCACAATAGCACTTGAGAGCAAATTATTCGAGAAGATTGATTATGAGGACGTTGAGGTATGATTTTAAATATATGTCAAACATTATGTCATATTAAAATGTTTCATTAGTTTATTCTTTTTATAGTAGACAGAGGCCCGTTTTAGAGTTTCACACAGGGCCTCGGATTTTGCCGGCCCGGCCCTGCGGCTGTGCATGCCTCGCCGGGCACGTAGGTGTCAACACCTTGCGGCCCGGCGCCGCGAGCAGCGGTACACCGCCGCCACACCAGGTACGTCGTCTTCTTGAACTTGGTGCTTCGGCGACAGGGGTGCGACTTGCGAGGACGACGAGGAAATTAAGGGACGCCCCGTGTGAGTGGTTCGTAGCCTGTCAAGTCAGATTGGGTACCACTGGCTCAGCCAATAGAGGCCCAAGAGGCGTATTCCTTCGTTCCCGCGTTCTTTGTGACGAGACAGAGAGCTCCGCTGATTGTGATATCGAGGAGTGAGGACCATATGCTGTCTCCTATGGTCTAGGGTATCAATATAACAGAAAGCATCAAAACGATCCCAACAAAACCTATGATATTCCCTAGTGTATCATGGCCAAATGGTACGTAGCTTTCATAGTTCATTCGAGACCGGCCGGTTGGCCGTAGCAGGCTAACCCTTGGGAAGGTGTGGCCTAGATCGATCGGCTCAATCTGGTTATAGGCCCCTCCATCTGCTTAAAGCAACGGGAGAGTTGGATCTTTTTCCCTGCAGCTACGCGAGATGCATGTCGCGTTCTCGGCTTGGTGACTGCGTGGGGGAAGTACGGCCGCGACCTGGATGTCGATCTAGCCTTCTTCCTCAATCGTATGGCCAAGAGGCGACATTCCTAGACGTGGTGACATGTCACCTTAGTTAAGATATTTCTGTAGTGCTGTGCTGGTAACGAGTGTGCTACTATAGTGTGACTATTTGCTCCTGCCGCCTGCAATTGCTAGCCAAACAAAAAAATAGATGGAGTTGGGCGAGTGTACTACCTACCATATCAACACCGTGTCCAAGTCGGCGAAGAGTGCCATGTCACCACACTTGGGTTCGGGTTGTCCAATTTTGTCCCTGAAAGAGTGTTCACTTTCGGGGGAGACAGACGCATATCTGGCCAAATGGGGAGGACGATCCCCAGAGATTTTTTTTGAAAATTTTGACCATGCAAATTTTGAACCAATTCTCATTCAAATTCAACTATATTTTACATGGATTTGAACAAAATTAAATGAAAACCTAAACTAGTCTAGATCTACTCGTCGTCGTCGTCAAAAATGATGATGCCACCGTCGTAGTCTAGATTACTTTCTTATATTTCTTGGATGCTTGCATGAACAGTTTAGTCATAAGTATGTTGCTTGCCCAATTAAGAGCATCACATTAGCATAGTTTCGCATGCTCAACACTTATCAAAATACTGAAAGTTATTACCAATGGAAGTTGGTGATAGAGTAGTTTGGCAATAATCACGTGTGCTCTCAAAAGCGTGTTTAATCACTATAAGAAACACAACCGACTTGTCCTTCACACAATAACGATTGAGCCACTTGCTGCATTATTAATCTTTTGTTCTTATTTACCTTTTTATTAGAGTTCCCTTTGGTATAAAACCATCTTACAATATTTATTATGAAACCTCCCTGAAATCTATAAACCAATATCTTCTGCTTCTTGTTGGGTTTCGACACTCTAAGTTATCGAACGGACTACAGTAGATTTACTACACTTATCAGTCATCAGTCAGTGAAATAAAGTAGTCGGACCTTGTTGGAGGAGTTGGCGGCTCCACGCGTGGGTCTTAGCGTGCACACCTAGGGAGGCGAGGCCGTGCGACACACTTGTACCAGGAGAGTAGCGCCTGGTGATCGGGCGCTACTTGACCAGCACCATAGCGCCTGATGATCAGGCGCTACATCTCCAAAATTGGGCCCGCGTGGTCCCCCGCCGGCCACGCTAGCAACATGTATAGCGCCTGATCGACAGGCGCTACCCCGTGCAGTGTAGTGCCCGATCGTTGGGCGCTACCAAAAGGGTTAGAGGCGTGAAATAGTTTCGCCGGAGGTTCATTTTGTGTTATAGTTTCGCCTCGAGGTCAACAGTGTCCATTTTGCCAGATATCTATCTGCGGCTCTGCTGCGTCGCTGTCGCGTTGCCGCCGTCACGGCACGTCATCGTGCGTGTGCTATGCCCATCCTTATCCCTCGCTGGCTGAATGAATCATAGTAGTAAAATAATTGCCGGTGACGAGTATATTCGCGGCGTATCCGCCTCTGGTGCGAGGACGGGCTGGATGCGGCTGGCATGTGACGTATGGTCACTGGTTTTCCGGTAACCATGGGCGTATCATTTTTTTAAAGGCCCTTAATCATATTAAGCTAATTATGACCCTTTGAAAATTTCCGAAAAACGTCATAAGATTTGGCGTTCTGAAAAAACTTAGAGGCTCTGGAAAAAAAATCATAAACGCCATACAGTTTAGAGCTGAGAAACGCAAAAATTTCTAAGTCATTTGGGATAAGCCATATGATATGACGTTTTTCTAGACATAGAAGATCTGAGAATCTCAGAGAACGTCGTATCAGTTGGCGTATTCTGAGATTCTCAGAGCACTTGTATCCGAGAAACACCATATCAAATGGCTTATCCTAAATGACTTAGAATTTTTACCCTTTTCAGCTTCTCGATACGCCAAAGTGTATGGCGTTTTCTGACTTTTTTCAGAGACTGAGTTTTTCAGAACGCCAAAATCTATGACGTTTTTTAGAAAGGCCATATACGGCTGAATGTTTTTCGAAAGGCCACAATTAGCTTAATGTCCGATAAGGGTCATTTAGTAAAAAAATACACCATGGGCGTGGATGGGGCTGTGGTGCGGCGCCCGGGTTTGGTTTTACGATTCGTGGCATGTGATGTGCATGTTTTTGTTTAGGCTTCGGTGCGTGGGTGTGTGTGTCCAGTATGCTCCAGGTTGCTTGGAGCAGGATGGAATTAGATTATTTGGAAAGCGTTGGGCTTTCTTGCACTCCATAGTCGTGCACAGATCAATTCGTTGGTGCCAAGATGTTTATTCAGTGGTTCAGTGCTGAACCCTTTTCATCTTCAGACGGGATAATTCCCGGCCTTTGCATTCTTGACGCACTCCTTTATTTTATCGGATTTGCTATATCACATTCCTACTCCACACAGATCTCAGAGAACCTAGGGAAAAACCTCCTAAATGTTTGAGAGGCGCACCAAGGGCGTATTTGGTTGCTCATGCAATTTTGATCCGTTTGTTAGACTGGGCTATACCGCATTTCCGGATGCGCACGAACCTTAAGGCCCATAAAGGACCAGCAAGGTGCCTAGCTCGAAACGGCCGAATCTGCCAATTTTTCCACGCGCATGCGAACTCACCTTTCCTAAGCTCCTTCAACTAATCTCCTCTAATCTACACAACCGTATTCCAATTCGAGATAAAATATACACGAAATGTATGCGCGACGATGAGTAGGTTCCGTTCCCATGATTGGTTTCGATTTTCGTCGGTGTAACTTCTGAATTTCGGACTAAAGTTTGCACCATTTTTAGACGTATTTTGTCAAATTCGTCAGTATATTCCGCCATTGAAATTTACTTTCATGAGTCACAACTTCCGTGATGTAACCTTTTCGTTTCGGTGGACATATACGTATAGATGTTGTACTGTATGTATGCTTGTGTTCGTTGCCGTTGTCAACTTTGTCGGTGTTGGCGTAGCTCCAGCCGTCGCTGCCGCACTGCCGTCACGCTGCTCCGTTGTACGTGTTCATGATCTGGTATTCTTGTGCGTCATTACCGCCGCATGCTTCGTCGACACAAATGCATCTTCTGCCGCGACCTCCGCCACCGCACCACCTTCGTGATGTGCCATTTGTCCGCTCGCCAATACTGTAGACAAGCTTGTTCTAACTGCAGAGTTGTTAGGTAAGATCGTCATGTAGATTAGGAGGTGAGACTAATTGGCAGCGCACATACAATCAACGATGCAATGCAACTCACCAAATACGAAAAAGGGAAAAAGTATAGAATTCAGACAACAAACGGGTAACACAATATGACTCTTTCCTCGTTTTTGCAGGCCAGTTTGGCTACGGCTATAAAAGGGCAAAAAATCCATGGGAGTAACCAAACAAGGCTCAAGTATCATGTCAAAAGCTAATTTGAAGCTGAGCCCCAAGCTTTATTTTTTCCACCCGGAACTTATAAATCATTAACTTATAAAGGTCTTAACAACAAGCAGAATCAGATTGTCTATTATTGCGGCATCGGGTCTATTATCAATGTATTTTTTCCTAGACAATTTCACCTTCCTTCATTCTTAATGTCCACCACTACATGCATGACAAGCTTGTATTCTTGTCTCTACGTCTTTTATCCCAAAATCACATTTATTTCTATCAATTATTCTTAACTTCAACATTGAAAAAATTATTCACTTGTTTCTAGTCTTATGAGAAACTAGAACGACACCCCGCGCGTTGCAGCGGGTATCTCTTAAGAAACTTAATAAAACGACTAAAAGATTAGAAATCAAATGTATGTGCGGTTTATAATTTAAAGATCGTTATGATGTAGGGGTGTATCTGATTGATATAGATACGATTATATTAACGGTTTGAAGAAATGTATTTTGTGGATGGCTTGCATGAAGATGACATGCACATTTTCGCATAATATTTGTATTTTTTTTGAGTGAATACATATAGAAGAGACCATGATTTTTTTATAACAGTTATATGATTTTCATCAGTGAAAATAATTGGCACAAAGTTCACGCGTAAAACTAATTCTAGTGTTCTACTTGCACAATGCACATGATTTACTTATATAACTACATAGCGACATGACATGGTGTGATCTTATCATTCTAACATAAAAAAATGATGTGGACAATTTGATGGGTTAGAAAAGATGATGTGGATGCTTGCATGTAGCGATAAAAATAGTTAATAAATGTTAGTGGATGACATCAACAATTGATTGGCTAAAAGAGCAATTGATATGGATAACTTGCATGTAGAGATAGAAAAATATTAATTGCACTTAGTGAGGTTTTACTTTATAAGAATTATAGATATGAAAACTATTAATTGCACAACTTGCTAAAAGTGCACGGGTGAAGTATCGGCTTGGCTGGTACAGCCACACAGCCACAGTTGCTGCGACAACCGTGGTTTAACACCATGGACATTCAAAGTTGCTTCCGGTGACCACTACATTCTCGGAAGGGAAAAACCAATCAGGGCAATCACCGCTGCATCGCCGAATAAGCGGGAAGCAGGAAGGTGCCTTAGCTTAACACGGCAAAGCCAAAGCGTAAGCACCCACAAGCCCCACCAGGAGAAAAGTCACATGGCACCATCAACGGCACATAATAATTTAATTAAGGGAAAAGTCTAAAATGAATCCTGAACTTGTAGACGAAAGATAAATCGAACCATAAACTCTCAATCCCGAAATTGGCACTCTAAACTTGTCAATCCCGGTCTATTTTAAACTTTACCTGTTTTTTGCAAGAAATAAAAAACTCAAATTGCTACTCCCACTTACAGCACTGGCCCACTTGTCATCTCTATCTTCAACTTTTACTTTTACCCCCATTTTTTACCCCGGCCAACCCCGTCGTCCAACTCCGGCAACTTGGCCACGCGTTCTCCGTTCTCCACAGTCCTCCAGCGCAGTTGCATGCGCATGTACTCTGTCTAGGCCTGGCGGCGCCGGAGCACTCACATATGAGCATTTAGCACAAATCTTTGTAAATATTGCGAGTAGCTCAATTAGTACAACGAGCACGCACACGGTTCAATTAGTGCAGTACAGTAGAAATCTTGGGCATGGCGCAGCAGAATGAACCAAACCAATTCCAGGTTGGTCTTGGGACGAAATCAATTCCAGCTTAGTACGCACACGGTTCCTCATCCTCTGGTTGAACTGAATCAGAGATCTTAGAGACCGGAGAACTCAGATACGGGGTAGTGCCGGGCGAGCTGGGCGCGGCCAAGGCAGGGGGAAGAACCGCGGGCGCGCCATAGCGGCACGCGAAGGCGGCGGCCTACGCACCCACGACGGCCCACTCTGACCCAGCCCTCCCTCACCCTCGCGTCTGGTACAGCCTGCGATTGCTATGGTGAACGTGAAAAGGAAGAGGATGATTATGACAGGTGGGTCCGACTCGTCAGTGAGAGTAGCAGGTTAGCTCGGCTGGGATTGTAAAATTCCCAGCGAGCCAAACAGGTGTAAGGTCTAAAATAGATCGGGATTGACAAGTTTAGAGTGCCAATTTCAGGATTAAGAATTTAGGGTTCGATTTATTTTCATCTATAAGTTCAGGTTCGTTATAGACTTTTTCCTTTAATTTAATCCCCAGAGTCTGGACATCGTCATCCCCACCGATGTCTTCAGCGCGTTCAGACACTTCAATCTCCCACACAACACATACCTATAAATAAGTTCGACACACTCCACAGATGCTAACAACACAGAACACTCTTACTCAAGCTCGATCAACCATCTCACAGCTAGCTCACTGCTCGCACTCCTCAGTCCTCACTGAGCTCAGGAAGCCACCACCAACTCCAACTCTCCAAGCACTCGGCCGCTAGCGCGCCATTGACACGATCATGGATCTGCCGAGCTCTCCCGCCTCCTACTCGTCGTCCTCGTCTTCGTCCGAGCACAACGCGGCAGCGAGGATGGCGCCGGCGAAGCGCCCCGGGGCCGCACCAAGTTGGGAGACGCGGCACCCGGTGTACCGCGGCGTGCGGCGCCGGGGCAGCGCCAGCAGGTGAGTCTGCGAGGTGTGCGTCCCCGGCAAGCGCGGCGCGCGGCTCTGGCTCGGGACGTACGCCACCGCCGAGCTTGCCGGGCGCGCGAATGACGCCGCCATGCTCGCCCTCGGCGACCGCTCCCCAGCGTGCCTCAACTTCGCCGACTCCGCCTGGCTGCTCGTAGTGACGTCCGGCGCGTGGCCGTTGAGTCTGTCGCGGACTTCGAGCGGCGTCAGACCGCCAACGGTACCCCCGCCTCCGCCATTGCCCTTCAGGAGGACATTTCCAGGGCTGCTGCGCAATCCTCGTCTGGGTCTGACAATGCCGGTTCGTCGGAGACGTCGGAGCCTTCCGCCACGGACAGTTCGTGGTGCGAGATGCAGTGGACATGGATATGTTGAGACTCGACCTGTTCCCAGAAATTGAATTGGGCACGTACTACATGAGCCTCGCGGAGGCGCTGCTCATCGACCCGCCACCGCCGGCAGCCGCCACTGGCGCGTACTGGGATAACGGAAACTGTGTCGATGTCGGAGCTGATTTCGCGCTCTGGAGCTCCTAGCTAGCTAGTGTTGATAAACGATTCCCGAGCTGATCATTCCACTACTCTGTTTTCACTCTAGTTTCTTCCTTTGCAAAGTGTAATTTTGTTCTTGCGAGGAGATAGACTCTGTAGCTAATAAACTGAAGCTGCTTCCAATCCAGCACTCAATTGTGAAACACTTTAGTTTGCTCGAATTCTCTGACTGGTGTACCACTCATGTCTTGCCCCGTTCTACTCTTCCTGGTTCATATATGTGCTTGCAATCCGGCACTCTCATGAAATAGTCTAGTTTCCTCAAATTCTATTACTGACATGCTCTGGTTCTACTCTTCGAGACATATATGTGAATTGCGGGATACTATTATAAACAACATGAATGAAAAGGAAAATCGAACTTCACATACTGTACATACATAATCTGCCGGTTGAAACAGCCTGCAAAGGGTTCGAGTCCAACACTCAGTTATGAAGCCCTTTTAGTTTCCTCAAATTACGTGACTGATTTGCCACTGATTTCTTCCCCGGTTCTTCTCTTCCTGAAAAACATATATGTGAATATCATTCTGAGCTATTAAAGCAACATGAAAAAGGCAAATCAAAGTTCACATACATACTCTGCTTGTTGACATGATATGCAAATGGTTAAAAGAAAAGGTACTCGTAGTCTTTCATGCGCCATAACCATAACAGGCAAAGCAGAACCAGACGAGAGCTTTCAAGGATCAGTCGATCCCGAAATGAACCCTTGATCGTGTTATTTTGTGGTGATCCAAATTCGTATGTACTGATAAAGTCCAGCTTGTGACGAAGGAGAGCGGACTTGGAGATCACGTTACCGACCTAGTTAGGTCAGGACTCCTATAAATACATCATGTAAGCCGCCGGTTGGGATAAGCCACATATTGTAAATCCCCGGCGTTGTAACCTCACCCGAAATAGTGAAGTATTGCTGGCTGGCGCCCATGGTTTTTTCTTCTCCATTGTTGGGGGGTTTTTCCACGTTAAAATCTCGTGTCCCTGTTGGTTTGATCTTGCTTAACTTCGTCGTTGATTTCCTATTGCGTGTAACAGATCGCAACGAGCAATCACGAAGATGTGGTCTGATGCCTTCCATCCGTCTGAAAAATGTCGCGTGGAGTCGATCTGTTCGCCGCCTCACGGGCGCAAGAGGTTAAAGCAACAAAAACTCTGAATCTTCTTGGTGTTTCCTGTCAAGATCTTTGTAGCTGGGCTAGTTGTCTTGTGGCCGCGCACTTTTTCAGTGAGTGGGACTTAGGTGTATTGGAGGCAGCCGCACACTATCTCACGTGCTCTACGCCGCGTCGCCTTCCTAAATCTCGCGTCGTAGATGGCAAGATGTGACGTGTCTCCTCAGTTAGATATTTTACACAACGATGCCTAGATCTTCTCGAAGGACATCCGTTCACCAGATTATTGTGGATCTGGAAAATCTCTGCCGAACTCACTGCGAGGACAATTCTTATACTTAATAAATTTTGAAGGATTTTCGAGATGTTCTAGAAGATTGTAATTTCCTTTATTATCATCCATCTAGAGCAGGGCATGCCTCTAGTCCATAATATCCGGCTACACACACATTTTCCAGGCCAGGTGTCCTTTTTTTTTGCCTCCAACTGAAAAACAGATAACGCGGGAATGAAAAACGGATCTGCCTCTCTGGGCCTCCCTGGGCTGAGCCGGTCAGTTGAGCCCAATTCACTACTTCCAAAATACGAACCTTCCTTTTGCTCTAAAAAATGCCGCAGCCGCAAGCTGTCATTTTTTCTTCGAGTAACACCCGCAAGCTGTCTTTGCTTAACGCTGCATTCTGCCACGCGTCAATCTCACCGTCATCCCCATCCACCCATGGCTTGAGCGCGTTCAAACTCTTCAAGCTCCCACACAACAAACACATACAGTACCTATAGATAAGTACACGCACTCCATAGATGCTAACGACACAGAGCACTATCGCTCAAGCTCAACCATCTCACAGCTAGCTCACACTCCTCACTAAGCTCCTTTGCTCAAGAAGGAATCCACCAGCCAATCACCAAGTACTCTACTTTTAGCCATGGAGTCGAGCTCCTCCTCCTCGGCTCCTCCTCGTCGGTGTCGTACTCGCCAGAACACGCGGCGGGGCGGGCGTCGACGGCGAAGCGCCCCGCGGGGCGTACCAAGTTCTGGGAGACGCGGCACCCGGTATACCGCGGCGTGCGGCGCCGTGGCTCCGCCGGCCGGTGGGTCTGCGAGGTGCGCGTCCCCGGAAAGCGCGGCTCTGGCTCGGGACGTACGTCACCGCCGAGGCCGCTGCGCGCGCGAACGACGCTGCCATGCTGGCGCTCGGCGGCCGATCAGCCGCGTGCCTCAACTTTGCCGACTCGGCGTGGCTGCTCGCCGTGCCGTCCGCTCTCTCCGACCTCGCCGACGTCCGCCGCGCCGCCGTCGATGCCGTCGCCGATTTTCAGCGCCGGGAGGCCGCCAGCGCCTACCTCGCCGCCAACGCCGCGGAGGAGCCTTCCTGCAGCGATTCTTCAGCGCCGTCGTCGGCTGATGATGCTGGTTCGTCGGAGACGTCGGAGCTTTCCGCTGATGCAGAGTTCGAGGTGCCGGTTACAATGGACAGTGATATGTTCAGGCTTGACATGTTCCCGGAAATGGACTTGGGCACGTACTACATGAGCCTCGCGGAGGCGCTACTCATGGACCCGCCGCGGGCGGCCACCGCCACCGGTGCGTACTGGGACAACGCAGACTGCTTTGATGGCGGAGCTGATGTGGCTCTCTGGGGCTACTAGGATGCTAGCTACTCTGCTACTGTCGATAATCCCCAGCACCAGCAGATTCTACTCTCTAGCATTTTTTCCCCTTTGCAATGTTTTTTTTTAACATTTGCGGGGGACTCTGTAGCAAGCAACTGAAGCTGCTTCAAATTGAGAATGATGAAATCATGAATTACTTTTTGTCGCATCAAAATCTTGTGACTTGGTGTGTGTTTTAAGCTATGAAAAGAACATGAAAAGGACAAACAATCAAAGCACACACTCTGTTCGATTCTCCTCTTCCTTAGCTTCCCGATGTGATTTTCAAGCTATGAAAAGGAAGACGAAAAAGACAACTGATCAAAGCATACACTCTGTTGCTGTTGGCTGAGACGGCTTGCAAGGGATTCCACAAAAAGGAACTATTCTTTCATCCGCCATAACCTTTTTTTTTTGAATTTTCACCGGGGGGTAAATCCCCACCTGAATATATTTCCAAAGTTGCCTTGAGTCTTTGCAGCCTCTACAAGATGGGTTCAAATGAAGCAGAGAATACGGGGATTACAAAGGGGAGAAATAAAAGAAAACACACACACAAAGGGGGGCGGGGGTGGGTTACAGGCGCAGTTGAGAAGCACTATCAGGCGTGCTCGCATGACGACCATCACCAGGAAGACGCAGGACAGAGCGTTGAGGAGTGCGTCCGATGCCGTCGAAGGGCATCACAATCCGAGACATTGCAGGTTGCAGCACCACCACCTGCTTGCATGGCGACTATCCACAAGCCGGCGAACCAGGAGCAGACGGGGACCAACGAGTGAGGCTGGTATAGCCGAAGGGCCTTACTCCACCGAGAGAGCGATGCAGACACGAAGCTCGCGCGGCTGAAAGTGCCAGAACTGCGAGGAGTTTCTGTCAACGCCATCGAAGGGCATTGCAAGACCGAGAATCCACCAGCATCACGAACCTTGACCCCGAGCTCAGCCAAAGGGGCAGTCCTAAGCACTCTGCAAGGTGGGGAGGCGACCTCGCCGCCGAAGGGGGCTGATCAACCGAGACCGCACCAACAACACGAAGCTCGCGACAATGCCGCTACCATCCCCATTGAATTTTGACAAGCTTGCACAGCCAACAAGAGCAGACGTCGAAATGCGCCAAGAAAGCTCGCTTGTCGCCACCGAACAAGCAACACGAGGTTCAAATACGACGCCTTCAACAAGGAAAACGGTGCCCTCAGGCACCGTCGTCGCGGAGCTTTCGCTCAGAACCACAACAAGCAGCTGACATGGGTGCACCTCCCAAACCACCCTCAACAAGGGTTAGCGACGCAAACCTGCGCCGTCGTGGACGCCCTAGTACAAACCAGAGCAGGATTTCTCCCGGATACGCACCTCGAAATGGCAGCCGCCCGCCGTGCGCCTGGAAGGAGAGCAGACAACAACATCCACTGCAGATTGAACACAGCCGGCCACGAAGGGCCAGCACACCGCCGGCAGCAACAACGCGCCGCCCAGCACCACGCTGGCCAGCGAAGTGGCCCACCCATAGCGACCTCCACCCAGCCCAGGACGCGTGCACCAGGCCCAGGGCAGAACGAGCTGCCACCGGAGCCCGCCAGATCTGGGCAGCGCACGGCTGCGCCGGACCCGCCGTGCCACGCACGAGTCCATAGGCGGGAGAGAGCAGAGAGGGGCACCCAGTGCCGGTGAGCGCCGCCAGCGGTGATGAGAGGGACGGGGAAGCTCTGGCCGGCGAGCGCCGCCACGTGACCAGGAAGCTCCGGAGCAGCGCGGCCAAGGAATCCCCCAACCACCATTTGGGGGCAGGGGGCCCGCCGCCACCGCGGCGGCCGCCTGCGGCAGCGGCGGCGGGAGCAGGGGTCGGAGGAGGGGCCCTGGCGGCGGCGGAGGGGGGACGCCCCGGTGCCGCCCCTGGAGCGGCACGGGAGCGAGACCTAACTCTCTTGGTGAGTCATCTCCTCCGCCATAACCTTAACAGGCAAAGAAGAAAGTGAGAGTGAGAGAGAGGGGTAACTTTCATGGATCAGCGAATCTGTTGATACCGTCGACATCGACGAGCAACGCAGCAGAGGTGGCCTGAGGGCTGAGGCCGTCCACTATTGCTGTGGTCTAGAGTTGATGATCCAATCACGGGCCCAACAGGCTGGATAAAACAAAATGAGCTCTGAATCTTACTGTTGTTTCCTGTCACGATCTTTGTAGCTGAGCGAAATTTTCAGTGGGTGGGACTGCGGTGAAGAAGCAACCGCACACTGTCAACGCGCTGAGTGATGATGATGCGGTGCAGTCGCGCTCAGTATCTTCCTACACCAGATTTTTCTAGGAGGTCCGGAAGTACATAATTTCCTTTGTGGAATTTTGTACTACTCCCTCCGTTCATAAAATGATGTCTTAATTTAGCTCAAATTTGCATGTATCTACATACTAAATCATATCTAGATACATACAAATTTAAACTAGATTGAGACATTCTTTTGTGAATGGAGTGAGTACTATTTTATAAGGGAAAATCTTTGTTGGCACAAACTTCTTCGATTTGTGTTATGCATTTGCTCTTGTGGTGCAATTGAAAATCATTTATTTTGAAAAAATTGAACCTGGTCCTAAAGGCGTTTCGACTCAAGATTTCCACCAACTAGTCCCTTTTGGCGATCGATGCCAACAAGTAAAGAAATTGAAACATAATAAAAATATCTCTTGGTGCACATACTTTCGGGAACTTAGCAAAAACATTTTTATAAATTTTACAAAATATTGAAATAAATCACCTACATAGATATCGAGTTGAAACTTACCCATGCAATTTTTATCAAATAATATGATCATTTGCTTTCTTAAGTAATGAGAAACATGAGAAAGTAAGTGTTCACATTTTAAAACTTATGCTTACTTTTTCTAAGTGTATAGGTAAGTTTTAAAACTTGGTTCCGATGTAACATTTATTTGACGTAAGTTTGACAAACACTCCAAGACCAGTTCTCTGAAACATGAATTGGTTCCACTGTTGCAATCTTTAGAACATACGCGACCAAGTTATGATAATATATACACGTTATCGAAGTTAGACCTAAAATATGACATGGCCTTGTAAAATAAAAAAAAAGTAATTTGGAGTTAGGAAAAATTCAAAACAACGCATGAGCTCATGTGCTCATGGCCGATAGGAAATTTTAAAAATAGTACAACATTTTAAAAAAATCTGAAAAAGTGGTGACAAACATAGCCAAGTGTTTTACGCAGATGTAAAGTTTCGTGATCAATTGGAATTTGTGGTGCTCTGTAAAACAAAATCACTGGTCAACATGGGATTTAAAAAAAAATTACAACACTGATATTGTTCATACTCCCGGAGTTAGCTCTATACTCCCGTTGTCCATCTAGAACCGAGCTGGCCTCTATTCCACAATCTTTTTTTTCCTTATCTGCGGGTTCTGTTCTACAACCACCATCTCCAACCCATACTTACATTTTCAAGGGTATGTAGCGCTTTCAAGCGTAGCTGAAGAACAGATTGCCTTTTTTAGGGCAAGCTGAAGAACTGATAACCTGGGAAAGACGAATATGCCTTTCTGGGCCTCCATGGGCTGTGCCGACGCGTCGACGCCAATCCAGCACGGCATATCAGGAAGCTGCCGTCCTCTTAATTTTTTTGCAAGCTGCCTTTGCTTAACGCTGCAACCGGCCACTCGTCAATTTCACAAGAGCCACATGACGAACAGCACCACGCACCTTTTTTTTCGCGGAAAAGGAATAAGGCCACGTGTTATCTGAAACCAACATCCTACAATAAAAAGAAATAAAACACAATGTATTTAAAAAGTTCAGCACCATCTTCCTTCTGCATCCCACGACGGCGTGCCGTGAGCAAAACTCGATGCCGCCTCTGGGCCTCCGGCGTAGCAAAGCTCGTGTTGGAGAAACCTTGAAAAAAAAGCCGCTTGTAGAAGCAGTCGGGAAGTTATTGGTGTAGACTAGAAGATGCCGACGACCACGATCTCGAGAGATCGCCATCCCGGAGAAGCTAGTACCGAAAAGGGCCGGGAGATAATCCAGCACCGGCCCCGCAGAGATGGTGGACACCAAACTCACAAGTTCGCTGACAAAGCCGTACCTGGTTGAGATTCATCAGTTGTGGTTCTTACCTTACCTGAAGCCACGGTTACCAGCGTATCCGTGTGGTTGCAGCGCCAACGCATAACCTATAAATAAGCAAGCTCCACACACCATGATGGCGTAACACACTCGCTCAAAGCTAAGCACGACTGTCCAACACATTAGGCGACATTCGAGAGATCTGAGGCGACGGACATGGGGGCCGAGCGCTGGATCAGCTCCCCTGGCGCGGAGCAGCACGACGACTCGACTCCGAAGCGCCCCGCGGGTCGCAACGAGTTCAATTGAACAAGCGGATGTGTCAGACACAATATTTGCACAGAGGGGGAGGGGTTGGGGGTGGAGATGGAGATGGTCTTAAGCTGTGGGCTCTAGGCCGGCACATCCCTATATGGCCACAGGGCGCCATAATATTTTCTTGGGTTAGTGTACACGTAAGTATGACTAAAATGTTTTTAATCTCTACATCGGTGGTGCTAGTTATCTAATCCAATCTCTATATTCCGTACGTACTAGTGTCAAAAGATGATTTTCAGATCCTACGACAATCTCACCTCGGTGAACCGAAAGGAATTTATTTGGTCAGTAGGCGGCACAAGCCAACATGGCTAGATCAAAGATAATGTAGATGATGTTTTCTCGGATTTTATTCATGGTGTGATCACAAGGTCGTACAGTAAGAGTGATCTCGTCGAGCTTATTGATGCAATCAACGAGGGGACAAATCTAAGATTTAGACAAGTGATCTCATCGAGCTTATTGATGCAATCAACAAGGGGACAAATCTAAGATTTAGACAATGGACACTAGGAAGGCGAGGGTTTCGGTGATCATGGAGGATGAATAAATGCGACAATATCATGCTCATTGTGGAAAATAATATAGACTAGTAACATGCATGTCACATCATACTCTCTTATTACATCCAAGTGAGCAGTAACAAATGGGTGGTGTCGTGCAAAACTTTATCTATTAGTTTGTATACTCACATTATCTTGAGATATGTGCTATATGTTATGATAACAGATTCAGATTGTTACCACAACTTTGGCTTTGCTTATAATTACTTGCCACGTCAACTTAGTCATGCATGTACTAGCTATTTTACTCTTACTATGGGTAGTCTTACCTACTGCCCTACTCCGCAGCAGTTAGACTCTTAACTCGAAGAAGTCACAAGCAAAGTTTTGCAATATACATATAATTGCAACACAATTACTGTAGGTGTGCACACTAGTTACTTCCACAGTCACACTAAATCTTATAAAATCTTAGTCGACAAGTCATATGCCAAAAAGAAAAAGGTAATTGACACATCAGCTCCGTGCATCTCGGCTCGTGGCCAAGCGATTTAGGAAGTGAGACGGCAGAGCTAGACTGAATCGCCGCGTCAACTGGCATGGCCACAAAGGTTTTAACTTGAAACCAGGAATAGATACCTCGAGCCAAAACCACTCCTCTCATTATGTTACCACAACGCTGTCTCTGCATGTTAATTACTTGTCACATTTTTTTTTACTTCTTATGTATGTTACTACTTACGGGTAGCATTACGTACTATCCTTTTACTGTGTAGCAGTTGGACTCTTAACTCGATGAAGGCAAAAGCAAAGTTTTGCACTGTACAAATAATTGCAGCACAATTATTGTAGGTGTATACACTAGTTACTTCCACAACCACAATCACGCTAAATCTTACAGAACCTTAGTTGACACGTCATTTGCCAAAAAGTGAGGGTACGTGACACATCAGCCCGTGCATCTCGGCTCGTGGCCAAGCGATTTAGGAAGTGAGACACGCAGAGCTGGACTGAATCGCCGCGTCACCTGGCGTGACCATGAGGTTTTCGACATGAAATCGGAAAAAGATCCCAGAGATCCAGTAGCCTAGCCAGCTGACCTGGATGGGTCTAAGCCACATCTTGTGAATTAGCGTACTTGGCCCACCTATGTCTGATTAACAAGCGTTGATCTTTCTCGTCTGGTTGCCAGTTAGGATGATTCAACGGGGCGACTCATCGAGTCCGCGCGCGTCCGTCCCTGTCCGTTTTTGCCAAAAACACGGCCCAACGGGTGACGCAAACGGATCCCGGTCCGTTATTCTGTCCGCCGCGACGCATTCCTGGCCCAAATTTGGGCCACGGATGCGTCGGGCCCGGACGCTCGTGAACCGTTCCTATGTCCTCCCCGTGTCCGCCTGGCCCCGCGTGTCATCGACTACAACGGCCACCTACCCGCAATAACTGTGGGCGGTGGAGCTGTATAAGTCGCGCCGGTCGGCACTCTCGGCGTAGGCACGGAGGGCGGCGGGCTCAAAGAGGCCATCGGGGGGAGGAGGTTGTGCTCTCGAGGCGGCCGGTGACAAAGGAGCTGGTGAGGTTGGCGGAACTGAGGAAGCGGAGGCGGAGCAAGGTGGGGAGGAGAGCGACGGGGGAGCGGCTGGCGCCCGTGCCAACCATATAAGCTCCTCGATGTCCTGAGAGAAATAACAATTGGAGAGCTGGATGGCCGGGTCATGGGTGGCGGAAGAGCCACTGTCGTTGGCCTCCGGGAGGTCGAAAGAGGCAGTGGTCGGTGTAGACCAGGGCGGAGGAGGAGGCCGCATCGGCCGGGATCAGGAGCAGGACGAGGAGCAAGTGGAGGGTGGGGGTAGGGCATGGTGGAACCATTAGCGTGTGAGATTGAGATCTCATGTCCCCTCCCGTTTGGTTTTGGTCGGTGAAGGAGATGGACTATGGCTCAAGTGCTTTTTTTGCAGGTAAAGAGCGAAAATTATTGATCAGATAAGGCTACTGGGCGGTCAAGATCAACTGCCTATTGAGCAACATCAGGACGAAACAATAGTTTGAGCTTTGTTATGGGTTTCCTAGATGCACTGCTCAGGTTCAAAAGCTGGATGGTTATCAATTAATCAGAAGAATTGGTAGTATTCATATGACCAATTAAGTTGTGAGGTGTTCGCACGCAATGGTATGTAACTTGTATTAGCCGTTCCTAATTAATCAGTTTCGGACTCATATGCCTGATTCAGTTCAGAGTAATATCTTCCAGGTTTAGCCATATATGTTTCTGCGAAATGCAAGTAATTGTTCAGCTAAGAGCATCTCTAGCAGTGCCCGCAAAACGCGAACCCGCAAAACAATTTTAAGAGTCGGGTTTTTCGTGTTCTTGCGCGAGAAATCGTGCCGCGAAGAACTGAGCCCGCAAACGAAACTGCAAATCTGAATTTCAACATGCAGATTTTAGCGGGAACAAAGTACAGTTCATACTAGATAGATGTTCTTCGCTACAGATAGATTTCATCGTTGTTTTTACACAAAATGCAAACCCTAGATTAGCCTAGAACTACACATCGCCGCCCAAACCCTAGACTGCAAAATTTGCTCCTCACCGGAGCCACGGGCGCGGCGGCGGAGGAGCTTCACTCCTCGTCGGAGACGAGGTCGATGACGGGCGGGAGGCAGCCGATGACCAGCGTCTGCTGCAGGAGGACCTCCTCGAGCTCCTCATAGCGGGCGGCCGTGGCGGCGTGCTCCGCCGCCTCGTGCTTGGACCGCAGCAACGTCGCCGCCAGCGCTCGGTCGAGCTGCTCGTCGGGGATGAAATCCTCCGGCCCGAGCGTGACGCCGAAGTGCTCGGGGTCGTAGCCCTCCGGCGGAGGAGCACCTGGCGCGGCAGAGGAGCTGCTGGCGCCCATGGAGGAGCTGCTGGCGCCGCGGAGGAGCTGCTCGCGACGGCGACGCTCGATCTCCCGCTCCCGCTCCCTCCGGAGCCGATCAAACTCCGGCACGTCGCGGCGGAAGTACGCATCCGGCACCGGCTCGCCGAGCTTGTACTTCCGTGCGGCTCGCTTCCGTGCGCCGTCGCTGCGGACGACCAGCGCCCGCTTCTCGTCGGAGTAGTCTCCGCCGAACCGGTCGTTGCTGGGGAGCGGCGACTCTGGTTCCCTCTTCGGCGCCATGGCGGCTCGGTGTCGCCGGATCTGTAGAAGGGGAGGCGGGATTGCTCGTCGGAGACGGCGGAGTGCGAGAGGGATTGCTCGCCGATGCATCTTTCGCAACGTTGTCTATTTATGACGCAAGGTTTATGGAATTTTTGTTTCTGTAGTATAGTAATTTTAGGTTTGCTTTTTTTACCAAGTTATTATTTCTGGGTCAAATGACCTGCAACTTGCTAATGAAGCATATTTCTACATACCATGTATCTTAAGCTTCTAAAAAATGTAAAGGAATAAAGAGTTGGAATTCAGACAATGGAGTCGATTAAGGGTGGGAAAAAATTTGATGGGGTGTTTATTTACTGGCCCTTATGGTAGATGAGAATTTTTCATTTAATTTTCTTATACCTTATTTTTAGCTATCTTGAGCTACTGCTTCATATACTTGATGGTTGTTACGCTGGCTAAACCAAGAATTCAGGATGATTTTTTTTTTGATAGTGGAACTTCCTCAGCGAGCGATCAACACAGAGATACAAAGAAAGAACAAACGCACGCCGAAGAAACAAGGAAGAAAACACCCAGAACAACAGCAACAAAGCCAAGAACACACAGAACCTTGAGCCTTGAACGCTGCACCACCGCAAGACCTGCAAGCATCCTCTTCGTCGCCGGAGAAGAAGCTACCAGGCCGCCACCACGCCCTGGAGAAAGAGCACCCCACTCTTGTAGAAGCCGCATGAGCCGTCCGCCGCAGGCGACGAAACCGAGCACTTTGAACACGCCCGGCCATGGCGCATCCTCTCCGAATCCACCCATCTTCCAGCAACCCTGCACTCAGCACGATCTCCTCCTTGCCGGAGCCGTCGCCGAGAACCAAGCACGCCAAGAGCTGCCTCCCTCACCACCACGGCAGGCCAGGCCACGACGAAGCAAGGTCTTCAGGAACCGGAGCAAACTGCACCAAGCCCTCCTCCCCTCGCCACCACGGCCGGCCGGAGAAGGCGGAGCAGCGCTCGAAAAGCCGACGAGCACCTCCGGGAACCACAAATTGAAGCTCCTATACATGCGACCAAGAAGGCCGCACCACCCCCAGATCCTCCACAACAGGGCCAGAGCCCACCCTGCCATGACGGAGAGAAGAACAGGGGACAAAATCTCAACGCGAAGAACGCCATCCCCGCAGCGGCGAGCACGCAGAGAACACCAACACACTCCGGATCGACAGATCCGAGAGCACCAACCTCCAGCAACTCGCCGACTCCGCCAGAGGCATCGTCGGGGAGGGGACCGAGAGCCAGCACCATTATTCCAAGAAGACGCCGCCGCCACCACCTCGCCAGCGCCCCCAGGAGACACTACCCTACTATGTACACGCCTCAGGCACGGATCCGGGGTCCCCCCACTCTCCTGCCACCGCAGCGGCGGCCGGAGAGGGAGGGGACCGACAGATCGGCCATCGGCGGCGCGAGGGCACGAGAAGAACTCCCTTTTCGCCTCTCCTGAACAGTAACGGGGAGGGGAACGGGGAGAGCACTCCCTTCCTTCTAGGCTAATTCAGGATGATTATTATTATTGAATGACGAGATCTTGGTAAATTCAATCTAAAATTATTACAATCTTGTTTCGATTGTGTAGACCCTGTTTGGTTGGGCTTGTTTTTTGGCCTTTTGATTTTGTCTTATAAGTCACAAAAGCGTCTAAATAGGTCCTTTTGTATTTTGGCTTTTGAATAGACATTGTTACATGCTGATATAAGCCAAGATCAAAAGCAACATAATGAAGGCGAAAATATCGAGTCTCTCACCTAAATATCTAGCATAATGAAGGCGACACCTAAATATCAGGTCTCTCATGGCCACAGGATTTAGGCGACGCGTCAGAACGATCTTGGCCATGGGATTTAGGGCGACGGAGGCACATATATGGCGTGACTGTACCACCGCGTGATCGTACTACTTATATCTACCTAGTGTGGCAGCTGCTTGCTCGACCGAGAGAAGTGTCATCACGCGCGAGCCCTGCTACCAGCGATTGATATCGACGGGAACTAGGATGAGGATTCGGCGATCCGATTAGCATTTCCAGATGTACGAGCATCATCGACCACATCTTGGGGATCGGCGTACTCTCGACCACATCTTCTAGCAGCGCATGCATGATTGCTCTCCTTGGTACTGTACTACGCTACCGCACATGAAGGAAGAGCACCCTCTTATGGGATGACGGGATCCCTTTCGCAACCCGTCCGAAACCATCAATTTCGGACAAAGCGACGTCCATTGCAGAGACTTTTCTTGTTCCTATTTTTGGAGTAGCTTCCAACTATTCTTGCGAATTAAGCTAGCGACGGAACGAAAATATATGAATAGATCGAAAACTGATTTGGATTGCCACAGGCCCGTGTCGTGCCTCCCCTTTCTCTATTTCTTTATTATGATTTTGGTTGGTTTACAGGGAGCAGCCCTCGGGTGTTTTTATACGCGTCCAGGACTAAGAAAACTGACTAGGAAAGGATATCCTATCTCTACTAGGAGTTTAAGACTTGGTACTAATTAAGACGCGTGTTGCCACGTCAGGTATAATATAACCGACGATAGATAAACAAACAATATTTTTAGTGAAACATATATAAAAAACAGTTACAATAACGGAGAAAATATTACCACCGTCTCACTCTTTTTCAACACGATCAGTCAGGCATCCTCACATAAACATAGAGAAGTAGAGAAGGGAACACAATTATGTCAGTCGTAATAAGTTTAGAAGTACACCACTCAACAGAGAAAGCATGACACCACATAAAAAAACTTAAATTCTGCAGATAGCCAGTAAGAAGATCAGGATGCGACCATAATTATGAAATTCCATGAAAGTTAAATTGTGTACATGGTTCTACGAAGATTTTAACAAAAAAAATTGAACACAGTTCCGATAATTTTTAGACAATGTACGATATGATGAACATTGCAGACTCGAGAGATAGATTAGCCATCGAACTCCTACGGTCAAGTTCATTCATTTGATTATAATAAAATCAAATAGGCTTTTCTGACATAACTTATCCTTAAATCCTGTCATACTTAAATCAGTTGCATCGAGTATAATCGGGGATGGAGGTGGCCCGTAGTCCTGGGGGCTTGACAGAGAGATGGGCAAAATTTGCGTCGAAATGGCTATTTTTGGTAGAATACGACTCGAGGAAGTGGAGGGCGAGAAACGGTGTCATCGTGACACAGGCTGCACGACGCTATGGTGGGTGCTCGCGGCATAGAAAGGTAGGTGCCAATAGCTCTGAACTCACCGATCTCTTTTTAAATATCAAAACAACATGTCTGGGTCTAGGTTTGATTTTTGTAAATAAAGCATACAGCTATGTGCACGTAATGTATATACTCTAAAAGTTTTGTAAAAATATATTTTGTATTTTGCACTACACAAAAATAGAAATTTGGAGGGGAATTGAGCTATTTTTTCTTTTTCACATACACAATTTTATTTTATTTTAGCTAGGAATACCATTTTTTGATCGAAAGTTTGACAAATGAGTACAAAACATATATATTATCGAAAATAGTGGACTACCCACCCGGCTAGCTATGCACCCACTAGTAGCTATTAGATCACCACCGGTTTGACAGAGGGAGCAAAGCATATCTATTTCACCGAGGAATTAACAGCCCGGCGTAACGGCGTTGCCGCGCAGCTCACTGTTGGATGATGGGGTAGTTTAGGCTATATTTTCTAAATTTCTGTCATCTAGGGCTAGAATTAAAACTCGAAACTCGTGAGTTAAACGAGTAGCTCGTAACTTGGCTCGAACTCAGTGTCTCATGAGCCAAGCCAAGATTCATTTCTGAACTCGTTTGTTGACCAAGCTACTCGTGAGTAGCTCGATAACTTGTTTAACACATTCTAAGTGTTCAAACATGTGCGCATACAAAAAACAAGTAATTTTCCTACTAATTCTTAAATACAACAATGATGATCTTTCTACAATGTAGATCGATGCTGAAATATAAAACATTTACACCATTATCGGTGCAAAAACTATTAACAGTTGGACACTAATATATCAAAAAATTCATATTTTTTATTTGAGAGAGTTAAATGAGCTACTCGTGAGTTTACCGAGTCGAGTCAAGTTTCATTTCTGCACTCGTTTGTTGAACGTCAAGCTCGACTCGACTCGTCAGTTGAGCGAGTTCAATCGAGCCGAGCGAGCTACTCGGCTCGGCTCGAATTCCAGGCCTACTCTCGTCCCGTCGCCCACCCCAATCTGACCCCCACCTGACCCGTCCCAGTCCCCTCCTCATTCGTTCTCTCCTCCATCCTCTCCAGAAAGCTGCGGCGTCCGGCGCTGGGAAGAAGATGGTGCGAGGAGGAAGAAGATACTCCATGGTGGCACCGGATTCGAGCCTCTCTGGCAAGATCCGGCGCTAGGAATAAGAGGGGTCGGGGAGGAAGCAGAGAAGCCATGGGGGCTCAGGATCCGAGCCTCTCCGGCAAGATCTACTCTGGCCATGGTGCTTCTCCGGCCATGGAGCTCCGGCTAGCTACGGTGGAGAGGCCTCATCCGTCAGCGGTACCGGCGGCCCGGCGCCTTGGATCTAGCCGGCAGGGGACAACCATTGCAGATTAACACAGCGAACGGGCGGATATGGGGTGGGAGCGTCGCCGGGTGCTCCTCCGCATTTTCGGCTAAGGTACGTGCTAATATGAGACATAAAAAGGAAGAGAAAGCTCCACCAAAGTATATCCAGACGCCAGACCCGTCAAGCAATACATGCGCCGCTTCTCCGAGCCCAAGCGAGTAGACATAGGGCAAGAGATCGGCAGGCTATTCCACAACAAGTTCATCCGAGAAATCAAGAAGTCAGACTGGGTCGCCAATCCAGTACTGGTCGAAAAGAAGAACACGAAGATCCTCCGCATGTGTGTCGACTTCACCTCCGTCAACAAGTGTTACCCGAAAGATCACTTTTCGCTTCCGCGCGTCGACCAGATCGTCGACTCGACTGAAGGTTGTGCACGTCTATCCTTCCTGGATGCCTACTCAGGCTACAACCAGATCAGGATGAAAGTCGAGGACGAAGAGGAAACAGCCTTCATCACACCCCATGGTGTCTACTGCTAGACAACCATGCCCTTCGGGCTCAAGAACGCTGGTGCCACGTACCAGCGCATGATGCAGTCCTGCCTCAAGGACCAAATCGGACGCAACGTCCAAGTCTATGTTGACGACATCGTCATCAAGACCAGCAAGAGGACACGCTCCTCGACGACCTCCGCGAAACCTTCACCGCGCTCAACCTCTACAAAATCAAGCTCAACCCAACGAAGTGCGTCTTCGGCGTACCAGCTGGGCAACTACTCGGGTACCTCGTATCCGCACGAGGCATCGAGGCGAATCCTGAAAAGATAGAAGCAATACTCACAATGCCAGTCCCGACCAAGCTTCGGGAAGTTCAGCGCCTAGCCGGCCGAGTCGCAGCGCTCAGCCGGTTCATTAGTAAGTTGGGTGAAATGGCACTCCCTTTCTACCAACTGATGAAGAAGTCCGACAAATTCGAGTGGACGCCAGAAGCTCAAGCAGCCTTCGCACATCTCAAGCAAGTCTTGGCGACTCCGCCGGTGCTCGTCGCACCACATAAAAAAGAACCTCTGTACCTCTACGTTGCAGCCACCAACAGAGTGGTCAGCACCGTCCTCGTCGTCGAGCGCGAATAAGAAGGCCACGCCCACCGCGTACAACGGCCCATATACTATCTCAGCGAGGTGCTATCCATCTCCAAGCAGCGGTACCCGCATTATCAAAAGCTAGCCTACGACGTCTTCATGAGTTCACGCAAGGTGGTCCACTACTTCGCCGAGCACCCGATCACGGTGGTCAGCGCTTCGGCAATATCAGACATGCTCACTAACCCCGACACGACAGGACGAGTCGCCCAGTGGGTCATCGAACTAGGCCCGTGGGACCTGAAGTACGCGCACCCCAAAGCGATCAAGGCACAAGTGCTCCCGGAATTTACAACCGAGTGGATAGAAGCTCAGCTGCAAGATATACCCGACCCGTCCAACGCATGGACCATGTACTTCGACGGCTCCAAGAAATTCGAGGGTGCGGGAGCAGGCATCGTCTTGACATCACCAAAGGGCGACAAGCTGCGTTATGTACTGCATATGGACTTCCTGAAGCCTTCAAAGAACGAGGAAGAGTACGAAGCCCTAATTCACGGCATGCGGATGGCCAAGAACTGTGGCACCCCTCGCCTCATGATCTACGGGGACTCGAACCTCGTCGTGCAGCAAACCATGAAGGAGCGCGATGCTACTGCAGAGAACATGATCGCCTATCGGGACCTCTACAACATCTTGGAGGGCAGTTTCGACGGCTGCGAGCTGCGGCACGTGGGCCGCGAGAGTAAGAGGCCGACATGCTAACCAAACTTGGCTCGACTAAAGACTCAGCCCCACCTGGAGTCTTCGTCGAGTGCATCAAACATCGGTCTATCAGGATGAAGCAGCCAGCAACACCCTCTACACCAACAACAGGCACTCAGGACCCGCCGGCAAAGGACCCGGAGGTAACTGACGCGGAAGATCATCACATCGAAGTCCTGCTCATTGAGCCAACATGGACGAACCCTTTCCTTGCATACATGCTGCGTCAAGAGCCGCCGGCGGACACAACGGAAGCAAGGCGCATCACGCGTCACTCCAAGGCCTTCACAATCATGAACGGAGAGCTGTACAAACACAACATATCTGGGATCCTGCAGCGATGCATCGACTCAGAGGACGGCAAAGCAATACTACTCGACATCCATGCGGGTACCTGCGGACATCACGCCAGCAGCCGAGCCTTGGTTGCCAAAGCATTTCGAGCCGGATTCTACTGGCCTACGACAATGCAGGAGGCCAAAGACATAGTCAGGAAGTGCTTGGGCTGCCAGAAGTTCACCACCAAGCCACACACACCTGCCTCGGAGCTGAAGACGATTCCACTCGCCTGGCCCTTCGCCCAATGGGGACTCGATATGGTGGGCCCGTTGAGGAAATCATCTCGTGGCGGACACACACATCTACTGGTGGCAGTCGACAAGTTCACAAAGTGGATCGAAGCCGTTCCCATAACAAGCTCGACTGCCTCAACTGTGGTCAATTTCATCAGATCCATCATCTTCAGGTTTGGGATCCCCCACAGTATCATCACCGACAAGGCCATCAGGCACTCAACCTGCAATTTCTCAGACTGGAGAATGGCATTCTCACGGCCCCTGGCTTCCTTCAGCTTTCACTCAGCATTGTCGCTTTGGGTCTTGAGTTCCTTCTCCAGCTCGAGCACCCGACGTGCAGCAGTCTCCTGGTCACCTGCAGGAGGAACAAAAAACTTCAAGTGAACGCGGAGCAGGAATAGCAGCAAGTTTAAAGCAAATCAAGAGTTACTCACGCTTCGACTGCTCCAGATCAAGACGAAGCTGGTCCCTCTCCCGCTCCATCTGGACATAGGCCGCGCCCGACTCCATGAGATTGCGGCAGAAGGGCTGCAAAACGCACGAGAACACATGAATATTGAGCCTATGCCCAACTATACTAGTTGCACATAGCCTCGGGGGCTACTCCCATCGGGAGCGCTGTCGCACACCCGATAAACCAGAAGACACTTACATGATCGATGAACGATGCAGCACTCGAAGAAGGCGGGGCATGTACTTCCGGCGCGGACGGAGCCGAAGCCTTCACGACCTCTGCAGTGGTCGTTGCAGTCGCCAAAGGAGAAGCATCTGGAGGGTTCGGTTGTGACTCTGCACCGCTCGGAGCCGACAACAGATCCTGGACAGGTGACGGAGACGCACCCGTGCCACGGCCAGCGCTGCGCGCAGAAGTGTTCAACTCAACAAACTACGCACAATCAAAGACAGAAGCATAACAGGGAGAAGGGTGCTCACCTTCTTTCCTCGTCCTCATCACTGCCAAGAGCATCCACATAGAACAGCCCGCCAAACTCGGCCGCGCTGCCAGTGGGAGGCGCCGTATCTAGCGGCACAACTTCCATCGGGTCCTTCACGCTGGGCGATGAAGAAACCAAATCACCATCATCTTCCAGCGCCATCTTCTTGGACGGCAAGCCCGCTGACTTCGCCTTGTCCTGTCGGCGACGCTTCGGCGGGTGCTCGTCCTCATCATCCTGCTCGTTTTCTCCACCTCTTCATCAGGTGAGGTGGTAGCGGAGGGAACGGAGTCCTCTTCATCAACCGGCTCAACCTCGGGGAATTCCACCACGAAAGTCGACCCATTTTCTGGAAAAGGAGGCAGACAAGAAGGACTCGGGTGGCCCTGAAAAGCAAGAGTACAGTGAACAACAGCAACACAGAAGAAAATATCGAAAAGCAAGACAAGTCTAACCTCCGACAGTGGGTTATCAACCCCATAGGGAGCAACCGGGCAGTCTACGTCGCAGGGGTCCGAGGCTCTGAGGCTAGTCACGGACCGCACCTTCGTAACGACTTCCTTCTTCGACAACTCCTCATTCGTCAGGCGGGAGGAGTCGTCTGCGCCCTGGAACTCCCACATTGGGCGATCCCGAAGACGTATCACACGCGCATCTTCACAAATGTGGCAATAAGGTGGATGCCACCCACCTCCTTGCCCATCGTCTTCATCAGCTCGACAACCTTCTTCAGCAGGGGCGCCACTTCCAGCTTGTCTTCACTCGACAGCATGTGCGCCCAGGCGTTCGACTTCCTCAGAGGCTTGTCAGCCACGAAGTCGGAAGGCCCTCCTGCTCCACGCGGACGTAGAACCACTTCTTCCGCCAGCCTTGGACGGATTCGACCTACTTCAGCGCGAAGTAGGAGGTGTCTCCACGCACCTGGATGCCAGAGCCGCAAAGTGGGTAGGTGCCACCAGCACCTACGTTTCGCTTGACGTTCCACAGGCCCAAGTGCGGGTGCACTCCCATGAAGCACTCGCACAGAACGATGAAGCACGCAATGGAGGACGCCGTTCGGGGTCAGATCATGCATTTGGATCCCGTACGCGTACAGCAATCCGTGCACGAAATCATGAAGGGGGAAGGAGAATCCCCGATGCAAGAAATCCACAAAACAAACGCGTTCGTCGGGCCGACGTTGCTGGAATACCTCTTTCCCGGCCGCACGCGTCGTCAGCTAGTCCGCCGGCGGTAGCAGTCCATCATCCCAGAGTTCATCCAGGTGCTACGCCTTGACGATCGACTTGACCCAGTCGTCGGGGATTTTCTTTTGCGTGTCCACGCCCGTGGTATTAGAAGCGGCGGCGGTGCTCACTGCCGTACTCCCTCTCTTGTTCTTTGTCGCCGCACCGCCGACCGCGGCGGAGCTCGCCACCTTCTTCGCGCCTGCCTTCTTCATGGCTAGTGGCTAAGCGAGGGTGCGCAGACGGAGCTTGGCAACAGTGGCAATAGAGGATAAGCGCGAGGTAGAGGACAGAGCAAAGGAAAGGAAGCGGTGAGAATGGGGATGAAATTGATCTCTCCCGTCGCGGTGAAATTAATATACCGCGACGCGCCAAATCTAAACCGTCCAAACGGCATCGGCAGCAACGGCCTGCATCCAGCCCTACACGTGGCGGCCGCGGAACGCAACCGTCGCAGGCCACGCCACCCACTACGCACAGGAAAAAGGAAAACCATCATCACATCCCAGAATTTTCGCGCCGTGCGGTCAAATCGCAACTGAAGCGGCGTCTCTCTTGGTCAACACTGACACTGGGACCGCAGCGTCGCGTCCCATCGGTGGCAGCGCGCAAGCAAGAATCGTCATGCATGACATCACCTCACAAGCTGTAGAAAATCGCGAGTCAGTCTCGTGATAACAAAAGCAAAGCAACAGGCTGTCGAGTCCCCTCAAACAGGACCCTCCTATCATTCGACTGCGTCATGTATTGCCTTGACACAGTAGGCCAATAGGCTGAAAGGGACTCCTTCATCTGTTGAGTCCCCAAAACATACCAGTAGGCCAACAGGCATCCTCACTAGTACAGAATGACACATCCGATACCCCTCTATGACAACGGCAGGAGTTAGGCAACAGAGAATCGCGACATCCCCGCGTGCCCGCACTGGGCCATAAAGCAGGCCCACAACAAAGGCAACAGGTGAATAGTGGAATATATGTTGGCAACAGAGGTTAGTTTACCTCCATTACCGATGTGTGCTCATCGCACACGGATAATTTCGTAATCTCCATTGCCATTAGAAGCAGCCCGACAGCCCGTGGCCTATAAGAACCTACTATGCCCTTCACTCTCACTGTCTCACTTCCAACCCTAGCCGCCGCACAGTCTCCTCTCTCTCCACTCTCTCGCATGTCTTCCACCGTCGGTGCTGGTAGATCCGCCATCGCGGCCGCGGCCATGGCCGCCCCACCCTCCGGTCCTTCAGGCAGCAGCAGCATCAGCTGGTGTTGCGGGACGAGCTTGTGGAACAGGCCGCCACCGCTCCGTCCCCCGCGGGCCGGTTCCGCACCCTTGGCGCTCGTCCGCAGGAAGAGCATGGCGAAGGCTCCAGTGATCTGCACCCTTCCGGCCGCACCCGCTCATTTGGCCGCCATTGCAGCTACCGCGAGATCCGCCAGGCGATGTACCCCGGCCGTCATCCTCGCTTTCTGAACCATCCGTCTTCCTCCTCCTCCTCGTCCTCGTCCTCCGACGACAAGGAAGAGGAAGAGGAAGAGGAAGAGGAGGAGGATCGTGATCTGAGATCGCTTGCCAACTCTCCCGCGCCGATGTCGAGCACGATGACGCCAAGCGTCGTCAGACGAGGCCGATCTGGAAGCGGCGGTCCTCCTTTCCGAGGCCTCGACCCAGGTCGAACGCGCCGAGGAGGCGGTCTACCAGTCTGACCTCCGGGCCGCCATAGCCCTCTCTTTGGTCCACGTCGAGGGCAAGGCGCCGCCAGGGGAGGCCGGCGCTAGCTCCGTTGCCGCGGCGATGCTAAGCGAGCCTGCCTCGCCTAATGTAAGACCCCAGTTCAGTAGGATTTTTTTTCTCGTTTCAGATGATTAGCTCTGTTCTTATTAGGCATTGTGGTAAGTAGTTAATTGTTTAGCCATAGATTTGCTCTATTTTTAGTAGGCATTGTTTACACATAGATTTTTAGTTGTTTTCTAGTTGTAAGTAGCTAATTGTTTATCCATAGGTGTTTACACATAGATTTTAGCTGTTTTCTAGTTGTAAGTAGCTAATTGTTTATCCATAGATTTGCTCTGTTTTTAGTAGGCATTGTTTACACATAGATTTTAGCTGTTTTCTAGTTGTAAGTAGTTAATTGTTTATCCATAGATTTGATCTGTTTTTAGTAGGCATTATTTACACATAGATTTTAGCTTTGTTTCTGTTATGCCGATGATTAAAATTAGGTGACACCGTGTGATCCGGGGGTGGCGCTAGTGATCCTTGTGATATGCACAAATACACATCGATCTTGTGCATCCTACTTGGCTCGCTTGCCCCATCCCTAAATTTGTGTCCAATCTACCCATATATGAGGCATTGTTTAGGCTATGTTCTAGTTGTAATTAGTTCTATATTTTCTGTAATGCCGATGATTAAAATAAGGTGACACGGTGTGATTCGAGGGTGCGCTAGTGATCCTTGTGGTATGCACAAATACCATCTTGTGCATCCTACTTGGCTCACTAGCTCCATCCCTGAAATTTGTGTGTCCAATCTACCTATATATGAGGCATTGTTTAGTCTATGTTCTAGTTGTAATTAGTTATATATTTTCTGTGATGCCGATGATTAAAATAAGGTGACACGGTGTGATTGAGGGTGACGCTAGTGATCCTTGTGGTATGCACAAATACCGATCTTGTGCATCCTACTCTGCTCACTAGCTCCATCCCTGGAATTTGTGTGTCCAATCTACCTATATATGAGACATTGTTTAGGCTATGTTCTAGTTGTAATTGTTCTATATTTTCTGTAATGCCGATGAAGAAGCATCTTTCTTGTGTATAGAGATGAAGGAGCTTACATTTTGATATTTTTCATCTCCTTTAGGGCGAGGAGGAACCTGGAGACTATGCGGCGGCCGTGAAGACGTAGGAGCGGGGCTCCGTCCACACGGTCCACTGAAGCCGACGCCTCCAGGAGCAAGACTTTTGTGCAGTACTAAATAGGTAGAAGAAGACCACGCAATGAAGCTGGGCGAAGAGGAAGGTGAAGAACCGGCGGCCGTCAAGCAGGAACCACAGGGCTCCGTCGACGGCGCAGCAGACGTCACCGGCTTTTTTTTGTTTCCTTTATCCCTCATTACAAACGGTCAAAAACTAATCTCCGTATCTGATCTAAAGACTAAAGGCAACGATTATATATTATGCCCGTTGCTAAACTTATTGCAAACGATCAAAATCTCCGTTGCCATTGTGAGGCTTCACATCAGTGACAGAGGCGGGGACACGGACCCTTTCTCCGTTGCCGATGGGCTTTTTGCCGTTTCCGATGTGTCATTCTGTACTAGTGCCTTCTTATGTCAAGTCCCCAAAACATATCAGTAGGCCAGCAGGCTGAAAGGGACGCCTTTTTCTGTCGAGTCCCCAAGTCGTCCTTCATTTACTCCCATCGGGAGCAGATCAAAAAATTCTTTCGGCTGGAGATTAATCTCAATTACAAGCAATTCAGCTTAATCTCGGGGGCTACTCCCATCGGGGGCTACTCCATCGGGAGCGCTGTCGCGCCCCGATAAACACAAGACCACGAGGCCATCGAGTCCCGAAGCAATCAGTCAAAGTTATTACCGACCAAAGCTACTCAACTCTATACCAAGACCACGACCATAGCAGTCGTAAAACATTCTGTACCCGAGATGCGTCCGCCGCATATGATCCTCGGATACTGCATTCAACATGCCAAGATAAGACCCGCCGGCAGGGCCCGACCTGCTGCGTTCGCCTAGTAACTTACGTGCCAGCAGGCATGAAGAAAATCCTGACGGACGTGTTGGCTACCCAATTTATCACACTACGTATCCTCTGTAAGACCTCCGCGGCTGAGTCGAAGCTTGTCAGCTTTTTCCAGGTTCGAGTCCGAGGACTCGAACTTGAAGTAGGCTAGTTAGGTTTTTGCCCTTGTGCATTTAACTGAACCCGACCCGTCGAGTGAATCAGGCCAGCTATGTCATCATCCCTAGAACCTGTCAACTAGGCAGCAAAACATGAACATATGCAGCAGTCGATGCACTACTGACTCGAAGCAAAACATCCTACAACAGGCAAAAGCCGACATGCACCCGGGAGGAGTCCTTACCCGACTCTCCGATTCGACCTAGCACTCGGGGGCTACTGACGTGGGCCTACCTATCGGGTGCCGCACCATGAAGTTACCTGGTGCACGCAAGGACTAGGGCCCAGCAGGTGGCCTACTAGGAGACAACGCTCGATACCCACGAAGGGAGCCCAAAGAAGATAGAATACGCCCCAAGGCAGGCGAAGCTTATGCCGGTAGAGACCTACCTTACCTGTAAACCTAATCGGTTGCGAACTCTCGAGACCCAGCCTCCAATATAAAGGCACCGATCTAGGGTACGATATTATTCCACCACCGAAACCCTAGCGAGATCGACATCTCGCCGGTATCGCCATTTTAACACCTCTGATCATCAATACCAGACAAGCAGGAAGTAGGGTGTTATCCTTCGGGAGCCTGAAACTGGGTAAATCGCCTTGCTTGTCAGCCGTGGTAACTACCAGCACTTCATCTCTTCCCTTCTCAATCAACCTGGGGTACTTGACCCTGGAACTTGCCGTGGCCACCCCACGTCAGATGTTATCAACCAACTCGTGACGCAAGAATTATCTAAAGGAGATGTAGTAATGTAGCAGACCTGCACTTAAAAATTGGCAAGATCCCTGTGTATAGTGCAAACCCCTGGATCGTTCATTTGCACACACAGTTTAAGATGAATATCACAACAAAGTATCAATTATTACACGCGGATCCATTACTTAGGAAAAATATTCATTACAAATTGCATAGCACGAAGCTAGCTTTGAAAGAGTAAAGCAGCGGAAAACATTATTCTTCATGGAGTCCCATAATCTTCATGTGCCACAGGCAACATGTTGGTTGAAGACTCAAACCCTTAGGCGAAACCTCACTCATCGTCGGAACAACCTGCAACAGGAAAAATGTTGCAGCAAGATGGGTCAGAACCATTTAAAATGGAACTGTCAAGTGACACTCTGTGGACTCATAGTGGAATAACTCTAATAACATATATGAATATTTAGGCTAGTGCAGTTTAAAGGCTATTTTGCGTAAAGCCAATTTTTCCTATCTCATCCAAACTCTTTTCATCTGATCGAGACAAGTATGGCATGAAAACCATTGTCTCATCTACCCTAGTTCACCCATCGAAGTTTTACTCGAGAAATTGGAATGTTGGGATCCTCTGTTGACGTCCTTGTTCAGCTGCTCAAAATTGTCCGTAACCGGGGACACGGCTAAGTACTTAGTTTTGACACTCTCGAGAGGTTTTGCACGTTCACCACTAGACTTAACCAACCCAAACTATCCCCCACACTACATTAGTGATTTGAGGAAAAAGAGAAGATTAAGACGAGATCTTTCAGAACAATTTTCCCACCCCATACCGGCCTGACCCATTCCACCTACAATCCTCTACCACCACCTGTCAAGCCGGGATGAGTCCACGCAACTTAGTTGATCAAGACAGAGCCCATATGACTAATGCTGCACTGGAAGCTATTTCACTTGGAGTAACTTCAAATCCCTTTGATCCCTGGGTGGCCATCCACAAGTGCACACACTCAGGTTCACACCATGAAAATGGGCCTGAGTAGCCACTCAACTTCGCCTCCGTCAACAAACCATTCCACCCAGGAGTTTCATTTACTTAGCAGAAATTAGCTTTTCATAAAAACAACTTTTTGCATAGCATCTCAATAATTCTACCAAGTTATAATAGGATTCTAGACCAACTAGTATAGGGTGCTACTCTAAATAGTTTTAGCATAGCAATACTAACAACACCTACACATGCTTAAGGAAAATACACTAATCATGCATAGACAAAATAGTAGGAATTTTATGAATGTGCCACTTGCCTTTTGAAAGTTGTCGTTGCTCACACAATCTCTTCAACGAATTAAGGACGTTGCACTCGATTAATCAATACATATTCACACAACACACAAATAAATTCACCATACAAATGCAACATTACATAACATGTATGCATGCATGGATGCAATCTTGTTCACACCAAAATATCACAAAAGCATTTTTATAAACATTTTGTCTAAAGGTTAGTACTAAACAAGTTTAAAAAGTGAAAATCATTTTTAATGATTTAAACAATTTTGATGATTTGTAAAAGGTTAAACAATGCATTTGAATAACCAAAAATAAAATATAAGCTCCAAAATTTATGTTTATTATACTACTATACACAGGGTCTCAAATGCTAACTTTAGCAAAAAGAATCACCTCAAAATAAATTACAAAATTAAAACTATAGTTAAAATAATGCTTTACATGATTTGTAAATAATAAGTTAGTGCACGACTAAAATATATGTTTTTATTATACCACTGTATTCTACACGGTCATATGAATCCATAGACTACAAAAACATTGAAAACGGAATTACGGTTGATTTGATATGGAATTAACAAGTTTTATGCAATTTAAAACATTTCTAAGTCACCCAAAAGGTAATAACATGAGTTTAAAAGTTTCTGTAAGTAAACACTTTATAAAATCTTTAGAAACAGTACTTCTGGATAGAGGACAACTAAACAAAGTTTCTGAAATCTGAATCACTCAAAAAGGATTTGTCAAACTCATTTTATGGCCAAAACAAATAATACAAGGTTCTGCATTTTACTCCCTCCTTCCAATTTAATTGACTTGCTATGCACCACATGTGGATGTATCTAGACATGTTATGCACGTAACAAAAGTTAAATTTTAATACACTACTGTGTTCTTCATATTTTTCTGATTCATAGACATCAAGAACACTAAATTTGGATGAATGGTTGATTTACTACGAATTTAACAAGTTTTAAAAAATTATGGAAATTTAAAACGATTTAAAAGGAGCGGAGCGATCTGATTGGTCCGTACCGGCGGACGGACACGGGCGGTCGTGGACAGACGCGGACTGTCGCGGGTGGGCACGGACGGGCGTGGACGGTCGCGGGCGGCGCTGTGGTCATGGGAAACGAGGAAGATGGTGATGGCGACGGTGTCGTGGGTTTGTCACGTCTGATGTCATGGATGACTTCGTAGGTGTGGGATTAGCGCGAGTCAATCGTCTCCGAGCTTGGGATCGCAGGAACGAGGACGAACACAGATTTACCCAGGTTCGGCCCTCAATGTGAGGTAAAGACCTACTTCCTGCCTACCCTAGATTGGTATTGATATGATATATGTGGTGTTACAATGGAGGCGATCCGATCTGGGTACTCGCCGTAAGAACTAGGGTTTTAGGGCTTGATAGCTTGACCCGTCTAAGTCCTGCGAGTCCTCTTTATATACCAAGAGGCTCGCTAGGTTACAAGAGTTCTACACGAAGCCGATTGTCTTCTTGTCTTCCAAGGTAAGTTTTACCACCGACCTTCTGGAGCTTTCCTTCGGCAGGCCGCGATCCTTGATCGGCCCATCTTTACATGGCCCAATAATAGCGTGATCATGAAGATGAAGTCGCCGTTTTGGCTTTGAATGAGTCGCGGGTTAATTATTCCCCCAACATTAGCCCCCAAGTGTAGCCTGAACTTCATGGAATATCTTGATATGTTTTCTTGATCTTGAAAGGTTCCTTGTACGTTTAGGCTGCACTTTTTTCTTTCTGGCTTGCTCTTCCTTGCTCTGCGACTCATGATCACGTTGGATTGGCTTTTACTCGCACTTTTGGGGCGGCCTTGAAGATGCATCTGACTTCGTGAGCTTCTTACTCTGTCAAGGTTTGCCTGATAGCTTCAACACTTGATGATGACCAATCTTCAAATTTTTGATGACAATATGTTGTAGCCCCCAAGGATTGAGCTGATGTGATTTGACAATCATCTCAATTCTTCTCAGAAGGTTTTGAAGATCGTCACCTGTAGCTTGATATCATAGATAAGAAACAATTGTTAAGATATAAGCAATTGCAATTGGTGTTGCCGTACTATAAGCAGTACATTGACCTCTAGTTAGGCCTTTCTGAATCCATTAAGTGGGCACTCGCGCGACTCAGTATTTCCTAGGAACATGTGTGTTCAGGGTCGAGAGCGGCCATGATAGGCAATCAAGCTCGATTGACGCCACACCCCAGTACTTTGGACGCATAATGCAAGTTGCAATCCGACTTAAGGTAAGTTTGATAGTTGCCAGTAGGTTGGCTGTTTCAGGGTACAAAGCCCCCAAGAAACAAATGATATATAGCTATAAGCAGCTTTGTTTATGATGACACATAAGGTCGCGCCTTGGTGGCAACCGAGTGTTATACATAGGGTTGGGTCGCACGTAGGCGGCGATCCCAGTTTGAGACATACGGCCGCGCCTAGGTGGCGGCCGATTTCTGATACATAAGGTACGGCCGCGCCTAGGTGGCGGCCGATTTCTGATACAGGTGTTGCAGGTCGCGCCTAGGTGGCGACCAATTTTGAAGCAGAGCCCTTAGTGGCTAGGATGATACTCAGCTATAGGCAGCTGGAAAAGATGAAACTTAGCTCTGATTAGCTTTTTTATGTGTAGTAAGGTCGCAGTTGCGCGACGTTCCAAGGGCGAGGCGCTTCTAGACGATCCTCGAAATCATGGCGATCACTGCTTTCTTCCTCACATCCAGCAGATAGTACGATCCATTGTTTAGTTTTTTGCTGATGATGTAGGGTCCTTCCCATGGAGAGGATAGCTTGTGCATTCCCTTGTGGTCTTGCTTGAGTCGCAGCACTAGGTCTCCTTCTTGAAAGGTGCGGGTTCTGATGCGTCTGGCATGATAGCGTCGCAAGTCTTGCTGATACACCGCTGACCTTGATGCTGCCAAATCTCTGACCTCTTCTAATGTGTCCACAGAATCCTGCCGAGCTGCTTCATTATCTGCTTCGACATAGGCCGCAACTCTTGGTGAATCATGTATGATATCGCTGGGCATAACCGCTTCTGCTCCATAGACCATAAAATATGGTGTAAATCCTGTGGATCTGTTAGGGGTTGTTCTTAAGCTCCATAGCACGGCTGGCAGTTCCTCCACCCAACATCCTGGAGATGCTTCAACCTTTTCAATAAGGCGCGGCTTAATTCCATGGAGAATTTCCTGGTTAGCTCGCTCAGCTTGTCCATTGCTCTGTGGATGTGATACTGACGTGAGGTCCAGCCTTATCCCATTGTTCGCACAAAATATTTGTGTAGCTCCTTCAGAGGTGTTGCTCCCGTTGTCTGTAATGATACTATGGGGATATCCAAAGCGGAATATGACCTTCTTCAAGAACTTGACTGCTGTTTCAGCTTCACAATCTCCCACGGGTTCTGCTTCTATCCACTTTGTGAATTTGTCCACCACGACCAGGAGGTGAGTTTTTCCCGTTGGGGACCGTCTGAAGGGCCTACCATGTCAAAACCCCATACGGCGAAAGGCCATGTGATGGGTATTGTACGAAGTGCTTGAGCTGGCATATGATCTTGCCTGGCGTATCTTTGGCATCCATCGCACACTCTGACAATCTGCTCAGCGTCTGCTAGCGCCGTTAACCAGAAGAAACCATGTCTGAACGCCTTTGCCACCAAAGATCTTGACGAAGCATGATGGCCACAATCGCCTGCGTGAATTTCGTGCAAGATTTTTTCCTTCTTCTGGTGATACGCATCTTTGGAATGTCCCCGCAACGCTGCGCTTGTATAGCTCATTGTTTATTATTGTGTAGGCCTTGGATCGCCGTGTTATTTTGCGCGCCTCTACTCATCCTCTGGTAGCACTCCGCGACTTAAATATGCCATGTATGGCTCTGTCCATGCTGGCTGTTCATGCAGGGCTGCGACTAAAGTTGAATCGTCATCTGGCTCTGCGATGTCAATCTCTGCTGGAGGCTTAACTGATGGGTTATGCAACTCATCCAAGAAAACATTGGGCGGGACTGATTGTCTATTGGATCCAAGCCGAGACAAGGCATCTGCTGCTTCATTTTGTCGTCGATCAATATGTTCAACTTGGAAGCCAGTGAAGTGTCCAGCAATTCTGTCCACCTCTCTTCTGTATGCAGCCATGTTTGCATCCTTACTGTCCCATGTTCCAGAAACTTGTTGAGCTACCAAATCTGAGTCTCCAAAGCAACGTATGCGACTGACATTCATCTCCTTTGCTATACGGAGTCCGTGAAGCAATGCCTCATATTCTGCACATTGTTTGTGCAATTGAAGTGTATTTGGAGCACGTATCTTAGCTTGTCTCCCTTGGGGGAAGTAGTACAACTCCAGCCCCCGAGCCTTGTAGCTGTCTCGACCCATCGAAGTGCATGGTCCAGTATTTTGTTTCTGCCATGGTGGGAGCGACTTGAATTTCTGTCCAATCATTGATGAAATCTGCGAGAGCTTGCGACTTAATTGATGTGCGCGGCTCGTAACTTATATGGTGTGGACCCAACTCGATCGCCCACTTGGCTACTCTTCCTGTTGCTTCTCGATTGCGGATGATGTCTGCCAGCGGTGCCGAGCTGACCACAGTTATTGGGTGTTCCTGGAAGTAGTGCTTCAGCTTGCGACTCGCCATGAACACTCCAAACACTAGCTTCTGCCACTGAGGGTAACGCTGCTTTGAAGCCGTGAGCACTTCACTTACGTAGTATACTGGCCTTTGGACTGGGTACTCCTTTCCTGGCTCTTGTCTCTCTACAACCATCACGGCGCTTACGGCACGAGAGTTTGCAGCTATGTATAACAGCATGGGCTCTTTATCCTTTGGAGCTGCCAGAACTGGAGCATTTGTCAACTGACTCTTCAGGGCTGTTAAAGCTTCGTCGGCTTCTGAGTCCCAAACGAAGGTATCTGACTTTTTCAGCAATCTGTATAAAGGCAGGGCTTTTTCTCCCAGTCTTGATATAAAGCGACTTAACGCCGCGACGCAACCGGTGAGTCGCTGTACATCCTTGATCTTTTCTGGTTTTTGGAGGTCCATTACAGCCTTTATCTTGTCAGGGTTGGCTTCAATGCCTCTTTCTGACACTATGAACCCCAATAGCTTCCCCGCTGGTACTCCAAAGACGCACTTCGTCGGGTTGAGCTTCATGTTGTATCTTCTGAGATTTGTGAAAGTTTCTTCCAAGTCACTGATGAGATCCTGGCTATTTAATGACGATGTCGTCCACATAGGCGTGAACGTTGCGACCTATCTGCTCATGCAAGCAACTTTGAATGCACCTCTGGTAAGTCGCACCTGCGTTCTTCAATCCAAAGGGCATGCTTACATAGCAAAAGGCCCCAAAGGGTGTGATGAAGGATGTCTTTTCCTGGTCCTCCTTCTTCATCTTGATTTGATGGTAGCCTGAATAGGCGTCTAGAAAGCATAACAACTCGCATCCGGCCGTTGAATCAATCACTTGGTCAATCCTTGGCAAGGCAAATGGGTCCTTCGGACAGGCTTTGTTGAGACTGGTATAGTCAATGCACATTCGCCATGTGCCGTTCTTTTTCATAACTAGGACTGGGTTTGCCACCCACTCCGGGTGATATACTTCTGTGATGAATCCTGCGGCCAATAGGCGAGCTATTTCTTCCCCTATCGCTTTTCTCCTGTCGTCGTGGAAACGCCGCAGTGGTTGCTTTACTGGCTTGGCCAAGGGGTTCACGTTAAGGCTGTGTTCTGCCAATTCCCTTGGTACCCCTGGCATATCTGATGGTTTCCATGCGAAGATGTCCTTGTTTTCCTGAAGGAAAGCGATGAGGGCCCGCTCCTGTTCTTTTTCCATGTGCTCCGATGCTCGCCTGCTTGGATGAGTCGCCAGGAACAAGGTCTATCTGCTTGGTGTCTTGGGCCGCTTTGAATTTCATTGGTGGTTCGGTAGATGGCGTGGTAACTACGCTCATATCATTGGGATCCACCTGCGACTTATAACTCTTTAGCTCTTCAGCGGCACAAGCTGATTCTGCGAAGGCTGCATCTCCTCCTCGCACTCTATTGCTTTTTCTCTATCGCCGTGCACTGTGATGACCCCTCTTGGTCCTGGTATCTTCAGCTGTAGGTAAACGTAGCATGGCCTGGCCATAAACTTGGCGAAGGCTGTTCGTCCGAACAGGGCGTGATACGGGCTTGGAATTTTACCACTTCGAAGCATATGAACTCGCTTCTGAAGTTTTCTTCCGTCCCAAAGGTTACTCCCAGGGTTATCTTTCCCACTGGCTGTGCTGACTTTCCTGGGACGATGCCGTGAAATACGGTCGTCGTGTGTTGCAGGCTGGAGTCCATGAGCCCCAAGCGCTTGAACGTATCGTAGTACATGATATTTATGCTGCTTCCTCCGTCCATAAGCACTTTGGTTAGCTTGTATCCTGCTACGTAGGGTGCCACAACTAGCGCCAGCTTCCCTGGTTCTCGCACTTGCGGGGGTGATCGTCGCGACTCCAAGTTACTGCATGTTCTGACCACTTTAGCCAATTGGGGGTTGCTGGTATCACACGTTTACTTGCTGGCTTCTGCGGCCTAATTTCTCCTCCCTCTTGGAGGTGTTGATAACTATTGTATGGTACTGCCCCACCTGCCTGGGTTACTCGCATTGTGCTGCCCGGCGCCTGAACCATGAGTCGCACCAGGGTTTCCTTCATGGTGGTTTCCCCTGTTGTGTTGGCTTTCTTCTTTCCACTTCTTGTAATAATTGCATTGCGCCTTGGTATGGTCTGCTGGCCGCCCGTCACCTCCTGTGAAGATCGCACGGCCGATTGAAAACTTCTTCCATGTTAATTGGACGAGAGCCGCTTCCTCGGCCTCTTCCTCGTTGGCCCCTGAAACCTCCACGTGTGTTGGCGACAAGCCCAGAGTTCCTTCTTCACTCTTGCGCTTGTTTTGATTCGCGTTGTTGTGGCTAGTTTGTTGCTGTTGAGGCTTGCTGATATTTTTCTTTCCACTTCTCCATCTGACGCATCTCTGGTCTTGTCCGAGCCAGCGTATTTGTTAGCCGCAGCCATTACCTCGCTGAGACTCTTGACCTTATCCTTCATGCGACCTAGCTTATGGATCAGCGGCTCGAACTTACAATTTTTCTCCATGACCAGGACGGCTGAACTTGGTGGTATATTATCTGAAGAGTGTATTATTTCTGCCACCCTTCTCATCCAGTGACGGCTTGATTCGCCTTCCTTCTGAACGCAACGCTCTAGATCTTCTATATTGCAGAGTCGCTTGCAGGTTCCTTGGAAGTTTTTGACGAAAGCATCTTTCAGTTCTTCCCAGGTATTTATGGAGTTGGGGGGTAGATTTTGTAGCCATATGTGAGCCGCGCCCTCCAACATCATGTTGAGGTACCTTGCGCATATCTCTTCTGAAGCATTTAAAATACTCATCCCCATCTCGTAGTTGTTTAGCCAGGTGGTAGGATCCATGCTGGCGTTATAGTTTGCCACCTTGCGTGGTCCTTTGAAATCTTCAGGGAAAGGTTCCGATCTGATCTTCTCAGTGAAACATGCCGGACCCTTGAGTCGTGAGGACAAAGCTGTGGATGTGCCGGTGGGGTTGTTAACTTCCACGAGCCGCGTCTGCATCGTTGGCATGATAGCCTGTGCTTCTGCGGCTTGTTCCTGCTGCCTCTGCGCGACCCTTGATGTATCCTCTGGTGGTGCTTTGGACGCTTCTTTCTGCTGCAATCCCGCGACTAGCCGGTACGGTGGGCTGCTGTCCCTCGGCTTCTGCCCTGTTGGCCTGTTGTAGGACATCAGTGCTCAACATCAGTATCGCACGCCGTGCTTCAGTGTTGATTGGGTCGTCGCCTGTTGGTACCATCTGTGTCAAGATATTAGCCGCAGCATACATGTTATCGACCGGGCTTTGGTAGTGGCCTTGTGGGGTGTGAAACCTCCTTGGTTGTTGCGATGGTAGTTGCTGGGCTTCGTGGACAATTGATGGTTCCAAAATCCTTGCGACTGGTTGGACTCCAGCAGCTGGAGTGGGTGGAAGTTCTATCGTTGGTTGAGTTGCGCACGCTTGCTGATAACCCCCAAGAGCAGGGGATCACTGTAGCACCTCTCAATGTGGAAGTAAGGTATCGATCCGCAGGAGCAAGAAGGAAAAGTTATCTATTCCCTACAACTAAAGTGTCACAAATTTTAGTTGATTATGCACTAAACAAGTTTAAGGAACAAGATGGTTGATTTAATGGATGGAAGTTTAATGCAACAAAATAAGAATGTAAAAGTGTCCCAATCCTCTTCAATGCAAGAGGACAAGACAAAGCTTTTCTCTTATAGGAACAGTGGACATGGGTTCATGGGTTCACTTAATCCTCTCTCTCTATCTATGGTGATTATCATGTTATGGATAAAGTACACACAATTGTCATGTTTTAATGGTAGCTTTTATGACGGCTATATGTCCTAAAACACATAGTTGAAAGAAGTACTCATTTGTGTTGCTATGTCACCCTCGTAAGGCTAACGTGGTTGCTGTCACTCCTACATCATACTCTTCTTTTTACCCCCAGATAAAGGATGTTGGGCTGTATTTCACATGTCACTCAATATATATGCCGTGTCACGTCGGCCATCCTGTACCTACATACATCATACTTCATAATGGACAATATTCTAAACACTAGTGCAATGATTCATAACTCGTGTGCATGACCACATCTCTCTCATCTATCCACACTTGGTGGTGTCAATCACCTCATGACAAGGATAAACAAGGCATTATGCATAAATCAAACCATCACATGCATCATAGAATATCTCCAAAGTATGACAAATCATAAAAGTTCCAACACAATAGTAAATGCATAACAAATCATCTCATACCACAATATCCACCATAGGAATTACATAGATGACCGTAATCATGTTTAGCAGCTCATACGGTACTAATTAGTGAAGCTCAAAGAGAGGAGAGATACATAAGTTACCACCACAAACCCAAGTCCAGGGGGTGGACTACTCCCCTTCATCATGGAGACGGTGGAGAAGTCGTTGGAGAAGATGGAGACCACCCCGGCAGCGCCTCGCCGGAGTTTTCCCCCTCCAATCTGCAGCTCAGGTCTCTATTTCGTGGTTTCTGTGTTTCGGCGGCGCTCCTTCTAGAGAACGTCGGGGGGCTATTTTTATAGGCATTTTTAGGTCAAGACTATGTCGGTGGAGCAAAGATCGACGGCCACGGAGCTCCGAGGGGGAAAAGAGGTGGGCCCACACGGCCAGGTACAGTAGGCCGCGTGGGACCCTCTAATTTCCAGCCTGTTGGGCTTCCGGTCTTCAATTTAAGCTCATTGCGTTCGTCTCGAAAATTCTGAACCGTGCTCTTTGGCCTTGCCCTTTTTGGAGTCCCGAAGCTCCTGGAAAGTCTGAAACACTAAAAAAGATGTTTTCTGGAAAACAGGGTTAATTTCAAATAAATGGGAAAACAATGAAATATTCCGAAAATCATTATAAAACATTGATATAACCCTTATATGATGCAAATATGATTGGAATAGAAGTAAAATAATGCAATGCATTTTACATGCATCAACATCCCCAAGCTTAACCCATGCTCGTCCCGAATATGAAGGTGATAAAACTAACATGGACTTTGCATTTTAACTAGCTGGGTGGCCCGCGCAAATTGCGCGGCTAGAAATGGGCTTAATTGCATCTTCATGTCTAATGTATTTATGTTCTTCTTGATGTCATTATTAGAAAATTTTAAGAGAAATAAGAATTGAAAACATTAAGTTTATTTACGATTATTACAACCTCCGTTCATAAATTTAAGTCCTTTTAGCCTTTTTTCATTCATACATATATATACGTATTTAGTCTGTAGGTTCACTCATTTTGTTCCGTATGTAGTCCAGTTTAAGATAAATTTAAAAGGTCATATATTATGGGACAGACTGAGTAATTTACAGAGCTTCCCTACTGCTGGCTCTTTTCAACTTTAAGGTTATAAACTTTCCCACATGGTACAAATGACAAAACTGAGTAAATTCAATTTTATCTCTTATAAGTTATATTGTGCAAAATAGGACTATGACATTCAATTTATATTCATTCCACAAACTACAACTATCAATTATATCTCATCCTATGGTATATACATTTTTTCCATTAGAAACATCAACAAATATCGGTAATGTGCTAGCTGGATTCATTCGTGACATCCTGTACTGATTAGCTCCTTCCTGCTCAAACTTGTGAACTATAATATCTAAAACATAATCGCGTCATTGCATTTATTATGGTGATAGAAAGAACGTGGACCAAAGATATATGAGTTTCACTTTCTTATATAGGGTAAAATAGTTAGTGTTAAAAACATTGCATATCAATGAGTAAACAAATGAACCTATTTAATAAGTATTTATTATTTTATTTTGTTTTATGCCAAACACCTGCTGTTGCAATATCCTCTATATTTTCCTGTTGACCGAGTTTCTACGCATACATTGATGTACGCGTTGGTCTTGGTCTATGCGGTAAATGTTGCTACCCTTGTATAATCATGCTCTGCCATGCTAGATTGACTTTAAGTCTTAGCCTATCTTTTTCCCCATTAATCTTGCTCTCTTACTTGGGCATTATAAGTTTGAAAGTGTCCAAAAATTTTCTGGCAGTAATTTACAAAAAGAATTATAGCCTATTCGAGTTGCACTTAATCATATGAATTTATGCATGCTGGGAGGGTCAAAACAGAATATTTTTTATTTTTAATGAGTATATAAACTTTATGTAATTAGTACCCACTCCGATATGCACCCTGTTTTATAAGATATGCATTATGAACTGCTGTTTTTTTTTTTTTTGAAATAGTGCACTTCTCGTATCCTCCTGCTTATTCACAACGCAAAGGCTTATTAGTAATTATCCCATGTAATCCTTTTTCGTTTTTATGAAAGAACTCAGTACAAATAGGCCTGCAAATTACTGTTCACCCAATGATCAACCCCCCTGGCCGAGCAAGTAGAAAAAAGGCATAAAGTAAAAACTACCCGACATCTGCCCATTTTATTGAAATTGTATTGTCGTGTATTGCACAAACCATTATCTAAAAGGATCTGAAATCTAAAAAATGAAGATTGAATAAAATGCTATAAAAGAACATTGTATTGTTTTACGTGAACTGATGCAGTAAGCTTCAGTAGCCGTTTCAAGCATAGATGGCAGGCAGAGTGTGAGCAATTTTCTTTCTTGCAAAAAATGATCTGTGGCGGTATGTACTCAGGCATATGCATCCAAGGGACTAATAAAAATAGGATTAATAGAAAATTAATGATATCATTTGTCGAATGATTTAAAAATAATAAAAATTGACGAAACATATAATATGCAATATATGCACTCGAGTCATAACCGTTCAAGTTACACTTAATGGTGAATTTTTGTACCTTGTGAGTTCTAACATATCTTCTATCGTGCTTCATGCAGCTCAAGTCACCAGTCCACCATGACACCTGCTAGTAATACATCGGACAGAAACTCAATAGTCAAGAAAAAAGTTTTCTTTTAATTCTATTACTGTGCCCTCCATCTGGTCCTTGCATAGATGCGGAGATCTTACCGGCTTACATCGAGTCCATCTTCATCATGCATGCAACATTCTCGTGATAGCACAACCCAGTGGCTGCAGGCTAACATGTGTGGTCGTCAGCTAGTCTTATTTGGGTTCTCCAAACGCATCGTCCTACAGGGTTCGAAGTTGTAGTCCAGACTATCCACGCCCACTGCGGCCGTCTCAAGATCCTCGATTCCTCGCCGGCACGCTGCGAGGTGCTGTCGTCAGCGGAAACTTATCGGAGACTTATTGAGGCGTTACATGGAACACTGCCGTTTGAAGATTCACTCGGCGATTGCTGTGATTGTTGTTGCTCATAATGTGATGCGTGTTTCTGCCGGTATGAGAGAAACAGACTGAACAACCACAGAGCTATGTGATTCCCGAAGTCGTTTGCCGAGGGTTGATCTAGACGAAGCATCGGGATTCATGCAATCTGCCGGCACGTGTGAGTACGTATTCATCCCTGCAAATGCCGTGGGTTAATCTAGACGAAGCATCAGGATTCTTGCAATCTGTCGGCACGTCTGACTGTGTATTCATCCCTGCAAAATTCTTCTCATGAACGGGGCACCATATTATGATTGAAATTTGTACAACTATTACCTCAGAATAAATCCTTGCATCATGCCTGAAACAACTGCACTACCAATTCCTGAGCTCGTGCAAGTACAAATTAGTGGCTGCTGGCTCGCAACGGTAGCCCCAAACTCGTGGTCTACAGGGATCATAGTTGTAGTCCAATCCAGCTCGTCGATTCCTTGCGGCCACGCAGATCCTGTTCGCCACCGATCTAGGCTTAGCGTGGACGACTAACTGGTTCCTGGAGAGAAATCGCGCCTCCGGCCGCCGGCGAGAGGAACGTAGAATCAATGATGATAAACAAAACGATTCTTGGAGAGCTGTGGCGGAGCGAGGCTGCCGGCATCCCGGCCTTGCCTTTCTTGAAGCTAGCCAGATTGCCCGGAGATCAATCGCACCTCCTCCTGGCATGCCCCCTATAGAAAAAGTTGACATCGTCTTGAGCAGCCTGCCTGAAGGGGAAGCTTCTCCCTGGCCATGTTAGCTCGTCTTATAGGCCATGCAGCATGGGGATTACATGCAAGCTTCACGCTGGGTGGGTGTGGCATCGGTGACTGCTTATTGACCGGCGGCGTCGCGCGACAGGCGTCGACTTCTCTGAGCTCGATGACGCAATTGGCCCTTCGCCTCCCGATTTCTGCCGCCGTTGCTGCTCGGACATGAACCCTAGTAGTTCTCAATTGGAAGGAATTTTTTGTTTCCTATCTAGTCTAGGGCGTGCTCTGCTGTGAATCCCTCGACTCCTTTTTTTATTACGTGGTCGGTGGACTTCTAATAGGGCACGCCTGTTGAGCTTGTCTGGGCGACTCCGTCGCGTCCCTTGCTGGGCCGTGAAGAGGACGCTGCCGGCAACACGAATGAAGTCCTGAGATGTACGACTTCTCCATGGGAAATAATATCGCGTGAGATCAGATTACATTAAATCTGGGCTGTCCTTTTTCCGTTGCTTAAAATTGGTTAATCCTAGCCATTAATTGTCTTGTGTTTTAATTATATAATAGATACTATCAATGGATATCAAAAGTGATTACTATTGCTACATAGAATCAAATGATTCATGCTTCAAAGGAATAACAATATGCAAGATAAATTATGAAGTGATATCAAATACTCAATGTAAAGATGTTCAATGATAAATTCACAAAGTGTAACATAGAAGAAAGTACTATGGACCAAATGTATGCATAATGAAAAGTAAAAACATCCTATGGTGGTCATAGAGTACTTCTTATGAAAACTGAATATAAAAGGTGGACACTTTGGATAGATAAATAAGTAGAGGTAAAGCATGAATAAGTTTCATCTAACTTCCAAACACTTCTACTTAAGTTAATGCTTGCAATGTGGTAGTCATTGGTGTGGAGCTCTCATTACCCCTATCATAGCATCTTGAATGATTAATGTTTAAAGTGAAAGCAAATATGAGTGGTGTGCTTGACAATGTATTGGTTGAATGTCTCATGTCCCTTGAATACAAGTACCTACACCATGTGTTACTCACTTTGGTCCACAAAGTAAATTCAAATAAAGGTCATTGCAAGTAATAATAGTATCATCAAGAACTGCACTGGGTACCTCTTGCCCTTGACATGAACAAGCCCATGTCAAAACAACAAGACAAACAGACAATGAACAATCTCAGCACTCTTTTATTTACTATGGGTATAGCTTTTTATTATGAGGTGCATCACTGAATGAACATTATGGTTATGCTGTAAATTTCCACCATGAATGATGCATGGCTTAGATTAGCGGCCCAGGCATTTCTCTAACCATTTATACAAACTCTTTGAACTTACTAAGTATCCACATTCATTTCACCCATGATAGGCATCCATAAACAAAAGTACATGACATCAACTAAATATAAATAAGTGCAATGTTGAAAGCTTGCCATGTGACAGCACATATGGGCTAACTCTCAACCAAAACTATTGTCAAGCCCACAACTTCATAATTTTAATCACAATGGTTCATGCTTATTAAATGCAATAAAAGTAAATTGTGCATCAAGTTCGTGAGAGCTTTTAACCAATTTTTCCCATGACAATCAATAACATAAGCATTTAAATTCAGAAATGTAGATAACACAATATAACATGATAAACATACTTGGAATAGCATAAAGCTAATAGGTAGATATGGTGGACTCACTGGAAAAACTTTGGTTGAAGGTGTTGGGAAACAAGCTTTTTACTTGTTGTAATTTTTGGGCTAGCAATAGGGAGAAAGTTGACCATCTAAATGCATGCATAAGTGTCCATAGAACTAATCAATCCATGTTAAACCAAGTAAAGTTAAAATTCAACATCTAAACATGGTAAAAGATAGCTCTTGACAACACACTTGCAAATTAATTCATTCAAAGCACATGAATTATGCAACTATATGTATCTTTTAAAATCAACTCAAACATCCCTATCCCAATATATTTAATAGCATCCAACATAATTCAACCCAAACTTCCAGTAGCTCTCTCATATATAAATGATAGTGGTGGTCTTATTTAACAAACCGAAATAACAAAAGCAAAAAAGACGCTCCAAGTTTATACGATAAAGTGCTTTGATCGAAAAACAGAAGTTAGACGTGTGCAAACCGAGAGTGTGTTGGTCTAGTGGGGTTGTCTTGACATCCCCAAGCTTATGGTCTTCACCATCCTTGGATAGCTCTTGGTGCATCTCCTCTAATCCCTGTGAAAAAACTTCAAAACACCGTTTCTCCCATTTCTTTTTCTGTGGGGCACATTAGTAGTGATAAACAAATAGATTCCTTGCTGCATATAATCCTTAGACAAAAATTCATATGAATGTCCAGAAAGTGTATAATGTTGTATGCCTACTCATAAACTCAATTGGATCAAAAAGATTCATGTTAAAAGTTCTAAGCATGCATCAAACAAAATGGGACAGAATCTGTCCAGAATAGCAGCAAAACGTATTTTTCTACCCTACTTAACTTTGTCGGAAAATTCCGAAAAATTCATGCATACAGAGGATGAAAAGTTGCCAGTACAGTTTAAATATGAGCTCATTCGGAGTTACAGAATAAGAATTAAAAATCATACCGTGCACAGATTCGTGCAGGAATAATATCTCCGAATGCTATAAGCAACTTTTTCATACCAAAATGAGTAAAACTTGGCACTTTATTAAAAATTCCAGAATCTAAACTAAACACTAAGTCTCTTGTTACAGCAAGAGGACACAAAGAAAATCACAAATAAAAACAACCGGGTTGCCTCCCGTAAAGCGCTTTCTTTATAGCCATATAGCTAGGCTTGATAGTTTTAATGATGCTCACATAGAGAAAAATATGAAACACATTTAAGTCTAACCCACTTCCTATGCATTGGGATCTTGTAAGAAAATAAATCAATAAAGCACAAAGTGACTAGCATAGGAAGGCAAAGCAAGTGCAACTTCAAGATTTTCAACAAAGAGAGAGGAGACTTAATATTATTGTGGTATATGAAGTCATGTCTCCCTCTCTCATAAAAACTTTCAGTAGCATCATTGATAAAATCTACAATATAACCATCACATGAAACATTCTTACCATGATCCATATGCATAAAAGTATCAATATTTTCCACATAAGCAAAGTTCTTATTATTAATAGCAATGGAAGTAGGATCATTGTAAAGAACTCGAACATGATAGACAAGTTGTATATTAATTGGATGGTTTTGGGTGATCCTTCCATAACTATGACAAGTTTTATGAGGATGATTGTAATTATTAGCATCATCATTTTCAGAATTAGTACCAAAGAGATTTTCAATATCAAAAGTACTATGCTTTTCCCAATCATGATCACTACTATAAGTAACAGGCATAGGATCATCATCGAAATCAGACTCATCAGCAACAACTATAATAGGAGCAACATGCTTAGGGGAAGATATCGTTTCCTCTTTTTCATTAATAAGAGTAAAACAAACATTAGTCCTTTCATATTTTGGTAAAGTAGTTCCATCTTTTATAATATTTTGTATGTAAGTGTTGGCATGGCAATTATTAACACAATAGAGATAACATCCATGTAACACGCTATTCATATCAAAAGCACTCATATCTAACGAAGAAGTTTTTCTTGATAACTCTTCACACCCCAAAAATAATGTAAGTTCATCATGTTGATTAGGAGTGATCATGTTATCACAAAAGTCTCCCGCAATATCCTTATTAGAACCTGAGCATTGAAATTCGAAATGACCCTCTTTATAGCAAAGTTCACAAATAAAAGGATAGCGGGCACACACTTTTTCAGCCAAATCACTTAGAGCTCTATACCATGTTGTAGTTTTTTCATTCCTATGATGAATACAATATTCCTCTTCGATTTTATTCTTTTCACAAGGTCTAAGTGCTCCACAAAAATTAACATGCTTATAAGAAATAGTATTTTCAGAAGTTTGAGCATGTTTATTGCAATCATTAGTAACAATTTCGGTTTCCAAGCAAGTGTCTTTAAAAGGTTCATGATACATGTCCCAATTCTCTTTAGGAATATTAATATGAGAAGCAAAGGTTTTACAGCAATCAACAATAATTTGAGAATCAAGACCAAATTTAGCACTAAGCCCATGAAAACTAGCAGTTTCAGCGAAAGACTTAATGCAATCATACTCAAAGTTTATACCTGATTCTTTACCTTTGTCGTTCTCCCAATCTTCAGTATTGCGTTGAATTGTTTCAAGAAGATCCCATTTAGCTTCAACCTTCTTACTTGTGAAAGAACCACCTGAAGAAGCATCTAGATAATCCTTGTAATGACCTGAAAGCCTTGCATAGAAATTAGTAACAATTATTTCCTTAGGAAGCTCATGGTTAGGACATTTGAGTATTAATGTTTTCAGTCTTCCCCAAGCTTGAGCAATGCTTTCTCTATCATGAGGATAAAAATTGAAAATGTAACTCCTAGCTAGATGCACTTCATGAAGAGGATAAAATTTAGAGTAAAAGAGAGATTCAAGCTGTTTCCAATTCGAAGGACGATCATCCAGCATCCTATACCACTTCTTTGCTTTGTCCTTAAGTGAAAATGGAAATAATTTCCTCATGACATCTTCTCTTGATAAACCTGTAACCTCAAACAACTCACAAAGTTCTGTAAGTTTCAACAAGTGATCATGTGGATGGACTGTTCCATCCCCTGCATAACGTTCATTCATAACCATTTCAACAATTTCCATAGGTATTTCAAAAGGAATACTTTCAGTAAGTGGATCACAAGTATCATTAGAATTATCACATATAGGAGACAAAGTATTATCAAAGCAAATTTTCTCCTCCAAAGCTGGGGAACTACAAGGATCATTTTTAGAAAAACTAGCTTCCCCAAGCTTAGACTTTTCCATAGCATTAGCAATAGTGTGCAAAGAATTTATAGTAATAACATTGCTACCATCATGCAAATGATTTTCCATAGATTTTTTAATTTTCTGCTCAAACTCATCATGTCCTAACTCAAGATAAATTTCATAAAGCTCTCTAATTTTTTTTGTTGTTTTCCATTTTCTAATTTTTATGGGTTTTTGATAAAACTAATGAGAAACTCACAACCAAACAAGTTTAAAGGAACCTCCCCAAGCTTAGATGATTGCAAGATATAAAATAAATCTAAATCTAGTGCACACAAGAATAGAAACTTAAGCGCTACGCTCCCCGGCAACGGCGCCAGAAAAGTACTTGATAACCCCCAAGAGCAGGGGATCACTGTAGCACCTCTCAATGTGGAAGTAAGGTATCGATCCGCAGGAGCAAGAAGGAAAAGTTATCTATTCCCTACAACTAAAGTGTCACAAGTTTTAGTTGATTATGCACTAAACAAGTTTAAGGAACAAGATGGTTGATTTAATGGATGGAAGTTTAATGCAACAAAACAAGAATGTAAAAGTGTCCCAATCCTCTTCAATGCAAGAGGACAAGACAAAGGTTTTCTCTTATAGGAACAATGGACATGGGTTCATGGGTTCACTTAATCCTCTCTCTCTCATCTATGGTGATTATCATGTTATGGATAAAGTACACACAATTGTCATGTTTTAATGGTAGCTTTTATGACGGCTATATGTCCTAAAACACATAGTTGAAAGAAGTACTCATTTGTGTTGCTATGTCACCCTCGTAAGGCTAGCGTGGTTGCTGTCACTCCCACATCATACTCTTCCTTTTTACCCCCAGATAAAGGATGTTGGGCTGTATTTCACATGTCACTCAATACATATGCCGTGTCACGTCGGCCATCCCGTACCTACATACATCATACTTCATAATGGACAATATTCTAAACACTAGTGCAATGATTCATAATTCGTGTGCATGACCACATCTCTCTCATCTATCCACACTTGGTGGTGTCAATCACCTCATGACAAGGATAAACAAGGCATTATGCATAAATCAAACCATCACATGCATCATAGAATATCTCCAAAGTATGACAAATCATAAAAGTTCCAACACAACAGTAAATGCATAACAAATCATCTCATACCACAATATCCACCATAGGAATTACATAGATGACCGTAATCATGTTCAGCAGCTCATACGGTACTAATTAGTGAAGCTCAAAGAGAGGAGAGATACATAAGTTACCACCACAAACCCAAGTCCAGGGGGTGGACTACTCCCCCTTCATCATGGAGACGGTGGAGAAGTCGTTGGAGAAGATGGAGACCACCCCGGCAGCGCCCGCCGGAGTTTTCCCCCTCCAATCTGCAGCTCCAGGTCTCTGTTTCGTGGTTTCTGTGTTTCGGCGGCGCTCCTTCCAGAGAACGTCGGGGGGCTATTTTTATAGGCGTTTTTAGGTCAAGACTATGTCGGTGGAGCAAAGATCGACGACCACGGAGCTCCGAGGGGGAAAAGAGGTGGGCCCACGCGGTCAGGTACAGTAGGCCGTGTGGGACCCTCTAATTTCCAGCCTGTTGGGCTTCTGGTCTTCAATTTAAGCCCATTGCGTTCGTATCGAAAATTCTGAACCGTGCTCTTTGGCCTTGCCCTTTTTGGAGTCCCGAAGCTCCCGGAAAGTCTGAAACACTAAAAAAGACGTTTTCTGGAAAACAGGGTTAATTCCAAATAAATGGGAAAACTATGAAATATTCCCAAAATCATTATAAAACATTGATATAACCCTTATATGATGCAAATATGATTGGAATAGAAGTAAAATAATGCAAAGTTCATGTATGCATTTTACATGCATCACTTGCGCCTGCGAGTCAACTTGTCCTTGAGTCACGGCGAGCACGGCTATCCTTTGCCGTTCCTGTTGGATTCCTTGGTTCACCTGTTCGAGCCTGTAGCGCTCTGCTTCCATCCTCCGAACCTCGTACAGGAGCTCGGCCCTGGCGGCCTCAATTTCTGTCACGCGGACAGCAGCGTTTGCGGCTGACACCGGGATAAGTAGCGGGTTGCCGGGTGGTGATGATCTTTCGGCTTCTCCTGCAGTTCCCGACGTACTTGCACCTCCGGCCATGTAGACTCCAACTTGTGCCGCCTCTTGTTCTGTCACTGGTGCGTAGTCCCAGTAACTTTCTTCAAAAGCAGGTATGATGGACCCAAATTCTTGTGAGTCCATGCTCTCTAGGGACTCTTCTTCATCACCGGCGACTTCTTCTGCTGAGTCGCCTTCTTGGGCTGAGCTAACAGATCCACCGCCAATGAAACCAACGAAGACGTTGATAGATCCAAACGGGATGATGCGACCGGTCTCCATGAAATCAGCTTATGGTCCCCAGCTTGAATCGTCAATGAGAGGCATGCCATCGACCATGATGATGTGGAAAATGGTGAGATCTTCAGCTCCTTTCATCGATCCTGCGTGGAACGCGACGCTCTTGACCGCAGGCCCCACGGTGGGCGCCAACTGTCGTGGGTTTGTCACGTCAGATGCCATGGATGACTTCGTAGGTGTGGGATTAGCGCGAGTCAATCGTCTCCGAGCTTGGGATCGCAGGAACGAGGACGAACACAGATTTACCCAGGTTCGGCCCCTCAATGTGAGGTAAAGACCTACTTCCTGCCTACCCTATATTGGTATTGATATGATATATGTGGTGTTATAATGGAGGCGATCCGATCTGAGTACTCGCCGTAAGAACTAGGGTTTTAGGGCTTGATAGCTTGACCCTGTCTAAGTCCTGCGAGTCCTCTTTATATACCCAGAGGCTCGCTAGGTTACAAGAGTTCTAAACGAAGCCAATTGTCTTCTTTTCTTCCAAGGTAAGTTTTACCACCGACCTTCTGGAGCTTTCCTTTGACAGGCCGCCATCCTTGATCGGCCCATCTTTACATGGCCCAATAATAGCGTGATCATGAAGATGAAGTCACCGTTTTGGTTTTGAATGAGTCGCGGGTTAATTATTCCCCCGACAGACGGTGCTCCGGTGGTTCCCCGAGCTTGGCGAGGCGACGACGGCGTGCATCGTTGCTGGGGGAGCAAGATGGCGCGACGGCATGCTCGATTTCATCCTAGAACGTCGGGTACGAGCGGCCGGAGAAGCTCGGGGCGGCGGCGAGCTCCTGTCGATCTCGTGCATGACGTTTGGCTGCGAGGAAACATCCAAGGACGGGTCAGGATGGTCCGCGAGGAGAAGGGGAAGGAAATGAGCAGGGTCTCCGGGTCGGGAACGGGCACACCTCGCCGGAATCGAGAAAACACGGTGGCGGCCGAGCGGACTCCGGCGGGAAAATTGGGCATCCTGGGGACGTTGCGGAGGGGGCTTTCGGGGGACAATAAAGGAGGAGGTCGAGAGCTTTGTATAGGAAGAAACGGTGATTAATTTGGGGCACTATAACACCCGCAATCAAGTCGAGAAGAAACGGCACGGGAGCTGTTTTCGGGCGTTATTTCCGTCCGGTGGAGGTTTAAGACGACCATGACATCATCGCTGACGTCAGCATTTTTTCTTTTCTATTTCCTGGTTTTGTTTTTAATTTCTTTCATATCTTTTGTTTTAAGTGTCCAAATCACTTGAAACGTGCTTCTAAAAATTTGTAAAAATAATATCTGTCTTTTAGAATATTCAAACACACTTTTCCAACACATTTCAAAATTTGAAAAATTCAAATAATGCATAAAGGCTTATCTGACACCTTTATGTCATTTTATAAAATAGGGTTTTATAACTTCTTTTTGAACTTAAATAAAATCCAGAAAAATAGTATGAGTAATATCATTCAATATGATAAACCCAATAAAATAATTTGATGCAAAACATTTTATTTATATAGAGTTTGATAAATCATTTAAATACAAATACCCATTTATATCATGGGCTCTATAAATATCAAAATAAAAATACCACAAATGTAAATATTGAGAAATAGCTATTTTAAACTTATTTTCAAATAAATATAATTGAATCAAAACCAATTTTTAAAATAGAACAAGCTTTAAATAATTTAAAACACTTTATATATATTGTTTTAGGGTTTAGCAGACTCCTAATTTTAAATCATATAGTTTAACCAAAACCATTTTAGAATTAGGCATACTTTTATGACTTTAGCACTTTGCAAATATGGTTTTAGGGTTTAATAAATAGCCAAAAGTTAAATATTTAAAATCAAATAATTGGAATAAAACATTTTATGAGATGAAGATTTCTTTGAAATACCTTGGATAATAGAATTTAAACTAAACTCAAATTTTGAAATTAAAGATTACTTGGATATTAAACTATTAAAGTTTTTTTTGAAGATGCCAAATGTCTTCTATTATTTGGTTTCTATTATAATTTTAATGTTTTCTTTTAATAAAAACAAAAGTTTCAAATTTTAGTGATTTTTAAACATTCCAAAATATTGGAATGTTACAAGTAAGATTTGAAAAAAGCTTTTCTCAAGTCATCACATGTAAAAGTAAATGTAAAGATATTGGTAAACTTGTGCTACCATGCTCTCATTTAGAGGATCATCCTATTATGGATTATATGATCTTGGTTCTGCTATAAATGTAATTTCTTATGAAATTTATGAAGAAATAAAAAATGATTTAGTATTTACAGAAATGGAGCTAGTAGACATGTTAGTAATGCTAGCTGATAGATCACTAAGAAAACCCTAGTTATTAACAATGTCAACAATTTTATTGATCCGTATTGCTATCCAATAGATTTAGTTGTGATGGATATACCTCCTGATTCTTTTTGTCCTACCGTTTTTGGGAAATATTTCTTAAAACATTTTTATTGATACCTATTGCTATCCAATAGCTAATATTGATTGCAAGTATGAAACTATTTCCCTAATGTTTGGAACCGACCTTATAAAATTTCATTTCAAGTAAGGCTTATTAAAAGTTGAGTTTTTACACGTCTATGAAAAATACCATTGGCTACATCCAGAATCATTCTTTTTTTATGAAATTCATATTTTTTTAAATAACATAATCACCAGAGTCCGGGAGCACGAAATCTCCCCTCTAACTTCCGTTAAATTTATTTAAAGAATGGTGGTCCAAGAACACTAATTAACCCTGGCAAAGAAACTAATCCAGAAGATGTGGCCCAGAGTGAAGAGCAGCCCGTCCAAGTCACGTGGTTGAAGCTATAAAATATTTTCCCAATTTCATGACGAAATACTTGTCGCTAAGCGATCGACCTGTCACTCCCTTAACCTCAGTGTCTGTGTGGTATTTTTTTTTTTTTTTGAACATCGAGTGGGGTGTGGGTGACTGATTATTATGACTTTTGCGGAAGCCGCTGCCGCATTCGCACGGGCGGTGTGGTACAGTACATATGTACGTCGCTCTCTGGGCCTCCTGGATGAATCATATCCTATGGCCAACAAGTCTCTAAAGAAGACAATAATTTTATATGTAGTTTATTCGTTTTACCTTCGGACACCAACCAACAGGGCTATAAAGAAGCCAAGATGTGATGTCTCGCCTCAGCTAGATATTTCTCCATGCCAAAAATATCTAGTGCGTCTTAGTGCAATCTTTTTTCGAGAAACCTCTCGAAGCTGCAATCATGCTTCCAGAATGTATTGATGTACGTACACTTCTACCGTATTATTAACCTCATGGAACGAGGGCAGTATTTACCCAGTCTCTCATAAATTACAATCTTGCGAACCGTAAAAATCTGGGGTAGTAATTTTTTTTGTAAAAAACCTAATCTGATGTAATAGTTGGCTGTTCAGCTGTATTCTTGGCGGCTGGTACTTATTAAACCTCATCCAAAATAGGAAAAGAATGGCTATGATCGCCCTTTGCCTGCCACTGAACGCGTGACCCACCACCGCCGCGCGAGCTAATCCCTTCGGCGCTCTCCAGCCTCTACACGAGCGCCGCCGCGATCAACCAAGCACCTACCAAGCTATATATGCATCCCGTTCTCATCCAGGCAGCCTCACCCCACGGCTCTCTCTCTCTAAAGTAAGCTACTCCCTCCGTTCCAATTTAATTGACTTTGCTATGCACCAAATGTGGATGTATCTAGACGTGTTACATGCCTAGATACATCCACATGTGGTGCATAGCAAGTCAATTAAATTGGAACGGAGGGAATACTTACGGGGCTACAGACTCAGTCACTGGGCATCTCCACTAGCTCTCCACGCTAGCAGCTGCGAACGATGGACGACGACTCCCCGTCTGGTAAGGATGTGCAGGGGCCGCACAGGACGGTGTGGTCGGAGCCGCCGAAGCGCCCAGCGGGGCGGACCAAGTTCAAGGAGACGCGCCACCCGCTCTACCGTGGCGTGCGGCGCCGCGGCCGGGCCGGGCGGTGGGTGTGCGAGGTGCGCGTCCGCGGGACCAAGACTTCCAGGCTCTGGCTCGGCACCTTCACCACAGCCGAGATGGCTGCACGCGCCCATGACGCCGCCGCGCTCGCGCTATCCGGCCGCGACGCCTGCCTCAACTTCGCCGACTCCGCCTGGCGCATGCTCCCCGTCCTCGCGGACGGGTCGTTCGGCTTCGGGAGCGCGCGGGAGATCAAGGACGCCGTCGCCCTCGCCGTAGTCGCGTTCCAGCGGCAGCAACCAGTCGCGTCCTCTACGTCGTCGGTCCCAGCGGCGACAACCGACGAGAGCGAGCTGTCCATGTCCAGCGACCTGTTGGACGAGCACTGGTTCGACGGCAGGGACGACGGGTCGTACTACGAGAGCCTGGCGCAAGGCATGCTCGTGGAGCCGCCGGCCGCTAGGGCGTGGCCGGAGGATGATGGCGTCGACACGAAGCTATGGAGTTATTTGTTCGTATAATTAATAAGTAGTGCAAAGTTCCGCTTGTTATGGATAGTCCTGTTCTTCCAAATTTGGGAAGAAACATAGTACTACTAGTAGGCATCGTGGGCAGATTTTCACCTACATGTTGAATCACTTATTGAGAAAATCCCCTATTTCTTCTTTTGGATGGGCTCACTTTGCACTTCATTTTGCTCCCGATATAGAATGAGTACTACTTCCACTAGTGGACTTCAACTCGAGTGTGGATGAACTCCATGAACTCAAATATATTAGTTTTAACATTGGAATCAAATTGTTCTATAAAAACTGAGTTTACCGTACACACGCATACCATCACCCTATATGTCTTTACGTCAAAAAAAGAAGAGAAACTTGGTATGAACAATTTATAAACTCAGATTGCGTATATTGAAGACCAAGGCCATGAAGCGTGAACAGCTAATTCGACATAGCCGTCCTGGTGTTACATCTATAAGAACAATCTTCGTTGGGTCACATCTCTTATATATAATCTGAGAATTCATACGAAAGCCTAAAATCAAGTTGAAGAGGACCAAATGAGTTAAAGTATTGGCAAACGCCAAAACATAGTAGAATTCCTTGAACTAGAACAAAAAAAAACAGAGAAGCCTTAAATTCTTAGGCATCGTGGGCAGTTTTACTCCTACGTGTTCAATCACTCATTGAGAAGGTCTCCTATTTCTACTTTTGGGATGGGCTCACTTTGCACTTCATTTTGCACCCGATACGGAATGAGTGCTTGCTGCTTCCATTATTGGACCTGAACGCGAGTGTGGATGAACTTTATGAACACAAATAAATAGTTTTAATTTATTGAATTTAATAAATAGTTTTAATATATATATATTATTTATTTACGTCCAAACATAAAAGCTTAGGGAATAATTTATAAACTTAGATTTCGTATATTGAAGACCAGGGCCATGCAGCTTGACCATCAAATTCACCATAGCCGTCCTGGGGTTACATATCTAACAGCTTTCTTTCTGAAATGGGAGCATCGCCCCAGGCTCTATATCTAACAGCTATAAGAATAATCTTCCGTGGGTCACATCAATTATATATAATTTGAGAATACAACACTCCACTAGCCAGTAGTGCCAAAGCCTAAAATCAAAGTTGAGGATGACCAGATGAGTTAAAGTATTGGCAAACGCCAAAACTTAGTAAGATTCGTTGAACTAGAACAAGAAAAAAAACATAAGCCTTAAATTCTTAGGCATCGTGGGCAGTTTTTCTCCTACGTGTTCTATCGCTCACTGCGAAAGTCTCCTATTTCTACTTTGGGGATGGGCACTTCATTTTGCACCCGATATAGAATGAGTACTACTTCCTATATTGGACCTGAACGCTGAGTGTTGATGAAATTCAAATATAGTTGTAACAAAAACATTAATTTAAGTGGATAATTACCTAGTGGAGAGGGCATATGCGGGTTTGGGTGGGTTTTTACTTTGCATTTTTCATAGATTCGCATACGAGAAACAAAATATCTTTCAAACCAAGTGTCCAAATACAATATGTTTTCATGTTTGTGTTAGTCGTATATAGATTTTCAAAGCCAAATCTCGTGTTGATATGTTAAAAAAAAACACTGTTTTGAATGAATAAGTTGTCCTGCCTTCATATTTACATCACACTAGTTTTTCCCTGCCCCACGTTCAGATGTACTCCATAAGTGCATATTATGGCCTAACCTAAGTGCATTTTAGGATTTCTTATGTTTTTAGCATCGTGTTTCACTGAACGAATGTCATGTCTTATGATACGTTGCATAATGATGTCTTGCCTTTAGCGGCTGCCTTGCACTGCATTTTGCTGAACGTTTGTTATGATATACGATTCATTGCGTTTTGATGTTCTCCACTGAGCAGATGTTTTGCGTTGCATTACGCCACACTGATGTCAAGCCTTTGCACGGCCACACGCGTTTGACAAACTAATCTACAAAATATTATGCACAACAATGATATACCCCTTATATGTGTTCTAAATTTGTAACAAAGGCGTCCGGAGTTTTTTTGGAAAAGGACACACGAGATGTTCCAAAATATTTTATGATGTTTACCAAAATATTGCAAACACATGCTTTTATAGTTGTAATCGTTTGTAAAATGAATCTGCGGCAAAAAGCTGTTTTTTTTGTAACAGGTGCGGCAAAAAGCTGTTGCCTAAACACTTTCTTACTACTTCAAACCGGTACATTTTTTATAATTGTTTTTGATTTATGTTGAAATTGTTTGTGACTTTTGTTGCAATTCAACATGCAGCAAAAACATCTTGTTTAACCATTTTTCGTTTAACTGAAGCTGCTCTTTACTGCGGTTGCTTTTCAAAAACTTTGATGACTAAAATACAAATCATGTTGTACCTAATTCTATATGTTAATTGATTATCCGAAGAAGTGGAGAGGGGTCGATTTTGCCTTGGTGAAGATCGACCTACGCCTAGCACGATCCTATCCGAAAACATAAGACGTCTTGCTACAAGTTGCCACCTTCGCTTCACTGCATCAAGTCGACGAACAGAAAACGCGGAGGGAAAAAAAAAGATATACTACTACTTGTATCCTAGACCATGTGGTGAGCAAAAGGCAAGGCACCTTTTCTTTCCTTAACGCTGCAAACCCCCCACACGTCGACACAGAGGAGTCACGGGCCACGCGTCGAATCGAGAGCGGCCAGCGCCGCAAAGCTTCGAGCTGTCCCCGCGCCGACGGGCAGCACCGCCGTCGCCTTTCACACCGCGTCGTACAAAACTATAAGTAAGCACACCCCAGCCACTCCACTCCACTGATTTACTGAGCTCAGCTATACTCTCGCTGCTCATACTCCAGCGGCTACCTAGCCCTAGTACACACCACCTGACCACCACCGCAGCAGGCGACCCCGGCCGGCCGCCGGCCGGCAGCAATGGACAAAGGCCCCGAATACAACATGAGCTCGTATTCTTCGTCGTCCTCGCAGGAGCTGGGGATGGCGCTGTCCCCCACCTCGCCGACGCCGAAGCGCCCCGCGGGGCGCACGGCGCACCAAGTTCAAGGAGACTCGCCACCCGGTGTACGGCGGCGTGCGTCGCCGGGGCAGCAACGGGCGGTGGGTGTGCAAGGTGCGCGTCCCCTGCACACGCGGCGAGCGACTCTGGCTCGTCACCCACGTCACCGCCGAGACCGCCGCCCGCGCGCACGACGCCGCCATGCTCGCGCTCCACGGCAGCACCGCCTCCACCGCCGAGTGCCTCAACTTCCCGGACTCCGCGTGGTTGCTCGCTGTGCCGTCCTCCGTCTCGGGCCTCAGCCGACGTCCGACGCGCCGCCATCGGGGCCGTCGTGGACTTCCTGCGCCGGCAGTCCAAGGTCGGCGGCGCCGGCGCCGGAGAGGCGATCATCGACGACGGGGTCCCCGTTGTGGCTTCGGCGCCGGGGAATGCAGCGAGCTCGTCGGCGACGTGCAAGCTGCCTCGTGCCAATGAAGAGTTTGAGGTGCCGGATGCGTTGGGCGGCGAGATGTTGGAGCTCCACATCGCCGGGGAAATGGATGCGGGTACCTACTACGCGGACCTTGCGCAGGGGCTGCTCCTGGAGGCGCCGGCCACCGTGGAAAGCTATGAGCACGGAGACTGCAACGACGGCGGAGACGATGCGGCGCTATGGAGCCACTAAGAGATGCTACGGCCACAAACTAGTTTAGCTACTCGTTTCAAAAAACAAAAACAAAAAAACTAGTTTAGCTCAGTAGCCGCTTAATAAATCGTGGAACATTTGAGAGCATGAAATCGTTGGGTCTGATCTTACACACACAACACACTGGACATGGATGGACAAGCAAGCACAGTACCGAGTTAATTAACAGAAAATATGATCAAGAAAAGGCAGACGCCAGCTGAACGAATATCAGCTGAAAAACAATGGTTTTCTGACGACTCGCCAAATGATTGGTCTGGAAATTGGCGATTTACGTTCACCCTAACGGGGAACTTCCACAAGGCCATATGTGGTCGAGATTAATCCAGAAGATGTGGTCGAGACCCATCCAGCTCAGCTATCTGGGGCCACTGAGTATCTTTTTCAAAATTGTTGTCGCTCTACCCGAGCTGTCGCCTCAGTGGGGGAGGATCACTGTGCTGGACTGAGTGCGAGGAAGCACCGCTGCGTACGGCACGTCGCGCTCTCGGCCTAGTACTATGAACTATGGAGCCACTGATAATCTTTGGGCCAGCTCAACTAATTTCACTTTTTTTTTTGCGAATAACTAATTTCACTTCTTGAGACTTATAATTTCAGCGTAGTAAGAGCATCTTTACCGGCTTCCAATAGACCTATTCGGCGTGTCGGCACTAAAACGTCCCTAACAATTATTTATTGTGATCCAAATTTATATGAAGATAAACACTAACTTCTGTCGTAACCAATGAGGTCAATCGCCGGGAGGCTTGGGCCGAACGAAAATTATATTAAGAAATTACACGTTTGGGCCGAGCGAAAGTTAGCAAAAGAGGAGAGAAAATCCATACCTTGATGTCACGCCGCTGTAGCTGCTTGCTGCCCTTCCTTGATGTCCCGCCGGCGTCACTCCTTGCCCTTCTTGGTCACCGCCGTCGCCCCTCCTTGTTCTGCCCTGCCCCTCCCAGTCCCCGCCCCGCCGCTGCTTGCTCCGCCGCCCCGCAGATCCGCCGCCGCGCCGTCCGCTACCTCCGCCGCCGGTCCTCGCGTGAGTGTGTGCGTGCGGGTCGGGTGTGGCGGCGCGAGCGCGGGTGAGTGGAGGCGCTCGAGCGAGGTCAGAGCGAGGAGAGGATAGGTCTCGGGGAGGTGAGGGTTGCGTTTATTTTTCTTTTGGGAGCAGTATGCGGTGATGGCTAGGCTCGGTTCCACCCCGTTCGACCGATTTGGTCGAACGAGTACATTCCGCATCTACGTGGTATATTCGCTTTCGAGGAACGACCTGGTTCCATTCCATCTCGGAACCAAACACCGGAATCTGTCCCAGGTGCAGAACCGTTTCATTCCATTCCACCCCGTTCTAAAACCAAACACATCCTTATATTCCCTCGTGTATCATGGCCAGATTGGTACGTAGCTTTCATAGTTCATACGCAGATACATCCGAGGTGGTCCAAGCACGTTAACCCTTCGGAAGATGTGGCCTAGATCGACCGGCTTAATCTGGTTATATGCCCATCGATCCGTCTGGTTAAAGCAACGGGAGAGTCTGGATCTTTTTCCTCTTTCATGTCGAACAGGAGCCACGCGAGGGAGATCTCGCATCCTCGGCCTCATCTCGATCTAGCCTTCTTCCTAAATCGTATGGCCAAGAGGCAAGATACCTAGATGTGCTGACATGTCACCTTAGCTAGGATATTTATGCAGTGCCACTGACGAGTGTGCTACTATAGTGTAGCCGTTTCCTCTAGCCAATTGCTAGCCAAGCAAAAAAACTCTAGATGGAGGTTGCCGAGTGTACGAACGTATGTGGTCCATCTCCCTTCTCCACGTTGGACGCGCCTTGATGTCATCTTACCATATGAACACGGTGTCCAAGTCGGCCAAGAGTGCTATGTCACCAGACTAGGGCCGATATGTCCGATTATCTCCAATAATCTTCTACCTACTACACACTCTAAAACAAGAGACCGGCGTCGGCCAAGAGTACTAAAACAAGAGACAAACATCATCACATTCGGGCACATAGACTAAAATTTGTGTCGTAATTATCCTGATTCTAATGGTTGAGATAAGAAAATGCTATGTACAAGCACATGCATGTACATAAGAGTATTATTTGACAAATATGTGCCAGGAAACTTACGCCATAATCCACGTTGGACGCACCACGCAACATCCTACCATATCAACACAGTGTCCAAGTATCATGTCACTATACTTGGTCGTATTGTCCATTTGTGTCTAGTAATTATATATTTTGTAGAAAGGTAATACTATTGTGGATTCTTTGTGCAAACTAAATGATACAGTTAGTGACTTTAATTTGCTACCGTGTAGCCAATGGTATAAAATATTTTTATTTGTTTACATATCTTAGGCGATATGGTTGTTCGTACGTATTGGTTGCATAGCACTGTGGAGAAAATTCCCTTCAATAGCAGTGATCATATATCCCTACAAGCATGCGCTATTTCTTAGATAAAGGAAAACATCTTTCGAACTCCCTCTGCATGAATCTATCCATGAGCTTAATCGTAAGGAACTTCTGACGTTATATATTTTCAAAATTTATTTGAAAGTCCAATGATAAGGTCAAATGATCGTACTTGCAGGAAACAATGTGCATGGAAGGATTTGCGGAACATTGGTGTGAATGGATCCTGCAATTTGTGCATGAAGGAAGTGTCATAATTAAGGTTAATTATGAGAGCTATCATTGAGTTTGAGTGTAACGGTAGGTAACTCCACGACGACTCCTTGGGTGATCAACATGGCGATGCTAAGATCTAAATCCTCGCTTGATCGTGGAGCAATATGATCCCTATGAGGATGAAAGTGCAACTAGTGCCCTCTGTATGGGCTTTGGATGATTAGATGACAAATATTTAAGCGACTAATGTATTTGTGAATATGCACAGGAATATTTCGGTGGTGGTTGGTTTAACCACGTAAAAAATTGAACCATGCGAGTGAGTTGAAGAAGGCGTGAATGAAGAAATTGAGGATTCATGGGAGATGAAGTCTCAAGGATGAAGAAGGTGCAGATCTAGAAAAATTTAATGATTCATAGAAGATGAAGTCTTCCAACATTGCAGGTGTTGACCCTTTAGAAGTGGCGTGGAGATAGTGCGGACGAAACGTCTGAGCATTCATGAAAGAGAAAGGCTCGAGATTTGAAGAATACTCAAGAAGTTGAGCGAAGGACTGCGGGTCCAGAAACATAAATACTTTAGTTAGGTACTTCAGTTTTATCCTTCTGAGTCAGAGGAAAAAAGATGTACTGTTCAGAGGGGTTAGATTTTTTGGGACGGAAGTGATGCTTGATTGCGTGCTCAGGTAGAATCATTCGCTAAAACACAAATCCATTGAAAATCTCTTATGAACCTAAGTTGTTAAAGATGAAGAATAACTACTTTGAACTTGCGGTAAAATTGGTTGGGATCTACATAAGAACATATGTTACAGAACATGAGGAAGAACGTGCTGGGAGCTTCAGTAGAATCTATTTTGAGTATGTTCTCCATTCTATGAAAACTGATGTCCCTTGGAGTTGATGCTTCATGCCATATATTGAAGCATTATTGTTTGACTTCTCTTGCATGAGGTAGTACATGGTATATTCTCTTAACGGCTAGTCAGTGGACTCGTCCTATAAAAGACCCGAGCCCCAGTGGATAGGGTTGCAGACTTGGAGACATTTGTGACTTGAGATGATATACTAAATCGAGGATCCCCTTGCGATTAAAGAAAGTATATGATTATCTATTCTTGAGCAAAATTCGTTGAGAGAAAGAAAGAGAGTAATCGTAGCTAGGATTCAGCTGTTCAAGCATCTGGTGTATGTATTTGTCACGATAAATCTGTGAAGGTTTTCATTGATGTCATATGAAAATCAACCGGATGGATCGGGTCAAGACTTGCAAGATTGGATAATTGGGAAGAAGGGTATGTTAGAGGACTGGGGTGCATGCCTGCATAGCCTTTCCAAAGAAAGACGTAGATCTGGGAGAACCGATTGAGCTACAGGAAACTAATCAGGACTCCATGCTTGCTTTACTTCCATTTCCTCAAGTTCATATCTACTATTTCTTATATTGATTCGATCGTATCCGCATACTTGTGCCCACTTTATTCTGTATATGATGCTCAAGCATACTATCTACTAAATCTGATTGTATTAATTCTTCGATAGTACTTGTTGTTTGAGACATCATGTGTGTCTTGCAGATCTTTATATGCTTCATACTGATCATTTGTTTGATATACCTGATCTAATTGGCACTTGAGATACTAATCACCTATTTTAAAGACTTCTTATTGCTTAAGTCATTTGAAAGTTGTCTTAGAAGCTTCAGTACCTTGTATTTACTTCACATCTGCTTATTCTGTACTCAAGTCTCTACTTATGTGCTCCTAAGATTTGCTTTATTAACTCAAAAGCACCAGTCTCATTTTATACCTCATCGATTAGCTTTATTGTTACTTCAAGTTCTATTTTCTTTAAGATTTAAGTTATTATTTCAGTGAAGCATGTTCTCATATTCTAATAAATTTGTTAATCTAATGTAGTTTCCTATATCTCCTGTTAGTACATATGCTCGTACTAGTTTTCATATTATATCCTTTTATTAGAGCAAAACTTCATAAACTCTTATTCACCTCCTATTGTTGTATATCTTTATCCTTTAGAGGATGCTCACTCTCTGTTAACATCTTGAATTTCTCCCCTGTGCCTCACCTCTGATCTAAGGTCCATGATCTTTTCTCCACTCCGGTGAACCCTATCTCCTCATCCTCGTGTTTCTACTTGGTGGTCTGTATCGGCTATGTAAGTTTTGCATATCAACGACAAATTCTAGCCTTTCCCTCACAAAATGTTTGGGTGGTGCCTATGATGCTTTTGATGTTCAATAATTGTCTAGAAGGGATCTAACTGACGATTATTGACCAGAATGTTTTCCAGACATATCCATGTATGATCGAATATAGGGTGATACACTTAACAATTAGTGACATAAAGGAATGCTATAATGAAATGTAGAATGAGAAAGAAGGGTTTCGAAGGATATGGGAAGTATCCAAGGAGGTGCGAGAGTGTTCCGAAAGGTATTGGAATGTTCTAGAATATGTAGGAAGATTTCAGGAGGTCCAGAAGGTTGCAAAATTTTCTGGAATGTTCCAGGGGGACCCATATCTACCCACGCTCCTTGCCTTGGTGGGCAAGGCAAATCCACCTTCTTGTGGGAGTCGAACTCCAACTAGGAGTCCTAGTCCTAGGGTTAGCCTGCAGCTCCTTGGCCTATATAAGGATAGGAGGCACGCACCAAGGGACAAAAAAAGGAATAAAGCAACACGCCTACCCTTGGCCACAACCCACGCCACAAGCCACCACCGAAACCCTTGATCGGGCCCAAACGCTAGGGCGACTCCTCCTTCATCTGTCATCCTCTATTCCGACAGATTCGATCTAGACGAAGCCGATGTCACAACACTACTCCTTCTCGAAGATTCCCCGTTGCATCGGCGTGCTGGTCCACACATTGCCGCAATGTTGCTATTCTTGTACATGTGGATGCCTCGGAGACGTCGGCATATTCGATGTTTAATCGGACGAGTTTTAGCGAGAAGAACATTCTACCAAAATGGGGGGGGGGGGGGGGGGTATAACCTGGCTACGATTGTAGAGAATCGACATCATCAACATTTTTTTTTGTGTTGATGTGATCGGCAAGCATATAATCACATTATCTGCACCTTGATAGTGAACATTGGTTTAGTTCGTGCGCGATAAAATTTATTCTAAGTAGCACTTTCCCCAACATGACCATCAATGCATGAGGAGATTAATTGGCTCTGATAACATGAAAAATTGTAAGCAAGGGTTTGGTATGCGGAAAGTGTGCAACTCTTAACATCGTCCGACTTGACCTTATAAAGAAGAACTACATATTAGAAAGTTACATATGTATCACAATGAGGGACGATTCTAACTCATCCTACGTTAAATACAATAATACTATCACGTTTAACAATTATTATTCATATTTTCATGGATGACTACTCAACAACGGAAGCAAACCAGATGGCTGATGGCGACGGAGGAGATGACCGGGGCACGGCCTATGCTGCGAGGAGCATACTTCAATGATAATATTAGTCGTAGGTTTTATTTAATAATTGTTCATTTTTTGGTCCTAATTGGTCTCGCTTGGTGCGGTTGAAACATAAAATTAAAGATCCAACATACGCAATTCGCTGACTTCTTGGAGGAAGGTTAGATGTTTTGCTTTTCTATCGAATTTTTAAGCGTATCTTCATACTTTTCATCCGTATATTCTTTTTTTTGAATTTTCCACGTATATTAAACCAACAAAGAGTACACGATTATATCGATTACAAAAACAAAACTAAAAGAGACTAGCAAATCTATGAGATCTTCAAGCTCTTTCTTCATCCATGACACAATCTTGTACTTTTCTGAAGGCAGCCGTAGAACAACGCCAACACCACCAAACCACAGACCTGTGAATACCACCGAAGGTTTTCCCTTTTTAATTTTAAGCCACAATGCCAAGTCTTTGTGCACGCACGCAGCCATTAAATTAATCAATCAATATCGGCAAGAGCACCACCACTGATATTCCAGGGACAAATAACCGAACCACTTTGTCGACGTCGTTGGGAGCCGAGAGAACGAATCACCATTGCCCAAGACGTAGTAGCCGGGATAGATATTGCGAGGATAAAACTCCTCGCGACAACCATGAGAAACAATCCAAAATTGATCTGACGAAGCAAGATCTGAAGAACCATAACTAGACAGACTTAATCTTCCAAAGCCACCATTGACGTCGGGAAGGATATCTCGCCGTCGAACGAAGCGTGGAAGATCACTTATTGCAGACGATACCATCTCCATTAACGAAGAAGATGACGACCAAAACCGAACTCTACCATTAAGGACCTTCGAAAAGCGCCGTGCGCAGGTCCGAGGTCCCCACCCCTTCTAGTGCCAGAACGGCACCTAGAGGAGACGAGGACCCGTCGAATCCTTGCCGGCGACGACGAAGAAGCTGCAGATATCATCGGCGGCGACGGCTAGGGTTGAAACCCTAGGCCGCCGCCACGATCGCCTCCTCTCTCCTGTGTCTCTCGTTCCGTATATTCTTTTTAATATATATAATACATGGATAATTCTGAACATATCATTCACAGCGCACACCAACACGCCTGAACTTGCCGAGGAAGACAAATCGGCGGGCGAAAGAAAATTAAACTGCCTCTTCGGGCCTCCATGGGCCGAGCATGTGGAGGCCGAACATACCTGTTAGTCTGTTACTGGGGAGGGAACTACGTTTTCATAACGCTGCACCGCAAAACATCAACACGTCTCTACCCGGAAGAGTCACATGCCACGCGTCGACTGCAGAGCACTCAGCAACGAACGCTTTAATCCCCACATCTTGCGTGGCAACCAGCTGTACCCTGGCTACCCATGTCGTCGCCGCGTCACGCAAAACTATAAGTAGGCACAGTCCACGCAGGCCACTGAGTTACTCATCTTCCATCGAACACCTGAAGCTCAAGCTCAGCAAGCAAGCAAGCACACTCCATACTTCAGCTCGTACCTACACCAAGCGATCGGCGGCAATGGATGCGGCGCTGGACAACTCGATCAGTTTCCCTTCCTCGCTCGAGCAGGGGACGGCGCCGTGGTCGCCGCCGGCGAAGCGCCCCGCGGGGCGCAACAAGTTCAATGAGACGCGTCACCCGGTGTACCGTGGCGTGCGGCGCCGGGGCAGCGCGGGCCGGTGGGTCTGCGAGGTGCGCGTCCCCGGCAAGCGCGGCGAGCGGCTCTGGCTCGGGACGCATGTCACCGCCGAGTCCGCCGCGCGCGCGCATGACGCCGGCATGCTCGCGCTGCGCGGCCGCACCGCCTCCGTCGCGTCATTCCTCAACTTCGCCGACTCCGCGTGGCTACTCGCCGTGCCGTCCGGGATCTCCGACCTGGCCGACGTCCGGCGCGCGGCCCTCGCCGCCGTCGCGGACTTCCAGCGCAGGGAAGCCACCACCGACAACCCCGCCGCCATGCCGGGCGCGATCGTGGCGGCCACGTCCAACGCGTTCCCGCCGTCTTCTGCGGACAATGGCGGCTTGTCGGCGACGCCGTCCGAAGCGACTGCTTATGAAATGTTTGAGGTTCCGGCTGCACTAGGCAGCGACATGTTCGAGCTGGACATGTCCGGCGAAATGGACCTGGGCACGTACTACGCAGACCTTGCGGAGGGCCTGCTCCTCCAGCCGCCGTCACCCACAGGCACCTCCGCGTGCTCGGAGTACGGTGATCATTGTGATGCCGCGCTATGGAGCTACTAAAACCTTACCGATAAGCTCCAGGAACGAACTGAAGCTGCTGCTGCGTAATAAAATCTGTGGAAGACTTGATTGAACTCGTCAAATATTATGGCAACAGAACATACGGAGTACATGCAAGCAAGAACAGCTAAAAAATACGAAAAAGCACAAGGAAAAAAATACACAACAAATGACGTCGTTGTCGGCTCCGAATTAATGGTTGCTGGCGACGGCGATACGGTTCCAGAAATAGGTGATAGTAGGAAAAATGCCCGTGCGTTGCAACAGGAAAAAATCCACATCGCTCAAACTCATAATCGTCCTCTCCAACATTAGCGACACCTAGGACTCAGATGACGAACTCTCGTTAATTTTGACCGATTTCGATTGGGTTTGTTGAGAAGACGGTGGACTAACAAAGAAACTCGTTTGTTGCGACACCCTATTAATTCATTTTTAATTCGCTAGCACATGTTTGTAAAATAGAAACGTACAATGCGATGTTAATTGAAAGACATTCGATTCGACAATCTATGTTCATATAACGTGTAGAAATATGAAATCTATGGATTTTTTATGTGAATTTCTTAAATAATCAGTTGAAAAAATATCAAAAAGTCATAAGTCTTTGATGTTTCTTAAAAATCTTAACATGTTGTAATTTTTCTTAAAATCCTTCTTAATGAAACACTCTTCTTATTTAAGCAGTATAGAGAGAAAAGCTGACCGTAAAAATAAAACTTGAATCTTTTTTTCAATCTTGCAGTCAAGGAAAACAGTAGGGTCGCCTGGGTCAACATCTTCCGGACCCATGCCCGATTAACAAAAGGAAGAGTATGTGCTCACGATCTGCTCGACTGGGCACCACTCGGCTCAATTTTTTTGAATTATTTTTCTACTGCTTCAAGTTGTAGTACGAAATTAGTTTTCGTCCGGCCAGGTTGTCTGCGAAACAGTTGGCCATCTGCTTTGTTTTATAGACCTGCCGATGGTTCGTTTTCAGGTGGTACTAAAGTTTTCGTACCTAAAGGTAGGCATCACAGCTACTCCCTCTGTTTTTAAATATAAGATGTTTTAGGTGATATATATGTTGTCTACATGCACACTAAAATGAGTGAACATGCACATAAAAATGTGTCTACATACATTTGTGTGCATATGCATGTGGACAAAAGGTAAAACATCTTATATTAAAAAATGGAGGGAGTAGATTATTTTCTATGAGCCGAATGCTAGATAGTTTGGCCCAATCAATCCTGAAACGTGTCAATGGAAGGAACAGTGCATGGAGATGGACAGATCATATTCGGCCTAGCTATCCGTTGTTGGTCAGCCAAGAAAATAATCGCGGTGCTTCTTTGCCATATTTTTTTGGAGATCTGGTTGGGCTCTATATAGTGTATTTAGATATAGTGAATAAAGAAATAAAAAAAAACGTTTTAGAGCGAGAGAGCAGCCCAGCCGGCTGCCTGGAGAGGCCCATGGCCCAGCCTGACCGAAACCCTAGCTTTCACTTGATCATTTTCCTCCTACACCCCTGCCTCCATATTTCTTTTCACGATCAGGTCCCTCCCTATCTCTCCTGACGACCACGCACGCGAGACAGACGCACACGACGCCTCGCAGACTCCATCAGGTCCTTGCTCCCAACTCACGTCGTACGGCCGGCGAGCACCCAAACTCCCACCTCGCCATCTTCGACCCCGGCTGGCCGAGCCCTCCACCTCTCGCCGCCATGGTCGCCGTCCTCTCCATTGTGCCCGACGCTGTGGCCTAGCTGCCCGAGCTTCACCACACTGTCGACGCCCGGGCTCCCTCTGTGCCCGCGCCAAGCTCCGACCACCACACCTCCTAGACCTTTAGGTGGAGTACCTCAACGGCCAGGCGTGCTCGTTCCCGTCGACCACGTCGGTCCACGCATGTGTCCGCGCCGGCGACGGTTAAAGCGGCGGCTGGAGCTGCGGGCGAGGGCGAGCAGATGCCGGCGGCACCCCGCTCCCTGCATTCCCGACGGTGGTAGCGCCCAGTTCCCATAGCTGGAGGCCGCGCCGCTCCACCCGACAGCGACCGCGCTCCCGTTCTCCTGCCGCACAGACGTGCGAGCTTCTCAAAGAGGAGGTCCCGCGCCGCCTCGAGCGGGAGGCTGAAGCCCACGAGCTTGTCGAAGGGTGGGCGGGCGCGGACGAGGCCCTGACGGCGTCGCGCGAGGATATGGGAGGCGCACGAGGTTCCGACCAGCGTGGCATGTTAGTTTCCCGACCGGCGGCGCGTGAGAATGGCGATCATAGGCTAGCACGGCCGGCTACGCTGGAGGATGGCAGGTGGCGGCGACACGACCTACATGCTATAGCTACTGTGGTCGGGATGGAGTTTCGCCAAGGCGACGCTGGGTGCTCGGGTCGTGGCCACGTGGGAAATAAACGTTATTTTCACTTATGGGTGACATAGTGGGTAATTTTTGTCAACTTCAAGGGCAGTTTGAACGACGTACCACAAGAAGGCATCCTTCCTTTATTATTAGGTATAGATATAGATATAGATTCAGTTTGAACGACATACCACAAGAAGACATTCTTCATTTATTATTAGGTATAGATATAAATATAGATTTGTTCAGACACGGTGACTACAACGGGTAACTTCCGTTACGTCCGTGTAAACAGAGTAATCCTGTAAAAGGAAGCTAATCCAGAAGATGTGGCCGAGACCCAACCAGGTCACCTGGTTGAAGCTATACAATATTTTCCCGATTTCATGGCGAAATACTTGTCCCTAAGCGATCGAGTGGTCACTCTCTTCACTCACTGAGTGACTCACTCACTGAGCGATTGCTGTGACTTGTGCGGAAGCAGCTGCCGCACTCACACGCGCGCCGATGTACAGTATAGTATGTCGCTCTCTGGGCCTCACTCCATGAATCCTATGGCCAACAGGCCAACATGTTTATTTGTTTATTCATTTTTGCCACAAATATGCTAAGATGTGATGTCTCGCCACAGCTAGATATTTTCATTCGCAAAAAATATCTTGGGCTAGCATACTCGTAATGCAAAACTTGCTTTTGCCTTATTCTTCTTCTAGTAACTGCTATTAGATGCGTCCATATGTCGATCTCGAAAAACAGTGATGCCTCCAGATATTGATGTACGTAAGCTTCTATTCACCTCATAGAACTAGAGCTATATTTACCGGAAAAGTGTCTTTGGCTCCTGAGCAATAGTGATCTTGTTGTTTTAAAATATTAAAATTTTATTTATCAGTTTTTAAAAAGATTAAAAGAATCACGGACGTAGCCAATGATGTATTCCAAAAACTTGTAAAAAATCAAATTCAAATACTTTGCATTCTGTGCTACACAAAAATGACAAAATCTGATAATTTAGGAGATTTAAAATATGCATATTTAAATCCACATGTTTGTTATTTTTATGAATACAAAATATTTGAATTTGATTTTTCAACCTTTGTGCAATACACCATTGGCTATATCCAGGATTTTTTAATTTTTTTAAACTTGTAAATAATTTTTCTATATTTACACCAGGACGGGAGCACGAAATCTCCTCTATATATTTACGCATTAATTGTCTCGAAATATAAGTTACTCTACAATATTGGGAACTGATGCACTGATTGGTTGCTATGATCTAGCCTTGGCAGCTGGTACACCTCATCTCCATTAATATAAAAAGAGAGAGTCTGTCAGATCCGGAGGATCTGAACCGTACAGCAGACTAGATCTAACGTCTCATGTGGGCCCAATGTTGTACGATGTGCACATGATTTTATAATGGAAAAAAAACGCAGACGAAGCCCACCCACGCGCCGCTGCGGTTCCCCACACCGTCGACCACCCACGCGTCGATGCGGTTCCCTCACCGCTGACCACCCACGCGCCGGCGCCGCTGCCCTTCCCCGCACCGCTGCTGTTCTGCCCACCGCACCTCAAAGTCAATCCCGTTTCCTCTCCTCCCAACAAGCCGACGGCGACCGGCCTCGATGAGCGGTGCTCCTCCCTCTCTCACCGGCACCGGCCGTCGCATGTCACCTCTCCAGATCCATCTCCTTCCCAACGCTGGCGCTCTCCCCTCTCTCTCCCGGCGGAGCAGATTGCGGGAAGAGCACCGGCTGTGCCGCCATGGCAAGGAGCGCCGGGAGGCGGGAGACAGTCTCCCTCCCTCACCGGCACCGGTGATCGCACGACGCTGCTCCAGATCCTTCCCCTTCCCAAGATGGCGCCCTCCCTCTCTCCCTAGCCGCTATGGCCCCCCATGCGTGAGTTCCTCCTTATCCAATCCACTTTTGTCCGAACGTTGTGTGCTGAGGACAAGAAGCGGAAAGAGGAAGGAGGCGGCGGTGTGCGTGCCGGCAGAGCAGGTGGCGGGGAAGAGCGTCGTCGGTGACAGCGTGGGGAGGAGCACCGGTATTGTGGTGGATCTCAGCACGGTGGACACCGTCAAGATGTGGTGCCACACTCTCATCGCTATGCAAACATGGCGTGTAGCTGGTCAAGCGGCTGTTCAGAATTTGTTGCATTTTCAAGTACGGGGACCTTTAGCTTTAGGTAAGTTCCAGCAAAACACAAGCAAGTAGTAGGAGATGCGGTCGTAAGTTTTAGCTTTCAGGTTGCCGGTTTGTTTTCATACAATTTATACATAGACTTGGGATTTGTGGAAGAATAGAGTACCTCGGCAGAGGATTTGGGCAACACAATGCAGGGAGTTACTACACCTTTGGCATGCAGTCTTAATTGTATGCTTTCATCATCAGACTAACATTTTATGCATAATTTATTGTGGTGCAATTATTAGATCTTCCTACCTGATAGATAGTAGCAAATGTCTCCACTGTAGCTATTACACGTGCTGATGATTTGAAGTGGGTCTTTGAGTGGTTAAATTTACATAACCTTTTTTTAGGTGCAGAATACCAATTTCTATACCATACATTATTGATCTCTGTATACAAGTGTTCAGTTGTACTGATCTTGTCAGTGCAATTTCAATGGCACAACTTTGCTGAGCGTTTATTTTGATTCGGAGGTCAGAAATTAGGATTACTGAATATTTGTCTTTCCAGAAAGTTACATAGTTTATAAGCTGATTTTGTTATGGGCTTAATCTCCCTTCATGGATTAGCTGCTCAGTTTTGTATTTTATCGCAAATACTATGGCGCTTAGCCTTCAGTTGGTATGTTTTTGGTAAACCATTCACTGACCGAGTTGGCAGCTATGCTTAGATTGTTGACAAGGAAAGACAGTTCGTTGGCAGCTATATTTAGATTGTTGATCAGGAAAGACAGTTCGTTGGCTTCTAGAGACCTCGAGTTTCCTGCAGTGTGTGTATGTCAGTGTTTTTGTCTAATAATTTAAATATTTGTAGAGATCTCTCACCAGCTTCAGTGTTAGTGTTTTCTTTTCAGGTATCGTTTATTTTCCTATCGCTGGTTGGTTAGCTCCTTTCCAAGTTAATAGGTAAGGTAGTGTTATTTCTTACACTGTATCTTGGGTTTTTCCTTGGTCCAGTTCTATTGTGCTTGCTTAGTTGATTGAAAGTTCTCCCAACATCCACTGTATTGTGTAATTTCCTCCATCCTTTATTAACGAATATGGTCTCAAGGCAGTTAGTGTTTATTATGTGCCGTATTGTGCTTCACCTTCTCTTTTGTATATTGTGCTTGCTCACTGCATGTTGTATTTACTTGCGCGATGTGTGTTCCTCTTTTAGCAGACTAGCAAATAGATGTCCACCTGCCTATATCAACCTTCTCCTTGCTCCTAGCTTCAGGATGAGGCCAGAAACGACAAGCTTTACGTTGTAAGTTTATCATGACAAATATGCCACAACTTTGAACTATTTAAAATTTGCCGTCCATGCATAATACTCTGCTATGCTTTACCAGAAGGGATTATTTTAGAGATTTGCTCTGTGCCCTCTTTGCTGATCCATTCGAGGCCAGGGAACCGTTGCCTCTTCCAGCAGTGGAGAGATTCCATGGTCGGTGAGAGCTGTCGCGAATTGAATCAACTGTAGCAATGATGGTATTTGATTTTTCTACTTGGTGTTAGTTCACTAATAAGAACAAATCTCTTGCAGTAGAGGATTGTATTCGTGGTTAATAAATCTAAGATTGGTTATATGTAGATCAGTTCCTTACCATGCCAAAACAAACACCACAATAATGGGGCAAATAATAGTTTGGGATCCTTTAATTCGTTGCTTTATTAGTTAGATTGACATACTTCTCAACTCTCTTGATTTTCTTTTCTTTTTGGCGCCTATAGAAAATCTTGGAGAAGAGTATACATGGTGCAGTAAGTCTATTTTGTTTTCTAGGAGCCAATTACTAAGGTCAAAGATTGCCCTTATTATGTCTGATATTCTTTTATGTTGAAGCTGTTGCATATAAAAAATAACTGAATGCTCTGAGTGTTTGACCAGTAACATTGTGATGCTTTTAAATCTCATACCACACGTTATGTTTGGACTTTCAACGTTTATACATTCACACATTTGTTTCAGCCTTTACACAGTTCATTCACTGAGCTATACAGTTTCTATCATGTTTACTGCAGGTTGTATGCTGGTTATTCTTTTTTAGATGTATGCGAGGCAGAGGTGAAATAGAATTTCTGCAGAAGAAAAGTAAAACACTGGGATGTTTCGCTGATTACAGAAGTAGATCATATAGATCGTAATAAAGCAATGCATGTGACAAATTTACTGGAATCAGACCTGATTATAAGTGTTAGATGTCTGCTGGTTTGTATTCTATACATGTGAGTGATTTAAAGAATATTAAGATCTTATATGCATGTTTGATGGATGATAACAGTCCCTTGAAACCAAAGTTATTGATTATTCTCTGAGAATATGGAGACCTGTGACCCGGGACGCGTCACCACCTGTAGAGAGTGAAGATGATTTTTATGAGCTTTCAATTGAAGAATCCACAGGACAAGGAGAGTAGTTATAGCGAGAAGCCTCTGTTTTTCCTATTAGGATGTTGTTCCAGTACTAAGTGTTTGTCTGTAACAATTCGATAAGAGAACATGTTATGTACACTATTTCATCTTCCCTCTGAAATTTGGAGCGATGCCGTTTTTGTCTAAAATATGTAGGTTGCTTTAACATATTTTATTCTTGTGCGAAATCGTGACTACATTGTTTCCCAATATTTGGCTCTCTAACTCCTTACATGTTCTAGCTTCTATAGGTTTGGTTTACCACTTGTATTTATGTTATTTTTATACCAATATAATTTTAGCCGTGATTACATTTCACTTCACTAAACTTATTCATCGAACAATTTTTCGTAAAACCGGCTTGTGTTTTTAATTTGACAACACAACAACGATAGTTATTTATTCAAACACACATACATACTACTTTTGTTCACATTTTTTCACAAAGAAACTCAACTATGAGATGATTGGTGTTAGTTTCATTTTTAGATAGCAAAACAAGTATGTTAAATCTGGTGTAGTCTCCTCTTAATATGCTTGAAGCTAAATTAGCTTGCAAATTTGAATAAGGAATATATTTATTAAATGCGTATGATTTAATTTTATGCGTTAGTTGACACGTGCATTGCACGTGCACGATTACTAGTCCAAAACAAAGAAACCTGAACAGGGTAGCTGAGATAAGAAAGAAAACACGCGCTATGAATAGCTTGCCTGCCACTGAGCGCGTGACCCCACCACCTCCGCCTCCGCGCTTATCTCCTTCCGCCAGTAATCCCTTCCGGCCCTCTCCACCCGAGCGCCGTCGCGACCAACCACCGTCTACCTATATATGCATCCATCCCCGACTCATCCAGCCACACTCAACAGCTCTCTCTAAATTGAGCTACTTTACACACTCAAGAATCACAGAGGATCTCCACTTGCTCTCGACGCTAGCAGCTGCCACCGATGGACGCCGCCTCCCCGTCTAGTCAGGAGGAGCAGGGGCCGCACAGGACGGTGTGGTCGGAGCCGCCGAAGCGCCCCGCTGGGCGGACCAAGTTCAAGGAGACGCGCCACCCGGTGTACCGCGGCGTGCGGCGCCCCGGCCGGGCCGGGCGGTGGTGTGCGAGGTGCGGGTGCTCGGGACGAAGAGTTCCAGGCTTTGGCTCGGCACCTTCACCAGTGCCGAGATGGCCGCGCGTGCCCACGACTCCGCCGCGCTCGCGCTCTCCGGCCGCGACGCCTGCCTCAACTTCGCCGACTCCGCCTGGCGCATGCTCCCCATCCTCGCCGCCGGGTCGTTCGGCTTCCGAAGCGCGCGGGAGATCAAGGACGCCGTCGCCCGCGCCGTCGTCTCGTTCCAGCGGCAGCACGCGGTCGAGTCCCCGACGCTGTCGTCGTCGCCGACGCAGGCGATCGACGATGGTTTGCCGACGCTGATCGAGCCGTCCATGCCGTCAAGCGACTTGTTGGACGAGCACTGGTTCGGCGGCATGGACGCCGGATCATGCTACACGAGCATGGCGCACGGGATGCTCGTGGAGCCGTCGGCCACCAGAGCGTGGCGGGAGGACGGCGGCGAGTACAGGGAGTCGAGACGCCGGCGCCGATATGGTGCTACTTATTCGAATAAAATTAAGCAATGTAAAGTTTCGTTTTGTTTTGGGTATTTATGTTCTTCCAAATCTGGGAAGAGACAGAGTAGGCATCGTGTGCAGTTTTTCACCTACGTGTTCAATCTCTCATTGAGAAAGTCGCTTACTCCGTAGTATTTCTACTTTTGGGAAGGGCTCACTTTGCAGTTTGCACTCAATATAGAATGAGTACTAGTTCCATTATTGGACCTGGACCGGAGTGTGGATGAACTCCATGAACACTAAATAGTTTTAATGTTTAGTTTAAATTGTTGCACCAAAATAGAACGAGTTTACATATCGCTGCGTACACACACGCATATCCCAATTTATCACTATATATGCATTTACGTTAAAAAAAACTCTAGTATGCATAATTTATAGCGTATATTGAAGAACAAGGCCATGAAGCTTGAGCAGCAAATTCACAATAGTCGTCCCAGGGTTACACAGCTAACAGCTACTGTAAGAATAATCTTCCTTGGGTCAGAACTCTTAGGTAGAATTTGAGAATACAACACTCCTGTTATCATCAATGCAATGGAAAAACCTAAAATCAAAGTTGAGGACGAAAAATGAGTTAAAATATTGATAAACACCAAACTTAGTAAAATTGCTTCAATTGGAGAGAGAAAAAAGGCTAAAACAAACGTATAAACACATCCAAAGCCTACGCCGCTGCAACCAATCCAAAGCAATGATTGGTTTTTCTGTTAACGTTAGAGCCTTTAGAGGTGGAAGCTAATCTACATGATGTTGCCTTAAGAGTAGGAGAGCACGTCTTGTAGACCTAGCCTTGACTGCCTTGTGATTCAATCCGTTATTCCCTCCGTTTTTTAATTCAAGGCCACTAGCTACCAAAATTATTATTCTGTATCTATACAAGAACACAATATCAGTATCACTTCTTGAGAACAATTGATTAGATTTATACCTCATAATATGGTGCCTATTAGTGTTAATATTGCATGCAGGCCATAGAGAAACAAGCACCACATGCAACAAGATTTATTAGGGCGGAACACATGCTCTTTCCAAACCGTTAATCATGTTATTTATTAGTTTTCTATATTTTCTTGATATCTGAGAAATGAAGATAGTGACTTTGTATAAAAAACCGGAGGGAGTAGAATGTTTTAATTTTGATTCTAAATCATAACTTGAGAAACATGGTTAATGTGAATAGGGATAGCAAATTTGAATCTAAATCCTATACCATTGGGTTTTGCTAATTCTGAGTTAGCTAGTGTCAATCCAATACTATACCATTGGGTTTGCATCATGATTTTTTGTGCACCTATGAGTTGCAAGTTGGACAGTAACTATAATTTTTTTCTGTTGAAGGTGAGATTTTTTTTTTAGATAAAGGTTGAAGGTGAGATTGTAATAGAGAAAAAGTATCATGAACTGTAGATTTGCTACGTGATTCGTGCTAGACATGAGTTACAACATAGTTTGCGACTGAAATTTGATAACGTCACCTGAATTAGTCACACCCATCAAAATTTACGGGGCCAAACGATTCATTTGTTAGAAGAAAACGCTGTCCTGGTGTAGACGACGGGTGAATTCTTCGCACTCGTGGCTATTGAATGGGTAATATTTAACAAGTTCGCGGTCACCGTCGCTTTACTGCATCAGGTCGACGAACAGAAAACGCGGTTAGGGTAGAAAAAAAATACAACTTGTATCCTAGACCATGTGCTGAGCAAAAGGCAAGGTACCTTTCTTTCCTTAACGCTGCAAACCCCCCACACGTCGACACAGAGGAGTCACGGGCCACGCGTCGAATCGAGAGCGGCCAGCGCCGCAAAGCTTCGAGCTGTCCCCGCGCCGACGGGCAACACCGCCGTCGCCTTTCACACCGCGTCGTACAAAACTATAAGTAAGCACACTCCAGCCACTCCACTGATTTACTGAGCTCAGCTAGGTAGTAGCCACTCTCGCTGCTCATACTCCAGCGGCTACCTAGCCCTAGTACACCACCTGACCACCACCGCACCAGGCGACCCCGGCCGGCCGCCGGCCGGCAGCAATGGACAAAGACCCCGAGTACAACATGAGCTCGTATTCTTCGTCGTCCTCGCAGGAGCTGGGGATGGCGCTGTCCCCCACCTCGCCGACGCCGAAGCGCCCGCGGGGCGCACCAAGTTCAAGGAGACTCGCCACCCGGTGTACCGCGGCGTGCGTCGCCGCGGCAGCAACGGGAGATGGGTGTGCGAGGTGCGCGTCCCCGGCACACGCGGCGAGCGACTCTGGCTCGGCACCCACGTCACCGCCGAGGCCGCCGCCCGCGCGCACGACGCCGCCATGCTCGCGCTCCACGGCAGCACCGCCTCCGCCGCCGCGTGCCTCAACTTCCCGGACTCCGCGTGGGTGCTCGCCGTGCCGTCCAACATCTCGGATCTCGCCGACGTGCGGCGCGCCGCCATCGGGGCCGTCGTGGATTTCCTGCGCCGGCAGTCCATGGACGGCGGCGCCGGCGCCGGAGAGGCGGCCCTCGACGAGGGGGTTACCGTTGCAGCTTCGGCGGCGGACAATGCAGCCAGCTCGTCGGCGGCGTCCAAGCTGCCTCGTGCGAGTGAAGAGGAGTTTGAGGTGCCGGATGCGTTGGGGAGCGAGATGTTGGAGCTCCACATCGCCGGGGAAATGGGCCCGGGCACCTACTACGCCGACCTAGCCCATGGGCTGCTCCTGGAGCCGCCGGCCACCGTGGAAAGCTACGAGCACGGGGACTGCAACGACGGCGGAGGCGATGCGTCTCTATGGAGCCACTGAGAGATACTCCGGCCTAGCTAGTTTAGCTCCGTAGCCGCTTAATAAAATCGTGGAACATTTGAGAGCATGAAATCGTTGGGTCTGATCTTACACATACAACACAGCGGGCATGGATCATGGATGGAGAAGCAAAGCACAGTTCCGAATGAATCCCGTGGACAACACAGTGGACATGGATCCCGATTTGAGAGCATGAAATCGTTCGATCTCTTATACACACAACACAGTGGAAAACATGAATGGATCCCGATTTGCCGTGTCCGGTCGACTACCGCCTCCACGGTGGAGGTTGTTCCCTCCCGCGCGGCCGCTGTGCTGCTGACCCCGGTTCATTCTTCCCCTCACATCCGTCTTGCAGACACGTGGCGGCTAATTCGGTGAGACGACGTTGGTGGCTTCGGGATCGTTCTGGCGCATGTTTGGTGGGCGGCTAGTCTGGTGGTTTCGAGGCTCGTCCTCGTGGGGCTCCTGTGTTACCGTTCGTCCGGGGTTATGGAAGGGGTTTCGGGAGAAATCCTTGTCGATTAGTTCGACACCGACGTGGTGCCGCCTCCGGGTGGCATCCTTCCTTCCTGAAGGGCGTCGAGGCTACCCTTCGCTTCCCTCCGTGTCGGGGGAAACCCTAGGACCGGTGCCCTGGTCCGGGCAGCAGCATGGCGTCCCTTCTTGAAGGTGCTGCTTGGTACGTGTCGATTCGGTGCTAGGAGCGTGGTGATACTCTGTTGGAGAGGACGCAGCGGTTGCGGGTCACCTCGTTTAGTCGATCCGCCTATGTCTCCTTTTTGTTTCTTCTTCTTTCTTTGGGTGTATGTTTGCTGCCCCAGCATTGCAAGTTGGTTATATCGAGTGTTTGCTATTATTATAGCGGGGCTATTGCCTATTTCGTCAGTGGAAAACATGATCAAGAAAAAGGCAAACACCAGCTGAAAAATAAGACGGAGTACTAGAGTAGTTTTCTGACAACTCGCAAAATGCATGGTCCAGAAATAGCCGATTTACCTTCACCATAACGGGCAACTTCCACAAGGTCATAAAAGTAACCAAATTAATCCAGAAGATGTGGCCGAGACACACCCAGCTCAGCGACGTGGGGACCACCGAGTATCTTTTTCAAAATCGTTGTCGCTCTACGCGTGCTGTCGCTCAGTGGGGGAGGGTCACTGTGGTGTGAGCGAGGAAGCCGGCAGCTAGGACCGGTGCGTACGGTCTCGGCCTGGTACTATGAACTATGGAGCCACTGACAATCTCCGGCGAGCTCAACTATTTTCACTACTTGAGACTGAGAGCAGAGCATCTCCATCCGCGCGACCAATATAGCCGTTCGATAAAGTTGCCGGACAGGCGCTACTGGACGCACCAGCAAGCGTTGCCAGCGCCGCACCCCACCGTCGCTCCAATAGTTTTTCTGGAAAAAAAGAGATCAAATATAGACGAAACGACGATATTTCATTGAATCTGAAGGACATTTAACAAACTTAAACGAATTTGACAAACGAAATTTAACAAACTTAAACGGAATTTAACTAAATTTAAACTAAACCCTTAGACGCTAAATCTAGCGGCTCCGCCGGAAGACGCTCGACAAGGAAGCTAGTCCCGGCGACGGTGAAACCAGCTACACGGCAGCGTCGAGGAAGACGACCCTCCCGGCGGCGGCATGTCTTGCATGCCTCGATGATGTTCGGCCGCTGAGGAGGAAATATCATCCGCTCCGCCGTCGCTGAGGCTTCTGGTTTCACCCGCGGCGGCTCCGGCCTTGAGGACCGTAATCGCCGCCGTCGCCGAGCGTGGTGGGGTTCGATCTAGCGCGGCGGAGGGAGGCCTGATGGCCGCCTGCATTTCCTCCCACTCCGGCTCACCCCAGTCGCCGTCGATGTCGCTGTCGTCCGCCTCCGCCCCTGCTCCCGTGCCGGTGACGCTGCCGGCGATGGGGCTGCTGGGGCATGTTCCTGGGCCGGCGCCGGTGCCGTTGGTAACTGAAGATCGGGCACCGCGGGCACGCTCGCTCTGCGAGCCGAACAGTCCGCCGGTGGCTCGCATCCCGGCGGGGAAAGAAGTTGTAGAGGCGGCCCTCGTACTCAGCCTCCACCACGTCGTACCAGTACGGTGACGCCATGGAGTAGAAGGGATCGGCCCGCTGTGCAAAGGGAAAATCCCTCCACTGCCGTCTGATGTAGTGGAGGCGCGACGTCCTGGTCAGCCGCGGCGCCACCGGCACCTTCACAACGTTGAGCGCCCACCCCTCGGGCAGCTGCACACCGTCTCGCACCGGTATGTTGTTGTGGAGGTGTTCCTCCTCCTCTACCTCGGACAGCGTTCGCGTAGGCGCCCGGGATGAGCCGGCCGCACCAGACACGGCCGATAAGACGGCAGCGGGTATGCGTCCGGCGGCGGAGGCGCCTGGGATGAGCTGCCCTGCTCGAAGAGGCGCATCTCGTCCTGGAGGAGGCGCTGCAGTGTCTGAGAGGCGTTCCACTCATCCTCCTCGCACCGCATCTCCTGGGCGAAGGCGGACTCCATCTCTCGCTGTTCAGCGAGCAGGCGGCGCTGCTCCACCTGCGCTGCGCGCCGCTCGGGGGTTGCAGCGCGAGTGGCGTCGGACCAGTGGAAACCAGGGTACCACGGCCCGTGTGCCTTTAGCCCAGAAGATTACGCGTGGAAGAACAAGACAAGTCACCAGCTAAAGAGGCACGACGTGTGCCCTAGAGCCTCACGAAGGCATAGCCCGCTGAAGACCCCGGCCTCGAGAGGACAAAGTGGCCGCCAACCAAGTCTGCCCAAGAACCAGTCTCGTGAGGCCACCCTCACGAGGGAAGCATCCCCGCCAGGCCTAGGCGGGAGAAGAAAAGCAACAGCGCACCCGTGACTCCACGTCAGGGACCATGTGCGCCTGCTCCTCCTTCAGAATGACGCGCGCTCTGTGCCCCGCCGCAGAGCGTGCCGACCAAAACTTTTCTATTTGGTGATTAAAGGACGCCGACCATATACGGCAAGCAAAGTGAAGCCCAAGATCTTCCACTTTGGTGCAAGTCACCGACAAGACCGTGTGTCTGCGCCATGGACGGTGGCTTTAGCTGGGCTAGGGCAGTACGCCCGTAACATCTTTTGGTGCTATGTGGCAACCCTTCCCGCCAACGTCTTTGGGGAAGAGGACCAGAGCACTATCAAAGGGGCCACGCCGCAACCTTAGCAAGGATCCATCTCCGATCCAACTACAAGCTCATGTACTGTAACCGCTACAAGCAGTGCAATCGCAGACAAGCAGGAGTAGGGTTTTACACCATCACGGTGGCCTGAACATGGGTAAACCGCTGTGTCTCCTTGCCGCGTGTGTGTGTTCACCGAGGTCACCGAAGGTTCCGTCGATTGTGTGTTTCAGTCCCCTGTGTTCGAACTCACTACTCTGTGGGACTTTATTACGACACTTGGCGCGCCAGGTAGGGGACTGAGGAGCTTCTTCGTTTTCCTTCATCGTCATGGTCGACATTCACCGCAGGGCGGCCAGCCGGGTCGCCACCGAGCTTGTAGTTGGAGCGGAGCAGGGAGCGGAGGAGGAAGCAGACGCGGTTCCCCATGGTCCTCAAGGATGCTGCCCGCTCATGGCTCATGAATCTCCCCGAGGCCTCCATAGGGTTATGGGGAGAATTGTGCGAGCAGTTCGTCGCCAACTTCAAGGGCACGTACGAGCGTCCCCTCTTACTCAACAACCTCCGTGCCATGAAGCAGCGTCAGGGCGAGACGCTGCACAAGTACATCCAGCGCTTCAGCCAAGTCCACAACAGGATCTCGCGCATCAACGATGACGTTGTCATCGAGGCCTTCTCCGTCAGTGTCACCGACACCAAGATGCCTCTGTCGTCCTACTCCTTCACCTTGCCGACAAGTGCGACAAGGTAGAGGAGAGCCGCCTGTTTGCCCACAACTGCCCTGAGCTGGATGACCCCGACGCAGCAAAGGCCAAGAGCAAGACCAAGGAACCTGCCAAGCGTAAGGCACCAGCCATCCTAGGGGCGGAGCCTGACCCCGAGCCCGAGCAGAAGCTCAAGCGCGGAGAAGAAGACAACAAGAAGGGTGGAAAGTACTGCGGCTTCCACAAGTTGAACACTCACAATACCGAGGATTGTTTTGAACTCAGAAAGATTCGTGAACACCGCCAGAACCACCGTAATGATGAGCGTGGAGGCGATCACAATGGGGGCGGTAGTAGGATCGTGGCAACAATTACAACCAGCAGGGTCATTACCCTCAGAAGGGTTAGTACCCTCAGCAGGGTCAGTATCCTCTGTAGGCCAACCGCCCGCCCAGCCACAGCCTGAGGAGAACAACAACAACAACCTACCTGATGAAAGCGCAGGGGGCTACCAAAAGCCCCGTAGGTGGGCCGCGTGCATCCTCGGGGGAGCGCATGCTCCCATCTCCAACCAACACTTCAAGAAGCTCACTCGCGAGGTCAACGCCGCCCTCCCAAAGGTCGCCGCCGGGAAGCCCCTCAAGTGGTCGCAGTACAAAATCTCCTTCGACTCCAGCGACCACCCCAAGAACACTGCAGCCGTGGGCACCATTCTGCTGGTGTGCACGCCCACCATCAACAACGTTGTTGTCCCGAAGACACTCATCGACAGGGGACGGGCCTGAACGTTCTCTCCGTGGATACCTTCGACCTACTCCAACTGCCATACGAGCGCCTGATGCCGACAAGGCCCTTCTCAGGGGTGACGGACGGAACCACGGTGCCCCTCGGGCATGTGCGTCGGCCCGTCACGTTCGGCACCCAAGACAACTACCGCACCAAGCTGATCGACTTCGACGTCGCCCACATCAACCTGTCGTACAACGCCATCTTGGGCTACCCGCGCTGGCCAAGTTCATGGTAGTCACGCATCACGCCTACAACGTCGTCAAGATACCAGGCTGTAGCAGCAGCATCGCCATCCACTACGATGAAAAGGACTCGGTGCACACCATCGTGGACGTCTACAAGGTCGCGACTGCTATCTACCCTGCCGACCAGGACACCCTCGATCACATCGCGCCGTCCAAGAAGAAGCAGTTCACCTCTCAGGAGAGGGCCGCGGCAAAGAAGGCAGCAGCACAGTGCCTTGCCGAGGCCTACCCCGCCAAGCCATATGCTATCAAAGCACCTCCCGCCAAGACCCGCCCCACTAAGGCGCCACCCACCAAGGGGAATTCTTCCAAAGCACTCCTGGCTCCATGCGCACAGCAACAACATGGTCAGATTTAGTCGAAGTGTTTGTTGGGCTCCATGCCAAACCAGCTAGAGCTGCTGCAGTGTGCGGCTTCATCTCCATGTTCGCCTTCTTGACTATCAAGGCTACATTTTCCAGCTCTGCAGCTTCCACTTCGACGCTATTAGCAAGCAGCATCTCAACATAATCTTCAATCCAAAAAAATAATCACAGCTCCCAGAATACTCTTCGCCCCTCCCCTGCCAAATGGTAAATCGAATCCAGAGGCAAATCAGCATCACACATAGAATAGAATAAATCAAAACTGGTCGAAGCGTCGAACTAACCCTGTGATTTGGACACTTGAAGTAGATCCGGCCTGGGTTCAGATCCGAACGCGACACTCGACGAATCGCGTTCCGACAGCGGCAGCAAACGAACTTCACAAGCGGCAGATCTGACCCGGCCCCGGCGGCGCAGGAGGAGGACGCATTCGATCTCCCCGACGAGCTCATGCTCTTGGCCATGGAGGACACGAGTGCGGAGTAAAAACAAGCTGGAGCGGAGGAACAAGGGCGAATCGACAGTCTTTTATAATATCCAAGATAGTGCTAAAAAAGGAATTTTATATAAGCAACCTCGCCAACGGTTGTATACAAATGTCCGATGCCATTGAAGAACATATCGCAAACGGAGTCGAAAGAAACTCCGTTACCAACATATCGGCAACGGTTAATAATTCGCGACCGTTGCCTATGATGGCGGGACGCGGGCCAGCTTGCCTGGCGGGCGGGTTTTCTCACGCGGAAAGCGCGATTCTCCGTCGCCTAACTCGTGCCGTTTCCCTAGAGGGGTATCGGATGTGTCGTTCTGTACTAGTGCAGGACCCCGCCTCCCCAGTAGGAGGACTTGTGCGGCACCCTCCGGCAAGCGGTGGCACGCTCACCCCGGCATTTTTTGCATCTCCTGGTCAAGACATTCCCCACCGACATCTCCTCAGCACCAGTGCTAGGCCGAATAAGACTCCAACACACTTCGAGTGTGATCCCGTGTTCACCACGGCGGCTATTTTGATTCTTGAGGGTGCCACGCGACCACTACAGCCTCAATGAGACTCCTCTCCACGAGGGTCTCCTCGCCTCATGCTCATCACTACGGCCGTTTTGTAATGAACCTATTCATTCAACAGTAAACAATGCGCTTCGCGCCACGCATATCTCTATGTGTCCTTACCCTTTGTAAGCTGCTTATTTCTGGTACGCGCCTTCGATTCTACCTGGGTGTCACACGAGCGGGGGCAGGGGCACGGTGTCTGTGCTCGGGTCCGACCCTGCAGCTCTGAAAAACCCAAGTAAATCAAGTGTGAATTCGGGGGACACCCTCGTGCACGCCACCTCCAAAGGTCCTTGGTGCCTATCTTCTCAAGCAACACCAGGCACGGATCAGCAAGCGCGTACCGTCACAACCCTCGTTGCTTTGCCTTTGTCGCAAAACAGGACGCAGGAATCACTACGGAAAATGGGGCGAAGGACAAAAACCTCCTGAAGCACAGCCTGACGCTCTCCTCACAAGCCTCAAGAGGCCGCTGGCAGGAACCTCTCCTCAGGGTCTTCACCCCACAAGAAAGCTAAGTCATACCGTGCTCCAGAAAATCTGTTTTCCTTCCCGGGGCATCGTTGGTTTTGTCCCTTAAACTCCGTAAGCTGCTTGAGCGCCTAAATGGGGGCTCTTGGGGGTCAAACCTCAAGAGCTCTTACCGTCTCGCGAGACACAACGCCCTCTGGCCTTGCCGGGTACACGCCTAGCATACCAGCGTCGGTGTTAACACGTTCGGGTGCTGGGTCCCAGTGACGCAGAGCACGAAAATGGACAAAGTAACACAAAACCTCATGACGCTAGGAAGCAGAAGCTAAGTACGGTGAACATAAGTCTTATCAGTTACAAAACAGAAGTTCAAAAAGTTTTTCAACATGTCCCCAGGACATCACAGGTAGCTCAGTCAGTAGAACCATCCTGTTGGAGTTTTCCTCCCCGTCGCCAGACTCGCCGCTCGTACCTTCCTCGCCGGAGCTCCCGCTGCTACCATTGCTCGTGCCATCCTCGCCAGCACCATCGGCGTTGTTGCGGCGAGCGTACAAAGCTACCAGTGCCACCACGTGCTAATGCACCTCCCTCGCGAGCCCGGCAGAGAGCTCGCGCGGCACAGGTGCCAGCACGGAGCGAAGGTCAATGGCGGGGTGAAGCTGGTGCAGGTTGGAGAAGACGCGCTGGCCGGCGGCGGTTAAAAGGTCGCGGCACTCCTCCTCGACGATCTCATTCACGCCCTTCGCTGGCTGCTCCAGCTTCTCGACGAGGTCGGTGAAGTAATAGATATGGGCAGCGGTGTCAGCGCTCCCCGGGAGTATCGGGCTCGTGACCCCAAGGCGGCTCGCCACGGTGCGGGCACAAGAGGCCAAGTGGCTGAAAATTCTTGCGCGCTGGTCCTCAAGTGTCCTAGAGAGGGCTGCGCGGCCACGAGCCTCCTCGGCGACATGAGCGACAGGCCCCACCTGAGCTTGCAGAGAGTGCAGCTCAGCCTCCGCGGCCTCCCTCGCTCCCGTGGACGCCTCTAGAGAAGCTATGCCACCAGATCATGTCACTTACTCATCCAAAGCGACCCTGCGTCGCCTCTTCAGGCCCGTTGGGGGAGAAGACGCGCGAGTGGCGTCTCCGCCAAGTCTTGTGGTAGCCCCCTGAGGGCCGCGGGAGGCCGGTTTCCCAACGCGAGGCCCGCCGTGAGGACGGGCAAGTTCCTGAGCGGGCCCCACGGCGGCGTAGCCTAGAGCCCCGGTCAACACCGTTCCGTCCACGGAGCTGTCATCGTCCGAGTCGAAGATAGCCCTCCGGCGGCGTGACGGCGGCAGCGCCTCCACAACGTCGAAGGCCGTGATCTCAAGGGGGTTTCCCCGCCGCCCTACTAGACCAGCGGGGGCTAGACCCCACTCGTCGAAGCGAGGCATGCCCACAACAATGGCGTCCCTGTCGGCGGCATGCTGACGGTACAACGGGAAACCAGCCTAGCGAGGATTAGCTCAATCTTCCCCGTACAACCTCTGAAGCACTGCGGCAACCGACTCCCCGAAGGAGTGTCGAGGGAAAGCCGCATCCATTCCCGTGGACCAGAGTACATCCACACAGGATTACCGTGCCGCTGGAGGGGAGCGATACGGCGCCGTACAAAATCCTTGACCACCATGGGCCCTGTAAGACCGGCGTCGCACAGAGCTCTCATGCGGTCCATCAAGGCGTCGATTCCCCCCGGGAGAGCGACAAGCCGGCGTGCATCACGGCAGGCCCGGTGGGGATGTCGAAGAAAGCGTTGATCTCCCAGGCGCCCAAGTACACCCATCTTCACCGGAAGTCCGCCATGTGTGTCGCCTCTCCCAAGGAAATGAAGAATGGCGCCATCTCTTCCACGTGCTCGAAGGCGACGCAACCCGAGAGTTGTGCACCTACGATGAGGCACAGCCGGAAGAATCCCCTGAAAACCTCCACCGAAGGCACGATACCTAAAAACACCTCGCAGAGGAAGGCGAAGACGGCGAGGGTAAGCACAGAGCTGGGATGGAGGTGCAAGACGTGGATCTGGTAATGCTCCAGGATAGCCAAGAAGAAGAACGAGAAGGGCGGAACCAAGCCGGCAAGAATGGCGTCAAGGAAGAACGGGTAGGAGGCGTCCCCCAGCTCGGCGGTGGAAGCCGTCCCTGGCCGCACCAAGGTTGTGCCCCACTCGTTCATCACGTCGGCCACTCGCACCCGCACTTGATCCAGTGCCGCCTCGCTGACATGCGGGCGGACGAGGGCCGGCTCGGGCAACTCCGCATCAGGGACAACCTCCTTGCCCTTACGGGTTTGTGGCTGGCCATGGAGGAGGAGAGAAGGTGTGAAGATCTCGGTAGCACGGAGAGCTTGAGGAGGAGGAAGGAGGCGAAGCACTCGAGTGTGGAAGCAATGAAGATGACGAGACAGCCGCATCATGCGCAGCTTAGGTTTTATGTCAGCCCGGGTAGTTACCGAGGCATCGCGGCCATCGTGGGTGCATGCGCACGGAACCGCCGCGCCACACGTCAACTCCTGGGCCCAGCATATTCTTTGGGCCCGTGCCCCTTCGCATCCGACGGCCAGGATGCGCGCACGATGCGGGCCCGGGGGCTACTGTCGGTCCAGTGGAAACCAGGGTACCACGGCCCGTGTATCTTTAGCCCAGAAGATTACGCGTGGAAGACCAAGACAAGTCACCAGATAAAGAGGCACGACGCGTGCCCAGAGCCTCACGAAGGCATAGCCCGCTAAAGACCCTGGCCTCGAGAGGCCAAAGTGGCCGCCAACCAAGTCTGCCCAAGAACCAGTCTCGCAAGGCCACCCTCACGAGGGAAGCATCCCCGCCAGGCCTCAGGCAGGAGAAGACAAGCAACAGCGCACCCGTGACTCCACGTCAGGGACCATGTGCGCCTGCGTCTCCTTCAGAATGACGCGCGCGCTGCGCCCCGCCGCAGAGCGTGCGGCCAAAACTTTCCTCTTTGGTGATTAAAGGACGCCGACCATCTACGGCAAGCAAAGAAGCCCAAGACCTTTCACTTTGGTGCAAGTCACCGACAAGACCGTGCATCTGCGCCATGGACGGTGGCTTTAGCTGGGCTAGGGCAGTACGCCCGTACCATCTTTTGGTGCTATGTGGCAACCCTTCCCGCCAAAGTCTTTGGGGAAAGAGGACCAGAGCACTATAAAAAGGGCTGCGCCGCAAGGATCCATCTCCGATCCAACTAAAAGCTCATGTACTGTAACCGCCACAAGCAGTGCAATCCCAGACAAGCAGGAGTAGGGTTTTACACCATCACAGTGGCCTGAACCTGGGTAAATCGCTGTGTCTCCTTGCCGCGTGTGTGTGTTCACCGAGGTCACCGAAGGTTCCGTCGATTGCGTGTTTCAGTCCCCTGTGTTCGAACTCACTAATTCGTGGGACTTTTCCACGACAAGCGGCTCACTCGCGCCGATCTTGGCGGGCCGCGGAGGCCAGCTGCCGGCGGACGATCTCAGCGTCGCTGATCAACGGTGCGGCTTCGGTGGTTGTTGCCAGCCATTGTTGCTAGTGTTTAGAGGAGAAGTGTGAGAAGTGTGAGGAGAAGAGGCTCGCGGGCGTCGTTTTATATCCACCGGGGAGCGGGATAGGCTTGCGCCGCATTAACGCCGCCACCGGCTCGTCTGCCACGCGCATTGACACCAACGACACGTGCGCGCCACCGCCTGACCTTCCAATGCTGCTCTCGACGCGTCGCGTCGTCTGCGCCCGCCTGGGGAGCCGCTGCGTAAAAAAACGGGCGTATCTGCCACAATAAATCCGCTGACCGGCCGTTAGGCGACTAACACGTCGGGCCCACCCATCGGGTTTCGACGAGGCGCGCGTTGCCGCAGTTGTCGGACGCCCGCTTGCGTCCCTAGAACCTGGGCGCGAAGCGGGGTTGCCGGACGCTCTATTGGGACGTGCCGACAACATTTGGCCTATTGGGCGCGCCGCTGGGGGACGGTTTGGTGTCGGCGCGCCAAAACTCCTATTGGGAGCTGAGTTGGGCGCGCCAGTGGAGATGCTCTTATAATTTCTGCGTAGTAATAAAATTGTGGAGCAAGCAAACAAACATGTCGAGCAACAAACATACCGGAGCAAGCAAGCACGGTTTTGTTTTTTTTTTTCTGAAAAGGGGAGTTAACCCGGCGTCTGCACCGAAGAGATGAATACGACGTTATAAATATACAAGCCAAAACCGTCAAACAACAACAAAGCATCACAACTACCACCAACTATAGAGAAATCAGCAGGACCTTATTACGCAAACCCATTGCGAGCATGTAGATCAAATCGAAGACTCTGGCCAGGTCTGCAATAGACGCCGTCAGGACATGCCACACAGCGCCACCGCCTGAGCGCGTCCATTATCACCCGCATGACGCCAATACTATGCTGCAACACATGCTCCAAAATGAAACCCCAAGAGGGAGCTCGACACAGATAGTGTCGCCATCGTCCGATCTATAAGGCTCAGATCTAGAGTTACCCCCGGTGGAGCATACCGAGCCTTCGACAAGGAGACGAGAGTTGCAACGATTATGTTTTTGACAAGGTAACGACGCCATGATGCACCGCCATCGTTCCCATGACTGAAACCGGATGGCGGTTTTCACAGGTAGCTAAATTCCCACCGTCTAGATGCCGCAGCCGGAGCAAAGCTCCGGAAATAGGCTCAATAACAAGCACCAGAAACCTGCACGTGGGATTCCCACGATCTGCCACACCCCCTCGCCGTCGCCCGAAGCGCCTCCTGGCCAGCACCCCCAAATGAGGGATGCCGCCGCCTAGCTTAAAGGAGCCGCTCCGAAATTCGTTTACCGCTGGTCCACCGCTCCCAGTTCCCACCGGAGCCCACAACAAGCACCGCAGCCACTGCCCCACACAGGTCATAAAGATCACGGTGAACCACTGTGGGAGGTAGCAGAATTCCACCGCCGTCCTCCGCAAGAGGGCTTTGCCTGCGACGTTCATCCCGCGACTGTGAGGGAGGAGGTGGAAGGAGGGTGTGGCGGCGGCGATGATTTATGTTTTCTGCGGCCACCGTCACAAATGCGGCGCGAGGGAGACTCTTTTTTGCCTAAAAACTGGAGTAAACTGTTGTATGAAACGATTCGTAATAATTGATCCGGAAAGATACTAGTAACTAGAAGTGGCGTTTTGTAGCCCGAGCTAAAAGTAGCTCGTTTTTTTTTATGTCGGCTGAATAGTGCTAGTCGCAAGAAAATGGTCCATAAATCGTTCACATATGGTTACCAAAACGGGCAACTTCCACTAATAGTAGTACGGAGTACTTAGCTATACTACTTGGTACATGAATGGAGGTGGTGATCCAAGTACTAAGCTAGGATCAAAGGGAGTAGAAAACATCAATCTTATTATATACAGTATTAGGATAAATCCTCTACCTGCTCCAAACAAGAGGGCTGAGGGCACGGAAACGAGAAAAGAAAAGGCGCGCTGCGATGAAGCTGCCTGCCACTAGCATAGGTCGTTGCGTCCGAGAATAGGATCTTTTTCTCCACTCGCGGTGACCATAACGGGCAGCTCCCACTGGTTCGTTCGTTCCTTCGTGTGGATTAGATATGCTATATATGCCGGTACGCTAATTAATCGACAGGATCTAGTGCTAAACACCAATCCTAGTCCAGGCGGTTAAAGTTCTCTGTATCACTCACACAGTGGGGGTAGCTAGCTTAATGCGATCGTGAGGGAGCACGCTGCTACACCACGTCGCGCTCTGGGCCCCTTCCTAAATGATGTGGCCAATAGGAGGCGAGATGCCAGATTGTGATGTATGTTGCCTCGTTTAGATATTTATGCTGCTCTGAGATGAAGTTCGTTATACAATCTGTTGTTGGAGAAGTTTTTGGTTTTGAACTTGGTTGATATCCATATATGGCACTTAAATGATGTCTTCTCATCTCAATGTCAACCTTGGTGTTTTATTTCAAATGGTTAGTGGTGTTAATTTGAAATAATTAGTTCATCATCCTTTGAGAAACTAGCACAGCGATGCAAGGGCATCATGCATGTTTAACGTGTTCAAATAACTGACTAGTAAATATATAATTTCATGGACATCGGGCTTCTTCCGTTGAGAGGGATTTCACATTATTTTTTAACCATTAGGATCCTGAAAAAACTCCTTGTGTAAGTCGTTTGCTTCACATGATGGGATTTATTCTAAGAAATTGTATTCTATTTTGGAGTTTATCCCCCACAAATCTCTTAACGAAGTTATATTCGCTTTCTTATGGCGATGTAAACTACACATTTCGTTTGGAGAGGCTATGCATTCAGACAACCATTCTCTGCTAGCTCAAGACCACTAAATTTATCTCCATCTTTTGGGTTGATCTTGAGGTGATCACCAAACATTCGTAAAGTTGTTGCGGTCAATCCACATATTGAATGCTCAGCAATGACGCCTAACTTGCTAGGCGATACAAAATCTTCATGAGTAACAAGCAGATCTCCAAATCTATAATCTGCTCTTATTTGTTGCTCAAATAAACTCACTCTTATATCTCAAAGGATTTCTAAAGAACACGAGAGAGAGAGAGAGAGAGAGAGAGAGAGAGAGAGAGAGAGAGAGAGAGAGAGAGAGAGAGAGAGAGAGAGAGAGAGAGAGAATGAAAACTTGGTAAGACAAGTAGATCTGATCTAGAGTTCATCTCAAAGTCACAGGGTAGGGTCTTATTTATAGGCACGCCCAAGAATCTAGCCGTTGGTGGATATATGCTTTTCACATGAAGCATTACAATGGGAATTTGTTGGTGTTTCATCAATGTGTTCCATGCGCAAGCAACAAACACATAGAGAAATTTTCCATGAAAAGATGATTAAACTCTTCGGACAGAAATTACCATACACTTAAGCACTTGGCTCAACCCTGGTTGTATTTGAGGCCTTGGCCAAATATACTACGTATTCATCATAGTTCTTCAAGTCAATATGTATGTTGTTTCTTAGATATTGCTGAAAAGCTGAGTATATCACAGCTTCGGAAGCTATGAAGGAAGTTATCCAGCTTAGGAAATTACTAGTAGAATTCGGCTTGGTTCAAGGTGCATCCAATATTTTAGACGTTCATTGACAACAATGGCATTATCGCGCTGACCAAGGAACCAATTCAATACTAGAGAAACAAGCACATACTTAGGCGTTTTCACCTTATTCGAGAAATCATTGAAAGAGATGTGAAAATAGGCAAATTACACAAGGACACATATGTATATGTTGACAAAGCCTTTCCAGTACGCACCAGGCGCACGCAATGACAATGTGTATGAGATAGTTAAATGATTGACTCTAGTGTAAATGGGAAACTACAGGATATACACCATAGAGGCAATCATGTGATCATGATATTACCAAGTGTATTTAAGTCATTATTTTCCTTGAACATCATCTCGAATACATGATTTGGTTATGAAACTGTAGATTTTATGATGCTTGTGTTTATAGTTCCTAGTCGATAAGATTATGGGGACACATATTCTTGACAAGTATACGACTCGACGGTGACTCGGTTTCACAAACTATGTGTATGGTGATGCCGATCCAATAGTATTGATTTTGGTAAAGGAGTTACCGAGTCGGACTGACCCATTTGAGTCGCAACGAGCGACTATCAGATGTTAGTGATGAGTGGATTGTATAATCATTTTTGTACCTTGTTTGAACTAGCATGCACAATTTATGGGTAGAGAGCAAGAGACAAAACTAAAATAGGTCACTTCGCAACCAAAAAAGGATGTCATGGTCTGACCCAACATGAATCAGGGCAAAAACATACTTTTATCGTAGTTGACTGTAAGCGAAGTGGCATCTGAAAAGGCTTGAAGCACAGCTTTGAGGTTGCGGAGCTCTGCTTGTAGGATGGATGATAGTAAATGTGTCATTGGCATATTGAAGAACAGGTTAAGGAAGGGAGTCAACCAAAGTGTTGCGGAACTGCCCACCCAAGGACGAAGTGAATAGCTAATGAAGAACGTCAAGAACTTCAAGACTAAGGTAGGGGAGAAAGGTGGTCGCCTTGCCACAAATCGTTGTATGATTTGGAAAGGAATAAGGGGCGAGACTTACCATTAAGAAGGATAGCAGATTAGGTAGAAAGATTTAGATCGTTGATCCAGCTGCACAAAATTGGTGGAACCTTCTTGCGAAAAGGATAACATTCAGGATATCCCATGAAATGGAGTTAAACGACTAACGGAAAACCAATTTAAAGGTGATGGCCGGTTTTGTTCCTTTGTGGCAGCATAAATAAAAATTTCGCCAATACAACTGTTTTGATAAATCCAATTTGCTCAGAATGAACAATATTTCGAATCATGGGTTTCAGGCGGTTTGTCACGCACTTGGAGCAAAGTTTAACACGCAAGTTTTGAAGCGATTGGCCGAAATTGATCGGGGCATAGACCACTCCGTGGTAGGCCTAACAACACTCAGTGAACACATCAAATCTTATGGCAACAGAAAGTATATATGACGTGCGATCAAGATTCGACATGGTTGTTGGTTGAAAAGTCATGGTGCCAGATGGCAGCACAAAAGGATCGCAACAAAACATATCAACTATTTTCCCATGTATTCTGCTCTAGAAGATTAATTGTCTGGGGGTCGTACAGTAGCCGAGTACTGCTCGTGCGGTCGTAAATCGTATGGTCTTGAGGCGCCTATGTACGCTTCACGTGTCACCTTAGGCGGATAATCAATGCTTCGTGCATCTATATGTCATCATGACATCATCTTTTCTATGTTGAAAATGAAAAGAGATTATTGTGTAAAATTGCAACCACCAGGAATTATTGTGCTTGAGATCGATCTTGCATACATGACGAGATAGTGTGGGATTTCGTCCTGGTTTTTATATTATTAATTGAATATCGTAAGGCTTTTCCGACATGCAATGGCTTACTTTCATATTAACTGCCAATTATATCTATCTTGCAACTTTCCTTCTACTAGCAAGAATAAAATTTACTCCGTAGTAGTTATATCCAAGATACATCTCCTACAATTGTATCCATGTTACACATAGGGTGGTCACCATGCCAAACACCATGGTCAACCTCATAAAATTTAGTCAGTTTGTGAGCTGTCCTATTGGCTTCTCTAGTAAAATGAGTGAAACTAACATGAGCAAGAAAGAAAGCAGCACTCTTCATGAATTGCACTTAGTGCATCTCCAGCCATCCCCTAGCGCCTCCAAGAGACCAAATAGCGCTGTTTCGCCTAGTTAGCGCTGAAATCCTCCCAATCCCTCCCTCAGAAGCCCAAATAGCGTCGTTTGGTCTTTTTTTTAGCGCCCAAATAGCACCCAGACCAATTGTAGCCAGGCGAGCGAGCAAGAAATAAACGCCGGGCGGCTTGGCGCCTTCTTCTCCGGCGGTGTTCGGCGGTGAAGGTTCTGTTCAGGCGACGTGGAGGTTCAGCGGCGATCCCTGAAGCTGCTGTTGTGCTGGATGTCGTTGGTTCGTACTGCTGTGTATTTCTGTTCTTCCTTTGTATTCTTGTTTGAATACGCAGCTGTAATCCCTTTCAAAAAAAAAAAAACGCCAGAAAATGAAGGGGAATCCGTCTCTCCGGGCCTCCATGGGCTAAGCAGGTGAAGCGCAGGTGCACAATCGCCATCTCAAGCAGGAAGCTACCACTGCTTAGCGCTGCAAACCCGCCGCGTGTCCACCCTGACGAGTCACACGAGAAAATATCTAACGCCTCCTGCCTCCCACGCGTCGGCTCCATAGCATCGCAGCAATGCAAATATAATTCCATGGCCACCAGCTGCGCGCCACCATGTCTTGCCCTCGTCATGCCTAACTACTCACTATAAGTAAGCTCACTCTGCGCGCCACACTCATCTACCAAACAATCTCTCCAGCTCAGCAAGCTCACACTCCACACTCAAGCGACCGATCGGCAGTAGTTCAGCAGCTAGCAATGGACACGGGCATCGACTGTTGGGCGAGCTCCCCTTCGTCTGCCACGTCCACGCACGAGCTCGGCGCGGCGCACCCGAAGCGCCCCGCCGGGCGCACCAAGTTCAAGGAGACGCGGCACCCGGTGTACCGCGGCGTGCGGCGCCGGGGCAGCAAGGGGCGGTGGGTCTGCGAGGTGCGCGTCCCCGGCAAGCGCGGCGAGCGGCTCTGGCTCGGGACCTACGTCGCCGCCGAGTCCGCCGCCCGCGCGCACGACGCCGCCATGCTCGCCCTGCGCGGCTGCTCCGCCTCGGTCTCCGCCCTCGCGGGCCTCAACTTTGCGGACTCCGCGTGGCTGCTCGCCGTGCCGCCGTGGCTCGCCGACCTGGCCGAAGTCCGGCGCGCTGCCGTCGAGGCCGTCGCGGGCTTCCTGCGCCGGGAGGCCGCTTACGGCGCTGTCGCCGTTGTCCCCGTCGTCGACGAGGTCACCGCCATCGTGTCCTTCCCGTCGTCCGTGCACAATGCCGACAGACTGTTTGAGGTGCCGGATTACTCTGCGTTGGACCTGGGCGGAGGCGACATGTTCGAGCTCGACATGTCCGGGGAAAATGACTTGGATACGTACTACGCGGGCTTTGCCGAAGGAATGCTCCTGGAGCCGCCGCCAACGCCGTACTGGGAAAACAGAGAGTGCGGCGACGGCGCAGGGGGTGACGCCGCCCTCTGGAGCTACTGATATCCACGATGATCTTCCTGTACAAAAAATCCTTATTCTCGGGAATATATCTTCTTGTAGATTCATAGATGAGTTTTGCGTGAGAGATGGTTTTGATGTGATTGTCTGATGCCTCGGCACCAAGTGTTATAAATCGGTGAAATTTGGGGTTCTTTTCCTCTTCTTTCATGCAAAAGCAGACCTCCTGCTGTTATTGTCAAAATAGAATCACTCACCTGTGGAACCAATTGAAACTGCTTCAAGAACATCGTTTAAACCATCGATCGACTGAAAACATTAAAAAAAAACTGATAACAATTTGAACGCAATATAAAATGGAGAGGGAAACGGTTGGTTGAAAAGAAAATGGTGGTTCCAAAATCCAAACCGGCCGGGGTAACCATAACAGGCAACCATGTCGAGAGAAATATCTAGTCCTAGACTAGTACGCCAATTGCAGAAGTCGTGTGGTAAAATCAAAACAAAAAAATCGTGTGGTTCTAGAGCCATCCAGGTGGTCGATCAGCTGCAACCGGGCCCTGAATCTTTCCCCAGACTTCATGTCAAAATCCTTCGTCGGAAGCGCACGATGTGACGCCTCGCTCGTGGTGGATGTGGAGGGGAAGCAGCTCACTCTCACCACACGCTGTCGCACTCGCTGGCGGCCCCTCCTTCCCAAATGAAAATGCTAATGGCCAAGATGCAAATATGTATTTCTTTCTTTCTCCCGAACCCTCTCCTCCAGCCCCGTTGAAAGTCGCCACCGCCGCCCGGGCCCTCCCGCCGTCCTCTCCGCCGAGTAGCCGCCGTAGATGGACTAGGAGTGGCGCCGGTTTAGGATCTGTATATAGTAGCAGTAGATCTTGTAGTTTGTCTTGGCGTGATGCTGGTTTTGGGCTTTATGCCTGTCGTCGGCTGCTTGCCGGGAGAGGAGTAGCGGGTCTCTCTGGCAGATCTGCTACGCCTGGCTGCTGATCTCTCTCACGGCGGTGCTCCTTCGGGTGGAGCCGGATGCAGTGGGGAGGACGGTGGCGGGGATCTCCTTCTTCAATAAGGCCTTTTCTTTTGGCAGGTTTAGTGCAGGTGGCCATGGGCAGCGTGCTACCTCTCACAATCAAGGTGATCTGGGAGAGGTTGGCCAGCTTTCTGAGAGTTGCCTCGTGCTGGAGCTGCTGCTGGGGAGCTTAGGGTCCACCTCGTTGCTTCATCCCCCTCCGGCCGGCCGTGGAGGCGAGGGGACGGAGATGGCGACGACAGGGCAGGCGGCCTGCTCCCTCCTTCCAAAGCGCAGCCACCGATGCAACCGATTTGTCTGCGTGCCCCTCAACCTCCTGGCCGGCCGTGGCGGCGAGGAGGTTTCGGGTGGCATGACGAGATTTTGGTTGCGAAAGTGGCTTTATCTGGACGCCGGTGCTGCGCTCGTTTGGAGCGACATCTCGACGGCCTCCATGCCGCCGACTATGCAAGCTGAAGGGCAGCCGCTCCACCTCTTTGGAGCTTCTCCTCGACGACCTTTCGATGGCGAGAGGCCACTCAGTCGCCGAGATCCATGGCTGTAGGGCAGCCGCTCCCACCCTGCTCGCTGCGCTGCTGGCGAAGGGTGCTTATCCTCCAGGCCGTGGTGCCGACACGGAGGTCTTCCGGCTCCGAGACGGCGTGCTCCCGCTGTTCCACCCCAAGTGGCGTAGTCCCCGGCGGTGGCGCAGTTGACCGTGCTCGGCGGCGTTGTGGTTGCGGTGGAGAAGGAGCTAGAAGAGATCCAGGACCTGATTGCTTCCTTGCTGTTAGTTCTAGGGTCTCTTTTGCAATTTGTCAGGGCCAAGTTGTAACCCCTTTTCTTTATGAGGCCCTTTCTGTAATTGTACTCCACCGACGGTAATATATGCAGCATCGGGGTCTTTCTAGACCCCTCCCTCTTTTCAAAAAAAAAAAGATGCAAATATGTCACGTCGTACCTTGCTTAGATTTTTTTTTGAACAGGATACCTTGCTTAGATATTTTGACACTCCGGAAAAACCATCATCTGGAAGCTCTCCTCCTCGGGGAATCATTCGAATGGCAACTCTTGGGTTGCTGGTTTTGCCCTCTTTGCAAACAGGTCCAAGAATTAATTAGCGACACATCTACTCTTCAAAGTCCCATGTCAACAATAGCGTTTGTGAACAGGTTTCTCTCCGACCTACTCCCTCCGTTTTTTTAATATAATATGTTTTAGCCTTTTTCCACATGCATATATATCCATATGTATCTAGACATGTTTTAGTTTGTATGTGCACTCACTTTAGTGGAATCTAGTCAACATGTGCAACACGTAAAACATCTTATATTTAAAAACAGAGGGAGTAGAAGGTAGCGGGAACCAAGCTCAAGCTACTGGTTAGCAAAGGAGACCGGTGAATGCTCAAATGAGGAGGTGGATTGCACCTTCGAATGGTTATACCAAAGTTAAGGTAGATGCGGCGGGTGGCCAAATCTGAAGTAAATTGGGCAATAGGTGCGGTCTGTCGATCGCCAGACTGGGTGTTCTTAGGAGCATCAGTCACGGTGTACAACGGCATTATTCACCCATGGACATTGGAAGGTCTTGCATGCAGGGAGGCGCTCGATGTCGCAGATGATCTCGTCCTGGGAAGAACCTATGTGGCGTCGGATTGCCTGGAGGTGGTCAACGGCATCCAGAATGATCACCTAGGAGTTTTTGGATGCATATTGATGGATATCAAGGACATGGCTCGGCTGGGGTGTGATACATCTTTTTTTAAAGAAAACGGGCAACATTGCCTCATTTTATTAAAAAAGTAGGAGGGGAATTGACCGGTTCATTAACGAGAAAACGGCCGAAAACCGTTACAAGTGCACCAATGTAGTCCTGAAAACACCACATTGGGCAGACCCGGCCAACTTGGCTACCCACAGGAAACACACACCGCTGAGGAGAAAAACACCATCAAGGTCATCACCGAGCGTCATCGTCGTCACTCCTCCCCGAGCAAGCGATTCCGACTACACCTTGGACGACCACCGACGACGTCCTCGCCACAGCCGACGCCGAGAACCATGTCGGCCTACGCCAAACAGTCGACCCAAAGCGTCGAGAAAGAGGCAGCTCCGACTTCGACGAAGAGCTTCACCGGAGAACGATGCACACCTTGCATCGACGGAATCCGCGAGGCCACAGTAGAAAAAGTGTCATCGTTGCCAGCCTATCGGTGACGCAACACGGACTATTGGTGACGAAGGACATGCCGCGACTCGGCTCCGCTCACCATTGTCATCGTTGCCGCACAACTCGCAACGCCACGAAGCACCCCACATCCAACCACTGGTCCCTCGATTGGTGCGCACCTCCAAGAATGATGCCCCCAAGGGGGAGACGACGCCGTAGCCTCGACACCATCCGATCCATGGATCAAGGGTTTCCCCCGGAGATAGCGGAGGTGGTGCATGCTTCACCTCGGTGAAGCTTCAAGAAGGGGCGACGCGAGTCGCCATCACCGGCTCCGACCACCGGAGACAAGCTTTCGCCCGGATCAGCCAAGCATCACCACCACCAGATTGACCACCCGCGTGCCACACCGGCGGGAGGCAAAGACCTCTCCCGCACGAACCCTCCAGAGCAGCTGTCCGCACCAGCAGATCGACGAACTGCCATGGCCCTGAGCTCCTCCCGTGCCCACTTAGAAATAGAGATAGACGCGTCCACGAACTGGAGGCACACCACCAGCCTCCTTGTCTGCTCGGAGAAGACCAACGCGCTGGCACGATGCCAGCCTAAAGCACCCTGCAGCCACCACCGTCGACCTAGGTGGATGCCCCGGCCACCACACCTCTCCCTGGCCATCACCGAACTTGCCTCAATCAGATCTGGCGCTGGATCCCTCGATCCCCGCGAGCCAGATCGAACAGGCGAAGCACCACGGCGCCACCGAGCAAGCACGCGACCACCATGCTCCGGAGCCGCCGCCCCGGCCTCCGCTCGCTGCAGCAACGGCCGCTGCCCCCAGCCACGATTTGCCGCCCCGCAACGACCTCCAAGACGAAGAGAGAACCCCCCACGACCTTTGGCAGCGGGGGCCCGCCACCACCGCGCTGCAGCCGGCGGCAGCGGCGGTGAGAATAGGCCGGGGAGGGCCGAGCGGCGGCGCGGGCGTTGTCGTGGGTTTGTCACGTCAGATGTCATGGATGACTTCGTAGGTGTGGGATTTACGCGAGTCAATCGTCTCCGAGCTTGGGATCGCAGGAACAAGGACGAACACAGATTTACCCAGGTTCGGCCCCTCAATGTGAGGTAAAGACCTACTTCCTGCCTACCCTAGATTGGTATTGATATGATATATGTGGTGTTACAATGGAGGCGATCCGATCTGGGAACTCGCCGTAAGAGCTAGGGTTTTAGGGCTTGATAGCTTGACCCTGTCTAAGTCCTGCGAGTCCTCTTTATATACACAGAGGCTCGCTAGGTTACAAAGGAAACTTCCTCCACAAGGAATACATCGACTGGAACCTACTAGACTAACTCCTCCTCACGTCTTCCAGGATATGTCTTCTAGATCCTTCTCCTTGTGGCGGTACGATATTGGGCTTGCTTTCATGCAGGCCTTTATTGTGCGAGTAAGCTGAGTCGCACTTTATCAAATATGGGCCGCGGGTTAATCTACAAAGTATTCCCCCGACATTAGCCCCCAAGTTCAGCTTGGACTTCGGATGAAGGCTTCTTTGTCTTATTGAACTGTTGAACCGCTCACATGAATGTCCCAGCTGAACTCCAATTTTTGTATCGCCATTTGCGACTTATAACCTTCTTAGCGGCTCAAGGGCGCGACTCATCTGGTCGTGCCTGTTGGTTTTCAGATCTGAACGTCTTCCGCTGGGCTTTTTAGTTGGCCCATCGCCTCCCTGGCGCTCTACTTCAGTTACGCCGCCGCTACTCTTCTCCGCCGCCTTTGGTTCCGCTTCTTGCGCTTGCAATCTTCTGGCGAAAATCCCCTTGGTTGAAAAGATGTCTCGCCGTAGTTGCAACTGGGAAGGCTCGTGGATTGATGAGGTATTTTTGGAGTCTTTGGCCGCTCGCGGCCTTCTTCCTCCGAGGGATCAATGCGAATGGCGCGCCGCTGGCGAGGAGATAATTCCCGATCCGCAGCCAGGAGAAGTGGTGATTTTTGCGGAACACGTCGAGCGCGGATTCAAGCCCCTGGTTCTCTCTTCTTTCGCTCCCTGATGCAGCGGCTGGGTCTTCGCCTTCATGACATCGGTCCCAATTCAATATTGCAAGTGAGTAACTTCCACGTTCTTTGCGAAGATTATTTAGGCGTCTCTCCTTCAATAGACTTCTGGCTCGCTCTCTTTGGCTGCAATAGTCAAAGAGAAGCAACAGATGCTTCTTTCCTCCAATGTGGCGCCATATCTTTCCAACGCCGTAAGGGTAGTATTTTCCCAAAGCTAGCCCTTGCCAAAAAAGTTAAGGATTGGCAAAGAACTTTCTTTTACTGCAAAGACACTTCTCCTGAGGGCGAAATTCGTCTCCCCCTTGGTCTCCACTTCCTTTCGAGGCTACCTCTGCTTTGTCTTCCAAGCCCGATCCTTCTTCGTTGCCCTCCATCGAGATTCTTTTAGATAAGGTGAGGGCGCTGACGCTCCATGGCCTTACCGGATTGGATCTTATATCTTGCTGGACCAAATGGCGAATTCAGCCCGTGAGTCGCCGTCTGCGACTTATGGTGGATTTCACCTGTCACGCGATGACGTTGATCGTACTTGCCCTGAAGATTGGGACAAAGGGGAGTGGATAAACTTCATTCGCCGAGTGACGAACGAGGACATTGACTCGTATGATAACGTCGGTCTTGCTCCTTTCTGGGCTGAACACAAGCCTTTTGTGGTAATTATTCTTGTAACTTTTTCCTCTAGGACTCTTCCTTCAAAGTTGACTATTTCTGACGTTGATTCTCTTTCAGATCGATCCCTACTTTTGGACTCTCCCATCCGAAGAGGAGACCGGCTCAGGCCAAGAAACCACTGTCAAGTCACCAGAAGAAGTCGCTGATCCTGGCGAGGAAATGATTGCACATGGCACTGTTTCTGAGCCTGGTGGTAGCGCATCTGAAGAGGAGCAACAAATGGCCAACGCTCTTTTGTCCACGGCTCCAGGCACATCTTTCCTGGCGCTTCCTGAAGTACCTCGCAGGTCCTCTAAGCGTCTTCTATCTGAGAGCTCAGAAGATCCCTCGCAACCTGAGAAACGTCGCAAGGCCTTGGCGTTGCTTGTGGATATCAAAGCTGCCAAATCTTTAAAGCTTGCTAAGCCTGACAGCACTGTACTTTCCTCCGAGCCTGCGGTGAAGAATTGCCCCTCGACAAGTTCGGGTATTTCCTTGTGACATTCTTTTCTTTGTATTCATGTGTCTCCATGAAGGGTTGTTTATTCACTGCTGTTTTTTCCGTCCCGTAGGCTCAGATCTGCAAGATTTGTCTTCTCCTTCCTGGTTGCCTGATGAAGAGCGTCCGTATTGCTTCTGGGTAAGACTTGCTTTCCTTTTATGGCTGTGACACTGCCACTTTGGTCTATAACCATCAATATCTTGCAGGGCCATGGTTGGAGGAGATACAAAGTCTACCTCCTCCACTGCTCTTTCTCAGCCAACCACGAGCGAAGATGATGTTGCTGGCGAGAACATGGGAACTAGCGATGGCGCGACTTATCTGAAGCCTTTTTTAGAAGAGGGTATTGCCGATGCGGCTCCTGCCATGGTTCCAGTCGCAGCGCCGTCTGCGACTCCTAATGTTGATGGGATGCCTTCAAGTTGGAGCTCCTATTTCTGAAGCGGCTGATCTCCCAAGCGCTAGTAGTTCCAAATCAATTGCGGATGCCATAATCGATGCTGGAGATAAGCACGCTGCTTTATTGCGCGACCTGGTTGAACAATTTCTTCAAGTCGCCAGGTACGCATACTGTAGCCCCCAAGGATCAAGACCTTGTGTCAGTTGCAGGGTGTTGATTCTTTCTTTTCTCCAAGTTTTGAGCCCCCAAGTACCTTTCAAATTGCTTATATTTTCCTCTGTTTACTCGCAGCTTGAGCTTTCCTCGCTTGCTGCCTCTGACGCAATGAAAGTCAAGGGCATTTCCTTAGATAAGCCTGAAGTGACGCGATCTGCCTTGGGACATCATAGCGAGATCATTAAAACCAAGCGCAAGAAATAAAGATACTCAAAGATCAACTTGACTCCTGTGAAGAGCAATTTAAAGAGCTCGAAGCAGATTCCAAGCAGCGACTTAGAAGGATGAAGTGATAAAATCCTTGCGAGAGGGGTTGAATCTCAAATCTGAGCTGCTTGATCGGCTGAAAGGAGACCATGCGAGGGAGCTCGCCGCGCGAGATGAAAAATATAACTCGCTGCTCAAGGCTTTTGAGGGTTTTGGATCTGCTGTTAAATCAGCCATTCTGCAACTCGCCGGTACATCCCTAGTCCTTTGTCTCTTGATCATTTACATCTGGGTGACCATCATGAGTTGCTGATTTGAATAACATCTTGTTTTTTGATGCAGGGCCTGGTGCTCCAGTGTACCGCTCCAATTTGAAGGATCAACTGGAATATCTTCAAGATTTTAGCCTGCGCCTTCTTAAAGTAACCAAAGAGGTTATGACAAAAATCGCCCCTACGGCTGATGCTCCAGATTCATGTGAGTTTTGGCTGAACAGGCTATTTAAGGCTCCTCACTATGTCTCTGATTGGAAGGGGTCTTCTGCTCGCTCCGGAGCTGCTCATGTGTTAACATTACTCCGGGCATATTATCCAGAAATAGAGGTAGGCAAGATTGCTCTCATGACCGGGCGAAGCGCGCGGATGGTACTGAGCTTCCAATGAGTGAATATTTCGACATCTGGAAGGGTATGCGTGGATACGCCACATTATTTGTTAAGAATTTAGACTTGGGCTCTTATCTGGGGAAGTTCAATCCTGATGGTAGCAAAGCTACGAAGGAGAAATCCACTGGGGCTGAATCATCCCGAGCTTCCAATCCATCCTCAGGACCTGGTGGTCCTTCTACTTCATCTGGTGGTGCCTTGGTTATAAGGACACCTGCTGCTCCAACCTCAAGACAAGCCGCGAAGGCTTCTGTTCCTGCGACTCGAAAGCAGAAATAAACATCCAATAGTAATGTGGGACTCGTCAATAGTGACTTGCCCGTTAGTCTGTAAAAAATTTGTGTACTATAAGCAGTACTTTTGTGACCTATAAGCAGGTTCTTTTATGATACTTCCATTAAGTAGACGCTCGCGCGGCTCAGTATTTCCTAGGAACATGTGTGTTCAGGGTCGAGAGCGGCCATGATAGGCAATCAAGCTCGATTGACGCCACACCCCAGTACTTTGGCCGCATAATGCAAGACGCTTCTAGCTTAAGGACTGCCACTCGTTTGGCAAGGTTGAGGTAGCGAGCTGTGCTCGCTGTGCTTTGTAAAAAAGCCCTCAGGGTTGGTGATGTATGAAATTCAAAAGACTCAGCGACTCAATGATAGTTGAGGCGAAACGACGAACCCTTGAATGTCAAGGGCGCCGGCTTTATTTCATAACCACTCAATTTATTACAGGGTGTGACAAAGACGATGCAGACCCTTTAATGCGAGTTTTCTGTTCCTCGCAGGTCATGCATACTTGATACTCATCGCACTCATTTGCGAATTAATACTCCTGACGGAGTGGGGTTGAACACCTAGTTGGTTCATGTTTGAGTCGCTAAAAGCGACTCGGGTCGAGCATGATAGCTCCGATGTTTTCATGCCAAAGTGAGGGTCAAATCTTTTGATAGAGTAGTCGCACTGAGTTGCGACTTATGCTGATTCACGTCCTTGGAGGATGAGTCGCGGGGGTAAGGTCTCACAATAGTTGGGCCTCTTTGACTTGGGTTGTTGATTGATATTGGATCTATGCATATACGCCATCTCTTGTTTTGTTTTTGTATCAAAGCGATTCCTGGAGTATTATCTTCCTGATTCGCGACTGTATGATTGGAATTCACCATCTGGTGGGCGCGTCCTGCTGTCCGTCCGTTCTGAGTCCCCAAGGCGACTCGTTTTGGGCTGCGAGGTTCACTGATGGCCTGAGACCGTGTGAGGAGTTGGCGATGCAAGCTTCTTCTGCGATTACTGAGCCTGCTTCCTCGCATTCTAGCGCTCTCTGTCTGTCTCCATGCACCGTGATCACGCCGTTTGGTCCTGGTATCTTTAACTGCAGGTATATGTAGCAGGGGCGGGCAGTGAATTTGACATAAGCTTCTCTCGCATGGTATGGGCTTTTGACTGCTACGACCTCGAAGCTCAGGAACTCTGTGCGGAAGTTTCGCTCGGTCCCGAAGCTGACTTCGAGGGTTATTTTTCCTATAGGTCGAGTGATTATTCCTGGAATTATGCCTTGGATATCCTTCCTTGTTGGCTGTAGCCGCGCTCGGGTATATTCATTCGACGGAGCGTGTCTTGGTATAGGATGTTTACTCTTCCTCCTCCATCCATGAGGACTTTGTTCAGCCTGTATCCCGCGACTTGCGGTGTGACAACAAGAGCCAACTGTCCTGGATCTTTTACTTCTGGGGGATGATCGTCGCGACTCCAAACAACCGATCGCTCTGTCCAACGGCGGTGTCTTTCCAACGTTGGGACTGAGTCGCGGCTCCATCTGCTATTCATTTGCCTTCTGTTGCCCGCTGTTTGTACATCCACGGTATGAAATTGCCCTATGTTTCTTCTTACTGAAGTTTCAGGCTTTTGACAGGAGTTCTCCTTGTCCTTATGCTGCATTGGTCCGCTGTGAGTCGCGATTGATGAATCACCTTCTTTCCATCGCCTGTAGTAGTGACACTGCGCCTTTGTGTGGCCCGCGGGTCTCCCATCTCTTCTGCGGTGTAAGTCGCAAGGACTATCAAAAATCCCTTTGGCGCTATTGGGGAGTGACTCCTTGTCTCTTTTCTGCTCCCTTAGTTGATACTTACAGTGTTCGGTTTCCTTTGAGATTGGCGATGAGCCGCTTGCCATCTTATCTGTCTCTGCGTGCTTGTTAGTAGTCGCCAAGAGTTGGTCGAAACTGTCGATCTTATGTCCAGTGCGGCTTAAGGTATGCACCGGCGGCTCAAATCTACAGTTCTTTCTCATAACTTGCACTTCAGATTGCGCCGTGATATCTTTGGCGGGTCAAGGATCCCTGTGACTTGTTTTATCCACTCGCTGGTTGATTCGTTCTCCTTCTGGACCCATTGCCTGAGGTTTTTCACGCCTTCTATTTGGAATCTTTTGATGAACTTATCCTTCAATTCTTCCCATGAGTTTATTGACTTTGGCGGCAACCTTAGCAGCCAATCCCTGGCTTCTCCCTGTAGTACCAAGTGAAAATACTTTGCGAGCACCTCCTGAGTTACACCGATTCCTGTCATGTTTATTTCATAATCCTCTATCCACAGGACAGGGTCTAGATCATTATGGTAGGTGGTGACTTGCTGCGACTCGCCGAAGTTCGGTGGGAAACGAGTGAGCCGTATTTCCTCCCCGAAACATGCTGGTCCTTTCAATAACGAATAGGAGCTCACAGGTGCTGTATCTTCATCTGAATCAGTTTCAAACTGGGTTGGTTGAGTCGCTTCGAGTGTTTGTGGCTTACCATCAGCCTTACTCTCTTTATCTGGTGATATTTGCAGACCTGCTAGCTGGTTGTCTACTTCTTCCATGTTGCACTTTCCTCGCCCCACGATACCTCGTGTTGCGGCTCGTTAGGCGTGATTCCATACATGTTTGCTTGCTGTAGGGCGGCAGCTGTAGCAGATCAATCGCATGGCGAGCTTCCTTATCAGCTCGCGTATCTCCGACTGGTGCTATTTTTGATAATATCCGATCGCGGCGTGCATATTGCTCTCCGGATTATTGTGGAACTTCTGCTTCATCTCTTGCCCCCTTTGTCAGTCTTGGTGCAAATTGCCTGCTGCTTTTGCTGCCAACGCCTCAGTCGCCGATCTTCTTCCTGGAGTTTTTTGCGCTCTGCCGCGAGTCTTTGCGCTTCTTCACAAAGCTCCACCCTGACGGCTTCGATTTCTTCAATTTTGGGATCTTTCTCCCGGCTAGGCAGAGGTTCCCAGATTGGTTTTGACGGGACGGAGGCTTGTTGCAGTTCTTCTAGCACGCGGACCCTAACTGGCCGCAGTTCCTCTCCTGATTCGCCTCCTTGAGTCGCGTCGTAGATCTGCGACTGACGGACCCGACGAAGATTTTCACAGACCCGATGGGAATAATATACCCAAATTCAACGTGATCTGCCTCTGGTCCCCACTCTGAGTCGTCGATGAAGGGAACACCATTGATATCTTCCACTTGGCCGATGGCGATGTCCTTGAACCCTGATTCCGATCCTGCGCGGAACGTGACGCTCTTGACCGCAGGCCCCACGGTGGGCGCCAACTGTCGTGGGTTTGTCACGTCAGATGTCATGGATGACTTCGTAGGTGTGGGATTTGCGCGAGTCAATCGTCTCCGAGCTTGGGATCGCAGGAACAAGGACGAACACAGATTTACCCAGGTTCGGCCCCTCAATGTGAGGTAAAGACCTACTTCCTGCCTACCCTAGATTGGTATTGATATGATATATGTGGTGTTAAAATGGAGGCGATCCGATCTGGGAACTCGCCGTAAGAGCTAGGATTTTAGGTCTTGATAGCTTGACCCTGTCTAAGTCCTGCGAGTCTCTTTATATACACAGAGGCTTGCTATGTTACAAAGGAAACTTCCTCCACAAGGAATACATCGACTGGAACCTACTCGGAGACTAACTCCTCCTCACGTCTTTCAGGATATGTCTTCTAGATCCTTCTCCTTGTGGCGGTACGATATTGAGCTTGCTTTCATGCAGGCCTTTATTGTGCGAGTAAGCTGAGTCGCACTTTATCAAATATGGGCCGCTGCGTCGCCTGGGGGACGACACAGGAACGGGTCGGTTGGGAGAGTACTGGTGATACATCTCTTTCAATCATGAAAGAAGGGAGCACAAAACATCCATTACCTTATAGCCACATGAATTCAGGAGGCAATAGTACATGGAAGGGAGATGGATGAGTGGAGTGAGAACTCAGCGTTAGCTCAGTGATAAGGAAGTTGTCCTTCAAGAATATCAACCGAGTTTCTCGTTTCTTCTCCATCCACTCTGATTTTGTCTTTTCGGGTGAAGAGGCATGTTGTTATTGTAAAGAGAAAAGCGACAGCTGGCTCAAAGACAAGGACTTTAAAAGAAATTATAAGTAGTCAAGATTCTCGTAGCTTAAACACACTAGTCTCACAACCCGTCCAAAGGTGAGCTACATACAATCACATCATAAGAATTAACGACCACAGAGAACCTGCTTGTGGTAGGATGGTTAAGAGGGTGATAGTACCCTACCCCATCAAAGTTTAAATCCCAGGTTTTACGATAGTGTTTCTCATTTATACGGAATATTCTTCAGTATGAGACGATGTTCCCGTCGACAGCGAGACACCCTTGATGACTTCGTCAATCTCAATACCTGATCCGCCAGCTCAGTCTTACGGAGGTGCTCATAGGGATAGGATGTGCGTGCGTGCGTTCTTTTTTTTTTGAGTTTTAAAACAGTCGATCCTGTCGTCCGATTAGATAGAATAGAATGTTATTTACATAGTTTTACAAGTTTCAGGTATCCAACACCTGCGTTCATTGGGGTATGCGCGTTTGTGAGAGTCTGCGTTGTACCGTGTTTCGAAATGAAAAAAGATTAACATCCACATTTAAGCTAGGCTCTAACTATAACCTAACGAACATGCTATCCACTGATCTCGTTATTTCTTGTCACAACACATGAAAGAATAGAACGGACAAGACATTTTCTGTCCATTTGCAAGCGTCAAGATCCTGCATTTGCACAAACTGAGAACCAACAAAGACGGTCCTTGTCTTTTTTTGCCACAGAATATATTATTCCGGTTCATGGAGTGCACGATGTGACATCCACTTCATTAGCAACAATAATTGGAGTGTCTTAAGCAATTGCGCCCTTCCCAAATATAGAAACCGGATCTTGAAAATGAATTGCCAAGAAAATCTTGACAACGAACGAAGAACACACTGGCTACTCCGTTTCTTCCTGTATTCGCGTTTCTTCCTGTATTCGGAAGGGTCACTCTATGTCTCAGCTGACTGATGTCTCAGTCAGGTGACGTCACCCCTTCTTCTCCAACTTCGGCGACCCCCGCCGCCACGTACCGCCAGCCATGCCGCCTGCTGCCGCCACCCGCGCCCGGCGCCGCTCCCGCGCCGCTTCGGCGCCCTGCCCTCCTCCAACCGCAGCCCACCGCCGGTCCGCCGCCGCCCCGGCCGTCCCTCCAAGCCCCGGCCCCGACTCCGGCGACCCCGCACCCCTGCAACCCCCCCCCCCCCCCCAAGTTAAGTTACTCCTCGCCTCCGCCATCTCCGCCGCGGCCAGCCGCGGCTGCGGCGGCTCCGGCTCGGCTTGGCGCCGCCGCCGTCCCGAGGAAGAAGAAGACCAGTTAGGGTTAGCACGAATCTTGGCGCGTTGATGGAGGGTGGATATTTTGATTGAGACATAAGTTAAGTCTCAGCTAGACTTAGCAAAACCGGCCTTTATATGGTCAGCACACATGAATCCGCATGGCCTATTTTTGGAATCATCATCCCATCATCACTAATCAGCAGTGCACCAGTGGTGTGGTGGCCGTTGGTATGTCTTTTCGCCATTTATTGTGTGGGTGCGTCTACTTTGAGTAAGATATTTTCATTATAGTCCCATTAGGCAAAATTCCAGCGATCCTGGTCTGGCGATCTCTGTCCTCCTCCGTGGAGACGTCGAGCCTGGGTCTGGCGATCTCGTTTTTTCAAGCGATCAAGCATCCCCTGTTGATCGTTGTCGCTGCATGTGTTGTGCAATCCTCTGCAACACAACCTGGATTCCGTGGTGGTTGATGGGGGCGAACTTCACCCACGAGAAGAAAAGGTCCGCACTGCCGCAGCTTCATCGGCGGCGGGGATCCTAGGAGTTGTTGGATAGAAATCTATTGTGTATATTAATGATCACCAAAGGTACATATATATAGGAGGGAGAGAGAGGCAAAACCCTAACCCTAACCGAATAGTGTAGATATACAATATTCAACACCCCCCGCAGTCGAAACTGGGCTAGGAACAATGTTGAGACTGGTCGTCATTTGGTAATCCTTTGGTGAAAATGTTGGCACACTGGGAGCCGGTAGGAACATGTAGCACACGTGCTTCCCCAAGAGCGATGCGGACAAAATGGAGATCGATCTCAACATGCTTCGTCCGTTGATGCTGCACATGATTGGTTGATAGGTAGGTGCACTGATATTATCGCAGTACACAACGGTGGCCTTGCTTGCTGGTTTATGAAGTTCAAGAAGAAGTTGACGGAGCCAGATAGATTCAGCCACGCAGTTCGCCACGGCTCTATATTCAGCCTCTGCACTGGAACGAGATACCGTCGGCTGCCGCTTTGAGGACCACGATACTAGATTGGTTCTGAGAAAAACATAGAATCCCGAAGTAGACTTACGAGTGTCAGGGCAACCGGCCCAATTAGCGTCAGAATAGGCCACCAACTCCGATGAAGAACCCACATGTAGTTGAAGGCCAAGATGAGCAGTCCCTTTGACATATCTCAGAATCCATTTGATGAGTTGGAGATGAGCATCACGGGGATCATGCATGAATAAACAGACCTGCTGAACGGCATGGGACAAATCCGGTCTAGTCAATGTCAAGTACTGAAGTGCTCCAGCTAAGCTGCGGTAGTAAGAGGGATCAACAACAGGTGGGCCGTCATTTGCTGAAAGCTTGCATTTGGTGTCAATGGGGGTGGGTATGCGGTTGCAATTCGACATGTTGGCTCGCTCCAAGAGGTCGAGGGCGTACTGCTGCTGTGAGAGAAATAGTCCACGAGACGTGCAATGCACGTTGACACCGAGGAAGTGGTGAAGGGCACCCAAGTCACTCATTGAAAATTCGGAGTGAAGAGATGTAAGGATGATATTGAGAAGCGTGGCAGTGTGGGAAGTGAGGATAATGTCATCAACATAGAGGAGCAAGTAGGCGGTGGCATTGTTGGAGTGGAGGATGAATAGCGAGGAGTCACTCTTGGAGGAGACGAAGCCAAGGGTATGAAGGTATGTGGTGAAACACAGAAACCATGTGCTAGGGGCTTGCTTGAGACCGTCGAGGGACTTCTTCAGTTTGCAAACATGTTTGGGGCAAGCAACATCATCAACTTGATGTCAAGAATGCATTCTTACACGGTGAGCTTGCGGAGACAGTTTACAGCACCCAGCCGGCTAGTTTTGTTAGTTGATGAATGGGCCATGACTGAGATGTGGCAATGCTGAGGACCACACGCACGGTAGCTGGCTTCACCACGAGACTGAAGGTTTCCTCATAGTCAACACCTTCCTGCTGAGTAAATCCTCGAAGAACCCATCAAGCTTTATAACGTGCCAAGGAGCCATCTGGGTTGAGTTTGTGGCGGAAGATCCATTTTCCAGTGACCACGTTTACACCTGCAGGACAAGGAACTAGAGACCAAGTGTCATTTCGAATTAGAGCATCAAATTCATCACGCATAGTGATTGCGTGGATCACACGTTCGCTGGGAGACCCCAAGAGGAAGGTATGATGCAGTATAGAAGCAGTTTTCACTCAGTATGAAACCAAGGTTTAATCGAACCAGTAGGAGCAAGAAATCGCTTCGGAAGGTTGTTGGTGGCGGAATATGGCACGGCGCAGCACCAGGGAATCCGGCGCCAACGTGGAATCTGCACACAACACAATCAAACTATTTTGCCCCAACGAAACAGTGAGGTTTCAATCTCACCGGCTTGCTGAAAACAAATGATTAAACGTATGGTGTGGAAAACAGTAGTAAATTGCAGAGAATGAAAAGGAACAGTGTTTGCAGTTGGTTGTATTATCAGTGTAAAAGAATGGACGGGGTCCACAGTTCACTGGTGGTGTCTCTCCATAACAGATAACTAACATGCTGGGTGAACAAATTACAGCTGGGCAATTGACAAAATATTGAGCGCATAACAATGCATATATATGACATGATGATTTACTATGATATTCATATGGGCATTACGACAAAATACGTAGACCGTTACCCAACAAAGTCTATGACTAATAATCCACCGCCAGGTTGTCATACCGAGTTCCCGTTGGTATTAAGTTGCAAGCAACGGATAATTGCATTAAGTAATGTGCGTAAAGTAAACAAATGCATTAGACCTAATGGCGTACCCTTAAGCTAAGCATCGGTTATTTATCCCTAGTGGCAACAACACATCCACAATCTTAGAAGTTATTGTCACTCTCCCAGATTACCGGAGGCATGAACCCACTATCTAGCATAAATACTCACTGTTGGAGTTACAAGCATCTACTTGGCCAAAGCATCTATTAGTAACGGAAAGCATGCAAGATCATAAATAACATATAAGATAGATTGATAATCAACTTGACATAGTATTCAATATTCATCGGATCCCAGCAAACACAACATGTAGCATTACAATAAGATGATCTTGATCATGATAGGCAGCTCACAAGATCTAAACATGATAGCATAAAGTGGAGAGACAACCATCTAGCTACTGCCATAGACCCGTAGTCCAAGGATGAACTACTCACGCATCACTCCGGAGGCAGGCATGGTGATGTAGAGCCCTCCGGTGATGATTCCCCTCTCCGGCAGGGTGCCGGGAAGAGCTTCTGAACCCTCCCGAGCTAGGGTTGATGGCAGCGGCGTCTCTGGAACTTTTCGTGGATAATGGCTCGGGGTATCTAGGGTTTTTGCGTCGGGAGGAATAAATAGGCGAAAGGGCGCGGCTGCGGAGCCACGAGGGCCCCACACCACCCCACGACGCGGCAGGGGGGCCGCGCGGCCCCATGGTGTGGGCGCCACGTGGCTCCCCTCCGTATCTCCTCTGGACTCCGTCTTCGTGTTGAAAAAATAGGAGGTTCTGTCCAAGTTTCGTCCAATTCCGAGAATATTTCCAGACTAGCTTTTCTGGAATACAAAAACAACAGAAAACAGGAACTGACACTGTGGCATCTTGTTAATAGGTTAGTCCCAAAAAATGTATAAAAATGCTATGAAGTGTATATAAAACATGTAACAATTGGTATAATATCAACATGGAACATCAGAAATTATAGATACGTTTGAGACGTATCACATAGCATCATGCCAACAAGTGTCTTTAAGTGTTGTATGGTACGACGATGGAATAGGAGAGTGACATGGGTATACATCTTGGGTACCCTACCATGAGGGTACCTGGTGCACGTGACGACTAAGGCCCAATAACGAAGAGCCTATTCGAAGCCCAAGACCAGAGGCCCAAGAAGATGGAGTACCCTCCAAGATTAGTCATAGTCATAGTCGGTTAGGACTTTCCTTATGTGTAAATTGGGTCGGTTACGTACTCCCGAGACCCAGCCTATTTAAGGACTGGGAGGGGTGCCGATCTAGGACCAAGCCATACTCAAACCACCAAAGCTCTAGCGAGATCGACATCTCGCCGGAGCCACCTTGTAACCGCATAATCTCACACGATCAATAACAGACAAGCAAGAAGTAGGGTCTTTACCTCCACCCGAGGGCCTGAACCTTGGTAAATCTTTGCCTCTGCTTGTCAGCCGACGAAACTACCAGTACTACCACGTTCTCTCCCCATAATCTCAACCCTAGGTCCTTAACCATGGGATTTGATGAGTGTACCCCTCGTCAATTGGCGCCGTCTGTGGGAAAGAATAGTGCTGGACTCACGGTTTCTTCGGTTCCATCGGAAAACGGCGACTCGCCGATCGGATCTACAAACGGCAACTCGCCGGCTGCATCAACAAACCAGAACTCGCCGGCTCAGGCGGCACACGGCAACTCGCCGACTCACTCGACAAACGGCAGCACGCCAGCTTCACCAGCAAAAAGCGCGTCGGATCCTCTGATGGATTTCGAGCCACACCCGCCAGAATTCCAGGAGGCCTTCTCCGATCTCGAGTCAGGTTTGGGTTTAACCGTTGGTTCGTTCAATTTTTTCGTCAACAAGCTTGGTGTGCAGGACTTGACGGATCCACGCCAACTCGCGACTTCCGCACCCGAGGCTCCATCGGTTGCAGCTCCTTCGACTGCGGATCCATCAACTGCGTCCATACCATCATCGATCCTCCAAGCTTGCTCGTCTGCAACAACCATGTCCACACGAGAGATGCACGAGCTCATTGAAGAACTCCAGGGGGAGGAGGCCGAATCAGCATACCGCACAAACGATCCCGAGCTCAATCTCCCACTTGAGGACAGTTTCGACTGCGGGATCTCCTTCAGCGACTTCGACGAACCCGAAACTCATATCGACAACCACGTCGACTCCGAGATCTGCACCAACAACAACAACCTTGACTTCGAGATTCATTACAACTTCACCGACGCCGAGATGAGCATAGGCGATGAAGGCATCGACAGCAAGATCCGTCCAGACGGACCACTCGACGGGCATATCGACTCCGACATGAGCCTTGATGATTACGTCGAGTCCATGATGGGACTTGAAGACACATACACATACCCTCGGGTAATACCCAGCAAGTCTACGTTGCCTTCGCCGCAGAATCATCTGATGCTGCGGCCAGTCGTAGGCCCACAGAGTTCCCGTGTACGGTCACTATGCCAGACGGAGTCACAAATCTCACAATTACTGCTGAGATGGCAACAAAAGCAGATAAAGTTATCAAGGAGTGCACAATGATGCCAGCAGACGCAACACGGGAGGAGATGCTGACCTTCCAGTACTTCAACTGGCAAGAATCACTTAGACTGAAGCAGATAAGAGCGACACTCGAAGAACGCAAAAAGCAGGCTAGCTTGTCGAGTGCGCGCAGAAGACAGCTATCCCTGAGCTCCACCGGGCGAGCAAACACAAGACCCAGATCAAGGTTGTCACATCTCTCGCCGGACGAGAGGGCGGCACTCACCCGCAACTTCGACAACTCTTTCATGACATACGACGAGGAGGGAGTGGCAGTACCCAAAACAGCTGCGGGTGCTCTATTTACCGCTGCAGCATACCTAGAGGCAATCAAGCCTCCAGCTGATGACCCCAATGCAAAATTACACCGCCAACAGATCAAATCACTCGCCTTAGCGGCGAAAGCCATATGCCAAATTCCAAGAACTCCAGTTGGGAGTCGAGACCGTGCCCTAGTTGACACGCGTCGGAAGAGCATAATCATAGTGGTCGCCGCCACCACTCGAAGGAAAGAAGCGGCTCGCGTAGGCGCAGGTCCAGGAGCAGATCGCGCAGATCTTACAGTAGCGACTCATACTCTGATCGAGAGCCTGAGCCACATGGAGCTCTGTGCTTCACTCGACGCGTCCGCGAGACACGGATGCCCAAATGATTCAAACTTACATCTGAACAGCCCAAATACATGGGTCGACAGGAACCTTCAGGGTGGCTGAAAGACTACAGGCTAGCTGTCACGTGCCAGCGAGGCACAAACATCACAGCCATGCAATACATACGACTCATGCTCGAAGGCACAGCCCGCGACTGGCTCAAGGCCCTACCTCCATCAACATACGACTCGTGGGATCACTTCCGCACGGACTTCATCAAAAAATTCGAGCCTCTATGTGAGCGCCCAAAAACGTTCGAGGAGCTGCGACCTTGCGTTCAACGGTCAGACGAAACGTTGAGGTCATACATCAGACGATAGACTGAGATACGCAAATCATTCGGAGTAATTTCAGAAGATATGGCCATGGACGGTTTCATAATGGGACTCGCCAAGCGGGACTTCAAAGAAGCACTTGGTCGCAAAAAGCCAACCTCTATGGCTAACCTCTTGATGATCGCGACTGAGTGGGTAGACGGAGAAGACATGGCGCGCACCACACGTGGGTCCCCACCCCGGGACAATCATGAAAGTGGCAGTCGAAGCCGCAGAGACTCATACAGAGATGACCGAAGGCGCAAGCGTTCAAAACGTCACTACGATGACGACAGACCCGAGTTCATGGCGGCTGGGTTCTCCACGCCCCGCGACGACCAAGACAGAAGCGACCGACGGTCAGAAGATCGACGAGACAGTCGAGATGATCGACGGACAGTCGAGATGATCACCGGGACAGTCGAGACCGCGGCCAACGCAGTGATAGCTACAAGAGGAAAGACTGGCACAAGTCACGATCTGGCGCACAATCCGAGCGATCATTCGAAGAAAAGATGGATGCTGATTGTAGATTCCACCTGTACAAGGGGGAAGATGGAAAATTGCGCTCCATCCACTCGATGAGAAACCGCAGGGAGTTCGACCAAATGGCGACTGATTACATAAATCTCAGAAAGGCAGCAGCCACACCCGCACCCGTAGCTGCGCCGCCGCCAGCCAATGTACCCGTTCTGATGCCGCCACCACCACTACCACAACCTGCAGCAGGCGGTAACATCGAGGGAGCCATTCAACAAGTGCCTCGGGTAGACGAACCTCAGTATCCTACACTCCAAGGGTAGATGTACATGATACAAAAAGGTCGCCCTTCCAACAGGTGATTCCAGCAGCGTTTCCCCCCTCCGATCTTCTCCGGCGGCAGCCTTCTGTCTTCTGTTTCGTGTGTTTCGTGTTTCGCCGCCGCCTCCTTTCGCGAAATGCCAGGGAACCTTTTTTATATGCGTTTTTAGGTCAAGACGGAGTCGCTGGATGAAAAATCGACGGCCACGGAGCTCCGAGGTGGAAACGAGTTGGGCCCACGCGGCCATGTACTTTAGGCCGCGTGGGACCCTCCCATTTCCAGCCTGTTGGGCTCCTGGTCTTCAATTTAAGCCCATTGCATTCGTCTTGGAAATTCTGAACCGTGCTCTTTGACCTTGCCCTTTTTGGAGTCCCGAAGCTCCCGGAAAGTCTGAAACACTAAAAAAAGACGTTTTCTGGAAAAACAGGGTTAATTCCAAATAAATGGGAAAACTATGAAGTATTCCCAAAATCATAATAAAACATTGATATAACCCTTATATGATGCAAATATGATTGGAATATAAGCAATTAAAGTGCAAAGTTCATGTATGCATTTTACATGCATCATCGATTCATCAGCAAGCTGGGTGAAAAAGCACTCCCGTTTTATCGACTGATGAAAAAAGTAGACAAATTCGAGTGGACGCAAGAAGCCGAAGCAGCCTTCATGGACCTTAAGCGAGTCCTCACAAGCCCTCCAATCCTCGTCGCACCAAGGGAACGCGAGCCACTGTACCTATATGTCTCCGCAACAAACAGGGTGGTGAGCACCGTACTGGTAGTCGAACGAAGGGAGGAGGGACACGCCCAAAGCATACAACACCCAGTCTATTACTTGAGTGAAGTGCTCCCCATATCAAAGCAGCGGTACCCGCACTATCAAAAGCTGGCCTACACCGTGTTCATGTCCTCAAGGAAGCTGACGCATTACTTTTCCGAGCACCCGATCACTGTAATCAGCACCTCAGGGATCGGAGACATCCTCACAAATCCCAACGCAACTGGGCGAGTCGCAAAATGGCTCATCGAGCTAGCACCACGAGATATCAAGTATGATTACCCGAAGGGCATCAAAGCACAAATCTTACCTGACTTCCACACCGAGTGGATCGAATCTCAGCTGCCAGGAGCTCCAGATGTGTCCAACTCATGGACTATGTACTTTGACGGCTCGAAGAAGAACAAAGGCGCAGGCGCAGGTGTCATCCTCATATCACCAAAAGGCGACAAGCTTCGCTATATCTTGCAGATGGGATTCGAGTTCCCATCCAATAATGAAGCAGAGTACGAGGCCCTAATCCATGGCATGAGGATGGCCAAAGCCCTCGGGTGCACTCGACTGATGATCTACGGTGACTCGAATCTTGTGGTGCAGCAAACAATGAAGGCCTGCGATGCAATCGCAGATAACATGATCGCCTACCGTGACCAATACAACCTCATGGAGGGCAGCTTCGAAGGCTGCGAGTTGCGGCACATAGGGCGTGAGAGCAACGAAGAAGCAGATAAGTTGGCCAACATTGGCGCGACCAAAGCACCAGTTCCACCTGGTGTCTTCTTCGAGCGCATCGAGCACAGGTCCATCAAGAAAAAGCGAACATCTGCTACATCAGCCTCACCAGTCAAGAGCAAAGAACCTAGCACAGAGGACCCGCCAGTCGAAGTGCTCCTCATCGAGCCAACTTGGACTCAACCTTTCCTCGCATACATACTCCGCGGTGAGGTACCTGAAGACATAACAGAGTCAAGACGCGTCACTCGACGATCTAAAGCATACATCATCATCAACGGCGAAATATACAAGCGCAGCGTGTCAGGTATGTTCCAACGTTGCATAGCATTTGAAGATGGCCAAGCCATCCTTCGTGATATTCATGCAGGTACCTGCGGGCACCATGCCAGCAGTCGATCACTCGTAGCCAAAACCTTTCGCGCAGGCTTCTACTGGCCCACAGCACTCAAAGACGCGGAAGACATAGTCAAAAGGTGCATCGGCTGTAAAAAATTCGCCACAAAGCCGCATGCACCCGCATCGGCGTTGAAAACAATACCATTGGCCTGGCCCTTCGCCCAGTGGGGGCTCGATATGGTTGGGCCACTCAAAAAATCATCCCACGGAGGGCATACTCACCTTCTGGTGGCGGTCGACAAGTTCACCAAGTGGATTGAAATAGTACCTGTCACAAGTTCGACTGCCACTACAGCAGTCAATTTCATAAAATCCATCATATACCGCTTTGGTGTGCCAAGTAGCATCATCACTGATAACGGTACAAACTTCACGGCTGAGGAATTCCAATCCTTCTGCAAAGAGCAGGACATTACGCTCAATTATGCATCTGTGGCACACCCGTAATCCAATGGCCAAGTCGAAAAGGCCAATGGACTTGTGACGAGCGGAATCAAGAAACACCTCCTGGTGACACTCAAAAGGGCCGCGGGTGCTTGGGTCGAAGAACTTCCATCTGTGTTATGGAGACTACGCACAACACCCAATGCCTCAACGCAATATACCCCATTCTTCATGGTCTACGGCGTAGAGGCAATCCTGCCATCAGATGTAAAATTCCATGCACCAAGAGTCGAAGCATACAACGGAGACGATGCCGATGAACACTAGTACAGAACGACACATCGGAAACGGGCCAAAAACCCCTTCAGCAACGGAGAAAGGGTCCATGTCCCCGCTTCCGATACTGATGTCAGGGCCCTCATCGGTAACGGCGGCCAAAAACCATTTCCGATGAGGTCTCCATTTGGCAACGGTTGTGCGCAGACCTCCGTTGCTTTAGTTTTCCTACATTAGATACAGAGTTTTCCATCTACCCGTTTGCACTGAGCTTTTCTCATATTTCGGTTATATGCCATAATACATGAAAGGCTGATTGCACAATGCACTAAAACGTTATTCAATTCATAACATAGAACAAATGCCATCATTACATTGGTATACAATAATATCACCGTTTTTTACAATTTGACTACAATCATATCTATCACACATTGGCATGATGTAATATCACCTATTACACTTTGATTACAATCATGAACTCTAAACCTATAAGCAACTAACCTAACAAGATAGAAGGCTGGCTTAATTAAGCCAGCGTTCCATCTTTGACTTGGAGCTCACCTTCTATGAGCTCTCGGTCGTCGCTGTACCCACTCCAAGACCAGTATCCACGAAATTTCCTTGCCTTAAGGTTTCTGGTTCTCAGAATGATACATTGGTACTTTTATGCAGTGTTGCCGAAATAAACTCCTGCGTGAAAGAAAAAAAACTATTAGCGAAATGTACAAAATACATCTGGATATTAAAAAAATCAGTGGCTATTTTCCAGCAACTGCTTTGTTCGGTTGCCATTTTCGAGAAACTGCTAAGATCGACGGCAAATATCTAGGAACTGCTCTGTTTGGTGGCAGACAGTTCGCATTCCTTCCTTATCTTCTTCCTCGTTCCACCCCAATCCCCCACCCGCCATGGACGACCGCAACAGAATAACAGAGACAACTACCGTCCGTACCCACGGCACCGTTCTGGAGGTGGTGTACACGAACGAGGAGCATACTGTGGAGCGGATCCTCGACAAGTATGAGGAATGGCTAGCAGAGGAGAAGCATCGGTTCATCGGCCTTGACATCGAGTACACCCGTAATCGTCGGCACATGTCTGTCCTGCAACTCGCCATGCGCCAGCATGTCCTCGTGTTCCACTGGTGCAAGTCCAAGAAGAATTGTCCAGAGTTGGGCAAATTCTTTGAATGCAAGAATATCACCTTCGCAAGTGTGGACATCACCAACGACAGCAAGGTGCTTTCTTCTGCCGGCTTCCACATTCCACCGGAGTACTACGTGGACATCCAACTCATATACAAAATCAAGGGTGGAGACGAGAGGGACGGAATGGGTGATCTAGCGGCAGACCTCATCGACAAATCATACGCCAACATGAAGAAGGAGGTCCCATCCAACCAGCACGATTTTTGGGAGTGGATGCCGCTGCACAAAGTTAACCTCGACTACGCAGCAATAGATGGGTACGTGACCTATGAGTTGTATCGCAAGATCCTAATCTTGAAGGACAGGCTACGTCCAACATGGCAGGAAATGCTCTGCCCTAGGTGCAAGAATGCCCTAGGTGAATTGCAATAGGCTTTGGATGTGCGTGTTTAACTAGTTTGTACAGTTGGTGCTTTAACAATAAGTGTTTGTAATTATCAGAACATGTATGTGTGAATTTGCACTAGAAATTTGTTTATGTGATGAAATGCTCATACGTAGAACCTAGTTCATCGGCATCACAGCCGGTCACAGAAAGATTTATACCTTTCACCCGGCGGGAGAGGAGGTGCAGGCCTCTGCCAGATGCGCCGAGATGCTACCAGCGCGCTGCGACGCAATCACCTCCTCCTCCTTCTCCTTCATCGACATCCACCTCCTCCTCCTTCTCCAGATCAGACACCATCTACAGATCCTCCACCACCTCCAGATCGGCCACTTCCTCTTCCAGATCGGCCACTTCCTCCTCTAGATGGGTTTCTGCTGGTAGATCCGCTGGAGGTGCTGCACCACCACCTCATGAATGACCTCCTCCACATCGGCCTGGCTCAGAAGAAGCCGGGCATCACCGGAGGAGGAGGGCATCAGATGGTGGCACTGCCGCATCATTAGCGGATGCATGGCCGCCTCCAGATCGACCTTCCCCTCACGAAGGGCTGCCGCTAGAACGGTGCTGCCGCGGCGGCTAGAGCCGCGGCCGCGATGGCCGGATCTAGAAGCGCCAACAGAGGAAGCCATTAGAGAGAGTGAGGAGAGTTGAAAGCCACAGTGTGCGGCGGCTAGGGTTGGAAGAGAGACAAGTGAGAGAGTGATAATGAGACCGAGCCGGCAGTATATATAAGCGCCACATTGGCAACGGACATTTTATATAACCGTTTCCATTGATTTTACACCAGCGAGAGAGTAAACTTACTAACAGGTACTCTAAATTACATATGAACGCAGAGACCACTTAGCAGCTAGTGCTACTACATACGGACTTGATAATGAAGTAAACGATTACATATATGCTACTACTAGCTAATGCTACTACTAGCAGCTGCTGATGAAGACTCGGGCTCGTCGTCGCTGTACACGAGTGCGTCCCTCCGGCATAAGGTACCGTCGAAGATCTTGATGAAGAACCCATTGTCGCCGTCGAACTCGAAGCACAAAAAGTGCCCCTGCTCAAGCTTGTACGCTTGGGTGAATGACTTCCATCCCTGGCCGAGGTACAAATTCCCCCCGACACTCATGGCCGTCTTCACCGCCCAGCTGCCGTTCTCGCAGTCCTCCATCTTCAGATGCATGGTAGCTGCCACCATGCCTTGGAGCTTCTCTGCGAACGCCCTCGGGAGCCTCAGGCGGCTCTCGATGCCCTTGTACAGGATAACCAAGAACTCGAAGCCGCGCAGCTCCGGGGACATGTCTTCAGAGGATGGTGAGGGCGACACCGACGGCGTGGCATTGCGGCTGCGCCCCCTACAACGGCCGCGCCCTCGTCCACGGCCGCGCCCACGTCCACGGCCGCGACCGCTGATGGTACCTCTCGCCAGGGACATATCTTCAGAGGACGGTGAGGGTGACACCGATGGCATGGCATTGCCGCTGCGCCCCCTACCATGGCCTCGCCCTCATCCACGGCCGCGACCGCTGCTGGTACCTCTCGCCATGGATTTGGACGGAGGGGATCTGGCGAAGTTTGAATAACTATAGGCGATGGACTGGGGCTTCAAAGAGACCGCTGCTGGTACCTCTCGCCATTTATACTCGCGGGTCTGCTCCGCCCACCTCCCCATCTGCCCATTCGCTAGCCTCCACGTATCAACATTTTCAATGGTTGGAAAATTCTATCCGTTACCATAGAGGCAAATATTGGAAACGGACAATTTTATTAACCGTTACCAATATAATAGGTGACGGAGATTGGAAAGGGTCTGTTGCCAATGTAGGCGGGCCTGGTCAGGTTTGTACGCACCGGCCGCGCGGAAAGCGCGATTCTCCGTCGCCTAACACCTGCCGTTTCCATAGAGGGGTATCCGATGTGTCGTTCTGTACTAGTGGAAGCACTCGAGGATGCAGTCGACTTGCTCGAAGAAGCACGCAACATGGCGCTGGCACGCATAGCTGTTTACCAGCAAGACCTCCGCAACTATCACAGCCATCGACTACGTACCAGATCCTTCAAAGTTGGCGACTTGGTCCTTCGACTGAAGCAGAAGAAGGTGCACAAGCTTGCTTCTCCATGGGTAGGGCCTTTTATCATCACCGAGGTCATTGGTGGTGGAGCATACAGACTGAAGCACGCGAAGATAGGCGAACTCTCGCACAATCCTTGGAACGTTGCGCAGCTGCACCGTTTCTATGCTTAGATTACTCAGTCGCACAATGTAATAGGCACATATGTCGCATGGCTGCAGGTTTCAGACGCGCTCTTTTCCTTACTAGGGTACCTAAGGGGACTGGAAGGTTTTTAATGAGGCGGCCTGCGGCTTAACATTCAAAAATGGAATATAGTCAATGATTCCTCATATTTCTCCCTGTTTACTACTCGCATAAACTAGTCGCACAACCTTAGCTTCACCCGAGTACTCGGGGGCTACGCTACTTCAAAACGTGATCTCTCGCTCCTTCTTCAAACATAATACCCCAGCTGCACTCGAATACTCGGGGCTGGGTCATAAAAAATCATACATAAACAAAAAAATTGCACAATAGCATGAGTTGAAGCTTTAAACATCGCAAAAATTCACAGACTCAATCGAACACTCGGGGGCTGTAGAATTCATGTTCTATATATAAAGTGTTTTTCATAAACCCCACTCGATTCACTCGGGGGCTGCATACATACCAGTAAACAAATATGTACTAAGTACAAGTGGCAAAATTTACACTCGGGGGCTATCCCCTATACAGAAAAACCCTAATCTTCCGGTTCGTCCTTTACTGGAAGAACATGGCCCATAAGTTGAGCATGATAGCACTCAACCAACACCCTCGCATGATAGACTGTATCGTCAAGATGCGACTGCGACAAAGTCGATCCAGGAACGGGTGGACGTAGCTGCATATTTGGACGCTGGCTTCGGATATACGTCATCGTTGCGTTGGCTCCATCTACAAGCTTCTGGGGTGACAAAGCCTCGAATGGGAGCGGCAGTTCGGAAATGCCCGAGCAACGCATGGATTTCTTGAGGTTGCGGCCCTGTTGGAAACAGAATTTGGTTGATGCGACTGAAGGCCGACCTGCATAATTCAAGCAGCATAGTGCTCCGCCACACTCGATCCTGCAGAGTCGCGAGTATGCGTGCCCGGTGCTTATCCAAGCGAAAGTGCTGACGGCCAGTCGTGGGTTCGTTAGTCGCATTGTTCAACTGCTCATCTACACGAGCCTGCTCCGCCTGGAAATCTGAAACAAAACCTGCAACAACACACATTGGGTGGTCAAAAAGGACAGGCTATGAACTCTTGAGATAAGAGCAGTCATGCTTACACTCAAGTTGTCTGTTCACGATCTCCATCTCGCCAAGCACATACTCCTCCCGCTGAGTGGGTAAAGCAGGCCTCGCTCTCATCCTGTCCCGCTCACTCCAGGCACTCCCCAACTCTTGCTCCAGTTTTGCGACTCGAGCCTTCATATAACGCAATACTGTGGCATCGTTTGCCACCTGAGCTCGAGATCGAGTAGGGGCGCGATGCCGCGACCACCTAGCCGAAGTGGCGGCTGCCCGTGGCTGTTCCACACATCATAAAAAATCTTCAATCAGACATGGGAGATTCATCACACAGCTCAGTCGAGTAATAGCACATAGCCTTTCAGGCAAAAACACGAAGGAATTAAGTTCATAACAAAGGTAGCAAAAGCACACGCATACTCGTGTGATCATAAGGTTTAATTACACAACATAGATATGGGTTCGACTACCCTATTTCTCAGATACTGACTCTGACCTAGCCCTACTCTCGTGAGTGGCAACCTCCGCCGCTCGGCGCTCCATAGTGGCTATGGACATGTTGGCCAATCGAGAGGCTGGCTCACTAACGGATTTCTGAGACATAGGCTTCCCGCCAGGCCTTCGAGGAAAGTCAGACATGGATGCTTCAAAGTCACCCTTTATGCCGTGACCCAAAATGAGCTTGAGGGTAAACTCCGAGCCGCGTACCATGAGAGCGCGAGCAAAGCTCGCCATGGTTGAAGTCCCCGGTCCAAGCACGCCCGCAAAGCCATCAGCAGTCGACGGCACCTCGCCTAGTGGGAGCACCTCCTTGTACACAGCGCCGAGTGTGCTGGCAGACTTGGCAAGATTACTACATACTACCCAACGGGTACACGGGAGGCATACAAAAAGATGGTTCCTTACCTCTCATGTTCTGTGCGAGGCCAGCCAGTCGCTCGGCATACTCCTTCTCACGCGCAGCGGCAGAACGTTGGGCGGTATCCGCGGCTTTCTTCAACTCGACAGCTTGAGTGGCAAGAGCTTCTTCTAGCTCCTTTACTCGGGTTTCAGCCGCTGCTTTGTCACCTGAGTTTGGAAAGCAAAGCGGTAAATCAGCATTCTACAAAACAAAGACAATGCAAAAAGACCTTCGGGTACAGAGTCAAATTTCACTTACGAGTGAGCTGCTCCAAGTTAACACTCAGCCTGTCCCTCTCCTGCTCCATCTGAACAAAAGCTTTCCTAGATTCTACCAGATTGAGGTAGTAAGGCTACAAGTAAATGCAATTAGCATAAATCAGCACATATATCAGACGCAACATATGCGAGTGGTCATAGGACACTTACGTGCTCCATCCAAGTCATAGACTTGGAAGTAGAAGTCCCCACTTCAGTCGCCGGAGTATCTACAACCTTGGTGGTCACAAGAGCAGCAGTTGCGACTGCTGGCTGCGCAACCTCCGGGGTCACAGGAGAAGCACCTGGATGATCAGGAGTCAAAGTCTCGACGACAGGAGGAGTCGCTACTCGATCGTGCTCAGCACTGTAAAGCATAAAGGAGGAGAGATATGAGCCAAACTATCATATAGTAACTTTACATATGCAAAAGGCAGAAGGAACAAACCTCTGTTCTTCCTCTTCCTCGCTGTCATAATCGTCGAAGCTTGGACCTCCAAACTACACGGCGCCACCCGACTGGGGAGGAGGCATTGAGCTCACTGGGCACGCTGCTAATGGAGCGGTTTGGGCAGCGTGAGGTGATCCCGAGTCGCCATCGTCCCTCAGATCCTTCTCCTTCGCGGGTGAGCTCATAGACGAGGACACGTCTTGAACATGGAGGCGCTTGCGAGTCCGAGCCTTGGCAACATCGGGTGCAGGCAAAGCTTCAGCGAGTGCCTCGTCCACCTCTTCCTCTTCAGCATTTTCTGTAGGAGAAGTGGTAGCCGATGGAAGAGGCGACTCATCGGCTCCCTTTGATGGCACATCTTGCACCTCCTGCACCTCTGTCTCTTTAGTCGGGCCGTTCTCTGGAAGGGGAGGCAGAGTAGACACAGTCGAGTGGCCCTGTATGTCATAAACAGGAAAGGAAAGTTAGACAAACCAGCAAAATGGCAACGCAAAGAGACAACAAAACTCGATAGATTCACTAACCTCTGGCAAAGGATTTTCAGCCCCATAAGGAGTGACAGAGCTGTCGACGTTGCAGGGCTCGCTGGCTTTTGTGCTGGTGATGGACCGCACATGTGACACCAGCTCGCTCTTTGACAGCTCCTCCTTGTTTATTCGAGTGGAGTCGAGAGGACCTTCATACTGCCACATAGGGTGAGCTCGCGCGCGGAGCGGCCACACCCGCATCTTCACAAAGGTGGCAAGAAGATGCACACCAGTGACGCTATTTAGCAATCCTCAAATCATCTCCAGCAGAGGCGCCGCTTCCACCATTTCTTCAGTCGAAAGCTCATAGTCCTAGGCCTTCGTCCTAGCGGCTATACCAGCAGTCGAAAATGCTGGGACCCCTTCCTGGTCGACGAGCACATAAAACCACCTTTTCCTCCACCCTTGCACCGAGTCGACTGGCTTCAGGGCAAAGTATCGGGTGTCTCTGCGCACTTGGATCTGAAGGCCTCCAACTGGATAGGTTCGGCCGCCTCGGTTGTTGGGCCGACCATGAAGATAGACTTCGAAAGGGCCCAGCTGGGGGCAACTCCCAGGAAGCACTCGCACAATACCATAAAACAGGCAATGTGCATAATGCCGTTCGGGGTGAGATCATGGATCTGCACCCCGTAGGCGAACAGCAAGCCACGAACAAAGTCGTGGAGGGGAAAAGACAGACCCCTAGGCAAAAACTCCGCAAAACATACACGCTCATTTGCGCGAGGCTCGGGGAGTACCTCTTTCGATGGCGCACGGACAGTAAGCTAGTCGGCCGGCGGCAGCAGTCCGTCCTCGCGGAACTTCTCAAGATGGGCCGCCTTGATCGTGGACTTCATCCAGTCACCGTCGCTCTTCTTGAGGTCGACGGCGGACGCAGATGCGCTTGCCGCAGTCTTCTTCCCCTTCAAAGCGGCCGCGTCGGTCGCGGACGCGTCGGCGGCAACTTTCCTCTTGGGCGCCATGGTTGTGGTGGCTAGGGAGTGAATACGGAGCTCAGACGCAATAACAATGGAGGTGGAGCAAGAGGAAGATGATGGAATAGGGGCGGCGCGCAGAGCAAATGGCAAGTAAAAATAAATCCAGCACCGTCCCTCCTATTTACCACAGATCAAAATCGATCACAGCCGTTAAAATCGCAATCGTGCGCTCCGCACACAATCCCACCGTACACGTGGCAGGCGCAGAGGGCAACCGTCGAAGGCCACTCCGCCCACTACGCACGCAAAAATAGGAGCCATCATCACGCCTCCGTAAAAAGTGGGCCAGAGTGGTCAAATCATAGTCCAAACGGCACCGTCGTTCGGTCAGCGCTGCACAAATGGGCCCACCTATGTGTCATGTCCCATCCATCACAGCATAACGCACGCCACCGCGTGTCAGGAAGCGCAGTCGCCATAAACGTCATCGCTGACGTCATTACAAGGATCTGTTCAGAAATACAATCGAATCTGCCCAACGCGTATTGGTCATTCTACTGCTTTGTTTGGTTCGGGTGTGATAAATCAATGTTAATGCAAAATTGGTCACTCGACCGTTCCTTCGACTGAGTCATATTACTCCCATCGGGAGCATATTCAAAAATTCTTCGACTGGAGATCCTCAAGATAAAATGATTTTGAGATTATCCTCTACTACAAGCAATACAGCATAATCTCGGGGGCTACTCCCATCGGGAGCACTGTCGTGCACCCGATAGAATTACTCCAAAAAAAATCTTCGATTAACATATGCAAGGTGAGAGGATCTGAGATTATCCTCCATTGCGAGCAATAAAGCACAATCTCGGGGCTCCTACCATCGGGAGCGCTGTCGCGCATCCGATAGAATAACAATAAAGTGTCAGTCGACAAATATTTCAACTCAGTTCATATACAAAATCATACTCGAAACATCCCCGAGTTGCGTCCGCCGCAAATACCTCGGATGCTGCACGTATAGTGCAAAGGTAAGACCCGCCGAACTTTCGAGCTGGGCTAAGGACCGTTCTAGTAACGTAAATCCTTATACTTTCCGTGTCAGCAGACATGATGAAAAATCCTGACGGACGCGTTGGGTAAAATTCAAATCTATACTGCAGATCGACTCAGTAAGACCTCCGCGGCCTAGTCGAATCTGACCAGTTTGTTCCAGATTCGAGTCCAGAGACTCGAGTTTGATTGAAGGCTAGTAAGGTTTTACCCGAATGAGTAGTTAACCAGTCTCGATCTGTCGAGTGTACTGGGCCTGTTAAGCTGTTATCCCTTGATTATCATAAGCAAAAACCACAGTCGACGAGATACTCGACATAGCCAACATATGCTATTTATACAGGAATTCCAATTATAATACAAAGCGTATGACGTGCACTTACGAAAGAGTCCATGCCCGATTCTTCGAGTCAGACAAGTACTCGGGGGCTACTGACATGGGTATACATCTTGGGTACCGGATGCATGTAAAATGCATACATGAACTTTGCACTTTAATTGCTTATATTCCAATCATATTTACATCATATAAGGGTTATATCAATGTTTTATAATGATTTTGGGAATACTTCATAGTTTTCCCATTTATTTGGAATTAACCCTGTTTTTCCAGAAAACGTCTTTTTTAGTGTTTCAGACTTTCCGGGAGCTTCGGGACTCCAAAAAGGGCAAGGTCAAAGAGCACGGTTCAGAATTTTCGAGACGAACGCAATGGTCTTAAATTGAAGACCAGGATCCCAACAGGCTGGAAATGGGAGGGTCCCACGCGGCCTAAAGTACATGGCCGCGTGGGCCCAGCTCGTTTCCACCTCGGAGCTCCGTGCCGTCGATTTTTCGTCCACCGACTCCGTCTTGACCTAAAAACGCCTATAAAAAAGGTCCCCTGGCGTTTCGCGAAAGGAGGCAGCGGAGAAACATGAAACACACGAAACAGAAGACAGAAGGCTGCCGCCGGAGAAGATCGGAGGGGGGAAACGCTGCCGGAATCACCTCCGGAAGGCTCCTCCATCCCCCCTCCGGAGTCTCCATCAACACCAACGTCAAGACCAGCACCATCTCCATCACCATCTTCGTGATCCACTTCATCCCCCTCATAGTTTGAGATTGTTCGAACCCTAGCTATTGTTTAAGTGCTATTCTACCTGTGTATGATTGGCTACTTGTCATTGTTCGAGGGTGAGATTATTTTCAGATTGTGTTGTACCACTTATGCCACTGAATATCATCATGTTCGCACGTTGTGAGTAGTTCCCGTATGTTCCTGAGGGCATAGGATGAATTGGCAATGATTTATATATGACATGTGTTGGTATTTTGTCAAGAGTTTATCTTTTATGTGATTCTATGATGGTGTTGTGCGAACGTCGACTGCACAACACTTCACCTATATGGGCTCATAGGAGAACACCGTAGTATAATGAATTGAGGGAGACTTGGGAGGACATGTAAACCTGAGACCGAGTCATGAAGTTATATTATGAGGGTATTAGTATCGGGGACCTTAGAGTGTAATGCTATGGTGGGACTTTATGTCTTAATAATTCTTGTGCAGTCATTTACTTGGCCACATGATCCATCATAAGGGGTTGTAGTTTATTTATTTAGCTATACCTAATTATGGCTCCGTCCAAAGAAGATTAAAACTTGACAAGATATTCAACGTGTTGTTTAATAAATCTCTATGCCTAGCATCATCCATGCCGCCCTCGGGAACGTTTGCCACATATAAGTCACACATCACTTGAGCTTGTCCTCTTGTCACATAAGAGGATTGGGCTTTCTCTCTTTGAGAGCTTTCACTTGCTACTGTTACTTGCTGCATTGGAATTATACAACCGAAAATACCAAAAACACTTGCATCTTTCATTGCTTTGTTTATCAATCTTACTAACCAATACCTTCAGCTCCTCGTGGGTTCGACAACCTTTTCTATTTGAAAGGTACTACAATTGATCTCCTGCACTTGGGAGTCATCAAGATACTTTTCTGGCGCCGTTGCCGGGGAGCGTAGCGCTATTGGTAAGAAGTTTGGTAAGGAAACTTGAAAGCTGTTTTATCTCATTGTTACTATGGCATTTATGAATCGTGCCTCGCTGCATCTTGCTCTATATGAAAGTGCTTATGCCACTACTGCAAAGGTGGTTGAAACTATGTGTCTGAGGTACCTAAAGTGGGATTTAAAATTCCCATGGTCATGTTAAAAGAGTTATGAAAAATCCATTCACAGGGGATGGAACTAAGTCTGCATGTGAACACATAGAAACAATTGATGAAATATGTGGTTTATTTAGGCTTCCTGGTATTTCTGATGATCAAATAAAAAGGAAGCTATTATATTTGTCTTTATCTGGTAATGCTCGTGATTGGTACATGTCTTTGGATGAAGAAGTGAAAACTGATTGGAGTATTTTGAGGGAGGTTTTTCTTAAATATTTTACTCCCAAAGAAAGTACTAATATTTTGCAGGAAGAAGATGATGAACACATAAGCTTGGAAGAGGAAGAATGTGAAGAAGAGGATAAAAACCTAAGCTTGGGGATGCCCATGCAATCTCAAGAAGATGCTGAAAAAGATGAACAACTAGAGAATGAAGAGTTGGATCTCCCAACTTCACCATCAACAAATGATAGTAACACTCAAACTCAAAAATCTTTTGTTATTTATGAGAATCCATGTTATGATGAGGTGAAACTGAAAATGCTATGGTCCTATATGATAACCCATGCTATTATGATGAAACTAAAATACTCCTTCACTTTTATAATGCTACTAGTGAACTTATTGATGATAATGAGGAGTATTGCTTAAATATGCTATATGATAATGCTTTAGATGATGGTCCTATGCTTATTGATAAACCTCCATGTTTAGTTGTTACTAAATTATGTGAGGATAAAAATGATATACTTGCTGTTTGTGATAGTGCTCTTACTCATGAGAGCCCTACTTTGTTCTTGAACTCTCCTACTTACACCATAAAGGAGAAATTTGCTTATGTTGAGAAATACTTATGTGGTTTGCAATTATCTTTAGTTCCAAATCTTTGTTGCAACCATGATATTAAACTTGATATTGATCTTAACAACTATTTTGAAAGAGGGAAGCATGCTAATAAACTCCAAAATAAATTTAATGATCCTCTTTATTTCCCAAATTATCTAAGTTGGAAGATTCTATTGGTTATATGGTTGAATACACTTTTACTACTTGCAACTATTATGAAAGAGGAGGTGATAAGAACCCTCTTTATGCTACTAATAATTATGGGCTGCAAGTAACTTTTGTTAATATGCATTGGAAAACTTCATTCATATACAAAATGCCAATGCATAGAAAAAAGTTAGACTTCGTTGTTATTACTTTGTGTTTTGTTTCTCTCTCTACCAGGTTTCAACTTGACTATTATTTCATTGGCTTGAGAGCAACATGGGACCCTGGTATTATGCATGGAACACTTCCCAAGAAAGAGGGAACATCAAAGTTCAAGCTCCCTCATGAGCTTCATCTTCAATAAACAAAAAGTAAGAAGCCTAGCTATATGGCTATAAAGAAAGCGCTTTGCGGGAGGCAACCCGGTTATTTTTGTGTGTGATTTTTCTTTGTGTCCTCTTGCTGTAACAAGAGATTTTGTGTCTAGTTAGTTTCTGGAGTTTTTAATAAAGTGCCAAGTTTTACCCATTTTGGTCTTGAAAAGTTGCTTATAGCGTTCGGAGATTTTATTCCTGCACGAATCAGTGCACGGTATGATTTTTAATTATTATTCTGTAACTCCGAATGAGCTCATATTTGAACTGTAGTTGCAACTTTTCATCCTCTGTATGAATTTTTTCGGAATTTTTCGAGAAAGTTTGGTAGGGTAGAAAAATACGTTTTGCTGCTGCTGTTTTTCTGGACAGATTCTGTCCCATTTTGTTTGATGCATGCTTTGAGCTTTTAAGTTGAATCTTTTTGATCCAATTGAGTTTATGAGTAGGCATACAACATTATACACTTTCTGGACATCTCATATGAATTTTTGTTCAAGGATTATATGCAGCAAGAACATATTTGTTTATCACTATTAATGCACCCCACAGAAAAGAGATGGGAGAAACGGTGTTTTGAAGTTTTTTCACAGGGATTGGAGGAGATGCACCAAGAGCTATCCAAGGATGGTGAAGACCATAAGCTTGGGGATGTGAAGACAACCCCACTGGACCTACACACTCTCGGTTTGCACACGTCCAACTTCTGTTTTTCGATCGAAACACTTTATCGCATAAACTTGGAGCGTCGTTTTTGTTTTTGTTTGAGTCTTGAGAGACCACCACACTATCATTTATATATGGAGAGCTACTGGAAATATGGGTTGAAATATGTTGGATGCTTTTATAAGATTGGGAAAAGGGATGTTTGACTTGATTTTTAATGATACATATAGTTGCATGATTCATGAGCTTGTTTATGAGTAATAGTTTGCAAATCCTTTTTGAAGAGCTATCACTTATTCATGTTTTGGTGCTGATTGTTATTTTACTTGGTTTAACATGGATTAGTTAGTTCTATGGACACTCATGCATGCATCTAGATGGTCAACTTTCTCCCTTTTGCTAGCCCAAAAACTCCAACAAGCAAAAACTTGTTTCCAACACCTTCAACCAAAGTTATTCCAGTGAGTCCACCATATCTACCTACTAGCTATATGCTATTCCGAGTATGTTCATCATGATATTTGTGTTATCTATACCTCTGAATGAAAATGATTATGTTATTGATTGCCATGGGAAAAGTTGGTTATATAGCTCTCACGAACTTGATGCACATTTTACTATCATTGCAATAAATAAAACATGACCCATTGTGATTAAGATTATGATGCTAGTGGCTTGATAAATGTTCGAGGTTGGGAGTTAGCCCATATGTGCTGTCACATGCAAAGCTTTCAACATGCTCCTTCATCTCATTTAGTTGATATCATGTACTTTTGTTTATGGATGCCTATCATGGTGAAATGAGGTGGAAATGAAGTAGTTCAAATGAGTTTGTATAAATGGTTAGAGAGACGCCTGGGCCGCTAATCTAAGCCATGCATTATTCATGGTGGAAATTTACTTACATGCTATGGTGAATTATCTATGACACACCTTACAATAAAAAGCTATTCCAATGGTAAATAAAAAGGGTGTTGAGGTTTTTCATCTTGTTTGTTTGTCTTGTCATTTTGATATGGGCTTGTTCCATATCCTGGGACAAGAGGTACCCCAGTTGACGCTCTTGATGATACTATTATTACTTACAATGATATATAACTTGAACTTGCTTTGTTTCCTAAGTTGAGTAATCATGGTGTAGGTACTTGTATTCAAGGGGCATGAGACACCAACCTTTACTTTGTCAAGCACACTACTCATATTTGCTTCACTTTAAACTTAATCATTCAAGATGCTATGATAGGGGAATGAGAGCTTGACACCAAGTATTACCACATTGCAATCATTAACTTAAGTAGAGAGTTTGGAGGTTAGATGAAACTTATGCATGCTTTACCTCTACTCACATATACATCTTTCCAAAGTGTCCACCTATCATATTCAGATTTTCATCACACTCTATGACCATGTAGGATGTCTACTTATCATTATGCATACATGTGTCCATATTACTTGCTATGTTACACTTTGTGAACTATCAATGAACATCCTTGTCTTGAATACTTGATATCACTTCATAAACTATTTGCATATTGCTACTCCTTTGAAGAATGAATCATTTGACTATATGTAGCAATAGTAATCATCTTTGATATTCATTGTTAAGTATTAAATTGCAAAGTCCATGTTAGTTTTATCATCTTCATACTCGAGGACGAGCATGGATTAAGCTTGGGGATGTTGATGCATGTAAAATGCATACATGAACTTTGCACTTTAATTGCTTATATTCCAATCATATTTGCATCATATAAGGGTTATATCAATGTTTTATAATGATTTTGGGAATACTTCATAGTTTTCCCATTTATTTGGAATTAACCCTGTTTTTCCAGAAAACGTCTTTTTTAGTGTTTCAGACTTTCCGGGAGCTTCGGGACTCCAAAAAGGGCAAGGTCAAAGAGCACGGTTCAGAATTTTCGAGACGAACGCAATGGGCTTAAATTGAAGACCAGAAGCCCAACAGGCTGGAAATGGGAGGGTCCCACGCGGCCTAAAGTACATGGCCGCGTGGGCCCAGCTCGTTTCCACCTCGGAGCTCCGTGGCCGTCGATTTTTCGTCCACCGACTCCGTCTTGACCTAAAAACGCCTATAAAAAAGGTCCCCTGGCGTTTCGCGAAAGGAGGCGGCGGAGAAACACGAAACACACGAAACAGAAGACAGAAGGCTGCCGCCGGAGAAGATCGGAGGGGGAAACGCTGCCGGAATCACCTCCGGAAGGCTCCTCCATCCCCCCTCCGGAGTCTCCATCAACACCAACGTCAAGACCAGCACCATCTCCATCACCATCTTCGTGATCCACTTCATCCCCCTCATAGTTTGAGATTGTTCGAACCCTAGCTATTGTTTAAGTGCTATTCTACCTGTGTATGATTGCTACTTGTCATTGTTCGAGGGTGAGATTATATTTTCAGATTGTGTTGTACCACTTATGCCACTGAATATCATCATGTTCGCACGTTGTGAGTAGTTCCCGTATGTTCCTGAGGGCATAGGATGAATTGGCAATGATTTATATATGACATGTGTTGGTATTTTGTCAAGAGTTTATCTTTTATGTGATTCTATGATGGTGTTGTGCGAACGTCGACTGCACAACACTTCACCTATATGGGCTCATAGGAGAACACCGTAGTATAATGAATTGAGGGAGACTTGGGAGGACATGTAAACCTGAGACCGAGTCATGAAGTTATATTATGAGGGTATTAGTATCGGGGACCTTAGAGTGTAATGCTATGGTGGGACTTTATGTCTTAATAATTCTTGTGCAGTCATTTACTTGGCCACATGATCCATCATAAGGGGTTGTAGTTTATTTATTTAGCTATACCTAATTATGGCTCCGTCCAAAGAAGATTAAAACTTGACAAGATATTCAACGTGTTGTTTAATAAATCTCTATGCCTAGCATCATCCATGCCGCCCTCGGGAACGTTTGCCACATATAAGTCAACATCACTTGAGCTTGTCCTCTTGTCACATAAGAGGATTGGGCTTTCTCTCTTTGAGAGCTTTCACTTGCTACTGTTACTTGCTGCATTGGAATTATACAACCGAAAATACCAAAAACACTTGCATCTTTCATTGCTTTGTTTAACAATCTTACTAACCAATACCTTCAGCTCCTCGTGGGTTCGACAACCTTTTCTATTTGAAAGGTACTACAATTGATCTCCTGCACTTGGGAGTCATCAGTACCCTACCATGAGGGTACCTGGTGCACCTGACGACTAAGGCCCAATAACGAAGAGCCTATTCGAAGCCCAAGACCAGAGGCCCAAGAAGATGGAGTACCCTCCAAAATTAGTCATAGGCATAGTCGGTTAGGACTTTCCTTATGTGTAAATTGGGTCGGTTACGTACTCTCGAGACCCAGCCTATTTAAGGACTGGGAGGGGTGCCGATTTATGACCAAGCCACACTCAAACCACCAAAGCTCTAGCGAGATCGACATCTCGCCGGAGCCACCTTGTAACCGCATAATCTCACACGATCAATAACAAACAAGCAGGAAGTAGGGTCTTTACCTCCACCCGAGGGGCCTGAACCTGGGTAAATCTTTGCCTCTGTTTGTCAGCTGACGAAACTACCAGTACTACCACATTCTCTCCCATAATCTCAACCCTAGGTCCTTAACCATGGAATTTGATGAGTGTACCCCTCGTCAGAGAGGGAGTTGTGGAAATAGAGAGTTGAATGTGTTGTTTTGGTTGAGAAAAACCGGTTTTAGCACGTGTGCGCATCCTGTGTGCATTATCGGGTGGAGTTATCGAAATAGCACCAGGGGGAGGCGAAGAGGACGTGGCGGCGTGGGATTGGCGTGAGATGATCGTATGTGGGGTTGATGCATGTAAAATGCATACATGAACTTTGCACTTTAATTGCTTATATTCCAATCATATTTGCATCATATAAGGGTTATATCAATGTTTTATAATGATTTTTGGGAATATTCATTTATTTCCTATTTTTATGGAATTAACCCTGCACAGGCAGAAAACCCCGTTTTCTTATTTTAATGTTTCAGGGACCCAAACGTCAACGAAATCACCTAGAAATTTACGGGTGACGAGGGGTAGACTCATCAAGACCCATAGTCGAGGTCCCTAGGTTATGAATATGGGGGAGAGAACGTGGTAGAGCTGGAAGTATCGTCGGCTGACAAGCAGGGCAAAGATTTTACCTAGGTTCAGGGCCCTCGTGTGGAGGTAACACCCTACGTCCTGCCTGTCTGTTATTGCTTTGTGAATATGATGGTTACAAGGGTCCCAGTGAGATGTCGATCTTGCTAGGGTTTGTGGCTCTGGTTGTTCGTTGTCTGGTTCGATGGCCCTCCCAGCCTTAAATAATAGGCTGGGTCTCGGGTGTTCGTAACCGACTCGATTTACAAGTAAGGAAACTCTAAACCGACTATTGTTTCGCCAAACTTGGAGGATACTCCATCTTCGTGGGCCTCCCTTCATGGGCTTCATGTAGGTTCTGATAGTTGGGCCTAGTCGATACGTGCACCAGGTACCCTCATGGTAGGGTACCCGATAGGCATACCCATGTCAGTAGCCCCCGAGTACTTGTCTGATTCAAAGAGTTGGGCATGGACTCATACATCATGCACGTTACATTTTTTTTTTGCATCTGTATTTAGAATTCTTATGAAATAGCACATGTTGGCTATGTCGAGTGTTTCATCGACTATGAGTTTTTGCTTATGATAGTCAAGGGATATTAGCTTAGCAGGCCTGGCACACACGACGGATCGGGGCCAGTTAACTACCATTTGTGGCAAAACCATACTAGCTTTCAATCAAACTCGAGTCCCCGGACTCGAATCTGGAACAAACTGGACAGACTCGAAACGGCCGTTGAGGTCTTACGGAATCGAACTGCAGCATAATTTTGAATCTACCCAACGCGTCCGTCGGGGATTATTCATCATGTCTGCCGACATGGGACACTTAAGGATAACGCTGCTGGAGCGGTCCTTAGCCCAGCTCGACTGATCGGCGGGTCTTACCTTTGCACTATGCATGCAGCATCCAAGGATCGTCGGATCAACTCGGGAATATTTCGAGTATGATTTTGCTTATGAACTGAGTCGAATGACTTGTCGACTGATACTTTGCCATAATGCATGCAGCATCCAAGGATCGTCGGATCAACTCGGGAATATTTCGAGTATGATTTTGCTTATGAACTGAGTCGAATGACTTGTCGACTGATACTTTGCCATAATCTATCGGGTGCGCGACAGCGCTCCCGATGGGAGTAGCCCCCGAGATTGTGCTTTATTGCTTGCAATGGAGCATAATCTGAAAATCTTTTTACCCTGCACATATTAGTCAAAGAAATTTTTGATACGCTCCCGATGGGAGTATGATGTTGCAGTCGAAAGTACTTCGACTGGCATCTATGACCTTTTGCTGGAAAAACCCATCGAGTTTATGGTGTGACATCATTCGAATGAATCATCGAGTGACTTTTGTGCCAGTTTTGCAATATGAATAACGTCAGCAATGACGCATTTTGCGACTGCCATCTCTGACAAGCGGTGGCATGCCTGGTAAGACTGATGGGACGTGACACTTCTGTGTGGGCCCATTTTTGCAGAGCTGACCAAGTATAGCGCCGTTTGGACTTGATTTGACCGCTCTGGCGCGGTTTTCACGGGGCGTGATGATGATTTCCTAGTTTCCCGTGCGTAGTGGGCAGAGTGGCCTGCGACGGTTGCCCTCCGCGGCCGCCACGTGTATGGCTAGATTTCGCACGGAGCGTATGCCTTTGTTTTGACGGTTACGATCGTTTTGCGATCTGTGGTAAATAGTGGAGACAGCGCTGGCAGAATTTTTTACTTGCCATTTGCCTCTTTGCGCCGCCCCTCGTCTCATCTTCCTCCTCGCGCCCACCTCCATTGCTCTGCGCCCAAGCTCTCTTCTCCACCCTCATCCATCGTTGCAATGGCGAAAGGTGGAGGCTCCAAGCGTGGCGCCGCCGCCGCTGCCGCGACCGATGCGGCCAAAGGCAAGAAGACCATGACGGGTACATCTGCGTCCGCCGCGCTGAAGAAGGGCAGCGGGGACTGGGCGAAGTCCACCATCAAGGACGCCCATTTGGTCAAGTTCCGCGAGCAGGGGTATCTGCCACCGCGGAGCAGCTCGCCGTCCGCGCGCCATCGCCCAAGGAGGTACTCCCCGAACCACGCGCCAACGAGCGTGTTTGTTTTGCGGAGTTTCTGCCTAGGGGCTTTTCGCTTCCCCTCCATGACTTTGTTCGCGGTCTTCTTTTTGCCTACGGGGTGCGGATCCATGATCTCACCCCAAATGGCATTATGCATATCGCGTGTTTCATCACGCTGTGCGAGTGCTTCCTCGGCGTCGCGCCCAGCTGGGCGCTGTGGAAAGCCATCTTCATGGTACGGCCGAACAGAGGAGGTGGTCGCACCTACCCCGTTGGCGGCTGTGAAATCCAGGTGCGCAGCGACACCCGCTACTTCCGCCTGAAGACCGTCGACTCCGCCCAAGGCTGGAGGAAGGGATGGTTTTATGCGACTGTCGAGCAGGATGCGGCCGCCCCTTTCTCGACTGCTGCTTTCACCAGGACCAAGGCGTGGGATCACCAACTCTCAGCCGAAGAAATGGAGGAGGCAAGCCCTTTGCTGGCTCGGATCGGAGGCATGCTGGACAAGGTCACAGGCATCCATTTGATCGCCACCTTTGTGAAGAGGCGGGTGTGGCCACTCCGTGCCCGAGCGCACCCCATGTGGGAGTATGAGGGCGCGGGTGACTCCACTCGGATGAGCCCAGAGGAGCTGTCAAGGAATGAGCTTGTGAATCACGTGCGGCACATCACCAACTTGACGACAGGCGACAAATGCGACGTCAACTGTCCCATTGAGCCGTATGGGGCGGAAAACCCTTTGCTTGAGGTATGTATGTGTTATAGCCTGCTTGTAATGAAGAGTTTGCCACTCGTATGTTCTGCTATGTGTGATTTTTGATTCTGACTTTGCAATTTGTGATGTATGCTATGCAGGGTCACTCAACTGCGGCATCCCTTCCTCCTCTGCCTGAAAATGGCGAGACTGAAGAAACTCAGGTGCAGGTGGTGGACCCGAAAAATGATCAGTCGCCCATCCCTTCTGCCACCACTTCGCATGCGGAGGAGGTCGAGGAGGACGTAGCGGAAGAGGTCCAATCTGAGGAAAAGGCCACCGCTGACCAAGAAGTCGACACCGCGCCACCAAAGCGTCGTCGACTGGCCAAGAAGGCGCCTTCTGCTGTGAGTTCTCCCGCGAGAGGGCAGGGCTTGGAGGATGATGAGGAATCAGGCTCACCACCTGTTTTCCAAGCCGCTCCTTTGCGTGCGTGCTCAACAAGCTCGACTCTTCCTCTTCAGTCGAGTGGTACCCCAGCCTTTGGGGGACCAATTTTTGGCGACTCGAGGATGAGGAAGATGAGGAGCACAGGTATGTATTTTTTAGGATGATATGAGAATTTTGTGCTGCCACATATTTGTGCTGACTGTCTTTTTGCTTTGTTGTGTTGCTCACAGCGCAGAAAACAATCAGCCTGGGACTCCTCCAGTCGAGAATGTTCCAACCCTGGAGCACTCGAATTCTGCACCGGCTGGAAACGAGACTGTCCAGCCAATGGCCACTGATGCTGTCACTGAAACGGCCAAGGTGACAGCCCTAGAGGTCGGGACATTAGTCGCGACTTCTGAACCGTGGATGAACCACGTAAGTACCTTCTGCCTGACCCGTTTAACTTGGGACTGTGAGAGTTAGAAATTTTGCTGAATTCGTGTGTTTGCAGCCCTTCTACCATAACTTGGCAGATTCCGCCAAGGCTTATGTCTAGGTGGAGCAGGAGAGGGATACCATGCGCGCCGAGCTAGAGCGGCTCAGTCGTGAGTTCGCCCTTTTGCTTTTGTTTTGCTGAATTTCTTTTTGCAATGCTTGATTTTGTCGAATATTGAATACACGTGATTTTGCTGGGCCAGGCGAGAAGAAGGAGCTGGAAGATGCACTCGCCGCGCAGCGCGAAGAGTCGAAGAAAGAGCTGGCTGTCGCCACCAACTCAGCCGCTGCACGCGAGCGAGGATATGCTGACCAGCTCGCGGCACTCGCGCAGGCCATGGGAGGTAAGTAATCTTTTCTCCTTTTGATATGACGATATAACTGTCGAGTGTCATGAAATGACTTTTGCCCTTTTGTGACTTGTGTAGAAGTTGTTGGCGCACCGGCCTCTGCAGACGTGGCGAGTGACGATCTTTCGCTGGAACAGGCTGTAGGCGGCTTAAGCGCCATATGCAACCAGGCGAAAGATGCACTCGCCAAATCGACGAGCACACTTGGCACTGTATACAAGGTGGTGTTCCCGACTGGCATGGTGCCGTCGACGGCGGACGACTTCGCCGACGTATTTGGCCCTGGGACGTCCATCAAGCTTCTTATGAGACATGGGATAGATTGCGACTACGAGGCAGCACTGTCTGCATTCCCTCGGAAGCCAGATGGGAAGCCCATTTCTCTGAAGGGGGTGAGCGGAGCCGCCGCGCGACTGGCCGAGGTTTTTATGAACACCATGGAGCGCCGGGCACTCGAGACTGCCAATCGTCTGCTTAGGAAATCGAATCCTTTGGTTTAGGGTAGTTGTACCCTTTTGTTTTATGCCTTGTAATGATACCTTCTGAACTGCGCGAGTCTCGCTTTGTTTGTGCGACCTTGTTTATGCAAATAGTCTTTTGCTAATATCTTTCACTCGAAGAGTTGTATGCTTATGACATGAGTTTTAGCTTCTGACATAAACTTTGTGTTTGTGATTATGCTCTTTGAACAGTCACGAGGACCTGCTACTGCGACTAGTTCCTCGCAGGCTCCAATCACCACCCGATCCCAGGGTCAGGTGGTGAATGATGCCAAGGTTATGGAGTATATGAAGGCCAAATTTGTGAGAATGGAGCAAGATCTGAAGGACGCCCAGTCTGAGCTGAATCGATTGAGGGCGAGACCCGCTTTGGCCACCCAACGCGAGGAATATGTGCTCGGGGAGATGGATCTTGTGAACAGGCGACTCGAGTGTAAGTTCGAGTCTTGCTCTATTTACAAGCTTTTTGCGTAGATTTTGCCTTTTTTGATCTGACTGGTGTGCCCGTGTTTGTAGGCTTTGTCGACAACTTCCAGGCTGAAAAGATTCGCGTGGAAGGGCGTCTGGATAGTGTGGTTGACGACCCTACGACAGGTCGTCAACATTTTTGGCTTGATAGGTATCATGCCCACATACTCGCCACCCTGAAGGATCGCGTCTAGCGAAGTGCTGAAATGCTGGAGTTATGCCGGGCAGCGTTTATTCGCCTGAACGAGACTCTTTTTCCAGCGGGGCCACAATCACAAGGGATTCGTGCTTTGTTGAACATCTTCCGTCAAACAAATCCCATTCGAGAGTTGCTGTCTCAGAGACTTGTGATTGGAGCCAACGCTGCAATGGCGTATACGCGTAGTCGAAAACCAAGGTTGGTGTTGCGGACACCTGTAGCCGGAGAAGTTCTCGAACAAAAAGACCTGGATGACACGATCCAAGCTGCGGAGACACTAATCGAGTGCACTCGCGAACAGCTTTGCGGTCCCGAGCTGCCCGTAAAGGACGAGCTTGAGGATTAGAATAGTTTGCGAGTGCAATTTGTGTATAGGGGGCAGCCCCCGAGTGTAATTTTTGACTCTTTGTATATTGTATAGTTTGTATACTTTGATTTTTGTCGAGCCCCCGAGTCAGCCGAGCGGGGTTTGTGAAATATGTGTTGGTTATGAACCAATGACTGTGCAGCCCCCGAGTATTCGAGTGCGGCTGCAGAGTTTTTGTGTTCTCTGCTTGGATCCTTGTTACGCAGCCCCGAGCATTCGGGTGCGGCTAAGGCATTGTGTTTCTGCAAGAGCGAAAGCTCATTTGATCGATAACACAGCCCCCGAGGGTTTCGGGTGCGGTTAAGGTATGAATTATGTGGGTAGTAGCCACAAGAAGTCGAAGGAACATTGATTTTATTCTCTTTTGAATGTTAGGCTGCAGGCCGCCTCATTAAAACCTTCCAGTCCCCTTAGGTACCCTGGTTAGGAAAAGAGCGCGTCTGAAACCTGCAGCCATCCGACATATAGCCTATTATTGTATGACTGTGAGCACTTTATGCGTAGAAACGGCGCAGATGCGCAACGTTCCAAGGATTATGAGAGAGTTCGCCTGTCTTCGCGTGCTTCAGTCGATATGCACTCCACCAAGGACCTCCGTGATGATGAAAGGACCTTCCCATGGGGAAGCGAGCTTGTGCACCTTCTTTTGCTTCAATCGAAGAACCAGGTCGCCAACGACGAAGGACCTGGTGCGCAGTCGACGGCTGTGATAGTTGCGAAGGTCCTGCTGGTAAACAGCTGTGCGGGCCAAGGCCGTGTCGCGCGCCACATCAAGCAAGTCGACTGTGTCTTCGAGTGCTTCTTCCGCGTCTTCTTCATTGTATGCTTCAACTCGTGGTGCATTGAACCTTACGTCTGATGGCAGAATTGCCTCTGCACCATAGACCATGAAGAATGGGGTGAACTGCGTAGAAGTGTTGGGAGTTGTGCATAGGCTCCATAGCACAGATGGTAGTTCTTCGACCCAAGCACCCGCAGCTCTTTTGAGTGGCACCAAGCGGCGCTTCTTGATCCCACTCGTCACAAGTCCATTGGCCTTTTCGACTTGGCCATTGGATTGTGGATGCGCCACGGATGCGTAGTTGAGCGTAATGTCCTGCTCTTTGCAGCAGGTTTTGAACTCCTCAGCCGTGAAGTTTGTGCCGTTATCAGTGATGATACTGTTTGGGACACCGAAGCGGTAGATGATGCTCTTTATGAAGTTGACTGCCGTAGTAGCAGTCGAATTTGTGATGGGGACCGCCTCGATCCACTTTGTGAACTTGTCGACTGCCACCAGCAGGTGAGTATGCCCGCCATGCGATGATTTTTTGAGTGGCCCAACCATATCGAGCCCCCATTGGGCGAAAGGCCAGGCCAGCGGTATGGTCTTCAACGCCGATGCGGGTGCGTTCGGCTTTGTTGCGAATTTCTGGCAGCCGACGCACCTTTTGACTATGTCCTCCGCGTCTTTGAGTGCTGTAGCCCAGTAAAACCTTGCGTGAAAGGCTTTAGCTACGAGTGATGGACTGCTGGCGTGATGCCCACAGGTACCTGCATGAATATCTCGAAGTATGGCTTGGCCATCTTCGAATGCGATGCATCTTTGGAACATACCTGATATGCTACGCTTGTATAACTCGTCGTTGATAACGGTGTATGCTTTTGATCTTCGAGTCACGCGCCGGGACTCGGTTATGTCATCTGGTAGCTCGCTGCGGAGTATGTAAGCCAGAAAAGGTTGAGTCCAAGTGTAGTGACCTAGCACACCACTGCATGTTGTAGTGTACAAGTCGTTGACATAATACTCACGGAAGGACCATTCCGTAAATATTACATCCTTCAGAGTAGTACAACAGAAACATAGCCGGTCCAAGGTAACACTATAGGATAACAACACTATTTAGTACAAAATCTCAAGAACTTCATTTACATACAGAAGTAGGTCTCATGCAAATGAAACTCGCAAAAGATCCAAGTCGAAGCACTAAGCTGGATACCAGCTCTACTTCTAACTCCTAATTCACTACTGCTGTTATCACAGCTCTATCTATCCATCTGGAATATCTTTGTCTGGTGTAGTCCTCCTCCTTCCTATAATTCTTGTCTTCTCAGTAAGCATTATTGGCGTCGTGTCCACCATTGCACTGTTGTCGCCACTCCTCCTTTGGCAAAGTAGAGGTTGACTCCTTCAGGCTCCACCAGGTTGATTTGACTCCTTGTCGAACATCTCACCAACATCGTTATGGATTCCTGTCCTTCTTCTGCTGTCTCCAATAATCTAAGCAGGGGTCAACGGAGGAAAGGGTGAGCAACACGAGCGTTACTCAGCAAGTTCATATAACAGGAATAAGGTGTTTTATGCACTAGCTACCATCCATACCAAAAGGTCATGGATGAACATGCATATCTTTGTAAAACATTTTTAGGAAAAGATTCATTTTATCTTCAGAAAACTATGCCCGTCATCGATTCACAGGTGCTAGGGCCTTGAGGAGCCTCCTTTCCTGCAGCGTTCGCCGTTCCTTCCAGGAACGTGGAGTAACATGTCACATTTTTACACTCTGCAGAGGTGCGTTACTTTACCCATAAGAGACCAACGCCTTGTTGCACAACCGGGCGAGTCTTTCCCGTCCACACTTCCTTTGGTGTGGGGCCCAGTCGTTGATCCAAGCCATTCGCCGTGCTTCTCCAACAACCCCACATGCCCACCCAATTCATGCATAGCAGAATCACCCCTGGCTCTACCCCTCACGATAGATACCTAGGCATCCTCTTGCAGACCATCATAGACACCAGAGTCCGTGGGCATTAAGGGGTCCCACCCATGTGCATGTAGTCGAACTAGATCTACAGCGTACGGCTCTGGCTGCCCGTTGACATGCGAAAGGGAGAAGATCACAGATGACTTTCCCGTCCCATTCCAAGTCTCATGGTTAACGCTTCATATACGGCGCAAGAACGCTGACGGCATTGGTTCTTAAGTCCTAGGTAATACTTTCCCGTGCAAATGGAACCTCCACCAACCACATCATAACATGGTTCCATCTGCCAGCCAACAATAATATATAGCAATTCACATCATTCGAAAATAGGTTTTACTTTTTCATGCAATGATAAATCATAGTATTTTGCATTTACTTTGATAAACATAATCAGGTAGGACATGAGCAAGAGTGAACTTGCCTTTTTGACTGCAAGATTATGCAGCCAAGGTCTTCGATACAATAAATACTCCAAAATCTGGAAAAAACATCATTGGTCCGGTAAGGACTAATGTTTGAAGAAGCAATATGCTATTATGCATAAGTATGAGATGCATCACCCTAAACCCCAAAACTACTCTCGATGATAGAGGGTTGTTTGAGTTTGGTGATTACTTTTAGATTTGTTTTATCTTCAAGTTTACTTCACAAAAATGATGAATTTTAAACTTTAACTATAAATACCATATTAAGCATAAGAATAAAGTAAAACAACATCATAATACTAAATGGTTGTGTTAGGATTGGTTATCATCTTTATGTTTATAAAGAACATGTATTGACATGAATTTAATTGAAGAAATGGTGTAATAATATTATTCATGAATAAAAAAGAGTAACTTTTGAAGAAATAAATCATATATATATTTGTTGGTATCATACCATAATGGTACTTATTTAATTGATGGTATATTATTAAATATTAAGAGTAGTTACTTATGTGTTTAACTTTTCTTTAAGTAATAAAATAATATGACTTAAACACTAACATTTGGAAGAAACATAACAATTAAACTCATGTTATGAAGTAATTATTACTTTGGATTGATGACTTAAAATTTGTAACACAAAATTAATTTAATTATTAAAAGTATTAATAATAGTGATCAAGTTTTATTAAATAGTGAATTACTTTTATAAATTAAGAACTACTTTGGAATATTCATTACATCTTATGAAATAATAATATGGTAAAGTTATATATTTCAGTTTTGTATGATAGAATCATTACCTAATAATTATTTTCACTATGGAAAACATTATTTTAATTAACCACTTGAGAAATATTATTTATATATATATGTCCACACATTGAATTTTTAAAATGGACATAATGTATGACATGTTATGATTAAAACATATGTTCATGTTTGAAATTTAAACATATGGAGAAATTTAAATGGAATTGAAATGCATCCAAAATAGCATTTCAAATTAACCCCATATTTAAAGTAATAAGTAAATTGTTGTTTTAATTTTAGAATAATTCAATTCTAGTCAAACAAATATTTTATTTGTACAAATAGATAAATTTCATTTTTCTGGTCATTTTGGTATATTATTCGTATTATTCTGATTTTAAAATGATTTAGTTATGAATTTTCAATGTTTAAATTCAATTAAACAATTTCTAAAATTCTAAATTTGAGTTAGTCCCACATGTCATAGTTTTAATAGTTTCCAGAAATGATTTCCCAAATGATTAAATACCTGACAGCGGGGTCCACCTGTCATAATTTTATTATTTTTGAAAAGAAAATTCAGGGAAAAATCTGATTGGCCCGCTGACGTCATGCTGACGTCAGCAATGGAGCTGAGCTCCAGCCCGAGCTCGAATCCGATGAATTGGAACGAATTAGGACGGTTCGGGCACGCATCGGGTAGAGAACGACGTGGGCTACCATTTGGTGGCGGCGCCGCTCCGAAATGGTCGCCGAAGCTTGGCCGGAATCAAGCTCGCGCGGCGGCGGACTGTGGTGCACGGCTCGACGACGATTGCGAGCGAATTAAACCGAATTAAAGGTACCAGGAGGTAGCACGGCTCACCACGATCACGATGGAAGTCTCGGCGAAGCTTGGCATGGACGGATGGCGACGCAATGGTGCTCAACATCGGCGGCCGTCGTTCGGAACGTCGACGACGTTCTCCCTCTTCAGGTCATCCCAGCACGAGCGCGAGGCACCGGAACGAAGAGGACGACGAGGCGAAACTACTAGACCCGGTGGCTGAGCTCGAGAAGGCGTAGGTCGTCGGCGATTTGAGGGCAACGGCGACGGCCGAGCGAAGCTAGGGTTAGAGCTTGTTTTGCTCCAGAGATAGGAAGAGAGAGAGGGCGAGTGCAGAGAGGAGAGTAGAGAGCGAGATGGGGACGTCTCTCAGGTCCTTATCCTCGAAGGCCGGCAAGCAGGCAAGCAGGAGGTGGCACGGCGGCGTCGTCCTCTGCCTTCTGGCAAGAGGAAGAAGAAGAGGAAAACGAAAAGGAAATGCCATTTTGCGAAAAACCCCCTGGGTTTCCGAGAAATAACAGAATCAGTGTAAACAGGCCCCTGGTTCCTGTTTTTGGATTGTTTTAAGGTTATAAAAATTACAGAGAAGTCCCTGGACAGTTTAGAATCCTAAAATTGAGTTATTTCCATTTAAGGACATAAATATTTGAATTATTTTAGAATATTTTGCATGATTTGAATTTATTTGAATTACAAAATGTGTTTGGCAAATTGAATTTATTTTACATTACTAAATTTGTAGCTTACAGTTTATATTTTTGTTGAGCATTATTTGCATAATAATTTATTTATTACCATTTGATTATTTGGGAATTTGCTATATTATAAATTCATTTGGAATGGTAATGGTTTTGGTTATAGTGGAATTAATTTTCTACTACAAAAGTTATTTCTTATAACTTCTGTTTTTGGTGGGACATTAATAACAACATGAATATGTATTTTGCTATAATGATCATTTGTGAATATTTTGCATACTTTGAATTCATTCTCCAATTAAAAGGAATTTAACCAAATTGGATTTATTATTTACTCACAATTGTATAAGTTGTGAGTTTTCAAATTGTGGGGTTATATTTATAGCAACATAAATGAATACATACATTGCTATACTATTGTTTGTGAGTATTTGCTACTTTCAATATTAATTAATATTTCTTACTTGAATTCACAAAGTAGGTGGTTATAGGTAATCAAACTATAGATTTCAATAGATGTCCAAGAGATGGATTAAGTGTTTGATAAAATATTGGGCAACACCCAAATTATGGTCCATCAGTATATGCATGAAGTCACACTGTGGTGCCTGCAGAGAGTATGCACAATGTTTCAACAAACTCCATGCCACACATGAAATATTGCCTCAGTGGTTTTAACTTGTGATACCTGACATCTTAATCATGTGAAAACATGATCATATGTGTATAGATACACAAGGTAGTGATATCCTGCCTGTGATCAGGACTTATGGTAAAATAGATGAATAGAATGATGAGAACAGAATCATACTTGATTCTCTCACTCATACTGATAATAACAAAAATGATATTCTCCTTTTTTAAAGATCAAATTCTTATGTGTGTGGAAGCAAGTTGCTTATACAAGGGATTATCAGTTAGTCCATGGGTTCCATTTACCACATGACCAAATTCATCTCATCATGAGATTAAATATTTGAACAAGCCAAGTGGCTCTTGTCACTGGATGAACTTGTGAACTCCTCTCCTATGAGACATGTTCACACTCACATGAATTAGTGAAGTAACTCATGTGATTTCATTAATTGGTGATAGAAGAATGTATATGTGTTTTATGACATCTCAATTTGCCTTATGCATACAAAAGAATTTGTTAACAAGATAATCAGTCTTGTCACCAAATTACTTCATATATTACAAAGGTTGAGATGTTCTGAATTATCTGACCTTCTATTTATTTGTATATGACACTCAATTGTTTGAGCATACAAGAGTGATTTGTTAACAAGGTGATTAGGCTTGTTACCAAACTACTTCTATATAACACAAATCTTAGAATATCACACTATTTGTAGAGAAGTTAATAAGAGTAAATTTTGATATTGGAGTTTCCAAATACTTAGTAATGGACTAGCATAATACTTCTATGCATATCAAAGAAATTCTTCTTCATAATCTTCTTGTTGAACTTCCTCCTTTCTTGTGTTGCCTTCTCTTGTAGAATGATTTTGAGAAGATTAGGAAATAAGAAGATAAGATAGTCTTGATAGGATAAGTAGATCTAGATTAAGATTTAGTTTAGTCTTTTATCCACCTTCCGTATATTCCTTCTTTTCTTTTCTTTAAGATATGTACTTATTCGATTAATGATGTAAGTCATACTCATCATTTGATTTATAGTTTCTTGTATTATTCGTTTGTAACCAAATATTTGAGAATTTAGATAAGACAAGATTTTGAAGTTTATAGCACTCATGTTGATGACTAAGTCTAATCCACCAACATCAGCGAAACCTCGATGTATGTTTCACAAGTTTGGTTCCAAGTTTTTAAGTTATTCGACATCTATGGTCATTCTCAACTAGTCTTTCGAGTGGTGGTTGAACACTCTATGACTTCGTTGAAAAAGTTTTAAATTTTCTCGTATTTTCAGATGCATGCTATGCAAATGCACAAATCTAATTTAACCCCTTTCTACTCTCTGAACTACGGTCATTACACCAAGTTGGCTCGATGAGGAGTACCTCGACTGGGGGTCCTCTGTGCTAGACGCTTTGCTTTTGGCTGTCGTAGTCGACGGAGGAGGCTCTCGTTTCTCCTTGTTAGATCTGTGTTCGATGCGCTCGAGGAAGACACCAGGTGGAATTTGTGCGCCAGTTGAGCCAAGATTGGCTAGCATGTCTGCTTCTTCGTTACTTTCCCTTCCTATGTGCCTCAACTCACAGCCCTCGAAGCTGCCCTCCAGTGTGTTGTACAGGTCGCGATAAGCGATCATGTTGTCCGCGATTGCGTCGCAGGCCTTCATTGTTTGCTGCACCACAAGGTTGGAGTCGCCGTAGATCATCAATCGAGTGCACCCAAGTGCTTTTGCCATCCGCATGCCATGGATCAGAGCCTCGTATTCAGCCTCGTTATTGGAGGGTAGTTTGAATCCCATCTGCAAAACATAACGTAGCTTGTCCCCTTTTGGTGATATGAGGATGACGCCTGCGCCTGCGCCTTCGTGTTTCTTGGACCCATCGAAGTACATGGTCCAGGAATTGGACACGTCTGGTGCTCCAGGTAATTGGGCCTCTATCCACTCGGTTGTGAAGTCGGGTAGGACTTGTGCTTTGATAGCCTTCGGGTGCTCGTACTTGATGTCTCTTGGAGCCAGCTCGATGAGCCATTTTGCGACTCGACCCGTTGCATTGGGGTTTGTGAGGATATCACCGATTGCTGAGTTACTTACCACGGTGATCGGGTGCTCGGTGAAGTAGTGTGTCAACTTCCTTGAGGACATGAATACAGCGTATGCCAGCTTTTGATAGTGCGGGTACCGCTGTTTTGATATGGAGAGAACCTCGCTCAGGTAGTAGACTGGACGTTGTATGCTTTGGATGTGCCCCTCCTCCATGCGTTCGACTACCAGTACGGTGCTCACCACCCTGTTTGTAGCCGAGACATACAGGTAGAGTGGTTCCCGTTCCTTAGGTGCGACGAGGATCGGAGGGCTTGTGAGGATCCGCTTGAGATCTGTGAAGGCTGCTTCAGCTTCTGGCGTCCACTCGAACTTGTCCGCCTTCTTCATCAGTCGATAGAATGGTAGAGCCTTTTCACCCAGTTTGCTGATGAATCGACTGAGCGCTGCTACTCGTCCTGCTAGTTTCTGCACATCGTGAAGCTTTGAAGGCCTTTGCATTGTGAGGATGGCCTGTATTTTCTCCGGGTCTGCTTCGATTCCACGGGCAGAGACTAGGTACCCTAGAGCTGCCCGGCTGGAACGCCGAACGTGCACTTCTTAGGATTGAGCTTGATATGGAAGCGTTTGAGGTTTGCGAACGTCTCCCTCAAATCGTCGAGTAGTGTGTGTTCTTCCCTTGTGGTAATGACAATGTCATCCACGTAGACCTGGACGTTGCGTCCGATTTGCTTTTTGAGGCAGTCCTGCATCATGCGCTGGTATGTTGCACCCGCGTTTTTTAGCCCAAAGGGCATAGTTGTGTAGCAGTAGACCCCGAGTGGGGTTATGAACGCCGTTTTTTCTTCGTCTTCTTGCTTCATCCTTATCTGGTGATAACCTGAGTAAGCATCCAGAAAGGAGAGTCGTGCGCATCCGGCGGTGGAGTCGACGATCTGGTCGATTCGGGGTAGCGGGAAGTGATCCTTTGGACAGCACTTGTTCAGCGCTGTGAAGTCCACGCACATCCGAAGGATGTCTGTATGCTTCTTCTCTACGAGTACAGGGTTGGCCACCCATTGTGATTTCTTGATTTCCCTAATGAATCCTGCTGCGAGTAACCGGTCGACTTCAGATTCGACTGCGGTTCGCTTTGGGCCGGAGATTCGACGCATCGTTTGCTTGACTGGCTTTGCATCTGGAAACAATTGGAGAGAGTGCTCGGCGAATTCCCTGGGAATACCTGGCATGTCGGCTGGACACCACGCAAATATTTCCCAGTTCTCACGGAGGAATTCGACGAGCGCGCCTTCCTATGCGATAGGCAGGCTCGAAGATATGTTGACTGTCTTGGACGGATCGGTCGGGTGCACCTGATGCGACCTTGTGTCATTTGTAGCATTGAAGGATCTGTCGACTGCCAACTTCTTATGCTCCGGAAGGAGTGTGCGGTCGTTGGAAATCGCCAGTCGGCGAGTGATTCTTCCACCCCGAACATCTCGGAGATTTTGCTGAACTCGCGGTCGCAAGCATCGGACCTTTGAAAGTTTCCACGGACAGTGATGACTCCCTTTGGTCCTGGCATCTTCAGCGTGAGGTACGCATAGTGTGGCACCGCCATGAATCGAGCAAACGTCGGGCGACCAAGAATAGCATGGTATTGTGATTTCCAGTCGACGACCTCGAACTCAATCGACTCTGTCCTGAAGTGGCTTTTGTCCCCGAACGTAACGTCGAGTTGTATGGTGCCTTCTGGGCTAATTGCTTTGCCAGGAACGATACCGTGGAAGGTATTTGAAGATTTTGGGAGGTTTTCGACTGACCTGTTCATTTTGCGGAGCGTGTCCGCGAAGATGATGTTTATGCCGCTGCCTCCATCCATGAAGACCTTGGTCATGGCGTAGCCTCCTATTTGCGCGTCGAGTACCAGAGCCGCGTGCCCTGGTCGAACTACAGCTGGGGGATGATCCTCTCGACTGAAGCTTATGATGGTTTCCGATCCCTTCAGAAATTCGGGCACGGCTGGAGGTGCCATGACAGCCATGTTCACCTGTCGAGTGATTAGCTTTTGCTGCCTGTTGGAGGGGCGACCCTTTTGTATCATGTACATCTGCCCGTGGGGCTGTGGATATTGATCATCTTCCGCCCGTAGTACGGGTTGTATGGCACCTGCGAGGTTTGCGCCTGGAGCAGGCTGTGGTGGTGGTTGCGGTGGCGGCTGTGGCGCCATGAGAGCGGGCACAGCGTTCGGCTGTGGTACGGGTGCAGGCGTGGGCTGAGCAGGTGCTGGGCCGTTCCTTTGAGTCGTATCATGTAGTCAGTCGCCATTTGGTCGAATTCCCTGCAGTTCCTTAGGGTGTGATTGGAGCGTAGTTTTCCGTCGTCCCCCTTGAAGAGGTGGAATCTGCACCAGTCGTCCATCTTTTCCTCGAATGACCGCTCGGGTTTTGCGTCGCTGCGTTTGCGCCATTCTTGCCTTTTGTAGCTCGCTCCGCTGCTCGCGATCTCGACTGTCCCGTCGATCATCCGAGCGTCGATTGCTTCTATCTTGGTCCTCCCGGGTTGTGTGTATCCAGCCGCCATGAACTCGGGTCTGTTATCGTCGTAAGGACGTTTGGAACGTTTGCGCCTGCGATCTTCTCTGTATGAATCTCTGCGGCCTCGACTGCCGCTTTCGTAGTTGTCGCGTGGTGGGGAAGCACGGGATCTGCGTACAGAATCCTCTCCATCTGCCCACTCAGTCGCAACTTTGATGAGGTCAGCCAGGGAGGTTGGCTTTTCACGACCAGTGCCTCTTTGAAGTCCTTCCTGGCGAGACCTTGTATGAAGGCATCCATGGCCCTGTCTTCTGACACTTTGCCAACCGAATTGCGTATTTCGGTCCACCGCCGTATGTATGATCTCAACGACTCGTCTGATCGTTGAGTGCATGCCCTTAATTCTTCGAATGTCTTCGGGCGCTCACATAGAGGCTCGAAGTTTTTGATGAAGTCTCTGCGGAAATCGTCCCACGAGTCGTATGATGATGGAGGGAGCGCTTGAGCCAGTCGCGGGCAGTTCCTTCGAGCATAAGTCGTATGTACTGCATCGCCGTGGTGTTCGTGCCACGCTGGCATGCCACGGCGAGTCTGTAATCTTCTAGCCACCCGGAAGGTTCTTGGCGACCGTTGTACTTGGGTTGTTCGCCTGTCAACTTGAACCTTTGGGCATCCGCGTCTCACGGATGCGTCGAGTGAAGCACAATGCTCCGCATGGCTCTGGTTCGATCAGAGTATGAATCGCTGCTATAGGATCTTCGAGATCTGCTTCTGCTGGACCTGTGCCGGCGCGTGCTTCTCCTTCCTTCATCCGAGTGGTGGCTGCGACCACTGCGATGATGTGCTGCGTGTCGTGAGTCGACTATGTCGCGATCGCGATTCCTTGCTGGAGTTTTGTCTTCTGGCTGTATAGCCTGTGCCGCTAGAGCTAGCGATTTGAGTTGTTGGCGATGCAGGGCTGCGTTAGGGTCATTCGCCGGAGGTTGCATTGCCTTGAGGTAAGCACCTACGGAGAATAATGCACCCGCAGCAGTTTTGGGCACTGGGATTCCGTTAGCGTCCTCTGTCATGAACGACAGGTTACGGGTGATTGCTACCCTTTCATGTTCTGGAAGGCTTGCCAACCGCGACCTAGGTCGTGGGGTTGGTTGCATTGTGGACCCGAGGGATTGCTCCCTTCTTCGGGCACTCGAGAGGCTGGCTTGCCTTTTGCGCTCTTCGAGCGTCGCTCGGTAGTTTTGCAGTCGAATTGACTCCTGCCAGTTGAAGTACTGGAAGGTCAACATCTCCTCTGGGGTGGAATTTGGTGGCATCATTGTGCACTCCTTTATGACTTTATCTGCTTTTGCTGCCATCTCCTCCGTGATTGTCAAGGTTGTGACCCCATCCGGCATGGTTACCGTGCATGGGAATTGTGCAGGCCTGCGAGCGGCTGCGTCTGCGGATGATTCTGCGGGAAGGCCACGTAGACCTGATGGGGCGTGACCCGTGGACAGGTGTATGTGCTGTCGATTCCAGTCATGGACTCGACGTCGCCGTCGAGGCTCATGTCAGAGCCAGTATGTTCATCGCCTATGCTCATCTCGGTGTTGGCGAAACCATTATGGAGTTCTGAGTCGAGGTTGGTGTTGGTGAAGATCTCCGAGTCGACGTTGCTGCCGTTATGAATCGCGGGCTTGTAGAAGTCATCGAGGGAGATCCCGCAGTCGAAACTCTCGTCGAGTGGTATGTTGAAGTCGACGTTGCTTGTGCGGTATGCTGACTCTGCCTCCTCGCCTTGGAGTTCCGTCATCATGAACCTGTCGATCTCGCCGGTCGACATGGTTGTTGCGGGCGAGCAGGCTTCAGGAATCGACGCCGGGGCGAGCGCAGTCGACGGAGCCTCGAGTGCGCCCATCGCCAGTTGTTGCGGATCTGTTGAGTCCTGTGTGCCAAGATTGTTTACGAAAAAATTGAATGCTCCAACAGTCAAACTCAAACTTGATTCAAGGCCGGAAACGCCTCCTGAAACTCCGGCGAGTGCGGATTGAAATTCATTGGAAGAGCAGATACGCTTTTTGCAGGTGAAGCGGGTAGGCTGCCGCTTTTCGAGTGGATCGGCGAGTCGCTGTGTGTCGCCTGGATCGGCGAGTTGCTGTTTGCTGACATGGCCGGCGAGTTGCCGTTTGCAGATGAGATCGGCGAGTTGCTGTTTGCTGGTGTGATCGGCGATTTGCCGTTTGCTGTTGGGACCGGCGAAACTTCGAGTCCAGCGCTATTCGTTCCCACAGACGGCACCACTTGACGAGGGGTAGACTCATCAAGACCCATAGTCAAGGTCCCTAGGTTATGAATATGGGGGAGAGAACGTGGTAGAGCTGGAAGTATCGTCGGCTGACAAGCAGGGCAAAGATTTTACCCAGGTTCAGGGCCCTCGTGTGGAGGTAACACCCCTACGTCCTGCCTGTCTGTTATTTCTTTGTGAATATGATGGTTACAAGGGTCCCGGCGAGATGTCGATCTCGCTAGGGTTTGTGGCTCTGGTTGTTCGTTGTCTGGTTCGATGGCCCTCCCAGTCCTTAAATAATAGGCTGGGTCTCGGGTGTTCGTAACCGACTCGATTTACAATTAAGGAAACTCTAAACCGACTATTGTTTCGCCAAACTTGGAGGATACTCCATCTTCGTGGGCCTCCCTTCATGGGCTTCATGTAGGTTCTGATAGTTGGGCCTAGTCGATACGTGCACCAGGTACCCTCATGGTAGGGTACCCGATAGGCATACCCATGTCAACGGGCGTCAATATTTGGAAGGAAGAAGGACTACGGAAAAAGGAAGCGAGAAAACGGAGGCCCGAGGGCCAAACGAGGGGGCCCACACGGCCACAGTACCAGGCCACGTGGGACCCACCCGTTTGGGCCTCGTGGCTCCGCAGCCGTCGATCCTTTCTCCACCGCCTTCGTCTTGACCTAAAAACGCCTATAAAAAAGGTCCCGTGACGTTTCGCGAAAGGAGGCGGCGGAGAAACAGAAAACCACGAAACAGAGAGTCAGAAGGCTGCCACCGGAGAAGATCGGAGGGGGGAAACGCCGCCGGAATCACCTCCGGAGGGCTCCACCCCCATCCGGCGTGTTCATCATCGACATCTACAGCAAGATCATCTCCATCTCCCCACTGTAAACTCTTGGCAAACATGATGTGTGGTGCAATATACTATTCCCTTGATCTATTGTGTCTCCCATCTGTGTTTGAGAAGTGATTTGTTCATGGCACTTGTGAAATAGTTCGTTGATTGGTTGCATACAAGTGTTGTTATCTTTTATGATTGTCTTTATGTACAATATATGAGTGCACGCATATGTTGGGGAATGCATGTAAGGTGATCACCGTAGCGTAATGGATTGAGTAGGACATGTCGGAGTAGAGAGAAACCGGCGTCTGAGACTTGAAGTTACTTTATGGGGGATATATATGGGGGACCCTAGAACTTAAGGCTATGGTGGGACAATTATGTCTTAATAATTCTTGTGCTGCACATTTATTTGGCCATGAGATCCATCATAAGAGTTGTGTTATTGCTCATTTACTTGGCTACACCTATTTATGGCTCCCACCTAAAAGAAACAACTAAGACTGAAACATGTGCTTCACTAATTGTGACAACCACGCGAATGAAATAACAATTGCTAGAACATTTGCTCCCTTGAGATATTTGCTACTTGAGATATTTGATACTTGCTGCTTGAGAAACTTGCTTGAGAAAACTGCTGAGAGAAACTTGCTCTAAGAAACCTGTGTCTGAAACTTGCTTGAGAAACTTGCTACTAGATAAATCCATTCCACGTCACTTGCTTCCATTAGTTAGATCCTTTCATATTTATTGCTTTGCATAAAAGGCCATATAAGAGGGTTATAGGGCTTTAGAGAATAGATAGTTTACCTTCAGCTCCTCGTGGGTTCGACACTCAAATACTTATCGAATTGTGCTACAGTGATTCCTTGCTCTTGGGGTTATCAAGTACTTTTCTGGCGCCGTTGCCGGAGAGCGTTGTGCTAAACTTTTATTCTTGTTTGCATTGCATACTAACATATAAATCTAAAACACAAAAAAATTAGAAAATGGAAAAGAACCAAAAAAAATTAGAGTTGTATAATATCTATCTTGAGTTAGGACATGAAGTGTTTGAGGAGAAAATTAAATTTTATTTGCATAACACTCATGTTTGTGGTACTAACTCTTTGAACACCTTTATTGCTAATGCTCTGGAAAAGTTTAAGCTTGGGGAAGCCGTTGAGGATGAAAGTGATTTAATTGAGTTTGATGATCCATTATGCTCATTAGATGATAAGTCTTTATGTGGTGATTCTATTCAAAACTATGTGGGTATGTTTAACTTTAATGCTTGCAACTATTATGAGAGAGAAAGAGATAAGAATCCTCTTTATGTTTCTATGTTATTTAAAATGCAAGCTACTGATCACTACATGCATTGGTTATCACAAAATTGCTGCTATTTATTCATATATAAAATGCCAATGCATAGGAAAAGAGTTAGACTTAAAAGTTGATGGTTTGATATTCTGTGGTGTGTTCCTTATGCTTTAACTTCCTATTCGGTTTGAGCACACCTTTATATCCTTACAACATGTAAAATATCTTACCTACTGATTTGTGACAATTAGTTTAGGATTTTCGTTTTTTTATAAAATTTGGGAAAGTAAATGAGAAGGATGAGTAATGGAGAAGTTGGGGTCGACCTTGAACATGTGTTGTTCATGCCAATGGAACCATTGCAAAGTCTCTATCATTTAAACTTTTCCCAAAGCTAAAACCAAATAAAAAGAGTGATAATAGTAATTCGCTGTCCAGTTTTTGACATATCCTGTCTTTATTCTGCATTACTCTCATTACTTGTGTTTTGTGCGGTTCTTTTGATCAAGGAGCATTACATAACCATAGTAACAGTAGCTAATGTTTAAAATCAATTCATGATATGTCTTTGCTGTGCCTATGTGGATTTAATTTATGAAGGCACTAACCCCTCTAATCAAGTTTGTGACGAGTGTTGTGTAAAGAGAATTTTAAGGTGGAAGAATTGAGGGTGATGAACAAGATCAAGAGGGACAAAAACTCAAGCTTGGGGATGTACCCCTAGGCTCACCCTACATATATCAAATAAGTACAAAAATTTAAGCTTGGGGATGCCAAGCCACCTCACTTCAACCATCTTGATACCAAGTAAGTAAGCCTAGCTATATGGCTATAAAGAAAGCGCTTTGCGGGAGGCAACCCGGTTATTTTTGTGTGTGATTTTTCTTTGTGTCCTCTTGCTGTAACAAGAGATTTGTGTCTAGTTAGTTTCTGGAGTTTTTAATAAAGTGCCAAGTTTTACCCATGTTGGTCTTGAAAAGTTGCTATTTGAGTTCGGAGATTTTATTCCTGCACGAATCTGTGCACGGTATGATTTTTAATTCTTATTATGTAACTCCGAATGAGCTCATATTTGAACTATAGTTGCAACTTTTCATTCTATGTATGCATGAATTTTTTCGGAATTTTTCGAGAAAGTTTGGTAGGGTAGAAAAATACGTTTTGCTGCTGCTGTTTTTTGGACAGATTCTGTCCCATTTTGTTTGATGCATGCTTTGAGCTTTTAAGTTGAATCTTTTTGATCCAATTGAGTTTATGAGTAGGCATACAACATTATACACTTTCTGGACATGTCATATGAATTTTTGTTCAAGGATTATATGCAGCAAGGAACCTATTTGTTTATCACTATTAATGCACCCCACAGAAAAGAGATGGGAGAAACGGTGTTTTGAAGTTTTTTCACAGGGATTGGAGGAGATGCACCAAGAGCTATCCAAGGATGGTGAAGACCATAAGCTTGGGGATGTGAAGACAACCCCGCTGGACCTACACACTCTCGGTTTGCACACGTCCAACTTCTGTTTTTCGATCGAAACACTTTATCGCATAAACTTGGAGCGTCGTTTTTTGTTTTTGTTTGAGTCTTGAGAGACCACCACACTATCATTATATATGAGAGAGCTACTGGAAATATGGGTTGAAATATGTTGGATGCTTTTATAAGATTGGGAAAAGGGATGTTTGACTTGATTTTTAATGATACATATAGTTGCATGATTCATGAGCTTGTTTATGAGTAATAGTTTGCAAATTCTTTTTGTAGAGCTATCACTTATTCATGTTTTGGTGCTGATTGTTATTTCACTTGGTTTAACATGGATTAGTTAGTTCTATGGACACTCATGCATGCATCTAGATGGTCAACTTTCTCCCTTTTGCTAGCCCAAAAACTCCAACAAGCAAAAACTTGTTTCCAACACCTTCAACCAAAGTTATTCCAGTGAGTCCACCATATCTACCTATTGGCTTTATGCTATTCCGAGTATGTTTAACATGTTGTTTGTGTTATCTTACCTCTGAATGAAAATGATTATGTTATTGATTGCCATGGGAAAAGTTGGTTATATAGCTCTCACGAACTTGATGCACATTTTACTATCATTGCAATAAATAAAACATGACCCATTGTGATTAAGATTATGATGCTAGTGGCTTGATAAATGTTCGAGGTTGGGAGTTAGCCCATATGTGCTGTCACATGCAAAGCTTTCAACATGCTCCTTCATCTCATTTAGTTGATATCATGTACTTTTGTTTATGGATGCCTATCATGGTGAAATGAGGTGGAAATGAAGAAGTTTAAATGAGTTTGTATAAATGGTTAGAGAGACGCCTGGGCCGCTAATCTAAGCCATGCATTATTCATGGTGGAAATTTACTTACATGCTATGGTGAATTATCTATGACGCACCTTACAATAAAAAGCTATTCCAATGGTAAATAAAAAGGGTGTTGAGGTTTTTATCTTGTTTGTTTGTCTTGTCATTTTGATATGGGCTTGTTCCATATCCTGGGACAAGAGGTACCCCAGTTGACGCTCTTGATGATACTATTATTACTTACAATGATATATAACTTGAACTTGCTTTGTTTCCTAAGTTGAGTAATCATGGTGTAGGTACTTGTATTCAAGGGGCATGAGACATCCAACCTTTACTTTGTCAAGCACACTACTCATATTTGCTTTCACTTTAACCTTAATCATTCAAGATGCTATGATAGGGGCAATGAGAGCTTGACACCAATGAATACCTTATTGCAATCATTAACTTAAGTAGAAGAGTTTGGAAGTTGGATGAAACTTATGCATGCTTTACCTCTACTCACATATACATCTTTCCAAAGTGTACACCTATCATATTCAGATTTTCATCTACACTCTATGACCATTGTAGGATGTTCTACTTATCATTATGCATACATGTGTTCCATATTACTTGCTACCATGTTACACTTTGTGAACTATCAATGAACATCCTTGTCTTGAATACTTGATATCACTTCATAAACTATTTGCATATTGCTACTCCTTTGAAGAATGAATCATTTGACTATATGTAGCAATAGTAATTATCTTTGATATCCATTGTTAAGTATTAAATTGCAAAGTCCATGTTAGTTTTATCATCTTCATACTCGAGGACGAGCATGGATTAAGCTTGGGGATGTTGATGCATGTAAAATGCATACATGAACTTTGCACTTTAATTGCTTATATTACAATCATATTTGCATCATATAAGGGTTATATCAATGTTTTATAATGATTTTTGGGAATATTCATTTATTTCCTATTTTTATGGAATTAACCCTGCACAGGCAGAAAACCCCGTTTTGTTATTTTAATGTTTCAGGGACCCAAACGTCAACGAAATCACCTGGAAATTTACGGGCGTCAATATTTGGAAGGAAGAAGGACTACGGAAAAAGGAAGCGAGCAAACGAAGGCCCGAGGGCCAAACGAGGGGGCCCACGCGGCCACAGTACCAGGCCGCGTGGGACCCACCCGTTTGGGCCTCGTGGCTCCGCAGCCGTCGATCCTTTCTCCACCGCCTTCGTCTTGACCTAAAAACTTCTATAAAAAAGGTCCCATGACGTTTCGCGAAAGGAAGCGGCGGAGAAACATAAAACCATGAAACAGAGAGTCAGAAGGCTGCCGCCGGAGAAGATCGGAGGGGGGAAACGCCGCCAAAATCACCTCCGGAGGGCTCCACCCCCCTCCGGCGTGTTCATCATCGACATCTACAGCAAGATCATCTCCATCTCCCCACTGTAAACTCTTGGCAAACATGATGTGTGGTGCAATATACTATTCCCTTGATCTATTGTGTCTCCCATCTGTGTTTGAGAAGTGATTTGTTCATGGCACTTGTGAAATAGTTCGTTGATTGGTTGCATACAAGTGTTGTTATCTTTTATGATTGTCTTTATGTACAATATATAAGTGCACGCATATGTTGGGGAATGCATGTAAGGTGATCACCGTAGCGTAATGGTTGAGTAGGACATGTCGGAGTAGAGAGAAACCGGTGTCTGAGACTTGAAGTTACTTTATGGGGGACCCTAGAACTTAAGGCTATGGTGGGACAATTATGTCTTAATAATTCTTTTGCTGCACATTTATTTGGCCATGAGATCCATCATAAGAGTTGTGTTATTGCTCATTTACTTGGCTACACCTATTTATGGCTCCCACCTAAAAGAAACAACTAAGACTGAAACATGTGCTTCACTAATTGTGACAACCACGCGAATGAAATAACAATTGCTAGAACATTTGCTCCCTAGAGATATTTGCTACTTGAGATATTTGATACTTGCTGCTTGAGAAACTTGCTTGAGAAAACTGCTGAGAGAAACTTGCTCTAAGAAACCTGTGTCTGAGACTTGCTTGAGAAACTTGCTACTAGATAAATCCATTCCACGTCACTTGCTTCCATTAGTTAGATCCTTTCATATTTATTGCTTTGCATAAAAGGCCATATAAGAGGGTTATAGGGTTTTAGAGAATAGATAGTTTACCTTCAGCTCCTCGTGGGTTCGACACTCAAATACTTATCGAATTGTGCTACAGTGATCCCTTGCTCTTGGGGGTTATCAGGGGTGTACACCGTATTAAAGAAAGTATGGAGTGAAATTACCAATGGAACAGGATGGTCTAATGTTGAGGAGGTGGTTGGATGTGTTTAGGGCTTCGACCCAAAAGGATGGTGGTAATTTGGCTTGGAAGAGAAGTGTGCGAACAACGTCATTGGTGGTACGAATCATGCGTTCAGCCCGACCATTTTGGGGCGAGGTGTAAGGGCAGGAGAGACGTAAGGACACACCGTGAGAGGAAAGGAAGGTGCGGAATGTGGTTGTGAGAAACTCTCCACCACTATGACATTAGAGGCAGCGGATTGTGGTGTGAAATTGCGTGTTAACGAAGGAAAAGAAGCGAAGTAACGTGTCACAAGTATCAGATTTAGCTCGAAGTGGAAAGACCCAAGAAAAATGAGAGAAATCATCCAAAATAACAAGGTAATATTTATAGCCAAAACAACTGATAACCGGTGATGTCCACAAATCACAATCAATAAGATCAAATGGCGACATTGCATGGGAAAGAGAAGCTGAAAAAGGCAATTTGGTGTGTTTCCTGGCTGACAAGCATCACATAAAGTTTGGGTGCCCGGATTTTTATTACAAGTAGAAATAAACTCTAGCGGTAAATGGGACAATGCGGAGGAACTTGGATGGCCAAGCCGCCGATGCCAAAGGTCACTCGAGACGGCTAGAGCTGTTGTGGTAGCACCCCCCCGTTATCACCAAAAAAAGGGTAAAGATCGCCGAAACTATTAGAGCGCATGATGACCCTCCTGGTGGTAAGATCCTTTAATGAAAAACCAAACGGGTCAAATTCAACCGTATAGTTGTTATCGCGAACAAATTTACGAGTGGCACAAAGGTTTTGGATAATGGATGGAGAAACAAGAACATCGTTAAGAAGAAAAGGTCAAGATGTGAGTGTGCAGTACCAGTAGCAACAACAGGAAGATGAGACCCATTGCCAACGATAATATGATGAGAATTGACATCTAAAAGCGAACGAGACGAGGTCAATGTACCTTGGTTGCCGGTGACGTGAGAAGTGGCGCCGGAGTCCATGATCCAATCGCCGCCTGGTGGGGGGAACGCAGCTCCGTAGCTCGGGGCACTCTGGTAGAGTGCGCTGTGATCCCATGATGGTGGCGGAGGTGCAGGAGCAGCGGCCGGGGCATGCATCAGTGGGTAGGCATGTTGTGGAGTGCTGGCTCGGGGTCCGAGGACACTGGAGGAGTTGGGTGGAATCCAGGGAGAGCGTGGTGGGAACGGAATCCCCATGGGTGCAAAATAGCCAAGCCAGGACTCCTGGTGGCCACCGTGTCCGCTGGACTGCGAGGTACTCGGCCCTCGGTCACGACCGCCACCGCCAAACGAGGAGGAGGAGCCGTTGGGCTAGGGTGTCTTTGGTCCGCCGTACGGGAAACCGGGGATTGGGTTCTTTCCTCGGTAATTAGGGCTGACGCCTGGCAAGCGTGCACGGCCACCTCCACCGCCAGGTCCGCCACGCCCGCCAGTGGGAGCACCGGCACCGCTGGCCACACCACGCCCGCCAGAGTGCATAGCCATGCCTGGGCACTGGCCTGTTTCTGCTGTTGGTCGGCGTCGATCTCGGCGAGTTGAAGGCGGGAACAAGCATCCGCGAAGGGGGCACAGATGTCTTTAGAATTTTGGCCTGCAGCTTGTATTTGCTACCAAGACCATCAAGAAATTGGAGAGTGAGGTCGTAGTCGCTCACCGGATGGCCGATGTCGGCTAGGTCGTCAGCAATATGTTGGAGTTTCCTGGCGTAGGTGGTGATGGAGAGGTCGCCCCGCGACGTGTTGCGGAAGGCTTTGCTGAGGAAGATGTAGCGCGAGTGAAAGTGCATGTGTTGCTCCATGCGTGGTTTTGGTAATTAATGACAATCCCTATGGACTAATGTTTGCATTGAGTTATCCTTGTAGATCTTGTCCATAAAAAAAGATTGGAATTCATGTGTTGGACTCTAGAAGATTACATAATGATCAATGCTCTATTCAAGGGTTTATATGAAGAATGGTCATGTGTAGAGTTGAGCATATTGCAAGTATGTCTTGAAGGATTCAAGACATCATCTTTGTGAAACGGAGCTTAGCGAGGCTCTCCCATAATGGAGTATGGGGGAGCATTTGGAGAAGTCTTCATCAAGCATGTGCTAGCAAGCACAATCAAGAAAGGTGTTCCAACTTGAGGGAGTCAAGATCGTCATCATCTAGCTCAAGTGGAATGCTCAAGACAAAGGTATGATCTTGATAGAGTTTCTATTTTACCGGTCTCGTGGTGTTAGTGGGAGACCGCGTTAATAGACGGCGTACTATCAAGAGGGGCTCTCAAGTGAGTAACTTGATCACATCTTTGTGGAGAGCTCAAACCTTTGCATATTTTCATATCATCTTTCTTGGTTCTTATTTGGCTTTTATCCATGTGAGAATTTAGAGCTTGTGTTCATCTCCATACCAAGCTCTAGTTCATCAAAAAACGGATTTCATTTGAATATCTTGTGGTGTTTTTGATGTTGGAGGTTTTACCGGTTCGTCTCTTGTAGAGAGGTCAAACTCCTCTTGTGTTATCCTCCTCACATGATGGACTATGATGTGTATATGCATAATCTTGTAATGCTTGTGAATATCTTCGGAGCAAGCCCAAGATCATAGAAAACAGAGTCCGGATGAAAAACTTGTTGCATTTTCTTGTTGGAAATATTATCGGTTTATCCTTGAGGAAAGTTCCACACCTTTCTAACAAAGTTGGTTTCATCCCATTTCGAGTTTTCTCGCAAAAGTTATGGGTGTTACAATTTCGGGTTTTGCGTGGCCAGCCCCCAGGCCGGCCTGGCCGGCTCCCAGGCCGGGCGCCTCTGCTGGGTGGACAGCCCCTAGGCCGGCTCCCAGGCCGAGCTCTCTGGGCCACTGAGCTTTGCCTGTTAGGCTAGCCTCTAGGCCAGCCAGGCTGGGCTCCCTGCGTTGCCCAACGGGCACATTTTAAGGAGACCTATTTAAAGGGGCTTTCTTCCCCAATGGTTCTCTAACCTCTTGAGCTCGTTTTTCCCCTCTCTCTCTCCTCCATTGTTGACCTTTGGAAAGCTTGCCTTCCTCTCAATCTCTCCCATGATTCTTGCATATATTTGAGGGAAAGTGAGAGGAGATCTAGATCTACATTTCCACCAATCCAATCCTCCTCTAAGTGAGGGGAACCTAGTTGATCTTGAAGTTCTTGGTGTTTCTCCTCCATTGTTCTTCCTCTCTTATTCCCCCATAAGCATTTTTTGCTTTGTTGGAATTTGAGAGTGAAGGATTTGAACACTTGTGCTCTTGCCATTGCTTTGTGCATCGGTTTGTGCTCTCCACGAGGATTCGTGGAAGTTGAAAGCTTGTGAACTTGTTACTTTTGGGTCTTTGGACCCTAGACGCCTTTATGGTGGTTGAGACCTTTGTGGTCACTTGTAGCCATTCGGGAGCCCCCAATCCAGTTGTGGGTTGTGCCTCAGATTGTTGTTCTAAAGGCTCCGGATTCCACCTTGAAGGATTCCGATAGTGGAAGGTGAACCAATCCTTTGTGGTGCGGTTCATCGGAGAATAGGGTGAGCCTTTGTGGCGTTGAGATCGACCTTTGTGGTGCCTCACACCTCTCCAACGAGACGTACTCCCCTAAAAAGGAGGAACTCGGGAATACATCATCATCTCCGTGTGCCTCGGTTATTTCTATATCTGACCTCTTTACTTATGCACTTTACATTGTGATAGCCTTCGTGCTTGAAGTATTCTATATTGCTTTCACTTTGTTGCTTGTCTTGCTTAGCATAAGTTGTTGGTGCACATAGGTGAGCCTAGTATATTTAGGTTGTTGGCTTGTTATTTTAAACATCCTTGTCCTTTCAGCGAGGCCTCGTGGTTGATGAAGAAGTGCATCAGGCGGTTCCACGTGGAGCAGGTCCGTCCGTCGGCGCTGTGGATGAGGCGGTAGAGGTCGTCGCTCAGCGTGGCCATGAATCACAGCGAGATGTGGATGTCGACCGCAAGCCAGTTGTCGTTGGGGTTGGCAGTGGCGGCGCCCTCCTGGATGTGATCGAGCGCGTTGTACATGTGAGAACGTTGGTGACGATCTAGAGCCACTTGGAGAAATTGGCTCCGTCGGAGGAGACTTGGAATTTTATGTAGTTTGTGATGTGGATGCCAAGAATAGGGTGGGAGAAGGTTGGCGGGACGAGATGAGAGGGGAAGACAAGAGAGGGTTACGCATCGGAGGAGGAGGAGGTGGTGGTGGGTAGATTGACAGAGAGGCCATTGAGATTCAGGAAATCGGTGAGGGCTAAGGGGAGAGGAAGGGTAGGGAGGGGGTTGTTGGAGGTGCTTGGAGGAGCTATGGGGCCGGAGGCAATGGGGGCTGTGGAGGTAGACATGGTGCGGCGGCGCAGAGGCGGCGCGCGCACGGGGGGGGGGGAGATAGGCTCTGATACCAAGTTGTTGGATAGAAATGTATTGTGTATATTAATGATCACCAAAGGTACATATATATAGGAGGGAGAGAGAGGCAAAATCCTAACCCTAACCCTAACTGAATAGTGTAGATATACAAGATTCAACACTAGGGCAAGCTTTGGTAAGTTCCAGCAATGCAGAAGTCGGAATTGAAGTGTTGGGCAAAAACCCAACCCCTACAGTGGTCAACAACGGGGGGTCGCGACATGATCCATCTTGATCCTGCACGTGTACATCCATTAATTAATGGTAATCATGTAGGATCAAGTTTGTGCCCTACTCATATACACAAAGATTCCCTTCCTTCTTCAGACACTTTTGGTCGGCCCCTAGGGTTTTCGTCTCCTTCTCAAATCACAAACTCGCTTGGCTGGTAGAAGGGCAAGGTCGCCAGTGATCCTCTATCCTTCGATCAGGTCGCCTCATCTACTGTGCGTGCTCTTGCCGAGCCTCTGGCAACTCATGTGAGTAAGGAGATGGGTGATGGAGGTGGAGGTCATTTGGGTATGCCAATTCAGTAGCAAATTGTTGGAAGTGACCCCAAAAAAAATGGGTCTAGGACCACTTATGGAGGGTAAGCTATTGGAGCTGTTTTATTGGAATTTTTTATAAGCTCTTTGAATTGCTCTTACTATAGCTTAATTAAATGATATCCCCTCATATTGATTTATTTCTATCCGCCACACATGGATAATTTTTTTTATAAAAAAATGTTAATATCAAAATGATAACAATTACACCGGCATCTACAATAACGTAATGTTAAGAGCTACTCGAGACAATAAGCATGTATGAAGCTTAATTACTAAGACAAAAGAAGAACCTAGCCCTGCTAGAGTAATAAGCAACTCGTAACGATAGAAACAATTATCACCATTTTCCACATCCGGAATGCGAAATTGTTTCTCCAACATAGATGCCTCCAAAAGAGAACATTGCACAAACATTATCATAGTCTGATCCAAAAATATAGGGGAAATTAGTTTTGTACCATTAAAAGATCACATCATTAGGAAAGTACCATCAAAAGATTAGTCTTTAGAAAAATACCATTGAAAGTTCACAACGTTATCGATTTCTACAATTCTGTCGGTTTCTCCGTTTATTTGCACAGGTTTCCCATCGATCTTTTAGCCTGAGCTCAACTTACCTTCCATGGACCATAGTAGCTAGAGGTGAAGAAGAACTGTGGCCACCAATCGCTTTAGTTGTCAACTCTAGATTTCACAAAGGACATGGGGGAGGAGCGTCCGCGTCTTCGTGGCTGTCGCTCGTTAGCCCTGCGGTGGTGGACAATAAGGGGAAGCTCCGGCCGCGTGAGAACCGGACGTCGTCCATGGTTGTGCTGTCGTCCCAGGGATGGTGGCGGACAAGCGTCGGTCACTGCGTCGTTGTGTGGCTCATGGTACTCGACGCACGGCGACGAGGAGGGGGACACGGGAAGTGCGGCGTTCTTTGAGAAGCTACAGACTCGACACGCTGTCGCGCGGCAGAGGGGGGGACATAGGCAGCGCATCGTTCTACGAGAAGCCGGCGCGATTAAGGGCTGATGTGTTCGTTCTTCAGAAGTCGGCGCATAAATTCTTCGAGAAACCGACGCCAATGGTGCAATTGAGGCTACACGCTGAGGGATGCGCCGCCAGGCAGCCGTTGGCGCAGATGTTGGGACAAGGGCGATCGGACAGCGACCGTACGTCTCATGAACAACACAAGCAGAGGAGGACTCCCAGGAGTTGGGGAGACGGGAGGGAGCAGAGAAGGACAGCGACCGTAAACTTTATGACCATTTAAGTAAGGAAAGTCACGATTGATCAAATAAAACGCTCAGTATGTGACCTTCTATTTTTGTCACAAAGGGGTCATAAATGAAACTTTGTGACCTTCTAGTGACCAAAATTGAGGGTCAAAAGTTAGCATATTTCTTGTAGTATACAGGAGGAAAAAGATGGAGTTGGGCAAGAAATCAAGTGTAAGATACAACTTTCCAAATCAGTCAATGTGGAGTTCACGACGATGGTAGAAATTGATAACGGAAAATGCTTTCGGTGTTATTTCCGTAAAGACAAATCTTTTGATGGTATTTTTCTAAAGATCGGATCTTCTTATTGTACAGAACCAATTTTCCCAAAAATGTAGTCATTAAAAAGGCGAAAAATCCCGCACACGAGCACCGGTGCTCCTACTTTCGTCAAAAAAAAATCAAAAATTTAATTTTTAGGTCTCTAAAAATTCTGAAGAAATATGCAAGTAAATATACTTGTCTAATATGAACGACCAAATTTGCATCAAAATATTTTTTCATATGTGATCTGCACAAAAAAGAAAAATGTTGGAAGGAAAATGAGTTAATTTTTGCCTTTTCAGAACCGTAATTTTGTAATTTTTGCGTAGGCTATAATACAACGTACTGTCTAGCCAAAAGTTTCAAATGCGTAGACAACATGTGTCATCCATGCCAATTTCTCTTACGGAGTTTAACTTAAAAATGGTATTTCCGAAATTTTTGGCATACCGAGATAGCTAGATCTCCGAATCTTTAAAAAAAGTCTTGGCAATCTCAAGACAATACTTGTAACATGGAAACGGCTAAAAATTTCATCATCTCTACTATATAATATGGCTTCAGGTGATGGTTGATACGTTTTTTGGATTTCCGGTTTTACCCTCCCACTAAGTCACATAATAAATTAAATTGCCACGTACCGGTTCGCTCTATTTTGGTTTCTCCTCCCGGCTCACCTCAACCACGACCTCCGCCTCTAGCCGCAAATCCCCAGCAGAGCACCACGACCGCTCTCCGTCATGATCCAAGTCGCCGATACACTCACGCCCTGCCCTGCCTCTCATGCGGCGTCGGCATCCCGCTCCTCTCCCATCTCTTCGGCGGCGGAAAGTTGAATCAGAGCTCCCCTCAGCTAGGGTTCCGTCTCACCTCCCTCATCCTGCGAGGCATAAAAATCGAGGCTCCGGCGAGGCCGGGACAGGAGTACTGAGGCAAGGGCGACCTAGGAAGAGGCACAGGGCGGCGGGGAAGCCCATCCGGGAAGCCAGAATGGCGACCCCGTCGGCTAAGTGCAGCCGCGTCGGTGACAGGCTACCTAGGGTCGGCGAAGGCGCCTTGACGCGTCGTCGGCAGAGAAATCTACCTAGAGAAGCGAGGCGACCTCACGCCCATTCATGGCGGCCGACGGGAGGCAAGCAATCTTGCCAGTCATGCCGCAGGTGGAGGCATGCAAGAGCAATGGGGATTTATTTTTAAATGCCTGAAGGAACAACCGGTTGGGGCTAAAAGACTGGTTTGCCATGTGAAAACTGAAGTCCACGGGGCTGTCGCACGATTATCTGCTTTGGTCTCAGTTAGCGCTATTTGCACAAGCCAAACTGCTCAGTTCTTGGGAGATTCGTCCATGCTCTTCCCTGAGTGTTTGGCGTGTCCTGAAGCACTGTATCTGGCTTCAGATCTTGGAATTGTGTTTGGGGATCGATCTGACCGGTAGAATGTTTCGATTGATTGCAGGTTGGAGATGGCCAAGAATTGAGCATCACCTGGGTTTGTTCCTTCACTCTTGCCTCCGTCCCTCGTAATTTCTTGAGGTTTATCTATGTCTGACGGTGGCTATTGATTGCAAACTTGTAGAGATTGCTTTCGTGTTAAGGCCTATCTGTAGATTATGGGCGGATGGTTATTGCTTCTATTGTCATCCGTGTGATTCAGATTGGTGTTGCACTGGGGTTGTACTTGCAGACTAGGACTATGTTGTCCGATCATTGAACGCACTGGCAGACAGCCATTTGCGCGGCACAAGTGTGTTCCAGGACAAGTAGTGGAAGACCTCGAGCGTTTTCCTGGAGTCGACTAAAGTCGATGCAAACCCCTGACCGAACCGAAAGAAAATCTTTGCAGATAGACAGGAATTGGTGCAATTCAGTAAAGGTAGAGACGCCCAACTACATGTGTGTTGTGTGCTGCAGGTATATGGTGCAGTTATTGTGTTTCCATACAACAAACCTACAAACAAATTAGCAGGCAGGAAGAAAGGAACAACCCCATGGTACTTTCGTCGTTCATCCAAGATAATACCAGATTAGAAGAAATGCACTTGCTTCCATACAATACAGGGCAAAAGGAGTTCAGGCTAAGAAAATTATATGTAGAACATGGTATTGATGCTTGCATGAAAAAAAAGATGGCATGGTGTACGGTGGATTACACTACAGATAGGATAAACTAATTAAATGCAGCAAGTAACACATAGAATGCTACATCATGGCGTCACATGATAGTTCATGAAGGCTGAAGAGATAAAACAAGGGGCATTCATTTTTCGGCCGCAACAGTAGGCGCCGATGGTGAGACGATGAACTGCCAAAATATGGACATGATTCCCATTGTAGAGGGAGTTATGACGAGAAGAAGAAAAATAATTTTCAGTACTGAAGTTTTCAATGATTTATTTATTAAAATCAATCCATAGCAATATCTTGTAATTTTCATATATATATTTTGTTTACAATTAACAAATTAACTAGCCCGTTGCAACGCACGGACATTTTGCTAGTCTATCTATTATATACTAAAACCAATATACAAAGGTATTAAATAGATACACCACGTTAATCCACATCATCTTAATTATTTTTGATAGTTGGATTTACAAGCAATGGCTAGGATTTAATGAAATATTATTGATTACGTAGCCGTCTAGTAATTCGTTTGACACGTTTAATACATAGAAAATTACATGGAATCCGGTAAATATTAAACGTGTCAACCAGTTACAAACACCTTTCGGCCATGCAAACAGCTGAGTCCATTTATACGTGGACTCTATTTTTTCAACGAAGACTTTCCGGCCGTGCGAATAGCTGATCGAGTCCTTTTGGAATACATATCTGCCGGTTTCTGTTATAAAAAAAATGCTCTCTAGCTAAACTTGCTCCGTATGAATAGGCAAACCCTAGCTAACAAACTCCGTAGGAATAGCAAGTCCGTTAAGAAAAAAAAAATGCGTACACTAACTAACTTAGCTAGCTATAACGCTGAAAGTATACATGGCCAGTAATTGAGTGTACTGATCCATACTCCCTCCGTTCCTAAATGTAAGATGTTTTTAGATGTTACACATGTTGTCTACATGCATACTATAATTAGTGAACATACACATAAAATATGTCTAGATATATTTATGTGTATATGACTGTGGATAAAAGCAAAAACATCTTATATTTGGGAACGGAGTGAGTAAAAAAAAGAGAAAGAAAGAAAAGAAATAAAGAGAAGGGAGTAAAAAAAGAGAAAAAGAGAAAAAAAAAAGGGGGCAACATTACTATCTTTTATCCACACTTGTGCTCATGTTTAGCACCTGCAGTTTCGTAGTCATCATTTGTGCTCATGTTTTTTTTTTTTTGAAACTTTTATGACAGTAGGAAAGGCTCCTACTGCCTCTATATTACCCCACACGAATAATTACATAATTACATGGCTCTGAAAGGCCAGAATTTTTAGCAAGAATTAAATAGAATCTATGAAAGAGGAAATAAAGGGATGTAGTTCTGCTTTTGTTCTATGAACAAGCAGACTAAAGTCTGTAACAAATCTGTGCTTCCACGATCTAGCGCTTGGGGTGACTCCTTCAAAAATCAGGGCATTCCTCTCTTTCCAAGTAGACCGGGCGCCTACAATAAAAATCTCCATGAACATTTTCTTGGTCCAGTTTTGTTTAGCCTGAAATAGCATGTCTAGATGGTCATCGCTCTAACTCCAGGTGATCCCCAGCAAGTTCCAGCACTGTTTAGTGAACTCACAATTGAAGAACAGGTGAGCATTTGTGCTCATGTTTAGCACCTATACTCCATGTGAGAGAGTTCTCATGTTTTACTAGTATAACTATGTGGGAATTAACACTATAGAATTTGGGTTGTATATTCCAATTATGAGCCTCCTCAAAAGTGCTCTAGGTCTTCGTGAGCAACCAAGCTGGATGCATCCCCACTAGTTCCATTGGAGAGCTTTCATACACTTATAGCTCTATGTGCATCCGTTGCATGGCAATCACTACTCCTTACATAGCTTCGATTATAAGACTTCCTCTTGGCTAATGATCATTTATAGCTTTGTGAGACTATCTTCCTTTGGCCTTCCAAACCCCCATTATTATTCTCTTAGCCATAACATCCTGGTGCCAATACCAAATGCTTACGCTCACCGGTGAGTAAAACTTCTAAACAGTTGATTCATTACGTTTGTGATACTTTTGCTTGAATGGATCCTTTCTATGTTTGTGGAAGATTGCTTGATGCTTGAGTAGAAGGATTGAACTTCTATACTGAATGCTTAAATCATCTATAATAAACTTTGTACGGTTTTATGTCTTTATAGCATCTTCCATGAAAAGTTTTTTACTTGCTTAATTGTCTTGCTTTATCATCTGTATGTTTAATATCAAATATAGACTTTTGCTTTGAATGATTTGATCTCAGCTCACATGCTTTACATTACTATATGATCAAGATTATGTTGGCAGCATGTCAACTCAAAAATTATCTTTTATCGTTTACCTACTCGAGAACGAGTAGGAACTAAGCTTGGGGATGCTTGATACGTCTAAAACGTATCTATAATTTTTGATGTTCCATGCCTGTTATATATTGATTATCACATGTTTATCTTACACTTTATATCATTTTTATGCATTTTCTGGGACTAACCTATTAACAAGATGCCACAGTGTCAGTTCCTGTTTTCTGTTGTCTTTTTGTTCCAGAAAAACTCTTCTGGAAATATTCTCGGAATCGGACGCCAATTTAACTGATTTATTTCTGGACCGAGACGAAGCAGCAGCCCGAAGGAGAAGCCCAGGAGGCAGCCAAGGGAGGCAGGCGGGCCCACGGCGCGGCCTAGGGTGGGCCTGCGCCCCCAGGCCGCCTGGTGCCCCCGGGTGCCTTCCGACACCGCCCTTTCGCCTATAAATCACATCTATTCGGGAAACCCTAGACACCCGAGCAAAAATCCATGACAAGTTCCGACGCCGCCGTCATCGTCAACCCTAGTTCGGGAGGGTTTCTGCAGTTCTTCCCGGCACCTTGCCAGAGGGGAAATCATCACCGGAGGAATCTACATCGTCATGCCTGCCTCCGTAGTGATGCGTGAGTAGTTCTTCACGGGATTACGGGTCCATATCAGCAGCTAGTTGGTAGTCTCTCCACCTTGTGCTATCATGCTTAGATCTTGTGAGCTGCATAACATGATCAAGATCATCTTTATGTAATGCTATATGTTGTGTTTGCTGGGATCCAATGAATTGTGAAGTTATGATCAAGTTTGTTCATCTATCTATATCATGTTTTATCTATGTTCCTGCATGCTATCCGTTGTTAGTAGATGCTTTGGCCAAGTAAATGCTAATGACTGCAAGAGGGGGTATTTATGCTAGATAGTGGGTTCATGCCTCTAGAAGCCTGGGCTTGATTGACGGAAACAACTAAGACTGTAGATGTGTTGTTGTCACTAGGGATAAAATAACCGATGCTTAGTTTAAGGGTACTGATGTTAAGTCTAATGTGTTTGTTTACATTACACACTTTGCTTAATGCTATAATCTGTTGCTTGCAACTTAATACTCACGGGAGCCCCGGAAGCTATCTCTTGAGTAGATTATGAGTCATAGATGCAGCTAGTAAGAAGTTTATGTATATTGTTGTAATGCCCAATATATCTAACAATGAACATGTTCTTATCATATATTGCATTGTCATACGTTTGCACTTTGTCAATTGCCCAGTTGTAATTTGTCTACCCAACATGTATGCATATCTGTCTTATGGAGACACACCACTAGTGAACTGTGTACCCCGGTCCTTTATTCCACACTGATACAAACACCGTTTTCACCACGCTCTACAATTGTTTCCTCGATGTTCCTTTTTGTGTTCATCATCAGATTCCACACCATACATTTAATCATTTGTATTCATTAAGCCGGGGAGATTGACAACCTTCCTGTATCGTTGGCGCAAAGTACTTTGATTGTGTTGTCACTAGTACAGAACGACACATCGGATACCCCTCTATGGAAACGGCAGGAGTTAGGCAACGGAGAATCGAGCCTTCCGCGCGGAAAAAGCCACCCGCGAGGGCTATCCACCCGCGACCCGCGACACATCGGCAACGGTTGTGCTTTCCGCAACCGTTTGCTTTATATGAGCAACGGACATATTTTCGTGTCCGTATGCATTATTTTCATTATTGTAAACGGTTAATATGGATGACCGTATCCGATGATTCCATCCAGACCTAACGCTATGAGTGGTGTCGAGTTAGCCAGCTGCGGAGATTCCCATAAGACTGAAAGATAGGAGCGGCGGCGGCGAGGGCGGAGGCGGAGGCGGAGTCCAGATCTTACATCTGTGCTGCGGGCGTCGATAGGCGCGCGGTGGTTGCCGGCGTCGAGAGGCAGCGCGTTGGTTGCCGGCGTCGAGAGGCAGCGCAGGGAAGCTTGGGCCCGATTCCACAGCTACTGGGGCGGTGGTATAACCCGAAAACCTACTACTTATTTTTTTAATTATTTTGATTTAGGAGCGCGGAGTATAAATCTTACATATGTAGTTTGCCATTTTACTAGATGGTTCTTGATCGAGCTTGGATGTACGGTGGTCGCACGAGTCCTGAATTCTCACAAGGTGTGGTTGAATTCTTGGACAGGGCTTCGCAACACATGCTAGAAAGTAATGAACCGAAGATGTTTTGTCCTTGTGTTACTGTAAGAATGAAGTCTTGTGGCCTAGAAGACAAACGATAGAAGAACACATTATTTTGAGGGGATTTATGGAATCGTACACATGTTGGTCAAAACACGGTGAACAACAACCAGCAATCTTTGCCGACAACCGTGATGATTTGAGCAACGATAATCATGAAGTCAATGCCAGAGATGGTTTGGGCAACGCTGATGATGATGTGCATCCAGATGAAACCAGAGCCGATGGTCCACAAAAAAACCTAGAACAGATGATCAATGATTTGGAGAATAATATGGAAGGTAATGATGAGATAAAGAATTTCCTCTGTCAGTCGGCGGACTCGAAGAAACCTCTGTATCCGGAATGCAAGCTCAGCAAGTTGGATGCGACACTAGAATTGTTGAAATACAAGGCAGAGAGTAGTACATCCGATGTGAGCTTCACAAAGCTGTTAAAACTTGTCGCATTATTACTTCCACCTGGAAATGACTTGCCAGCGAACACTTACCATGCCAAGAGGGTGATCTGCCCCATTCCAGCCGAGTACGTGAAGATACACGCTTGTAAGAATGATTGTATTCTCTACCGAGGGGAAAATGAAAATATGCGGCGTTGTCCCATATGTAACTTTCCTCGTTACAAACGCAACCTAGCAAAAGACAGAGACAAGGGCGAGGATGAGGTCACAACGGGAGTCCCTTACAAGGTTGTGTGGTATTTGCCAATAATACCCAGATTGAAGCGTATGTATGCAGACCCAAAGCAGTCAGAGCTGATGCGTTGGCATGCCGATAAAAGGAAAAAAGATGGACTGCTCAGACACCCGGCTGATGGACCACAGTGGAGGCTTATCGATTATGAGTTCCCAGACTTTGGCAGGGACCCCAGAAATGTAAGGTTTGCACTAAGTACAGATGGAATGAATCCTTTTGGCAGCATGAGCAGCAGACATAGCACTTGGCCAGTTCTTTTAGCAATGTATAACCTTCCTCCTTGGTTGTGCATGAAGAAGAGGTATATCATGATGTCGATGCTTATTCAAGGACCAAAACAACCTGGGAATGACATTGATGTTTACTTGAGTTTACTTGTCGAAGAACTACAAGTACTGTGGGATGGGGTAAGAATGTATGATGCGTTCAAGAGAGAACAGTTTGATCTCAGAGCAATGTTGTTTCTGACCATTCAAGATTATCCTGCACTTGCGAACTTGTCAGGGCAGAGTTTGAAGGGATCCTTTGCATGTGTCACTTGCAAAGAGAGAACAAAAAGTCTTTGGCTGCCGAATTCAAGGAAGACAGTGTACATGCGGCACCGAAGGTTTTTGGCAAAGAATCACCCGTATCGTAGATTGAAGGCCCCGTTCGATAATACGATTGAGACCGATGACACGCCAGAACCATTTTCAGGAGCGGATGTCGATGACCAGACGAAGGATGTACACACTATTTTTGGTAAGGGGAAGAAACCCCAGTCTCGTGAGAAGGCAGTGTGGAAGAAAAGATCGGTTTTCTGGGCATTGAAGTATTGGGCATATCTGGACGTTCAACATTGCATCGATGTCATGCATGTCGAGAAAAACGTAACTGAAAGCGTTCTTGGATGTGTAATGAATAACAAGGATAAAACGAAGGATGGTATGAATTCACGGCTGGATATTCTTGCATTGAAATATAAAAGGAAAAAGTTGAAGCCACAAGAGAAGCCTAATGGGCAGTGGTACCTCCCACCTGCTTGCTACCAGTTATCGAAGGAAGAGTTGAAGGAGTTCTTGCAATTCTTGTATGATATGAAAGTTCCGTCAGCATACTGCGCAAACATCAGGACTCTGGTGTCGTTTGAAGAAAAGAAACTGATGGGGATGAAGTCACATGACTGCCATGTGATGATGACACAGATGCTCCCTGTGGCAATTAGAAATATGTTGCCTAAACCCGTTCGAGAGGCTCTCATGAGGTTATGTGATTTTTTCAACGCTATATACCAGAAGGTAATAGATCCATTCAAATTAGACAGATTGCAAGAAGATGTTGTGAAGACTATCTGCCAGCTGGAGATGTTCTTCCCCCCTTCGTTTTTCGACGTAATGGTCCATCTAATTGTACACATTGTTTATGAGATAAAGCAATGTGGTCCAGTGTATCTGCGCACTATGTATCCGTTCGAGCGCTTCATGGGTATACTCAAGCACTACGTCCGTAACAGGTATCGGCCAGAGGCAAGTATCGTTGAAGGATATCTTTCGGAGGAGGTGGTTGAGTATTTCATCAGCTACATGGATGGCCACCGACCTATCGGGGTGCCTCTGTCCAGGCATGAGGGGAGGCTAGATGGAAAAGGGTTAATGAAAGATAAATCATGTTGGCCAGAGTGTGAATTATTTGAGAAAGCACATTTGTACGTATTGCAGCACCTTGCAGTCGTTACACCATATGTGGATGCTCACAAGGATCTACTTAGAATTGAGCTAGGAGGCCGAGGCTTGACAGAGAATCAGAAGGAAGCACAAGTCTTGAAACTGCACAGCCAGAGATTCGCTGATTGGCTGATGACGAATTGTGTCGGAGATGATGACGAGACTTTAAAAAGTTTGGCAAGAAAGCCAAACTTTACGGTTCATAAATGGGAAGCATATGACCTGAATGGCTACACCTTTTATACAAAGAATAGAGACAACAAGACCATGTATCAGAATAGCTCTATTAAAGTGGAAGCGGTAGATCCGAATGGGAGGAAGGATTGGTACTATGGAGTAATTGAGGAGATTTGGGAGCTGGAGTACGATACATTACTCACGGTTCCATTGTTTAAATGCAAATGGGTCAAACTGGGTCATGCGAAAGTTGACCAGTACGGCACTACATATGTCAATCTCAACGAATTGGGATACAAAGATGAACCTTTCGTTTTAGCTACCCAAGCCACCCAGATCTTCTATGTCAAAGACCTACTACATAAAAATTGCCATGTTGTGATGAATGGGAAAAGGAAGATCGTTGGGGTGGATGACGTTACTGATGAAGAAGAGTACAACCAGTATGAAGACTTGCCAGCAACTGGAGAACGCATACAGATCAATGACCGACAGGCTCCTGGAGATGGCTTTTACGCAAGAGATGATCACTCCGATGGGGCAATTTACAAAGGAAATATTCAGGTTGATCCAGTTTTACTAGAGGAGGACGAAGAATGAGCAAATTAATTTGTACCCTAAAGTGATAATTGTATTTCTTAATTGGCAAAGTAATGTGCTGTTGTTATTTCTTAATTTTCAACCGTAAACGCTACGTTTATTCAAATTCCGAAATATAATTTATTTATACCACATCGGCAACGGTTTTTTTGAATGCACCGTTGCCGATGTGACATAAACCCTACTTCCAGACTTAAACTTTGGGGACCAACCTACCACCCCTCGCATTTCCCCCCGCTCACCGTCTTCAACACCACCCCCGGCGGCGTACTCACGCTCAGCTGAGTTCATTATGCGGACTACTCGGGCCGCCCTTGCGGCGCAGGCGGCTTCCCTGGCCGTCCCCCCACCCACGGTCTCAGCTGAGTTAGTTATGCGGACTACTCGGGCCGCCCTTGCGGCGCAGACGGCTTCCCTGGCCGTCCCCCAACCCACGCCGCGGGGCAGCTCCAGGCTACGACGGCGTCGCGCCGACGCCGTGGTCAGCGAAGACGCCCAGAGGGTGGGCTCTATGCCCCCCCAGGCGACAACCGCGGCCGCCGTCTCCACTGATTTGGCTCCCGGAGATGCTGCCGCCACAGATCTGGCCGCCGTCTCCACTGATTTGGCTCCCGGAGCTGCTGCCGCCACAGATTTGCCCGCAATAGAGGAAGGGGCAGACAGCGGCGACCTCATACATGCCGGAGACACACTTGGGACAGGTTAGTTGTGCTGATTAACTGTATTACACACTGTAAAGTCGGACCTTTTAGTTTTAATTAGATCCACCTTCTATTATTCACCTGTTATTCAGAGCTGTCGTCTGGTGATGAAGGGTCCTCGAGCTCATCCTCGCAGCAGGATCAGTTTATCATGAAACAAAGGGGTCGAGGAATTAGAAAACCAACCCTAAAGCCAAGAGGAACATTTACAGTGGAGATGATTGACAAGAAAACTGGTGCCCCGTTGAAACCAGTCAAGGCACATAGGAAATTTAAGACATTGTGTGGGTGTGTAGTCAGGGAAAAGGTCCCCATTACGGTTGACGACTGGAGTCAAGTCACTCCAGAAGAAAAGACTTTCATCGTCAACGCCATAATGAGCCAGTTCCAGCTCGCAAATGAGGAATGGAAGCCTGCAGTTCAAGCTGCTGCTCTTTCTAAAGCAAAGGATTCGTTCCGTAACTTCAGGCACCGTCTGTACTCCAAATTCCAGAAGAAAAATCGGGATGCTACACTTGTATACCCCTTCATTAAACCTGACGACTGGAAGGAGTTCAAGAAGTATAGGAGGACGGAGGAGTTCCTAACAAAGAGTAAAGCCGGCAGCGCCCTCATCAGTAAAAACAAGCATCCCCACAATATGGGGGTTCTTGGATATGCTGGTTCGAAGCCCATATGGAGAAAACAGGATGAAGAAGCAGTTGCTTCGGGGGCACGGTTCCTTACTCTGATCTTGAAGGTGAACGGGCACGAGACTTCTTGAGGGCGAGGTCTAAAACAAACGAAGTTGGTGAACTTGTTATAACTCACCCCGAGACCCAAAAGTTACATAAAACAATGGTAATAACCATATATAACCTAAGTTGTTTCCTCCTTAACTGACACAATATTTCCTTGTGTACTGAATTCAGTGTACTACTTGTCTTATCTCCAGCTGGAGCTGAAAAATAAAAAGGACAGCGGAGAGATTCTGGCACGAGGGAAAGATGACATTCTCTCAAAAGCTTTGGCTACGCCTGAGCCCTCTGGTCGGTCTCGGACGTACGGCACCCATGTTGGCCACAAGAAGGCTTTCGCGATAGACCAGGCTGAAAGGCAGGCAATGAAAAAGGCCAGACATGACGCTCAAATGAAAGCACTAGAGACAAATATTACGGCCAATATCGTTAAGCATCTTCGAGACGGTCACCTTGATCCCGGTAGGGGGGAGTGCCCTGCAGCCAGGAGTAGTTGTGGATCATTGTCGGTTGATGGTCTTGTAGACACCGGCAAATATGCTGTGGACGACATCACGAGCCCGGTGAGATGCAAACTACATGTGCCTGTAACCGTGATGACGCATCATCCCCTGGTGGCAGCACTAGGTATGGTTCAGCCACCTACCGATGTGGTACCTCAAGTGGATGGTGTGCCCTTAAAGCCAGGTTTTGCAATGTGCTTTGTGGACAAGGTCATGCCTGGCTTCGAAGGCATCTTGCTATTTAACACCTGCGTCGATGCAGACGTACAAAGCTTGGGCCAGGCTAAGCTGAGATACGTACAGTGGCCCAAGAAGGAGATTTCTCTTCTCAGTGCCCTGCCATCCACCTCAACAGCTTCTCGACAGATGGCGTCGTCTGAAGGCCTCCGTTCAGCACAGCTCCTCCTTGATATTGCGGCCAAACAGCCTTCCAGAGAACAAGCAGTTGAAGATACAACGGTTGCACAGAGTTGTGAAGCCACACCAACACCGCCTGTCGATGGTAACTCACCTACTGCCCTTGTGGTGAACAACACCACCAACTTGGTTGAAGCTACACCAACACCGCCTACGCCTCCGCCTCCGCCTCAGCCACAGCAGGCTTATCTGCCGCCTCCGCCTCAGTCACAGGAGGCTCAACTGCCGTCCCTGCCTCCTCAGCCACAGCAGGCTCATCTGCCGCCTCCGCCTCCGCCCCAACTTGTTCGGACACGTAGAGGCACCACACCCGTCCGGGCGAAGGACCATGCCAAGATGGCCCCGATAAATAGAACCCCGATGAAGCCCAAGCCCAAGCCCAAGACCATTAAAAATAAAAAAAATACTGCACCGATTGACAGCGACCAATACCTAGATGACGAAGAATTTAATAAGAAATACAATGCAGAGGTGCAAAGTGGCCCCAAATACGTGCGTGGACAGCCATTGTTGACTAGAGATGGATTACAAAGATCAGGCTTGGCTTGCCAGCAGCTTCATGAAAAGTACCTCCTATGTTGTGAAGAGAATAAGGAGATGACCTTCAGTGTCAGGAAAGAGGATTTTTACGGCGTCCAAGTGACGTTCGTTATAACTGGGAGTTTTCAGAGATGTTCCAAGTTTTCAACCTGAATACTGTTGATGGCACGTTCATGCGTTTGTTCACATTGTATGTGCCTTACAAATACTTTTCACATTTTAATAGCTTTCTTCTGTTCAGTACATGCTAACTATTCTCTTTCTTGTACTTAGGAGCCAGGTATTCGAGTGCAACCGCAGGAAAGAACCGGTAGGTTTCCTTGATCCGGCTCTTATCAATTACACGAACATCTGCAGCAATGGATACGACGATATATTCAACTATGCTGTGAAAGCGTTGACTCATTATCAAGACAAAGAGTTGATCCTGCTTCCTTACAATCAGGCGTAAGTTTGTTATCAAAAATTATCTGTACATCCTGCTTCCTTACCATCAGGCGTAAGTTTGTTATTTTCCTTTGCAGTTCTCACTGGTTCTTAGCTGTCATCATTCCTAAACAGAACAAGGTATTGTATATAGATTCCCTACTTGGAAGTATAAATTATACACCCTTGGAGGAATTCTTGAACAGGTATTACATCGTTCCCTAGTTTACTTTATGATTTAACTTTCACGTGTTGTTTTCTCAATCCGCCAACTCATTACTTTTGTAGTGTGTTCGAAAAGTACTTGACGATAATCAAGAGACCGTTGGCCAAGAGAGGAGAACAGGAGGCCATATTGAGTCACGTACAAGTTAACCCGGTAACAGTTGCTACTTTATTCCTAGTTTTCACAAATACCTGCTAGCAAACCAAACTAAGTGAGCGATTTTGTCACCAACATTACAGTGCCCTCAGCAACCACCTGGTACAAATCTTTGTGGGTATTATGTGTGCAATGCAATATTGAAAGTCGTTCCCACCTCGAGAAGTCTGCCAAGCCTCGATTCGGTTAGTAATCCACGACATCATCAACAATTCATGTTTCCTAACAATATTTGCAGACATACATGACGAAAGATACCTAACTAAGAATCTGCCTGCAGCTTATAGGTGGAATGGGACGTGCACCTTTGAAGAAGGATGTTCTTACGATGGTGAGAGGCAAGTTTGCTGCGTTCGTCCTTAAACACATCGTAAGCAAGGAGGGAAAACTACACGACCCTAATCCATGATCATGAGATCCTATTCGGCATTTGTTCACCTGTCCATACCGGCATTCTCGCTGGTGAGACTATAGATTTTTCCAAAACAATTGTTGTCACCATTGTGGTGTAACTTCTTTAAATTGTGTCCACTTTTTTCCGAACAATGGCTGAAAACTTTGTATTTGTAGCAATAGCAATAGCTGTGAACTTGTATTCCAACATTTGCTGTAAACTTTGTGTTCATATGATTGTTGTAAACTTGTATTGCTGAATGTCTGCTAAATAATTGCTGTAGCACGGGCGTGCAAGCGCAGCTAATTACTATTAGCTTGCAATTAGACATAGGAAACGGGCAAACAGAAATAGCCGTTGCCGACATGATACCACACTGGTAACGGAGGACAAAACCCTCCGTTGCCGAAATGGTCACACATTGGTAACGGAGAGCCGGAGGCTCCGATGCCGAAATTTTCTCACATCGGAAACGGTGTTCTGCCACCGTTACCGATGAGGGCCCCCACATCAGTATCGGAAGCGGGGACACGGACCCTTTCTCCGTTGCCGAAGGGGTTTTTGGCCCGTTTCCGATGTGTCGTTCTGTACTAGTGTGTGTGCAGGTCCACGTCAGTAATCGTAAACGGCGCCGCTGACACCTTTCTGAAGCTCTCCCAATTCCTACTGGTACTATAAACCTTGGTAGATTCAAGGGAAAACTTGCTGCTGACTACATCATACCTTCCTCTTAGGGTCTCCCAACGAACGTGCGTTTCCACGTCATCATTCTTATGCAGGAAAATTATTATGTAATAAATGTGTTTGAGTTGTTGAATATATTTGCCACACATGGGATAATTTACCACGACAAAATGAGAATGTCCACAAATTATAGAATTATTTTGTCAATCAATTTTGACAAATTAAAGATGTTGCCCTCACATTTCACAGGGGCACTGTGGTACTTCTCTCTAAAAGTATAATATTTTGAACTTCATTATTAGTAGAAAAAATAATATGTCTTTAAGGCCTAGATCAATCACAACCAGTACCACATCCTAATAATCCCTACCGTCTAACCTACGTCTTACTCTTTTCTGTAGGAATATCATTTTGGTTTTCATTGAAATTCACTATAAAAAAAGTAAATCAAATTATAATATTATCATGATTAACCTTTGCATCTCTAACGTTTCGTTGTATCTTACACAATTCTAAGAAAGAAGGTACCATAACTACATGACAAAACTTGAATTCGTGGTTCCCGCATGCCGGTGCCTGATTCATTGTTAAGGTGATGGTCACCGGAAGAAATTCAAACGATTGACGACCCACAGTGACATGTGTCAATTTTCATGAGAGAGAAAACTTAGTAAAGCTCACATCGATATATTATATATTAAAAGAACGATATGGTCAAAGAAAGGGATTTGGTAGAATTCTTCATAAAAATACAAACATTTTACTACCAATATTTACGAGTATACCACAACCAAATATTTCTTTACATGAACATTAATGTAATCGCAAAAAATATCGGGACCACACGTCATACAAAAGAGAGATGTGCAAAAGTTATCCCATAAAAGTAAAACATGACACTATAGATCATATATCTATAGAATGATGTCAGCATGTTTATCCAATGTACATATTTAATATCATGTAGAAATGATACATATAGGCATCAATATGGATTTTTTGTTACATAATCAGTATTGAGCACTATAATTATTTTTTTCCTTATTATGGTATATTTTATTAGCCGACATTTAGAGTAAATCTATATCATTTCGTATTGATAGAACATGATTATACGTGAGGGTACAAATTATATCTCATCCACTTTCGAAAGGCTAAAGGCAGTATGCGAGGGCCGCCATGCTGGTTAGCTACAAACAATAAATAAATATCAGATCTAGATTTCCAACCCGAAAATCTTGATTCGATGCTCCAAGCACCACCCAAACGAATCATCGTGGGTGTACTCGGCCCTACTTGCCAAGAATAACTGTTGAAAACTACTCCTTTTACAAGCATCAAAGGCAAAGCCCATCATTTGCACAAGCTGTCAACCAACGGTGTCATAAAATATGTTTTTCCCGTTGATGGAGTACTAGTCCTATACTATACTCGTCGGCACTAAATATCTAACCAAAGTGACTCATCATGTGTTCTTGCCATCGTGTCATCTTTATTGCCAAAAAAAGGAGAAGTCATCTTGCCACTTGGCCAGACAGCGACATACGGTACTACCCTGAGATCTAGTGCTTCCTCGGGGTAGGTCACCGGCCTCCACCGAGCGACTCAATCGACACCTGGCGTAGCGACAAGCATGACATGGACTTATCCAGTTGGTCCGTAGCATATGGCCAGGATTAATCTACGTGAACCAATCAGAGTTGCGGCTGGTTGCTGGCACCGATATGACCACATACACATGAATTAGTAGAACCTATTTTCGGAATCATTCCGCGACTCGTCTCGTCCGCATGAATATGCTAAAATTGCAATCTTCGAGGGCCTCTATGCTCCATGCCAGTTGGTGCCTCACAGGTGGCTCTCCCGACGCTCTATTTGACGTATGCACCTATTCTCCTCTGTTTCCCTTCTCCTCTGCTTTGAGAGTCCACCGCCGCCGCCGCCAAGATCCGGCCTCTCCCGCCGTCGGCGCTCGCGCTGGCTGCCGTGGAGATGGACTAGGGTGCCGGCCCGATCTGCATAGAAGTAGATTAGGTAGTAGTTTAGGTTTGCTTGCCTCTATGGCGATGTTGGCCTCTATGGCTTCTTTCTTCCTCCTCGACTGGTTTCCGACGGGTCGCAGCGGCGCCGGAGCTAGATCCCCTTTTCTTTGCAGGTGGAATCCATGGTGGAGAGCTTGCAGGGCGAAGGGAGATCAAGGTCGGTTCAATAATACTGCTTGCCATACCTCCTGCTTCGTGAATCGGGAGTGGGTTCATCTTCCTCTGACCGGCCGTGGAGGCGAGGGGAGGAAGTGGTGCTTCTGCTTCGTGAAGTGGTTCTTGCTGCACATCCGAGCTCCACACGCGGTAGTCTCGACTGCTGCCGCGATCCAAGGCCAAGAAGAAGGCCGATGTTCAACCTCCACTGCGGAGGCTCCTTCGATCCAGCGCCAGTGCTCGGCAACTCGGCGTCACCAAGTGGTTCGTCCCCGGTGGTGTTTAGCTTGCTGGTGGCTGAGATCGCTCGTCAGAAGAGGGAGACCGAGTGAGAAGTGCCCTAATGATCTCGGCGTCGGCGCCTGGAGATCGCCGGCGAGTTGGGGTGGAGAAGACAGAGGACTTGATTGCAGTTCTTTTTCTAGTCTTAGGGTCTTTTCTGTAAAAGCGCTGGGCCTTTTTTCGAATTGTAGGTCAACCTGGGCAATAGTTGTAAAAGGCCTGAGTGAACTTTGTACCTGCCCCCTTTTATATGATAATGCAGCATCGGGTCCTTGGACCCCTCCCCTTGTACAAAAAAAAAAGACGTATGCACCTGAGGTAGGGGAGTGTTGAGTACTTGAGGAGTAGTAGATATTTAATATTCTTCACTAAGCTCAAACTCGGAAGTCCCCCCTGTTGAGTCTGTGGACAGACAAAGGAGGTATTATCGAGAACCTTCGGTGATTCCGCCTAGAGCATCCCTAGTGGCTCGTCTAAACAGACGTGTAAACGACATATACACGACCACGATCGAAAAATAGCTCCCAGCGGATGGTGTATACGGTCGTGCATCCTTTCCACGTCCACCCACGACAGTACTCGGCGTGGAAGTATACACGACGCATCCACCTCCTGGTAAAACAACGCGCGAAGAAATCCTCCTCTGTGCCTCGTTCCCGCGCCAAGAAGGCCTCCGAGCTCGCCGCCGCCGCCTCCAAGCTCGCCTCCGAGGTCGCCGCTGCCGCATCCGAGCTCGCCGTCGCTGACCCCTCCGGCACAGGTACGGTTCCGCACCTTTTCCCCGGATCGAACCAGAGAAGAGAGAGGGCCACATCATCCGAGCTTGCCGTCGCCGCCCCCTCCAAGCTCGCCTCCGTGGTCGCCGCCGCCGCATCCGAGCTCGCCGGCTTGGAGGAGAGGAGGGGCTGGGAGGAGAGGAGGGGTGTAGGGTCGGGGGAGCAGGGCTGGGGTCCGGCGGAAGGTTCGGGGCGCACGGGCTGGAGAAGGATTCGGGCTGGAGGAGGTCTCGGGCAAGAGCTTCGGGCAGAGGAGGAGGGCTGGAGGAGGAGGAATCGATGGGGCGGCGACCATGGCTCTATCGATTTGGTTCATGGCCCTGCTGCAGATGATGAGCTTTTTTCGTGGTCGTTGGTCAGCACAGATTGGATCTAAGGTGTGGTGCGGACGTTTTGGTTGCTAGTTGATCCTAGTAATATGATGTCCGTGTAGTGCTACTGCTAGTATAATGTACGTGAATCAAGACTAATTAAAATTTGGATATTGAAATAGAGCCGTTTGAAATTTGAAAATATAGCTGTTTGAAATTTGGATGTTAAATATAGCCGTTGTAAATATACACGTCCTAATATACACGTTCCGGTGAAAAAACAGGAGGTGTAAAATTTAAGAAGGTGTATATGAAGACATACACATCCAAATTTACCCCATCCACTAGAGATGCTCTAACAACGGGGACACATCCGCATCATGAGCATCATCAAACAAATATAACCTTGTGCAGTTGTACCTTTTCGAATGATCCTATTGAGTTGGATATTCATTGAGGTCATATGACAAGTTAGCGCACTTGCCTAAGGTATATCAATCAGAACCGCCGACATGGTCGCAACGAAGCCACACACAAGATCTTCTGGCAGTGTGAGCATCGGCTTCAACGGAACACCGTGCTAGTTTAGTAGAAAAACTTGGGACAAAATGGAACATCTGAGAATGTGTCGCCACCACACCCGTATCCAGCCCCTTCGCACTCAATCCAGCAGCAAAGAACCTCCTAGAGTCTCACCGAAGCAACCGAAGATTCAGTAGAGAACGCATGACAATCACGGTAACAAGAACAACGAGTTTCAGGATGGGAGGCTTACAACAGGGCATACTGAAAAGTATGATGGACAATCGGGGGCGACGGAGTCGATGGAGGAGATTGAGTTTCGGGTGAACATGGAGAAACCATCCCTGGCCTTAGCCGCACAGACCTAGGTGCCCAACCACACCTCTTCACCGCCACTCTGGAGACCACCGACGTGAGCTGAAAAAGATGTCAAGAACAAACACGATATGCTTTATTTTTTAGGAGAAAAAGAAAGGAAAACCTAACTACAACATCCCCGGCCCCCCCTCCTCGTCATCGCCGACCACTGTCGCCACGAACGGTAGAGGAGAAGCCGGAGCGGGGATATTTGGTAGAGATCAAGGGAAGAAAACGATACTAGAAAAAGACAAGAAAGTTGTGGAAAGTGCAAATGAAGCTTGTTTTCCTTAAAATAAACAAAACTGGCATGTGTAAGTATAAAAAATTCGAACAAAAAATTCTAGGTGTATAACATGCCGTACTATATCAGTGTGCAAAATCTCAATGCAAAATTTGTATTATTCTAGACTACACAAAAAGAAAAATCTGACAAAACTTTATGTTTTAAAAAAGTGTAATGTTCACCACCACATGTACATATTTGTTATTTTTGTCCAGTCTGAAATATAATGACAAAACTTAATTACCATTCTTTTTATTTTCTTTCAATGCTATAAAAAAGTTTCCGCGAGTAGAAATTGGAAACTTTCCCAAAGAAATGGAAACGGTATCTTGATTTGTACGGACCGAGACTGCAACGCCTCGGCAGCTGGGGCCTGAGGTGACCACTGACCATGATGACTTGAGGAAACCGGGAAGAGACCCATGGTTTCGGTAGTTTCAACCTGCTGACATGGATGGGTTCTTCTAGGCCACATATTCTGGATTGGCGTTTGCTTGGACCACCTCTGTCTGCTTACACAGCTTAATTAATTGTTCTTGCTCGTCTGGTTACCAGCTGTAGTCAGCGACCTATTTGTGGAAATAATCGGAGAGTGGTCAGCGACCAATTTTTCTACCAACCAATAGTTGTGCCCGTTGGTTTGTCTTCATTCGTGACCATCTTTTATATCTTACTCCTTAAATTATTCTTTGTCTTTTATTCTTTGGATGCTAAAAATAGTGATTCCAAGAATAGAAATTGGAAGCTTTCCCAGAAGATAGAAACACTATCCCAAATTTGTCCTTGCTAGGTGTCTATTTTTAGCACAAAATCTTGATGGAGCTCGTTTTATGAGAAAAAAAAATCAAAGTGAGCATTTAAATTTTGAAAAGAAATTGGTTATTTTCCTAAGTAATATTGAACTCTACGGGGTAAAAAAATTCTTCGTATTTTAGGCCGGGCAAAACATGACAAATGTGTACGATTGCTCTCTCTCTCTCTCTCTCTCTATCAGCGAAGATAATCTAGTCGAAAAGGGGAATGCGTTGGGGCAGGATATATAGATAAAATTGACCTTTTTAAAAAAAGTCTGCACAAAATAAAGTGGTTCTAAAATCAATTCACGAAATGAACATATTCACATGGCTCCCTACCTCACGGCTTCATACTCTACAGCATGGCTCCCCAACCGAAGGAGCCATGCTCTGAACCACGGCACTCCTAGCAAGGGAGCTATGCTCATTAAGACCATGGCTCCATGGTCGGCGTGTTTCATGAGGGTCATGGAATTTCATGTGTTCAATTTTATTTTGCTGACTGGAAGCAGGATCAGTTCGATCCATACGGTTTCAGAAAGCACGGTTGGGTGTTTTAGTTTTAGCAGTGCCTCCAGAGCGCGGCTTCAGCTCCAACATCATAGCAAACCTCGGTGAACTCCGATGGTGGTGGCGGCGGCTCTAGGAGCATCCCCTCAGCAAATTCGGAGTAGTACGATCGCATGTCCATATCACTGGACATGTACAGCTCGAAATCGAACTTGTCGCTGCCCAGTGCAGCTGCCACACTTCATTAAAGAAATCGTCGGCAAATGGTGGCGACGTGGCCGACCACTGTTGTCCGCAGACGATGGCGCATAGGCGTTGGAAGGAGTCGACCTAATCCGAGGGACGGTGGCGGCATCCCGTCGCTGGAAGTCCGCGACAACGACGATCGAGAGTTGCCCGCTAGACGTTGTCGAGGTCGGCGAGCGCGGCCAGCACGATGGGTAGCCACGCGGAGTCGGCGAAGAGCTAGTCTAGACGTGATAACTATATCAACATAATGTTATGAAGTAGTCGAGAGAATAAAGGAGTACAAAACTTTATTATTAAGACAAAATAAGAACATAACCAAGGTAACAATTAGAGACTTGAAATAATACGAAGCAACCATCACCATTGGCAACATCCAGTCTCTGAATTTGGTTCTCCAACAGCAACGACTCTAAAAGAGAACGCTGCACAAGCGTCATGATCGTCTGATTAAAAAATTATGGGTTTTAGTGTGATTTTTTTTTTGAGAAATCGCCGGCAATATCTTCACTGAGGAAACGCTTACGATTTTACCATTGCTATATACAGTTAATTAAGGTTCAGACCTGAAACTATCAACCCGGAAATCGATACGAAGCACACCACCCAAACGAATCATCGTGGGGTACCGCCCCTGTTGGACAAGAATCACCTTTGAAAACGGTTTGTGTCCATTCGCAAGCAACAGTGAGGGAGTATTGTTCATGGAATAATAATTGAAGTGGTATTAAGCAATTGCGCCCTTTCCAAATATAGAAACCGGATCTTGATAATCAAGGAAGAACATATGCATATTGGGGTGAAAAAATGAACCCCGGCTGCCTACTCTGTTTCTTCCTGTACAATTTGGAACCAGGAAACTATGTACATATCCTAAGTATATAAAAGTTGGAATATTTCGCGAATTGTGGGAGGCCCTGCCACAGTGTTGAACAGTGCAGCGATCCGCGCCGTCGCGCGGCGATCGGACGGCCCGCACAGAACCGCTCGCACCATTTTGCAAAAAGCCCTCTCGCTCCCGAGAAATTGCTCTGCGGTCCACAAAAAAAGCAGGGAAGGACCTTTTTGCAAATCCTAAAAACCACAAGGACCTTCGCGCAAAAGCGTCGCCACTTCCCCCCCCCCCTCCCCTCCCACTCGCGCGCGCGGCCGAGGTCGCCGCCGGCCGCCGACGCGCTCCGCCGCCGCGACGGCCCTCCCCGGCAAGATCCACGGCCACGAAGGCCTTCGCCGCCGCGTCAGCTACCTCCTCGCCACGGATCGGATCCCGGGAGGTCGCCGGAATGGCCGCCGCCGTCGCGCGGCCCTCCGCCGCATTTCGCGCGTCTCTGGCGGCGCCATGATGGCTACGTGTTGGTGAACCCCAAGAGGAAGGTTATGATGTAGACAGCAGAAGTTTTCCCTTGAATAATCTACCCAAGGTTATCAATCCAGTAGGACTTGATGATCTATCGGAAGGTTGTTGATGTTGACTCCCCCTGGCGCTAGGGAGCTTGCACCAACGTGGAATCTGCACAGACACAAACCAGAACTTTGCCCAGCACGAAACAGAGAGGTTGTCAATCTCTCCGGTCTTGCAGAAACAAAGAGTTAAACGTATGGTGTGGAAAACAGCAAGAAAAACAGCAAGTAACAGGAAACAGATGATTGCAGCAGGTTGTGTAAACAGTATGAGAAAATTAGACCAGGGTCCACAGTTCACTAGTGGTGTCTCTCTCAGAACAGATAACTAGCATGTTGGGTAAACAAATTACAGCTGGACAATTGACAAATAGAGAGGGCATAACAATGCAATACATGCCAAGATGTCTACTATGAAATCTAGTTGGGCATTACAACAAAGTACATAGACCGTTATTCCAACCGCATCTATGCCTAAATAATCCACCTTCAAGGCAGCATCAGCATCCCATTCAGTATTAAGTTGCTAACAACAGATTATTGCATGAAGTAAAATGTGTAATGTAATCAATACAAGTGCCCTTGGACACTGCACCAATGTTTTATAGCTCTGCAATATAGCTCTAATATAAAGACTCTTCTTGAAAGATAAGTTAGAATGTTGATTGTTCTCTGACCAAGAACACAGTTTGCCGCATCCAATTGGTTTGCTTAATGTACCTTTATTTGTGGTTGTTCCATTACTTGTTCCAAGTTAAGTAGAATGTGTAGAGACTGCTGTTTAAAATGACTTGTTTAGCTGAGTAAATACTGATGCTTCTTGTCCGTATTCTTTATTATCGACACTTCACTCCATAAACATGTGGACTTGTTTACTGAGCTCAGTTTTTGCTTGGGGACAAGCGAGTCTAAGCTTGGGGGGAGTTGATACGTCCATTTTGCATCACTATTTTATATCATAATTTGTCATTATCTATCCTTATATTTCATATTAATACATGATACTTATGTTATTTTGCCTTATTTTGCATGTTTGATGATTATTGGGAATTATCCTTCCGGAGTCAGGTTTCTGCTGGAAAAAGCGTCGTCAAGTCAGCATATCAGCGGAACTCCAAAAATCACGAAACCAATTCTGGGGGTCTTATAATGTCAGATGCCGGAGGCAGCCAGGTGGGCCAGGTGGGCCCCACGCCACACCTGGGCGCGGCTGGCCTGTGGGCCGCGCCCAGCTATGGCGTGGCCACCTGGGTCCACCCCCCAGGTTGCCTCTTCGCGTATATCTGCCTCCCGAAAACCTAAGCACGGGGGGTACGTCCACGAAATATTCCGCCGCCTCCACGGGACGGAAACCACCGAGAGAGAAAGAGCTCTCTGGCAGGGAGATCCTGCCGGGGAAATTCCCTCCCGGAGAGGGGAAATCATCGCCATCATCATCATCACGCTGGACTTCATCGGGATCATCATCACCACCATCCACTGCGCCATCACCATCATCTCCACCGACTCCACATCCATCTTGCTGTAACATCTAGGGCTGTACCTTGTCTAGTTCATTGGGGAGACTCTCCCGGTGTTGATTACTCCTTGTTATTGATGCTATTGAGTTTGTTTGGTGGATTAGTGTTCATGTCCAGATTGTTATTCATTGCCATATCATCTCTGATCATGATCCATATGATGTCTTGTGAGTAGTTTGTAGTTCTTGAGGACATGGGGAAGTCATGTTGTTAGTAGTGAAATAATGCTGCGTTAATATTTAATGGTTTGATATTTAAGTTGTGGTGTCATTCTTCTAGTGGTGTCATGTGAACGTCGACTACATGACACTTCACCTTTATGGGCCTAGGGGAATGCATCGTGTACCTAGCTTGCTAGTTGAGGGGTTGCCGGAGTGACAGAAACCTGAACCCCCGTTAGTAAGATAGTGCACGAGGGAGCGTAGGGTCTCAGAGTTTAAAGCTGTGGTTAGATTTATCTTAATTACTTTTCTGCATTCGCGGATGCTTGCAGGGGGTATAATCACAAGTGCGTATTAGTCCTAGGAAGGGCGGTGCGTTAGCATAGATTCACCCACACAACACTTATCAAAACAATGAAGATTAACCAGTTGCACGAAGCGAAAGCACTTGACGAAATTCCCATGTGTCCTCAGGAACATTTGTCTCTTATAAGTAACACACTCGGCTTGTCCTTTGCACTCAAAAGGATTGGGCCACTCGCTGCATTTGTTGCCGCGCTCGTTTATTTACTTGCACTGTTTTTACCTGCTGTTTCGAATACTACTGAAAACCTGTCTGCTAGCTTTTACAGTGAATTCTTGATCAAAACTACTTGCCAGCACCTTCTGCTCCTCGTTGGGTTCGACACTCTTATTTATCGAAAGTACTGCGATACACCCCCTATACTTGTGGGTCATCAAGACTATTTTCTGGCGCCGTTGCCGGGGAGTGAAGCGCTATTGGTAAGGAAATTGGTAAGGAAATTATTTACTGTAATGACTGTTATGGAGTCAAATCCATTTGGTTCGCTGTTTGGGAGGACTACTACCACTGCTACGGTAGTAGATGATCCTCCATCTGCTGAGATTGTTCCATTTAAAATACCTACGAAAATTGTTGGACGTATTATGGATAACCGCTATGATGGAACTGTTCATCCTGGTAATCATTTGCTTTATATACATGAACTATGCGGTTTGTTCAAGTGTGCAGGTATTTCGATGGACATTATTAAAAGGAAATTATTTACTCTGTCGCTGGATGGCAGAGCTGCTGAATGGTATAGTCTGCTGAAGAATGGTCCTTCATTGAGCTGGGCTGAAATTGTCCCTCTCTTTTATTACAAGTTTTATCCTCCAAGTGAGATTCATAAGGATCGGAATTCTATATTCACTTTTTGGCCTTATGAGGGAGAAAGTATTGCCCAAGCTTGGGGGAGATTGAAATTATTAATGCTCAAATGCCCTGTTCATGGGATTCCAAGTAATATTGTCATCAATAACTTTTATGCAAGACTTTCCTATCATGATAAAGATTTATTGGACACTTCTTGTTCTTGGTCATTCACTCGTATGAAGGATGAAGATAAATGGGATCTTCTTGATCGTATCCAGGAAAATACTGAAGGATGGGAGAACGACAAAGGTAGGGAGTCAGGTATAAATTATGATTTCGAATGCATTAAATCCTTTATGGAGACTGATAGTTTTCGTAATTTTAATGCTACTTATGGTCTTGATTCTCAAGTTGTTGTTAATTACTTTAAGGCCTTTGCCTCGTATCTCGATATTCCTAGACAAGGTTGGGAAAAGTATCATGAACCTTATGAAGATAATGCTAATTTGCTCTTGCTAAAAATGTTGAAGTTCAAACTGTTGATCGCATTATACCAGAACCCTATATTGAAAAAATACCTTTTCCTGTTAAAGTAAAAGAACACTCTATTTTGGCTAGTGTGGTTAGCAAAAGTGAACGTAAACCTAGGGAACCTGATGAGCAAATTAGTGTAGAACATGAAGTAGCTATGGTTAAGGAACTTGTAACTGAAAATGTAGAAGGAGGTCATATTGTGTTTTGTGAAGAAGCTTCTAACATGGTTACACATCCTAAAAGAGCTCGAAAGCCTAGTGTTCCTGTGCTTTCTGTTAAAATAGGTGAGCATTGTTATTATGGTCTCTGTGATATTGGTGCTAGTTCCAGCGCTATCCCTTATGCTCTCTACAAGGAAATCAGGAAGGAAATTGATCCTTGCGAATTGGAAGATATTGATGTGGTTATTCAGCTTGCTAATAGGGAAACTATCTGTCCAGTTGGCATTGTCAGAGATGTTGAAGTTTTATGTGGTAAGACTAAATACCCTGCTGATTTCTTAGTTCTCGGTTCTGCTGCTAGTGACTCTTGTCCTATTATTTTTGGTAGACCTTTCCTGAATACTTGTGGTGCTATTATTGACTGTCAAAAAGAGAAAAATTTACTAGATTCGATGGAGAGTCTTATGAGTTTAATTTTTCAAAATTTGCTAAGAATCATTATGAACCTGAAATGCCTAATGAGAACTTTCAAGTTGAACAGCTTGCTTCTATTGCTGTTGGTCCTAACAATGCTTTGCAGCAATTTTTGGAAGACCACGAAAGTGAAGTTTTTGCAGAAGAAAGAAGGGAGATTGACGACATCTTTCTGCGTCAACCTCAAATGCTTAGGCATGATTTACCTGTGGAGGACCTGGGAATTGCGCCCCCTCCTAAAGAAGACCCTGTTTTTGATCTTAAGCCTTTACCTGATAATCTTAAGTATGTTCATATTGATGATAAGAAAATATATCCTGTTATTATTAGTTCTAAACTTTCAGGAGATGAAGAAGCAAAATTATTGCAAGTTCTGAAGAAACATAGAGGCGCAATGGGCTATACTCTTGATGATTTAAAAGGGATTTCTCCTGCTATATGTCAGCATGCTATTAATATTGAGCCTGATGCCAAGCCTGTTGTTGAGCATCAACGTCGTTTAATTCCTAAGATGAAGGAAGTGGTAAGAAATGAGGTATTAAAACTTCTTGAAGCAGGTATAATTTATCCTATTGCTGATAGTAGATGGGTTAGTCCTGTTCATTGTGTTCCTAAGAAAGGAGGAATAACTGTTGTGCCTAATGAAAATGATGAGCTTATTCCTCAGAGAGTTGTAGTTGGTTATAGAATGTGCATTGATTTTCGTAAGGTCAATAAGGTTACTAAGAAAGATCATTATCCTTTGCCTTTTATTGATCAGATGTTAGAAAGGTTGTCTAAGAAAACTCATTTTTGTTTCCTTGATGGTTATTCTGGTTTTTCCCAAATAGCTGTTAGAAAGGAAGATCAGGAGAAAACCACTTTTACCTGTCCTTATGGTACTTATGCTTATAGACGTATGCCTTTTGGTTTATGTAATGCTCCTGCTACTTTTCAGAGATGCATGTCTGCTATTTTTCACGGTTTTTGTGAAGAAATTGTGGAAGTCTTCATGGACGATTTCTCCGTCTATGGAACTTCTTTTGATAACTGTTTGCACAATCTTGACAAAGTTTTGCAGAGATGTGAAGAAACCAATCTTGTTCTTAATTGGGAGAAATGCCATTTTATGGTTAATGAAGGCATTGTTCTTGGGCATAAAATTTCTGAAAGAGGTATTGAAGTTGATAGAGCTAAAGTGGAAGCAATTGAGAAAATGCCATGCCCCCGAGATGTGAAAGGTATTCGTAGTGTTCTTGGTCATGCTGGTTTTTATAGAAGGTTTATTAAAGATTTCTCTAAAATTTCAAAGCCACTTACCAATCTTCTTCAAAAGGATGTTCCATTTGTTTTTGATGACGAGTGTAAAGAGGCATTCGAAATTTTGAAGAAGGCTTTAATAACTGCTCCTATTGTTCAACCACCAGACTGGACTTTACCATTTGAAATTATGTGTGATGCTAGTGATTTTGCTGTAGGTGCTGTTTTAGGACAGCGAGTAGATAAAAAGTTAAATGTTATTCATTATGCTAGTAAGACTCTTGATGCAGCTCAAAAGAATTATGCTACTACTGAGAAGGAATTTTTAGCAGTAGTGTTTGCTTGTGATAAGTTTAGACCTTATATTGTTGATTCTAAGGTAACTATTCATACTGATCATGCTGCTATTAAATACCTTATGGATAAGAAGGATGCTAAGCCTAGACTTATTAGATGGGTTCTCCTGTTACAAGAGTTCGATTTGCATATTGTTGATAGAAAAGGTGCTGAAAATCCTGTTGCTGATAATCTGTCTAGATTAGAAAATATAATGCATGATCCTATTCCTGTTGATGACAATTTTCGAAATGAGCAGTTGGCTTCTATAAAGGTAAATTCGAATGATTGTCCCTGGTATGCTGATTATGCTAACTTTATTGTTGCCAAGTATTTGCCTCCAACTTTTACTTATCAGCAAAGGAGGAAATTCTTCTGTGACTTGAGGCATTATTTTTGGGATGACCCACATTTATATAGAGAAGGAGTTGATGGTATTATGAGAAGATGTGTTCCAGAGCATGAGCAGAAGGAAATATTGGATAAATGCCATGGTAGTGCTTATGGAGGACATCACGCCGGAGACAGAACTGCACAAAAGGTTCTACAATCAGGTTTTTATTGGCCTACTCTTTTTAAAGATGCAAGAAAATTTGTTTTGACCTGTGATCAATGTCAGAGAGTTGGGAATATTAGTAGACGTAATGAGATGCCTATGAATTATTCTCTTGTTATTGAACCTTTTGATTGTTGGGGATTTGACTTTATGGGTCCTTTTCCCGCTTCAGATGGTTATACTCATATTCTAGTTGCTGTTGATTATGTTACTAAGTGGGTAGAGGCTATACCAACCTCTAGTGCTGATGGTAAGACTTCCTTAAAAATGCTTAAGGATGTTATTTTCTCGAGGTTTGGTGTGCCTAGATATCTCATGACTGATGGTGGTTCACACTTTATTCATGGTGGTTTTAGAAAAACTCTTGCTAAATATGGTGTCAATCACAGAATTGCTTCACCGTATCATCCTCAAACTAGTGGTCAAGTAGAGTTATCAAATAGAGAAATTAAGTTGATTTTGCAAAAGACTGTCAATAGGTCTAGAAAGAATTGGGCTAGAAAGCTTAATGATGCTTTGTGGGCTTATAGAACAGCATATAAAAATCCTATGGGCATGTCTCCTTATAAAATGGTTTATGGAAAAGCTTGTCATTTACCTCTAGAATTAGAACACAAGGCCTATTGGGCAATCAAAGAGCTTAATAGAGATTTCAAATTAGCTGGTGAGAAAAGGTTGCTAGAGTTAAGCTCTCTAGATGAATGGAGAAGTGAAGCATATGAAAATGCTAAACTTTTCAAAGAGAAAGTTAAGAGATGGCATGACAAGAGAATTTTAAAAAGAGAATTTTGCATAGGTGATAAAGTTTTATTGTATAGGTCTCGTCTCAGATTTTTTGCAGGAAAATTACTCTCAAAATGGGAAGGACCTTACATTGTGGAAGAAGTTTATCGTTCTGGTGCAATAAAAATTAATTCACTTGACGGTGACAAACCTCAAGTTGTTAATGGGCAGAGACTTAAACATTATATTTCTGGAGAATCTTATAATGAAAATGTTGATATTATTCAAATGGTATCTCCGGAGGAATTTATTAAAACTCAGAAACAGGAAACTGCAGAGTCTGATTTGAAGTAGGTATGATTTCGGTAAGAAAAAGTCCGCGTTTTACTTCGAAACTTTTATATTAGTTATTTTATACAATTTTGGAAATATCAAGACGAATAAGTGCCGGAGGAGGTGCCCGAGGGCACCACGCCACAGCAGGGCGCGGGCCCCACCTGGGCCGCGCCCAGCTATGGCGTGGTCGCCTCGGAGACCCCCTCCGACTCCGCTTCGCCCTGTGCTTTCCTTTTCACGCGTTATTTTCTGCTATATATTTACCCGGATCTCCCGAGGTCCGTATCTCGTGTTTTCGTCGCGTTTGTTTTCGAGCTGTTTCTGCCAGGGTTGTAGAAGTCTAGAGCACCATGGTCGCCTCCAACAACCCTGACAAGGAGGGCCTGAAGAAAGATCTGAAAGACCAAGATGCTGAGGAGGAGAAGGAGAAGACTGAAGCTGTCGGTGAAGAAGAGGAAGATCCAAGTCCTATTCCCACCGCTACCGTTGCAAGCATCGGAGTGGTGCAGAACAAGCCCAGGGCCAGGCAGGGCGCGAGGATGAGCACTGGTGGGAGAGTTCCTCGTCGCTTCCTAGCTCCAAGAACACTTCCTTCAGATACCAAAAGGCCTTTTCACACTCTCATCCATAAGTATCCCTTTGAAAAAGTTCCAGAATCAGAATTGCCCAGTAGCTGGGATATGGATCGTTCTGACCATGCAGGAAAAGGGAGCTCCAAAGCTGAAGAGAAGTGGGGTAACAACTCCAAAAGCTGGGATTCACCCTCTGACAGGATGATGAACCGCATTGAGCAGAATTCAGAGCTTGTCCGCACCCTCATTGGTAGAGTTGATGAGTTAATGGAGCTTGCCGAGAAGCTCATTAGAGGGGCGCCACCACCATCACCGCCAAGGGAGTAATTCACCATGGGTAACAACACACTCCCAGCTTGTTTCAAGCTTGGGGGGGGGTGTTTTCAGTATCACCATCTTTATCTTTATATTTTTGCTTAGTACCATGAGTAGAGAAGTTATCATATGAGATAGTTTGCAATGTGGAGTATCACTCCTTAGTTGGTTATCGTTGTATCCGTTGGTGTGAGGTTTATTGTGATGGAATATTAATGAGAAGCTTTATCTTTACTTTCTGCACACTTTATTTTAGCCAGCAAGTCCTTTGTCATATGCTGATCTTGTTACATTAGTATTGGCATCACTTTGGGTGCAGCAAGTAAATTTAGTTGGTTGTGGCAAACTTAGACTGGTCAGTAGTATCAATACTTTTTACACTTAAGTAGAAAAGAGGGAACTGGTTGCAATAACATTATCCCTATTGTTTTCCTCTTTGTTGGCCAATGAGTTTATTATTCTTGAATTAAAGTGTTTTGTGCCCACAAAGTAGATAGCATGGTTGTTCTATTAGATCTATAAGTGTTTGTCTCTCTCAATTCTTGTGCTTGCTACTAAACCTTGCTAGCCTAAAACCTTGTACTGAGAGGAGATACTTCTCGTGCATCCAAAACCCTGAACCAAAGCACTCCATTCGTGTCCACCATAACTACCTATCATGTAGTGTTCGCACTACTCCAAGTACATTTTCTCGTGTGCTACCTTTAACTATTCAAAACTATTATTATATCCCTTTTTGTGTCACTGTTCACCAAGCTCATAAGGACGTGGTAGCAGATGTGTCATCTTCCATGCTAACTGATTTACAAGGATTGGCAGCTTCATCTGCTTCTCCACCTTTTATTTTGCATTAAAAGAGCTGGTTAGTCCACCCTATAAATAAATAAATAACACTCCTCCACGGTGATTGTTGGTCGGCAACCGAGGATTCGGTCAAGCCATGGTTTGTGGAAAGAAATGGTTGGGAGGAGTGTCATCAATAAGTGCTTGTTACAAGTGCAGTTCTATAAACTCTCGGAACCGCTCTAAAAGTTAATTAGTATGGAAGATGACAAGGATTCTACCACTGATTTGTTGACCAATAGCATACACCTCTCAAAGCAATATTTTTACACTCTCTATGCCTTCGGGAACTAAAAAGCTCTAGCACACGTTTTAATCCCTGCTTCCCTCTGCGAAGGGCCTATCATTTATTTATTGTTGAGTCAGTAAACCTATTCCCTCTATCCCGAGCAAGCACTCGAATTGTTATAGATACAATCATTTATAGTTCATAATATTTCCTATCATGTTTTGTCTACTTTGCTTGAGCACATGAAGTTTTATCTTTGAGAATATGACTTTGACAGTTTTCTTTGGAATGTGAAAGGAACAGTGATGATTGAGCAACTCTATTTCTGCAATATAGCTCTAGTATAAAGACTCTTCTTGAAAGATAAGTTAGAATGTTGATTGTTCTCTGACCAAGAACACAGTTTGCCACATCCAATTGGTTTGCTTAATGTACCTTTATTTGTGGTTGTTCCATTACTTGTTCCAAGTTAAGTAGAATGTGTAGAGACTGCTGTTTAAAATGACTTGTTTAGCTGAGTAAATACTGATGCTTCTTGTCCGTATTCTTTATTATCGACACTTCACTCCATAAACATGTGGACTTGTTTACTGAGCTCAGTTTTCGCTTGGGGACAAGCGAGTCTAAGCTTGGGGGGAGTTGATACGTCCATTTTGCATCACTATTTTATATCATAATTTGTCATTATCTATCCTTATATTTCATATTAATACATGATACTTATGTTATTTTGCCTTATTTTGCATGTTTGATGATTATTGGGAATTATCCTTCCGGAGTCAGGTTTCTGCTGGAAAAAGCGTCGTCAAGTCAGCATATCAGCGGAACTCCAAAAATCACGAAACCAATTCTGGGGGTCTTATAATGTCAGATGCCGGAGGCAGCCAAAAGGAGGCAGCCAGGTGGGCCAGGTGGGCCCCACGCCACACCTGGGCGCGGCTGGCCTGTGGGCCGCGCCCAGCTATGGCGTGGCCACCTGGGTCCACCCCCCAGGTTGCCTCTTCGCGTATATCTGCCTCCCGAAAACCTAAGCACGGGGGGTACGTCCACGAAATATTCCGCCGCCTCCACGGGACGGAAACCACCGAGAGAGAAAGAGCTCTCTGGCAGGGAGATCCTGCCGGGGAAATTCCCTCCCGGAGAGGGGAAATCATCGCCATCGTCATCGTCATCACGCTGGACTTCATCGGGATCATCATCACCACCATCCACTGCGCCATCACCATCATCTCCACCGACTCCACATCCATCTTGCTGTAACATCTAGGGCTGTACCTTGTCTAGTTCATTGGGGAGACTCTCCCGGTGTTGATTACTCCTTGTTATTGATGCTATTGAGTTTGTTTGGTGGATTAGTGTTCATGTCCAGATTGTTATTCATTGCCATATCATCTCTGATCATGATCCATATGATGTCTTGTGAGTAGTTTGTAGTTCTTGAGGACATGGGGAAGTCATGTTGTTAGTAGTGAAATAATGCTGCGTTAATATTTAATGGTTTGATATTTAAGTTGTGGTGTCATTCTTCTAGTGGTGTCATGTGAACGTCGACTACATGACACTTCACCTTTATGGGCCTAGGGGAATGCATCGTGTACCTAGCTTGCTAGTTGAGGGGTTGCCGGAGTGACAGAAACCTGAACCCCCGTTAGTAAGATAGTGCACGAGGGAGCGTAGGGTCTCAGAGTTTAAAGCTGTGGTTAGATTTATCTTAATTACTTTTCTGCATTCGCGGATGCTTGCAGGGGGTATAATCACAAGTGCGTATTAGTCCTAGGAAGGGCGGTGCGTTAGCATAGATTCACCCACACAACACTTATCAAAACAATGAAGATTAACCAGTTGCACGAAGCGAAAGCACTTGACGAAATTCCCATGTGTCCTCAGGAACATTTGTCTCTTATAAGTAACACACTCGGCTTGTCCTTTGCACTCAAAAGGATTGGGCCACTCGCTGCATTTGTTGCCGCGCTCGTTTATTTACTTGCACTGTTTTTACCTGCTGTTTCGAATACTACTGAAAACCTGTCTGCTAGCTTTTACAGTGAATTCTTGATCAAAACTACTTGCCAGCACCTTCTGCTCCTCGTTGGGTTCGACACTCTTATTTATCGAAAGTACTGCGATACACCCCCTATACTTGTGGGTCATCAACCCGTAGTCCAGGGGTGGACTACTCACGCATCACTCCGGAGGCAGGCATGGTGATGTAGAGCCCTCCGTTGATGATCTCCCCTCCGGCAGGGTGCCGGGAAGAGCTTCAGAACTCCTCCGATCTGAGATTGACGATGACGTCCGCGACGGAACTTTTCGTGGAATATGATCGACCGTAATAGGGTTTTCGCGTCGCGGAGAATATATAGGCGAAGAGGCGGCGTCGGTGGCCGAGGGGGGCCACCACGCCATAGGGGGGCGCGGGCCCACCCTGGGCCACGCCCTAGTGTGGCGTGGCCCCCTGGTGGGTCTGCTCCGACTCCCCTTTGGACTCCGTGATCTCCTCGTGATATTATTGACGATGTCTTTTGTTTCGTCCAATTCCGAGAATATTTCCTTAATAGATTTTCTGAAACCAAAAACAGCAGAAAACAGGGAACTAGCACTGTGGCATCTTGTTAATAGGTTAGTCCCAGAAAATGCATAAAAATGATATGAAGTGTAACCAAAACATGTGGCAATTGATATAATAACAGCATGGAACATCAAAAATTATAGATACGTTTGAGACGTATCACGCCACGGCGACGCAAACGGGGCGGCGCCGCCGCTCGCGTGCTCCCCGCGTCGCTGCGCATCGAACGCGCGCACCCGCGCGTCGCCGGCGTCGTCCTCGCCGCCGCCGCGTCTCCGCCCCCCGGCGACGTCGTCGCTGACGTCGTCGCGACGGCCAGCGGGCCTGGGCTGGCCAATTGGGCCGCCACGCGGGCTGGCCTGGCTGGCTGCTGCGTCTTTTTTTCTTTTTGATTTTCCCCTGTTTTCTAATTTCTAACCTTCTGCAATTTTTGAAATACACAAATAATTTTTGGTGAATATTTCCATGTGCAGTTGGTGAATATTTCAATCCAATTGCACTTCCTCTAATTACATAGAGTAAAATTTATTAAATGCTCACACAGTACACTTCCTCTAATTATGAACTCAAATTGAACATTTCAGTTTCGTAAATATTTTGAAATAATACACACTTCCTCTAATTATATGGAGTTGAATTTAGAAGAATTCTATAATTATGAAATTCAATTCAATAACTCTGCATTCCCACTCATGGGCCTCGATTAAATATTGATAAAAACAACATTCCAAATTTAAATATAACAACATGCTCACAAAAAAAATGCGAACTATTTATGTCAACACGCCGATAAATTTAAACATCTGAATTTGCCAAATATTTAGAAAACATCGAAATGCACTTTCTTAAATTACATGGAGTTGAATTTAACAAATGCACACATAATGCATTTCCTCCAATTATGGGCTTAAAATGGACATTTCAATTTGGTAAATATTTCGAAGTAATCTAGATGGCTTTTCTGTAATTATGGAATTCAATTGAAAAAATGTGCGTTTCCACCCATTGTCGACTTCAATTAAATATTGCTTACAAATAGAAACATTTTTTTGCATGTTTCATTTCGCTTATGAATTGGAGACGCTCCAAAATATATCAACATGCTCACAAAAATAAATGACAAAATACTTATGGCAAAATACAAACATAATCAAATATTCCAATTTGCTTAATATTTCGAAAACATCCAAATCTACTCCCTCAAATTACATGGAGTTCAATTTAATATATGCTCATACCCAATTACATGGAGTTGAATTTAATACGTGCTCATACCGTACATTCTGTAACTACGGAGTTAAAATGAAATTTTAGGGCAAAATACAAACATGTTCGACCATTTTAATTCGCTGCGTATTTGGAGATACTCTATACGATAAATTCCAACGCATTTTCGACAATTTAAGTTAGAAGAAAATACGTACTCTCTGACTATGGAGTTATTTTACAAATTTATGAATAACTACAAACTAACAAAAGCGCGGCGTCACCGTCCAATGGACGCTAACCAAATCGAAATATGAATGCCGCCCCAATTTTAACAATTTTGAAAAATAAACAAATTTTACGTACAACCTCTTTACCGGACTTTAATACAATTCAATCTAAACAAATTTTAATGTGGTCATTTTTAGATTACAATTTTTTACGCCACGGTACTTCCGCGAAAAGTTAAACAAAAAGAAACATCGAAAAAATCAATGTCCCTGAATATATCCACCGCAAAAATACAGGTAATATATCAAAGTAAAAAGGAAAATACATGCGAACTGCTTATGCTACAAAAAAAACATTGAATATGCGCAATTTATCAAATTATACGGCTAATTAAAATGAACTTTTCGTAATTTCAATTAAATGTTAGCGTCGTCGGAAAATCGATGTCCCTGAATAAAAATACAGGAAATAAATCAAAGCAAACAGAAAAATACATGCAAGCCACTCATGGTACACAAAAATATTAAATTTACAAATTGCGTCAAAATGTCCGAACAATACAAATGCACTTTTCCTAATTTCAATTAAACGTTCACACCGAAATACGAACATGATCGACTTTTCCAAAATACTAAATATTGGAAAACTGTAGAAAATATATCAGGCAGTATATAACTATATTTGACCGCTCAATTTAGCTAACATGTCTACAACCAATACAACTTAAATATATCTAACCATGTACTCACATTTCGAGAAAAAAAAATGCTTCACTACATAAATATTTCGAGAAAATAAATTTGTTCCCTCTAATTACGAAACGATTTCAAATTGAATGCACTACATTAAGTACAACTATCACCTTTCGCGTGCCACCTGGTGCCGTGCCGCCCGACCTTGGCGGCAACGTTCTCGACGGCCTTGAGGAACTCCTTGGCCTGCGCTGGCGAGAGCATCTCCTTCACGGTGGCTCCACGGCGCGCCACCGCAGCTTGTCGGCCCGCCGCGCCGCGCGCGCATCTTGCAGACCTCCTCAGCCGCCGTCTCGGCGAAGCCCTCCTTGAGTCCTTGGTCTTCTCGCACGTCAGCTTCATGGCGTGGGTGGCACGCGGAGAAGGGGATACGTCGAGGTGGGGCGAGGTTTTCTTGTGATTGTGGTCGCGTTCCTCCCGCCGGACAGCCGGAGGAGGGCGGCGGCGCCGGTCGCCGGGGATTGAGTGCCAGGCGCGACGGTGAACTCGTCGGGCCGTTGCCAGGCGCGGTGATGTTGAGCACGACCCTCAGCACCGGCGCCTCGCCAAGCGCGGCATGACGCCGCCGGTCGCCCGAGATTGAGTGCCGGGCCAAGTGCGACATGACGTCCCCTACCGCTTACCTCACCTCATCATCGTCGTGACGCGGAAGAACAAAAGAAAGGAAACGGTAGAGTGGCAATTTAGTAGTATTATGTGATTTGGTGGGAGGGTAAAACAGGAAAAATCGGACATTGTTGAGTTGTCAAACATTAGGACGATCTGGGCTGTTTGATCGGATATTGAACGGTCCAGATTTAAAGTATCCTAACAAGTTTGCTCTTTTAATAGTAGTATAGAAGTATATTTTTAATAGTAGTAATTTGCACGCGCAATGCGCGTCTCGACTAATACATTGATAATGTATCTGCTTCTCTTGCCATGTCAGGAATATGATTGTTTGTAAATTTTGCATATGCAGATATCAAATATATAGAATAAGTTCACCCTCCGCTTTTGTGTATAAGCCCCCTTGGATTTTTAACTTCAACTTTAAAGTTAAACTTAACTTAGAAGATATATTCTATATGACTATAACTATATTGTTGGATTCAGATTCCAGTTTTTTCCCTATGGTATAATATTTGCGGCATATAGCACATATTTTGTTGTTAAATCACTATCATTTTTTTCAGAATTTGAGGAGGAATTAATTATACCGAATCAGAGAAGGAATGAAGATAGTAAAATCTGGGAAGTACATGTAGCCTGGCACACAGGGTTTTGCAAACGTACCACTGAACATTTTGAGTAGCAGTACTTTGTCGGATCATCAGATAGTAGCATGTTTATTATGACCACCATTACTCTGAACCTAACTCCTGTTCTCCTAAAAGGATTCTGTTCGCCTGAAAACATTAATTGAAGTCCTTGTGTTTTATTGAAAATATCTTCATAATTATTTGGAAGATTATATCTCCTATAGTTCAGTCCGATTTCTTAAACCAAAGCATTTCACTTTTATGAGGAAGCACATACAAGATAGTCCGATTTCTTCAGTTTATGCCTATCGTGTGAACTGATAACTCGATAAATTATCATGCATGTTAAACACTAAATGCTATGAAGGACATGGAAAGGGATTACAACACTAAGCTGATATTGGAACTACATCCCAGATTTTCTACAGTGGATGTTGTTTCTAAAAACAAAGAATATATAAGGGTTCAGACCTAAGTAACTGAAAAATTGACTGCTGCAGAAATCAATTGATTGTATCTATACCAGATTCGATTCAGCAAACACTTATTCCATCACACCTCAGACACTGAAAAACTGATGTTCATTCGAGCTGTAAGGAACAATTTGAATACCCAATTCTGTGACGTCCATAGAACACATCCACAATCAGGAATTCAAGACTATCGATTATGTAACCGCACAAGTAGAATTAATGTCGAACTCTGACTAATTGGAAGAAGGGAAAAAACAGGACGCAAGCAGAGCGAATTTTTTTGACATCTCAATTTCAGCTCAGTGGAGAATAAATACGCAGAGCAAAATTCCACGGATGACTGCCACATGCACCTGATTGGTTAACAGAAGATATTTAGTTTTGCTTAACTCGTCCAAAATTTCTAGTACGTCCTCCTAGCATCTCTTCTCTTCAATCCCTACCACTGCTGTTGTATAGTCGTTTGTGAACAGAGATTCGGGTGGAGAGAAAGCAAAAACATACTGAAGAGAAACCTTGATTTTCCGGCGTCCGTCCGTGATTTAGGGATCCAATTAGCTGACAAACTCCACATGAGCGTAGCAAAAGGCCTTGGCGATGCTCTCACGGAGCACCGGCGGCGATGCTCCCTTCTCTGCCCCTCTCCATTCAGTGCCGCTGCTCCCGCTCACGCTCCCCAGCTGCTGGAGGCACGCTCTCACAGAGCGCCGGTGCACGGCGGGATGAGGACCAGATGAAATCGTGGCCGCACTTGATCTCCGTTGCGCGGCTGCTCTCTCCCTTCTCCGCACCTCGACGTCTGATGGCCGCTGAACGCTGATGAAGGGCATGGCCATGGACTGGACACCGGCAGCAAGCGAGAAGGGGGTCGCAGAAGATGGTGGGTTCCCACGGGCCGACGGGCGGCGGCGGTAACCGGTCGAAGAGGCCGGCCGTGGCGGATGCTTCCGGGGGGAGCTGGTAGCAGCGTAGTTCCCGACGTTTCCGGGGGGAGCTGGTAGCCTGGTAACAGCGTAGCTCCCGACGGCGGCATGGAAGTTGGAGGCGTGAGAGGCGGCCAGCAGCGTCGAAGAGGTGGGGAATAAGATTCAGGGCTTCGTGCCCTCCGCAACGGCCGGATATACGGATGTTGCAAACTGCTCGGTGCCGCTCGTTGTCGCACACCGCTTGGTCAGCGGGACGCTCGGGGCTGTGACCTCTCAGATCGCTCGCTCAGCGGCGCCGCCACTCTCTGCCGCGCGCTTGTGGCCGTCCGTCGCTCTTCGCCTCCGGTGCGGAAGAGAGATTCTGGAGGGAGAGCGGAAGAGAGGTGGGGATTGGCATGGCCGGACGACGCGCCAGAGCATCCAGTCCTTCGTGCCGGCGGCGTGGGATGTTGATGTTTTTCTTTTTTTTCCTCTACAGATCAAATAACGGTTGGACTAGTACGGTGACAATTTGGTCGTATTATGTGATTTGGTGGGAGGTTAAAACGGTCTAAAACGGACATTGTTGAGTTGTTAAACATTAGGACGATCTGAGCTGTTTGATCGGATATTAAACGGATCAGATTTAATGTGCGCGGCGGCGTCGTGCGCGCGGGCAGCCATCCCGGCGGTGGCGAAGGTACCGAGCCAAGCCTGGCGCCCTTGGTCCCATGGACGCGCATCTCGCACACCCACTGGCCGACGCGTCCCCGGCGCCTCACGCCGCGGTACACCGGGTGGCGCGTCTCGTGGAACTTGGTCCGTCCCGCGGGGCGCTTTGGCGGCTCGGAGCCCACCGTCCTGTAGCGGGCCTGCTGCTCCTGGCCGGACGTGGAGGCGGCGGCGTCCATGTCGAGCTGAGACTGAGAGGCTGTGGAGGAGATGAATGTAGATTTTAACCTTTTGGATCTCCTATCGAACAGAATCAATCGTCAATTATTCCTGCGGATGAGTGCACGATAGACACCCGAGTCCACTAGCCATAATAATTGAAGTCATATTGAGCAATTGCGCCCTTCCCAAATATAGAAACAAGATCTTCACAATGAATGGAGAACACATTCATATCGGGGGCAAAAAATGGACCCCCGTTGCCTACACTGATCCTGTATTTGGAAGGAGACTATGTACAGTCCGCGATTACTCGAACAGGTAGTTCCACAGCGGTGTCTCCACCACGCCGCCGTCCTCACGCCACGCTCCGGCGTTCGGCGGCTCCAGGAGCATGCCCTGTGCAAGGCTCTCGTAGTACGGCCCGGCGACCATGCCGCCGAACCAGTGCTCGTCGTCGAGCTCCAGCAGGTCGCTGGACGACATGTAGAACAGAGCGCTGGGCGTCGGCGAGCCATCGACGCCCTCTTCGACGACGAGGGAGGACGCGACCGGGCAGAGCTGGAACGCCACGACGGCGAGGGCGACGGCGGCCTTGATCTCCCGCGCACTGCCGAAGCCGAACGACCCGGCGGCGAACACGGGCAGCATCCGCCAGGCGGAGTCGGCGAAATTGAGGCACGCTGCGGGGCCGGAGAGGGCGAGCGCGGCGGCGTCGTGCGCGCGGGCGGCCATCTCGGCGGTGGCGAAGGTGCCGAGCCAGAGCCTGGCGCCCTTGGTCCCGTGGACGCGCATCTCGCACACCCACTGGCCGACGCGTCCCCGGCGCCGCACGCCGCGATACACCGGGTGGCGCGTCTCGTGGAACTTGGTCCGCCCCGCGGGGCGCTTCGGCGGCTCCGAGCCCACCGTCCTGTGGCGCGCCTGCTGCTCCTGGCCGGACGTGGAGGCGGCGGCGTCCATGTCGAGCTGAGACTGAGAGGCTGTGGAGGAGATGCTTGCTGCGTGTGTGCTGGTTTGTGTGTTGGAAAGGGCGGTGGAGCTTGGATGAGAAGAAGAAGACTGCGGCGGGGGCAGGATATATAGGCGAAGCATGCGGTGGTTACCCGGCGCGTCGCTTGGGTGGAAGCATGGACGGGTAGGTAGGGTATGCCACGTTCACGCTGAGACAAGCGCGTCGCGTCGCGTGGCAGCTTCATGGCGCGCGTTCCTTTCTTTAGCAATACCACTCGAGCAATCCTTATCCGAACGACAGTCACCACTGCCACTGAAAATATCCAACCACCGCTTACTCTTGCAAGCTTGGATCTTTGCTTTCAAATGAGGCACTTGGCCGTAGGGTATTGGGTGGGAAGGAGGCCCAGAAGAGAGCGACGTACACCGGCGAGAGAGTGCAGCGCCTGCGTCGTCACGATCACCGGCCTCCGATTTTTTGGCGTGACATCGATCGGGGAAGAAGATGGCCTGGGCGTCACCATCAGCATTAATTAGCGTAATTTGCACCACCTCTATGCACGTGGACCAATCAAAGCTGCAATTATGGTCACCTCTCGGGAACTCTACCCACCTCTATGCACGTGGACCAATCAAAGATGCACTTATTTAAGCATTTTTTACTATTGTAGTATATTTTTTGTTAAAATTTAAATATTCACATAATTACAAGAAAAGAAAACACACACAAGAGTTTGTTGTCTTTAATAGCCGGATTTTCTTTTTTGCTTTGCCAATGGATAACCAATGAAATGTTGTCTTTTAGCTTTCTTTTCCTGTATTTTATTTCATTCGTTTTGTCCAAATATTCCAGCAACCATCGATAAATCCGGAGTTCATAGGGCATGGCAACCCACGGGAACGGGTGAAACCCCCCAAACTAGCCTAACATGTTTTGGCTTCGATCTAGTAACAAGGATATAAACTTTTGGCTTTGGTAGTTCAAATAATACTAATTAAGTTAGAGATCATTCAATTCTAGGATAACAATTTTGCTATTTCTCAGTTGAATTCTAGACCGTTGGATTCTATCGTGCTAAACATGAGTTGTGACCGAGATTTTACCAAACTCTTGAGTTGCTTCCTGGTTCAATGAAATCACCGGACTAAATTATCAGTCGGTTGAGAATGTCGACTGATAATTAGTCTATGTCCTAAACTTCAGCATGATAAGAAAAGATATTTCTTCGCTTATTTCAACTGATCAAAGTTCTAGCTTTTACATAGTACTCCCTCCGTTTCTAATTATAGTGCGTTTAGGATTTGTAGTACAACTTCCGTCACGTACAAATATTTTTCTTCTTTCCCGTTTTACCCTCCCGCAGAACCGCTCGCTCACGTCTACCTCTCTGCTCCCCGCTCCCTCTCGCTCCTCGCCTTCGCCATCCGCCCCGCTCCCTCTCGCGCTCCGGCCGCCCCACCCTGCCGCCTCGCCCTCCCGCCGCCTCCCCCCACCGCTCCCCATGGCCCCCCTTTCTCCCCCACCCACCGTTTTCTCTCGACCAGCTCACACCCCGCGTGCGGCAGGAATTTGTTGGTCAAAGATCGGATTTTTTGCAGGCGACGATCTTCTCGGCGACGGATGCGCTCGATCTACATGCGCCAGCGCCAGATCTGCGTGCTCCGGTGCTGGATCCGGTGACGGAGGTGCTACATGTGGGCGCACCACGTAGGAGGGGAGGGGCTGTGGGCGCGGCCGTGGCGGTGGGCCAAGACGGCCTTCTTCCTCGTCTCCATGCTCGCCTCGCTGCTGCTCATCTGCGCGCCGCCGCTCCTCTCCAACTTCCTCCGCGGCGCGCACGGCAGCCACCACGGCCACTACTCGCTCCTCGACCAGGCCAGGGGGTTCGGGTTCCGCTCCTCGCTCGTCGACCTCCCCGCCGTCACCGCCGCCCGCTCCCTCCTCATCCTCTGTGAGTGCCCCGCCCACCTGAATCCGTGCCTGTATGTGCGATCTCGCTCAGTTGAACAATTGCTTCGATTTGGCTGACGGATGTTTTGTGTGTGTGCAGGCGCGTACACGGCGTGCGGCGGCGGCGCGGCCCACAGGTAGGCCGCGCACCTCGCCATGGCGTACCGGGCCAGCAGCCGCGAGAAGCGATGGCTGCACGTCGTCTACAGGATCGACATCGAAGCGTGAGTCCCCTGTCCTTCATCCATGCCTCTGCCCATACCGATTATCCCCTTAAACGTCAGTACCATGATCGATTCATCAGTGTCACGCACATCAGAGAAACAAGCATATTCTTCGTTCCTGTTGATTGTAGCTTAATGCACTGTTGATTCGTCAGTGGCTGAATGCTTACTTGCAGGGAATTACAGTAATTGTTTTTTGCTTGCGGTAGCAGTAGAAGGACTAGCAGCAGTTCTTGCATTATTTAGCAGTAGTTCAACCAGTTCTTGCCTTCTTGGACTGTTGCTTTCTTGTTTGCTTCTTGGAGTAGTTCATTAAGTTTTTCTTCAGTAAAAATTTGCTCTGTTGCTATAATTCATTATACAAACTTGCACTGTAATTCAGTGAAACTAGTACTGTCATCTGGTGCTTGAGTAGCAGTACTTGTATCTATACTGCTCCATTAGAAGTATATGTATTGCTCCATTAGGAGTATATGTACTGTTATCTTGTACTCTTATCTCCTCTATTAGGTGAAATACAGAATCATAAACAGTTAGGCAACACACAAACAGTACTACTCCAAGCAACACACAAACATTAACTTAAACACACACAAATGTTTTCAGTACAATAACACACAAACCATAAGCAATTGCTTTCTTGCTTGCAGCAACTTACACACATTAACATACAGACCATAAGCAACCACTGAATATTGTCTCTTTCAAATTCATAACCCTACTTTAGTCTAGATAATTTGTTTAACTTAGGTGTATGTTGCATAATTGTGTTGTATGCCTTCTGCAATGATGTTACACATGAACTAGTTCATGAGTAAATTGCTTGCTGCGAGTGCTTGCTACCAGGAGTACTTGTGTTAATTGGATCACAATGCTTGCTTATTAAAATTGCAGTAGCTTTACTGAATATTGGAGTAGCAGTAGCCCTATTTTATCTCATGCTTCTGCTACTGCTGCTGCCAGTAGCTTGCTGTGCTTGTTTGCTGGCAGCAGTAATACATCTCATACAACTTGATTAGCAGCAGCATTAACTTGCTTGCTGTTGTGCGCATTATAAACATTGAATGTGTATTGTTGTTGTTGTAAAACTGACTTGAAAGCATTATAAACACTTAATTTCATACTCCATTAGAGTATGTGCAATAACCTCAGGAGGGCAACGTAGCCTTATAGGTAGCTGACCCAACCTTTCAAGCCTGTCCTTGTTTGCATGAACTATCTTCAGACCATTTTCTCCTGCATTGTTCATTACCTCAACCATAACAGACATTAAACTTAGAAAAATTCGGTTCAGCTTTGATGATTCATATGCTCTGAATTCAGCCTCAACACCTTTAATAAACTCCTTCAGAGTTTTAGAGCTAAGGGTATTTGTTAGAGATTGTATGGATCTAAAAAATCCTAGATCAAGTACATTCAGATCTGGACTGTTTGCTGGCTGCTGCATCAGCTTTATGTTAAATCTTGAATTGGCCACAGCTTCTGCGAATGCTGGGTCATTGGGCAAAAGATGCGGCTTCGCATTATCTTGCTGTATGAAAATTGTCTTTCCCACATCTTCTTGAGGCCAAAGTAACTCTATTGCAGGCAGTAGTTTTTCAATAAAGTACTCCCGCATCACTTCCCTCGTTACAACCAGGTTCTTGGTCTCCAATGTTCCTTTCTCTCTATTTTGACTTCTTCTTTGTGCCGGTACCTCTTTCACGGAAGGCCACATACCTATTTTCCCATCAAATGTCATATTCCCTTCACTGTCATACCTCGGTCGAGCAACTGCGGTGAGGAACATGACTTTGCCTATGCAATTTCCAGCTACAGCCCTTTTAGGATCTGGCTCATCAGGCAGCAAGTAGTAGACCTTGTCATTCACTGTCATATTGAACCATTTTTCATCAACATGCAAAATCCTGTACATGTCATTGAAAAGGGGATCTGCAGTTGCAATTGTGTCTTCATCTACCATTCCTAAACAAAATTGTGCCCTGTTTCTCTTGTGTTTCTCTGTGAGTGGAGGCGTTAGGGCATTTGAGTGTCTTCGGATTAGTTTCATCTCAAACTTTCTGAATAGTGTCGTAGGATTGACTCCAAGTTGCCAAGCGAGAGACCTAATTGTTGACCTCTTGTTTAGTGGGATACTAGGGATTCGTGATAGATCAATCTCTAGTGGCTTCCTTCCGCACCTGCCCTTTCTTCTGCTTGAAATGTCAACCGGCAAACCCTCCTCAATCTGCTTCATAGCTCGCTGCCAAAGACTTTGTATCTGTCGAATACCCACCTCAAAAAATTTGCAATGTTCTTCATATCTTCTTTATCAAATTTACCACCTCCTTTCATACATAGTGCATGCAAAGCTACATAAGCAGCATATTTTTGAGTGTCACTGAGTGTTTTCCGTGTCTTCTTTGCTTGCTGAGCACCCACACCCGCAGCAGGATTCTCTTCAATAACTGCATCTTGATCATTTTCATTAACTGCATCTTGAACCTTTTCCATAACTGCATCTTGACCATTGATCATTTCAGGTGTTGCTGGCAAGTTGAGGTCCAGCATTGCAGCTTCTGCTTGGACATGATGATTGACATGCTGAGCACCCACACCTGCAGCAAATGGAGTAAATGTAAGTACATGTAAGCAAATGGATCAAGTAGCATTAGCTAATTTACTGGATGTACTACTCCTGCTAAATGATGATGATCATGTCATTGTTCATATTCCTGTACTTGCAAAACTAATGTACACTTGGTAGATCACCATTTAGAAAAGCGAATCCTTCTAAGTGATTTTACTGGATGTACTACTCCTGCTAAGTGATTTTATTTGGTAAAGTTCGCAAATAAATAACTACACGTGGCTATCCTTCTAGTGAAAAGAAAGCTGGAGATAATAAGTGTAAAAAGAGTCTATGAACATAAATTAACATATGTGTTTCACATTTAGCACACAACTCAGTTGTTTTTCCCATGGAGTTTTCTTGTGAGTGCACCCTATCTTCTGTATGGATTCTTCACGTGACATTCTAGCATGCAATTTTTCTCACTGTAGGAACTAAATTGTTAAATGCAACACCTGTTCTCTTTATTGAACACTAAGCTAGCTCACATCATTCAGGTAAGCATAAACGATATCCAATTTCTCTTTAGCCAGTTCTGGCTAGTCATATCTTTCTGATTACGCAGGCGTGCAACTCTCTTGATGCCTCTCCTCATACTCCTTTAATGCCTGTGTGTAGGCACTGTTGTAGATAAGGGAATCTGCCATCCCAGGAACTATGATTTCTACATGTGTGCTCATGCTGGGATGATCGTATGTCCTCTCTAACTTGAGTTGTCATTGTGACGTGCTGTGCTTCAAATGTCTATTTCAATCTAAGCTATCCGACTTGTGTGTTCCAGGGGACTACAAGGCCAACACACTACCATGTGCTCCATGATGAGATAGGCTTCTCTCCCGATGAACTGCAGGAGCTCGTGCATTCTCTCTCCTACGTGTATGTGGACTGAAGCAGTAAAAAATATTCAGTTGTTACCATGCCTTTGGTGGCCATCGTTGCATTCTTCAGATCTGACATTTCAATGCTTGTGAACTTGTTTCAGGTATCAGAGGAGCACCACAGCCATCTCAGTAGGTACGCAAGATCTACCACTACTTGATTTCACAACATATGACAGCAGGGCATTGCTCATCACCTTTATTTGTCAAACCTTACCAATGTTTTGTACTCCTTCCCTTCCGCAATAAGTTTGTACTTCTACATGCTCTCAGTGCTACTCCTTGATGATGATTACAAAACTGAACTAGTTGTAATTTCGAAAATGGATGATTCAGGTATTTAAGAGCATAGTGTCAAACACAAGAGCTGCTGATATTCAGGATTTTACCTGCGTCAGGATTGGCTTCAGGTATGTTCCCTATTTCTTCTTCTGGAGGAGTACTGTTGAGATTAAGCAGTAGAACCATACTGCTGATATTTTTGTTTCTCTTGATCAGGAGGAGTAGAAGATGCGGCCGGCCGGCGGGATCAGCTCTTGCTGTACCTGGGCGCTGCGGGATCAGCTCTTGCTGTACCTGGGCTGTTTCCCAGCGAGGATTGCCAAGCGAAGAAGGGGAGGGAGGTCCCGGCGATCAGCGCTGGGCCGGCGGCCGGTGATCAGCGCTGCGGGATCAGCTCTTGCTGTACCTGGGCGAGGACACGCGAGGAGGACCTGGGCGAGGAGATGGCGACGTGGAGTAGCTCGCCGGCGAGGAAGACACGGGCGAGGAGGATCTGGGCTTCTTCCTCGCCGGCAAGCAACTCCTCGCCGGCGATTGACGGGCGAGATGGATCGGAGATTCAAATTTTGAATTTTGCTTTATTAGCTGATGTACCGGTTCGCTGTAATGATCGGTCCCTGTGTATCACTTCGGGAGGGTATTCCATGTAATATAAGCCAACTAGTAGGGCAGAAGCGTCTTTTGGGCGATTTTCACCTGGTCGGAATTGATTCTAAAACGCACTATATTTAGGAACGGAGGGAGTACTAAACTGCTCCACTAGCACTACGTATCTAATAAAATTGATTGAGCGACACATCACGTGTAGGCATCTTGTCCTCTTGGCCATGCGATTCAGCAAGGAGGCGGTACGGAAGACTGCTCTTGGACAGGAAACCGGGAAGAGACCAATGGTATCGGTAGCTTCAACCTGCTGACATGGATGGGTTCTTCTAGGCCACATCTTCTGGATTAGTGTTTGCTTGGACCACCTCTGTCTGTTTACACAGCTTAATCTATTTGTTCTTCCTCGTCTGGTTACCAGTTACTAGTCAGCGACCTATTTGTGGAAATATCGGAGAGTGGTCAGTGACAAATTTTTCTACCAGACAATAGTTGTGCCTGTTGGTTTGTCTTCTTTTGTGACCATTTTTTATATCTTATTCCGTAAATTATTCTGTGTCTTTTTATTCTTTGGATGCTAAAAAGAGTGATTGCAGGAATAGAAATTGGAAGCTTTCCCGGAAGATGGAAACGCTATCCCAAATTTGTCCTCGCTAGCTATCTACTTTTAGCACTGAATCTTCGAGTGCGGCGTTTTGGGGCCGAGTTCCATGGAGCTCATTTTAAGAAAAAATAAAAGTCAGCATTTAAAATTTTCAAAATAAATTGGATTTTTTCCTAAGTAATATTGAACTCTACCGGTAGCCAAAATTCGTCATATTTTAGGCTAGGCAAAAGATGATAAATGGATTCGGTTGCTCTATGTTGATCGGCGAAGATAATCTGGCTAAGAAAGAAAATGCGGCGGGGGAGGATATATAGACAAAATGGGTGGGTTCTGCTAGAGATGCTCTTAGAACTGAGATTCTTCGGCTGTGTGCCATGAAAATGAGTTCAAAAGAAGGTGATACTGGAAAAAGACAAGAAAATTATGGTAGTGTAAATGAAGCCCGTTTGTTTTTTCAAAATAAAAAATCAAAGTTGCCAATTTAAGTTGCAAAAATTCAAAAGAAATTCTAGGTGTAGATAATGTAAAATTATACTAGTGTGCAAAATCTCAATGCAAAATCCTTATTAATCTAGGCGACACAAAAATGAAACATCTGACCAAATTTCAAAATTTTAAAAGTGTGTAATGTTCACCAGATCCACCCATTTACCATTCTTTCCCATACTAAATTACAATGAATATTTCATAGTTTTTTTCCACAGTTGTAGATCATATCATTATTTAACCTTATGAGTTTTCCAGAATTTTTTGAAACTCTAAATATAGGTTGTGAACTTGTCAAAACGCCGCACTTTTTTCCATACTAAAATATAATGAATTTCCGATTTTTTTTCTTGCACACTTGTAGATCACACATTATTTATACTTATAATTTTTCCAGAACTTTTGGAACTCTAGATACAGATTTTGAACTGTCAAAATGCCGCAATTTCTTTCGGGGTCTCCTATCGAACAAATTCAATCGTGAATTCTCATAAAACATATTATTTTCTGGTGATGTAGTGCACAATAGACACCCGAGTTTACTAGTCATAATAATTGAAGTGGTATTAAGCAATTGCGCGCTTCCGGAGTATAGAAACCAGATTTTCGTCCATATGCATATTGGGGGCAGAAATGGACCCCGCGTTGCCTACTCTTTTTTCTTCCTATATATATTCGGAAGGCGACTATGTACGTCTACTCCTGAAGTCCTGAAGTCCTAATGTACAAATACATTACAGTGCTTGATTACTCGAACAGGTAGCCCCACAGAGGTGTCTCCACCACGCCGCTGTCCTCACGCCACGCTCCGGCGTTCGGGGGCTCCACGAGCATGCCCTGTGCTAAGCTCTCGTAGTACGGCCCGGCGACCATGCCGCCGAACCATTGTTCTTCGTCGAGCTCCAGCAGGTCACTGGACGACATGTAGAACAGAGCGGTCGGCGCCGGCAAGTCACCGACGTCCTTGTCGGCGGCCGCGACCGGGCAGTGCTGGAACGCCACGACGGCGAGAGCGACGGCGGCCTTGATCTCCTGGGCGCTGCCGAAACCAAACGACCCGGCGGCGAGCACGGGCAGCATCCGCCAGGCGGAGTCGGCGAAGTTGAGGCATGCATCACGTCCAGAGAGCGCGAGCGCGGCGGCGTCGTGCGCGCGCGCGGCCATCTCGCTGGTGGCGAAGGTGCCGAGCCAGAGCCTGGCGCCCTTGGTTCCGTGGACGCGCATCTCGCACACCCACTGGCCGACCCGGCCCCGGCGCCGCACGCCGCGGTACACCGGGTGGCGCGTCTCGTGGAACTTTGTCCGCCCCGCGGGCCGCTTAGGCGGCTCCGAGCCCACCGTCCTGTGGAGACCCTGCTGCTCCTGGCCGGACGTGGAGGCGGCGGCGTCCATGTCGAGTCGAGAGGTTGTCTGGAGATGCTTGCTGTGTGTGTGTTTGGTTGTGTTGCTGACTTGCTGTGTGTTGAGCGGCGGTGGTCGGTGGAGCTTGGGTGAGAAGAAGAGAACTGCGGCGGGGGAAGAATATATAGGCAAGCAAGCGGCAGCGGTTTCCCGGCACGTCGCTCGAGCGGTAATGGAATTGGGTGGGGCCCGTGAACACCCACGCGTCGTAACGTGGCACGTCATGGCGTCCGTTCAATTGTTTAGCAATGCCACTCGCCGGCCACAAGCAATACCTGTCCGAACGACAGTCAGCACTGCCACTGAAAATATCTAAACCAAAGTGACGCACCGCTTACCATTGCTTCCAAAAACAGGGAAGAAGAAAATTTTCTTTTTTTTTGCAACATTTTCTCCACTTTATTACTTAAGCAACAATCTCATACAATCAGCCATCAAACTGGAAACTAAAAAGTCTGGGCAAGACTCCAGCCAACTGTCAGTCCTCGACAGCGTACAAGCACGCTTCGCACACCAGTGAGCAGGAGCATTATTCAAACGACCTACATGCTTAACAGAAAAGGAAATTAAGCTCGACGACATCTCCTCAACTTCTTGTAAGATAGGTGCGGCAACTGAGAGGCAATCACCCGCGACGACCAGAGGTTAACGACTCCAAACAGTCCGTTTCAATTACCACGTGCGAGAAACCTCTTAGCTGGGCAAAGATCGTACCTTCTCGCACTGCCAGAAGCTCGGCAATGAACGGATCAGTAACCCCATTCAGAGGTTTACTCCAAGCACCCAAGAAACTGAGATGTGATCTTGCAACACCACCTGCACCTCCAGTGCCTTGTCCGGTGCAAAAAGACAAAAAAATGTCTCGTACAAAGTCATTTTGGAGCGTCCGTATTTGTTTTTTTTTTTGCACAGCCCACGAAAACTATCTTTTCTTCAGGAAACTTTTTGTGCTAACAAAACATGTCTTGAAGTATGTCCGAAAAATATATTTTGAATTTTTTAACATTCAAAAAATTGTTTTTTGAGCAGTGGGTACATCTGCACGCATGATCTGATATGGATTTCCGATTCTTTGTCTTTTTCTTTTCTTTGGTTGCTTAACAAAGTGATTCCCCGAAATAGATAATGGAAGCTTTCCTAGAAGATGGAAACTGTATCCGGAATTTGTCCTAGCTAGCTGCGTACTTTGTTTTTTTAATTTAGCACTGAATCTGGAGTGTGAGGATTTATGGCACCCGGGATGCAGTGAGCTATGTTTTTTTTAAAGATAGTTTGAAGTTTTAAAAAAGATTCAACAAAGGCCCGTGAATCTGTATACATATTCTGTATACTTTTGCAAAGTTTCGATAAAAAGGGCGTCTATTTTAGGCTACAATAAAAAATGTCGTATAAAAGCTCTTCTTCTTGCCCAAAATTTTTCTTTTTTTATGTAGACCAAAATATAGCGTATTTTTATACGAAACTTGTGACCTGAGTACTCTATGTGTATATATGGCCGTATATTTTTATTTATTTTCATATATAAAGAAATACTATTTTGTATTTTTTTTAAACGAGAAACACTGATCCTTATGTCCAACTAACACTTTTCGACTCAAAATCTCCGTACCCTGTTTTCTAGCACAGTCTTGCCCTGAGGCTGCCGAACAATGCGCCGGGATGGGTGGAAACCATCCCGGTTCAATATGACTCGTTTGTTCTTCTTTGCCCCTCGGCTTGGGAACAGTGAAAAGGCTAGAGACATCAGCATCGCGTAAGAAAACATTTTTCTTTGTTTATTTTGACGAATCAAAATTCTAAATAATTATGTGCTTTTTCGTTGGAGAAATTTTTAGCAATCTCCGGGCAATATCTTGAATAAGAAAACAGTTAGAATTTCGCCATTGCTTTGTAATTTAATAAAGGATTTTTAATCTGGAAAAAGATACGAAGCGCACCAGCAACTGTTTGTCAAGAATCACCTTTTTTTGTGAAACACACGGTGCAAACGCAGACGCTCACATACGTGTGCACACACTCCCCCCTATAAATGCACACACGCACTCCTTACCCGGTGGGTCGAGTCTTGAGATTGGCGAAGTCACCACGGGCGTCTCGCTGTCCACGGGAACGTCGCCTCCTATTGAAAACTATTTCGCCTAAATGAGAAACACCAGTGTCAAATCTGAGTTTTAAACTATGATATACTGAGGGTAGAACCACCTTTCTAACCATTCTATCAGGAGGCAGGTTCTCTGTCAAAAATCACCCCCGAAAACTGTTTGTATCCATTTGCAAGCATCAAAGACCATTGTTTGTACACTCGCACGCCGTTCCCCTCTCCTGTCTACAGTGAGAAAAGGCGATTTTTGGGCTCCCCCGTCGACCCACCTCGCACGCCGCGAGCCGTGGGTTCCCTCTTCCTCCGCCGGCCGCTCCGGCGGCGGGAGGATGGGGGAACCCCGGATCTCGGCTTGTACATAGTGTAGGGTTTGGTAGGGTTCCCGCCGGCGGTGTTGTGGTGGTGGTGATGCTGTCGGTGTGGTGGTTTGCGTCGGCACGCTTCCCCTCCTGCGACGGAGTTCTTCGGGCCTCCGTCGTGGCGTGCGCGACTTCTGGAGGCCGGGGATCTGCGGATCCGCTGGCCTCGTTCGTCCCCGGTACTGCGAGTGGTGGTGGCGGAAGTGGAGGTGCGGGGTGGCTGCTGTGGAGGAGGGTGGTGTGCTAGCGGTTGATCTGTGGCGCTGGCCACGGATCTGGAGCGGAAGTTGCTCGGGGCAGGTCCCCGGCCGATGGAGGACAACCGTCTTCAGATCCAGCTCGTCGGAGCTGGTGACTTCTGCGGCTTTTCAGTGCCTTCGGGCATGGTGCTCTTCTGTTCCTTGGGCATGGTCGCCGGGCGGTCGCTTCTTCTGTCGTCTCCGGCGGCGGAGGTCGCGCGCGGTGGTGGACCTCGAGGTTGAAGATGGCGTGACACAGCAGTGTCCTCTGTATTCTCCTTTTTTCTTTGCTTGTATATGCTGTTGTACTGGCTTCTTTCCGTATGAATACAAGTATGAAAAATTCAAAAAAAAAAAGACCATTGTTTGTACAAACTGTCAGCCAACAGTGACGGTCCTTGTCGTTTTCCTGTCATAAAAAATATTATTCCGGTTCATCAGTGCACGATAGGCACCCTAGTCCACTAGCTATAATAGTTGAAACAAGATCATACTCCGTATTAAGCAATTGCGCCCTTCCCAAATATAGAAACCAGATCTTCACAATCAACGACGAACCCATTCATACTGGGGAAAAAATGAACCCGGCTGCTTACTCTATTTCTTCTTCCCTGTGTTTGGAAGAAGTAGGCTATGTACAAATAAAAACTGTACAGTCTAGATTACTCGAACAGGTCTCTCCATAGCGGTGTCTCCACCACGCCGCCGTCCTCGCGCCACGCTCCGGCGTCCGGCGGCTCGACGAGCATGCCCTGCGCAAGGCTCTCGTAGTACGGCCCGGCGACCATGCCGCCGAACCATTGCTCGTCGTCGAGCTCCAAAAGGTCGCTGGACGACATGTAGAACAGAGCGCTCGGCGTCGGCGAGCCCTCGACGTCCTCCTCGGCCGCGGCTAGGGACGACGCGACCGGGCAGAGCTGGAACGCCACGACGGCGACTGCGACGGCGGCCTTGATCTCCCGCGCGCTGCCGAAGCCAAACGACCCGGCGGCGACCACGGGGAGCATCCGCCAGGCGGAGTCGGCGAAGTTGAGGCAGGCGTCGCGGCCGGAGAGGGCGAGCGCGGCGGCGTCGTGCGCGCGCGCGGCCATCTCGGCGGTGGCGAAGGTGCCGAGCCAGAGCCTGGCGCCCTTGGTCCCGTGGACGCGCATCTCGCACACCCACTGGCCGACGCGTCCCCGGCGCCGCACGCCGCGGTACACCGGGTGGCGCGTCTCGTGGAACTTTGTCCGCCCCGCGGGGCGCTTCGGCGGCTCCGAGCCGACGGTCCTGTGGCGGGCCTGCTGGTCCTGGCCGGACGTGGAGGCGGTGGCGTCCATCTCGAGCTAATAAGCTGTGAAGGTGCTAGCTTGCTGTGTGTTGGGTTGCGTTGCTGTGTGTTGAGCTTGAGCGGCGGTGAGCTTGGGTGAGGAGAAGAAGACTGCGGCGGGGGAGGATATATAGGCAAGCAAGCGGCGGTGCTTTCCCGGCGCGTCGCTCGGGTGGGAAGAAATGGAATTTGTGGACCCACGCTGATGATGCAAGCGCGTCGTAGCGTGCGAGCCACAAATATGGGCGCGCCTTCCTTTCTTAATTTAGTAAGCAGTCCTTGTCCGAACAACAGTCAGCAATGGCACTGCAAAAATATCTAGGATGCATCGCTTATTATTTGCGATCTCAAATCTTTGCTTCCAAACGAGGGAAAGAAAAATCTTTTATTTTTTGAGATGGGCCATATGATATTGGGAGGGAAGGAGGCCCAGAGAGCGACGTACCGTGCTACCGAGCGTGCTACCTGCGTCGTTACGATAACCTCAAAAAAAAAAAAACCTGCGTCGTCACGGTCACCTGCCTCCACTGGGGAGTGACGAGCATTTTTGGCGGGACATGAGGGCGGAAAAGATCTCGCGCCTCGCCTGGCTTTTAAAAAGATGGCCTGGGTCACCATCAGGATTAATTAGCGTGATTTGACTCTCAAAATTTTTTTAGCGTGATTTGGACCTCTGGAATCCACGTGGACCAATCAAATCTGCCATTAGGGTCACCCCTCGCGCACTCCACACACAAGAACGGATATGACCTATTTATGGAATATTCTGAGACTGGTCAGCGAGCCAAACCAATAGTGTGGCTGGTGGTGTGTCTTTGTCGTGACCTCTGAATTGCTTAATGACTATTCTTTGTTTTTATTTTCTTTCGATGCTTAAAAAAAGTGTTGCCGGGAGTAGAAAATGGAAGCTTTCCCCAAAGGTGGAAATTTTATCCGAATTTGTCCTCGCCAGCTGTCAAACTCTTTTGTTTTACTTGCCGTCCACCCGTCAAGCACGCTCAAGCGGGTTGTGGATCCACGAGCAGCTAGCCTTTATGACTAGGGTTGTTGTGCAGCGCTTGAATCCAACCTGCAAAATAAAGAACTACATAATCTTAGTACTAATTAATTTATAGTGGCTGAGCTCGGTATGCGTTGTGATCTACTTTGGGGGTCTTTCGTGGGACACTGACTACAACCCTAATTGTAACAAAACCGGCAGGACTCATCACCAAATCCGGAGTTTGGAGCTCCTTTTCTTCAACAGGAAAACAGTAAGTCAGTCTGTCGTACCGTATATTTTTTTATTAAAGTTTATTTGTTTTACATAATGTATCAAGGAAAAAAGAAAAAAATTATACGCGAGTTTGTATCTAGTCTTTAGTAGCCGGAATTTTCTTTTGCTTTGCCCAGTGCATAACCAAGTACATATTGTCTTATAGCTTTCTTTTCCAATTCTAAATTGAAGGTCTTTCATTGCTTTTTTTTCATTTCTTTCTATCCAAATATTCCAGCAGTCATCGCCAAATCCAAAATTGGAGCTCGTCATAGCACACACCTTCTTCATTCCCTGATCTTGTCTTAGGGCTAGCACCACAGAGGAACGGATGAAACTATCCCGAGCCAGCGTGAGATGTTTTAGCTTCATGCGAGTAAAAAGGATATAAACTTTCGGTTTCGCTAATTCTCGCTCGAATGATAATTAAGTTAGATCTCATTCAACTCTAGGACAACAATTTTGCTATTTCTCACTAGAATTATAGACCTTTGAATTCTATCGTGTTTTTTTGCTAGACATGGCTTACGACCGAGATTTTACCAACTGTTGGGTTGCTTCCTGGTTCAGTGAAATCACCTAAATGAATTATCAGTTGATCGAGAATGTCGACCGATAAATAGTCTCTGTCCTAAACTTTAGCATCACAAGGAAAGATATTTCTTCGTTTATTTCGACGGATCAAAATTCTAACGCTTACATACTATATTGCTCCACTAGCACTACGTATCAAAAAAAAAGTGATTGAGCGACTCCTGGCCATACGATTCAGCAAGGAGGTGCTCCGGATCGAGACTGCTCTTGGACAGGAAACCGGGGAAAGACCCATGGTTTTCGGTAGCTTTAACCGGCTGATCTGGATTGGTTCTTCTAGGCCACACCATCTGGATTGGCGTCGTTTGGTTACCAGTTATAGTCACCACACATGAAGTGATACCACCCTTTTTTGGAACCACCGTTGATTATTCGACCAGCAGAAACATCTTTATCTTGTTCCTCACGAGTTTAATTTTATCTTGCTGAATGTACTCTGTAGGCAGGTTCAGTTAGTTCCATACAGTTTCAGAGAGCAGGTTCGGGTGTTTCAGTTGCTCCAGAGCGCGGTGTCAGCTCCGGCATCCCAGCGCATCTGGGTGAATTCCGGTGGCGGCGGCTCGAGGATCATCCCCTCCGCGAGGTCCGCGTAGTACGATCCCATGTCCATATCGCCGGACATGTCCAGCTCGAAGTCAAACATGTCGCTGCTCAGTGCAGCCGCCGGCACGTCATTAAACACTTCGTCGGCAAATGGCGGCGACGTTGCCAACGAGCCGCCGTTTTCCGCATACGACGGCACGGACGCGCTGGATGTGTCGACCTCGTCCACGGGGACGGTGGTGGCCTCCAGGCGCTGGAAGTCCGCGACGGCGGCGAGAGCGGCGCGCCGGACGTCGCCAAGGTCGGCGAGCGTGGCAGGCACGGCGAGCAGCCACGCGGAGTCAGCGAAGTTGAGGCACACGGCGGAGCGGCCGCCCAGCGCGAGCATCGCGGCGTCGTGCACGCGCGCGGCGGACTCGGCGGTGACGTAGGTGCCGAGCCAGAGCCGCTCGCATACCCAACGGCCGGCGCTGCCCCGGCGCCGCACGCCACGGTACACCGGGTGCCGCGTCTCCTTGAACTTGGTGCGCCCCGCGGGGCGTTTCGGGTGCGAATACGGCGAGGAAGGGGAATTCCATTGCTCGGCGCCGCCCATGTCCATAGCTGACTTGCTGCCGATGGCTCGATGCTGGAATATCAACTGTGGATCAGTGTGAGGTGGCAGATGAGCTTGTCGAGCTCGAGCTCGGAGTGTTAGGTAACTCAATGTGATGTGTGGAGTGCGGTATTATATACTCTAGTTTATGTGTGACGCGCTCAAAACGTGAGTGGCGGCGGCGCGGCGGCGCCTTACTGGTGCCGACTGCCCGTTGAAACGGGACACCCGATGGCGACCTGACGCGTGGCGTTTTGCAGTGATAAGCAAAAGGTAGCTTCGTGCCCAAGCGTGAACGAGTGGTGATGGACTGATCGGCTCCACGAAGCCCATGGAGGTCCAGGGAGGCAACCAGAGACGACATCACGACGAATTTGCAGCTAATTTTTTTAATAATACATTTTTTTAATTAAATTCGAAAAATATTACGCAAAATAACGAAATTTCAAAAATAATACGGCCTCGGCCAGGGCTGGGCCGATTAGAGCCTGTCGGCCAGAGCTGGGCCGATAAGGCCTTATCGGCTCTGTCTAAGCCGACAAGGTCGCATGGTGGGCCAGGCCTGCGCCCGACAGGCCGTCACGCGTCACGAGTGGGCACTAATCGGCCAACTCTAAGCCGACAGGCCTGTCGGCCAGGGCTGGGCCGATAGGATGCTGGATAAGGCCCATCTTCCTCCTCGCGTCCTCTCTCTCCTTTTCTTCTTCCTCTCGAAAACCAGCAGCTCCTTGCTGCGTTTCAGCGGCGATCTGTCCATCCAGCCACCAAATCTTCCTCCTAGAAATGTTAGAGAGTTAAGGCAGCTCAGATATACAGATGGGTTAGGTTTTTGTGTGATTTCGTGTTGTTTGGTTGGAGCAATGGTGGAGTTTAGGTGGAGGTTGGTGTAGGGTGGTGGTGGTGGTGGTGCAGCGGTGTTGCATTGGCGGTGGTGGTGACGGTGCTGGTCCATTGAATCGGCACGCTTCAAGGGTATGCGTTTATCTGGCTAATTAGGGTTTACTGTTGCGCTAGTAATATTAAGTATATAGTTGTTCCCCGTTATAACAGTTAATTGGTGTCACATTTTTAGGTTGTTGAGATGAGTAATTTAGTGAAATGTTTGTTTTACTACGGTCCTGGCGAAGTTGTGGTAAATGAGCATGGAGCTGATTTGGGTGAGTTTCGATGGTCAGAGTTGGAACTGAGTGACCCAGAAACATGGTCTATAAGTCAGCTGAAAGATTGGTTGGCAGCGTGTTTAGGGCTTAATCCTCAAACAGACACTGTCGGTGTGCATGCACTGTGGACGAAGACAAGGTCCCCGGTGTTTTTTTATTTGAGGCCGATAGAGCGGACCTCTCAGATGGTGCGATGGTTGCAAGGCTGCGAAAGCAGGGGATGTACCCCTATCGCGTTACTGATACCTGTCGCGAAGGAGGTGATTCCGCCTGAAGGCGAGGGAGGTCACGATCCTGGCCAGAGTAGTCAGGAGATGCAATTTTCTGGACATGATAGATGTTGGAGGTGGTGGTTATGAATCTGGCCAAAATAGTCAGGCAGAGCAGATGGAAGAGGGAGATGAAGATGGTGCTGAGGCAGCTGCAGACGATGTATTCCAAGAAATGATGGAAGAGGAAGACGAAGATGGTGGTAGTGCTTATGGGCATGATTCCGACGAGTCAGATGACGAACATGTGGTGCCAAATCCTGCGTCATGGAGTCATGATTTCTCGTCGTCAATGACAGTGAACGATGGTCATGATTCTGCCTGGGAATACCATCAGAACCAGGTTGCTGCGGGTGCTCTATATACCGACAAGCAACATTTGCAAGACGCAATCATTAAGTGGGCAATGTCGACTTGCAAGACATTCAAAACCAAGGTGTCGAGTAAAAAATATCTGACAATGGAATGTGAGGTAGCAGGGTGTCCTGGAAGGGTGCACGGTTATCGTCCTCACTTCGGCATAAACTGGAAAGTGAGCGACGTAGTACAGCACACATGTAGAATTGAAAGTATTCCTCAAGATCATCGTAACATTTCGTCGACGCTTATAGCTCGGTTGCTGTACTCAGAAATAGTACAGGGTAAAGCTATGGAAGCGAAGGCTATTCAGCATAAGGTGTTCACCAGGTTCAAGTACAAAATATCTTATGGCAAAGCTTGGAGGGCTAAGCAGATGGCACTTGAGAAAAGATTCGGATCGTTCCTAGACTCATATGACTCAGTTGTTCGGCTCCTCCACACATTGGAGGCCCGTAATCCAGGCACATATGTTGACGTCAAACACTTTTGGATGGAAGAGTTTCCAAACGTAAAGGTGCTGCATCGTGTGTTCTTCTCTTTCGGTGTATGCATAGAAGCTTTCACTCACTGTCGACCAGTTATCTGTGTTGATGGTACATTTCTTACTGGGAAGTATAGGGGACAGATCTTGACTGCCATTGGTCAGGATGGCAACAATCAGATCGTGCCACTTGCATTTGCTTTTGTGGAGAGCGAGAACACTGAAAGTTGGACTTGGTTCTTCAGGCAGCTTAAAATAGCAGTAGTAAAAGATAAGCCGAACGTGTGCATCCTTCATGACCGCCATGCTGGTATACTGAACGCCGTCAAGGCACTCACAAACCCTGTGGCCGCGGAAGAAACGCCATGGCTAGACCTGCAGAGTCGTTGGTGCATGCGCCATTTGGGGGCCAATTTTTTCTCACAGTTCCGAGATAAGGCTTTGATGAATCTATTCAAAAAACTATGCAAGCAGAACCAATTCTGGAAATACACATTCATACGTGGTAAGCTTGATGACTTCACTAACCAGCATGTTAGGCAGAGGAGAGCTGCACGAAATGTTGCAGTAGCAGCACATGTGCAACTTGTGGCGCAACAGCTAGCAACCGGACCTCCACCAGCTGAGGATGTACCTGTTGGGCTTTGTGACTTGCCAGGATTTGATCCGCCTGGTGTTAGGAGAAAGACTGGGAGGTTGATTAAAAACTTTCAGCAGTGGATAGAGCACGAGCCTCTTGAGAGGTGGTCTTTGCTGCACGACACTTATGGAGCCAGGTACGGTGTTATGACTACCAACCTGGCTGAAACATACAACTTTGTTCTGAGAGGAAATAGGCATTGCCACTTACAGCCATTGTGGAGGGTATTTTTGAGGGCACAGTCAAGTACTTCAGAGAAAGACGCCAGAAAGCTCACTTGCATATCGTAAACAACCCGAACACACCTTTTTGTGAGAAGATTACGGAGTACATGGATAGGAAGATGGCAAAAGCTCGTACTCATGCTGTGCAGGCCATAGGAAATCAAGAAAGGAGGTTCGAGGTACGCTTACCTTCTGACAAATTTGGTTGCGGAAATCAGCTCAGAACGCATGAGGTGAGAATTGGAAATGAAGCCCGACCAACATGTGACTGCACATGCAATAAACCAAAATTGCTTCACCTGCCCTGCTCCCATGTATTGGCTGCGTGTGGGCAACTCGGACTGTCAGCCAGCTCGTTCGTTTCACCATATTATTTTAACGAGTCTGTTCTTAATACCTGGACCGGTGAAATGGTGGGATTTCGAGCTGTGGGTAATTTCAACACGGTTGACCCTAATGAAAGGCAGTACATCCCCGACCCAAGGCTACTGCGTCCCGGTAGAGGTAGACGACCGTGCAAGCGTATCAGAAATGGTATGGATGAATCTGAAGCCGGAGGCCCAACAGTGCAATGTTTCTTGTGCAATGATTTTGGTCACAGGGACACTGGTTGTACCAAATTCCCACCTACGAATGCTGCTCCGGCAACTAGAGCAGCTGCTCCACGTGGGCGAGGCAGGCGAGGACCAAGAGGAAGGGGAAGAAACTAGGATATGTTTTAAATTTGGACTGTGCTTTTATTTGTAATAAATGTGGATCAATGTTTTAAATTTGGACTATGTTTTTATCTGTAATATGTGTGGATCAGTGTTTTAAATTTAGAGTTTAATTTCATCTGTAATTAGTCTCCATCTGTGTTTTAAATTTAGACTTTCATTTTATCTATAATTTGTATGCATTTTTTTAAAAAAGGAGGGGAGTGGAGGGAAAAACGGAGGAAGGCCTTATCGGCCCAGCTAAGGACGACAGCACCCTATCGGCCCAGTCTTGGCCGATATGGTCTAGTCGGCTTAGCCCTGGCCGATAAGCTTCTCTGACACGCGCGGGCGTCGGCCGACGGCCTTATCGGCCCAGCTCTGGCCGACAGGCTCTAATCGGCCCAGCCCTGGCCGAGGCCGTATTATTTTTGAAATTTCGTTATTTTGCGTAATATTTTTCGAATTTAATTAAAAAAATGTATTATTAATTTTTTTTAGCGAATTTGCACTGATCCTAATAATCTTATTCCATTTGTCTCTCCTAATTTGAAGAAGAAGTCCTAGAATTTTCGGCACTCACTTAGAAATCCGTACTTCCATCTATCGGGAAAAAATCTACCACATCTAGACACTTCAAAAGATTCTGACTTTCAGTTACATGCGTTTGAGCTCCATAAATATAAATTATGAGTTGATAAGGGGCTGTCCACACCTATCTAGTGGCGACGACGGGGCGAGTGCCGCACGTCATGACTTGGCCCACGAGGATTCAGTGGTATGCTTCTAAAACCCCACACGACCCGACACTATATCTACGAGGTTGGTGCTAATATATGTTTGGCTATGCCAATTATAAATGGCATGAAGTTGAGAGCCATAGATTTGTTTTTGATAGTGGGCAGATTGCATTAGAACTTGGATCATTCACAAAACTGAGCTTGGCATGGTCACATATCATAACACCGCTATAAATTTATCATGCTAACAAAAATATACATAAGAAGTGCCATAAAAAATTGGATATCAATGTCTTTTATTACTCTTACATGCTCACACACATGCATTTGTGTAAAGAAGCTATTCTTGTTTATTTATCGCTTTTTACTCCACTGATTACCGATATAGGGGGTGTCGATTGAGTAAAACTCGCAACTTTAGATACAACCATGGTCGAAGCAGATTGAATTCGTGATTTCGTTATGAATAGACTTGCTCGTGGCTGAGAGATAAATACCAGCTATCCTCATGAAGTTTGATAATCAAACTGTTGTTATCAAAGCGAACACACCAAACGATAACATATAATCATCACGACGGTTAAAAAGAAGATCAAATTCCACCTGGGGAAATGAGGGACTCGGGAGTGATAATGCGTATGTAATTGAGATAGATGCTCTAGGGTACTGTCTATTCTCGGCCACATGCCTAGTCTGTCTATGCTTGCTAATCTAGTAAATTTAAATGTCATGATATTAATAATGGAATTAAACCAATAAAAATGCTACTCCCTCCGTTTTTTAATATAAGATGTTTTAGGTGTTGCACATGTTGACTAGACTCACACAAAAATGGGTGCATATACACACTAAAACATGTATACACAGTGGCGGAGGACGGGAAAAAAAAATGAGGTCGGGCGAAGTTTAAAGCATACAAACATTTTGCGAAAAATGTGACAGAATATAATCAGATGTGTATGTATACAAACGTTTTTGCATACGTATACAAAAATCAAGGTAGGGCGACCTTGTCCTACTGGGTCCTCCGCCACTGTGTATACATACATGTGAACACATGTGCATGTGGCAAAAGGCTAAAACATCTTATATTAAAAAGCGGAGGGAGTAGTAATTAGTTCAACAACAGGGGAGCTATAAACTTCAAAGCTATCTTGAGAAAAAAAAACCTTTGTTCATTTCACGGGATCAAAACACTAACATTAGAAGAACAAATGCAACAGTGTTCTGCGCTACTCCACCGGACATAATATCTAAGGTGGCACGTCATCTAAAAAGTGACACTTCCACGTTATACTAAAAGAATCTAAGCATCTTGTCCTCTTGGCCACATGATTCAGGAAGGAGAGACACATCAGATCGCCGCGTCAATTTGCGCGGCTACGAGGACTTTGAGGAAACTGGGAAAAGATTCGAGGATTTGGTTGCTTTTCAACCATCTGGCCTCGGATTGGTTCTCGGCCACACCTTCTGGATTATCGTGCTTGGAGAGGACCACCTTGTCGGATTACCCAGCGTTGATCTTTCTGGTTCTCGTTTTATAGTCTCCACACATGTAGTGACAGGATCTTTTTCTGGAAGTAATCTTTTATCGATCTGTCTGAACTCTGAAAACAGCTGACCTTCGATCGATAGACAAGCAGCAGCAGTGTCCTTCGACTCGTTTCTTTCACTTGTTCCTCTCCACGCTTGCTCGGATGTGTGGAATGTAATTTTGTTTAGTTCAGTTAAGGACAGATTTTAGAGAGCGGGAGCTGCAGGTTCAGTTCCCTCCATACGGGTTCAGAGAGCAGGGTGGGGTGTTTCGGTTTCAGTAAGAGCTCCAGAGCGCGGCGTAATCTGCTCCGCCGTCCCAGCACACCTCCGTGAATTCCGGCGCCGGCGGCGGCTCCAGGAGCATCCCCTCCGCGAGGTCCGCGTAGTAGGATGCCAGGTCCATCTCCCCGGACATGCCGAACTCGAAGTCGAACATGTCGCTGCTCAGTACTGCAGCCGCCGGCACCTCGAACAGTCCATCCAGTTCAGAAGGCTGGGAGGACGCCGACGAGCCGGCGTTGTCCGCGGACGACGATGTGGACGCGCTGGAGGTGTCGGTCTCGTCAATGGGGACGGTCCCGACGCAATTGCCGGCCTGCCGGCGCTGGAAGTCTGCGACGGAGGCGAGTGCCGCGCGCCGGACGTGGGCGAGGTCGGCGAGCGCGGCCGGCATGACGAGTAGCCACGCGGAGTCCGCGAAGTTGAGGCACGCGGCGGAGCGGCCGCCCAGCGCGAGCATGGCGGCGTCGTGCGCGCGCGCGGCGGACTCGGCGGTGACGTGGGTCCCGAGCCAGAGCCGCACGCCGCGCTTGCCGGGGACGCGCACCTCGCAGACCCATCGGCCGGCGCTGCCACGGCGCCGCACCCCGCGGTACACCGGGTGCCGCGTCTCCTTGAACTTGGTGCGACCCGCGGGGCGCTTCGGGTGCGAAGACACCGAGGAAGGGGAACTCCAGTGCTCGGCGGCGCCGGCCATGTCCATTGCTGGCTGAAGCTTAGTATGGTGTGCTGGATTGTCAACTGGGGATGAGTGTCAGGTGGCAGACAACTGTGGATGAGCTTGTTCTTTGGCTATTCGAGGTCGAGCTTCGAGTATTTGGTAACTCAGTCTGGTCTGTGGAGTGCGCTGTTTATATAGTTTTGCCTGACGCGCTAAAAGCGAGCGCGTGGTGGCTCATCGCTGACGCGTGGCGTTTTGCAGAGCCCCCACCCCCGTTGAAGCATCCATCCAACTCTATTTCTCCCTTGTCTTAGGCTTGACTATCGTTCCCTGAGCCGATTAAAAAATAAATACACCTAGAAAAAACGGCTTCCTAATGATTTTGGATGAGCTTGAGAATTCAGAGAAGAGGAGTTAGAACTTTTAGGACACACTTTTACAAATCCTTAGGGCATCTCCAGCCTTCCCAGCCCCCCCACACCCCTCCCCCATGGCCCAAATCGTTTTTCTACCAGTCGTCCCCCAGGAACCTAAATAGCGCCGTTTTGGCGCCGGCACACCCAGCCCAAATCCAGCGCGTCGGGTTGCGCCTGGGGGTTGGCGGAAGGGAAAACGCGTGTGGGCCAGCACTGTCAGGGAGACAACGCATTTTCCACCCCCGCCTTGCCCTTTCCTCTATCCCGCCCGTCGCCGCCATCTCGCCGCCGACACCACCCCTCCCCCTCCGCCGGACGCAAGCAGCTAGGAACCCCACCATCTCGCCCCAAACCACGGCGCCGGCGCCGCCCCTCCCCTCCGTCGTGGTCTAGCCGGAAGGAAGGCTCTCGGGAAGGCTCGCGCCCACCTCGCCTGCTAGGTGTTCGGCGGTTTGTCCGCCCAGCCATGGACTCCGACGACGAGGATCTGCTCGCCGAACTGTTCGACGAGGAAGCCCAGGCCGACCTCGACGACGAAGAACACTTGCTGATCCTCGCGTACCTCGCCGCCTGCTTGCGAACGATGCGCGGCCACGGCGTGGTGGCTCGGCGCCCGACCGCTGCAAGAGCAAGCAGAGGCAGCGCTACGAAGGGTACTGCATCCTCTACTCCGACTTCTTCGCCGATCATCCCATGCAGGACGAGGCCGTGTTTCGGCGCCGTTTCCGGTGAACCGCAAGCTCTTCCTCGACATCATGCATGCCATCCGGGAGTTCGACACCTACTTTAAATTTAAGAAGGATTGCACCGGTACGGTAGGCTTTACCTCAATTCAGAAGTGCACGATGGCCATGAGGTTGCTTGCATATGGTGCTCCCGCTGATTCGCAGGATGATTATCTGCGCATGTCTAAGTCCACTGCCATTGATTGCTTGAACAAGTTCTGCCGGGCAGTGGTGGCAGTGTTTGGGCCAAAATACTTGCGATCACCCAATGCGGAAGACACCGCTCGAATCCTAGCTTTCAATGAAGCAAGAGGCTTTCCTGAGATGCTTGGAAGCATCGACTGCATGCATTGGGCATGGAAGAACTTTCCATTTGAATGGAAGGGGATGTACAAAGGCCACAAAGGAGAGTGTAGTGTGAATGTCTTCGCCAAGCTTGTTGAAGGTCATGCCCCTCCAGTGAACTACGAGATCAATGGGCACCAGTACACAAAGGGCTACTACCTTGCAGATGGCATCTACCCGAAGTGGTCAACATTTGTGAAGAGCATCTCCATCCCTGTGCCAGGAAGCGCGAAAGCTTGGTTTTCCAAGTGCCAGGAGGCTTGCAGGAAGGATATTGAGCGGGCATTTGGTGCGCTGCAGTCTCGATTCGCTGTTGTCCGGTACCCAGTCATGACTTGGTCGAATGCCAACATGTGGGAGGTGATGAACTGTTGTGTGATCTTGCACAACATGATCATTGAGAGTGAGCGGGATCATCCGGTGCCTGAGACTACTGAGCCATACTACCGACAGGGTCCTCTTGCAGATGTAGATCACCAGGTTCCGGCAACATGGGCAGCCTTCCTCACTATGCGCCAGGAGATTCGAGACCCTGCAGCACATACACAACTGCAGGATGATCTGGTGCAGCACTTGTGGGAGCGCAAAGGCAATGGCAATGCCGACAATGCCAATGCCTAGTTTGATTTGTTCTATTTGCTTGCATTGTTGAACTATTTGTGTGTGGATTTGTATGTTGAATTATTCTTATGTGTGAATTTGTATGTCCAACTATTTTAATTGTGTTGGCCTTTGTTTATGCGCGAAATATGGCCCAAACTCGCCGGCTGGGGGGCGGCCTGGGTTCGGCGACTGGGAATCGGTGCCCCCCAGCGCATGAAATAGCGTTGTTGCCCCCCCCAGGCGGGCCAAGGCTGGAGATGCCCTTAATACCAACTTAGTTACATGAGTCTTAAACTATAAGCTCTTACAAAAGCGAATCACAACCTTTACTAAAACATTCTTAGGATATCAAAAGGAGAAAAAAATATGGGCTTCTACCTTCATCAGTTTCCCCTTCTAGAAAGAGACTCCATATGATTTGGTCTAAGTAATTTTATTAACATCTAAAAATGTTGTTCAGGAACTCCCCCACCATTCCAGCAACGATGATAGAGAGGATGTCGCGAGTCAAGCCTTAGCGCACGACTAGGCCTTACCATACATCAGTCAGGCCAGACTTCGAGTCGCCTAGGCCCGACCCCATGTCAAGGTTGAAAACATGCTCGAGGCTGGCCCTAAAATAGAGGAAAACCACATCGGGCATTGGGTCATTCCTCCCTTATATACTGCCCAATGTAAAGTCCGGGTCCGACCCAACATCCGGGCTAAAGAAACAAGTGCGAGACTGGCCCGATGGCATAGCTCGACCTGACCCAGGATTTTTCAGTCGGGCCAGGGCCAGGTTGTTGTGCGAGGCTTACTCACGACATGCTTAGTTGTATGATTCTTGAATCCCAGTCGGTGGTAATATGCGTTTGATTTTGCCATATGAAAAATAATGCGAAATGGAGTACCATATGTTCTCTTTGCAAGTAGGTAGGACTTAATAGAAAATATTCCTTGACATTAACCACAAAGTGTCCCTTCTGAAATTCTGTAGGATTTCTAAGCAAACAAATTCAACAACCTCCATAGAGAGGCTCTAAAGATTGAAAATATTCACACAAAAAAATCTTTCAAATATTGTCTTTGACCCTTACAAGATTACTAAACTATATATGTTTACCCGTAGGATCATGAACTTTGCCACCACATCCGAGAAATAGGAAGGCCAAAGCAACTTTTGCATTGCTCATCATATTAGCCATTTTTTTTGAAATGCAAGATGCTCATTGAATGATAAGAAATTCATGCTCACTTATACAACACAACTCTAGATTTTATTCAATTATTAAAGGATTTTTTACGTTATGTTCCTAAATGAAACGGAATACCTATTTATAACTAATTCCTATTATACAAAGCAGTCCAGATAGAATGAGCAAAATAAAAAGTTTCATAATGAACAGAAAAATAGGATGACTCAAAGAAGTTCTCTACCGCGAACTTTGTATCGCGTGCATGACTTAGCACAACTAGGAACTTCCGAAGCTCCATGTAATTGGAGTAAACATGTACTTAAGTTGGCACATCACATCGATCTTGCCCTGTTGGCCGAAGGATTTTCAGAGAGAGAGACACCGACTCACCGAGCTTGCGCGTGAGAGCACTACGGCTGCTTCCTCCACCACCACACGCTCGCGCACTGGACCAGCGAACGCGACGGCACTGCAGCAGGGCACGCTTGTGGCTCGGACGGTTTTGACAGGAACAGGGGAGAAATTTATTCTGAAAGAACAGGGGAGAAGATTCAATGTTCAGTCGCTGTAACCTGCTGCTACTTGCCGGCCAGGCCGGGGCACCACATAATCATCGGGATCAGCGTACTACTTCTTGGACCACATAAAAGTCAGCATTTAAAATTTTCAAAATAAATTGGATTTTTTCCTAAGTAATATTGAACTCTACCGGTAGCCAAAATTTGTCATATTTTAGGCAAGGCAAAAGATGACAAATGGATTCGATTGCTCTATGTTGATCGGCGAAGATAATCTGGCTAAGAAAGAAAATGCGGTGGGGGAGGATATATAGACAAAATGGGTGGGTTCTGCTAGAGATGCTCTTAGAACTGAGATTCCTCGGCTGTGTGCCATGAAAATGAGTTCAAAAGGAAGGTGATACTGGAAAAAGACAAGAAAATTGTGGTAGTGTAAATGAAACCCGCTTGTTTTTTTCAAAATAAAAAATCAAAGTTGCCAATTTAAGTTGCAAAAATTCAAAAGAAATTCTAGGTGTAGATAATGTAAAATTATACTAGTGTGCAAAATCTCAATGCAAAATCCTTATTAATCTAGGCGACACAAAAATGAAACATCTGGCCAAATTTCAAAATTTTAAAAGTGTGTAATGTTCACCAGATCCACCCATTTACCATTCTTTCCCATACTAAAATACAATGAATATTTCATAGTTTTTTTCCACAGTTGTAGATCATATCATTATTTATACTTATGAGTTTTCTAGAATTTTTTGAAACTCTAAATATAGGTTGTGAACTTGTCAAAACGCCGCACTTTTTTCCATACTAAAATATAATGAATTTCCGATTTTTTTTCTTGCACACTTGTAGATCACACATTATTTACACTTATAAATTTTCCAGAACTTTTGGAACTCTAGATACAGATTTTGAACTTTCAAAATGCCGCACTTTCTTTCGGGGTCTCCTATCGAACAAATTCAATCGCGAATTCTAAAACATATTATTTTCTGGTGATGTAGTGCACAATAGACACCCGAGTTTACTAGTCATAATAATTGAAGTGGTATTAAGCAATTGCGCGCTTCCTGAGTATAGAAACCAGATTTTCGTCCATATGCATATTGGGGGCAGAAATGGAACCCGCGTTGCCTACTCTTTTTTCTTCCTATATTCGGAAGGCGACTATGTACGGTCCTGAAGTCCTAATGTACAAATACATTACAGTGCTTGATTACTCGAACAGGTAGCCCCACAGAGGTGTCTCCACCACGCCGCTGTCCTCACGCCACGCTCCGGCGTTCGGGGGCTCCACGAGCATGCCCTGTGCTAAGCTCTCGTAGTACGGCCCGGCGACCATGCCGCCGAACCATTGTTCTTCGTCGAGCTCCAGCAGGTCACTGGACGACATGTAGAACAGAGCGGTCGGCGCCGGCAAGTCACCGACGTCCTTCTCGACGGCCGCGACCGGGCAGAGCTGGAACGCCACGACGGCGAGAGCGACGGCGGCCTTGATCTCCTGGGCGCTGCCGAAGCCAAACGACCCGGCGGCGAGCACGGGCAGCATCCGCCAGGCGGAGTCGGCGAAGTTGAGGCATGCATCACGTCCAGAGAGCGCGAGCGCGGCGGCGTCGTGCGCACGCGCGGCCATCTCGGCGGTGGCGAAGGTGCCGAGCCAGAGCCTGGCGCCCTTGGTTCCGTGGACGCGCATCTCGCACACCCACTGGCCGACCCGGCCCCGGCGCCGCACGCCGCGGTACACCGGGTGGCGCGTCTCGTGGAACTTTGTCCGCCCCGCGGGCCGCTTAGGCGGCTCCGAGCCCACCGTCCTGTGGAGACCCTGCTGCTCCTGGCCGGACGTGGAGGCGGCGGCGTCCATGTCGAGTCGAGAGGCTGTGTGGAGATGCTTGCTGTGTGTGTGTGTTTGGTTGTGTTGCTGACTTGCTGTGTGTTGAGCGGCGGTGGTCTCGGTGGAGCTTGGGTGAGAAGAAGAGAACTGCGGCGGGGGAAGAATATATAGGCAAGCAAGCGGCAGCGGTTTCCCGGCACGTCGCTCGAGCGGTAATGGAATTGGGTGGGGCCCGAGAATACCCACGCGTCGTAACGTGGCAGCGTCATGGCGTCCGTTCAATTGTTTAGCAATGCCACTCGCCGGCCACAAGCAATACCTGTCCGAACGACAGTCATAACTGCCACTGAAAATATCTAAACCAAAGTGACGCACCGCTTACCATTGCTTCCAAAAACAGGGAACAAGAAAATTTTCTTGTCCGGTGCAAAAGACAAAAAAAAGTCACGTACAAAGTCATTTTGGAGCGTCCGTATTTATCTTTTTTGCACAGCCCACGAAAACTATCTTTTCTTCAGGAAATTTTTTGTGCTAACAAAACATGTCTTGAAGTATAAAGGACGTATGTCTTGAAGTATGTCCGAAAAATATATTTTGAATTTTTTAACATTCAAAAAATTGTTTTTTGAGCAGTGAGTGCATCTGCACCCATGATCTGATATGGATTTTCGATTCTTTGTCTTTTTTTTTCTTTGGTTGCTTAACAAAGTGATTCCCCGAAATAGATAATGGAAACTTTCCTAGAAGATGGAAACTGTATCCGGAATTTGTCCTAGCTAGCTGCCTACTTTGTTTTCTTAATTTAGCACTGAATCTGGAGTGAGGATTTATGGCACCGGGATGCAGTGAGCTATCTTTTTTTAAGATAGTTTGAAATTTTAAAAAAGATTCAACAAATGCCCGTGAATCTGTATACATATTCTGTATACTTTTGCAAAGTTTCGTTAAAAAGGGCGTCCTATTTTAGGCTACAATAAAAAAATGTCGTATAAAAGCTCTTCTTCTTGCTCGAAAATATTCTTTTTTATGTAGACCAAAATACAGCTTATTTTTATACGAAACTTGTGGCCTGAGTACTCTATGTGTATATATGGCCGTATATTTTTATTTATTTTCATATATAAAGAAATACTATTTTGTATTTTTTTTTAAACGAGAAACACTAATCTTATGTCCAACTAACACTTTTTGACTCAAAATCTCCATACCCTGTTTTCTAGCACAGTCTTGCCCTGAGGCTGCCGAACAACGCGCCGGGACGGGTGAAAACCATCCCGGTTCAGTATGACTCGTTTGTTCTTCTTTGCCCCTCGGCTTGGGAACAGTGAAAAGGCTAGAGACATCAGCATCGCGTAAGAAAACATTTTTCTTTGTTTATTTCGACGAATCAAAATTCAATAAAATTATTTGCTTTTTCGTTGGAGAAAATTTTAGCAATCTTTGGGCAATATCTTGAATAAGAAAACAGTTAGAATTTTGCCATTGCTTTGTACATTTAATTAAGGATTTTTAATCTGGAAAAGATACGAAGCGCACCAGCAACTATTTGTCAAGAATCACCTTTTTTTGTGAAACGCACAGTGCAAACGCAGACGCTCACATACGTATGCACACACTCACGCCTTACCCGGTGGGTCGAGTCTTGAGATTGGCGAAGTCACCACGGGTGTCTCGCTGTCCACGGGAATGTCGCCTCCTATTAAAAAATATTCCGCCTAAATGAGAAACACCGGTGTCAAATCTAAGTTTTAAACTATGATATACTGAGGGTAAAACCATCTTTATAACCATTCTATCAGGAGGCAGGTTCTCTGTCAAGAATCACCCCCGAAAACTGTTTGTATCCATTTGCAAGCATCAAAGACCATTGTATGTACGGCAAATTTGACAAAAATAACCCTTTTTTGAAACTTTAACAAAAAATAACCCTTTTTTGAAAAAAAAAAATCTGAAACTAACCCTTTTTTGTGGCTCCCGCATCGGCGGCGCCACACCTACATGTGCAATGCCCCAAGCTGGGGCGCCACACCCTTACGTGCAAAGCCCCAAACAGCGGCGCTACACGTGAAGAGGTGTGGCGTCCCAGCTGACGGAGTTGCACATGTAGGTGTGGCGCCCCAGCTGGGGGAGTTGCACATGTAGGTGTGGCGCCGCCGGTGCGGGAGCCACAAAAAAGGGTTAGTATCAGATATTTTTTCAAAAAAAGTTATTTTTGGTTGAAGTTTCAAAAAAGTGTTAATTTTGTCAAATTTCACTGTTTGTACAAACTGTCAACCAACAGTGACGGTCCTTGTCGTTTTCCTGTCATAAAAAATGTTATTCCGGTTCATCAGTGCACGATAGGCACCCTAGTCCACTAGCTATAATAAGTTGAAACAAGATCATACTCCGTATTAAGCAATTGCGCCCTTCCCAAATATAGAAACCAGATCTTCACAATGAACGACGAACCCATTCATACTGGGGAAAAAATGAACCCCGGTGCTTACTCTATTTCTTCTTCCCTGTGTTTGGAAGAAGTAGGCTATGTAGAAATAAAAACTGTACAGTCTAAGATTACTCGAACAGGTCTCTCCATAGCGGTGTCTCCACCACGCCGCCGTCCTCGCGCCACGCTCCGGCGTCCGGCGGCTCGACGAGCATGCCCTGCGCAAGGCTCTCGTAGTACGGCCCGGCGACCATGCCGCCGAACCATTGCTCGTCGTTGAGCTCCAAAAGGTCGCTGGACGACATGTGGAACAGAGCGCTCGGCGTCGGCGAGCCCTGGACGTCCTCCTCGGCCGCGGCTAGGGACGACGCGACCGGGCAGAACTGGAACGCCACGACGGCGACTGCGACGGCGGCCTTGATCTCCCGCGCGCTGCCGAAGCCAAACGACCCGGCGGCGAGCACGGGGAGCATCCGCCAGGCGGAGTCGGCGAAGTTGAGGCAGGCGTCGCGGCCGGAGAGGGCGAGCGCGGCGGCGTCGTGCGCGCGGGCAGCCATCTCGGCGGTGGCGAAGGTACCGAGCCAGAGCCTGGCGCCCTTGGTCCCGTGGACGCGCATCTCGCACACCCACTGGCCGACGCGTCCCCGGCGCCGCACGCCGCGGTACACCGGGTGGCGTGTCTCGTGGAACTTGGTCCGCCCCGCGGGCCGCTTTGGCGGCTCCGAGCCGACGGTCCTGTGGCGTCCCTGCTGCTCCTGGCCGGACGTGGAGGCGGTGGCGTCCATCTCGAGCTAATAAGCTGTGAAGGTGCTAGCTTGCTGTGTGTTGGGTTGCGTTGCTGTGTGGTGAGCTTGGGTGAGGAGAAGAAGACTGCGGCGGGGGAGGATATATAGGCAAGCAAGCGGCGGTGGTTTCCCGGCGCGTCGCTCGGGTGGGAGGAAATGGAATTTGTGGACCCACGCTGATGATGCAAGCGCGTCGTAGCGTGCGAGCCACAAAAATGGGCGCGCCTTCCTTTCTTAATTTAGTAATCCTTGTCGGAAGAACAGTCAGCAATGGCACTGCAAAAATATCTAGGATGCATCGCTTATTATTTGCGATCTCAAATCTTTGCTTCCAAACGAGGGAAAGAAAAATCTGTTATTTTTTGAGATGGGCCATATGATATTTTTTTTTTACTTTTTTTATGTGAGGCTGCGTGATCATACAGAAGAAAGATTACAAAGGCACACACACGCACACGCAAGAAACAACCCTGGAATTAGCAACCACCAAACTGCTCGACGCCGTCCAATACCAGCAACGCCGGGGCGATCCTGGATTGGAAGAAGACGAAGCCACCACACTCCCAAAGTTGGACGAAGCTCCATAGCAGCAAAGCTGCGTTGAAGACCGCAGTAACCATCCGACCCGAAGACCGGAATCTGTCGCCTATGAACGAGCATCAACGGGGAAATCTCCCCGAGCCAAGGCCAGCTTGTCGCCGCCGCAAGACGAAAGCTCCTCCCCACCTCCACCAACCCACACCAAGAAACGCCATCACCAAAGAGCCCGAGCGCCCACCTCAGCTGCATCGTGAAGATCCACGCACTGTACAGGCAGCAGACGATCACCGGAACGCCGCTGCACCACCCCCAGAAACTCCACGGCAGGGCCAGAGCAAACCTCGCCGAGACGGAGACGGAGACGGGGGACAAAAGCTCCACAGCGAAATCACCACCTCCGCCGCAGCAACCACGCCAAAAGCACCAGAGCCCAACGGATCCAGGGATCCAGGAGCACGGACCGCCGGAAGCTCGTCGGCTCCGTCCCAGAGGACCTCGCCTTGATGGGGAAGAAGCTCCGGCCACACCCCCTTTATTCCACAGCGCCGCCACAACCACCACCCTGCCGACGCCGCCGGGGACCCCTACTCTACTATTTACAGGACTAGAGCACAGATCGGAGGCCCCTCCACTCTTCCGCCGCCACAAGGACGACCGGAGAGGGAGAAGACCGCCGATCCGGCCGCCGGCCACGCAAGGAAAGTGGGCTCGCTCCCTTTTCACCTGTCGGTCGCCTCCCAGGGAGAGGGGAAAAGAGAGACGGCCATATGATATTGGGTGGGAAGGAGGCCCAGAGGGCGACGTACCGTGCTACCGAGCGTGCTACCTGCGTCGTCACGATAACCTCAAAAAAAAAAAAAAAACCTGCGTCGTCTCGATCACCTGCCTCCACTGGGGAGTGACGAGGATTTTTGGCGGGACATTGATGGCGGAAAAGATCTCGCGCCTCGCCTGGCTTTTAAAAAGATGGCCTGGGCCACCATCAGGATTAATTAGCGTGATTTGGACCTCTGGATTCCACGTGGACCAATCAAATCTGCCATTAGGGTCACCCCTCGGGCACTCCACCCACAAGAACGGATATGACCTATTTATGGAATATTCTGAGAGTGGTCAGCGACCTTCTTTTTCCCAAACCAATAGTGTGGCTGGTGGTGTGTCTTTGTCGTGACCTCTGAATTGCTTAATGACTATTCTTTGTTTTTATTTTCTTTCGATGCTTAAAAAAAGTGTTGCCGGGAGTAGAAAATGGAAGCTTTCCCCAAAGGTGGAAATTTTATCCGAATTTGTTCTCACCAGCTATCAACTCTTTTGTTTTACTTGCCGTCCACCCGTCACGCACGCTCAAGCGGGTTGTGGATCCACCAGCAGCTAGCCTTTATGACTAGGGTTGCAGCACAGCGACCGAATCCATTCCGCAAAATAAAAAACTACGGAATCTTAGTACTAGTTAATTTACAGTGGCTGAGCTCAATACGCGTTGTGATATACTTTGGGGGTCTTTCGCGGAGCGCTGCCTGCAACCCTAATTGTGACAAAACAGGTCAGGACTCATCACCAAATCTAGAGTATGGAGCTCCTTTTTCTACCGATTTTTTTATTAAAGTTAAGTCAGTTTGTCCTACCGATTTTCTTATTAAAGTTTATTTTTTTACATAATAACAAGGGAAAAAGAGAAGACATATAGAGAGTTTGTATCTAGTCTTTAGTAGCCGGAATTTTCTTTTGTTTTGCCCAGTGCATAACCAAGGACATGTTGTCTTATAGCTTTCTTTTCCAATTCTAAATTGAAGGTTTTTCATTGCTTTTTTTCATTTCTTTCTGTCCAAATATTCCAGCAGTCATCGCCAAATCTAAAATTGGAGCTCGTCATAGCACACACCTTCTTCATTCCCTGATCCTGTCTTAGGGCTGGCACCGCACAGGAACGGATGAAACTATCCCGAACCAGCGCGAGTTGTTTTAGCTTCAGGGGAGTGAAAAGGATATAAACTTTCGGTTTCGCTAATTCTCGCTCGAATGATAATTGATCTCATTCAACTCTGGGACAACAATTTTGCTATTTCTTACTTGAATTCTAGACCTTTGAATTCTATCGTGATTTGTGCTAGACATGGCTTACGACCGAGATTTTACCAACTGTTGGGTTGCTTCCTGGTTCAGTGAAATCACCTAAATAAACTTTAGCATCACAAGGAAAGATATTTCTTCGTTTATTTCGACGGATCAAAATTCTAACGCTTACATACTATGCTGCTCCACTAGCACTACGTATCAAAAAAACGTGATTGAGCGACACATCACGTGTAAGCATCTTGTCCTCCTGGCCATACGATTCAGCAAGGAGGTGCTCCGGATCGAGACTGCTCTTGGACAGGAAACCGGGGAAAGACCCATGGTTTCGGTAGCTTCAACCGGCTGTCCTGGATGGGTTCTTCTAGGCCACATCTCCTCGATTAGCGTCGTTTGGTTACCAGTTATAGTCACCACACATGAAGTGATACCACCCTTTTTTGGAAGTAACCTTTTCCTTTTCAATTCCGTAGTCTGTCTGAAACCACCGTTGACTATTCCACCAGCAGAAACGCCTTTATCGTCTTCCTCTCTCTGGCTTAGAACCGAGTTTCATCGGATTTTTGTCATGGAATTTCATGAGTTTAATTTTATCTTGCTGACGCAGGTTCAGTTCGTTCCATACGGTTTCAGAGAGCCCGGTCGGGTGTCCCAGTTTCAGTAGTGGCTCCAGAGCGCGGCGTAATCAGCTCCGCCATCACAGCACACCTCGGTGAATTCCGGTGGCGGCGGCTCGAGGACCATGCCCTCCGCGAGGTCCGCGTAGTATGATCCCAGGTCCATATCCCCGGACATATCCAGCTCCAAGTCGAACATGTCGCTGCCCAGTGCAACGGCCGGCTCGTCATTGAATACTTCGTCGGCAAATGGCGGCGACGTTGCCGACGAGCCGCCGTTTTCCGCATACGACGGCACGGACGCACTGGAGGTGTCGAACTCGTCCGCGGGGACGGTGGCCGCCTCCCGCCGCTGGAAGTCCGCGACGGCGGCGAGGGCCGCGCGCCGGACGTCGCCAAGGTCGGCGAGCATAGCAGGCACGGCGAGTAGCCACGCGGAGTCGGCGAAGTTGAGGCACACAGCGAAGCGGCCGCCCAGCGCGAGCATGGCGGCGTCGTGCGCGCGCGCGGCGGACTCGGCGGTGACGTAGGTGCCGAGCCAGAGCCGCTCGCCGCGCTTGCCGGGGACGCGCACCTCGCAGACCCACCGGCCGGCGCTGCCCCGGCGCCGCACGCCACGATACACCGGGTGCCGCGTCTCCTTGAACTTGGTGCGCCCCGCCGGGCGCTTCGGGTGCGAGGACGGGGAGGAGAAAGGGGAACTCCATTGCTCGACGCCGCCCATGTCCATAGCTGACTTGCTGCCGATGGCTCGATGCTGGACTATCAACTGTGGATCAGTGTGAGGTGGCAGATGAGCTTGTCGAGCTCGAGCTCGGAGTGTTTGGTAACTCAATGTGATGTATGGAATGCAGTCTTATATAGTTTAAGTTTATGTGTGACGCGCTCAAAACATGAGTGGCGGCGGCGCCTTGCTGGTGCCGAGTGCCGACTACCCGTTGGAACGGGACACCCAGTGACGAGCTGACGCGTGGTGTTTGGCAGCGTCAAGCAAAAGGTAGCTTCGTACCCAAGCGTGAACGAGTGGTGATGGACCGATCGGGCTCCACTCAACCCATGGAGGCCCAAATACTGGATGATCTCCATTTTAACCGCGTTATAATTTGGATTGTCCACGGAGGCAACCCGAGACGACATCGCTCCGGATTTGCAGTGATCCTAATCTAATCTTGTTCCATTTCTGTTTCTCCTAATTTGAAGAGGAGATCTTGGAATTTTTGGCACTCCATACTCCCATCTTTCGGGAAACAAATCAACCACATCTAGACTCTTCAAAAGATTCTGACTTTCAGTTACATGCGTTTGACCTCCCAGAAATATGAATTATGAGTCAGAAATTTCTAAAAGTAAAAAACGAGACATATGGGATATTAAGTACATCTATTTCACCTTTCAGGAATAACCCAAAAAAATCATCAAAAAAAATCTATTGAATTTCCAAAGAATAGTTGATGAGGGGCTCTCCCACACTTATCTAGCGACGGCGATAGGGAGGGTGCGGCACGTCATGACTTGGCCCAAGGAGTATTTAGTGGTATGCTTCCAGTGGCGGAGCGAGGATGTGAAACCGGTGATGTCAAATACATGTGCTTTTACTATTTGTAGATTTTTATTCATGATTTTTGCTTATATATATAAAGGATTTGCCAAAATCATGTGTGGTCAGTTGACCGCACAGGTCACAACGTGGCTCCGCCACTGTATGCTTCTAAAACCCCACTTGACCGGACGCGCTAGGACTTGGATCATTCAAAAACCTGAGCTTGGCATGGTCACATATCATAATACCGCTATAAGTTTACCATGTTAAAAAAAATACATAAGTGCCCAAAAAACATAATTGGATAAAAGCCACAAATGGATATGTATTAAATCTCGAAGATGGTGATGTCTTATGTAAGTCCTGCAAGCAAACCATCTTAACGATGACAACACTGAAAGTAAAACTCACAACTTTAGATCTAACCACAGGCCAAACAGATTGAAGTCGGAGCTCTTTATGGACTTGCCAATGGCCGAGAAACAAATACGAGCTACCCTCATGAATTTTATAATCAAATTGTTGTTATCAAAGCGAACACTCCAAACGATAAGATGAAATCATCACAACATGTAAAAAGAAGATCAAACTCGATCATGGAAGATGAGGAACTCCGTAGTGATAATAAGTACGCAATCGAGGTAGATGCTCTAGGTTTTTTTATTTTTCCGCCGCATGCCTAGTCTGCCTATGCTTGTTAATCTTGTAAATTTAGTGTCATGATATTTCATAACTGAATTAAAATAATACAAAATGCTAATTAGTTCAACAAGTCGGGGGGTGGGGGGCTATAAACTTCAAAGTTAACTTGAGAAAAAAAAACCTTTGTTTATTTCAACGGATCAAAATTCTAACATTACAAGAACGAATACAACAGTGTTTACTCCTACTGCGCTACTCCACCATAACATAATATCTAAGGTAAGGTGGCACGTCATCTAAAAAGTGACACGTTATAGAATCTACGAATCTTGCCTTCTTGGCTACAGGATTTAGGAAGGAGCCGCCAAAGAGCGAGGCGCATCAGACCGCCGCGTCAGCTCGCGTGGCTACGAGGACTTTGAGGAAACCGGGAAAAGCTTCGAGGATTTGGTTGCTTTTCAAGCAACTGACCTCGGATGGGTTCTCGGCCACATCTTCTGGAGAGGACCACCTTGTTGGATTACCCAGCGTTGATCTTTCTGGGTCTCCACACATGAAGTGACAGGATCTTTTTCTGGAAGTAATCTTTTATCGATCTGTCTGGACTCTGAAAACAGTTGACCTTCAATCGATAGACAAGCAGCAGCAGTGTCCTTCGACTCGTTTCTTTCACTTGTTCCTCTCCACGCTTGCTCGGATGTGTGGCATGTAATTTTGTTTAGTTCAGTTAAGGACAGATTTTAGAGAGCGGGAGCTGCAGGTTCAGTTCCCTCCATACGGGTTCAGAGAGCAGGGTGGGGTGTTTCGGTTTCAGTAAGAGCTCCAGAGCGCGGCGTAATCTGCTCCGCCGTCCCAGCACACCTCCGTGAATTCCGGCGCCGGCGGCGGCTCCAGGAGCATCCCCTCCGCGAGGTCCGCGTAGTAGGATGCCAGGTCCATCTCCCTGGACATGCCGAACTCGAAGTCGAACATGTCGCTGCTCAGTACTGCAGCTGCCGGCACCTCGAACAGTCCGTCCAGTTCAGAAGGCTGGGAGGACGCCGACGAGCCGGCGTTGTCCGCGGACGACGATGTGGACGCGCTGGAGGTGTCGGTCTCATCAATGGGGACGGTCCCGACGCAATTGGCGGCCTCCCGGCGCTGGAAGTCTGCGACGGAGGCGAGTGCCGCGCGCCGGACGTGGGCGAGGTCGGCGAGCACGGCCGGCATGACGAGTAGCCACGCGGAGTCCGCGAAGTTGAGGCACGCGGCGGAGCGGCCGCCCAGCGCGAGCATGGCGGCGTCGTGCGCGCGCGCGGCGGACTCGGCGGTGACGTGGGTCCCGAGCCAGAGCCGCACGCCGCGTTTGCCGGGGACGCGCACCTCGCAGACCCATCGGCCGGCGCTGCCACGGCGCCGCACCCCGCGGTACACCGGGTGCCGCGTCTCCTTGAACTTGGTGCGACCCGCGGGGCGCTTCGGGTGCGAAGACGCCGAGGAAGGGGAACTCCAGTGCTCGGCGGCGCCGGCCATGTCCATTGCTGGCTGAAGCTTAGTATGGTGTGCTGGACTGTCAACTGGGGAAGAGTGTGAGGTGGCAGACAACTGTGGATGAGCTTGTTCTTTGGCTATTCGAGGTCGAGCTTCGAGTATTTTGGTAACTCAGTCTGGTCTGTGGAGTGCGCTGTTTATATAGTTTTGCCTGACGCGCTAAAAGCGAGCGCGTGGTGGCTCATCGGCTGACGCGTGGCGTTTTGCAGAGCCCCCACCCCCGTTGAAGCATCCATCCAAGTCTATTTCTCCCTTGTCTTAGGCTTGACTATCGTTCCCTGAGCCGATTAAAAAATAAATACACCTAGAAAAAACGGCTTCCTAATGATTTTGGATGAGCTTGAGAATTCAGAGAAGAGGAGTTAGAACTTTTGGGACACACTTTTACAAATCCTTAATTCCAACTTAGTTACATGAGTCTCAAACTATAAGCTCTTACAAAAGCGAATCACAACCTTTACTAAAACATTCTTAGGATATCAAAAGGAGAAGAAAAATATGGGCTTCTACCTTCATCAGTGTCCCCTTCTAGAAAGAGACTCCATATGATTTGGTCTAAGTAATTTTATTAACATCTAAAAATGTTGTTCAGGAACTCCCCTACCATTCCAGCAACGATGATAGAGAGGATGTCGCGAGTCAAGCCTTAGGCGTTGTTTATCTCTAGTGTATTTTAGGGGATGGGAGGGGATTATCCCGGATCCCGGAAAATCTCCACTAGTCTGTTTACTTCTAGTGTATTTTAGGGGATGGGGTCCCCAAATATCCCCTACCAACCATCTCATTTTTGCCTAACACAAAAACCCTAGTCCATACTAGTGTATTGTAGGGGAAGAATATTTGTGGAGATTTGTGAGGATTGGGTGTTCGCCAAATCCCCTCTCATCTCCACTCTTCCCATCCCCTTAAAACTCTTGGAGTAAACAAGGCCTTAGCGCACGACTAGGCCTTACCATACATCAGTCAGGCCAGACTTCGAGTCGCCTAGGCCCGGCCCCATGTCAAGGTTGAAAACATGCCCGAGACTGGCCCTAAAATAGAGGAAAACCACATCGAGCATTGGGTCATTCCTCCCTTATATACTGCCCAATGTAAAGTCCGGGTCCGACCCAACATCCGGGCTAAAGAAACAAGTGCGAGACTGGCCCGATGGCATAGCTCGACCTGACCCGGGATTTTTCAGTCAGGCCAGGGCCAGGTTGTTGTGCGAGGCTTACTCACGACATGCTTAGTTGTATGATTCTTGAATCCCAGTCGGTGGTAATATGCGTTTGATTTTGCCATATGAAAAATAATGCGAAATGGAGTACCATATGTTCTCTTTGCGAGTAGGTAGGACTTAATAGAAAATATTCCTTGACATTAACCACAAAGTGTCCCTTCTGAAATTCTGTAGGATTTCTAAGCAAACAAATTCAACAACCTCCATAGAGAGGCTCTAAAGATTGAAAACATTCACACAAAAAAATCTTTCAAATATTGTCTTTGACCCTTACAAGATTACTAAACTATATATGTTTACCCATAGGATCATGAACTTTGCCACCACATCCGAGAAATAGGAAGGCCAAAGCAACTTTTGCATTGATCATCATATTAGCCATTTTTTTGAAATGCAAGATGCTCATTGAATGATAAGAAATTCATGCTCACTTATACTACAACACAACTCCAGATTTTATTCAATTAAAGGATTTTTTACGTTATGTTCCTAAATGAAACGGGATACCTATTTATAACTAATTCCTATTATACAAAGCAGTCCAGATAGAAAGAGCAAAATAAAAAGTTTCATAATGAACAGAAAAATAGGATGACTCAAAGAAGTTCTCTACCGCGAACTTTGTATCGCGTGCATGACTTAGCACAACTAGGAACTTCCGACGCTCCATGTAATTGGAGTAAACATGTACTTAAGTTGGCACATCACATCGATCTTGCCCTGTTGGCCGAAGGATTTTCAGAGAGAGAGACACCGACTCACCGAGCTTGCGCGTGAGAGCACTACGGCTGCTTCCTCCACCACCACACGCTCGCGCACTGGACCAGCGAACGCGACGGCACTGCAGCAGGGCACGCTTGTGGCTCGGACGGTTTTGACAGGAACAGGGGAGAATTTTTTTCTGAAAGAACAGGGGAGAAGATTCAATGTTCAGTCGCTGTAACCTGCTGCTACTTGCCGGCCAGGCCGGGGCACCACATAATCATCGGGATCAGCGTACTACTTCTTGGGCCACATGCTGTAGTGGTACTGGATAATAAGTCGATGACGATAGCTACTTGGTCTTCCATTCCTGTTGGTATCACCACACATGAACGTAGTAAACCTTCTTTTAGGATCCTTTCTTTTAGCCATCATTTTCAACCAAAAGTGACGTCCCTCGATGTAATATGTTTTTGGTGTTCCGTTTCTGTAGGTTAGGACTTTGCATGCTTGTTGCAATCACGTCTGGCTGTCAAGTGCTCCACTACGGTTATGTTATACTACAGGAATCCTCTTCAGTTTGTTCTAAAGCCAGTGTCAAAACACAGTAGTAATGAAGTATTCACCTGTGCATGAATGGTATCTGTCTCCTCCTACATGTTTCTGCTGTATGGATTCATTACAGTAAGTCAGTAACACTTGTATTCTATTCGAGCTCAACAAAATTAGCATGAACAGTAGGTAGTTACAGACGAATCAGGTTCTACCACTCAAGCTAAACAAACTCCTGCTCTCTCTACTTCCCGCAATAAAGATTACTTGTTCACTATACAGACAAGGCCTACATAATTTACATCTAAGGGCCCCCAAAAGAAACACCAACACATCCACCGGAAGCATGTACAGCAGTGGCAGCAAGGCCGTCAGTCAGGAGAGCGGTGGGCGGGTCGTTTCAGTCGAAGAGAAGGCGCCGTCGCAGAGACTTGGGTAACTTTTTGCTCAGGTCCACGGGCGAGGACTTTCTCGACCAGGTTTCGACGACTGGCCCGCTTCGACGTGCGGCTTCTTCCCAGCGGTGGCTTCGTCGCCCACGCCCTTCTTCGAGCGGTAAAACTCCTTTATGCTGAGCTGCACCCCGCTGGGTCTTGGGCCTTTCGGTGTCTTGGACGTGCCGGTTGCTGGGTTCAGCTTGGATTTCTGCGACCTTGATTTCTCTTCTTTTAGCCTCTGCAATCAGTGAACAAAAGTGTTGCTCAAGAAGTAAATACAATACATTTCAGCAGCTCATTATAGTTTAACTTGTCATCGTAGTGACTAAAGGAACAAGTGCACACCTGTTCGCTCTGAAACCGCTGTGCTTCATTAGGAAATGCAGCATTCACAAGCTCGATATCTTCGTCAGTCAATAGAAAGATGCTGTTATCGTCCCTGAGTACCTGTGGCAGTTCTGGCTCATCCAACAAGTCAGCAGATTCACAATTCACTGTTGCCTCCTCCTCCTCCTCCTCCTCCTCGTCATCGTCGTCGTCCAAAACAATCACCTCAGCCTCTCTCCCCATCTAATTCTGGCTTCTTGTCAGATACACCACCAGAAGGCATACCACGAGTGGCCCTCTTCCATTTGATCAAGTAATAGGGGTGGCCATATCTTATCTTAATCCGTTGAATTGAATGGAATTCATACTGGTCACAAAGAAGCAACGATTTACATGGAGACGAAGCCATTTCGCGTAGATATATGGTTGATAGCATAGGGAGCATGTGCTGTCGGACATATGATGGCTCCCAGTTCTGCATATAAGTTAACATGTCAACCAAAGCCTCAACGTTAGGCTCATTCCACTCAAGCAATGGAAACCACTTTCTGCAGACAGGACGACGATGACTCAGTTAGTATACATCGACGAGGACAACCAACAGATTTTAGTGCAGGCACATAGTACTAAAGAACAAAGTAAGGACGATATGACTAGCACTTGCAGTAAGTTCAGAAGCTTCACTCCAAACAACAGGTGCAATGGAGAAACAGTAAAAGCAGTGTTATTAAATTTTACCTTTATCCAAATTGTCATCACATAGATATAATCTAATTATCTCCGCATTTGGGAAATTTGTCTCAGCAGCTAATCTTTTGCAGACCTTGATTTGCCAATTCTCGTGTCTCCTCTGTGCTTTCAGGTCACGTGCCTAATATTGATTCCACCAAAGATACTATTAATAGATAGATTATTAAGATCCATAAATCATTTAAAGGGAAAAAATAGACATGCCATAATATCTTGATAATTTGATTGAAGCATTATGGCAGCGAACAAGTCAACAAACCAATTTCTGTGTTTAAATTTTAAGAATGTAATGGATACTGGGACAAGAGCATGAATTATGTGAATGCAGTAGCAGAGGGTAGTGCCTAAAAAAATTGACATGCTTAAGCAACTTGTATTTATCCAAATCAGGCACTGTAAATTATACGTACAACATAACTGTGCTGAACTGTACAATACATGCTAAAAAAATAGCATTAGGAAAGCTGAGAAGGTTCTTGCAAAAGGTACAAAGTTATGCTCTACAGTAAATCAAGTGAGATTACCTTGTCACAACTTGGACATTCACAGATGAAACCAGCTGGTTTTTCCATGCAATTTTCCAATGAATCACCAAGCAATAATTGCACCCAGTCTTGCTATGATTTTTCTTGTCCCAGGGTGACCACAGTGTGAGCAGTGAGGCGACCTCGCAGCTGACAGGCTCTTTGTGGATGGTGAAGGCAGATCATCAACATGGGTCCTGTCAACTCCTTCTAGGAATGGATAGGTTCCTTTAGCAATTTCATGAAATCTGGAGAGTAAAAATAAGATCAGGTTCAGAAATGCAATGTTCGTCAACTCATTATGCTAACAAACAACAAGAATTTCTCATCAAAGTACGAAACATACTTATCCAAAATATGATCTTCATCAAATAATTGCACAAACCGAAGTGCGGTCTCAACACCAAAACCAGGCACCCCATGCAAATCATGGTCGCTGCCAATAAGAAGTGCCATGGCTACCATTTGTTTCCTTTCAACCCAATGCCAGCCTCAATATCTGCTATATTGTAGCACTCAAAAGGTTCCTGAAGGAAATTCCGTGATCATCGCACCATGGTACAGGGAAAGTGAAACAAATCAAACATCGTGGTACAAGAACTACAAGAGAATGTCTACCTTACAATTCGATCGGAGCACTTTTATGACAGTCTTGGCTCCAAAGAGGAAAGCATCACTGTCTGAAGTAATACAGGCAGCCACTTCACCCTCATTATTCAACTGCGCGCAAAGGGCTTCAGCTTCACCCTTTGCCCGCAATACTGGCATTCCAAGATTTCTAAGCAGTTCCTGTACGTTACAGAAAATTAAAACAGTCAAAAATAGGATCTTTATCGGCTTCAAATAGCAATCCGGAAAAAATGCTGAGCAAACAGTGCTATTACATTGTACTGTACTCGAGCCTTCTGAACTAAATTAAATTCCAAAACGTGAAACAGTGAAAACAACATTTAGCAAGAAATGGGCACTAACCACACAGTCCTCCACGTATCGCGTGAACACGGCATTTCTCCCCTTCACCGGCGCCGGGACACTGGCCTCCCCTTCCGGCTCCCTTTGCCCGCTCGTCGACGCAGCCACGTCAATCCCGGAGCCTCGGAAGAAGCGCGCAGCCCTCGCCTGCGACTTGAGCGGCGACGGCTGGCCGTCACCACGAATACCGGGAAAGCCCCCATCTGCAGCAGTTCCAGAGACAAACCAACACAATGTGTCAAAATCGCAAACAAAAGGCCTCTGCGCTAAAAGAAATCGAGGAATCAAACACAAATGAGCAATCCCAACAAAGATTCAGAAATGCTGCATCTACAAGATTGGCACTTGAAGAGCGCAAGATATCCGCTGCGGAATGCGGACCGGTAAAACCGCAAGACAACATAGTAAACACATGCTGGGGAACGAACATCAGCAGGCGGCGAAAGTGACGAGGCGCGAAATCCAGAGGCAGTCGACGAACACGAAAGTGGGGAATGAGGGACACCGAGGGTGGGTGGGGAGAGGGGGAGGGGAGCCCGACCAACCTTGGCGAAGAGGGCGAGCGTCCGGAAGAAGGTGTTGCGGATGTGGGGGTGGCGCGCGTGAGGGGAGCGCGCCCGGATGGCGGTGCTGTGGGAGACGATCCAGAAGGAGAGGTCGACGGCGACGCGCCGGCCTCGGAGGTACCCGGGCCCTCCTGCCGCGCGTACGGCTTCAGGAGGTCCCAGAAGCTACCGCCCACGCCCATCTCGCCTCCCTCACTTCGCCGGCGCCCTCGTCGTCGGCGTCGGCGTCGGCCACGGCGGGGTGGGGGTCTAGGGGTCGATCCGGTTCGGTTCGGTGACTCGCGGGGGTCTCTCGCTCGCCGTGACGCCGTTGCGGCTAATGGGCCGTTGGGTCGGGTACCCGTGCCTATGTACGGTGGGCCTCCTGGCCGAGACGAAACGACGTCGCGTCTGTTGGATCCAAAGAAACCGAGGCAGTTGTCGTTCCGAAAAAAAATAATGAAGCAGTTGCGTTTGCGTTGTCTCACAAAAAAAATAAAAGCAGTTGCGTTTGCGACTTTGAGCCTGTTCGCTCCAAAAACTGAAATGGTTTCTCAAAAAGAAAAAAATGGAAACGTAGATTTTAAGATTTTTTCAAAAGGTAACTCCTATCTATTTATCATACCCGCACCCGTCACCAACGAGAAACATAGATTGAGAGGTGTAAAACCTGCAACCACACTAAAAAACACGAACCCATCAGATAATAGGAGATACGCTAACGCTAGGAAGAAAACTCCACGCGCCCGACGGTAGACACATCATCGTAGCGGGGATTGGGCAAAAGCATTGTTCAAGATATCTTCCGACATTCTGATTTATCGTCCGATTTATCGCTTATCGGTGTCTGCCGATATGCCGATAAACCGGCTGATTTATCCCTATCTTTGATCGACCGATAAGTTTCCGATAAGCGATATCTTCAACATTGGGCAAAAGTAACCTTATTATGACTTCAGAATGTCACCGTCATCTCACCATCATAAGGAAAACAATGAACTAAAAAGGGACGTGAACCCTCCCGTCACTACTCCAAAGCTCCAAGGACCACAAAGGCGAGACAGACTAGCCACGTTGATGGTAGGGGCGGAAATCCTAATCGCGTCTAGATCATATTTCCTATTTTATTTTCTAAACTGTTAACCTCATGATCCATTATGATTATTTTAATATCTAATCTTGCCCTTAAATCTTTTGTTAAGAAACGAGAAAAAAAATCTCTTTTCATTCCTGAAGTACTGAGAAACTTTACATCTTAAAACTTTTAGTTGGTACAAAACAAACTTTTAACTCTTGAAAAAGTTCACATTCCATTTGACCCAAGAAAAACGGTGACGTGTACTACTGCATTGCTTCACTCTCATTGAAGCTCAGTGTGCTTCTTAGCTTGAAAGAACGATCATGTGGGCATGAATCGACCTTTGACGAGCTCAAGGATGAAGTGATGCCGCCAAAAGGGCAACGAGAATGTTGAGTTTGACATCATTCCACGCGAGTAGAGAGGTCCGAAGATACGCGTGAGTTGGGTCGTGGACGGGTCAGACAAGCTCGAGGGTCGTGCAAGAACAGGGCGACGCGGAATAGCCGGACAATAGCAGAGTGGGGCGTCGTGAGTGCTGTAGAGGTTGGGAATTTATATTCAAGGTGGAGAGTTTGATTCGGTGGAGCAGGCGATAAAGATTGAATTCCAATTAGGCAAGCGTTTTTAAATTAGATGTGGTATGAACTTTTCTACGAGTTCAGAGTTCATTTGCAGACTAACAAAAAGTTTTAGAACAAATGGTGAACTTCCTAAAATGTTTAGGAATGAAAAGTGGATTTTCTTTACAAAAATATATCCTCCTATGCCAATATCTTTTTGTAATTCCTTCTTATCGGTCAGAAATCAGAACCACGTCTCTCTCTGAATTTAATTCAGAAATTCCTCCCCATACGCTGCTGCTCCACGCTGCCCGCCGTCGCCCCTGCTCGCGCGCGCCCTCCACGGGTGCAGGCGGCTGGAAGCTACCGCGGGGATGGGACCCGAAGATACTCGGCCGCAGCTCCCGCCGGGGTTCATGGATTGGAGACCGACGCGGGTCTCGTGCTCTTGTGGGCGTCAGCGGGAGGTGGTGTCGGGAGACCATGGTGGCGACGGAGAAGCTGCGCACCTGGGGTGGCAAAGGCGTAGCCATGAAGGGAGCTCGGTGGCGTGCCGGGTAGACGGGGTTCCTGACACGATGCTGTTTTTAGGGATTTGGTGGGGGATTTGGGGAAGATGAATCTGACTAGTGGGGTCCAGTCCTCAGTGTCAAGGCCATAAAATGGGAGCAGAGCCGAACGTCTTGGGCTCCCTTGAAGATTCAGATTTCGGAATTAGAAGCGGGGTTTGAGGATTCGGTGGAGGTGGAGGGTTTCGGAACACGCCCTAAATCTGCTCTTGCTTAAGTGAGCTGCATTTCTTGTCTGCATTCTTTAAGAGGGAAATGTTGGGCTTGCGACTGACTGGATCATTGCTGTGTAAGTTAGTTGTATTTCTGTTCTACTTTGCAAAAAGAAACGGTTGACTATGCATTTCTTGCTATCCTGCCCTGAAACACTAGATTATGCATTGTCAATTCCACTCGTTTCAGGAAAAGCTCGAAAAAAATAATGGTTCGTCAACTCCTCTCCACACATCTCTAATCTGTTGCACAGTCATGTAGTAGTCCTCGACATTATGCATTCTGTCCAGAGAACATAAAATAATTAAAAGACACATCTCTAATCTGTTGCTGGTTTCTTTATGATTACTCTCAAGAGGATATGCGAAAAGATTCGCATAATCCTATCATACAATAGTACACAAGTCAGACAAGGATAATTTAATAGTTCTCTTTATTTCGGATCATGCAGCTGGTCCTGGTACGGCGGGTTAATCAAATGACAAGTTAATGGATATGACGGCGACGACACATATATATTGATCTGTTGCACAGCTATGCGTATCAGACTTGATTTTCATCTAATTTTAGCATGGATTTGTTCAACATTGATAATTAACCAGTTCATCCAACTTGCTAGACTCCTTCCCCAACGGAAAGCTATATATAGTGCGCACATGGTAGCACACCACCTATCCATTTTATTGCCAAGAATTTGTCCAGGGAGGAATCCAAGAACTAATCAGCTTTCTTGTTGCATCCTGGTGAGGTTCACCTCATTGCCAGGTTTCTAGGTTCTTATCTGATTCTTTTGTTAATTTCATTCTTCTAACCTGAAAACTGTATCTTTGCATGCAGGGGCGGATCCAGTGGGGGTGTCATGGGTGCCATGGCACCCCCTCCAAAAATACTGATTTTCTTAAAACTAGTAGTATTCAGACTAATTGTATGTGTATACTGGATGAAAAAAGCACGAAATTAAATAGAAGTGTGTGATCAAAACTCCAGAGGCACAGCAGCCCATGTATTCCTCGCAGCCCAACAAGCCCATCGCTCGCTCGCTCGCGTTCAGTCCCAGCTCGGATCGCTGGCTCGCCATCGCATCCAGTCGAGGCTCGCACGACACCTCCGAAACCTGACCAAAATCGTAGCTCGGGGCCGCGGGGATGACCTAAATCGACGGCGGGGGAGCTGAAGGCTGCCCTGTCGGCGGCGGACCAGGCGTCAAGCGCCCAGCGGACAGCGCCGTAGGCCCGCAGGAGACACCGGGCGACTGGCGACCGGGTGCGCAGTGAGACGGTGAGCCGCGACGGCGCTGTTGGGTGTGCGGCGAGCCGGCGACCGGCGGTCCGTTCACCATCCGTCCATCCTTGACCACTTGAGCTATTGAGCTTCTTCTTCAATCTTCAGTCTCCGAGCGGCTTCATCTCCGATTTCGACAGACCAACAACGACGGGTAGTAGCAGTAAACCACTAACTGGATTTTCTCTTTGTGAAATTGTGATTGAATGATAACATCATCATCATCCGCCACACTTGATGCTTGAAGGTTGAAATTGGTAATTGTGGCCTATTTTGTTGCCTTTTATTGGCGCAAGATCTTATAGAACTTTATGTAATTGCTTTTCACACATTCTGTACCTCATATTTCGTATTATTATGGCATAAGACCAAATTATGTTACTTCTTTGTAATTTTTGCAAAATTTAAATGTTTACGCTGCTTTTTGAGCTGCGATTTTGAAGCTTGGCACCCCCATTGATTAAATCCTAGATCCGCCACTGTTTGCATGGGCCGGTGAGCATTTTTGTAGGTTATACGCTGAAAAAAGATGGTGAACTTCTCCAAGAAACTAACAAAAGACCAGATTCCAGGATGGGAGGAGTACGTGAAATTTTATCATTTTTGCTATCAACTATAATTCCCTCCTCTGTTGATCTACTTTGTTTCAGTTCTGAAACAACATTTCTGCTTGTTACAGGTACTACTTCAACTACAGGCTGCTGAAGGCAAGAGTGAAGGTGTACACAGAGCAGACAAAGGAAGGCAATCACGACCGAAGACGGTGTTCTGAAAGATTTCTCAAAGTTGCTTGATGATGAGGTTCCAACTTCTCCATAATCCTTTCGGCCTTGCTTGTCTTAAGTTATTCCTTGAGATGATCTCATGATGTTCTCCTTTATTTTTAGATTGAAAAGATAGTGCTGTTCATGATAGGGCAACAAGGGCTGATCGCGGCACGGCTCGAGGAGTTAGGGAAGCGAAGGGCGGTGCTGGAGGACATTCCATTGGTCCAGGAGACAGCAGAACTGAAAGAGGACTACAGGGCAGTTGGCCTGGATCTTGTGAGGCTTCTGAAGTTTGTCGATCTTAATGCCAACGCCGTCCGGAAGATCCTAAAGAAGTTCGATGAGCGCCTCGGGTATCAGTTCACGGACTATTATGTCAGGAGCAGGTCGAACCATCCGTACTCTCAGCTCAAGCAGGTTTTCAAGCATGTGGTGAGTTGCCTAACATTTCTGCCATGCTTCTTTCAAATTTGAATTTCAAGTTTTGAACTTCAAATTATATAGTCTTCCTATCTGAAAATTGTGTATTGTGACTAGGGTATTGGAGCTGTTGTTGGGGCATTGTCTCGCAACCTTGGCTATCTCGAGGAGCGTGAAGGGAGTTATCTGAATATCTATGACCAGTCCCCACTGGCCATTCCAAAGGTTCTTTGATCTTGTGCCTCTGCTGTCAGTACAAAATTTCAGCGATTATGCAGCTTCTGTGGCTAACAGTGACATAATAATATCCTCTCAAGGACCCCATAATCGACATGATCAAGGCGACGGCGGACAAGCTGACAAACTCGACGAATTTCTTGCTGTTCCTGGGGCAGCACGCGCTGATCGCGCAAGAGGACGACGCCCCCGGCACAGAGGAGGAGCACACAGCGGCGGCAGAGGAGAAGTACCACTTCATGTCCCTGGTGCTGAACCTGGCCAACACCTTCCTGTACATGGTGAACACGTACATCGTCGTCCCGACGGCCGACGACTACGCCACCAGCCTTGGTGCCGCAGCCACGGTGTGTGGCATCATCATCGGGTCCATGCCGGTGGCTCAGGTCTTCTCCTCGGTCTACTTCAGTGCCTGGTCCAACCGGTCCTACTTCCAGCCGTTGCTCTTCAGCAGCGTCGTGCTCCTCCTGGGAAATGTCATGTACGCCATGGCCTATGATTTCGACTCCCTCACCATCCTCCTCGTCGGCCGTGCTCTCTGTGGGTAAGAAATATTGGATGTTTTCTGTGAAATTTTGAGAATCGGAGAGGACCTCGTTATCGAATCAAAGATGCATGTGATCATTGATTCTGATGTGATCTTACTGTTTTGTAGGATGGGGTCGGCGAGGGCTGTGAACAGGAGATACATCAGCGACTGTGTTCCTCCGAGGATCCGGATGCAGGCGTCTGCGGCGTTCGTCAGTGCCAGTGCCCTCGGCATGGCCTGCGGACCGGCGATCGCTGGACTACTTCAGGTCAACTTCAAGCTGTCTGCTTTCACCATCAACCAGGTGACATTGCCAGGATGGGTCATGGCATTTGGCTGGCTGGCGCACCTGATCTGGCTGTGGATCTCATTCGAAGAGCCAGTTCTCGCTTACACTGACGAAGAAGCTCACCGGCAGGGTTCCTCTTCTGGCTCCCCTAGCACAAGTAAGGCTTGCAGAATTATGATGGGAAAGTTTTGGTTGAAACCATGACACCTACACCCCCACACATTTTGGAGTATTTCTTTTTTATCTCTCAAACAATACAACATATATGGATTTGAAACTTGCCAGTTCAGTGAAGCGTTTCAACTAGAATGTGGAAAAATAGTTCAGATTCTTTTTGTAAAATTTATTTTAAAAAATATTTAAAATTCAAAAGATTTTCCTTACATAATAATTATATATTTAATGTCATTAAAATTCCAAATAATATTCTCACGTTTATCTCAAATGTTTTATTGATCTGCAAAGTTTCAAATCCATAGGTTGTATGGTTTGAGAGATACAGAAAAAAAGATGTTTATGAGGAAAAAAAGGCTACCACGGATCTTGATGCACCTATGAACAACCGAGATAGGGGGTGTAACTGAGTCGATGTTCAGAAAAAATGCTCACATGATGGGAAAGTTTTGGTTGAACACCATGACATCTACACTACGACACTTTTTTGAGTTTTTCTTTTTGTATCTCTCAAACAATACAACATATGGATGCATGTCACTGAAACATTACAACTAGAATGTGGAAAAAATAGTTCGCATTTTTTGTGAAATTTAAATTTTTCTAATATTTGAAATTCAAAAGACTTTCATTAAATATATATTTAACATTATGAAAATCCTGATTTGATCTTCTCACATTCTATGTCAATTGGTTTAGTGATCTGCAAAGTTTTAAATCCATAGGTTGTATGGTTTGAGAGATACAAAAAAGAGAAGTTGTTTATGAGGTAAAAGAGGGCTAGCACGAATCTTGATGCACCTATTAACAACCAAGATAGGGGGATGTAACCAGTCGGTGTTCAGAAAAACTGCTCTCATGATGGGAAAGTTTTGATTGAACACCATGACACCTACAACCTCAAACTTTTTCGAGTTTTTTCTTTGTATCTCTCAAAAATATAACATATGGATTTGAAACTTTGCTAATCAATGAAACATGACAACTACAATGTGGAAAAATGAAATGAAGACAAAAAGAGGTCCTGGATTATTCTCTTCCGCGATGCTCTCCTCTCCGCGCCGCCTCCTCCTACCCTAACCTAGCACCCACCAGCCCAGCCGCCGTTGATCCCCGACGGTAGCCCTCTCCCCAACCTCAGCCCCTTCCCTACCCCTGCCATGGCCTCCATCGGATCTTCTCCCTGCTCCCGCGATCGCGTCTCCTCCGGCGACTCGCGCTGGGGCGGCTCAGACGGTGAGTCATCTGTGCGCTCGTACAGCGAGGCTGCGCGTACTCCCCCGGCCCCCCACCGCCCCGCCGCGGCTGCGCCGCCGGCCCCTGGACCGACGAGGACGGCACCACACATCCCGATCTCGGCCCGCCTCGGTCCCCGATCGGAGGTTCATCGTGTGCCGCGCCAGCCGGAGGTAGATGCGGATGGCTTCCAACAACCTCGCCGCCGGTACCGCCGCCGCCCACGTCCTGCGCCGGCCCCCAGCACCTCCCCGCAGCCGCAGCCCGAGCGCAGCCCCTCGCCTGAGGCGCTCGCAGGACTGTGCTTCCGCTGCCTCGATCACCGCCATCGAGTTCGCGACTGCGACAACGACATCCGCTGCCGCCGCTGCCTCATCTCCGGCCATGATTCCCGTGGCTGCGAGGCCTTCCACCGGAACTCCGGCCGCGTGCCGCCGGCTGCCTCCCCACGCGCCACTCCACCGCCCCCGCCCGCCAATCCTGCTCCAGCCGCACCGATTGCCGCCGCTGAACCAGCGCGGATCATCGTGTCGCGTACTGTTGAGATGGAGGCATCGGAGGAGGTGCTGACACGCGCGATGGTGGCTATCATCACGGGCACCAGACCGCGAGTTTCTGCCGACGACGTCGCAGAAGTCCTGTGCCGCATGTTCGACTTCGTCGACGGTGACTTCACCGTCCACGTCCATCACCCTGAGGACTTCTTGATCCTGTTCAACTCCCGAGCTTCCATGGATCGCATGCGTGGCGACCACTTAGTCAGCTGCCCTCAATTCACCCTATCGCTCCGCCCCTGGTGCAAACTTGCGCATGCTGGCTCTGGCGGGTTCGAACACCACGTTGAGCTAGAGCTCCGTGGCATCCCCGCCCATGCCTGGCACCTTGCGACAGCTGAGCACATCTTGGGTGCGAGTGTATGGATTGAGCGCCTCCACCCCCGGACGCGCTCCCGCGCTGACCTCGCCACATTCCGGCTTGCGGGACGCACTCATGACCCGCCACCATTCGCCACGAAGCAACACTCGAGATTGTGGAGCAGCTGCCCGGCCACCCCGCCTCCTCTACACCTACTGTTCGGACTCTCATCTACCCAATCCGCATCGCCCTCGCCCGTACTGAGCTTGACCGCACCCATGCTCGCCATGTGCAAGGTGCTGAACCAGAACCTGATGATGCCCATGATGGAGGTGACACACATGGTGCTGGCCGCGGGACTGATGCAAGGCGGAACCGGCAGCGCCGCCGTGGCCGTAAACGCCACCGTACACCCAGTGCTCAGCAAGGGCGCTACGACGGGACGACAATGGACACCCTCGGCGGAGCTCTACCGCTGGGATGGAAGCGGGCTGATGGCGTCGCCGTCGGTGCCGGCTGGACGGATTCCCGCGCTGCAGCACGTTCGACGACGAAGCCCATACAGGCAGCTGATCGATTCATGCAGCCATGGCCCACCTCCGAGGCTGAGGCTCACCGCCCTCGCCGTAAGATGAGGAGAAGGAAGCGTGGTGGAGTGAAGAAGCGTGCAAGGATCGCGGCAGCCCTCGCCAAAGCTGTTGCTGATGCTGAACCCAAAACAGCCGAGCCGCCTCCCAGCGAGCTTACTATCTCCACAGCTAGCACTCCCGTGGATACTCCTGTTGATGGCCCCGTTACTACTACAACTCCCACATCATCTTCTACTCACGAGACAACACATGCAATGATGATTTGCCCTCAGCCAATCGGGGCGCGTCCACGGACCATGGAAGCCAAGACACGATAAGTGAAGTTCCTGATTCACAACCAGAAGTGTCACCCACTGCTCCCGAGGAGGATGATTCTCTATCGGCACAGAGCGAGGCTATAGCAACGTCAACTGCGGACGCACACGTTGACAGCCCAGCCGCCACGACGCCAGCGGAGACGTCGGAGATTCAAACGCCACCGGAGACGTCGCCGGAGATGACGGAGATTCAACCGACAGAGGAGGACTCTAGGGCCCGGCCGCCCAATGCGCAAACTCGCATCCTACAGCGAGTCAGCACGCCGCCAAGGCCCACAACCTCAAGTCCGGAAACCATGTCTCCAACAGCGACAACGACGCCGGGCACACTCACATCGGCCGCCGCGCAACGCGCGCCCACTTCGACTCCGGCTCGCGACCCTGCGCGTTTTGCCTCTCCACCGGTCACGCTGCGTCGCCAACCACGCCCGCTTCACGACCTGTGGCGCCGTCTCTGACCCTTGGCGAATTCCTGGCTGCGGCCACAAAGCCGCTTTGTCCAGTGCTCGCCACGCCCGGGCGCAAGCAGCGTCACAACCGCTGAACTTCACTGCGCCGCGTCGTGGACGATCGGCCGCCGCTGCTGCCACTCCTTGTGCCAAGACCGCCGCCCGACCTACAGCGGGAAATCGAGCACAAGTCCAGCTCCTCCGCTCCCTTGGCATCATTGGAGTAGACCAAGCGATCTCTGCTGAAGCTATGAAGGCTTACGATGGGGTGTTTACCACGCCGATCCCAATTGACATCCTACAAGCTATGGCTGCGTTGATTGGTCGTGAGCTCCCCTCCGATCCTTCATTGCGCCAATCACAACGGTGATCGCAGGAAGCGAGGCTGAGGCTTAGCCGCCCGCCACGCTTGAAATGTCGAACCGTCTTTTATGGATCATGGACTGAAGATTGTAATTTGGAATGTGCGCGGCCTCAACTCTCGCGCCCGTCGCATCGCGATCCGCTCGCTGATATTGACTACCGATGCATCCATCATCTGCTTCCAGGAAACAAAGATGGAGTCCATCTACCTGGCAACCGTACTTGAAGCACTTGGCTCAGAATTTGACGACTATGTGTACCTGCCCGCGATCGGCACGCGCGGCGGCATCCTTCTTGCATGGCGTAGCACGGCGGTGACGATCACCAACCAGACATTCACGACAAACACCCTGTCGGCCCAGGTGTCCACGCCATCCAGCGCTGCTACCCCTTGGTGGCTCACAGTCGTCTACGGGCCGCAACAAGACGATGACAAGATCGCGTTCCTACAGGAAATTCGCGACATACGCGCCGATTGCCCTGGTCCTTGGATGCTATGCGGGGACTTTAATCTGATCTATCGTGATGAGGATAAGAATAATGGAAATCTAACCGACGGATGATGGGCCGGTTTCGTCGTGTCATCAACGACCTGGCTCTCAAAGAGGTTTACCTCAATGGTCGACGATACACTTGGTCCAACGAGCAAAACCCACCCACGCTGGTTCAGCTGGACCGTGTCCTTTGCACCGCTGATTGGGAGGAACAACATGGCGAGTGCCATCTCCATTGTTTGGCCTCTGTCGTCTCTGATCACAGCCCACTCATTCTTGATTGCTCGCCGCTGCCCCAAGCCCAGCGACGCTTTCATTTTGAGGACTATTGGACACGACTCGACGGATACCAGGAGGTGGTCACGGCTGCATGGAACTCTGTGAACGACGTCGATCCCTTCGTCGCATCATGCGCCGCATGCAGACCACCGCCCGCAAGCTCACGAGTTGGAGCATGCGCACCGTCGGCAACATCCGTGATCAGCTCGCCATCGCCCGTGAGCTGCTGCTCCGCTTCGATGCTGCACAGGAGCTTCGGCAATTGACGCCCCATGAGGATTGGCTCCGCAGACAGATCAAGCTATCCTACCTTGGTCTGGCCTCGCTGGAACGAACCCTCGCGCGTCAGCGTGCGCGTATTGCGTTCCTCAAGGATGGCGACGCGAACACGTCCTTCTTCCACCGACAGTGCACCTACCGGAAGCAGAAGAACATGATCCACAATCTGACTGTGGATGGTGTCATGCTCACCGACCCTGCCGACATGGCCGCGGCAGCATACACCCATTACGACTCCCTCCTTGGGACTGACTTGCCTCGTGATCATGCCATCGACCTCGACGACCTCATTGAGCCCGCTGTACTAGATGAGCTCGATGCACCTTTTGGCGAGGAGGAGATTTGGCAAGCTGTGAAGAGATTGCCGGCACGAAAAGCGCCCGGCCCTGATGGTTTCACCGCCGAGTTCCTGCGTTCTTGCTGGCCCGTGGTCAAGCATGACTTCGTCGCTGTCTTCCAGCAACTATACGAGCTCCGAGGCCGAGGCTTTTGCCGCCTGAACCAGGCGCTGCTGACACTGATTCCCAAGCGAGCCGACGCGGCGGGTCTAGGTGATTATAGACCGATCAGTCTTATTCACCTCGTCGCCAAGATATTTGCCAAGATGCTCTCACTCCGCCTCGCGCCACGCCTCAACGAGCTAGTCAGCCCTGTCCAGAACGCGTTCATCCCTGGACGCAGCCTGCACGATAACTTCATGCTCGTACGGCAATCGGCGCGCCTACTGCACCAGCTCGGGGAACCTCGCGTGCTCCTGAAGCTTGACCTGGCGAAGGCCTTCGACTCGGTCTCATGGCCGTTTTTGTTTGAGGTTCTACGCCGCTACGGGTTCAGTGAGCGCTTCCTTGGTTGGCTCGCCATTCTGCTATCATCGGCGAGCACCAAGGTCTTGCTGAACGGCGCGCCAGGGCCGCCAATTTGGCATCGCCGGGGATTACGCCAAGGCGATCCACTGTCACCGCAGCTCTTTGTGCTCGCCGTGGACGCGTTGGGGCGCCTCTTCCGCCGTGCGATGGAGCTCAACATCTTGCGGCCGCTACACCCTCGCCGTGCGATCCCCGTCATCTCCTTGTATGCCGACGACGTCATCTTATTTTGCCATCCATCGCCGGAAGACACCCTCGCCGTCAAGGAGATTCTGCAGCTTTTCGGACGCGCATCAGGCCTCCGCGTCAACTTTCAGAAGAGCACGGCCACGTTGATCAGATGTGACATGGATTTGGCGGCGCCTGTCCTCGCCAACCTCACGTGCCCAATCGTCGACTTACCGATCACCTATTTGGGCATTCCGCTGACCATACGGCGCCCCACCGCCGCCCAGCTGCAGTTTTTGGTCGACAAAACTGCCGGTAAGCTACCTACCTGGAAGGCGCACCTCATGGACAAGGCTGGTCGGCTCGCCTTTGTCAAAGCAATCCTGAGCGCGATTCCGATTCACCAGCTCCTTGTGCTTGGCCCGCCCAAGAGGATCCTCAAGCTTCTGGAGAAGATTCAGAGGGGTTTTCTTTGGGCTGCACGCGCTGATGCCAATGGAGGCCACTGCCACGTCAATTGGCGGCGTGTTACTCGCCCAATCCACCTGGGCGGGCTTGGCGTCCGTGACTTGGAGCGGACTGGACTCGCATTGCGCACCCGATGGCTATGGTACAGCAACCTCGATGATGACAGAGCCTGGAGTGGCCTTGATCTACAGTTTACGCAAGAAGAACATGCCTTCTTCTCCGCGTCTACTTGTATGATCCTGGGCAATGGCCAGAGAGCGCATTTCTGGGAGGACCGCTGGTTAAATGGGTGTTCTATATCCCAAATTGCGCCCCAGCTATATGCCCTAATCCCCAGCGAAGACGCAAGGCTAGAACTGTTGCAGACGGCATGCTTGATCACCAATGGGCAACCGATATCCACGGTATCATGGGCATCCATGAAGTTGGACAATACCTGCTGATTTGGCGAGCCCTTGAGCGTGTCGTTCTCACTACTGAGCCTGACCGCATACATTGGCTATGGACCTCTACTGGGAGATACACTGCCAAATCAGCATACATTGCCACCTTCCAGGGCTCTATCACTTGCCCAGCTTGGAAACTAACATGGAGAACCTGGGCACCGCCGCGCGTGAAGCTATTCCACTGGCTTGCCAACCTTGGACGCTGCTGGACAGCTGATCGCCTTGCCCGCCGCGGCCTGCCGCACCCGCCGCGCTGTCCACTATGTGATCAAGCGCCGGAAACGATCAAACACTTGATCATGGAGTGCCCCTTCTCCAAGCAAGTCTGGCATGACATACTCTCGTGGCTGCGCCTAACTTGTAGAGTGCCCGCTGATGAAGACACCTTGATGGACTGGTGGTGCAATGCACGTCAGAGCACGCCGAAGCCCATGCACAAGGGACTCGCCTCCGCAGCATTGTTGATCCCATGGATGACTTGGAAGCATCGCAATGACTGCGTGTTCAATGCCGCGACGCCGTCGACCAACATTTTGGTTAGCAAGATCAAGGAGGAGGCTGCGCTATGGGCAAGGGCCGGCGCCCTGGGCCTGCGCGCCATTATCCCACAGACTTGGGATGTACACTAAATTTGTAGTTTAGTTCATCCCTAGACCTCTTCGGAGGATGTAACAGACTCTACCTTTCCAAATTAATGAAACGCAAATGTCTTTTGCGTTTCCTCTAAAAACAATGTGGAAAAATAGTTCCAAATTCTTTTGTGAAATTAAAATTCAAAAGACTTGCATTAAATATATATTTAATATCATAAAAATCCCGAACTAATTTTCTCTCATTCTATCTCAAATGTTTTAATGATCTAATTTTTTTCAAATCCATAGGTTGTACGGTTTGAGAGATTTAAAAAAGAGAAGTTGTTTACGAGAAAAAAGAGTTAGTACGCATATTGATGCACCTATGAACAACTCAGAAGGGGGGGTTGGGGTAACTTGATTCGGTGTTTAGAAAAACTACTCTCAGTCATTCCCTCCCATATTATCTTGATCATGATTTATGGAGTATATACTTCCCTCCTATAGGACACCTGAAGCATCTGCTGAAGCAAGGCGCTCATGGCGACAATGACCAGGAGGAACATCTGCTGAAGCAAGACGGTCATGGCGACAATGACCAGGAGGAACATCTGCTGAAGCAAGACGCTCAGGGCGACAATGACCAGGAAGAAGAGACGCCGAGTCCAGCAGCCGCACCTTCCGTTGTCGAGGCCTACAGACTGCTCACGCCATCAGTGAAGGTGCAGCTACTGATCTACTTCATGCTCAAGTTCTCCATGGAGATCCTGCTCTCGGAGTCGAGCGTGGTGACCAGCTACTACTTTGGCTGGACAACGAGCACGGTGGCGGTGTTCCTGGCCACGCTGGGCCTCACTGTGCTCCCCGTCAACGCCGTCGTCGGCACCTACATCAGCAACATGTTCGAGGACCGGCAGATCCTTCTGGCGTCAGAGGTCGTGCTTCTAGCGGGTGTGTTGTTGAGCTTCAACCTGGTGGGGACGACTTACACGGCGGCACAGTACGTGTGCTCGGCGCTGCTGACGTTCGTGTCGGCGGAGGTGCTGGAGGGGGTGAACCTGTCGTTGCTATCCCAGGTGATGCCGGCGCGGCTCTCGCGCGGCACCTGGAACGGCGGGCTCCTGTCCACGGAGGCCGGCACGCTGGCACGGGTGGCCGCCGACGGGACCATCACGCTGGCCGGGTACCTCGGACGGGGGATGCTTCTGAATGTGACGCTGATGCCGTCGCTGCTCATCTGCGTGCTGTCCATCGCCGCCACGCTCTCCACCTACAACTCGCTCTTCTACTAGCCAGTGTGGCGCGTAGTTGTTTTTTCGTGTGTGATTTTCGGTTCGTGTTTGCAGTGACTCGTGGGTTACTGGCAGATCAGAGCACCGCGTATTTTGTGGTCGACGTTGAGTGTTTTTTTAAACAGAGTCAAAAGTTTTGGCTCACCTTGTTAATCAAAAAGAAAAGAAATTATCCGATTACCGACTGTCAATTTGTCATGGGACATGACAATCTTGAGAGTACACTTGGCCAACCTGGCTACCAACACAGTCTTGGTCTATTCTACAAGAAAAATCTCCAACTATTTCAATCTTACGGGTCCAAAATGTAAGCTTGAGAAACGTGTGTTACTCCCTCTGTTTCACAATGTAATCCTTTTAGTAAGCTGAGTATTTCCTTAATGTAAGTAAAGGGCACCGATGATGAAAATGTTGGAGTGAAGGGGCATCCTATGAGATCTTTCGTGGAATTTCTTACTGAGATCATGATGCTTTGATATGTAAAAAGATGTAATGGAACTTGTTTAGTTTTGAAGAGGTGTGCTAGTTGTTTGAAAGGAGTAAGTAGTGGCTTATGTTGATGTTTTTGTTCTTATCTGGCTGTAGTGCTTGGTAGTAGAAAAACTATTCACACGTGTGGTGTGTGAGTTTGCTGAGAAAAAATATTGACTTTTTCAAGGACTCGTGTTTATGTTTGTTGTTTTATCTTCTTAAGTGAAGTTGGAGCTATGCTCCTTACGTAAAAAAACACGTATGCTGCACACACACAGCACCGAAGTGAGGGACATTGTCGAGGTTACCCATCGGTGTCATCGTCGCTCTTTTTTGAGTCAATGACTCTAACTTCACCGTTGCTCGCTACAGCAGCCTCATGATGCACGCACCAGATCATGTCAAACTGTCGAGTCTTCACGTAGAAGATTGACACCTCTGATTTTGATGATGAGCTCCAAAGAGGAGATATGAAAGACCGGACCGATGAAGATCCTCACGAGCGGACCACCCAATTGAGGTCATCGTTGCTGCTCGACACCCAATGGAGCTCTACTTTCCATTTTATTTTCTGCAGGTTTCAATCACCGTATCTAACTCTTTTCTTATCACTAATTGGAACTCCAAGCTATATGCATGGAGGTTCCCATTTTTTTTTTGCGGAGAAAGATCAGATATATTGAACCAGTGTTCTTACAAGACACACCTCAAGAAAAAGGAAATTACACACAGGTCCTGCAGAACTATGAAGACGCCGTCGTTGACGAGGACGCTCTGCCGCCGCGCCGCCGCCGCTCCTCCACTGCATCCTTGGATCGGAGAGAGTCCCATGGCGGACGGGAAGTCGACAGTCCTCAGCTCCAGAGAGCCTCCACCCAGCATCGTCGCCGTCGCCCTCGAATTGGTTCGCCATATCATCACCTTCGGAAGCTTTCGGAACCGGCGCCGCCACTCCACGGCCACCGGGACGGGAAGCAAGCGCACCGCACCACCACGGAGCCGTGCACGAGGGGAAGGAGGCGGATCCGTGGTTGCCCTCCGAAGAGCACCACCACCAGAGGAGATCACCGCCGCCACCAAAACGCCCGACCGGCCGCGCCATCTCCTCCACGACGCCACCGGCAGGCACCTACTCGATCCTACACTGTACACAGGACGAGATCCGTGGCTCCCCGACCCTCCCGCCGCCGAAGCGGCCGGCGGAGAGAAGGGGACCCGACGAATCGCCGCCGGTGAGGTGGTTCGAACGGGAGGTTCCAAGAAAATCGCCCTTCGCTACAGTAGTGGGGAAGGGATGAGGCCAAGGTCCTCTATTGACAAGTAAAGACGGTATATTTCAATTTTATAAGTTTATTTGCAAACCTGTCATTTGTTGAAACAAACGGGGTATGAACTTAAGATTTCTGGTTTTGCACAAATCATCTTCAAGTGAAGTATTCTATCATCTTTATACTGCAAGATGGCAATACCAGTCTCTAACAAGTGTGTTTCTGGTTTTGCACAAATCATCTTCAAGTGGAGTATTCTATCATCTTTATACTGCAAGATGGCAATACCAGTCTCTAACAAGTGTGGGCGCAAGCTAGTGACCAGACCTTGCCGTGAGTCCTGTCTATGAGAACTGGGAGACGTCTACTACTAGATCACCGAGTAAATGAGAGAGTGGATCACCTTGTTGCAACCCTGGATGTGTACTAAAGTAAGTCCCCAATTCACCATTCAGTTTAATCCTTACTTTTCCACTTGTAATACTTTTCACAACCAAATGCGCTTGGTAAACCTTCCATTTCTATAACTTTGAGAATGAAGGGCCATTTGAAATTGTCAAAATCTTTCTCAAAATCTAATTTTAGCAGCACCTATTGTTTTTGTGAACTTCATTCAATACCTAATATAGAAAAGCTACCCTTCCATTATATACCTTCCTTTTATCAATGTTATTTGAGATGCTCTAGGCACATACCAGATGATCTGAATGAGTCTCTTAACCAACATTTAGTGATGATTTTAACTACATTCAAAAAAACACATGGTTCTATTTTTTGTATCCTATCCGCATCTTTCCCCTAGCTAGGGATCAAGGAAATGACCCCATAATTTTATTATGTCAACATCCAGTTTACCATCATGGAAATCCTCTAAAAGCTTAAACAGATCACTTATCACTTTGCTTTATCAGTTGCCATCCCATGCACAATGTCATTTAATTCTTTCGTAGAAAATTTTCTAGCTAAGAATTATTTATTTCTCTCAGCAATTTGTACAAAACCTTTAGGGGAGATGCTCACATTAGAGTGTGTTGCCCCGCTAAAGATAATTTCTTATAAAATTGAGTGATCTATTTGCTTAAATTTTCCTGACATTCTATAACCCCTTATTCCCGATGAAGCCCGACACTAGTTGTTTTCCTTTTCCTACCATTTGCTTTCAGGTGATAACTTTATTAGTTATTACATATATCTTCCGACAAAGAGCGTTTTTATTAAACTCAAATTTTGCATTAGGGCCATACAAATGGGTGCTCACATCCGGCCTCTACACAACATGGTGCACATACCGCAAAAAGGAGAAGAGAGGCATAGAAAAAAAAGGTAAAGGCAAAGTACATAAATGCAACATTGCAAACTCGATGTGGAGGACAATAGAGAGTCGATCCGTAGACTAGGTCGCCCTCGACATGTGGTGAGAACACCCTACGCCATTTCGCATTTGTAGATGCCTAGGAAGGATCCGAAGACTATGCCGACACCTATTGAGGGTAAAAACATTTTTCACTATTTGCTCCAACGGTAAGCAAACCTTATACCTCCGGAAACAGGGCGCAATGTGCCGATTTCTAAAGAATAAACTACATACGGAGCCAGTTTGCACGTTAGAAACATCTCTCAGTTTTCTTTTGATCTTTATAACCATTTTGTTTCTTGTCTTTCAAAATATCTCTCAGTTTATTTTTTTAATTGGATTTTCCTTTCTTTCATAGAGGGGGACAACACAATGGATTCTTCTGATTTATCCAGTTTGTCAATCTCTTTAGATTGTTTTTTCTTTGCCTTTTGACACTGATCGTTTTTTCTTTGCCTTTTGACACTGATCCTATTGTTTCTCGAAGATTAGGCATGCGAAACTAGCATTTTTCAGTTTAGTACTAACACTATCTAAACTTGCAAAAGTGGGTTCCTCATGATCACTACTTCAAACTGAATTTTCTGCCACTTAGAACAATTTCCACTTCATCTATTATATCCTCCGTGTTTGTATTTTTCACTTTCCTTTCTTGTCATATTAAAGTCACTTGCAATCATAATGGGAGATGGGGATTTCTTAATAACATGTACCAACTCTATTAAGAACATGCCTTCCCATGCATGTTGGCGTTTGCAGAGCATCTCCATATATCACCACCATATTCCATGTAAAGTTATCTATTCCTAAAAGAACTCTCACAAAATAATCTCCATCCACTTTCCAGCCCAGATCTATGGAAAATTAAGATAATACACACATAGTTTGTGAAAACCTACGAGAACAATCTGTTTTCATGGATTACTGAATCATGTGGGTTTTCATAGAAACACGCGCATACATTGTCTGGAATTGTGATGAATTATGATAGTCTTCTAGTCTGATCAACCGATTTACTTTTATTTCAAGGGTATGTTTAGCCAGCAAACGTGCGCTGGTTAGTCTAATATAGCACTCGCTCTAAAAAGGGAAATTGCATCCACGTCCACTAATACACAACATTTAATTCCACGTGGAAAAAATTCACAAAGCCATAACTTTTAAAGCGTGTGTCGGAATTGCGATCCGTTTTCACCGGTGGATCTCTCGCGGCGCGCTCTTGAAAACTAGATAATTTTGGCATTTTTTTTTGGAAAGCAACTTTAATAATGAGAATTAGCAACTTTAGTACAGAGAGCATCAACTTTGTACGACTAGTTGTCTACATATTTTCTAATATCGTTGGCAACTTGGTTTTCGAGGTAACGAACTTAGTAGCAACGATATGCAACTTGTTATATGCAACTAATACACAACCAACACCAACTTATTTTTCAAGGGCCATAACAACTGCAGTTGCAAGTTGCAACCCAGCGGGGATGGCTGCAATTAAAGACACAACCCAACAACAACTCATCATATGAGTGCAACAACTATGCCTACTACAAATGTAACACATTTTGGGATTAATTATGAACTTGCCCACTGGTGGGGAAAGTTGCATATTGTTAATACTAAGTTGCTTATTTTTGTAAATGATCATTTTTTCTTTACAGTAATATGAAGTTGCATATCGTTGCTAATAAGTTGCCTACTTCAATAACCAAGTTGTATATGATACTATAAGATATTGTATATTATTAATTGCTGGTACAGTGCTAAAAGTTGATGCTCTTAGTATTAATGTTGCTTTTTATAAAAAAAAAGTTTGTCGAAACATATACAAATAGGATCTACTTTTTAAAAGCTCGTCACGAGAGGCCTAACGGTGAAAACATGTCGTAATTTCGACCCACAGTTTAAGAGTTAAGACTTTTTAAAAAGCAAAAAAGATATATCCGTGAGATGAAAAATCCGTCTACACGTGCATGTGCGCTGTCGGAACGAAGCAGCTCTCCCCCCTTGATAACGCGCATCAGATAGACGACAAGCAAGCGCTCGTCCATGTCAAATAGCATCGGTGCACTTTTTAGCAATCAAGTTACTTCAAAGGTGTAGATGAACCTAACTAATGCTGGTACATTTCCCATTGCTCCAACTGGACTCTTTTCCAAGATGTGCAGAAATTTGTACTTCCTCTGCCCCAAAATATATGATGTTTTGGTAGACTAGTACTCCCTCCGTGCATAAAAGATGTCTCAACTTTGTCTATTTTATGTACGGAGGGAGTAGAGTTAAATCAGTGGATATCACTTTCTTGCTGTAAGGATGTCTCTAACGGGACGACGCAAACGGACGCGTCGTTTGGTCCGCGTTTGGTCCGTTTGCGTCGGCAAAAGGACGCGCGTCCGGCTCAGGCCCGTCCCTTTCCGGCCAGTGCGCCCAACGGGGCCGACGCATGGAGTCCGCCCGGCCAGTGTTTTTGATCATTTTCGGCCATTGTGATCACAATACAACAAATAGCAAGCATATGAATATAAAATAAAACATAATCCTGTCTTCATAGGGCCATGTCTGCATACATGCCCAAAATATTACAAATTCCGGCCATTGGCCATGTTTTTCCGGCCATATCGGCCATAGTTCAACACCGGCATGCAACATAAATAAAACGACCGAGACTCGGTCCATGTAGTACCTTTGGTTCTTGAGGTAGTAGGCCTTCTTCGTAGGGGTGAAGGCCGAGAGATCCATGTCCATGATCCTGGCCTCCTCTTGGCGTAGGGCGAGCTCAATGTCCTTTGCTTTTGCCTCGGCCTCCATGGCCCTAGCCTCGGCCTCCTTGGCTCTTGCATCGACTTCCCTTGCTCTTGTCCGGGCGTTTTCTTCTTCTATGTCGAGTATCTTCTTCTGCAATTCGAAGAAGAGCTTGGAAGCCGCCTCTCTCTCTAGGCGTTCCTTTTCTCTCCTCTCCTCCTTCTTGTCGGCAGCCTTGTCCTTTTGGGTTAGAAACCCGTTCAATGTCTCTTGCAATGCAAGGGTTGTTGCATCTCGTTTCAACTCGGCCTTCGAGTTGTTCTTCCCCCTTGGCCTCCCTTCCTTTTCCGTTGTGTCCTCTCCCTTATCAAGGGGTTGTCCACCATTTTTGAGAGAGTCGTAGAGGGCCTTCCATTTCTGCTGGTCCTTGAGTGCCTGGTAGCAATGAGTCAAGGTGAAGGCCTTCTTGTATTGCCTTTTGAAGGTTTCCAAAGCTTGCAACACCTGGACATACAAATTTATAGTAACCAAAATAATTTCCAATGTTTGCAACACCTGGGCATACAAATTGTACAAGGTTTCCAAAGCTTGCAACCAAAGAAGGGAAGAAGAGCCACAAAACTCACCTGTTCATTCACTCCGAAGCCACTTGCTGGCCGGGCTTGTACATTTTCAACGGAGCCGCAAAACTTGCTCGTCTCCGCGGATATGTGGAGCCACCTCTTGGAGATAGATACCTCCGTCCGCTGCGTCTGAATGTTGTGGGGCGGTAGGATTCTACATTCATTGTAGCACTTGGTGAACCGGCCCCAATATGCCGTCCCTCTTTGCTCCGCCCCGAGAATTTGGTTGGTTCCAACCTCGATCCAGGACTCGCAAATGAGCACGTCTTCCTCGGCCGTGAATGAGGCGCCCCTTTGGCTCATCTTTCTCTTCATGGCCCGGGCTTGGGTCTCGAGCTCTTCTTCGAAAACCGGCTCATTGTCGATGTTGATCACATCGGGGTTGGTCGGCGGAACTTCATCATCGCCGGCATCGTAATCGTCCTCGGCGTACTCGTTGTTGTCCCTGATCATGTCCTGGAGGACGTCGTCCCCTTCATCATGGACCTCCTCGAAGTACCTGGGGTCACCCGACGACGGCCTGGGCATTTCGCCGAACAGGTTACGCGCCGGGGCGACCACTGCCGGGGCAGCTGCATGCGCGGCCGCAGTCTGCGCCGCCGGTGAGTGTCCGACCAATGGTGTAGTAGGCGTGTTCAGATCAAGCGGAGGTACCTCGACTGGGCTGGGCGCGGATTCGCCTGAGGTAGGGGAAACCCGCGGCGGCATGGTTCCCGGAAGGTACCCGTACGGTGGCGATGGTGCCGTTGTGGAAGATCTCGTCCTTGGCGGTAGGGCCGCCGAGGCGTTGGAGCTGGCCGCCGCAGTCGCCACACCGACCGCGGCCGCCGTTAGGGTAATTCCAATCAGGAGGAGGGTAGCGGTCGCGGCCCTGGACACGAGGTCAGATTCGTCCTCCGGCACGGCGGCGACCTTCTGGGCGGCGTTGAGCTTCTCCTGCTTCAACCTCTTCCTCCGGTCGCCTCGCTTCAGGGTCTCTGCTACCCTCTGCTCGTCGGTGAGTTCATTCTTTGGTTTCTTTGCAGCTTTGGACGCACATCCAGCGGCGGGGCCGGCGGCAGGTCCAGCGTCGGAGGCGGCAGCGGCGGCTGCACCGGCCATGGCTAGGGTTGGAGTGTGGACTGGGGTTTTGGGAGAGACCGAGGCCGAAGTGCGGACCAGAGGAGGACACAATTGCGCTCCGTCGCGCGTCCGCGCCCGACGTATCCGTGGCCCAAATTTGGGCCAGGAATGCGTCACGACGGACAGAAAAACGGACCGCGGTCCGTTTGCGTCGCCCCGTTGTGCCGTGTTTTTGGCCCGCACGGACTCGATGCGTCGGCCCGTTGGAGACATCCTAATATTCCTTTGCACAGAAATAGTTCGAAAGCGAAAACGTCCAGAAGGGGAAAAGAATTTCCACCTAGACGATTCGTGGCGTGCACCACCTGTCCCCCACCCCCACCTCCAAGGCGTCCGTCGTCCACCTCCCACCTCTCCAGATCTCTCTCGCAGCCTCGCCTCGAGCCTCCCTCCCGCGGGATCGGAGGAGCGCGACGATGTCGACAACGGCGGTGGTGCAGGCCGGCGACGTGCCGGACCCGACGGTGCGGAACCTCCTGGAGCAGGAGACCCTCAAGTGGGTCTTCGTCGGCGGCAAGGGCGGCGTCGGCAAGACCACCTGCAGCTCCATCGTCTCCATCCTCCTCGCTTCCGTCCGCCAGTCCGTGCTCGTCATCTCCACCGACCCCGCCCACAACCTCAGCGACGCCTTCCAGCAGCGCTTCACCAAGTTCCCCACCCTCGTCAAGGGCTTCTCCAACCTCTACGCCATGGTAACGCTATTATTTTTCTCCTCCCTCTCTCTCCTTACGCCCCACGCCGGTTCGCCAGATTCGTCCCAATTCGTTGGTGTTTGCGTGGATTGGATGGATAGACTCCTTGCCTGTGGCTTGGTGATTCCATCGGCTTATTGGTTCACCCAATTCGGGGTGGGAGAATGGGACCATGGGATGGGATGACACTGTGGAAGAGGAGTGAGTGTGTCAGTAGAACATCATTACGTTATCCATATTTTTTATGTAGGAAACAACTACTACTAGAGGTGTACCTCTACCAGTGGTCCTCGTGATGGCTGTTAAAACTGGAAATTTTCAATTCTGGGTCGGTTTGGGTTTCTGTTACTACTTACAGTATGATATATGGGTTGTTGCGTAGTGATGGGACCTGTATGTTTACGACCTCACCCAATGCAGATTCTACATTTTCTTGAATACTACGATGGTCATTTCATCTTATAACCGAAGAGGACAGTTGACGATAAGGACTGTGACTAGTGCGAAATAAATATGCTGTTTAGAAAATTTCTGCTGAGGACTGACTTTATAGAAATTAAGGCACTAACTTGTAGAAAGAAAAGTATCAATCATCTAGCAATCCCCTTTTTTATTAAGCCAGAGAAAATAGAAAATAAGATGTTTGAGTCATTGCAAAGAGGGCTTTTGTTTAGTGGAGCCCTTATTATTGCATCAGTTGTCATAAATTTAATGGTCCATGTTATATAGTCCCTCCATTTTAGAAAATTTCCTTTACAAAGCTTTATTTAGAAGATATTCAGTTATTTAATGGAATGCATGATATAAAATAAGTTTTACTCCAGAAATAATTTTCTTGTGCAAACTATTGCTACCTTTTTGGCTTTTGCTACCTGCTCACTTGATTTTGCTCTGTTTTTGGTTGCACCTGACGTTTTATCATTTGGATTTTCCACTTTCACTTGTCTGACTCTTTCTGCAATAAAAACTTTAGTCCTTTTCCTAGAGAAGATCTTCTGGCTAATCCACTTCACTTCAATGCTTATTTTTCAGGAAATTGATCCCAAGGTGGAAAATGATGATTTCGGCAATGAAGGAATGGAAGGATTTATTTCAGAATTGACAAATGCAATTCCAGGAGTCGATGAAGCTATGAGTTTTGCTGAAATGCTGAAGTAATTATAACCTCCAGTTTGGTGTTCACTTTCTTCCCTTTGCAAAAGAAGTTTCTTAGTCACCCTACTTTTTAATTTCCACCCAACTATAGGTGTCTAACTTTTTTTTTTCCACTTACCACAGGTTAGTTCAAACAATGGATTACTCTGTTGTAGTTTTTGATACTGCTCCTACAGGGCATACTTTACGGTTGCTGCAGTTCCCAGCAACACTGGAGAAGGGTCTAGAAAAAATGATGGACTTGAAAAATAGATTTGGTGGTTTGATAAACCAGGTATTCTTTAATCTTATAAATTTCAACTTGTTGGAAAACTATGATTGTTGTCGTATGGTCCTCACATGTATGCCCATGGTTGTGCTGTTATTCTGCTGATGTTAATTAGCTTTCTGGGAACTAAGTAACATATTATGTATGTTCATTCCACAGTACAAGCTTACAAAAAGTTAGGAGTGGAAGTCTGTTTTCTACTCCCTCCATCCCAAATTAGTCTACATCCTGAAAAAATTCAGACAAATTAGCAGAGCATTAATTAGTGCTAATTAGCCATGCAGTGCACTAATTAAACACAGGAAACCAAGCGTTGTACCAAATACCGATAGCACAATCAATGCATGCAATTTGCATACGGAGTACTAGTAGTACTGCCGCCAGTTTTTCCCTCTTCAAGAATTGCTTCCCTCCATTTTTACATCACAAGAGAAATTACAGATTTAGTTTCCCTCCATTTTTACATCACAACTAAGCCGAAAATGAAAATACTGGAGCGGCAAGTACAATTCAAAATTGCCCAGAAGCTAAGCAGTCAAGTACTATAAGTACTCCATCTAGTACGCCATCCATCACACCATCAAGCCGTGGAGAACACTATCCAGCTACAGCCAATGCTCCTGGACTTGAACTTCCCACCTCCGGGCCATGAAGAAGGTGGTGCTGAGCTTGAGGATGTGGCAATTCCTGAAGTGGATCAAGATGCAGCACCAGGTTAGAACAAATCGCCTTATGAGTAAAAATTGCTCCTCTTGCTCCTGTTGGTGGCACCAAGTAGTGACGACCTTTCTAATCGCAGATGAAGAACCGGAGCCCTGTTGGATTAATCAAGCGCGCGACCTTCAAGTCATTCTTGCAGCAGCAGGATCCGCTGCGCCAACTCCATCGTCAAGGACGGAATCAGGAACAAATTCATCCGCTTCTTCTACCTCCTCCGAGTCGGGGACGAACTCGGGGACAAAATCCAGCAGACGAGGTGGCGCCGCATGCCCGCCGCGCCGACCAGCATGCCCGCCGCGCCGCTGTCGAGACCCTCTGGTCCAGCGGCTGCCGAGGGACGCGTCAAATCGACGCCGCCGTCCGCCTCCTCCGATCTCAGCCCCGCGCTCCATCGCTCGCTGCGCCTCCGATGTGCAGCAACGGGCGCCGGCGATTATATGGCCGCCGTGCCATTAAAACAGGGGGAGAAGGCGAGGTGGATTGGGGCGGACGAGGTGGTGAGGCCGTGAGGGGATCGAAGGTGGGGCGGCGGTGAAAGAAGCTGGGCACGGGAGATGGATGAGGTTGGAGATGCTGCGTGCGTTGAACTGTTTTAATTACCGAGTTTTCTCTTACCTCCTCTTAATTACTAATACGTGGGATCCAGCCAGAATGTAGACTAAATTGAAACTTAATACTGAGCCAGGATGTAGACTAATTTGGGATGGAGGGAGTACTCTTTACAGCATGTACCAAAATGTTGAGGATATTAATGTCATCCTGAATAAAAGTGGTTACTTAATTGTTTGATTTGTTGATTACAAAGAAAAACAATATTGTGATGACTTCATGGCATTGTTCCACTGTTTGTATTTAAATTAAATGGTAATATGCCCTTGATATGTACTTTCACATGTAGTACAACTGTACAAACTTGTAATTGGACTAACTGAGATGAACATATCAATATATGACCATGGCAGGCCAGTCGACTTTTTGGTCTTGGTGATGAACTAAACGAGGATGCAATGCTTGGGAGGCTTGAAGGCATGAAGGACGTGATCGAACAAGTGAACAGGCAATTTAAAGATCCAGTAAGACTACCGACTTTGTAGAGAACCAAATATATTTTATCTTCTACGTAACATGCTTGGATGTTTATTGCCTGGCTTCAGTGACTGTTCTGTGTTGCCCCCTCAATTAGGAATTGTAAAAGTATAGCCAGTTATTTTATTGCGTTTGCTTTTCGGTGCTGGTATTGCTCTAGAAATTTTATGCACCTAATGTTAAAGATGTTATCCCCTTCTGACTCATAGTTTGGTTTTCTTCTCAGGACTTGACAACCTTTGTTTGTGTTTGTATTCCTGAATTTCTTTCATTGTATGAAACGGAGAGATTGGTGCAAGAGTTGGCGAAATTCGAGATTGACGCCCACAATATTATAATCAATCAAGTTATTTTTGACGAGGAAGGTTAGTACAAAAATTGTGTTATCTCGCAAATCTGCTGTCTTAAGATTATATTGGAAATGAAAGTATACCAGGTCGTCAATTGAATATCATAAACACACTGCTTAAGTAGAGAATCATATTCTGATGAAGTTTGGCCCAACAGGGATTCTGTAGTGTTATAGAAACAATATTTTTAAGTACAGGAAAAAATAAGGACGCTGCATAATGATTCGTTTCAAACACCATTCAGTTCATTTGTGCATTGCTCACGTGTCATTACCTTGTAGCTGTTGAGTCGAAACTGCTAAAAGCGAGGGTAAAGATGCAGCAGAAGTATGTCGATCAGTTCCATATGTTATATGACGACTTCAACATCACCAAGTTACCCTTGCTTCCAGAGGAGGCAAGAAATCCACCAGATAACATTTTCAAACTTCTATTTCTAATTGGTAGTTGAAGATGATCAGCTTATTCCGTTCTTCAGGTATGTGGTGTTCAAGCTCTACAAAACTTTTCCAAGCACTTCCTTGCACCATACACAGCCACCCTGAAGAGGGGCAGCGTCGAGGAGCTAGAAGAGAGAGTGTCTACACTGAAATCGTCACTACAGGAAGCCGAGTTGGAACTAGATAGAGTTAGGAAAGGAAAGCAGGTAGCATGAGCGTTTTTCACATGTCAAAAAAAGGTTCACGGCACTCTGGAGACGCATCAGTTATAGAGAACCACCCAGTTTTCCCTGTTTCTTCATTCTCTGGTTGGTTTCCTCCATTTCTTGTTCCCTCAATTGGAGAGTTTAGATTTGTTATTGTAGCTATTGGAAGAGAAGTGTTAGCACGAGATATAGTTCCTTTTCTTTTCTTCTTTCCTTTCTGTTAGGGAGTCTTTAAGAATCTTTGCCACTGAAGGTTCTCCATAGTTCAGACATCCTCGTGTAAGGTGTTGTTCCGGGTTGTGACAAGAATTGATTACCTAGAAACCTGTTTGCACTATTGTATCTTGTTAAGCGTAACTTTGAAAAGCCAATAAAGTATTGCTGAGAGCAGCAAGTTAACCGTAGAACAAAACAAAACAGTAAACTCTTGTGAAACTACAATGGTCAGCCACTCTTGTGACTAAGTTTTTGGTGATGCAGCATATGCACTCTCGTTGGGTCGATCAGATGGCCTGTGACCCAGTTGGGTCACGCTTCAGCACTCCGACGTGCGTGAGCAGCGCCCACAGGTGCGTGATGAACTCTCCTCCTCTCCCTAGGGCCTCCAGGTGTGCCCGGGCCTGGGAGTCGTCACACGGTGTGACGTAGAGCATCATCTCTGCCCAGAAGTCTGAGAGCACTTTCCAGCTTTCTTGGATGTCCATCAGCTGCCTTGCAAGCCGAGCGCCCTTGACGACGAGTAGGGAAGCATCGGCGCCGTTGAGGTCGCTGATGTTTTCTCCATGGTCTTGGTGCCTTGGAGTGGAGTTACGTGCTTGTTCGATGGATTTATCGAGCATGGATGCCGAGTCAAAGCTGTGACCAGGCAGGAGGTCTGGCGCGAAAGCGACGAGGTACGCGCAGTACTGTGACAAGCTGGAGACTGCTGACCACATCGCTATTTTCGACGGAGAGTGCCAAAATCTGCTTGCTGTTTTTGGCCAGTGCACCGTCAAACTGGTGCTTGCAAATTGTTGTAGCGATATGCCATACAAGTATTGTATGGGTCACCATCTCGTCACCAGCGCCGCACCCAGCGCGGCATGCCCATGATAGCTGTGCGTGGACGCCATTGTTTCGCAGTGACCTTTCCCCGTTCGTCAAGTGCCCCTTGCTCCCGTTGAGGGAATCAATGACTACTTTCTTCACTTGTGTGGACAACTTGACAGGCTTTCCTTTCTCGCGCCCCTTCTTGGCCTTGTCAATTAGGCAGAGTGTCACATAGTGAATACATCTGCTAAAGTGACGTCTGGCATTGTAACTTTGGAGGAGCGAGTACTGCCCAAGCTTGTCCTCCCATGATGGGAGTCGCTTCAGCCTCAAAAGAAGGCTGATGATTGTGGGGAAACAACCACCCCTTCGCAGGGCAGGCTTGGTGACATAGCTTCCGATCAACACCACCTTGAACCAACCTGAGGCCATGTGAAGGTATAACTGGAATACCTCTAAGAGTGTCACCACGGCCATCAAGAGGAGAGTGGTCCTGAGAGGCGTGTCTTCACTGTTGTTAAGTCCCTTGTGTTTCTTGAAGAGCTGGTAGGTGAGCCAAGAGCAGAGAATGACCATGGTGGCGGGAAGGCAAAGCGCGAAGTAGCCGATCTTGCCGTAGAGGTAAGGGTACCTTGTGTAGTACAAGTCATACACAAAAACAACCTCTACCTCAATGACCCTGAATGGGCGCTCATAACGCTTGTCCCCTTCGAGCAGTCCTCCGACTCCGAACACAAAGTCACGGGTCTTCGGAAGCTCTGCTTCGGCAAGATCACAGCCGGCAAACCTTCGGTTAAGCATCTTGGACAGTGCCATGGAGAGGCACATGTCCTTAAGCCGCAAGCCCCTCTCGGACTCAAGATGCAGCAAGCTCCCAGTGCAACACCAGATCCCATTTCGACAAAATCCCCATTATACCTTGATGCGTGTGCATCAACCGATGCAAATGTCGGGGTATCTTCCTTCATTTCGAAACACCTTGATGCATGCTTGTGCCGCTCGACATAATCTTTTGGTCTATGCTCACCGGTGACAATATACCGGTAGCCTTCCATGGTTTTGAGGTTGATGACCTCACCAGGGAGTCGGTGCTCGACCTTCATGTGCTCGGCGATTGCCCTCACGTTCTTGGAGAGCAGGTTGGACTTGCTTGCCATCCTCATGGACTTGATCCGCACGCATGACTGGAGGACAATGACAAACAACATGCCCCCAAGCGGCATTTGGTATTCTGGCACCGCCCCGCGGTAGATTACAACAATGTAGACCACCAATCCTCCCTGGAAGAGGTGCTTGATGTGGAAGCTCCTCCAGTTTTCGACGTCGTTGAGGTTGCACACCATGAGCTCGTCGGTGCCGCCGAGAAGCATGAGTAGGCACACCGCCCACACGGGGAACTCGATGAAGTAGTGTTGGGAAGCTCGCATAAGCCCGAGGGTGTAGCCCACCAGCGTGTAGGCTCCCAACACAACGACGGGGAGGAGCTTGTGGATTGATGCCCGACGTAGGGAGCCCAACACATGTAGGAGGAACAGGGCGAGCACACTGAGGCCTAGTTTTAAAAACCGGACCGGACCGCCGGTTCGACCGGAAAAAACGGGAACCAGAGCCTGCACCGGTTCGTTAGGCGCACTGGACCGCCCCCGCCAGCGAGCCGGAATAAACCGGGCAAACCGCGGTCGAACCGCCGGTTTTGGCAGTAAAACCGGGCATCCGGTCCAACCGGTTCAGTGGCCTGTGCGTGCGTTGGCAAAATTAATTTGACTGGAGCAGGGATCGAACTCTGCACCTCACACGCAAGCGTGCGTTGGGGCAACTGCTTTAACCACTTGACCTGCACCAGCTACTTGTAGAAAGAGAGATACGTTCGTATACTATTAGCATGTAGCCAAAAAATTATTATAGCTACAGGATAGCTAACGGCTTCTGCAGGCTTTTCTTTTCTTTTAATATTGGCTGTTGCTCACTCGTTGGCTTTGCTGCTTGCGGCCGGGAGTATGAGATTTGCAAGTTTGACAAGTTGATGATCACTCGTTGACTACTTGTTATATTATCATTCCATAAAATTGCAAGTTTGACATATATTTTACATATATTTCTTTATTTATTGCAGCATTTATAAATCAAAATATATTACTTTATATCTTAAAAAACCGGACATTGAACCAGTGAACCAGCGGTCCGACCGGTAAAAACCTGAACCGACAGCCTCACCGGTTCAATCACCGGTCCGGTTTTTTAAACTATGCACTGAGGACGACGAGAGCTGTTATGGGCAGCAACTCATCGCCATACTCTATTGTACCTAAAGGGGCTGGAGGGCGAGCCAACATTTGGGTGTATGATTCGGTTGAGCGGATGGGGGTTAAATCCAAGTCGGTGGCATCCATGGTTTCTTCAAGCTAGCTCTATGATCTTCTATTTTTTTGCAACGAACTAGCTCTATGATCCTAGCACTCTAGCAGGCTACGCCTTCTTGCTACCTATCCCGGAAAGTGTTGCCTTCCAAGTTTTTCTCCTTGCTGCTTTCTTATAGCCTGCAAAGACGAAGCTGATTTTTTTTTTCTGGGTCAAGCGAAAACGAAACTGCTTATTTTTTGTGGAAAGAAAAACGAAGCTGCTGTGCACTAGCTCGATTATCGGGATAGGCCAACTAGCCGAGTGGCCCAGTGGTATCGCTAAAATAGAGTGCTCAAGTGGCTGTACGGCTGGATTATCAATTACTAGTAACACGTGCTTGTGGATTTTGAACGGTTTATCTAATCCACTTTTGGACGTCCCGCCCTTGTAGTTTCGTGGCGAGGTCGTAGAAAGATGCCTCCATGGCCAATAACGAGCCTCTGAATGCTTTGCAACATAAATTAAGAGTCTTGGCCGGCAGACCGCCGGAGACCCATGCTCCAGCCCCAGATGCTTGGTTTCTGGTTTGAGTGAAACCGTTTATGGACACCTCTAGACTTAGTCAATTACACGCTTGACTTGGTCAAATTAAGGCGCTCACAATGGATTAACTTGGATGGTGTCATGGTGGACGTTCCTAACATGGCGGTCTTCTGGCTCGCGTGCCCGTAAGAGGCACACACAAATGCAAAATGTATGCGTGCGTGCTTGAATTGGATATATGTCATAGAAACAGTCCACACTTTACTCTCCTTCGTTTGACATTCCATAGGAGAGATGTCCACGCCCAAAGTGAGGAGCTAATGAAACATCCTTTACTGCTATAAACATGTTTTTTATTGAGATTATAAACATGGGTCTTAGTACTATTTTCCCATTGAGGGAAGTTTTCTCAGGTCTCGAGCGATTTCAATAAAGGACAACTTAAATTTAGTGAAAATTCTATGTTGCGCCTATCAAGCTACCTCTTGTTATATCTCTCATGAACAATTTGAATAACAACGAATTTAGATGGTTTAATTCAACTTTCTCTGGTACAGCTATACAAATGACCTCACAATCTTCTTAAACATGCATTCCCTCGGTTTCTTGATGCAATGTGCACAAGCTTTTTGAGAATTAAGATTGACCACGAATTTAACAAATGATATGTGTGTGCTATGTGTCAAAAAATGTTACCATTGAATTTGTATTTGAAAGAAGATTCTAAGGATATATTTTTGAAGTCACGTAACATATATATTATTGGTCTAATCAACGGTCGAAGTTAAATCTCATAAAGTGTGCAAGCGTGCCCACCTTATGTTGGTTAATAGTATGTTGTTAATGTGTAGGAACTGACATCGTTTAACTAGTACGTAGGAACAATTGTTCGGTTAAACTGAACCAATCAGTTTAGTTCTCCAGGTTACATCAAAATTCGGTTCTTGGATAGTAACTGGCCAGTTCATTGAAAAAGCTCTAGAGATGAAGGCGTAGATGGAGGTGGCAACTGAAGAGGAGAGAGTCGAAGGGAGGAGTCGGGCAGTGGTTGCTCGAGAGGCGTTTTAACGACACAAGATGGTGGCACACAGCTAGAAGGTGAAGGCATCATGGGGAGAGTGTTAGGTTGGATAAGATGGCGGGGCATGGTAGCGATGTGGTGGCATCGTGGTAGTCTATGGAAATTTTTGTTGGGTTACCTAGGGGAGGCTGAAATATGGATACAAGGTGACTGTTTTTTTACGGGAATGATCTTTTGGTCTGGGATGGGCTAAAGAGTAGGTCTTCTCACATGTTCGATTTCATCGGCCATTTCAGATACACGAGGGCTAAAACCGAATTGCTAAAACTAAGTTTTGGTTTCATGATTCGCTAACCAAATTAGTACTGAAATTATCAGTTTTGGTATAATATGTTCGGTCTCTGTTCTTTCGGTTCGGAACATAATTGAAAGCATCCAATTTTAAAGATGTTATCCCCTTCTGACTCATGTTTGGTTTTCTTCTCGGACTTGACAACCTTTTTTTGTGTGTTTTTATTCCTTAATGTCTTTCATTGTATGAAACGAAAAGATTGGTGCAAGATTTAGCGAAATTCGAGATTGACATACACAATATTATAATCAATCAAGTTATTTTTGACGAGGAATGTTAGTTACAAGAATTTGTGTTATCTCGCAAATCTACCGTGTTAAGATTTTTTTGCAAATGAAAGTATACCAGGTCGTCATTTGAATATCATAAACACAATGCATAAGCAGAGAATCATGTAAGCAATGCAGGAGCTCCCCGCCCTGTGACAAGGTTTCGATGGTCTTGGGCCTTGGGACTCTTGTATTTGGCTCGGATGATGTGCCTTAATTAGAAGTAGCGTGTGTATGGTTTTCACCGGTTTTCCTTAATTAACCTGGTGTTGTTTGGTCTTTGAGTCAGTTTCCTTTATTAACTGGATCAATTCTTCTTCTTCTTATCAATGCAATGCGGGAGCTCCCAGCCCTGTGACGAGGTTCCGTAAAAAAACAGAGAATCATGTTTAGATGAACTTTGGCCTAATAGGGATTCTATAGTGTTACAGAAAAAGCCTTTTAAGTACAGGACAAGACAAGGACTCTGCATAATGAGACAACCTTTCAATGCACTTGTGCATTACTCATGTATCATTAGTTCATTACTTGTGCATTACTCATGTGTCATCAGTTCCATATGTTATATCACGACTTCAACATCACCAAGTTGCCCTTGCTTTCAGTCTTTCAGAGGAGGCAAGAAATCCACCACTTACATTTGGAAACCAGGGGCGCTGCTCAACTGCTGATATCCTGCAAAAGAAAGGGATCGCCTGCAACCTGATCTGCTCCCTATGCCATGTTCATCCGGAGTCTGCCCTACATTTGCTTGGGATTGTTCCTTCTTGAGAGAGGTCTGGCAACACACCTTCGCTAGGTATGGCATAACTTCCAGAACCCCTACTGCCTCTGAGCCAAGCCTAGAGCATTGGTGGTGGGAGATCACTAGCAAAGAGGCGAAGGAGGTGCGCACCAAGATCAGCTCGGTTGTCATCTGCACTTGGTGGCGGCTGTGGAAAGAGAGGAACAGCAGGATCTTCAACAAGGTTTCTGTCAACCCCGGGAAAATCTGCGACGTAATCTCCGAAGATCTGAAGGAATGGAGCAATGCGGGGCTGGCTGCTGCCCAGTGGATGCCGCCGGATTGATCGGCATTCCCGTATACCATATACCGGTTACACCTGTAATTACTTACATAAATACACTACTTACTGCTTTCAGATATCATTCTTTGTAACACCATTCATTCTCCTCCTTAATTAATAGAAAATGGCGCTGCCTTTTTCGTCAAAAAAATAAAATAAATGGAAACCTCTATCGCTAGTTAGTAGCTGAAGATGATCAGCTATGTTTTCTCTTCAGGTTTGTGGTGTTCAGGCTCTACAAAACTTTTCCAAGCACTTTCTTGCACCATACACAGCCATTCTCAAAAGGGGCAGCATCGAGGAGAGAGTGTCTAGAAATCGTTACTGCAAGAATCCGAGTCAAAACAAGATAGAGTTAGGCAAGGAAAGCAGGTAGCATGAGCCCTGTCAAAAGTTCACCGCACTCTGGAGTCTGGAGACACACAAGTTATAGAGAACCATCCAGTTTTCCATGTTTTCTGCATTCTCCATTGATTTCCTCCGTTCCCTCATTTGGAAATTTGGATTTGTTATTGTGTAGCTATTGGAAGAGAAGTGTACTGTTAGCACTTGATATAGTTTTCTTTTTCTTCACTAGTAGAAAACAACCCTTTCGTTGGCCCCTTTAGTCCCGGCCGTGGACTGGGCCGAGACTAAAGGTCCGGCCACGTCGCCCAGAAACCGGCGGTGGCGTACGGCCCCTTTTGTCCCGGTTCGTTAGGGCCCATTTGTCCCGGTTTAAAATACAAACCGGGACTAAAGGGTTCTGTGGCCCGCTACGCCTGGTGCCCCACCTTCAGTCCCGGTCCTATATACAAACCGGGACTAAACCTGTTTCTGTTCAAACGAGAGAACCCCTTGAGTTCCCGCGCTGGTCGTTGATCACACGGGGAATGAAGAAAACGCTTTGGAAGTTGATCAAATCTTAATGGAATTTGGAAGTTGAAACACGCCGGATTAATTACCACGGCGCGCCAGCCTCCTCATCTCCCCTGCTAGCTCTATATAAGAGAGCTACAGTGTCATTTGCCAAATGCGCTCCTCTCTCTAATCTCTTCTCTAAAATCCTCTCTTGAATCGCTGCCGCGCGCCATGGAGCCACTTGCGCGCCCACCTCGATCCCAGGTGTACCACTACAAGGACGATGCCGTCAACATGAACTTCAAGGTCGTGGTCACTCTCCGCGCATCAACCGTGGAGAGATGGATCTGCGACATCAAGAGGCGCTACCTCGACGCCGCGCCGATGAAGATCGTGGGCCTCGACTGCGAGTTCACCGACACCGCACCCGAGGAGAGGCAGCGTGCCGCCGTCCTGCAACTCTCCATGGCGACCGACACGTTGGTGTTCCATATTTGCTACGCTGATCGGGTGCCGCAGGCCCTCAAGGACTTCTTGATGGACAAAACCATCAAATTCTGCGGCGCGGCTATCAACAACGATCAGCGTATGCTGGGGCCTTACGGAATTCATATTCCGTCAGCAGCCGTCGACCTCCAGCGGGCCGTTCACCCTAACCCAACGTACCCTAATCTTCCGAGTCTCTATACTCTAGCCAATTTTACTATTGGCACAAGGCTTGAGAAGAAGAAGATCAACAAGAAGTAGAAGAAGGAGGACGAGAAGAAGAAGGAGGAAGAAGAGGACCTCACATTATGTTGGGGCAAGTTCCATTGAGATTTTATCGCATCAAGTATGCCGCTCTGGACGCTCGCCTAGGCTACGAGATTTCTAGGAGGTGTCTCGGTGCTATGTGATCGTATGTCTCAATGTGTCGATCTAGATCGTCTCAACAATAATTGTCATATGTGAGACGTTTGATTGAAATAAAAAGTTATGTGATCTTTGGATTTATTTACCCTTGTTTTCCCTTTATATTGTTAATTATCTCTGGTCCGTACTAATATTCAGCAATAGCAAGTTTGTGCATGTATCAAAAGTAAATTAGATTCTAAAGTGTTCTACACATTCTAAGGATTTAAATGACTACAAATTTGTTGAATTTGGCAAGTGGATCAAAAGTTATGGAATTTCAAAGATTATGCTTGAATGTGCTATATTTAAATCAATTGGGCAATCCGGTAGAAACTAAACGCTGGCTTCTGATTGGCTGAAACGCACGGATCGTGGAATTTTAGCCTTATTTTAACTAAGCATAATTCTTAGTGTGAAAAATATTTTCCATTTTCCGAGTGTGAAAAATGTGTTTTTTTTGCAAAGCACCAACCACAAATATGATTTCTATATGCATGCATGGAATGGAGAAAATACCCTGTTCAATTTGTAGCAACGTTTATATTTAGTGCAAATAACATAGGCTATGATCCTAGTTATCAATTAATCATGTATATGCGCACACCTATATGAGAGGAATGCATGGTTTGATTTTAATCTACATGGGAGATTATCATATGACATGTGGGTTTATCGCCTATGTTTAATTTTGAATATGCCTACACCTATATGCGATTTACAGATTTAAAGATATTAATTATGCCATATTATATGAATAAATGGCAATAAATGAATAAAATAGTTTTATTACTTATTTTATTTTCATCGAAAGAGGTCAAATTCTCTAAAACTATTGACACTTGTAGTTCAAATTTGGATTAATTTCGGAAAATCAGCATAAACTCATTTAACTTGGGGGATTATCCATTGCTTAAATAATACAAAAGTATCACGCATACATCTTTATTTAATCCAGTTACATAGCTTGGGTTCATTTTTATTTAACCATAATACATCACGAATAATATCACTAACTTTTGCCGGGTCCTAAGCCACGGGGTGCTGAGCGGCCGGCGCTGCGCACCCAAAGAGCAGGAACCATCACAGGGTCAATACTCACGTGAGAAGGATCCCTATGAAGAACCATCCATCTACTGTCATACACCGCTGGCGTATCCAACATAAACACATAGCGATTGCGTGCTCGTCCTCCTCCCTGATACGGCGACGTACCACCTACTCGGGGCCCGGCTCCTCTGCACCGAGTGTGGCCCACGCGACTTCCACCAAACAAGATCGGGTCGACGACGTCACCCGGATTCCTCACCAAGCGACGCGTCCCGGAAGATACCACCTCCCAGTGCCAGCCCGGCGGAGCCCAGTCCCGGACATCGCCCTCGCATCCAACAGGCCGGATCGTCGCCGAGATCTGAAAAAATGAGTGGGGAATTTGATCAAACACCTAAGGTGCATGCAACCTAGGTAGGAGAGGTAGGGGAGGGAGAGGGCAGCACCTTGGGGAGGGGACGGAGGGGAGGTCCACGGCTGTGTGGAGGAGTAGTGTGCGGCACCGGCGGAGGACACGGCGGGCTCGGGCGGCGCCGGGCGCGGAGGAGGGCGGCGGCGGCGCGGAGGACGGCAGGCTCGGGCCTCTGCTAGTCTCTGGCCTTATATATAAGCAAAAGTTAAAAGAAAAAAAAGCAAAAACAGGAAAAAAAACCTTACCCACCCGATCAGCGCGCCCACCCGGTAAAATATTATTCCATATTTAGATTCCTCACATTTTTCTGATAATAATGGATATATTATTTGTCCAATTGCGATTTACTTATTTTATTATAAGATATGGTCCCGGTTTGAGATACAAACCGGGACTAAAGGGGCTGCGACCTGGTGCCCCACCTTTAGTCCCGGTTTGTATCTCAAACCGGGACTAATGGGCTGGCCCTATATATATGGCAGCCCCTCTCCCCCCTCTCTTGTTTTTTTCCTGGTGGGAGGTGGTGTAGGTTTGTGCTAGTTTTTTTTTCTTGTATGCGAATACAAACCGTATGTTTTGACTATATGCGAATGATTTGTATTCGGTCGATGAACTGAAAGATTTTGTAGATAGAACAAAACATACGGTTTCCCCTGCATACAGCCCGACGGTGGCTCGTGAGTGCCCGCATATCAAATGCACCGTCGGACGTATGCAGGGAATCCGAATGCTTTGTTTACGAAATGAACTACAATGAGTACAGAGTGAGTGCCAAACATGTCCGAGAGGTGGGCTATATATAGGGTCATGTGGCAAACATGTCCGAGAAACACACCCTGATCCAACGGCTCACAAGCGCTCGAAAGAAACACACGATCCGAGTGCTTATTCCTTATTGGTGGGATTCCCTTTAGTCCCGGTTGGTAAAATTGCGCGGGAAGAAATAAGCCCCTTTAGTCCAGGTTGGTGGCTCACAAAGTGGTTGTGCTAGTGCTGATCCAACAGCTCACAAGCCCTCAAAAGAAACACACCCATGATCCAACGGCTCACAAGCTCTCGAAAGAAACACACGATCCGTGTGCTTCTTTCTTATGGTGGGATTCCCTTTAGTCCCGGTTGGTAAAATTGCGCGGGAACAAATAAGCCCCTTTAGTCCCGGTTGGTGCCTCGAACAGGGACTAAAGGTCTGTTTCTTCCCGCCTTATTTCTTCCCGCGCTTTCCACCGCTTCCCGCCTTCGTCTTCCCGCCATTTCTCACTATATATATGTAGTCATGGCCTCCATTGGCATAGCACATCTAAACTCATATCTGCAACCTCATCACTCTCCCATGGCTTCCACCGTACCCACTCTAACCTACTCGGATCCGGAGGCGCTTTGTGCCTCGAACTACCCCTGCCCGCCCGGCTACGACATCCCCGCCGGCTGGAGGCTGAGCACCGGAGGCGTGCCGGTCCCTCCTGTCCCTCAAGGTTTGGCGCGCCGGGCGGCTATCACGAACCACTACTACCTCGAGCTCACTCCAGCAGCGGATAGATCCCCGCTGGGATCCCGACTACCACCCGACTTGGGACGCCTTCTTCATCAATCGGCGTGAGAGGGCGCTCGCCAGGTACGAGGAGGACGGCCCGCCTCCTTCGAACTTCAACGAGGCCGGCCGTCGGCTGTGGTGGGGCGGCCAGACTCTCCAGAGCGTCATGGACTACATCACGGCCGGCGATAACCCCCGCCTGCGCTACCCTCACTTCCAGTCCAGGCGAGCGCCGCCCGACGACAGCGACGACGACGGCGGCGACTACGACGACTACGAGGACGAGTATTATAAGCCTAGGCAGAGTATGACTAACCTGAGCCACATTATTGGTTAGGACAAATGGTTCGTCTATGTACTCAAGATTGTTGTCATTCCCTACTGCTGATCTAGCTACGACGACGATCGTGTAAAATGTATTCTTTATCTCTGCATTTCCAACTAATGATCTTTAGCATCTGAATAAGTAATCTGGTTTTGAGTTAGTTATGCAAAAGATAAAAGTTAATGCATTTTTTAATTCAAAATGGCAAAATGGTTAATAGTTTGAATAATTAGAATAATTATTTTTATAAAACAAAAATGGTTTTGAATTAGTTATTTAAATTCAAACACTTTTCATGTTGAAAGTTTAGTGAGATTCAAAAATATGCAAAAGATAAAAGTTAATGCATTTTTTAATTCAAAATGGCAAAATGGTTAATAGTTTGAATAATTATTTTATAAAACAGAAAATGGTTTTGAATTAGTTATTCAACTTCAAACACTTTTCATGTTGAAAGTTTTGTCAGTTTCAAAAATATGCAAAAACTGCTTAATTCAAATGTTTAAATGTTTAAAAAAGGTCATGGTTCTGTTAAAAAAAAATTGAGTTGCGCGCGCAATTTTTGGGTCTTTAATCCCGGCTTGAGCCACGGGCCGCGACTAAAGGTGTGGGTAGCGCGCGGGAACGCGAAAAGCCCTCCCACCCCTTTAGTCGCGGCCCGTGGTTCAAACCGCGACTAATACCCCCCCTTTAGTCGCGGTTTGAGCCACGGGCCGCGACTAAAGGTCCCACCGCTACTTAAGCCACAGTTGGATCCAGCATTTTTTTCATCAAAGATGAAGGCAGAAGCAGAGGACACGCCGTCAGGCTGCCAAAATCCAGCGTCGCCGTCGTTCCGCCGTGTGCTCCTGCTCCGGCGCCCTCCCGACGCCGCGCTCCGGTGCCCTCGACGCCGCCCACCCCTTGCTCCTGCTCCGGCGCCCTCCCGACGCCGCGCGCGCCCCCGATCGAATCGCGCCGCCGTCGCCGCCGTTCGTGCTCGTCGTCCGCGCCGTGCTCGTCGTCCGCGCCTCGTTGTCCGCGCTCGTCGTACGCGCCTCCGTCATGCGCGCCTCGTCGTCCGCGCTCGTCGTCCGCGCCTCGTCGTCGCCGTCGATCACCCCTGGTCCCTGCTCGTCGTCCCTGCCCCGAGCTCTTCTCCTTGATTCGTAAGATAGATGTTAGAAATGGGAAAGATGCAAATTAGATGTTAGAAATGTATCAATTAATTTGTTAGAAGATGTCAGGAATTTGTTAGAAGATGCAAATGTTAGAAATTTTAGATTTGTTAGAAGATGCAAATGGGAAAGATTTTAGATTTGTAAGTTAGATTTTAGATTTGTAAGTTAGATGTTAGAAATGTATCAATTAATTTGTTAGAAGATGCAAATTAGATGTTAGAAAAATTTAGAAGTAATTTTTTAATAATTTTGGCTTCAATTTTAGTTTTGTAAGTTCAAATTTAGCTTTATTTTAGAATTGGGAAAGATGATCTATTTGCATATTCAGATGATCTATTTGCATATTTTAGAGTATGCAAAAAAGATAATCTATTGCATATTTTGTAGTACTGTTTTGCAAAAAAGATGATCTATTTGCATATTTAAATATGGAGTAATTGATTTGTAGTAATTTTTAGTAATTGATTTTTAGTAATTTTTAGTAATTGATTTGTAGTGGATATATTGTGAGTTGTATTGATTGCTTTAGTAATTATTTATAACAATTGATACTCATTTTATTTGATGCATTTTGAAATAATATTGTGTGCATTTTGCAGAAACTATGGATCCACCTAGTCCAATCCGCAGAGACCTAACACAGGAAGAAATTATTGAGAATATAATCCACGACGCTCCAGATGCTGATCCAGCCGAATCTCCGTCGTCGTATCTGAACCCCTCCGAGGATGGAATGGAGGTCGACCGACGTGAGGATGAAGCCGACGGCTCCGATGATGGAGAAGGCGATAGCTCCGATGATGGAGAAGCCGGTGGACCCTTAACGAAGTCCGGCGAGGTATATATATGAAGTTCGGCGATCAGTAGATGCATTACTTGAGTTGTATGTATATAAATTGACGAATGTTTCTTCTCTTAGGCCTCCACATCTAGCAAATCTTCCAAACGAGGCCCGACCAAAAAGTTGGCCCCATCTACGCATTATACATTTGAGGTCATATCCCCTACGGGCGAACCGAAGGAACCCAAGAAGGCTGCCGATGTATTTAAAAAACAATGCGGAGTTCTGGTTAGGGATCACGTCCCGATCAGCGTTTGAGACTGGCATAAGCGCAAAGAGGCGAACGATAGTGAGTATGTCGCCGAAAGGTACAAAGAGGGTCTTTGGAATGACCTCATGGCACATTTCACCCTCCCAGAATTTGAGGATCCTGCCGACACTGCAAAATTGAGGGCGAAAGTCAAACAGTGGACTCTTAAGAAGATGGCCGAACTATTCCGGGTGTGGAAGAAAAGATTATGGCAAGACTATCTGAAGAAAAAGACTGCTCCAGTATTCGAAAGCTATCTAGCGAAGCAGGCGAATCACTGGAACGCATTTAAGGAGTACAAGGAGTCAGAAGATGCCAAGGAGATGTCAGTAAAGAGCAAGAAAATTGCCGAGAAGAAGAAATATCACCATAAATTGGGGCCAGGGGGCTACGATACTGCCATGCCAAAGTGGGATAAAAAAGAGTAAGAGCTGCTTGCTAAAGGGATCGAACCAGAATGGATGCGCGAAGAATGGGAATTGAGTGCAAGAAATTGGTTCCTTGCGCATGAGAGTTCATACGACGAAACAACAGGGACCTTGTTTGCAGTGACGGGATTAGGATACCCAGGAGAATTGGCTTAAAGTGGTGAAAGAAACCTATAACCATCATCTCCATGCCGTGGATTCCAGCTGCCGCAACGTTCGCCGGGGAGAGAAACATATGATTCCAACTAGCCACGATTCAAGAACGCGCCATGGTAGCTTTGCTGCGTTACGAACATGCTGAGGACTCACTTTCAGTAGAAATGAAGGTGCTGACTAGTAGGAAAAAATTTACAAATCGTCTAGCAATTCCCTTTTCTCTATTAAGCTAGGAAAAATAGAAAATAAGATGTTTGACCCATTACAATGAGGGCTTTTGTTTAGTGGAACCCTTATTACTGCATCAGTTGTCATAACTTTTATGGTCCATGTTATATGGTCGCTCCATCTTAAAACATTTCTCTACAATTTTTTTTAACAAGATATTCAATAATTTACTTTAATACATGATACTCGCTCCGTTCCTATATGTAGGTGTATAAGTTTGGGCATGAAATTAAAGAATGCCCGTGGAAGAAAAATTATACCAGTTTTGGACAGAATTACTTCTGCTAATTGATGAGAAAAAAAGAGGAGTTTGCATGAGATAAGGAAACATAATCAAATCTCTTTAAAAATTATTCATAAGAATGCTCGTGCGAAGTAGTGCTGCCCTTTTGCTACCTGTTTGCTTGATTTTGTTCTGTTATTTAGTTGCACCTCTCGTCCTATCATTTCAATTTTCCAGTTTCATTTGTCTAACGTATTCTGTAAAATAAAAACTTTACTCCATTTACTGGAAAAGGTCCCCTGGCTAATCCACTTCACTTCAATGTTTTTTTTCCAGGAAATTGATCCCAAGGTAGAAAATGATGATTTCGGAAATGAAGGAATGGAAGGATTTATTTCAGAATTGACAAATGCATTCCAGGGGCGCTGAAGCTATGAGTTTTGCTGAAATGCTGAAGTAATTATAGCCTCCAGTTTGGTGTTCACTTTCTTCCCTTTGCAAAAGAAGTTTCTTATTCAGCCCACTTCTCAATTTCCAGCAATTATGGGTGTCTTAATTTTTTTTCTCTCACTGCAGGCCGGTTAGTTCAAACAATGGATTACTATGTTGTCATTTTTGATATATTGCCTACATGGCATACTTTACTATTGCTGCAGTTCCCAGCAACACTGCAGAAGGGTCTAGAAAATGATGGACTTAAAAAATAGATTTGGTGGTCTGATAAATCAGATATTCTTTAATCTGATAATCGTTAACTTTTTTTCGATAAAGGGATTTATTACTCAAAAAGTCTTCAAATAATTTTTAACTTATTGGAAAATATGATTGTTGTCATATCGTCCTCACATGTATGCCCATGGTTGTGTTGTTATTCTGCTGATGTTAATCAACTTTCTGATAACTAAGTAACATATTATGTATGTTTATTCCAACCTGGCAGTACAAACTTAGAAAAAAAAGGAGTGGAATTCTGTTTACTACTCTTTCTAGCATGTACCAAAATGTTGAGGATATTAATGGCATCCTGAATAATAGTATATGGTTACTTAATTGTTTGATATGTTGAGTCTTACGAAGAAAAACAATACTGTTATGACTTCATGGCCTTGTTCCACTGTTTGTATTGAAGTTAAGTGGCAATATGCCCTTGATATGTACTTTCGCATCTGGTACAAACTTGTAATTGGACTAACTGAGATGAACACAACAATGTATGACCGTGTCAGGCCTGTCGACTTTTTGGTCTTGGCGATGAGCTAAACGAGGATGCAATGCTTGGGAGGCTTGAAGGCATGAAGGACGTGATGGAACAAGTGAGACTACTGGCTTTATAGAGAACCAAATACATATTTTATCTACTAACATGCTAGGATGTTTATTGCTTGACTTCAGTGGCTGTTCTGTGTTTCCCCTCAAGTAGGAATTGTAAAAGTATTGCCAGTTATATTTTGTGCCTTTGCTTTTCAGTGCTGGTATTGCTTTGGAAATTGTAAGCCAGATTTAATGTTTCGTGAACTGCTCTTGTTGCAGCTGGCTGTTTGATCCTGGAGCTTCGGTATGCTTTCAAGGATGCACTCTCAACCTCGCCACGTCTTTTCTAACCTGAATGTACTATGGCCGCTATAGCCCATATGTCAAAATTGAGAACACAATCGATAATGAGCCAGTAATCCAGCATAGCCCATATGGAATTACTATTTAGGCTTAAATTCACAATGATATATCTGTACTCCTGCGAGATTATCGAATTGAAATGTATTGTCACGGTATGCTCAGGGAGAATAAACGGTCTGTATAGTTACTGTAGTGTATAGAGCAATTGTAAGCTGTAACTGTAGCCTATGGTGTGCTGCAAAACGTTGTGTATGCAATATTGTTTTTACTGCTATAGCTGTGTAAGCCTGTGTTCTTTAAGTGTATTAACTTAGGCGCATGAGTGCTGTATTTATCTCATAATTTACCATTGATTTATATCTCTATATAACTGAAAACACCTAATGTTAAAGATGTTATCCCCTTCGACTCATGTTTGGTTTTCTTCTCAGGACTTGACAACCTTTGTTGTGTCTGTATTACTGAATTTCTTTCATTGTATGAAATGGGATATTGGTGCAAGAGTTAGCGAAATTCGAGATCGACGCACACAATATTATAACCAATCAAGTTATTTTTGACGAGGAAGGTTAGTAAAAAAATTGTGTTATCTCGCAAATCTACTGTTAAGATTTTCTTTAAAATGAAAATACACCAGGTTGACCCCATTGAATATCATAAACACACTGAGCAAGCAGAAAATCATGGTCTGATGAACTTCGGCCCAATAGGGGTTCTGTAGTGTTACAGAAAGACGCCTTTTAAGTACAGGACAAAACAAGGAGTCTGCACATAATAATTAATTTAGAACAACTTTCAATGCATTTGTGCGTTACTCATGTGTCATTACCTTGCAGCTGTTGAGTCGAAACTGCTAAAAGCAGTGGTAAAGATGCAGCAGAAGTACGTTGATCAGTTCAATATGTTATACGACGACTTCAGCATCACCAAGTTTCCCTTGCTCCCAGAGGAGGCAAGAAATCCACCAAAGCATCTATTTCTAATTAGTGACTGAAGATGATCAGCTTATTCTGCTCTTCAGGTATGTGGTGTTCAAGCTCTACAAAACTTTTCCAAGCACTTCCTTGCACCATATGTTTATACTGAAATCGTCACTGCAAGAAGCTGAGTCGGAGCTAGATAGAGTTAGGAAAGGAAAGCAGGTAGCATGAGCCTCAGTTGTAGAGGACTACCCAGTTTTTCACGACACTCTGGAGACACACCAGTTGTACAGAACCACCCAGTTTTGCATGTGTTTCTGCATTCTCCTGTTGATTTCCCCCGTTTTCTGTTCCCTCAGTTGGAAATTTAAGATAGGATTTGATTATGAGTAAAACGCACGAGAGGTCACCAAGTTGCACGAAATGTAAGCATTGGTCACCAAGTTGTAAAAGCTCAAAACATGGTCACGAAGTTGTAGATTAGCGAAATGTTGGTCACTCCGTCAAGACAGACGTTAAGTCACTGACGTGGCAGTTTAATTTTTTACAAAATGCACCCTACAATTTCTTTTCTTCTGATTTATTCATCCCTGTGGATAAAATATAGGCTAGACATTCTGTCGAACAGTTTATATGCACATTCGTGGGCGTAGAGCAGAGCGAGCTCGGGGCAGCCGACCGCCTTCCCCGGCACGCAGCGTGTCCCGACGAGCTCCAGACCAAGAGCCAGCTCGTGCACCTGGTCCGTGGGCAGTGGCACCTCGCTCCCCAGCGCGATGTACAGCACCGACGGCTGCTGCTGTACGGCGAGTCCTTCAACCCTCAGGATGCAGGCGGACAAGTCAACGGCCTGTCCGCCTCAGTCCGCCTCGTCCGTTTGCACTAATTGCATTGTTAGCGGCGTCCGGGTCCGCTAACTAGATTCTCCGTTGTGTACGTTGGACAAATGTGTCCGTCCGCTGCAACTTTCGTTGAAATGCTTTGCAGTTGTACAGTGTCAGCGTACATTACGCGAGGCGGCGAGGGTCGTACCTTAGCGTGTTCTTGTAGCAGCCGACAACACGTGCCAAGGATTTAAAGCACGTATGATTACTCCGTTTGTCATCTTCAACATCATTCAGTCCGTAGTTTAGAACAAATTTAAACCAAGGCGCAGAGATGAAAGTGTTCAGTGAGAAAGCAATTACGCTCTGTCTGTTCAGACCATTCAGAATCAGCAGTTGAGTCATCCTGCCGAGAAACTTGTCTGAAGTTATGAACCGAAATCGGGGAAAATAAACTCTGGAGCTGCAAAGCTATCTCTGAATAAAATCCGAGGAAACAATGTAGTTCTTCGAATAGAATCTATGGGGAGAAGCAACGGGGGAATATAGCAAAGTGAATTAAATAGATACAATTATGTAGAATCCACCAAGAAAAGCACTTTCTTTTCTCGCCGCAAAAACTCTGGCATAATTTGATTAAGTTCACTATGGCTCTGACGACATGACAAGAGAAACTGTGAAGCCAAGCATAGCAATTGGAATTTAGTAATCACAAATCATGGGAGTCAAATCATGGTCCCCTGGTTAGGTTTAAGATCCACAGCAAATGCTTGTCATATTGCCCAATTTGATTGTCATAACTTACAGCACCATGTCAATGTTTCAGTACTCACACTCACTGTCTACACAGCCGAGACACTCTGCTTATGCCACCCTCTTCTACGACCAACATGCATCAGCTCTCAGCCTCTTCATCTCAGTTTTCTTCACAGCTGCAGAATCAAGAACAGTGTTAGACAGTAGACACATCAGCTTTGGTAGTCCAAAATTCAGAGACAACAAATTATTTATTCTGTGAGTACAGTGTTAAACAGTAAACAAAAGCATACAGATATATCATTCTCCAGGCTCTGCTCTCAAACAACCTATAGTTCAGTTTACAGGACGTTGAACAAAAACTAGCACATGGCTCAAAATCGACAAAGCCCTTGCGAACCGACGAGAATGAAGAATATAATCGCATGGTTCCCTACAATTTATGAAAAAGGCAATTAAATAAATTGCTTGGGAAAAATAATCTTTGTGGATCATGACAATTTGCAAATTAATAAGCTCTTACTCTGCTATGCTACAGACTGCTGCGAGGAAACATCGTAAATCTATTCTCATGGTTCAGTTTTAGCTCTTACATGCACTCCTAGTTAACATGTAAGCATGGCACTATTTATAGGACACAACTTCCTGGAGCAAATGTTTTGTGTATTTACGGAGATGAATCAGTAATTCAGTACACATGCATATATACTACATGACATGGTGTTAGATGAAGAAGCAGACTTCTAGTATACATTCCAAACCTTTCCTTTTGACAACAAAGAAACGCGAAATAGTGCAAGATCCAGTTTCAAGGTTGGGTTAAGATTGAGTCCTTGTTCTTTGCATAAATGTAGCAATTGTTCGTGATTGTAGTTTCAAGAAAAAGATTGAGCCCTTCTTCTTTGCATAATGCCATTGGGATCATCATCCCAAACCTAATCCATATTCATCTGCATTCTAACTTTCGCGTCTCCAGTTCATAAGGTACGGTACTACTAGGAACCACAGCAATGACTATGCCTCCTCTAGCTAGCATTGCAGCACACATTTCAGAAAATTAAGGATTTGGTGATTTATTTAGCTAACTGCAAACCGAGATGATACTGCAAACCGAGATTTTTTTCCGATAAAAGCTAGTAGCTGACATGTCTTCCCCATCGAACATCATCCAACTAGCTACTTCTACTGATCGACAGTTCGTTGACGCAACTGAAACGAGAAGGCAGAGCACCAATCACATAGCGCAGACCGAATCACCGGATCGATCCACACAAAGGGGTTGAAGAGGTCTTTACCTGCGTGGTCACCGGATCGAGCTTTTCTTCCGGAGGAGCTGCGTGCGCTTCCGCCACCGGAATCTTCTCCTCTTCACCGCTGCTTCCGCGGGCACCTCCACCGTTTCCGACATCTCTCCGCGGCTGGGCGATGGGGAGGACGCCGAGCCCTAGCTGGCGCTGCTAGATACGCTCGTGGCTTTCCGGGGACGGCGGAGGAGTCGAGCGGCGGCCGAACGGCCGGGACCTGGCAGCGGCGATCTATTATGTTGTGTTCGCGAGATGGACACGGACCAATAGCCGCCGGACAAGTAAACGTTTTCCGTCAGGTCCGCCAAAATATTGCGGCCCATCCGCCTGTCCATTTTGGGCTCTGGAGCGGCGCGGACCCAACGGACAAGCGGACGCCGTGTCCGCCTGCATCCTGATTCAACCCGCTCAGCGAAACCTCGAAGGCGACGTCGGCGATGACGTCCGCTGTGTTCTTGGGCGAGAAGCCCAGCGCAACGCCCATCCGCACGACGCACTCCAGCTCCGCGTTGAACATGTTGTTGAACAGCCCGTTCGTGCCGACCACCACGATGTCTCCCTCCCTCACCGGCGTCTCGCCCACCTCCGTCTCGGTGACACTCCAACCTCCCTTAGCGGCGAGCTTGAATGGGCAGCTGGAGCGGCCGCTGTACTGCGGCTGCGAGCGGTGCACGACCGAGCTGCCCCGGAGCACGGCGAAGCCGCTGTAGCCCAGGTTGGCCCACCGGAGCTTGTCGCCGACGAGGGAGATGACCACAGCCGTGGAGCCCCCGGGCGTGCGCGACCTAACCGTTTCGTCGTACGCGTGCACGGGCTGCCGACGCCGTCCGAAGGCGCCCGGGTCGACGCCTATCACCCTGTAGCTGCCAGCTGCCAACGTCGTCCGCCACGCCGATGACGCCAAGGTTGGCAACTCCGAAATGCGCTTCGTGGTCGCTGTGTGGCTCCGGCACGTAGCACGAGTGCACGATGCCCATTCCATCCTGAGAGCCCTCCTTGACGCGTCGTCCTCGGGGACATCTCGAATAGGGTCCTCCGTGCGGTGGTGGTGTCGGTCCTCCGAAATAGGCGGCGGTAGAACGGAGGCCACGAAGCCGTCGAGTTCTTTGGCCTCGGTAGAAGGCGAGACAACTCTGTAGCCGAGGCGGAACACGGCGCGGAGGGCGTTGGGGATTGGCCTGTCGATCTCGCTCAGGATTTGCTGGATTTCCTGTAACACGTCCATGGCGCGAACCTTTATCCTCGTCGTCATGATCGCTGGAGTCCTCCACGGACGAGCTAGGCCGGGCCAATCCTCCACGAATGTGCATACAAACTGTTCGACAGAATGTCTATCCTATATTTTATCCACATGGATGAATAAATCAGAAGAAAAAAATTATAAGGTGCATTTTGTAAAAAACCAAACTGACACGTCAACGACTTAATGTCCGTCTTGACGGAGTGACCAACATTTTGGTAATCTACAACTTCGTGACCACGTTTTGAGTTTTTACAACTTGGTGACCAATGCTTACATTTCGTGCAAATTGGTGACCTCTCGTACGTTTCACTCTTTGATTATTATAGCTATATTGGAAGAGAAGTTTACTGGTAGCACCGGATATAGTTTTCTTTTTTCTTATTCTTTCCTCTAGGGAGTCTGGTTTAAGAATTTTTGCCACTGTAAGGGATTTGTTCTTGGTTTGTGATGGGTACGTAGCTAGAAACCTATTTGCACTGCTGTAACCTTGTTAAGCGGAACGTTGAAAAACCAATAAACTATTGCTAAGAGAAGAATGTTAACCCTAGCACAAATGTAAAAGCAAAACAGTACATTCTTGTGAAGCTACATTAATCCTCATCCACTTTTGTCACTCACGTTTTTTTTGGTGTTGCAGCATAGTCGTAGTCTCATAGAGGCATATGCATCTGCACTGGTTGGATGATCAGACAGCCTGTGCCCCATTCGAGGCACGCATCAGCACGCCGGCGTGTGTGAGCAGCGCCCACAGGTGCGTGATGAACTCTCCTCTCGCCAGGGCCTCCAGGTGCGCCTGGGCCTGGGAGTCGCCACACGGCGCGATGTAGAGCATCATCTCCGCCCAGAAATCCGAGAGCACTTTCCACTGAAGCGACCTGTCTCGGATGTCCGCCGTTAGCTTCCTCGCAAGCCGAGCGCCCAGCAAGACGAGACTTGCATCCTTGCTGTCGGTCTCGCTGATGCTTAGCCTCATAAGTTTCTCACACTTTGTGTCCATCGTCATGGCGTCTCTAAGCAAGTCGCGTGCATCTTCGATGGATTTATCGAGCATGGATGCTGAGTCAAAGCTGCTACCAGGCAAGAGGTCTGGCGCAAAAGCGACGAGGTATGCACAGTGTCTTGACAAGCTGGAGGCTGTGTCGACTGCACTGCTATCACTGGCGGAGAGAGCAGGAATTTGCTTGTCACCTTTGGCTAGTGCAGCATCAAGCTGGTGCTTGCAAATGGTTGTAGCGATGTGCCATACCAGTATGGTGTGGGTCACCATCTCGTCACCAGCGCCGCACGCCCATGATAGCCGCGCATGGACGCCATTGTCTTGCAGCGACCTTACCCCGTTCGTCAAGTGGCCATTGCTTCTCTTGAGGGAATCAATGACTTCTTTCTTCACTTGTGTGGACAACTTGACAAGCTTTCCTCTCTTGCGCCCCTTCTTGGCCTTGTAAATTAGGCAGAGTGTGCCATAGTAAATACACTTGCTAATGCGACGCGTGGCGTTGTAATCTTGGAGGAGCGAGTACTGCCCAAGCTTGTTGTCCCATGGCCGGAGCCTCCTCAACCTCAGAAGAAGGCTGATGATTGTGGGGAAACAACCCCTCTTTTGCAGGGCAGGCTTCGTGACATAGCATCCGATCAACGCCACCTTGAACCAACCCTGAGGCCATGTGAAGGTATAACTGGAATATCTCCAAGAATGTAACCACGGCCATCAAGAGGAGAGTGGTCATGAGAGAGGTGTCGCCGGTGTTGCTAGGTTTTTTGTGCTTCTTGAAGAGCTGGTAGGTGAGCCAGGAGCAGAGAATGACCATGACGACGGGAAGGCAAACCGCGAAGTAGCGGGCCTTGCGGTAGAGGTAAGGGTACCTTGTGTAGTACAAGTCATACACAAAACCAAGCTCTACCTCAATGACCCTGAATGCCCGCTCATAAGGCTCGTCCCCTTCGAGCAGTCCTCCGAACACAAAGTCATGGGTCTTGTGAAGCCCTGCTTCGTGGAGCTTACAGCCGGCGAACCTTCGGTTGAGCATCTTGGACAGTGCCATGGAGAGGCACACGTCCTTAAGCAGCAGGCCCCTCTCGGAGTGCAGCAAGCTCCCTTTGCAACGCCAGACCCGCTCCACAGTGATGATGTTCAGTTCTTATATTTCGACAAAAGCATCCTTGTTCCTTGATGACAAACACCATGATATTCCAAAAAGAAAACCCTTGTTCCTTGATACAGGTTTATGTCGCTTCACATACTCTTTTGGTGTATCCTCACCAGCGACGACATACCGGTAGCCTTCCATGGTTAAGGGCTCGAAGCTCTCATTACCAGGCAATTCGTGCTCGTGCTCCATGTACTCGACGATTGCCTTCACGCTCTTGGAGAGCAGGTTGGACTTGCTCGCCATCCTCATGGACTTGATCCGCACGCATGACTGGAGGACATTGACGAGCAAGATGCCCCAGAGCGGCTTCTGGTATTCCGGCACCGCCCGACCTTAGACTGCAACGATGTAAATCACAAATCCTCCCTTGAGGAGGTGCTTCACCTGGAAGCTCTTCCAGTTATCGACGTCGTTGAGGTTGGACGCCATGAGTTCGTCGGTGCCACCGAGAAGCATGAGTAGGCACACCGCCCACACGGGGAACTCGACGAAGTAATGGTAGTGGTGGGAAGCTTGCATAAGCCCGAGGGTGTAGCTCACGAGTGTGTAGGAGAGCGTGTAGGCTCCCAATACGACGACGTGGAGGGTCTTGTGGCTTGACCCCGACGTAGGAAGCTCGACACATGTAGCAGGAACATGGCCAGCACACTGAATACGACGAGAGCTGTTATGGGCACTAACTCATCGCCATACTCTGTTCGACGGCGGAAAGGGTTTGGATGGTGGATCAACATTGGGTCGTGTGATTCGGGTGGGGAGCTGTAGGTGGCATCCATGGTTTCTTCACACTAGCCCTGTGAACCCTTTTCTTTTTTGCGACGAACTAGCTGTATGATCCGAGTAAGTGTTGCCTTCTAAGTTTCTCTCCTTGCTGCGTTCTTATAGCCCTCAAAGACGAAGCTGCTTAAAACGAAGTGATGTGCTCTGCCTGCTGCACTAGTTCGATCCGCGGGATAAGCCCGGCCCGTCATCTCCATCCTGATTTGTTTATAGTATCAATCAGAGAGTAAACGGGCTACAGACCAACTGGTCTAGTGGCCAGTGGCATCAGTAAAATACAGTGCACAAGTGGCAATTAGTACTTTAAGTAGCTTCTCTCAAAACAAAACAAAAAGTACTGTACGCAGTTGAACGGTTTATCTACTCTCTCCGTTTCATAATATAAGATGTTCTAGACCTTTTACATATTCACATGTTTTTTTTAGATTGAAGGAGCTCATCGCCCCCGATTTCATTTCATCGAAACGAAACCGATAATACAGGATCTGTTTTACATATTCACATGTATAAACATGTGTCTATACGTTTTACTATGTATGTACACTTCTTTTATTCGAATCTATACAACATTTAAAACAACTACAACATTTGATATTATGAAACGGAGTGCACTTCTAGACGTCTCTCCCTGTAGTTTGGTGCTCGTTCAAAGATGTGGTCACGCTCCCGATCTCAACTCGATTCGGTACGGACTTTAGCAGGGTACAAGAATCTAAGGGGTTTGAGGAAGAGAAGCAATGGGGATCGAGATAGAGCTGCCCCGCAAGTTTAGGTTCTAGTTATCCACAAATTTAGCAGGGTACAATAATTGCCATGCTGGAGCTCATATATGATCAATAAAAGTACACCTATATTTTTGAGTGTATGGAGTATATATCTGATCATCTTAATCATAGAGCTTTCTAACTTTCCTTAAGTGGTTGTTGAATCCAGATTATTAACGGACCACGACACATATAGTTATTCCCATGCGTCCTCCTAATAGCAATTGTCGGTAGTTCATTAACTAAATGTTCTAATGTAATATGAGTGAAACTATTGTCTAGCATGAGTCATTAATATGTTATTTGCACAAGTGATATTCCTTTTAGCCCGGCATACATATTCATAGCGCCATCAATATAGGCATTTGGTAATTTATGAGAGACCTTATTATAAGTCTCTTAGCCGTTGGGTTGGTATACATTAATTATTATTTGGACCACAACATCGAAATTTCCAAAACTGTACATCTGATGTAAACATACCACAGTTTGAAGTATAATTTTACTGGACTAGCATCACACAATTTACTTGTATGCACTTATCGAGTAGCAATACAAACCATATATACATCCATTCATAAGAAATCTGTGAATGCCATAAGAGCATCCTTTGAGTAACAATTGAGTATCAGGTTGTAATATCAAACTCAAATACTTGTTAGAAGCTCTATCCATAGGAAATTTTTGTGAGTTAACTATCCATAGAAAATGCTGCTATAAAATGTCGTTTAGTTTCTGCATCAAACAATGCCTTCTTTCACTCTTGTCTTGGACTGTATTATTTGTATTGGTTGGCTGCTACTTATGGTGCATATTTCAGTTTGATACTGCATATAAATTTATCACCCATGTGATCTTAGTATTTTTCCCTTACGGTTAGTTCATAATTGTTTTTACTTGGTTATAATATGATGTTGGTTCACTAGATAAGGGTTGCTAATTTGTCATGTAGCAAAGAAAAAATAGTTTAGGATAAATTCTCTTGGTACACTGAAGTATATGCTCCTGCCACCCGAAACTCGTTTGTAAGAGTCAATAATTTTCTAACAAAAATATCACATGTATATCTCGGTATTCCATTAGTGCACACCAAGTTTCACGAAAAAATGACATTTTTATGGCATGTACAAAAACACAACAATATGTCTCATAAAAAGCCTTTAGCGCCGATTTTGTCTTTTACCCTTGAAACAATTGTTGGTTTTCCATGAAATGACTTTTTGATCACAAAGAATATTAAGATGCTTGCGTAAGTTTTTTGTTAGGATTTTTTGTAATTTCAAAAGTTTAAATCAGATTTTGTAAACCAGGAGCATATGATACCGGGTGGCAAACCGATTTGCAATATGTGGGAGAGGAAACAACGAGCGATTCAAAAAACAGTATAGTATGTTGGAAAGAGTCACATGAAGATTGTTTTATAGATATGGATATTGTATTTACAAACAACAAGGTAATCAATTATTCCATGTTCATTTTTCTTGAGATTATGAACTAGGAAGAAATGTTTTCTATAAGAAACCAATTATGTGCAGGCACTAATGAGCTGTTGTACAAATGTGATGCTCAACTTAGAAACTATATCTGAGGCACCATAGGAATAATCACTGGAAATTTTTCAATTCAGTATGAGATTATAGAAGTAGATGTCGACTCAAGTTTTTTGCTTCTTTCCAAACATGAAGATAGAGGTTTTACCTCAAAAAAGATAGATGAAGTTGACTGGTTCATTATGGTTTATTGGTATCCTATTTGTATTTCCTATGCATAACATTATAAAAATATTCCGCGGAGCAAACCAAAATTTGCACTTTCTTCTCCGTCAAATAAGCTTCTCAAAAGCCTATAAGTAATTTAGATAATTTTCTACATCACGGTAACATAGTGTTGTTTTTTGTTGTTTGGTTAGTCATCTTGAGCAAATAAAATATGGTTTCTGTAACAAAGAAATGTGGTTTTACTTGGTGGTATTGCAGGTTATTTTTTGCTAAAATATCTTAATTTGGTGGTATCTTCTTCATTAGTTTTTGTAGTTTAGGACTCTCACTGGGGTGACGAATGCTTATGAACATCAGTAATTTTTGAATTATAGTATATGTTGTCGATAAATTGTTAGTTTTTTCATACCATTTTATGGAGCATGGAATGTTATGTGTCACGGCTCTTTCATATATTACATTATATGATTAGCTATATGTATGTGAAAAAATTCAGGATTCAAATGACTTATATTTTTATTCAAAATGAACTAGAACCAAATATGTGATAGGGAATGTATGTGCGTGCCTAAAATATCACATATTTTACACCAAACGGAAAACATCACGATAAAGTGAATGTATGCACGTGACACAAATAAGATGCCTAATATTTTGCTATCCTACGTTTCAACAAGTATTTCTACTTTTTAACTGAAACTAAGCAAATTTGTCCTGTTACTCCATTCGAAATAACATCTCAGCTTCAACTGAATATTGCTCATGCGAACCATAACTGTTAATCTGGATATGTATTATAAGGGCTGATCAACTTAATGTTAATCTCAGTGATCTAAGGACACATAATAACTCACAACCTATACTTATTTTATTGCAACTGTGTAGTACCATGTGCAATATGATCATTAATGATCGTTTGCAAATTACATAATCAGCGACCTGTGATATTTTGTTTAGCATAACTAAATTTTAACCTCAGGTCATCTAAACTAACTAATTAATCACGGCAAGAATGTTGTACTGAGGTGGTATCATGAAAAAAAAATAACACATATGGTTATTGATACAGTGGTTTCGTAAGTGATATAATCATCCACATAAGATAATTATTTAGCACATCTGGCTATAGAATCACATTGTTTCCTATCGTAGAACATGAATACACATGAAAATAAGGATTGTACTTCAGTCATTCTCGACGCTGTAAAAATGTTGCCCAAACATTTACGAGGGCCCCATGCTAGACGAATACAACTTGCTGCAAACAACGAGTATAGCATGAACTCCACACGATGGCTAGTCCATAGACGGCCGCTCCAGTTCGAGATGTTTGGTTTCAACGGTTTGAGCGAAACCGTTATGGACACCTCTAGTTAATTACAGCCGCAGACGACGACTTAACCCTTATGGCCTGGCCCCTCAACTCATTTAGGGCTCATTTGGTCGTAGGGTATAAAACACCCAGGGAAGAAATGGCACCTCGGGAATTTTCAACTGCACATGCGTTCCCCTCCCCGTGGGGGGAAAATATGTCCGTTCCCTGTTGCCATTTGGTGGCACGGGCCACGGGGGAAGGAACGGTCAGCCACGAAGGTACGACCTGTTGTTGTTGCTTCCGACCATATTGATTGCTACGTGTATACTGCATGGACGTTCATGCTAAATCAAAAAAGAGTAGCTAGTGGTATCGTGTAGTGTATGCATAAAACTATATTAGCCGCACATCCAGGCGTACAGCAGGGAGTTCTGAATCTTCTATAAAGTTAACAGATGCATAAATTTCATATATAATCGATTGACAAATCTAGAGTAAATATTAATTCTACAAATCTAGGCGTGATGATCCGTGCCAGTTCACCATTGCCGCTCCTAGAACTTTTACCATCGCCTTGTTGGGAACATCTCCATGTGCTTCTTTCCATGTTCTTCTACTCGTCCCCTGGTGGACCACAAATATTCAGAATATACTTCTGTTAAAATAACGAGCAAACCAAATATGCAGCTAGCAACTACCATTATTCTTGCAGTGTAAAATCAACAATCTCAAATTGTCCAGATAGAAATTATACATATGAGCAATTTACTGCATTAATATATCTGCAGGTTGCCCCGAAAATCAAGAAGAAAGTAGACAAATAAACCAAGAAGAAAGGGAGCACATGCAGCGCGATGCCACACCTAGCTAAAAAGATGCTACTGCATTCTGGGTGCTGATTGAGATAAGAGTGGAAGTACATATCTACAAGGACAAGGACCAGGCAAATATATATTTACACGCATGGTTCAGTTGCGCACCAACAACAAATCAACATGGTTCAGATGTACAACTATATGAATTCACAGAAACTATTTCTCCATGGCAGCAAACTAAGAATGAATATAGAAGCAAACTAAGAATTATTTCTTAATGTCATTAGCTAGGTAATGTCAACCATTTTCATAATCATCTTAGTTGCAAAAAGTAGTGAATCACCAAAAGGGAAGCATTCTTGTAATTACAATACAAAAACACCTCAACAGGGACTTCGACAAAATATAACATGTGCACAAGTACTAACAACCCAAATTTTCAAAGGAAGCAGATATGTTTGAATCCTACAAACTGAACAGATCAAGTCACAATGCTAAAACTTCCCTTTTTCTCCAGTAGGTAGTGCAGGCACAAGAAAAAGATTATGGTCTCCACTAGATAGTGCAGGCACAAGAAACAGATCGAGCCCTCGCCCCGATCTCGCGCGGCGGCTACTTCCTGCTTGCGGTCGCGCCCTGCTGCCTGCTTGCCGCCGCATGGAGCCCAGCAAATCCAGATTGTTCTTGTTGCGGCAACCTGCAAATTCGTCATTTTTTTTGTCAAATTAAATGAAAGTAATATCTTGTCAACAGGCAATATCTTGTCAACTGGGAGCGTGTTCTGCAAAGGTCAATTGGTTTTCGAATTTATAGCAACAAATATTGCCGCACAGCCTAGGCTAGCAGAATTAACATCCATGTCGTCAGATAGTATGCCTCTAGCAGAATTAACATCGATGTAAGAAATCAGTTAAACTAGCAATTGTACAGATTGTAGCAGTTCCCAGAGCAGGCAGGAAATTCATTATCTACCATATTCATGCAATCTTGTGGAGTCAATTGTCTCAGTGCTAATACCGGTACATCAGCTAGATATACAGAGGTGTACAAATACAAGAGAAACTGCCGTGATCATTTGGATGGTGTCATGGTGATGACGTTTCTCATCAGGGCGTGCCCGGAAGAAATGCAGTAGGTGCACATGATCAAACTGTATACATTTCATAGGAAAAGTCCACACTACTCTCCTTCGTTAATGTCATAGGAGAAAATCCCACGTCTAAACGTACGGGGCTAATTAAAACATCTTTTACTGCTACAAAAATGGGTTCTATACAATTTTCCGGGCGATGGAGATACTTTTAAGTCTCGACCGATTTCTATACGAAAATATAAATTTAGATTAGTGATAAGCGCAACTTGCGCCGGCTAAAAAAAAGGTGGGTCTAGACGGGTCAAGCTACCTCTTGTTACATGTCTCATGAGCCGTCTGAATAAAAGCGGATATAGATGGCTTAATTTTATTTTATTTGGTAAAACCATACAAATGACTTCACGATCTTCTTAAACATGTATGTTTTGATGTCTAGGAATGGACATCTACTATGTACATAAGGGCAAGGACGTCATGTCGTCGTCTCACTCGCCTTCCCCATCGACAATCACCAAATCGTCTCGCTCCCCGAACAACACCATGAAACTGTGGAACACATCGGTGGATGATATGGGCAGCCGCAACCCTGCGCCGATGATCTCCGTTGCACCACTTGGGCCAACAATGGTCGGTAGTATAACGATGGCATGTGAGAGGTGGAGCGGTGTAGGTTGGCGGCGATAGTGTGCGAGAAAGAGGAGGGGATTACGGGTTGATATCCCACTTTTTGAGGAGTAAACTACATGTCGTTGCCAAATCAAAGAACATGAAGAACAACCGAACACACACGAGTGAGAGAGATGAACGCAGAGGATCTGCTACGCTCTCAACTTGTGACTATTCTTCATTAGTGTAGATGGACTCTAAAGATCCACCGAAATAGCTAACTTAAAATAATATAAGCCATGCACACCCATGCTGACCAGCCATGCCATCCATGAAGCTCGACGTACATGATCCACTAACTTCACCATGATAAGATCGCACCATGCCATCCCACTATTTCAGGTAGAGCTGAGGAGCTATATTCTACCGCTAAGGGCGTCTCACGCCCTCAACGATTTCAGCCTTCCGATCATGCTATCTGATTGTTTTTTACCGTCGGATGTCCATCAGATCACGACCTGGTCCAGTTGTCCCTGTCAGAAGCTACGCTGCCAATGGAATAGAGCTTCTGTGGTGACCTAGGCCCCGAAAAGCTCATCAATTGCTTGTGCAGAGTGCCTAAAAGCAGGTGCTTAATGAGAGAGAGAGCGCTAAGCACCTGCCTTAGCATTATGCTCTGCATTGCTAGCAGCTCTATCTGGGATTCTGGGTGCTTCGGTCGTGCATTTTCGTACGTAAGAACAAGCAGTTAATTTGTTAGCAGCAAAGAGGCATCGATGCCAAACCTGGAACCCCTCGCGTTCCGCAAGCACCCAGGGTTTCTGATGTGGGCAAAAGAGTCCGGTTTTTTCCTTAAGTACTCAGGCTAAGCACCTGCATTGTACATGCTCTTTTGGAACGCCCTACCTGCGACCGAACGGGACACCGCTGTAAGATGTTTGAGTCATTGCAAGGAGGACTTTTGTTTAGTGGAACCCTTGTTATTGCATCAGTTGTCATAACTTTTATGGTCCAGTTATATAGTCACTCCATCTTAAAACATTTCTTTAAACAGCTTTTTTACAAGATATTCAATCATTTACTGTAATACATGATATAACAGAAGTTCTACTCCAGAATTAACTTTCTTGTGCGAAGTAGAGCTGCCTTTGCTACCTGCTCGCTTGATTTTGTTCTGTTTTTAGTTGCACATCTCGTTCTATCATTTGAATTTTCCACTTTCACTTGTCTGACGCATTCTCTAAAATAAAACTTTTACTCCTTTTACTGGAAAAGGTCTTCTGGCTAATCCACTTCACTTCAATGTTTATTTTTCATGAAATTGATCCCAAGGTAGAAAATGATGCTTTCTCCAATGACCGAATGGAAGGATTTATTTCTGAATTGACAAATGCAATTCCAGGAGTCGATGAAGAGTTTTGCTGAAATGCTGAAGTAATTACAGCCTCCAGTTTGGGGTTCACTTTATTCCCTTCGCAAAATAAGTTTCTTATTCAGACCACTTCTCAATTTCCGGCAATCATCGGTGTCGAACTTTTTTCTCTTATTGCAGGTTAGTTCAAACAATGGATTACTGGTTGTAGTTTTTTATACTGCTCCTACAGGTTTACCATTGTTGCAGTTCCCTGCAGCACTAGAGAGGGTCTTGAGAAAATGATGAAATATATTTTTCGATAAAGGGATTTTATTACTTAAAAGGTTTATGCATAACTAGGATGCACACAACCAAAGTTCACCAGTTCACCAGTACCCAAGACAGAAATTAAAAAAGGCAAATTACATATCATGATGAGAAATTGTAAAGACGCCTATGATGATGGTAGGTCTATCCGGAGACTATGTGGTCATCCATGCTGGGAGAATAACTCCCTCGCCGCAGCCTCCAAACGCGACGCCACCTCCAAAAACAAGTCTCGGTGCTCCACACGTTGCAGGGCCGACCATGCTCGTAACGTTGCTGTGCACCGATAGATAACCTGCATAACAGAAGCATTTTTATCGTTAAAAACCTTGTCACTTCTAGATAGCCAGAGCGACCAAATAACGGCAATCGCTCCCACCTGGCTAAAGAGTTTAAACCATGTTTTCTTTAATCTCATAAATTTGAACTTACTGGAAAACTATGATTGTTGTCGTATCGTCCTCACATGTGTGCCCATTGTTGTGTTGTTATCCCGCTGATGTTAATGAGGTGTCTGGGAGTAAGTAACATATTGTGTATGTTCATTCCTTTTTTGAAACGAGCAAAAACCTTTGCCGCAACCACCATCTTCCACTTGTCACTCCAGCTGAATCACAACTCCAAAGACGAAGCCCCCAGTACCAAAATGTTAGAGCAAGACATTGAAAATTGCTACACATACCGAGTTCATCTTCATAACTGTATTGATTATTTTGACCTTCCTTTTCGTGTATCAGAATAAGTACATCATCTGGTATCAGAGCACCAAGTTGCTCACGGCATGGCAGAGGAGATGGCCGGCGCGTCATCACCGAGGAGGAGCTACTGGAGGTTGTCTAGCGATTTCATGCTGGAGGAGGAAGGCTACGGCGCCAAGCTTTTTCACACCTACTGTAAAGTTGGAGAGAGAGCTTGTGCAACGACAATCGACCACGACTGTGCGATCAACGCGGTCAGCGTCGACATGGTGGAGAAGCTGGAGCTGTCGACGACACCACATCCACGACCCTACTTATTGAGGCGGTGCCACGACAAGCTCGAAATCACACAGCAAACTACGGTACAGTTTTCGGTTGGCAATTTTTCTGGTGAAATTTGTTGTGATGTGATACCGGTGGCGATGGGTTCCTGCCATTTGCTACTGGGAGAACCATGGTATGAGGAGAACGGTGCAACATACAGCTGTCTCGGCAACACATGCAGTATCAAAAGGGATAAGCTGTACGTTCTCATGTCAGTGGAGAAGAAGCCATTTAAAATCTGGGTGAAAGATAGGCTGCAAAAGCTGAAAGATCAAATAGAAGCAGAGAAAAAAGAGGCCGATGTTGCTGCACCTTTTTCTACACTAGTTCCATCCATAGATGTAAACATTGCTGAAGATAGTGACTCGAAACCGAGGACGGTTTCCTATGAAGGCCGGGAGGACCCACGACGAGCAGGGGGAAGAGGGCAGTTTCTTTAGGTAAAATGGGGAACAAATTACTTTGCAACTACTAACACGGTTTCGGTCTAATACGTATTTTCTCCTTTTAGTCAATTCACGGATGAAATGTGGTCGGGTACATCAGATGGACCCGATGAAGCCGCGTTGGACACTCTTTTGAAAGAGCCTGCCCCCGAAAAGAAAAAATTCACGGCTTGGTTCAGGGAAAAGGTAATTTCAAACCTGTCCCTTCTACCTTGCAATCCGTGGCTTGTCCCTCTTACTAATGCACAAAACAATTTGTACTTGTAGGGAGCTGATCCAACGTTGTGATGTCAGATGAGTTGAGATGTGTCTCCCAAGGTTGTAACCGTAGAGTCGAGAAGTATGAGAAGTATGATGTGAATGGGTACCGCTTCCATACAGAGCATCACCAGAACAGTCGGCCTAATGCAAAGACTATAAATACCGGGGTCTTCACCAAAGGAGCCGGTAATTATGATTACTACGGAAGGTTACAGAACGTATACGAGCTGACGTTCAATAACAAGAACATAGAACTCAAGCTTGTTGTGTTCAAATGCCACTGGTTCGACCCTGAGCATGGAACCAAAAGTACCCCTTCCATTGGGTTAGTTGAAGTTAAGCCTTCAACCACCTACCATGGATCCGATGTCTTTGTTGTGGCTCACCAAGCCTTTCAAGTTTATTATTTGCCCTACCCATGCAAGAAAGAGGGACTCATTGGTTGGGAAGTCGTGTTCCATGTATCGCCACGTGGTAAGCTATCCATGCCCTCCGAAGACGATTACAACAACATTGACCCTAAAACATACGAGGGGATTTTCTATCAAGAGGAACAAACCTTTGGGGACTTTGGCATACAAGGTCTTGAGGACCGCGAGGACAATGCACAAACAGGTGGTGACGTAGTGGTGAATCTAAAGGATATAGATATGCTCAACAAGTTACAAAGTGATAGTGATGACGATGATGAGCCTCCATCGTGCGAGGAGGTTCCAATATACAACACTCGTGATAGTGATGTTGATAGTGATGATGAGAACCCAGGACTTAACTATGAGAGTGATGATTAGGGGTGAGGGTCTTTTATGTCCTTTTGCGTAGTATTTACTTTTCAACATGCTTAGTCTTTCAACATGCTTAGTCTTTCAACATGCTTATTAATTGCATTACGTCTTCATGCTTCTTAATTGGATCATGTCTTTTATGCTTAAAAGTTTACCCTTTCTCAATGCAGGTGATTGACCAAGATGAGCCAAGGCAAGGAATCATCGGCCTCCTTGCTGAAGAAGATACGCCAGAAGAAAGTTACTAAAAGTGGAAGAGAACTTATTCCGAACCCGCGTTACCTGTCTGACAGTGGTGAGAGTAGAGGTGATGCAATTCTTAATTGGATCATGTCTTTATGCTTAATTGTTCACCCTTTCTCAATGCAGGTGAGGGTGGAGATGCTGGAGGAGGGGGAGGTGCCGATGCTCCACTTCCTCCGAGGGGACGAGGTGCAGGACGAGGGCGAGGTTGAGGACGAGCACGAGGTGAGGGAGGACGAGGACGAGCTGCAGGACGAGGGCGAGGTGGGGGCGACGTGTCTTCGGACATACCCTCTGCTTATGTCGACGAGGGTTCGGAGGAGACGGGCCCCTCCATGGACGTGGGGGCGGGGCCCTCCACGGACTTGGGGGCGGGGCCCTCCGCGCCGTCGAAGAAGCCAAAGATTCGAGGGGAATCCCAGGTCCCTGATGAGTCAAAGGAACCTGCTACCGAGGAGGAGAAGATCCTCATTACGCCTAATGGGAAAGAGTAAGTGACTGTATATATACTAATTTTGAACATGGCAACTTCATTGTGGTCAGGACAATTTGACATGTACTAATGTTTAATTATTGTGCAGCAACTGGACACATCCTGTGGGAGCCCGTGTGCCTAACTGCTTGATTGGAGCTTTGATTAGGAAGTTTTGGCGGGACTTGTACAGTATCGTCCCCAACGGCGCGAAGAAGCTAGCCACCCATCGGGTAGACTATCAGGCCGCCCATCATGCGAGCGGCGGGAAATGTTCTGACGCCGTGATCAACAAGTTTTGGGTAAGTTGAACTTTTTGAATTTCGTTCATACTTGATGCCCCCACCATGCTCTCACAATTTGTTTTTTGTGCATGATTAAAGAAATTCTATAGGGTACTTCCTGAGCATCGGGGCATCGCGGACAAGACTTTGGAGGGGGCTTGCAAGAAGTTGACACGTCAGCAGTTCTACAATGTAAAGCATACCTCCGTCAATCATTTCAGTACTGAGACGTTAGGCAAGACGGCGGTGAAGCATGATATTGTGGAGAGCCCATTTGAGATGACCATAGATGAATACATGGCGGTAAGTAGTTTGTTAATGAGATTACATGTTGCTGCTAAGTTGCAATTGGATTATCCGTTCTTCACATGAGTATTGTTTTTTCAGTTTAAGCCCGCATGGGCCTATGGTAAGGATGACGCGTGGGAGGCGTTGGTGTCGAGGTGGGTTGGGCTGGACCCCGAGTTCAAGTCCTTGAGCGAGCGGAACAAGTTAAACCGCGGGAGCGGGGGGACACATTGTGCGGGAGCCCGCAACCACGAGCGCTTCAAGGAAATGCTGGTATATATATACATGAAACAACCTTCATTTATTTCCCCTCATGTTCCTACTTGATATGCATGACACTTCTTTGGCATTGCAGGAGGCCGATCTCGGGGAGCCTGTTACGGACATGCAAACATGGGAGAAGATGAAGCAGAGGAAGCCTGATTTTTCTGAGCCTCAGCCCTCGCCGGCCAATTACTTCGGCAATGCCCAGGAGGACCTCAAGCTGTACGTCGACACGTTCAAGGATATAAATCCGGAGGTGGACAACCCTCTTGAGCATCCCACCGATGAGAGAGCGATGGTCATTGCCGGGAACGGTTGGGAGCATGGCCGTCCTATGTGTCTTAGTGCGGTACTCACGCGTACTCCTGAGTTGGGCCTCTCGCGTGTCAAGTCTACCCTCACCGCCGACGACCCTCCCGTCCTGCCTCGTCGGCCTTCTCGAGCTCGTCCCGATGTAAGTTTTTCTCAATTTCATTCTCTTTCCGACATTCGTTCCTAGCTAAGTGGCTAAGTTGACGAGATTCGTTCCCTTTTAACACCGTAGGTTGATTTCGAGGCGGCCTTCGATACCGCTTACGCGGACTATGAGAGTGAGTATCGCTTGTGGCTACAGAGGAGCCAGGAGTATGAGGAGTGGAATGAGTTGAAGGATGCCGTAAGTTTCAACTTTTATATTTGCAAAATATGACAAGTCCCATTTCCTCTAGTTTGAACCTTCTTTTTCTACAACTCCTGGCATCTAAACTATCTTGTAGTCTACCGAGAAGTTTTTTTGCCACTGGAGAGCGGGAGGCGCTGCCTACGCGTCCACCTAGGCCGGGGATCCGCCCGTCGGCCCAACGAGGGAGTCGGTCGCTCGCACATACAAGCCAGCGACTCCGGTAAGTTATTTTCCAAACAAGTTGTTACCGCCATGCTGTGCCTTCCAAGTTGCTAACTTGGACTCAAACATGTAGGGATCGAGAGGCTCGAGGAATGCACCCTTTGATCGTGCTTTTGCCTCGCCGACTTCGACGCGCGCGCTCGTGGAGCATGGCACTGGTGGTGCCTCGCCGGGTTCGTCGCGTGAGACCACACCGTCCCGTGCCTCGCCGGATTCCTTGTGTGGTTCGACTGGCCCACGCGGTCGGTCGCCTATTATCACGCGGTCAGACATGGGTGGCTCGACCTCTCACGAGATGTAGGATTAGTTCGGGTGTTCCGGGTGTGAATTCGAACTATGTTTGTGCCATTTGGAGTTTGTATGAATGCTTGTATGAATTCGAATCATGTTTGTGTCATTTGGATATCTGTGATGTTTTATGTGATGTTTCTGTGATGTTTTATAATTTGTGTAATTTTAATTGTATTTAAAATGTGCCAGAAACCAGCAGCAACAAGCAGCTAAAACTGGAAATTATGGTCAAGGCTACGCCGACGGCTAGGGCAACTCCCAGCGCACAGGATGATAACACGTCGGCTAAAAAGGACCAAATGGTCAAGGCTACGCCGACGGCACGCGCATCCCAGGCGCACCAGATCGTTCCACGTGGCACGCTAGGCCGACGGGATTGCCGTCGGCGTATGGGTGAAGCAGACGGAGACGGACGGCTCCTGTTTTGTGGGTCCCACTGCAGCGTCGCCGACGGTTACGTATACGCCGACGGTCATTAGTCTACGCCGACGGCGATACGCCGACGGCCTACGCCGACGGCTTCCGGCCGTCGGCGTATCGTGGGTACGGCTTCCGGCCGTCGACTAATGACCGTCGGCGTATACGTAACCGTCGGCGTATCGTGGGTTTCCCGTAGTGATTGTCCTCTCTAAGCTGCCTCATGTGATGCATGGAGATGGAGAGATTCCCTGCCCGTCCCCGGAAGCCCCGGGCGTCAACTCAAACGAAGCCAAGCCTACTGGCATCGTTAAAACAAGAGTGCCCAAGTGGCTGCTGCCCGGCTGTACTGCATTTTTATTCCCAGAATAAAGCTTATTTTTGGAGACCGTCAGCGCCTCACACGACGACTTCGAGTCATGTGAACAACTGGCCTGTTTTTTTTTTTTGATTTTTTATACTTGTATTCATACTAAAAGGAAACCAGTACATAGCCAGATACAAGCACAGAAAAAACAGAGAAGATACAGAGAACACCACTGCTGTCGCACTCCATCTTCTACCTCGAGCTCACCCAGCGCGTGAGGCCTCCACCGTCGGAGACGACGAAGGGAACCACCGCCAGGAGCACTCACCCAGGAAGCGGAAGAACTCCTTGCTCGAAAGCGTTGATGAGTCGCAATATCCACCAGCTCCGACGAGCTGGATCTCAAGACGGCGAAGGTCCATCGACCGGGGACACACCCCAAGCTCCCGCCGCCCCGGACCTGGGGCCAGCGCCACTCCACCTCAGAAAAGATGGCCAGATCACCAACCTGCAAACCACAAAACCCCACAGCAGCTGCCTCCACATCCCTCCGCTCCGGCACTCCACCTCCAGGAGCCACCACCCCTCGCCTCCACGGCCGGCCGGGGTAGCCCCGAAGAAACGAGCCGCCAGAGCAAACACACCAAAACAGCAGAACAGATCCACACCTCCCCTGCCACCACGGCCAGCCGGAGATGCTGGAACCCAACCTCCTCCCACACACCTCCTCACCAGCCCAGAGCTGCCGCAGGAGGAGGCAACAGCTCCACGACGACAGGGCCGGAGGAACGGGACCCCAAAACCAGCAACAGCTCCCACGATGACCTTCTCGCTCTCCCCCTCGCCGCCAAGGCCGGCCAAGAGAGCAAGGAGTTCACCGGAGAACCAGAGCTGGAGTTGGTCGCGCTTTATGAGAGAGCCCGTGATGAAGCAACTCTGTTCCTCCTTCCTCCTCGGAAGCAGGTCAAAGAAGTTCAGCAACCTCCGGCGACACTGCGCCAAGGCGTCAGACCAGAAAAGCTCGAAGCGGCTTTATTTGTGGAGATGCTGGTCTCCGGCTCCTCTGCATACCACTGCTCCCGCTGGAGCAGAGCACCAAAGAACGCCCAGACCCAGGTGCACCAGATCCGGCCGAACGGATCCAGCGTCCTACTCCAAAACTCCACTACGGGAAGAAAGCAACACCTAGTACTTTCACTACAGATTCCAGCTCCTCCCCTCCACCAACTCAGGCCAGCAAAGCCGGCGAGAGTGGCTTCGGTTTGGGCTGGAGCAAGAAAGGAAGCTCTCAGCTACTGTAGCAGAGGAGAGAGAAAGAAAGGATAGGAATGAGCCCACAACTGGCCTGTTTGCATCAGTTGGTGTGGTTGATTAGGGAGGAGCCTTATTTTTGGAGACCGTTTACTTCAGCGCGCCTCACACGAGGACTTTGAGTCATGTGGCCAACTGGCCTATTGGCACTGTTAACACTGATGCCCAACTGACATGATGTCAGGAAAGATTCCCAAAACTGACGTATGAATAACTTGCAATGACATTCTAGTTTGAGAAAAAAACTTGAGTTGACAATTTTTTTTTTTTTTGCATTTTTCCCACGTATATTCAACAAAAACCACATACAGAGTACACGGAAAAACAACAAGCATACATTACGTAGAGGAAAACGAAACCAGAAGCATCGAGAACACCGACCACGCCGGCGTCAGAGACGAAGACGACCACCTTCCATCTTGCCGCTGTCAGGGAACACTTTGCCCTATGAGAGACGCTGCCATGCCTGTCCGCCGCGCCGCGGCGGAGCTTGAGTCGATGAACGGCCGGGGCGAGCGCCCCCCTATCCCAGCCACACCACCTTGCCGGAGTCGCCTTCGGAGCCGCCGCCGGAAGAAGTCGAGGATCCCAGCGAGCCCAGGGTTCCGACCGATTCCGCCGCCAGGACGGAGACCGCCACACTGGATCTGGCAGGGGAACGAAGCACGGCGCGGATCCACTGATCCGCGGGTGCCAGGGAAGCAGACACGCCAGCCCGGAGCTCCACCGAGCGCCGCCGCCGGAGAGGACTCGCGCCTGCAACAAAAACCACACCAGCGACACCACCGCCTCCACGGCGCCGCCGGCTGCCCCAAAAGAGCCTCCCTTATCTACACACGTGAAGCGGGGATCCCCCACCCTCCCGCCGCCGAGGCGGCCGCCGGAGGGCGAGGGATCCGGCGGATCGACGGCGAGGAGGTGGATCGACCGGGTGGATCTAAAAATCGCCCTTCCGCTACAGTGAACGGGGAGGGGAGATGACCAGGTTCGTCTGGAAAAACTTGAGTTGACATTTTGACGTAACGAATCTCAACGGTACACATGAACAGAACGAGCGGTACGTCACTATATATGTATTAATCGTAAAGCTCTTTTATGGTAGCTCCGAATGAATATATAGACTGTATATGTACTGATACCCAGCTGCAAGAAGACGTAAAAACAATCGTTTTTTTTTGTAATGGCACTGGGTTGAAAAAACTTATAGTGGCATTCTCACTTAACGTGCTTGATACCCGCAAAAACAAATTTACCCGCAAAAAACGATTTTAATTATTACCATGGGTTTGGTATAGGTCGCAGAATCTTTTTTCTTTTCTTTTAATACTGCGCAAGCAGAAAATATTGAAACCTATAATATTGTGTTATATTGATCTGACTCTTGTCGGGATATATATAGTTCTACAAGCAGAGAGATAAACTTGGTATACAAGCAGTGGCGGAGCCAGGAATTGAGACGAGGGGGGGGGGGAACAGTGGCGGAGCTAGGAAATTATCAAAGGGTGTGCCACCGGCGAATTTTTTTTTGACAACACATGTAATCCACAATTGTACGGAAAGAACAATGTAAATAAGTCGAAGTCTCACAATATTATAGCTCACCAGCTATGTTTGAAGGTAACAAAAGTCCACTTTTTGGAGTGCCTTCAGCTTGCAAATCAACCACAACTGATGGGGATTCAGAAGAAGCAAATTTCTTTGCTTCATATTTGCCGAAAAGCGCCGCAATATGGCCACTGTCTCTCTTCATGTTTATCAAATCTACAACAAAAATAACAACAAAACAGATCAAAACTATTAAACTAGTGTATTGACAGAACAAACATAGCCTAATGCGGTACTGGATGTCTTGGATTGACAGGAAATTTGCTGACTAAAATCGAAACAGAAGCTACTGGCCTATTGCAGTATGAAACAGGGGAAAATAACTGGGAACTGGGAACTACCTACGGAATCGGTGTGCTGCTGCTCGGGTTCGGCTGCTCGGCTGGTCGCCCGACTCCTGGAGCAGTCGACGTCTCGGCGGACGGCGGGGCGGGCCAGCGGCGCCCGGTCTCCGCCTGCAATTTTGAGTTTTGGCTGCGAGCTCTGCTGCTTCCTCTGGATTCTCCAACTCAAATGCCTCAATCTCTTCTACAAGACCTCTCCGTCCATCGCCGGCGCCCGGCGGTAGCGCAGCTCGCGCGAGTCAGGGGCGAACCAGACTGGGGCGAACGGCTGGGGGAGCGCCGGATTGGGGAATCGAGCAGGGGAGGAGCGACGGACTGGGGGGCAACGTTGCGGCGGCGGGTCGAGCAGGGAGCAGGGCGTAGGCGAGGAGCGAGTTGGGGATTGGGGAATAGCAAGCAGGGGCGCGACCTAGCGAGAGGACAGACCAAGCGCAGCGAGGGGAGCGACCGAGCGAGCAGCCGGACCAGGTCGAGACGGACGAGTCGTGCTGGTTCTGCCAGTTTTTTCTTTTTTTTTCTCCTCTCCGTTCACGTATATTCAGTATAGACTACATATAGTCAAAAAATTCACAAAAGTTGAGGGGGGGCGGCCGCCCCACCTCGCCCCCCTGGTGGCGCCGCCCCTGTATACAAGGTCAAGTTCTAGTTAATTTTTAACTCGTACACATATATGTATTCTAACATTCCTTCTTAGTCATACATAGCAGGAGTGCAGCTGACGATTGCGACTGAATGTGAAGTCTTGTGCTTCTGTCGTCTCCTCCTATGCGTCTCTAATGGTTGATGGGTCGGCACCTAGGACGGTGACTGCATCCCCTTTTGGTGCCTTTCTTGTCTCGCCTTTCTTCCCTCCAATGGTCACAGTGGTAGTGTCAGGGACGCAAGTGACAACAGAAATGGTTAGACTGGAGTTGTTTTCTATCCATAGTCCTGGCCATATCCATGGCTAAGTTATTACTATCATGGGCAAAAGTGGCACACAGATGAATTTAACATTGTAAACAAGATTGTGAAAGTGATATTTCAACATTTTTCAAAAAAAAAACTTTGTGTTTTAGTGCCAAAAATGTGATAGTTTGTGAAGGATGTACCACAAATAAAATTGGAAATTGGACTTTTGCAGTTTACGCACACATTATATCATACCGAAGGCACAACTCATAGTAAAATAAATTCTATTTTCAACCTCTAAGATTTATAGTGTAATTCCATTCACTAAATAAGTTTCATGGTATTTATCAAAATTGATTCAAATGTGAACTATAAGTGTGTTAGTTTGGTCCCAATATAGAGACAATCATATAAAATGTAGTATAGCATGATTCTACGCAATAGCACACATAAAAGTTGGAAAATTCACCACATAGTTATGAATGGTCATGCACAAAATTTTAACCTTGTTTTGAGCAAAATACATAACTCAAGAAAAATTGAAATATTGAAAACATGCGGCAAAGATTACTACTTTTTGGTGTACTAGCTTAAAATATCATAAACTTGCAATATTTTTTTGAATGAATGTCTTCACAAAATGGACTTATTACCATATATCCCACCCCGTCCCCAATGCGGAGCAAACCGTAACTTTCTTGTCTGCTCCTCGGCGTCTTCCCTCACCCTAGGTCCACCAAATTTCCGGCTCCAACTCAGAAGGTTCGTCGACGCCGTAGGGTTCGAGCCCTCCTCTCCGCTCCGACGCAGCCGAGATCTACAACGTCCTCAAGGCGTCAAAACACGCCCTCATTGAGCCGCTTGGCGCCGTCCCCACACATCGCGGTAAGATAGTGTCGACTCCCCCAGATAGACTGACTCACACAAGGCAGAGGGCCGTCCAAGAGGAATCTTTGCCGGTACAAGATCCCCTCGCTATCGTAGAAGCCCCCTCCAGCGTTGTTACAAGATAATGTTGGCTCTGTCTGGCTGCATGGTTGTCCCTGTTAGCCCACTGAGACAGACTCGCACAAGACAGAGTTCTCGGGAGGAGTACTCTGCGACGGTACAAGATACCACCGCGTAAGTGCAAGATCACGTCGGCTGGGTGCTAAACTGTTTCTATTCTCTTTAATTATGAAATTATTGTTATATTTAATTATAAACAAATGTTGTTGTTATCTTTAATTTTGATCGTAAATTGTATGAAATAAGAGTTTAATTTAGTCTATTTATGTTATTGTTAGTAGATCATTTTATTTACATTCCTCGATATATACTTTCCCCTTCTCCTCTTTCGCCGGATCTTTGGAGCACGGCTTAGCCCCTGGCCGTCGGGCACCCTCGGGATAAATCACGGCCATGGGGTGGAGCGCCTCCGCTCTCCAACGAAGACTAGCAACAATGCCTTCGCCACTCGGAGGGCACCAGATAGCACGACCGACTCAGCCTAAACCCCCCGGATCGAGTTGCACGAGATGTGCAAGTTGTTCATCGCGAAGAACTGCGTCCACGAAGCGGAGGCGCGGATCTCCCGAAAGCCGCCGCCCGCCCAACTACTTACTTCAATATCTTTTTGTATTTAATTTAAATAGAAATAATTAACTCTTTGACCAAATTTATACACGGCCTTCCTAGAGATGGAGGGACTAAAATTAACAGTACTGGCGGACCGCCGTAGAGCCAATCCACTTTCAGATGTTGGGTTTTGACGGTTTCAGTGAATCTGCTTATGGACACCTCTAGTTTTTTTTAGCCAAATGGACACTAGGGAAGTTTTGGCTCCGGAGCTCATATGAACAAATAGTAAAACACTTCAAAATATACTGAAAACATATACAAATTTTATACATACATGCCAAATTTCATGTCGAAATGACATGTGTGGTGCTCTATGCAAAAAAACAAATTCAGTGCTAGAAAAACTAGATCCCATTTTGTACACTGATTTATCTTTTCCGCACAGCACACCACAAATGCCATGTTACCTCGAAATTGACACGTATGTCAAGAAATCTATAGTATCTAAATGGGAGCAACCCAATAAGGTTATTTCTCTCAACATGCAGGGCGTCCACATCAGCATCCATCCAATTGGTCCACTTCATACTCCTTCCGTTACAGTTTTGCCTCCACCTCATCCACGTCATTTCTTTCAGTTACCATTCCACGTCATTCTGTTTTTGTTATTTGTTTCGTCGCTGGACAACTTCTTCGTAGCATGCAACCCATTTCTTCGTCACAGCCCATCTTATTGTTTCAGCCTACAGGCCCATGCACAACCTACTCCTTCGTCTTCCTTGATACTGGGTTCGTCAACACATCCACTCAGCCTCTTATTAAGATCGCACTAATCCTCTTCCGCTTCTGTTAACGCATGCACTCAGCCTCCACGGTGATCCCTTTTTAATGCTCCGTTCCTAATCCTCACCTTTTTATGTGAATCCTTTGTCACCCCTACGGCCTGGCTCCCCAAGAACACAGTCCTAACGATTCTCCATTATCCATTGCATATGGAGCCATGGAGGTGCGAGTCTAATATCCGTCAGACCTGGTACCATCCACCAATGGCGTCTGGGTGTGGCGCTGCCTTCCTTCTTCAACCCTCTCTCCCCTCATGACTCTCTCTATTGTTGATTAGTTGATTTTCCAAAAAAATATGTTCTCTCCTATTTTGTTTTGCAGGATGGCATGGGTTTTCTCCAGAAGAATGCAAACGGTGCTGCTTTCCAACCCCTGACGACATAGCTCCACAAAGGAAAGCTCTCGCATAAAGTGAATCTCTCCTTTGAATAGCTTATCACAAATGCAAGTGTTTATTTTTTTTGTTGACAATTACATGCAAATTAGTTATCTGTTCACGTCTTCTGCAACACATAATCTAAATCATAGTACAGGTTGTATTTGTGCGCTTTTTTTTCCAAGTGTTCTCACAGGTTTGTGGTCGGGTAGTCCTTGCTGCAACCATCTCTTAATATTGGGAATCCGTTCTATTATCTGTCTTCTCCGCATGTCTCTTAATTACGCCATCCTGCCAGTGACCATCCGTGCAGCCGTGCTTACTGCTACTGCTGCCTTATGCGAGCTCGGCACAGCCAATGACTGTGAGGCACTACATGATGATTTCAATTCAGCCCGTATGATTTCTTCATCCATCTCCATGCAATACTATATGGTAGGTACGACACTGCATGGCAAAAAAGATCCTCAATCATCAACATGTATGTCAAAATTTCCTACCAGTGCCTTCTATTTTTCTGACAAATTATTCAGCATACTGTAAAATAAGGAAATACATGTATTGGTGTGCCTTGCTGCAGGGAGTAACTCATTGATATGTCAAAGTAAACGTTCCAGGTAAGTCTATTAGGTAATTGTTTAACTAATTCATCTGATATTTCAAGTATACGTTCCAGTTCAAGTGTCAAGCCTGATAGGAACTAGATATGCTTCATAAGACCGAGGCTGCAAGTGGAAGGGTCATCGACTGAACGCACGTCAACTATATTGAATTTAGGTGGTACATATCGTAAATGTTCCTTGCTGGAAGCAAAAGGAGCTCAGGTTCCCTTGCTGCAATCATCTTGATGAAGCTTTGATCTTAATGGGAATCAAACTATTTATGTAACAATTCCCAGATTATGTTACAGGTTCTAGATTAATCAATATATTAGAGAGGGATGGGTTTTATATTGAGCATAGACTTTTGACTATCATAATTCTGTAGGCCCCATTATGAATGAGCATATTCTATCCATAGAGAGTATACAAGCTGACTTGGTTCACCACTTCGTTTCAAAGATGGCACATTTTGGTGCCCGTATCACTATCAGAACACCATCGGTATCGATGCTATCAGGCTACCATGATAATACATCTGTTACAAGTACTTGCAACACAAGGCATCATTGACTACTTACGAATTTGTTGTCTCCAATTCCCGCAGCAACGCGCAGGGTATTATCTAGTTATATATATATTCATCACCAATGTTTTTCAAAGTTTTTGGAATTTTTTACTGTTTATACAAAAAAAATATTCTAGCAGGAGCATATGAGCCCGGGTGCTTTTGAAGGCAAATGGATACTTCTATGCCCCCCTATCCATATTAATCGCTAAATTGTATGTATCTTGTACTAAAACAAATCTATATACATCCAATTCTGCGACAATTAAATGGACCCTAAAGAGTAGTTATTTACCGCGGTAGACGAGAACTTGATCGCTGATGGCCCGGCCCGTGAACTCAGTTACGATTTGTTTATACTACTTGAAGAGTATCAGTTTTGCTAAAAAAAAAACTTGAAGAGTATCAATCAAGAGTAAACGGGCTATAGATCTACTAACCGAGTGACCCAGTGGTCTCGATAAAATAGTGCTAAAAAGGAATTAGTAGTACGACTAGTGGCTACCAAAAAAAAAAAATGAGACGCTGCTGGCGTTTTGAACGGTTTATCTAATCCATTTTTGGATGTCGCCGGCCCCTTGTTAGTTTTGTGGAATCGAGGTCGTAGAGATCAGAAGCCTCTAATCTATTGGCCAAGACCAATCATCACTACGCTCCTTGTTAATTTTGTGGAATCGAGGTCGTAGAGTAAAGATCAGAAGCCTCTAATGCGCTGGCATTGGAGTGATCATTCGGATGGTATCATGGTGATGAGGTTTCTCAACGTGGTGGTCTTCTATACAGGGCGTGACCGAAAGAGGTGTACAAAATGCAGTACTTACGTGAACATGATCTAAATTTATGTATTTCATCATATGAAAACCCCGCTTTACTCATGTTTGTTAGTTCCATATGAGAAAAGCCCACATCTAAACGTACAGAGCTAACTAAATATGATTTACGGCTAAAAAATGGTTCTACATTTTTCCGTCTATTGAAATTTTTTCTAAGCCTCGACGATTTCTATAAAAAATACAACTTAAAATTAGTGATAAGTGCAACTTGCGCCTGCTGAAAAAGGTCGGTATAGAACGAAAAAGGATATAGATGGTTTGATTTTATTTTATTTGGAAAATATACAAATGGCCTCACGATCTTTTTAAACATGTATGTTTTCAGGTGTAGGAACATACATAAGGGCAAGGACGTCATCTTCATCGCCTTCCTGTCGATAATCGCTGCCTCGTCTCCGCACCAGGGACAACACCATGAAGCCGTGAAACACCCTGGTGGATGAGATGGGGAGACACCGCCCTGCACCGATGATCTCCCTTACGCCACTTGGGCCGGCTGTGGTTGGTACGTAGCACAGGGCCCGCGCGAGGTGCACTGGTGTAGGCTCACGGTGACCCCATGTGAGGAAGAGGAGGGGATTGCGGGCTGATATACTTTTAGGGGGTAAACTAAATGTCATTGCCGAATCAAAGAACAAGAAAAACAAACGAACACACACGGGTGAGAGATCGAACCCAGAGGATTTGCTCCGCTCTCAACGTGTGATTTTCTTTTTCTTCATTTATTTATATGGCCTCTGAAGATCCACCGCAATAGCTAACTTAAAACGTACAAGGCACGCACACCCATGCTGGCCTCCCATGCCATCCCATGACATTTGACCTGCATGATGATCAACTAACTTCACCACGATCGACCAGATCACGTCGTGCCATCCCACTATTTCAGATTGAGGTGAAGAGCCATATTTTACCACTAAGGACAAAATTCGAACAGGTGTGGTCAAACACACTGCTTGGTCGTTATAAAGTTCGTGAAGGAAAAAAATTGTTCACATAGTTAAAAAAAATATTTCAAAAAATATAAGAATGTCCACTATTTCCAAAAATGTTTGCGGTTTTGAAAAATATTCATAGGTTTTAAAAAAGATGTTCACAAAGTTAAAGGAATATTCAAGGATTAAAAAAATCATGGGGTTAAAAATTTCACACGTTTAAAATTGTTCAAGAAAATGTTCAAATAGTTAAAGTATCACGTGTCTTAAAAAATGGTTCATAGTGTTGAAAAAAGATTCACGGATTCAAAAAATGTTCTCGAATTTTAAGAAAGTGTTCACAAAATTTAAAGAAATACTAAATTTTGAGAAATACTAAAATAGAAAAAGAAACAAAAAATGAAAGCACAAAAAGAACAGCCTAAAATGGGTTGGCCGGTTTCGGAGTCTGGTGCAGATAAGGCGGAATTCCAAATCACAAAGAGTGAGAAACACTGGTTGCGTAGGGATGGGTGCTTCTATTTATATGGCGTAGGTCGACCTACGCCAGCGCAAACGTAGGTTCCCTTCCGAGCCCTCGGATCGTCATCCAACGTCTAGAAATCAGTACACAGTCTTTTGCATTTTACACCCTCGTGTTTTCGAAACTCAACCCGCACTCCATAACAGACCCACTTAAACGAAGGGTTATATCGCGTTGCCCCTGACCTTCTCTATAGTTACAGCAAAAATGCCACTACGGTGATTTTCCCCGAGTATTGTAACAGATTCGTGACTATTACAACAAAAATTCTCACCCATGTATGAAAAATATAATATTGCAACAAATCCTCACAACATTTTTCACAAACTATTAATGCAACAAAAAGTGGTTAAACAACTTTTTTTTGCTGCAGATAGCTTTACAACAAAAATCGACAAGAATTTCAATAAAAACCACAATTTATTGCAACAAAAAACCATGTGTCTAAACAATTAAAAAAGTTACCTTTGTTGTTGAAGATTCATTTGCAACAAAAAATCACCACCTATTTTAACAAAAGATACAAACGATTACAACAAAAAGAATCACATTTTTGCAACAATACAAATGGTTAAACACCATTTTTTACTACAGACTCATTTGCAATCACCAACTATTTCAACACAACAAACAATTGATGACAACAAAAAACATGTGTTTGCAATATTAAAAAAAAGTAACACATCGTTTGAAAAAATCCGGAACAACACACTACTAGCAACGCCCAGAAAACCTTACAACATCGAGCATGTGATTTCACAACAACAGTCATATTAGTTTGTAACATCTGAAAGCACGTATGCAACATTGAGGGGAAGACAGACTTGTAATAATCACATAAAAAAGTACCAAAAATCTGTCATGTGCCTTCACAACAATCTTGTATGCCTTTTGCTACAAATTTAATGCATGTACGCGATATCGCAAAAAAAAAATCTTAAAAAAACTCAACAAACAGGTATCTCTACTATATAATATTGCTTGAGGAGGTGTTGGTGCGTTTTTTACTTTTCCGGTTTTGCCCCTTCAAGTTTCTTGATATTACGTGAACTGCTACCACAAAGTCAACATACCGGTTCGATTGAGATATCCCCTCCCGCTGCCTCCGCTCGAGGAGAGCAGATCGATTGGGAGCCGAGGCCGCCGACCTCGCTCGCGCCGCCCCGCACCACCCTCCCACTCCGCGAATCTATACTGATACGCCATCGTCTAGAGATTTCTAGCACCGTAGTAGAGCCTCACGTCGGCTCTCTGGTCGGCGGCGAAGACGAACTCGATGAGCGAGCGGATCGGGCTAATCCCGGTCCGGTGGCGAAGAGGAGCAGGGTCTGCGCCGCGTCGGTGGGGGTGACCCTGTCGATCGGGAACCCCTTGCCCGTGACGGCGCCGAGCTCCACCACGTCCCCATCGCGGAGACCGCAGAGCTTCTCCGCCGTCCGAGTTCTTCTCCCCTTCTTGCCTTGAAAAGTTGGGGCAAACTCGAGCCCTGACAGCCTGCACTGTTGGAGTAGATGGGGAAGCGGCGCATCTGGACGCTGAGCTCCGCCTGGCGCCTCCGGCCTCCACCTTGCAAATTGGAGCAGCAGATGCGGCATCCGCCGTTCTGGACACCGAGCAGAGGTTTGCGCCCGCTAGCCTCACCCATCTAGCACCTCTGCTCCATGGGACGATGGATTTTGTGCAAACTATGAGTAGCTGCAGCTGCGCTTGAATTCTCTCTGATGCTCTTTGATTTGGGACGATCAATTAGTTGTGGGGTGGCGGAAGACGACAGCCTGGTGCCGCTTGCGGGAAAGCAGCGAGGTGGCGGAAGGCGAGGAGCGAGCGAGCGGCGCGGGGACTGATGTCTACGCACGCTTCTATTCTTGTAGACAGTGTTGGGCCTCCAAGAGCAGAGGTTTGTAGAACAGCAGCAAGTTTCCCTTAAGTGAATCACCCAAGGTTTATCGAACTCAGTGAGTAGAGGTCAAAGATATCCCTCTCAATCAACCCTGCAATTAATATACAAGAAGTCTCTTGTGTCCCCAACACACCTAATATACTTGTCAGATGTATAGGTGCACTAGTTCGGCGAAGAGATAGTGAAATACAAGTAATATGGATGATTATAAGTAGTAACTGCAATCTGAAATAAAGATGGCAGCAAGCAAACATGTAGCAGAACTTGTTGTAAACGGTGTTTCAATGCTTAGAAACAAGGCCTAGGGATCATACTTTCACTAGTGGTACCTCTCAACATGTTAGCACAACTGAATGCAAGTAAATGATACTCGGGATTATTCTCCTTCTTAATAACACAAGAGTACTATGTGTAGGGCTGCAAAAGCACTCCTCAAAGTCTGAGTAAACAAACACCACAATTCCCAAGAATAAGCCATGATAAATGTCTAAATTATTCATAGAGTCACACAAGTACCCACACTGTCACCTTGATACCATGTTGTCACAATGACTCCAGAAACTAGACAAAATCACTTGAGTAGCATAAACATTATTAATGTATTCAGCGATACTAGCAATACACATGATCACATAAAGATCACACCATGGGAGAGAGAGATGAACCACATAGCTACCGGTAGAGCCCTCAGCCTCGGGGGAGAACTACTCCCTCCTCATCATGGGAGTCAGCAGCGGCGATGAAGATGGCGGTGGATTCGATGGAGATGACTCCGGGGCAATTCCCCGTCCCGACGGCGTGCCGAAACAGAGATTCTGTCCCCCGAAACTTGTCGTCGATGGCGGCGGCGCTGCGAAACTCTTCTGGAAATATGACTTGGTCTTCTAGGGTTTTCGCGTCTGAGGCAATATATAGGCGAAGGGGCGGCGTCGGTGGAGTCCGGAGGGGGCCACACCATATGGCGGCGCGGCAGGAGGTGGGCCCGCGCCGCCAGGTGGTCTGGCTCCTCTTCGTCTCTCCTTCGGACTTCGTGTACGTGTTGGAAAAATAGGGACGTGGCCTTTTGTTTCGTGCAATTCCGAGAATATTCGCAGAAGTACTTTTCTGAAACCAAAAACAGCAGAAAACAGGGAACTGACACTTCGACATCTTGTTAATAGGTTAGTCCCAGAAAATGCATAAAAGTGATATGAAGTGTATATAAAACATGTAGCAATTGGTATAATATAAACATAGAATATCAGAAATTATGGATACGTTGGAGACGTATCAGGGACGACGGTAGGTTGCAGGTGAGGCCGTCGACGCATCTGGGGCAGAGAATGCGATTAGGAAGTGATCGATCCAGGGTCGTGCTTTCGTGTGCGTACAGAATAGCAGATGGCTAAGGCTTGGCCGCTTGAGTACTTCGTGGGCCTACATGTCATGCCTGCATGTGTGTATTGCAATACTTATTATTTTAGGACGGAAGTGTCGTATAGTGAATGTATACATGCACGTAGCTGCGAGAAACCGTACTGATAGATTTGATTAATGCTAATAGATTAGCTCACCCTTGACTGAATTTACTCAACGATTTCCTTGACCAAGGTTTGCACTTCTGTGTTTATTCTAGAATTATATCCTTTTATTTTTCTTTGAATACAACTATTGAACAAAAGGGATGAGATTTTAAATGTTCACAGGTAAGTTTATTATAGTTTTCAAATTAATTACATTTCAATATAAGAAAGTAAAACCTTAGCTTATGTGGATATTTCTTTCTATGGTCGTCAACTATGTTTACATGTGGTGGGTAAGAAAAAACTTGAGAAAGCCTTGTGCGCCTCCGCACTGCAGAAGTTTCTCTCCCGATGCAACGCACAGGATTTAGTTTGTACCGGCATTTTTAAAAATAAATTGGTTTTTTCTTCCTCATGTGTTAGTGGATTTTGGGTCGAAATTTACGTTGCGGCGACATTTTCCGACAACAGTAGATTTTTCCCCGTGGCATCGCACGGGCGCTTCACTGATATTTGCAAATTCTTATGTTATTAGGTGATACACAATATATGTAGATGATGCAAAGAGTCATTTTTTCGCATGTTCAGGAATTTAAGTGGGCTGGTTTGTAGAAGAAGAGCCATGAACTGGAGTATATCTTAAGCTGACTTTTGGATACCCCGTGATGTATATACAAAGAAGATTAGGAAGTAAGTTGTGAGTATTTCTTTTACCTTTGCAAGGATTGTCGTATAATAGGACATGTAAGAGAAAAGCAAACATTATTCTAAAACGATGATTACTTTAAAGCTAATATGTTTCATGTATTTTAAGCCCGTTGCAACGTACGGGTATTTTGCTAGTACTAGCTAAACTGGACTGTTATACTCAAAATGGGCCGGAAATCAGTGTTGGGCCGAATAAAAAGCGAGTTGAGAGAGGGAATCGCCAGAGACACGCTCGCGCTTGAAAGCTACCTACCTTAGCGCGTTGTAGGTCGGCCGAACGGAAGCCTTTTCCTTCTGTACAACGCTCGTGGCAGTCTCTCACCGCCTGAAGAAAACTCGGCGTGCACACGAAAAAATAGATCTAGCTATGTACGGCCAAGAAGAGAGAAAAAAATATATGAAAAATGGTGTCATATGATGATCTGCTTATCGCATGACCATCATGGGCAATTTTAGGCTTATCATGGGCAATTATCAGAAAGAGCCTTGGTCGGATAATCGGTAGATCATTCTAATTCTAAGGCAGAGAGAATTTGTGTGCATCGTCTCTGATTGTGATGAGGTAATTAAGAGTATCCATGGTAACTCTCTGGGACCTTTTTGCACTATTGTTAGAGAAATAAACGAGAAAAGTGTTACTCTCTCCGTTTTTTAATATAAGATATTTTAGGTGTTCTACATGTTATTGTTATCTACATGCACACCAAAATGAGAGTGAGCATGATGTGTCTATATACATGTGCATGATCTTATATTAAAAAACGGAGGGAGTAACTTTTTTTTTTTTGTGAGGGGAGGGATTATAGGGTCTTACTTTGAAGCTCATAATATAGCTAGGCATCGGTTGAGGACGTCATGTGTGGCTGTCTGTGCGGCCGGACTTTGCTTGTATTCCTATGATGGTTAACGTTTAATAAAGCAAGGAAGTTCACTAAAATAGCTATGTACGAGTCTCTAAGAAAGCTAGCACGTTCGTGTTTCATATTATGAGATTTTTTATCTTTTTGGAATTGGATATTAGATGCATATAGACATCTTTTTAGTGTGTAGATTCACTCATATTGCTCCGTATATAGTCTACATTGAAGTTCACTAAAACATCTTATATTATGAAACAGGTATTATGTGTCTAATTCATTTTCTTAAATAGTTTTTATGTTTTTGTTTTTTCAAATATTAAAAAATGTTTTTTCAAACCGTGAATAATATTTTTTGAACTTTTAATTTTCAAAGCTCACATTTTTTTAATCTGAACATTTTAAAATTATATAGACAAAAGGCTATAATAGCCCAGGCGACCAAGGCCCAGAGCCAGAGTAGCCCACTGAGCCCACTAACGCTTACCACGCTGGCTGCGCCATCTCAGCGAAGAGTCGACCCCACCAGCAGTCTAAACCTAACCCTAAATCGACTGCTCCCGATTTCCCCGCGCGTGAGAGCTGACGGCGGCGACACGCGACGGCGGCGACTTGAGGCCGGCGTGAGCCGACGTGCGCGGATGTTCCGTGGATGCGACCGTCGCGTAGGCCACCTAGGGGGGACTGAGGGCGCTTGTGGCACGGAGGCGCGCCAGCGCGGCGCGGCCCGAGGCGCGATGGAGGCGGGGATCTCAGCAGTTGACGGCGACGACCCGCTGCGGCGGCTCCCCTCGCCGGCGCCGCGTGCAGTGGTGAAATCCGGCGCGCGGCTCCGTCGAGGGAGGCTTTCGCAACGGTGGTCGCGACGCGAGGAGAACCTCCGCCCGGGGCTCATGGGCGGTGACCATCCGGCGCGTCCTCGGCGAGGAAGACCACGCCGGCGCGGCCAGGGCGCGCTCGCACAACACCTCGGTGTGCGAAGGTCCCGAAGGGCTAAGCGTCGCCGCAGCCTTCCGAAGGTGAGCTCATCCTCCACTTAGGATTTCTGATCCAGCTAATTAGGGTACTTATAAATTTAGAGCTCGTTTGGCACCCATCATTTCATTTCATTTGAAAAGTGAATTGACATGGTAGGGATAGGAATTGGCATAACACATGGTAGGCATTTGCTGGAATTCCAAATGAAATGACTGTCAATTCCATGCCCGACAAACAGGTTGAGCATGGAATCACAAATGAATTCCATAATTCTAGCTCGAAATGATGGGTGCCAAACAACCTCTTAGGGATTTGCGTCTTAATTCGGGATAGAGAAGCTCATATCCTTCTAATTTCAGTAGCTAAACATGTGAAAAAGGGCTAAACAAAACTTATCAAAAAGCTATACAGATCATGGAAACAGGAGCTAATCCAGTGCATTGCTTTATTAACTGAACTTTAATCCAATCACGCAATGCGGTCTAAGCAACATTAGCCGAAACAGATGCTAATCTGTACTTACAAGAAGATATAGATTAGCAGATCATGCAATTCGGCCAAACAAAAGCAAAATCAAAACTAATCTAAACAAGTAACAAATCTAATCAAACATGTTCTGAAGAACTAAAAAAGTACTGAACCAAACATGATCGCGAGGTGGTGCGGGCGGTGTTGTTGAGGTGCTGCGTCCCGGGCTCTCTGCCCGGGCATGGTGGAGCTTGGCCGGGAAGGTGGGTGCCGGAGGGCGGTGGGGTGGTCGCGTCGTGCGTGGCTGGCGAGGAGGATGCCGGGGCGGCGGCCCCGGGGCTGCGGGTGTGCGGCGGTCGTCGCGGCTGCTATGGGGCGGTGCGGCGGTCGGAGTTGGAGGCGTCGGTTCTCCTTCCGGCGTGGTGCTCGGAGGTGTCGTCCATCTTCTTCTCGGTGCCTCCGCGTGGTGCGGAGCTCGGGCTGCAAGATTGAGGGTTCTTCGCCTCCAACTCTGGAGGTCCGGCTGCCGCGGAGCCGGGCGGGAGGTTGCCGGGGCGGCGGCCCGGCAGCGGAGGAGCGTGGTGGAGGAGTGTGGATGCTGATGGGCTAGTCGGTCTCGTGGTGAGAGGGTGCATGCACGTCGAGCGAAAGCTCTGCTCCGGCTGTCGTCGGGCAGGCGGCAACGACGCCTTCGGGCGCCGTTTCTCTTCTTGAAGATGCCGTCGAGACGTGGTGCTCGCCTTTCACCCGGACCACTCCGGGGGAAACCCTAGATCTTCCGGGATCGGGCGATGATGGCGCTCTGTGTCATGCTCCCCCTTGGGGGCATCGTTCTTGGAGTGGTGACCGGCTGGGGGGACTTGTGGTTGCGGGAGGTGGCAGCAAGGGGGTCGAGGCTGGTGTGGCGGCTGCAACTGCGGCTGTCTTTTAGGCCGGGGCGGCGGCCCCGGATGTTGGTGCGACGTCCGTGGTCTGCGAGCAGCTCTCCTTGGGCAGCTTGGGCTGCGGGTGGCTGGTTCGTGCGGCGTCGTGGCTCGGTTGCGAGCGGTGCTATGTCGGGACGGCGGTCCCGGGAGGGGGTGCTGGCGGCGAGGTTGTCGGGGCTGCTTGGGCAGCGGCAGCAGCGGTTGTCTTTTAGGCCGGGGCGGCGGCCCCGGATGTTGGTTTCGGCGGTCGTGGTCTGCGAGCGGCTTACCTGGTGCAGCTTGGGCTGTGGGTGGCCGCGTCGTGCGGCGTCGTGGGTTTCTCGAGGTTGTGGGGCTTCGCCCCGTGGGTTGTGTTGCGTTGTTGTATGGTTTTCGCCCGGTTTCTTCCATAATAAACCGGGCACCTTCTGCTTAATAAAACGGTGAGGCAAAGCTTTTGCCTCGGTTTCAAAAAAAAAAAACATGATCAATACTAACAGATCTGATAAAAATAACTGAAAAACATAATCGGATGCATTGATCATAATCAGCAAGTTGAAGGCAATGTTTAAACAGAAACTAATCAGGGTCGTACTTTGGCTAATCATGATATGGTACCAAATGTTACATATAACTTGGACACTTAGACGCTATTAGGATTAGCCTTAAATAGAACACTAAACTTATGAGGAATAAATTGTCTAACCATTGCTTGGTGAGATCATCTCGTCGACGTGAGTAGTGGTACGGAATGTCCATGCTCTCTCCCGCAGAGGACAGCTGTGGCATTCGGGTCACTAGCGACACTGCCCAGGGCGTGCGTGGCGTGGTAGAAGGCCTTCGAGTCTCAGAGCGCTTACTTAGGATTGCTTGTTTGGATAATTGGGAGAGAGGGCACCATAGCGAGATCGTCACCTCGTGCGGGAGCCTGACTCTACCGACTCCACAAATAACATTGGAGAGCCTCCAGTCGTGGCGCATGACTTACCTACATGAACAGGTATGTTGGGTTTTGACTCCCCTTATTTCTCCCTTAGTTATTCTCTCAGCCTGTCTGGCAAACTAACAGAAGGGGAATGGGAGTTAGTCTAATTCCCTTTCCCCATCTCAGTTACCAGCCCTCCCCTAGGTAATAGATATGTGCGAGTTCTACACGTGAATTCCCCTGCCTCTTCCCTGTGGAATTCCCATTCCACCTAAACAAACTCAGGAGTAAAACTCTCTATGTCTCAAACTCCCATTCCCTGTATCCAATTCCACCGAACCAAACAGGCTAGTTTTAGGATAAGATATTGAGAGTCTTATCTCTTATCTCTCGTTCTGTTTTTGAACAGGCACGAGATTAAACTCCACCACTGCCAAGTGGGAGGAAGACCATGGCAAATAAGAGGATGCCAACGATTTTGTATGATGACAATAGGTTGTTGCCTCTAGAAAATGGTGCCTAAAAATGTGCTTCACATATGTGTACCAACTCAAAAGGGCTCCGAAGAACTTGCACATAGCATAACTAAGAAATTCAAGGTACCACAGAAATTGCAAAGACAGGATTGTAAAGCAGTGCACATACAAGGGTTGTCATTTCTATATGGTGACTTGTGGGATAGCTGCTGAAAAAATATTGTATATTAGGAATATGCACATTGCACATACATTGGGCACATCAGGTGAGGGTTGCAAAATTATACCTAACATTTACTAGCCCCGCTGGCAACAAAAAAAAGACAGCGAGCCGTGATAATGCAAAGCAAAAACGTACTACTACGGACTATGCTAATTTGTGCGTGTCATCGCTGCAGATGAGCTCTTGTGCTTCTTTGAGGTGGGCCAGCACTTCCGACATAGTGGCCCCCCTCCCGTCCGGAGAAGAAGATGGAGAAACACAGCGTGCGGCCATGTCCGCGACCAGCTTCAGCGCTTTGATCTGCCGCGGCGTTGGCTTTGCGGCTGGGCGGCGGTCCAGCACATCCCCCAGCTTTCCGGCCTCAATGCTCGGGAGTGCGAAGGACTGCAGGGTCACGGCCACCTCGCCTTTCTTTTCCTCCTTCCAGATACTCACGACCGGCTCCCTCCCTGTCAACACCTCGAGCATCACCACGCCGAAGCCGCGCACGTCGCCCACCGCCGACTCGAGGCGTCCTGAGCGGCTTCCGACGGCGTCGACAACCGAGGCGCCGAAGCCGGAGACGAATGGCTTCCGGCTCGCGTCCAGAAGGATGTTGGATGAGTTGACGTTGCCGTGGACGATGGCGTGGCAGTGGACGTGCTCGATCGCGTGCGCCGTGGCGAGCAGCACCTCCACGCGCGCTCTCCACGACGAGCACTCTCCATGGCGCAGGTGCTCCCTGAGCGTGCCGTTTCCCACATACTCATACACGATCAGGCACTTGCCGTCGCCCTCCCACCAGCAGAGCAGGCGGATGATGTGCTGGTGACGGAGGCCGGAGAGGACGGCAAGCTCCGCGCGGAACGACGCCTCGTCGTCGTCGAAGCTCTTGATGGCAACGTGCCGACCGTCCTGGAGCGTGGCCTTGTACACCACCGTCCCGCCGGCGGCATTGCTGACCAGTGTAACAGTGGACGCGGCTGCGACCTCCGCCCAGGTAATTTCATCCTTCGAGGCCTCTGTAATGTCACCCTTCGTGGCCGCGGCAGGGACAACCGGCTGGGTGGATGGAGGTGGCGGTGGCACGCTCTTGGGGCTTTGGGACTCGGCGATTCCGAGTTGAATCCGGTCAACGGCGGCGGTGGTTGCGATGTGGCTGATCAAGGGGAAAACGAGAAGGTAGAAGGTGATCTTGCTGTGGACGTCGGCGAACTTGCTGGCCTGATGGTTGGTCGTGAAGACCCGGCCGACCATGCTGACGCTCTGGAAGGATTTGACGAGCTCGAGCGCCTCCAGGAGCGTGGCGACCAGCCCGTCCAGCGGCGCCCGCGTCGCCTTCTCCTGCGGACACTGCAAGTACGGCAGCAGGTCCAAGATCAAGCGGACGCGGCTGGCAAGTTGCTCGCACTCCTTCTTGTTCCGGCGGGCCGTCTGCGCCAGCTTCACGATCATGGATATGATCCTGCCGACGTTCCCCATGGACAGGTGCGACGCCGCCGCCCCTGCCAGCAGCGCAACCGTCGCCACCGTATCCAGACCGGCGTCTACGGCGCCCATGACCGGCCAGCGCATGCAACGAGCCAATGACTTGGTACTGTACGAAGTTGAAGGGAGTCCAGAAAAGATGAATTAGTTTGATTGTGGTGTCGAGAGGAGTGTTTGACGGAAGGAACAAGGAAGTGGAGTTGAGAAGCACCTGACCCAAGACGCTCATTTTATACAGGCATACAGCCAGCGCCTGAAGCCAAGCCAGCGAACTGCTGGGTACTTCTGGTCGCGGTAGTTGACTAGAGAAACTTCCGGATGGCTCCAGGCGTTTCCTACCTCCGTGGATAGGAGTGTGATAAATCACTCCCAGTCCACTAATCTTCTACTCTGATTGAAGACGCGTCGAACATCGTTACCTTGCAGGCTAAGAAGTCCCGGGACGACGCGTCGTCTACGCGCTGAGCAACCTTCTCTTCTCCCTTCTTAAATTTCCGAGAAGACCCAAACTGATCGAGACCGACCGGCCGGCTCACAGGATCTGTGCAATCCTCTGCTGACACCTCACCTGCTAACACCGGCCTGACAGTGTTAGGCGATTTCCGTTTCATTACCGTTATTTGTCATATTTGATTGCCTCAGCGGGTGACGACTTTTGATAACGTCAGCCATGCTTTTGTCTGCACTTTTTTTATATATTTTAAAATTCGCATTTTTTCATTGTAGTTAAGTTTTTATTTCACCGCACGTGTGGTTTGTTTTTTAGCTCTTTCATTGTACCCAGGGGCTCTAGAGCATCTCTAACAGAGGCGCCATATATGACACACGCAAAACAACGTCAATTTAGCGTGTGGGCGCGTCATGGCGTGAACTCGAGGCATGGCTGCTGCCTGTTGGTGCGGGTCGCCCGTCGCCGGCGGCTTCTCGGACGTTGCTTCTCTGCTTGCGGGTGGAGCGGGTGGAATTTGCCTATGCGTCAGTGCGTGTATGTGTCGCTGGTAGAGCGATGGATGGTGAGACTGAAATTTGTGTAGGCTTGGCCGCTCTTGGCTTAGCCGCTTAGTGTCAATGGGCTGAGGCAGATTAGTAGTAAGGAGTAGTAAATTTCTTTTTGATACTGTGTATTTTCGAGGGGGGTCTTTGGCCTGTTTAAGCCTGCCTAATGGACTCGCCTTTGCCGGCGATGACCAGCAGGGTCGAGGCGCAAGCGGCCGCAATTGCATCGTCCAGAGGGCGTGGTGAATCTGAGAAAATTATGAAGGGGGTGGATATGACATGCGGACCACGGTCATCGTCAGTGAAAGTAACAGGTTATCCCGGTCGGATTGTACTATTACCGGTGCTCCAAACAGGTCTAGTGTCTAAAATAGACCGGGATTGACAAGTTCAGAGTGCTAATTTCCGGAATTTAAAGCTGAGGATTTGATTTATCTTAGGGTTTGTTTTGGACTTCTCCTATATATTAACAATGCAATTATATATGTATAATATCATCATCATGTTGTGAAGATATCCATCAATATTGTTTCAATTCGAACATTTAAATTAATAACATTTCAACATAAAAAGAAATGGGCCTCAACATCTCTACCCTGAGAAAGTCATGTCAAGGAATCTGTTTGATATGAACACATCATACCGGACCTTGGACCGTCCCTCCCCCATCTACAGTAGCCTGGGAGGCGATTTGTGAGCGTCCGGAGCTTTCCACCTCGCCGGCGCCGATTCGGCGGCTTCCTCGCCCTCCGCCGGCCGCTCCGGCGGCGGAGGACGGGGGAACGCCGAATCGCGTCGTGTACATAGTGTAGGCAAGCTTTGGGTTTCCGGCCGGCGGCGTTGTGGCGGAGGAGGCGCTGTTGGTTCGGTTTTGCTGGTGGTGGATCTCCCCTGCGATGGCGGCGCTCCGTGGAGCTCCGCGTCGATCTGCTGCCGTCGTCGGGCTGGCGGCTCTGTGGAGCTGCCCGTCTCGACTTCTCCGCGCTGGAGTTCGTGGCTCGATGGCGGATCCAGCTTTTGAAGATGTGGAAGCTGCTGTTGCGGTTCGGCACGGCGGCTTCGTCGGCGTCCTCCGGTGTAGCCCTTCGGGGCCGGCGATTGGTGACACTCCCGTGCGCTCGGGGGCTGCTCTCGATCCAAGGCATGAAGGAGAGCAGGAGCGGCGGCACGCCACCGACGGCGCCGTGGTTGACGATGAAGCTGAGCTGCAGGAAGGAGTGCTTTGTATTTTATGTTTCTTTGAGGACCTTTCTATAATTGTGCCGTGCTGTTGACTGTTGTCTTTCCTATAAAAAAAAGGAATCTGTTTGATATGAAATATAGCTTCACTAGGGACGGTAGAGACGACATGCAACTCCATATATGAAAACGTCTTTTAGACTTGTAGAGACGCGACATGTCTCGGCTAACTGCAGACACACTCACCAAAGCGTCCTTATAATCATTGAGACCGTGGATAAGGAGACACTCCTTGCACGCTTTAACAGAGATGAAATATGATGTCTCAACTCTCAAACCCTTATATTAGGCGTCTATACATGACCATTTTCTTGTACTGCTCTGCTGGAGTAGTAACGTAGTCGTAGACGATCAGGCGCTTGCCTTCACCCTCCCACCAGCAGAGCAGGCCAACGATGTGCTCGTGGTGGAGACCGGAGACTACGACGAGCTCCACGCGGAACTCTGCCTCGTGGCCGTCGAAGCTCTTGATGGCCACGTGCCGCCCGTCCTGGAGCGTGGCCTTGTACACCATCGTCCCGCCGGTGACTTTGCTGACCATGGTAACAGTGGACGAGGCCGGGACATCCGCCCACGTAATGTCATCCTGCGTGGCCCCGTAGACCGGCTGGGAGGCAGGCGGTGGCGGTGGTAAGCTCGTGGGGCTTTGGGGCCCGGTGTTATTGATTCGAATTTGGTCGAGGCCGGCGATGATTTTGATGTGGCTAATCAATGGGAAGACGAGAAGGTAGGAGTCGATCTTGCTCTGGACGTCGGCCAACTTGCTGGCCTGCAGGTTGCTCGTAAAGACCCGGCGGACCATGCTACCGCTCTGGCAGGACTTGACGAGCTCGAGCGCGTCCAGAAGCGTGCCGGCCAGAGTCTCCAGGATCGTGGCGGCCAGCTCCTCCAGCGGCGCCCGATTCGCCTTCTTCTCCGGACCCTCCAAGTACGGCAGCAGGCCCAAGCTCAAGCGGACGCGGCCGGCAAGCTGCTCGCACTCCTTATTCCGGCGGGCCGTCAGCGCCAGCTTCACGATCATGGATACGATCCCACCGACGTTCGGCATGGACAGGTGCGACGCCGCCGTCCCTGTCAGAAGCGCAACCGTCGTTACTGTATCCAGACCGGCTTCTACGGCGTCCATGACAGGCTATCAGATGGAACGAGCCAACGACGCAATTGATTGGAGCTTGATTCCCGAGAGGATAGGGATTGTTTCATGGAAGGAATGAAGAAAGTGGAACTAAGACGTACGAAGGACCCGACCGGAGGCCATTTTATAGAAACAGCTCATGAAGGCAGCGAACTGCGCTTTCCGGTGGCGGCAGTTTACTCGAGAAGCTTCCGTATGGCTGTCCGCGTTATACCTCATCCGTAGTTTGGATAATCACGCGTCGAAAATCAGTCCACTAATCCGTTGCCTTGCCTGCCAAGCCCCGTGCCTACGCGTCGTCCACGCGCTCTTCTCTCTTCCTGAATTTCTGAGAAAATTATCGAGACCGACCGGCCGGCGCCGGCTCACACCATCTGCGCAATCCTCTGCTGACACCTCATCACCAGCGAACACCGGCCTGACACGGTGTTCTGCAATTTCCGTTTCATTTGGCGGTAGATGATGCTTTTTTTAGGGAATGATTGATGACATGTTTGATTGCCTCAGCAGGCGACGACCTCTGATGTCGTCAGCCAGCTCTTTTTACTCCAGTCTTCTGCGATTTCTATTCTATAATATGCTGATGACACTATACTACTTATGGAACATAACTTAAAGAAAGCTCTATAAAACTTATCTTTTGCATTTTTGCGCAACTTTCTGGCCTGAAAATTAATTTTCACAAGAGTGAGTCAGGTGTTCTTAGTCCCTATTCATCTCGGAAAATTAAGAAATGGTGACTGGAAATCAATAGAAGACCGTTTTGAAAAGACATTGGCTTTTGGATAAGCAAGCTCCTTTCTTTATGGTGATAGATGAATTCTTATTTAAATACGATTCTCACCGGCATGTTTATGCTATCTTTTCTTGAATACCAAAAGGGCTACGGAAAAGATTTGATTTTTATTGATCGCGCTTTTTTTGGGTAGAGTGTTGGTCAAATTCTGGCCATCATTGTTGAATAGTTTTGGCCGACGCGGAGAACAAGGCTCCAATTCCGAGGGCTCCAGCTCAAACAGAAGAAAATACCCTCTTTTGGTTGCGCTTGCAGCGCGGCCATCAAAAGTGCGCCCCCAGCGCTATGATGCATGCTAATCATACGTCGACATTCTCTTCTCCTTCCTCTTCCTCTTCCTCTTCGTCACTTCCGCCGCCGGCCGCCACCTTTGCCGCCCTCCCAGCCTGGATGTGCCTCCGTTCGCCCATGAAGTAGGCCATCTGGTTGGGGCTCATGTCATTCGTTTGGTGGCCATGAGCAAACGCTGCTCGCTCCTCTCCGAGCCCTTGAGCTTGGTCTTTTGCATGTCGAAGAAGGTGTGCCACTTTTCTTCATTGTCGGTGTGCATCTTCAACTTCTGAGCCGTCGACGTGGATACCTTGTTGACGTAGAGGACGATCGACTCTTGGATGGTGCCTGAGGATGCCGTCTTCTTGCCCACCTTGGCCGCCTTGCATGCCTTGACTCCACTTGGATGCTCCACGCTGGAGGCCAGCATCTTTCTTTTATCTCCCTCGGCCCCCTCCTTGCCGCTCACACTCAGCCGATGCTTCTTCCACTTCGGAGAATTGCGAACCGTGTCGCTCAAGTCCCGGTCCTACACGTCCTCCACGCGCTGCTTAAATTTCTGAGAAAACCCAAATTAATCAAAACTGTCCCCCGGCTTGTGCAAACCCAAATTGGAGATTTTAATTTAAACATTTTTAACTTTGAACATCTTTTAAATATGAATAACTTTTTGAATACGAGTATTCTTAAATTTGAACATTTATAATTCTCAATTTTTTTTTAATCTGAAAGTTTTTATAAATTTAACAATTTCTGAAAAAAAAAACTGAGTTTATCCCAAAATCTGCATAATTTTCGAATCTTAAAAATAAATGAAAAGAAACAGAAAGGAAAACAAAGAAGGAAAAAGAGAAACAAAAGAAAATAAAAATGCTAAAATGGGCTGGCCCAGCTGTTGGCACCCTTCAGGCGGCGCAACGTCGGAAAGCAGGGGAGCTCCTTTGCGGCGCTCGTTAGCGCCGCATAGGAGTCGCGGCGCCTACGTCGCTCCTGTAGTGGGCCGGCCCATTTCGTTGCGCGCTTGTTCGATTGCTTCGTTCGCTTGATAGAATGCTTCGTTCGTTTGACTACTTCGCTCGTTTGGAATGCTTCGTTCGTTTGACTGCTCCATCCCCATATCCAGGACCAACTCCGGCGCCGCCGGCCGTCCAAGATTCCGAGCGCGGCCGGCTGGATCTACTCCACCCACGAGCTCAGCCGCCAGCTCTACTGTACTCTACCCGCGCGCCGCCGGCCGCCCAAGATCCAGAGCGCCGCCGGCCGGCCCTGCTCCACCCGCGAGCGCCGCCGGCCGGCTTCAGCTCCCGCGATTCGTCGAACAGGAGGCGCTTCTCTTCTTCTATTTTCTATTTGATTTAATATTTTCTCTATTTTTCTATTTTCTCTCTATTTTAGATTTTTAGTATATGAGCTGCATCCATGTGTGTGTCGATGTAAAATGGCGAGAACAGTGTTGTTGATGAATAGATGTTGTTTTCTAGTATATTTTCATATTGTTTTGAGATTTTATATCAACTAACAATGAATCGTATTTTATTTTCATATTTAGCAATTAACATGACATTCAAAATATTTGAAAACAGCAGAAAAGAATTTAAAATATGTTAGTTAGAACATAATTTTATCAAAGGGCGTTATAGAATTTGACAATGGTTTCAAAAAATTGGAACCATTTTTAAAATGAACCATTTTGCGAATTTGGAATCATTTTTAATTTTGGAACTATTTTCCAAATTTTGAAACCATTTTTTATTTTGAAACCATTTTCAAATTTAGAATCATTTACAAATTTGGAACCATTTACAAATTTGGAACCATTTTCAAAAAATTGGAACCATTTTTAAAAATGGAACATTTATAAAATTGGAACCATTTTGAATTTTCGAACCATTTTCAAAATTGGAACCGTTTTCAAATTTGGAACCATTTTCAAAATTGGAACCATTTTGAATTTTGGAACCATTCTAAAATTTGGAACCATTTTCAAAAAAGTGGAACCAATATAAAAAATGGAACCATTTTCAAAATTGGAACCCTTTTAAAATTTGGACCATTTTCAAAAATAGTTCCAAAATTGGAACCATTTTCAAATTTGGAACCATTTTAAATTTTGGAACCATTTTCAAAATTGGAATCATTTTGAATTTTGGAACCATTTTCAAAATTGGAATCATTTTAAAATTTGGAACCATTTTCAAAATTGGACCATTTTTCAAATTTGGAACCATTTTCAAAATTGGAACCATTTTCAAAATTGGAACCATTCTGAATTTTGGAACCATTTTCAAAATTGGTACCATTTTTAAAATGAACAATTTACAAATTTGGATCCATTTTCAAAATGGAACCATTTTCAAAATCGGTACCATTTTAAAAACTGAACAATTTTCAAATTTGGAACCATTTTTTAATTTGGAACCATTTTTAATTCGGAACCATTTTCAAAATGGAACCATTTTTAAATTTGGAACCATTTTAAATAATGAACAATTTGCAAATATGGAACCATTTTAAAAAATGAACAATTTTCAAATTTGGAACCGTTTTTGTTGTGGAACCATTTTTAATTCGGAACCATTTCCAATTATGAACAATTTTCAAATTTGGAACCATTTTTAATTCGCAACCATTTTTAAATTTGGAACCATTTTCGAAATGGAACCATTTTTTAATGTGGAACTATATTCAAAATGAAACCATTTTCAAATTTGGAACCATTTTCAATTTGAAACCTTTTTAAAAAATGAAACATTTTCAAAATTTTCAAATTTGGAGCCATTTTTAAATTTGGAACCATTTTTAATTTGGAACCATTTTTAAATTTGCAACCATTTTAAATTCAGAACCATATTTAAACTTGGAACCATTTTAAATTCAGAACCAAGATCCAGAGCGCCGCCGGTCGGCCCTGCTCCACCCACGAGCGCCGCCGGCCGGCGCTGCTCCACCCGCGAGCGCCGCCGCCCCTCGTCTCCTTCAGCTCCCGCGATTCGTCGAATAGGAGGCGCTTCTCTTCTTCTATTTTCTATTTGATTTAATATTTTCTCTATTTTTCTATTTTCTCTCTATTTTAGATTTTTAGTATATGAGCTGCATCCATGTGTGTGTCGATGTAAAATGGCGAGAACAGTGTTGTTGATGAATAGATGTTGTTTTTCTAGTATATTTTCATATTTTTTTATGATTTTATATCAACTAACAATGAATCGTATTTTATTTTCATATTTAGCAATTAACATGACATTCAAAATATTTGAAAACAGCAGAAAAGAATTTAAAATATGTTAGTTAGAAGATAATTTTATCAAAGGGCGTTATAGAATTTGACAATGGTTTCAAAAAATTGGAACCATTTTTAAAATGAACCATTTTGCGAATTTGGAATCATTTTTAATTTTGGAACTATTTTCCAAATTTTGAAACCATTTTTTATTTTGAAACCATTTTCAAATTTAGAATCATTTACAAATTTGGAACCATTTACAAATTTGGAACCATTTTCAAAAAATTGGAACCATTTTTAAAAATGGAACATTTATAAAATTGGAACCATTTTGAATTTTCGAACCATTTTCAAAATTGGAACCGTTTTCAAATTTGGAACCATTTTCAAAATTGGAACCATTTTGAATTTTGGAACCATTCTAAAATTTGGAACCATTTTCAAAAAAGTGGAACCAATATAAAAAATGGAACCATTTTCAAAATTGGAACCCTTTTAAAATTTGGACCATTTTCAAAAATAGTTCCAAAATTGGAACCATTTTCAAATTTGGAACCATTTTAAATTTTGGAACCATTTTCAAAATTGGAATCATTTTGAATTTTGGAACCATTTTCAAAATTGGAATCATTTTAAAATTTGGAACCATTTTCAAAATTGGACCATTTTTCAAATTTGGAACCATTTTCAAAATTGGAACCATTTTCAAAATTGGAACCATTCTGAATTTTGGAACCATTTTCAAAATTGGTACCATTTTTAAAATGAACAATTTACAAATTTGGATCCATTTTCAAAATGGAACCATTTTCAAAATCGGTACCGTTTTAAAAAATGAACAATTTTCAAATTTGGAACCATTTTTTAATTTGGAACCATTTTTAATTCGGAACCATTTTCAAAATGGAACCATTTTTAAATTTGGAACCATTTTAAAAAATGAACAATTTGCAAATATGGAACCATTTTAAAAAATGAACAATTTTCAAATTTGGAACCGTTTTTGTTGTGGAACCATTTTTAATTCGGAACCATTTTCAATTATGAACAATTTTCAAATTTGGAACCATTTTTAATTCGCAACCATTTTTAAATTTGGAACCATTTTCGAAATGGAACCATTTTTTAATGTGGAACTATATTCAAAATGAAACCATTTTCAAATTTGGAACCATTTTAAATTTGAAACCTTTTTAAAAAATGAAACATTTTCAAAATTTTCAAATTTGGAGCCATTTTTAAATTTGGAACCATTTTTAATTTGGAACCATTTTCAAAATAGAACAATTTTTAAATTTGGAACCATTTTAAATTCGGAACCATTTTTAAATTTGCAACCATTTTAAATTCAGAACCATATTTAAACTTGGAACCATTTTAAATTCAGAACCAAGATCCAGAGCGCCGCCGGTCGGCCCTGCTCCACCCACGAGCGCCGCCGGCCGGCGCTGCTCCACCCGCGAGCGCCGTCGCCCCTCGTCTCCTTCAGCTCCCGCGATTCGTCGAATAGGAGGCGCTTCTCTTCTTCTATTTTCTATTTGATTTAATATTTTCTCTGTTTTTCTATTTTCTCTCTATTTTAGATTTTTAGTATATGAGCTGCATCCATGTGTGTGTCGATGTAAAATGGCGAGAACAGTGTTGTTGATGAATAGATGTTGTTTTTCTAGTATATTTTCATATTTTTTATGATTTTATATCAACTAACAATGAATCGTATTTTATTTTCATATTTAGCAATTAACATGACATTCAAAATATTTGAAAACAGCAGAAAAGAATTTAAAATATGTTAGTTAGAACATAATTTTATCAAAGGGCGTTATAGAATTTGACAATGGTTTCAAAAAATTGGAACCATTTTTAAAATGAACCATTTTGCGAATTTGGAATCATTTTTATTTTGCAACTATTTTCCAAATTTTGAAACCATTTTTTATTTCGGAACCATTTTCAAATTTAGAATCATTTACAAATTTGGAACCATTTTCAATTTTGGAACCATGTTCAAAAAATTGGAACCATTTTAAAAATGGAAGATTTATAAAATTGGAACCAATTTGAATTTTCGAACCATTTTCAAAATTGGAACCGTTTTCAAATTTGGAACCATTTTCAAAATTGGAACCATTTTGAATTTTGGAACCATTCTAAAATTTCGAACCATTTTCAAAACAGTGGAACCAATATAAAAATGGAACCATTTTAAAATTTGGACCATTTTCAAAAATAGTTCCAAAATTGGAACCATTTTCAAATTTGGAACCATTTTAAATTTTGGAACCATTTTAAAAATTGGAACCATTTTCAAAATTGCAATCATTTTGAATTTTGGAACCATTTTCAAAATTGTAATCATTTAAAAATTTGGAACCATTTTCAAAATTGGACCCATTTTCAAATTTGGAACCATTTTCAAACTTTGAACCATTCTGAATTTTGGAACCATTTTCAAAATTGGTACCATTTTTAAAATGAACAATTTTCAAATTTGGAACCATTTTTTAATTTGGAACCATTTTCAAAATGGAACCATTTTAAAAAATGAACAATTTTCAAATTTGGAACCATTTTTAATTTGGAACCATTTTTAATTCGGAACCATGATACGTCTCAAACGTATCTATAATTTCTGATGTTCCATGTTGATATTATACCAATTGTTACATGTTTTATATACACTTCATAGCATTTTTATGCATTTTCTGGGACTAACCTATTAACAAGATGCCACAGTGCCAGTTCCTGTTTTCTGCTGTTTTTGTATTCCAGAAAAGCTAGTCTGGAAATATTCTCGGAATTGGACGAAACTTGTACAGGACCTCCTATTTTTCCAACACGTACACGGAGTCCAAAGGAGAGACGGAGGGGGGCCGTGAGCCAGCCACACCATGGGGTGGCGCGGCCCCACCCCCTGCCGCACCGTGGGGTGGTGTGGGCCCCACGGGCGTCTCTAGCTGCCGCCCTTTCGCCTAGATAATCTTCCCGACGCGAAAACCCTAAATACCCGAGCCATTATCCACGAAAAGTTCCAGAGACGCCGCCGCCGTCAACCCTAGCTCGGGAGGATTCAGAAGCTCTTCCCGGCACCGTGCCGGAGAGGGGAATCATCACCGGAGGGCTCTACATCACCATGCCTGCCTCCGGAGTGATGCGTGAGTAGTTCATCTTTGGACTACGGGTCCATAGCAGTAGCTAGATGGTTGTCTCTCCACTTTATGCTATCATGTTTAGATCTTGTGACTTGCCTATCATGATCAAGATCATCTTATTGTAATACTACATGTTGTGTTTGCTGGGATCCGATGAATATTGAATACTATGTCAAGTTGATTATCAATCTATCTTATATGTTATTTATGATCTTGCATGCTTTCCGTTACTAGTAGATGCTTTGGCCAAGTAGATGCTTGTAACTCCAAGAGTTAGTATTTATGCTAAATAGTGGGTACATGCCTCCGGTAATTTGCGAGAGTGACAGCAACTTCTAAGATTGTGGATGTGCTGCTGCCACTAGGGATAAAATAACCGATGCTTAACTTAAGGGTGCGCTGTTAGGTCTAATGCATTTGTTTACATTACGCACATTACTTAATGCGATTATCCGTTGCATGCAACTTAATACCAACGGGGAACTCGGTATGACAACCTGGAGGTGGATTATTAGTCATAGACGCTGTTGGATAACGGTCTATGTATTTTGTCGTAATGCCCACATGAATATCATAGTAATCATCATGTCATATATATGCATTGTCATGCGCTCAATATTTTGTCAATTGCCCAGCTGTAATTTGTTCACCCAGCATGTTAGTTATCTTTTATGGAGAGACACCACTAGTGAACTGTGGACCCCGGTCCATTCTTTTACACTGATAATACAACCAACTGCAATCATTGTTCATTTTCATTCTCTGCAATTAAACACTATTTTCCACACCATACGTTTAATTCTTTGTTTTCAGCAAGCCGGTGAGATTGACAACCTCACTGTTTCGTTGGGGCAAAGTAGTTTGATTGTGTTGTGTGCAGGTTCCACGTCAGCGCGCCACTGACAACCTTCAGAAGTGATTTCTTACTCCTACTGGTTCGATTAAACCTTGGTTTCATACTGAGTGAAACTTCTCCTACACTGCTTCATACCTTCCTCTTGGGGTCTCCCAACGAACGTGTGATCCACGTCATCATACCATTTTCCAAATGGAACCATTTTTAAATTTGGAACTATTTTCAATATGGAACCATTTTAAAAAATGAACAATTTTCAAATTTGCAACCGTTTTTTTGTGGAACCATTTTTAATTCGGAACCATTTTCAAAATTGAACCATTTTCAAATATGAACAATTTTCAAATTTGGAACCATTTTTAATTTGGAAACATTTTTAATTCGCAACCAATTTTAAATTTGGAACCATTTTCAAAATGGAACCATTTTTTAATTTGGAACTATATTCAAAATGAAACCATTTCAAATTTGAAACCTTTTTAAAAAATGAAACATTTTCAAAATTTTCAAATTTGGAAGCATTTTTAAATTTGGAACCATTTTTAATTTGGAACCATTTTCAAAATAGAACCATTTTTAAATTTGGAACCATTTTAAATTCGGAACCATTTTTATATTTGGAACCATTTTAAATTCGGAACCATTTTTAAACTTGGAACCATTTTAAATTCAGAACAATATTTTAATTCAGAATCATTTTAAAATTGGGAACCATTTTAAAATTGGAACCATTTTTTATATTTAGAACCATTTTAAAAATGGAACCATTTAAAAAATGGAACCATGTTGAAATTTTTAAAAAGTTCCCAATTTTAAAATTATTCATTTTATAAAACGGTTCCATTTTTAAAAGAAACAAAAACAAAACAGAAAAAGAAACAAAAAACAAACACAGAAAAAGAAAAAGAAACGAAAAAGAAAAATGAAAAAATAAAATAAAGAAAAAGATAAACGAAAACGAAAAAAAAATAGAAACGTTTAAGAAAAAAGAAAACAAAAACGAAAACAAAAAAGAAAACAAAAAAGAAAAAGAAAAAACGAAAACAGAACGCGTGCGTGGCCTCTCTGACGGAATAACTAATTGGGCCGGCCCAGGAAGGACGCGCTTCACGCGGTGGAAGGCTATCGGGCGCCGTATAGCATTTCCGGGAAAGCAGGACGTGGTGGAGTTTCGTTTGGGTGGACTTGGGTCATAGCCCGCTCATGATTCTGCCCCTCCTTTTTCTTGCTGGGCTTGCTTGCCAAAGCTCGTATTTCTGGAAACGAACTTGTGTAGCTTAGGCTGCGCCCAACAATTCTTCTGAAATTTTCTCCAACAAGGAAAAGAAATTCTTCTGAAACTTCGGTGCTCACTCAAAAATACCATACTGGTCTCAGCTGCGTTGTCCACCGTGCTTATGCAGGTTCCCAGAAATGATAGTACAGTCTTCATACATCATACAAATTATAGTACATTCTTGTTAGATCTTTTTTTCTTTTCGAGGAAGACGGGGGGGATTGCTCCCCACCGGTTGTTATTAACTCGAAAGGTGGGCTTGGGTGCCCTTACAAATGTTTTTCAGAAACAGCGGGGAGTTGGGGAGAGAGAGCGGCGGAGCCGAAAAGGAAAATTACACGATATTATGAAGAAAGAACGCACACAGGCGCTCAATGAAAATGCGATCCGAAGGCGGGAAGCGAGTGCACCAAATCATCAAGTCTTCAGCGGAGCGGCGAATCACCTCGGCGGGTGGGGTAATCCTAGCGTTGAAGACCATGTCATTGCGAGCTTTCCAAATGTGCCAAAGTAGCGTGGCCAGCCCGGCGTGCCAAACATGGCCGGGAGTCGAAGGGGGGGCGGAGATAGCCCAAAAGGCTCCACCCGGTGGTGGTGGGGTCACATGTAGCAGCCGCCAAACAGCCGAGGCTGCGTGCAGTCAAAGAAGAGGTGGCGGCCGGTCTCCACGAGACCGCAAGTCTCACAGTAGTCGGAGGGGGCGCAGTGCTTGAGGAACAAGTTTGCGCGAGTGCTGAGTCGGTCAACCGCAGCAAGGTAGGAGAAGATCTTCACCTTCGTAGGGACCGAGAGGCTCCAGCTGATTTGAGCGTTGGTGTCGGGGGGCGTGGAGGGGCGAGCATCCGGTAAGCGTCGCGGGAGGAGAAAGCCCTCTTCCCATGGACGCTCGAGGAGGAGGAGTCCAAAGCACGGACGTCGTGTCCGTCCCGAAGCGAAGTGGTGTCGATGATGTCCTGGACCGAGTCAAGCTCGGCGGCAGCTGCAGCAGTGAGCCGGGGCTGCAGCTCCAGCCCCTTGTTAGATCTTGCATGAACAGTTTTAATGAGAGCGGGTATAGATGTTATAATTTGATTTGATACCGCATACAAATGATAGTAAACTCTGTTGGGTTTCGCCCACAGGATCGAATCACATCAGTCTAGATGAACACACACAAACGCAAATCTATAGCCAAAGGCACATATCGTGCCTTGTTCTTTTTCTCTTTATTCCTCAATATCACACGGTTCAACTCGATGCGTTACAAAACGATCAGCCTGGTCGTGTATATATACACGCATAGCCGGACCAAGAACCTAGACCTACATGGACACGAAGTCCTAACCAGACTCGACTCCAACTAGTACTCGTACTCAACTAGTCAAACTAGTACTACTATACGTACCTATAATTTTCCTAATTTAGACTAACACATGACTAAGGCAAGATTATTGCTAACAATCTCCCCCTAATCTTGACTTGTCGTCTCCTCGTACTCCTTCTGGTCTTGACTCGTTGGAGATTCGCGACTTGTCGATCCAAACTCTGACGCATGATCCGGACTACCAGCCCACACGGTCACATCTACGCGTGCAACGTGCAAGATTGGACGCACCATCAATCTTCACGTCGTACAACTTAACTGGTCACTGTCCCACTACACGCCAAGATTGATCTTCTCGCCGAGACACAGAGATGGCTGCCTTGCCACCTTGTCTTCGTGCACGTCGATCCTTGCTCCCGGGCAACTCCTCGACCGTGACACGCTTCAACTGCAACGGGTCCTCACAGAGACGAGCACTTGGACACACTGGCGACTCACTGACACGACGACGACCACACGTGCAAACATGCACACACTTCGACTCTTCTACCAACCCGGTTGACGATCTTGACGAGACTCCCGGCACCGCACCTCGGCACCACTTCTCACATCAACGATCATCCACCTCTACCGTCTTTCCGACGACATCTCCTTTTGCCGCCTCCTCCGGTCGCTCCGCCGAACGACGATCGCCCGCCCCGAGGCGCTAGTCGGGTCGCCTCCCCGGGGCAAGCGTGGCTTCAAATCTTGAACCTCGCTCTGATACCAATTGTTGGGTTTCGCCCACAGGATCGAATCACATCAGTCTAGATGAACACACACAAAAGCAAATCTATAGCCAAAGGCACATATCGTGCCTTGTTCTTTTTCTCTTTATTCCTCAATATCACACGGTTCAACTCGATGCGTTACAAAACGATCAGCCTGGTCGTGTATATATACACGCATAGCCGGACCAAGAACCTAGACCTACATGGACACGAAGTCCTAACCAGACTCGACTCCAACTAGTACTCGTACTCAACTAGTCAAACTAGTACTACTATACGTACCTATAATTTTCCTAATTTAGACTAACACATGACTAAGGCAAGATTATTGCTAACAATCTCCCCCTAATCTTGACTTGTCGTCTCCTCGTACTCCTTCTGGTCTTGACTCGTTGGAGATTCGCGACTTGTCGATCCAAACTCTGACGCATGATCCGGACTACCAGCCCACACGGTCACATCTACGCGTGCAACGTGCAAGATTGGACGCACCATCAATCTTCACGTCGTACAACTTAACTGGTCACAGTCCCACTACACGCCAAGATTGATCTTCTCGCCGAGACAAAGAGATGGCTGCCTTGCCACCTTGTCTTCGTGCACGTCGATCCTTGCTCCCGGGCAACTCCTCGACCGTGACACGCTTCAACTGCAACGGGTCCTCACAGAGACGAGCACTTGGACACACTGGCGACTCACTGACACGACCACGACCACACGTGCAAACATGCACACACTTCGACTCTTCTACCAACCCGGTTGACGATCTTGACGAGACTCCCGGCACGGCACCTCGGCACCACTTCTCACATCAAAGATCATCCACCTCTACCGTCTTTCCGACGACATCTCCTTTTGCCGCCTCCTCCGGTCGCTCCGCCGAACGACGATCGCCCGCCCCGAGGCGCTAGTCGGGTCGCCTCCCCGGGGCAAGCGTGGCTTCAAATCTTGAACCTCGCTCTGATACCAATTGTTGGGTTTCGCCCACAGGATCGAATCACATCAGTCTAGATGAACACACACAAACGCAAATCTATAGCCAAAGGCACATATCGTGCCTTGTTCTTTTTCTCTTTATTCCTCAATATCACACGGTTCAACTCGATGCGTTACAAAACGATCAGCCTGGTCGTGTATATATACACGCATAGCTGGACCAAGAACCTAGACCTACATGGACACGAAGTCCTAACCAGACTCGACTCCAACTAGTACTCGTACTCAACTAGTCAAACTAGTACTACTATACGTACCTATAATTTTCCTAATTTAGACTAACACATGACTAAGGCAAGATTATTGCTAACAGGTTACAAAACGATCAGCCTGGTCGTGTATATATACACTAAAACTTGCATGAACAGTTTTAATGAGAGCGGGTATAGATGTTATAATTTGATTTGATACCGCATACAAATGATAGTAAACTCTTCTTACACACGTATTACAATCCTTTTACAACGTATCAATGCATGGGCCTTATACTAGTACAGATACATGGCCTAAAGCACACACGATATATATATATATATATATATATATGCACTTGCCCTTGTTTGGAGGCTTGAGCTGATCACACGGCAGCCAGTGGTCCGACATGGTCTCGCTCCAGCACCCCGGCGTGCGTGAGCAGCGCCCACAGGTGGGTGATGAACTCCCCTCCTCTCGTCAGGGCCTCCAGGTGCGCCCGGGCCTGGGCGTCCTCACCCGGCGCGATGTACAGCATCATCTCCGCCCAGAAATCTGAGAGCACTCTCCACCGCTGCGGCACGTCTTGGATCTCGTTGGTCAGCTGTCTGGCAAGCCGGACGCCTTGGTCGACGAGGCCAACGCGATCGCTGGCGTCGCCCATCTTCATCAATTTCTCACACTTGGCCTCCAACGTCTTGCAATCGGCGCACTTGAGTGAGGCCAGTAGTTTACTCACATCTTTGATGGATCCCTCCAGGATGGATGTAGAGTCAAAGCTGTGATCGGGCAAGAGGTCGGGCGCGAAGGCGACGAGGTATGCACAGTACTGAGAGAGGCTGGAGGCCACCTCGGAAGCTCCTGTGATGGTGGCACGATCTTCTTCGGAGAACTCCTGTGGAGCAACCAGGTTGTTCGTGCCTCCGCAGATGTACTTGGACAGACAGGAGACCACTTTGGAGAGCCCCCATCCTTTTTTTGCCATTGAAGCATCCAACTGGGTTTTGCAGATGGCTGTTGCGATGTGCCAGACCAGTATTGTGTGGGTCACCTTCTTCCCGTCACACGCCCATGAGAGCTGCTCATGGACGCCATTGTTTCGCAGCGACCTTACCCCATTGGTCAGGTGGCCATCGCTTTCGACGAGGGAATCAATCACAGCTTGCTTCATTTGTTTTGACAGCTTAGCAGGCTTCCCTTTCTTGTGCCCCCTCTTGGTCTTGTCAACCAGGGAGAGTGTCACATAGTGAAGGAAATTGAGAGGGCGACGTATGTTGTTGCAGCTTTTCAGGAGAGAGCACTGCCCAAGCCTATCTGCCCATGGCCGGAGCACCTCCAACCTCAGAAAAAGACCGATAGTCCTATGAGGAAACCAACAGCTCCTTTGCATGCGAGGCTTGGTGACGTAGCTCCGGATCAGTGCCACCTTGAGCCAACCCGATGTCATGTGTAGGCACAACTGGAATACCTCCAAGAATGTCACCACGACCATCAAGAACAGAGTGGTGTTCAGAGGGAGGTTGCTGATATATTTTTTTTCTTCCTTGCTTTTCTTGAAGAGCACACAGGTGAGCCATGAGCAGAGGATGACCATCACAAGGGGAAGGCAGAGCGCCAAGTAGCGGGCCTTGTGGTAGAGGTAAGGGTATCTTGTGTAGTACAAATCATATACAAAACCAAGCTCTACCTCGATGACCCTGAAGGCTCGCTCATGGCGCTTATCCTCGCCAAGCAGACCTTGGAATACAAAGTCTTTTGTTTCTTCAAGGTCCGCCTCAGCGAGCTTGACGCCGGCGAACCTTCTGTTGAGCATCTTCGCTAGGGCCATGGAGAGGCATAGGTCCTTGAGTCGCAAGTCCCCCTCGGTGCCTAAGAAGCGCCCCTTGCACTCATAGATCTGCTCCACGGTGGTGAACTTCACGTCGTCCCTTGGCTCGTCGTCCTTGAGTCGCCTGAGATATTTTTCCAACCTATGCTCGCCTGAGACGACATACCGGTAGCCTTCCAGAGATTTTGGGTCGGGCCTCTCACCGGAAGCAAGCTTCAAGTGTTTCTCGTGCTCCATGTAGTCAGCGATTGGCTTGACGTTCTTCGAGAGCAGGTAAGACTTGCTCGCCATCCTCATGGACTTGATCCGCACATAAGACTGGAGCATGTTGATGACCAAAATTGCCCAGAGCGGCTTCTTGTATTCCTTCTCGTCCCCGAAGACTGACAGAATGTAAAGCACCAGCCCTGCCTTGACGATGTGCTTCACGTGGAAACTCTTCCAGTTCTCGATGTCATTGAGGTTGTATGCCATGAGGTTGTCGGTGCCGCCGAGGAGCATGAGCAGGCAAACGGCCCACACGGGAAACTCGGTGAAGTAGCAGTCAGAATGCTGCATAAGCCCGAGCGTGTAGCTCACCAGCATGTAGGAGAGCGTGTAGGCTCCCAAAACGACGGCGTGGAGGAGCTTGTGGCTCGACCTCCGGCGTAGGGTGCCCAATACATGAAGGAGGGACAGGGCCAGTACACCCACGATGACGAGAGCTGTTATGGACACTAATTTATGGCCATGGCCAGGAGGACATGGAGAGGGCGGTGGGGGACTCGGTTCTGAATTCACGTCGGGGGCAGACATGGTTTTTTCACACTTTGTGATCAGGGCTGTTTGTGATCCGTCTAGGCTCTCTGTTCTTTTTGCTAACCCTTACTCCTATATATACTTCACAGGTGTTGCCTTCTAAGTTTCCATTGCTGCTTTTTTACAGCCTACAAAAAGGAAACTGCAGAAAGGTTGCCGTAGCTATATCTCCCGGGCTCATCCTGGATGACTGGATGTGCGGGGTCGACGACTCGACGACCTGACTTGCCCAGGTCAAGTCAACCGAGTGTTAATTACTGATGGCCAAGACGTTTAGTTCCCAAATTGGCCAAGTGGTACACTGATGCCTTCTATTGAACAGTGACACTTTCAGATTTAGCATGCTTGCCTCTCGTGCGCCCCGTCCTGGCTTTGTCAACCAGGGACAGTGTCACATAATGAAGGAAATTGGTAATGCCATGTTTTTTGTCGTAACTTTCTAGGAGAGAGTACTGCCCAAGCCTGTTCGCCCATGGCCGGAGGACCTCCAACCTCAGAAGAAGACCGATGATCCTATGAGGATAACAATTGCTTCTTTGAACGCCAGGCCTGGTGACGTAGCTCCGGATCAACGCCACCTTGAACCAACCTGAGGTCATGTGTAGGCACAACTGGAATGCCTCCATGAATGTCACCACGGCCATCAAGCAGAGAGTGAGAATGGTGCTCGGGTGGTACTTGCCACCATTCTCTGTTTGTTGCTTGCATGTCTTGAAGAGGTCGTTGGTGAGCCACGAGCAGAGGAACACCATGGCAAGGGGGAGGCAGAGAGCCAAGTAGCGGACCTTGTGATAGAGGTAAGGGTACCTTGTGTAGTATAAATCGTATACAAAACCAAGCTCTACCTCGATGACCCGGAACGCCCGCTCATAGGGATTGTCCCCGACAAGCAGACCTCCGAACACAAAGTATTTTGTTTTTTCAATGTCCGACTCAGCGAGTTTGACGCCCGCGAACCTTCGGCTGAGCATCTTCGCTAGGGCCATGGAGAGGCACACGTCCTTGAGCTGCAAGCCCCTCTCGGAGGCTAATTTTTTTTAGATAAAGAGATTTATTACTTCAAAGGTTTAAGTATTACACCCGGCCTCTGCATAACTAGGATGCACACAGCCACTGTTCACCAGTACCCAATACAGAAAAATAAAAAAGGCGAATTACATATCATGATGAGAAATTGTAAAGTCGCCTATGAAGACGAATTGCATATCTCAGAGGCTAATAGCCGACCCTTGCATTCATAGATCTCTTCCACGGTGGTGAACTTCATCTTCAACTCATCCAGCTCACTGTCCCTTGGCCTTGGCTTGTCCTCGAGTTGCTTGAGATATTTTTCCAACTCATGCTCGCCACAGGCCCGGGCCCACTGTGGTGCGGCCCGTGCCAGCCGTACAGGGCCCCAAAATTTGATTTTATTTACTCGTATAAGTAAAATAAATTGTAAATGTAAACAAGAAAGAAACTGCGTTGCAGTGGTTAGGACGTAATATGTCTTCCAATAGGTATATGGTTCGAATCCTCGTTGCCTCATTTTTGTCCATCATTTTATTTTTGTCAAGAGTTTGGCCACGCCTATAGACTTCAGGTAAATGTTTCAAATCTTCCTTGTTGCATATTGTTTCTGTCCATTGTTTTAACGTTGATTTTTTTTAAGTTTTCCATCATTTTATTTTTGTCAAGAGTTTAGCCACACCTATAGACTTTAGGTAAATGGTTCGAATCTTCCTTGCCCCATATTATTTTTGTCCATTGTTTTAACCTCGAACTATTTTTAGTTTAACCTCACGTACATACTTTGGGTAAATGGTTTAAATCCTCCTTGCTGCATATTATTTTTGTCCATTTTTAACTGTGGAAAACAAAAACGATTACCACACGTAGTCTTTTCTCTGAGGGGGAAATCGACACACAAACCTTGCAGGCTAACAAGTGATGCCTTGGGGTTACACCACACAGTGTTAAAACAGGCGTATACATTAACTATTTGAGCTACAAAAAATTAAAATTAAAATTTATCCATCTTTACAAACGGTATTGACATTTTTCAAACAGGAACGAAATTAATAGTTAAGATCGGTTCTGAAAATTTGTAGGCACTCATCTGGGCACATGGGCGTGATGTACTGGACTCATACGAGAGAACAACTTGTCGATCGATCAAGCTAGCAACATGAGAAACCCGACAAGAAGCGTCGAGCTCCCGTTCGTGTTCTATTCCATTTAGTCTACGCTTGCGATCAGCGGATCACCCATCCCCCAATCCCGATAAGTTCGGTAGGGATTGGTCACCGAATTTCGGCAAAGAAAGAATAGGGCCCCATTTTATAGTTTGGCACAGGGCCCTGGATTTTACCGGCCCGGCCCTGGCTCGCCAGAGACTACATACCGGTAGCCTTCCATGTTTACTGGGTTTGGCTTCTTGCCAGAAACCAGCTGGAATGTTTCCTCAAGTTCCATGTACTGAGCGATTGGCCTCACGTTCTTCCAGAGCAGATGGGACTTGCTCGCCATCTTCATGGACTTGATCCGCACAAATGACTGAAGGAGGTTGACGAACAAAATTGCCCATAGAGGGTTCCGGTATTCCGGCACATAGTGGCTGTAGGCCGCGACGATATACACCACCAATCCAGCCTGGTAGAGGTGCTTCACGTGGAAGCTCCTCCAGTTCTCAACATCATTGAGTTTGCACGCCATGAAGTTGTCGGTGCCGCCGAGGAGCATGAGGAGGCTCACGGCCCACACGGGAACTCGTCGAAGTAGTAGTTGGACTTCCACATAAGCCCAAGAGTGTAGCTCACCAACGGGTAGGAGAACATGTAGGCTCCCGAGACGATGGCGTGGAGCCGTGGAGGGCCTTGTGGGTCGATCTCCGTCGTAGCGTGCCCAGTGCATGCAGGAGGAACAGGCCGACCACGCCCACCACAACGAAAACTGTTGCGAATACTAGTTCACCACCTTATACTCAAAAAAAAAACTAGCTTACCACCATGGTCTTCGTTGGGACATAAAGAATCTGGATTGCTAGAGGGACTGGGTGTGAGCAGTAGCAAGCAAACGGGAGAGAGTCGAGAGCTCGCGCAGGTCCCTAGGGTTCCCTGACCCTCCATGCCGCCGTCGCCGCCCCTCTCTCCTCCTTTCCCCCCTCCCCCGCGCTCCCGTGTCGCCCTCCTGAGCGGGGCGACCGGGGCGCCATCTCCTGCCCCCGCCCCCGTCCCGTCCGCCGCCCAGTTCTCCCCTGCCGCGGCGGCAGGACCTTCTTTACCCGTGCGCGGGGCCGACTCGGGAGGCACACGACGGCGGTGATCTTCGGTTGTAGCGGTTTGGGCGCTGCTCGGGCGCTTCCCCGGGCAGGTCCGGTCGGTCGGAGCGCGGCGGCGCCTCCCCTTGGCGGCAGGGCCGCGGCCGTCGTGGTGCTGGTCCGGCACGCCGTCCCCGACCCAGATCGGGGTCCTCGGGCCCCATCTGGGTTTTAGGCGGGCCGGCCCGAATCTTTGATGGCGCGATCTTCTACACGTTGAAGACGGAGCGCAGCTCGGATGGGGGGCGGCGGCGCCAACGGCGTGCCTTCTGCAGCGCGACCGCGAGAGCTTTACGGACCTCTCGAGGCCCGACCGGGCCTGGTGTGCTCCTGCAGTTGCGTCCGGTCGGTTACCATCTTTGACGGTGGAGGACGGTCCCTCCCGTGTCGGCGGTGCCACGGTCGCTAGTCCTGGCTCTTCTTCTTCGATGTGCAGGCCTCTCTTCTCTGAGCCGTGGAGCGACAGCGTGAGCGGCTTCATGATCGTGCTGTGGTGGTGGTATGGTGGAGTGCTTTGGAGCGGTTGGGGATGTTGGGGTTGGGAGAAATCCCAATCAGCTTGTCTGACACACGACACGGTAGCGCCTGAGGGTGACGCCAGTCCTTCCTGAAGGGTGTCGGCTGTTCTCCCTTCCTATCGTGTACCGGGGGAAACCCTAGGCAGCAGCGTCGTCATCGTCGCATTCCTTCCTGAAGGTGTTGTTTTGGTACCGGCGCTTCGGAGTACTAGGTGGTGGGCGTCGGGTGGGTGCAACGGTCCTGGAGCTTGTTCGCCTTTGTCGATCCGCCGCTGTTGGCATTTATTTCTTTTGTATTTTCTCTTTCTTTTCTTTTGGGCGTGGTTTTGTGCTGTTGCCGCCCCAGCGTCGTCGGTTCTATCGGTTGTTTGCTATATTAATATAGCGGGGCGCAAGCCTGTTTCGAGGAGGAGAGGGACTGGGTGCTAAATCCATGTCGGCGTTAGACATGGTTAGTGGATTCTTCACACTCTTCTTTTTTCTTGCTGATTAACCTTGCTCCTATGCTTGACAGGTGTTGCCTTCTCTACGTTTCCCTTCCTGCCTTTTTATAGCCTTCACAAAAGGAAGTGGCAGCAAGTTTGGACTTGCTAGATTACCGTTCTTTGCCTGGATGGCCGGACATCCTGATGTGGGGGAGGGGGATCGACGACCTAGGGGCCCCACGTCAAGTCAACCCGTAAAACAAAACAAGCTGGGATGAGGCATGAATTACTTGAATGATCACGTCTAGTGGCCAAGTGGTACCACGGCTGTTTGCTGTTCAACGGCGACACTTTCAGATTTAGCACCACTGAAGTCGCAAACGGATGCTTCTGTGGCCAGTGAGCCTTCAAAATCCCTGCAATGAGCCATGGACCTGGCTCGCGAAAGCAACTAAACAAGCTTCTGTGGCTCGCGTTCATTACCGCATGAGACGATGACTTGACGCGTGAATGATGCGGCAACAGATCCACATCGTTCATCTCTTTGAACTCTCATGTTGCTTTGTACCACATTGTTTCAAGTGAAGTTATAAACCCTAAACACGTTTCTCTTCACTGCGAACTTGCGTAGACAGCGTAGACAATTGATATAAATACGATCGAAATCACCAACTGGTCTACACAGTTTCCTGTGCTTGCTGAAATTTTCTCTACCCGGTGGTATGGGCAAAAATATCTTCAAGGAAGCCACTAGAAAGATCAGAATTTTTTAAATCCATCTTCCATAATTCCTTTCTCTTTTTTTGAAAAGGAGGGGGGACCTCCGGCCTCCACACTTATTGGTGAATACGGCCATTCATTATTACGAAGCCATATTCCATCATCTGGATTCAGATTTCTCCAAACTCATATTCTATCATCTGACTGAACATAGTGAAAAAAAAAGACAATTAACAAGTTTCGTTCAGCAGCCGTGTGAGCAAAACACCACCTCCAGCAGTAATGATATAAGAACTTCTGCTTGGGGCAAAACCTATTCTTCATTAGTTTTTTACCAGCATATGTGTCAACGTACGTGTTTCTTAAAGACAAAGCTTCTCATAAAATTTGGAAACGTAGATGCTTGCCGAAGCTCAAAGTTTTCTGCTGGCTCCTGATAAATGATCAGCTGAATACCAAAGACATGATGCTAAGAAAACATTGCCATCTGGAGGCTGGGCCAGAATGTGTTGTTTGTGATCAGACACAGCTAGAGGATTTAAGTTCCTCTTTTTCATGGCAGACTCTGCTGAGAATGGATACTATTGGGTTTTCATGGAATTTATCTGAAGATGTGAACCTCCGGATTTGTTTGCGGCAAGATCATTCCATAGCAGCTGTTCTTTTTTAGTCTTTGCCTCAGCGGCTTGGAACATCTGGAAGGAACGAAATTACTTCATCCTGAATAGTGTATTAGTGTCCACCCCCCCTCCCCCCCCCCCCGGCTGGAAAATCTGAAAAGGCGTACAAAATATGATCTCATGCTTCATCAGTACAGTATCGAACCAGTTTTTGTCCAAAACCTAGCTGATTGGATTTCTAATTTGACATAATTCTATTTAAGCCTTGTTGCTTTTTGCTGGGCCAAGTCATTGTGTTTTAACTCTTTTTTAGCCCTTTATGTCCTTTGTAAACTATTTTTAATTACTTAATGAAAAGTACACAGTAGGGGTTTCCCCTACGATAGGACGGTAAAAAAAAAGTTTCCCTAAGACATGTTTTGTTAAAGCTCCATCCACAACGGGTTGCTCGAGATGATCAATGTTGAAGTGAAAAGGGGATGAATTGGTTCTTTCGTAATACAGAAACTACCAACCACATAAACGTTTAAGTTGTTGTAATACTATATTAGAGCTAGATTTGAAATATATCCTTTAAGGAAGAAACAAACAACTATTAACTAAACTAACTATTCATGATATGAAGTTTTCTGAGTATGGTGTTCGTGTGCTTACTTCATAAATGTGACTTATAAACCTAAACGATGTGACTTATAAAGCCAATTTTCATGAAAACAAAGTTATTCAATTTGACACACCCAATGTTTTCATGGAATTATGAAGATATTCAAATTGGATTGACTTATGACATGATTATCTTTAGGATTTTTTTTTTATAAATACATATAATTTAAGAGTTCAAATAAGAAGGTATTCTTTTTGTAAACATGTGCCTCCTTTGGGCAAAAGCCCACCGCGTGTCAACGAAGTTATCTAGTGGAGGAGGACAAAAAACCAGAGGTAGGGTGAACTCTACTAAATGATGTAAAGACAGAAATAGTGCTGAGACATTAATACCTCGTAATCACTTAGTACAATAAGATATAACAAAATTGTTCCCTAGAAAATAAAGTAATAAAAATATCGTTTAAAATTATATTAAAATAAGAAAGTGTATGTCGAGCGACTCCGACATAGCGCTCAACATACAGCCCCGCACCATCAACTCTCCGCCAACGACGGCCGTGGGAGAACTTGTGGCAAGAAGGTATGCCGAGCACCCCTTATATGCATGTCGAGCGCCACATCCGGGAGGCAAAATATCTGGTGGGAACCGATGAAAACCACGAAAATATTGTGTTTAAGAGTTTGAAACAAACTTTCTCCATTCGAAAGTTGATTTCCACCGGAAGTTGATTTCCACCGGATACTTTCTCCATTCGGCACATATTCATACTTGCCGAGTGCTTTGGTGTACCAATCATCGTGTCCAGAAAATGTTCGGCAAAGAATTCATATGCTGAGCGTTATTTCTAGGCGCTAGGCTTACGGCCTCATATGCCGACTGCCCCGATAAAATACTGTGGGCAAGGCAAACATATTGCACTCAGACGTTTCCAGTATTGTAAGACTGATTGTATCCCTAGTTTATCTTAAGGCGGGTCCCAGCAACTTGGCACTGGCTACGTTGGACATTAATGTAGACCCCACTCAAGTCAACCCAAAAAAAGAACAAGTCGATCCAAGCAATACCAAGAAGGAATTGGTCAAGTTCCTGCACTGATACCTCTCGTTGAACGGCGACATATCCGGATTTTTGCACCATTTTGAGGTCATAAACTGAGGCCAATACGCCTTCATAAATCTTTGCAGCTCGCGTTCCTTAACGCGTAGGGCGACGACTGGGCAACGAACCAGGCGAGTGGCTCCAGTTTATGTCTCTATTTTATGGCGCATTTTCGTGGATACGGTAGAGAAAGGGCTAGCAACATCCATAGTAGATCAACTCTTTCAAGTAGGAAGTATCTTACTGTGTGAAAAAAATCACTTTTTTTTTGCTGGTGTATGAAACAAAGACTTGACTCGTGAGAGATGCGGCAACGACCAAGGTGATCCAGGTATATTACGCCTTTATATAGGCTTTATTTAGAGCCAAGAGCATTTTTATTACTATGATAGATTATGGTAGAGAAATTCCACATTCGATCATTTCTTACAGGTCCACTCTCGTTAGCTAGGTGATTTGACCCTTGAAAGATGTGGCAGCAACCACATGGTGATCTAGTTTACTTTCATTAATATGGAAAATGATGGGTAGTAAAATCCATAGTTTGTGCATATCATTCTTATATCTATCACTATCGTCCAATACTAAGTTTAACAACAACAACAACAACATTCCTTTTTTCATGCCAAAGAGGTACAAAGAGTTGAACTAATATCGATGGAATCATAAAGGCCATTGGTTTCACAGAGCAATATGGGTGAACGAAAGTAAGTGTTCGCATAGAAGCTTCCGCAAAATCCAATCGATTGTATGTCTCGAGTTCTTTAATGTATGAGACACCGACCTTTTTTGCAGGTGTGTGAAACCACGACTTGATGAGTGAGATATGCTGCAAGAACCAACGGGATATCATGTCCTACGAGTCACTCTCTCACCGTGTGAGACGGTCACTTCCACCGTGAAAGATGAGCCAACAATCTAGGTCTCTAGTTGTCTTGTTTACGGCTCTATCTCAAACAAAGAGCATTTTCATTACCATGGAAAATGATGGTACTAAAATCCACAATTCGAGCATATCCTTCAAGTCTCATGTTGTTGTTGATCACATCATCCAGTACTGAGTTTAGCCACAACAAACGTTTCTCTTTTCATGCCAACGAGGCACCAGGAGTTCAAATTATATGGATGCAATATGAAAGGTTTTCCGCCAGCCCCTTGCCGACCCTGTGGACCAGGAACAGGGTCACGTAGTGAAGGCAGTTGTTGCAGGTGCGCGACGTCTGTATCGCGTGGAGGAGTGAGTACTGCCCGAGCTTGTCCTGCCACGGCCGGAGCGCCGTCAACCATTTATTACAGTGCCTACACGACCGTACTCTTTCCGATTGCACAATGCGAATAACCGTTGGCAATGAATGTATTTCTCAATCATTTTGCACATACTATTAAAGATGATGCCTCAGATTTCCTCATGCTCGTTGGTATGTAACTGATTGATAACATTTTACCAGAGGACATACTAATTGGTTATAGTACATGTAGTTGTATGATTCCATCAATAGAGCACATGTTAATTGCCCGGGACCAATATGACCCTTCACTAGTCGCGCTAATTTCGTTTGATGGTTAGATTCAACAGAGTCAAATTTGTGTTGATGGAAGTACTCGGTAGCACATGTTACAATGTTAGGACGCGAAGGACAGCCGATTGTTAGAGGTACTCGCTAGCATGCGTTGGACCTTGAATTTTTAAATGTTTAGTTCTTTATATATGAATGGTGGATCTCTATGATTGGGTGATAACAGACGTTCTTTGGAGAAATTCTTATGTAGTTTTGGGTGTTATTTGGTACTCCCTCCGTTTTTTAATATAAGATGTTTTAACATTTGTCCACATGCACATACATACAAATGCATGTAGACACATTTTAGTGTGCATGTTCACTCATTTTAGTATGCATGTAGACAACATGTATAACACATAAAACATCTTATATTAAAAAAAGGAGGGAGTAGATGGGTCTGAGCTGCGAGCGACTGAAACTTTGGCGGGGTCTTTTTCCTTTTTAGCTATGTGCATTATGTGCGACTACTTCTTAACATTACGTTGACGTAGAGACATCGAGTTTGGCGGGCTGGGCATCCCCGACCTGCACCGCAAAGCCCTTGCATTGCGTGTGCGCTTGTTCTGGCAGGAATGGACGGAAGCCGACAAGCCATGGCTCGATTTGCCGCTAGGCAACGGCGAGCGCGCCCGTAGCCTCTTTCAAACGGCAGTGAAATTCAACCTCGGTGATGGTCAAGAGATTAGTTTCTGGAGAGACCCCTGGATGGACAACCAGCGCCTTGCGGACATTGCGCCAGAGCTATACAAGTGATGTACCATGCAAAAGCTATCTGTTGGACATGCCCTGAACAACGGAAAATGGCTAATGCACTTCAAGCCAGACATGACTCCTGAAGCCCTAGCCCAAGTCCTGGTGGTCCATCAGTTGGTGGCTGACGTGCAGCTGCAGCACGGCGTCGAGGATGCGATAACCACTACAGGAAGGAGAAGCTAAGCCGACGGCTTTTTGCCGTCGGCATAGCCCAGAATGCCGTCGGCATAGGCTATACCGACGGCAGCCGTCGGCTTAGGTCCGTCGGCATACATGCCTGTAGGCATAGCCCAGAAAGCCGTCGACATAGTGCCGTCGACATTTTTTTCCAAAACTATTTTTTCCAAAAAATTGAACTTTTTTTATATTTTTTTAATTCTACTCCGAAATTTACCACTTTTGTTTTTTTTTTCTGAAATTTCCCACTTAGCCACACATTTAATCTCTGGTCAAAGTACATACTATGGACAAACTTCTCATTCGGTCACCCATCCTCAAATTGCTCTAGCCCAAACATGCTTAACTTTTGAGTTCTTTCCAAATTAGCTTCCAAATGAGATGGTAGAACTTATTGTTATTAGTATCCTATCAATCATATTAACCCCTGGGCCATGATGTTACACTTTTTATTGTTTAAATTTTGAAAATTTATTTAAATAAATAGCAATGATTATATAATAATATTTTTTAAATAAATAACAATAAAATTTATTTTACTTTATTTTCTCCTTTTTACATTTAATATGGAATAATTCATATCTTTAAATCCGTAAATCAAAATTTAACAAATAAAATATCTAAATCGATTAGAAAAATGAGAGGAATCCAAGTATGACATCCATATCATCTTTTTCATCATGTATATGACTTTTTGCAACATATTTTTGGTACTTGCTTAATAAAAAAAGTCATTTTGGCCCTTAAAAATAGAAAAATGATATTTATAAAAATATTTAAAAAAAACTCAGTTCTGTAACATTATTTGCCATACCAAGATGCACCTATGTGTTAGATATGGGCACATTATCACAAATTACGCCACGGGAATGATCATATCTAGATCATTTGACTCGAAACTTCTATATGTTTATAGATGATTGACCATTTTGTGAAGAAGTTTTTTGAAAACTTTGTCAAAACTCAAATTTATCATTTTTCCTAGCAACTAGTACACATAAAATTACTCCATGCCAAAGGATTTCATTTTTGAGTGTTATTTCACTTTCTTTTATTTTGTTGAAAAAACGGTTAAAATGGCCGCTGTGACTATTCATCGAAAGGGGTCGCATTTTTCAAAACTATCGACGGTTCTGTGATATAACAACTACTGGTGTATCTTAAAATGAATTTTGTAAAAATTTCAGAGCAAACTATCACACACTTGTAGATCAAAATTCAATTACTTTCGAAAAATAGGCATAAAGTCATTTAAATAGGTGAAATTAGGTAGAAACCGAGAAAATTCCTAATATTGCTGGATTATCCATAAAATATGGTGTACTTTGTGTGATAATTGGATGGGTGCCATTTTCCACAATATTTTTTGTACTTGCTTCACAAAAAATGTCATTTTTTACAATTAAAAAAATGAAAAATGATATTTATGAAAATATTTTGAAAAAACTCAGTTCTGCAACATTGTTTGTCATATCAAGATACACCTATGTGTCAAATATGGGCACATTATCACAAATTACGCAACGGGAATGATCATATCTAGGTCATTTGACTCGAAACTTCTACATGTTTATAGATGATTGACCTTTTTGTGAAAAAGTTTTTTGGAAACTTTGTCAAAACTCAAGTTTATCATTTTTCCTAACAGCTAGTACACATAAAAGGACTCCATCCCAAAGGATTTCATTTTTTGAGTATTTTTTCACTTTCTTTTTTTTCAAATTTGGAGCCATTTTTAAATTTGGAACCATTTTTAATTTGGAACCATTTTCAAAATAGAACAATTTTTAAATTTGGAACCATTTTAAATTCGGAACCATTTTTAAATTTGCAACCATTTTAAATTCGGAACCATTTTTAAACTTGGATCCATTTTAAATTCAGAACCAAGATCCAGAGCGCCGCTGGCCGGCCCTACTCCACCCACGAGCGCCGTCGGCCGGCGCTGCTCCACCCGCGAGCGCCGCCGCCCCTCGTCTCCTTCAGCTCCCGCGATTCGTCGAATAGGAGGCGCTTCTCTTCTTCTATTTTCTATTTGATTTAATATTTTCTCTGTTTTTCTATTTTCTCTCTATTTTAGATTTTTAGTATATGAGCTGCATCCATGTGTGTGTCAATGTAAAATGGCGAGAACAGTGTTGTTATGAATAGATGTTGTTTTTCTAGTATATTTTCATATTGTTTTATGATTTTATATCAACTAACAATGAATCGTATTTTATTTTCATATTTAGCAATTAACATGACATTCAAAATATTTGAAAACAGCAGAAAAGAATTTAAAATATGTTAGTTAGAACATAATTTTATCAAAGGGCTTTATAGAATTTGACAATGGTTTCAAAAAATTGGAACCATTTTTAAAATGAACATTTTTCGAATTTGGAATCATTTTTATTTTGCAACTATTTTCCAAATTTTGAAACCATTTTTTATTTCAGAACCATTTTCAAATTTAGAATCATTTACAAATTTGGAAACATTTTCAATTTTGGAACCATTTTCAAAAAATTGGAACCATTTTAAAAATGGAAGATTTATAAAATTGGAACCATTTTGAATTTTCGAACCATTTTCAAAATTGGAACCGTTTTCAAATTTGGAACCATTTTCAAAATTGCAACCATTTTGAATTTTGGAACCATTCTAAAATTTCGAGCCATTTTCAAAACAGTGGAACCAATATCAAAAATGGAACCATTTTCAAAATTGGAACCATTTTAAAATGTGGACCATTTTCAAAAATAGTTCCAAAATTGGAACCATTTTCAAATTTGGAACCATTTTAAATTTTGGAACCATTTTAAAAATTGGAACCATTTTCAAAATTGCAATCATTTTGAATTTTGGAACCATTTTCAAAATTGTAATCATTTAAAATTTTGGAACCATTTTCAAAATTGGACCAATTTTCAAATTTGGAACCATTTTCAAACTTTGAACCATTCTGAATTTTGGAACCATTTTCAAAATTGGTACCATTTTTAAAATGAACAATTTTCAAATTTGGAACCATTTTTTAATTTGGAACCATTTTCAAAATGGAACCATTTTAAAAAATGAACAATTTTCAAATTTGGAACCATTTTTAATTTGGAACCATTTTTAATTCGGAACCATGATACGTCTCAAACGTATCTATAATTTCTGATGTTCCATGTTGATATTATACCAATTGTTACATGTTTTATATACACTTCATAGCATTTTTATGCATTTTCTGGGACTAACCTATTAACAAGATGCCACAGTGCCAGTTCCTGTTTTCTGTTGTTTTTGTATTCCAGAAAAGCTAGTCTGGAAATATTCTCGGAATTGGACGAAACTTGTACAGGACCTCCTATTTTTCCAACACGTACACGGAGTCCAAAGGAGAGACGGAGGGGGGCCGTGAGCCAGCCACACCATGGGGTGGCGCGACCCTACCCCCTGCCGCACCGTGGGGTGGTGTGGGCCCCACGGGCGTCTCCAGCTGCCGCCCTTTCGCCTAGATAATCTTCCCGACGCGAAAACCCTAAATACCCGAGCCATTATCCACGAAAAGTTCCAAAGACGCCGCCGCCGTCAACCCTAGCTCGGGAGGTTTCAGAAGCTCTTCCCGGCACCGTGCCGGAGAGGGGAATCATCACCGGAGGGCTCTACATCACCATGCCTGCCTCCGGAGTGATGCGTGAGTAGTTCATCTTTGGACTACGGGTCCATAGCAGTAGCTAGATGGTTGTCTCTCCACTTTATGCTATCATGTTTAGATCTTGTGAGTTGCCTATCATGATCAAGATCATCTTATTGTAATGCTACATGTTGTGTTTGCTGGGATCCGATGAATATTGAATACTATGTCAAGTTGATTATCAATCTATCTTATATGTTATTTATGATCTTGCATGCTTTCCGTTACTAGTAGATGCTTTGGCCAAGTAGATGCTTGTAACTCCAAGAGTTAGTATTTATGCTAGATAGTGGGTACATGCCTACGGTAATCTGCGAGAGTGACAGCAACTTCTAAGATTGTGGATGTGCTGTTGCCACTAGGGATAAAATAACCGATGCTTAACTTAAGGGTGCGCCGTTAGGTCTAATGCATTTATTTACATTACGCACATTACTCAATGCGATTATCCGTTGCATGCAACTTAATACCAACGGGGAACTCGGTATGACAACCTGGAGGTGGATTATTAGTCATAGACGCTGTTGGATAACGGTCTATGTATTTTGTCGTAATGCCCACATGAATATCATAGTAATCATCATGTCATATATATGCATTGTCATGCGCTCAATATTTTGTCAATTGCCCAGCTGTAATTTGTTCACCCAGCATGTTAGTTATCTTTTATGGAGAGACACCACTAGTGAACTGTGGACCCCGGTCCATTCTTTTACACTGATAATACAACCAACTGCAATCATTGTTCATTTTCATTCTCTGCAATTAAACACTATTTTCCACACCATACGTTTAATTCTTTGTTTTCAGCAAGCCGGTGAGATTGACAACCTCACTGTTTCGTTGGGGCAAAGTAGTTTGATTGTGTTGTGTGCAGGTTCCACGTCAGCGCGCCACTGACAACCTTCAGAAGTGATTTCTTACTCCTACTGGTTCGATTAAACCTTGGTTTCATACTGAGGGAAACTTCTCCTACACTGCTTCATACCTTCCTCTTGGGGTCTCCCAACGAACGTGTGATCCACGTCATCAAACCATTTTCAAAATGGAACCATTTTTAAATTTGGAACTATTTTCAATATGGAACCATTTTAAAAAATGAACAATTTTCAAATTTGCAACCGTTTTTTTTTGTGGAACCATTTTTAATTCGGAACCATTTTCAAAATTGAACCATTTTCAAATATGAACAATTTTCAAATTTGGAACCATTTTTAATTTGGAACCATTTTTAATTCGCAACCATTTTTAAATTTGGAACCATTTTCAAAATGGAACCATTTTTTAATTTGGAACTATATTCAAAATGAAACCATTTCAAATTTGGAACCATTTTAAATTTGAAACCTTTTTAAAAAATGAAACATTTTCAAAATTTTCAAATTTGGAACCATTTTTAAATTTGGAACCATTTTTAATTTGGAACCATTTTCAAAATAGAACCATTTTTAAATTTGGAACCATTTTAAATTCGGAACCATTTTTATATTTGGAACCATTTTAAATTCGAAACCATTTTTAAACTTGGAACCATTTTAAATTCAGAACAATATTTTAATTCGAATCATTTTAAAATTGGGAACCATTTTAAAATTGGAACCATTTTTTATATTTAGAACCATTTTAAAAATGGAACCATTTAAAAAATGGAACCATGTTGAAATTTTTAAAAAGTTCCCAATTTTAAAATTATTCATTTTATAAAACGGTTCCATTTTTAAAAGAAACAAAAACAAAACAGAAAAAGAAACAAAAAACAAACACAGAAAAAGAAAAAGAAACGAAAAAGAAAAATGAAAAAAAAAATAAAGAAAAAGAAAAAGAAAAACGAAAACGAAAACAAAAATAGAAACGTTTAAGAAAAAAGAAAACAAAAACGAAAACAAAAAAGAAAACAAAAAAGAAAAAGAAAAAACGAAAACAGAACGCGTGCGTGGCCTCTCTGACGGAATAGCTAATTGGGCCGGCCCAGGAAGGACGCGCTTCAGGAGGTGGAAGGCTATCGGGCGCCGTATAGCATTTCCGGGAAAGCAGGACGTGGTGGAGTTTCGTTTGGGTGGACTTGGGTCATAGCCCGCTCATGATTCTGCCCCTCCTTTTTCTTGCTGGGCTTGCTTGCCAAAGCTCGTATTTCTGGAAACGAACTTGTGTAGCTTAGGCTGCGCCCAGCAATTTTTCTGAAATTTTCTCCAACAAAGAAAAGAAATTCTTCTGAAACTTAGGTGCTCACTCAAAAATACCATAATGGTCTCAGCTGCGTTGTCCACCGTGCTTATGCAGGTTCCCAGAAATGATAGTACAGTCTTCATACATCATACAAATTATAGTACATTCTTGTTAGATCTTTTTTTCTTTTCGAGGAAGACGGGGGGGATTGCTCCCCACCGGTTGTTATTAACTCGAAAGGTGGGCTTGGGTGCCCTTACAAATGTTTTTCAGAAACAGCGGGGGGTTGGGGAGAGAGAGCGGCGGAGCCGAAAAGGAAAATTACACGATATTATGAAGAAAGAACGCACACAAGCGCTCAATGAAAATGCGATCCGAAGGCGGGAAGCGAGTGCACCAAATCATCAAGTCTTCAGCGGAGCGGCGAATCACCTCGGCGGGTGGGGTAATCCTAGCGTTGAAGACCATGTCATTGCGAGCTTTCCAAATGTGCCAAAGTAGCGTGGCCAGCCCGGCGTGCCAAACATGGCCGGGAGTCGAAGGGGGGGCGGAGATAGCCCAAAAGGCTCCACCCGGTGGTGGTGGGGTCACATGTAGCAGCCGCCAAACAGCCGAGGCTGCGTGCAGTCGAAGAAGAGGTGGCGGCCGGTCTCCACGAGACCGCAAGTCTCACAGCAGTCGGAGGGGGCGCAGTGCTTGAGGAACAAGTTTGCGCGAGTGCTGAGTCGGTCAACCGCAGCAAGGTAGGAGAAGATCTTCACCTTCGTAGGGACCGAGAGGCTCCAGCTGATTTGAGCGTTGGTGTCGGGGGGCGTGGAGGGGCGAGCATCCGGTAAGCGTCGCGGGAGGAGAAAGCCCTCTTCCCATGGACGCTCGAGGAGGAGGAGTCCAAAGCACGGACGTCGTGTCCGTCCCGAAGCGAAGTGGTGTCGATGATGTCCTGGACCGAGTCAAGCTCGGCGGCAGCTGCAGCAGTGAGCCGGGGCTGCAGCTCCAGCCCCTTGTTAGATCTTGCATGAACAGTTTTAATGAGAGCGGGTATAGATGTTATAATTTGATTTGATACCGCATACAAATGATAGTAAACTCTGTTGGGTTTCGCCCACAGGATCGAATCACATCAGTCTAGATGAACACACACAAACGCAAATCTATAGCCAAAGGCACATATCGTGCCTTGTTCTTTTTCTCTTTATTCCTCAATATCACACGGTTCAACTCGATGCGTTACAAAACGATCAGCCTGGTCGTGTATATATACACGCATAGCCGGACCAAGAACCTAGACCTACATGGACACGAAGTCCTAACCAGACTCGACTCCAACTAGTACTCGTACTCAACTAGTCAAACTAGTACTACTATACGTACCTATAATTTTCCTAATTTAGACTAACACATGACTAAGGCAAGATTATCGCTAACAATCTCCCCCTAATCTTGACTTGTCGTCTCCTCGTACTCCTTCTGGTCTTGACTCGTTGGAGATTCGCGACTTGTCGATCCAAACTCTGACGCATGATCCGGACTACCAGCCCACACGGTCACATCTACGCGTGCAACGTGCAAGATTGGACGCACCATCAATCTTCACGTCGTACAACTTAACTGGTCACTGTCCCACTACACGCCAAGATTGATCTTCTCGCCGAGACACAGAGATGGCTGCCTTGCCACCTTGTCTTCGTGCACGTCGATCCTTGCTCCCGGGCAACTCCTCGACCGTGACACGCTTCAACTGCAACGGGTCCTCACAGAGACGAGCACTTGGACACACTGGCGACTCACTGACACGACGACGACCACACGTGCAAACATGCACACACTTCGACTCTTCTACCAACCCGGTTGACGATCTTGACGAGACTCCCGGCACCGCACCTCGGCACCACTTCTCACATCAACGATCATCCACCTACCGTCTTTCCGACGACATCTCCTTTTGCCGCCTCCTCCGGTCGCTCCGCCGAACGACGATCGCCCGCCCCGAGGCGCTAGTCGGGTCGCCTCCCCGGGGCAAGCGTGGCTTCAAATCTTGAACCTCGCTCTGATACCAATTGTTGGGTTTCGCCCACAGGATCGAATCACATCAGTCTAGATGAACACACACAAACGCAAATCTATAGCCAAAGGCACATATCGTGCCTTGTTCTTTTTCTCTTTATTCCTCAATATCACACGGTTCAACTCGATGCGTTACAAAACGATCAGCCTGGTCGTGTATATATACACGCATAGCTGGACCAAGAACCTAGACCTACATGGACACGAAGTCCTAACCAGACTCGACTCCAACTAGTACTCGTACTCAACTAGTCAAACTAGTACTACTATACGTACCTATAATTTTCCTAATTTAGACTAACACATGACTAAGGCAAGATTATTGCTAACAGGTTACAAAACGATCAGCCTGGTCGTGTATATATACACTAAAACTTGCATGAACAGTTTTAATGAGAGCGGGTATAGATGTTATAATTTGATTTGATACCGCATACAAATGATAGTAAACTCTTCTTACACACGTATTACAATCCTTTTACAACGTATCAATGCATGGGCCTTATACTAGTACAGATACATGGCCTAAAGCACACACGATATATATATATATATATATATATATGCACTTGCCCTTGTTTGGAGGCTTGAGCTGATCACACGGCAGCCAGTGGTCCGACATGGTCTCGCTCCAGCACCCCGGCGTGCGTGAGCAGCGCCCACAGGTGGGTGATGAACTCCCCTCCTCTCGTCAGGGCCTCCAGGTGCGCCCGGGCCTGGGCGTCCTCACCCGGCGCGATGTACAGCATCATCTCCGCCCAGAAATCTGAGAGCACTCTCCACCGCTGCGGCACGTCTTGGATCTCGTTGGTCAGCTGTCTGGCAAGCCGGACGCCTTGGTCGACGAGGCCAACGCGATCGCTGGCGTCGCCCATCTTCATCAATTTCTCACACTTGGCCTCCAACGTCTTGCAATCGGCGCACTTGAGTGAGGCCAGTAGTTTACTCACATCTTTGATGGATCCCTCCAGGATGGATGTAGAGTCAAAGCTGTGATCGGGCAAGAGGTCGGGCGCGAAGGCGACGAGGTATGCACAGTACTGAGAGAGGCTGGAGGCCACCTCGGAAGCTCCTGTGATGGTGGCACGATCTTCTTCGGAGAACTCCTGTGGAGCAACCAGGTTGTTCGTGCCTCCGCAGATGTACTTGGACAGACAGGAGACCACTTTGGAGAGCCCCCATCCTTTTTTTGCCATTGAAGCATCCAACTGGGTTTTGCAGATGGCTGTTGCGATGTGCCAGACCAGTATTGTGTGGGTCACCTTCTTCCCGTCACACGCCCATGAGAGCTGCTCATGGACGCCATTGTTTCGCAGCGACCTTACCCCATTGGTCAGGTGGCCATCGCTTTCGACGAGGGAATCAATCACAGCTTGCTTCATTTGTTTTGACAGCTTAGCAGGCTTCCCTTTCTTGTGCCCCCTCTTGGTCTTGTCAACCAGGGAGAGTGTCACATAGTGAAGGAAATTGAGAGGGCGACGTATGTTGTTGCAGCTTTTCAGGAGAGAGCACTGCCCAAGCCTATCTGCCCATGGCCGGAGCACCTCCAACCTCAGAAAAAGACCGATAGTCCTATGAGGAAACCAACAGCTCCTTTGCATGCGAGGCTTGGTGACGTAGCTCCGGATCAGTGCCACCTTGAGCCAACCCGATGTCATGTGTAGGCACAACTGGAATACCTCCAAGAATGTCACCACGACCATCAAGAACAGAGTGGTGTTCAGAGGGAGGTTGCTGATATATTTTTTTTCTTCCTTGCTTTTCTTGAAGAGCACACAGGTGAGCCATGAGCAGAGGATGACCATCACAAGGGGAAGGCAGAGCGCCAAGTAGCGGGCCTTGTGGTAGAGGTAAGGGTATCTTGTGTAGTACAAATCATATACAAAACCAAGCTCTACCTCGATGACCCTGAAGGCTCGCTCATGGCGCTTATCCTCGCCAAGCAGACCTTGGAATACAAAGTCTTTTGTTTCTTCAAGGTCCGCCTCAGCGAGCTTGACGCCGGCGAACCTTCTGTTGAGCATCTTCGCTAGGGCCATGGAGAGGCATAGGTCCTTGAGTCGCAAGTCCCCCTCGGTGCCTAAGAAGCGCCCCTTGCACTCATAGATCTGCTCCACGGTGGTGAACTTCACGTCGTCCCTTGGCTCGTCGTCCTTGAGTCGCCTGAGATATTTTTCCAACCTATGCTCGCCTGAGACGACATACCGGTAGCCTTCCAGAGATTTTGGGTCGGGCCTCTCACCGGAAGCAAGCTTCAAGTGTTTCTCGTGCTCCATGTAGTCAGCGATTGGCTTGACGTTCTTCGAGAGCAGGTAAGACTTGCTCGCCATCCTCATGGACTTGATCCGCACATAAGACTGGAGCATGTTGATGACCAAAATTGCCCAGAGCGGCTTCTTGTATTCCTTCTCGTCCCGAAGACTGACAGAATGTAAAGCACCAGCCCTGCCTTGACGATGTGCTTCACGTGGAAACTCTTCCAGTTCTCGATGTCATTGAGGTTGTATGCCATGAGGTTGTCGGTGCCGCCGAGGAGCATGAGCAGGCAAACGGCCCACACGGGAAACTCGGTGAAGTAGCAGTCAGAATGCTGCATAAGCCCGAGCGTGTAGCTCACCAGCATGTAGGAGAGCGTGTAGGCTCCCAAAACGACGGCGTGGAGGAGCTTGTGGCTCGACCTCCGGCGTAGGGTGCCCAATACATGAAGGAGGGACAGGGCCAGTACACCCACGATGACGAGAGCTGTTATGGACACTAATTTATGGCCATGGCCAGGAGGACATGGAGAGGGCGGTGGGGGACTCGGTTCTGAATTCACGTCGGGGGCAGACATGGTTTTTTCACACTTTGTGATCAGGGCTGTTTGTGATCCGTCTAGGCTCTCTGTTCTTTTTGCTAACCCTTACTCCTATATATACTTCACAGGTGTTGCCTTCTAAGTTTCCATTGCTGCTTTTTTACAGCCTACAAAAAGGAAACTGCAGAAAGGTTGCCGTAGCTATATCTCCCGGGCTCATCCTGGATGACTGGATGTGCGGGGTCGACGACTCGACGACCTGACTTGCCCAGGTCAAGTCAACCGAGTGTTAATTACTGATGGCCAAGACGTTTAGTTCCCAAATTGGCCAAGTGGTACAGCTGATGCCTTCTATTGAACAGTGACACTTTCAGATTTAGCATGCTTGCCTCTCGTGCGCCCCGTCCTGGCTTTGTCAACCAGGGACAGTGTCACATAATGAAGGAAATTGGTAATGCCATGTTTTTTGTCGTAACTTTCTAGGAGAGAGTACTGCCCAAGCCTGTTCGCCCATGGCCGGAGGACCTCCAACCTCAGAAGAAGACCGATGATCCTATGAGGATAACAATTGCTTCTTTGAACGCCAGGCCTGGTGACGTAGCTCCGGATCAACGCCACCTTGAACCAACCTGAGGTCATGTGTAGGCACAACTGGAATGCCTCCATGAATGTCACCACGGCCATCAAGCAGAGAGTGAGAATGGTGCTCGGGTGGTACTTGCCACCATTCTCTGTTTGTTGCTTGCATGTCTTGAAGAGGTCGTTGGTGAGCCACGAGCAGAGGAACACCATGGCAAGGGGGAGGCAGAGAGCCAAGTAGCGGACCTTGTGATAGAGGTAAGGGTACCTTGTGTAGTATAAATCGTATACAAAACCAAGCTCTACCTCGATGACCCGGAACGCCCGCTCATAGGGATTGTCCCCGACAAGCAGACCTCCGAACACAAAGTATTTTGTTTTTTCAATGTCCGACTCAGCGAGTTTGACGCCCGCGAACCTTCGGCTGAGCATCTTCGCTAGGGCCATGGAGAGGCACACGTCCTTGAGCTGCAAGCCCCTCTCGGAGGCTAATTTTTTTTAGATAAAGAGATTTTATTACTTCAAAGGTTTAAGTATTACACCCGGCCTCTGCATAACTAGGATGCACACAGCCACTTTTCAAAGAGGAACGAAATTAATAGTTAAGATCGGTTCTGAAAATTTGTAGGCACTCATCTGGGCACATGGGTGTGATGTACTGGACTCATACGAGAGAACAACTTGTCGATCGATCAAGCTAGCAACATGAGAAACCCGACAAGAAGCGTCGAGCTCCCGTTCGTGTTCTATTCCATTTAGTCTACGCTTGCGATCAGCGGATCATCCATCCCCCAATCCCGATAAGTTCGGTAGGGATTGGTCGCCGAATTTCGGCAAAGAAAGAATAGGGCCCCATTTTATAGTTTGGCACAGGGCCCTGATTTTACCGGCCCGGCCCTGGCTCGCCAGAGACTACATACCGGTAGCCTTCCATGTTTACTGGGTTTGGCTTCTTGCCAGAAACCAGCTGGAATGTTTCCTCAAGTTCCATGTACTGAGCGATTGGCCTCACGTTCTTCCAGAGCAGATGGGACTTGCTCGCCATCTTCATGGACTTGATCCGCACAAATGACTGAAGGAGGTTGACGAACAAAATTGCCCATAGAGGGTTCCGGGATTCCGGCACATAGTGGCTGTAGGCCGCGACGATATACACCACCAATCCAGCCTGGTAGAGGTGCTTCACGTGGAAGCTCCTCCAGTTCTCAACATCATTGAGTTTGCACGCCATGAAGTTGTCGGTGCCGCCGAGGAGCATGAGGAGGCTCACGGCCCACACGGGGAACTCGTCGAAGTAGTAGTTGGACTTCCACATAAGCCCGAGAGTGTAGCTCACCAACGGGTAGGAGAGCATGTAGGCTCCCGAGACGATGGCGTGGAGCCGTGGAGGGCCTTGTGGGTCGATCTCCGTCGTAGCGTGCCCAGTGCATGCAGGAGGAACAGGCCGACCACGCCCACCACAACGAAAACTGTTGCGAATACTAGTTCACCACCTTATACTCAAAAAAAAAAACTAGCTTACCACCATGGTCTTCGTTGGGACATAAAGAATCTGGATTGCTAGAGGGACTGGGTGTGAGCAGTAACAAGCAAACGGGAGAGAGTCGAGAGCTCGCGCAGGTCCCTAGGGTTCCCTGACCCTCCATGCCGCCGTCGCCGCCCCTCTCCTCCCTTCCCCCCTCTCCCCCGCGCTCCCGCGTCGCCCTCCTGAGCGGGGCGACCGGGGCGCCATCTCCTGCCCCCGCCCCCGTCCCGTCCGCCGCCCAGTTCTCCCCTGCCGCCGCCGGGCTTCGCCCGCGCGGTGGCCGGCGGCGGCAGGACCTTCTTTACCCGTGCGCGGTGGTGCCGACTCGGGAGGCACACGACGGCGGTGATCTTCGGTTGTAGCGGTTTGGGCGCTGCTCGGGCGCTTCCCCGGGCAGGTCCGGTCGGTCGGAGCGCGGCGGCGCCTCCCCTTGGCGGCAGGGCCGCGGCCGTCGTGGTGCTGGTCCGGCACGCCGTCCCCGACCCAGATCATGGTCCTCGGGCCCCATCTGGGTTTTAGGCGGGCCGGCCCGAATCTTTGATGGCGCGATCTTCTACACGTTGAAGACGGAGCGCAGCTCGGATGGGGGGCGGCGGCGCCAACGGCGTGCCTTCTGCAGCGCGACCGCGAGAGCTTTACGGACCTCTCGAGGCCCGACCGGGCCTGGTGTGCTCCTGCAGTTGCGTCCGGTCGGTTACCATCTTTGACGGTGGAGGACGGTCCCTCCCGCGTGTCGGCGGTGCCACGGTCGCTAGTCCCGGCTCTTCTTCTTCGATGTGCAGGCCTCTCTTCTCTGAGCCGTGGAGCGACAGCGTGAGCGGCTTCATGATCGTGCTGTGTGGTGGTGGTATGGTGGAGTGCTTTGGAGCGGTTGGGGATGTTGGGGTTGGGAGAAATCCCAATCAGCTTGTCTGACACCGACACGGTAGCGCCTGAGGGTGACGCCAGTCCTTCCTGAAGGGTGTCGGCTGTTCTCCCTTCCTATCGTGTACCGGGGGAAACCCTAGGCAGCAGCGTCGTCATCGTCGCATTCCTTCCTGAAGGTGTTGTTTTGGTACCGGCGCTTCGGAGTACTAGGTGGTGGGCGTCGGGTGGGTGCAACGGTCCTGGGGCTTGTTCGCCTTTGTCGATCCGCCGCTGTTGGCATTTGTTTCTTTTGTATTTTCTCTTTCTTTTCTTTTGGGCGTGGTTTTGTGTTGTTGCCGCCCCAGCGTCGTCGGTTCTATCGGTTGTTTGCTATATTAATATAGCGGGGCGCAAGCCTGTTTCGAGGAGGAGAGGGACTGGGTGCTAAATCCATGTCGGCGTTAGACATGGTTAGTGGATTCTTCACACTCTTCTTTTTTCTTGCTGATTAACCTTGCTCCTATGCTTGACAGGTGTTGCCTTCTCTACGTTTCCCTTCCTGCCTTTTTATAGCCTTCACAAAAGGAAGTGGCAGCAAGTTTGGACTTGCTAGATTACCGTTCTTTGCCTGGATGACCGGACATCCTGATGTGGGGGAGGGGGGTCGACGACCTAGGGGCCCCACGTCAAGTCAACCCGTAAAACAAAACAAGCTGGGATGAGGCATGAATTACTTGAATGATCACGTCTAGTGGCCAAGTGGTACCACGGCTGTTTGCGGTTCAACGGCGACACTTTCAGATTTAGCACCACTGAAGTCGCAAACGGATGCTTCTGTGGCCAGTGAGCCTTCAAAATCCCTGCAATGAGCCATGGACCTGGCTCGCGAAAGCAACTAAACAAGCTTCTGTGGCTCGCGTTCATTACCGCATGAGACGATGACTTGACGCGTGAATGATGCGGCAACAGATCCACATCGTTCATCTCTTTGAACTCTCATGTTGCTTTGTACCACATTGTTTCAAGTGAAGTTATAAACCCTAAACACGTTTCTCTTTTCACTGCGAACTTGCGTAGACAATTGATATAAATACGATCGAAATCACCAACTGGTCTACACAGTTTCCTGTGCTTGCTGAAATTTTCTCTACCCGGTGGTATGGGCAAAAATATCTTCAAGGAAGCCACTAGAAAGATCAGAATTTTTTAAATCCATCTTCCATAATTCCTTTCTCTTTTTTTGAAAAGGAGGGGGGACCTCCGGCCTCCACACTTATTGGTGAATACGGCCATTCATTATTACGAAACCATATTCCATCATCTGGATTCAGATTTCTCCAAACTCATATTCTATCATCTGACAGAACATAGTGAAAAAAAAAAGACAATTAACAAGTTTCGTTCAGCAGCCGTGTGAGCAAAACACCACCTCCAGCAGTAATGATATAAGAACTTCTGCTTGGGGCAAAACCTATTCTTCATTAGTTTTTTACCAGCATATGTGTCAACGTACGTGTTTCTTAAAGACAAAGCTTCTCATAAAATTTGGAAACGTAGATGCTTGCCGAAGCTCAAGGTTTTCTGCTGGCTCCTGATAAATGATCAGCTGAATACCAAAGACATGATGCTAAGAAAACATTGCCATCTGGAGGCTGGGCCAGAATGTGTTGTTTGTGATCAGACACAGCTAGAGGATTTAAGTTCCTCTTTTTCATGGCAGACTCTGCTGAGAATGGATACTATTGGGTTTTCATGGAATTTATCTGAAGATGTGAACCTCCGGATTTGTTTGCGGCAAGATCATTCCATAGCAGCTGTTCTTTTTTAGTCTTTGCCTCAGCGGCTTGGAACATCTGGAAGGAACGAAATTACTTCATCCTGAATAGTGTATTAGTGTCCACCCCCCCTCCCCCCTCCCCCCCGGCTGGAAAATCTGAAAAGGCGTACAAAATAAGATCTCATGCTTCATCAGTACAGTATCGAACCAGTTTTTGTCCAAAACCTAGCTGATTGGATTTCTAATTTGACATAATTCTATTTAAGCCTTGTTGCTTTTTGCTGGGCCAAGTCATTGTGTTTTAACTCTTTTTTAGCCCTTTATGTCCTTTGTAAACTATTTTTAATTACTTAATGAAAAGTACACAGTAAGGGTTTCCCCTACGATAGGACGGTAAAAAAAAAGTTTCCCTAAGACATGTTTTGTTAAAGCTCCATCCACAACAGGTTGCTCGAGATGATCAATGTTGAAGTGAAAAGGGGATGAATTGGTTCTTTCGTAATACAGAAACTACCAACCACATAAACGTTTAAGTTGTTGTAATACTATATTAGAGCTAGATTTGAAATATATCCTTTAAGGAAGAAACAAACAACTATTAACTAAACTAACTATTCATGATATGAAGTTTTCTGAGTATGGTGTTCGTGTGCTTACTTCATAAATGTGACTTATAAACCTAAACGATGTGACTTATAAAGCCAATTTTCATGAAAACAAAGTTATTCAATTTGACACACCCAATGTTTTCATGGAATTATGAAGATATTCAAATTGGATTGACTTATGACATGATTATCTTTAGGAAAATATTTTTTTATAAATACATATAATTTAAGAGTTCAAATAAGAAGGTATTCTTTTTGTAAACATGTGCCTCCTTTGGGCAAAAGCCCACCGCGTGTCAACGAAGTTATCTAGTGGAGGAGGACAAAAAACCAGAGGTAGGGTGAACTCTACTAAATGATGTAAAGACAGAAATAGTGCTGAGACATTAATACCTCGTAATCACTTAGTACAATAAGATATAACAAAATTGTTCCCTAGAAAATAAAGTAATAAAAATATCGTTTAAAATTATATTAAAATAAGAAAGTGTATGTCGAGCGACTCCGACATAGCGCTCACCATACAGCCCCGCACCATCAACTCTCCGCCAACGACGGCCGTGGGAGAACTTGTGGCAAGAAGGTATGCCGAGCACCCCTTATATGCATGTCGAGCGCCACATCCGGGAGGCAAAATATCTGGTGGGAACCGATGAAAACCACGAAAATATTGTGTTTAAGAGTTTGAAACAATTCTTAACAAAAATGCATTGTATTAGGAAAGTATATATAGTTTTATAGACGTGTGAATTTGCAAGTTGAAACTCAAATTTTTTAGTTATAAAAATGACAAATTTAGCAATGAACACTAGCAAAATGAATAAACTGCACTATTCATTGCTGAATTTGTTATTTTTATAGCTTCTAAATAATTTCCAGTTTCAACTTGCAAATTACATACCTATTGAACTCTACCTTCTCAACACAATGCATCTGTTTCATAATATTTTAGAACTTTTAGACATGATATTTTTGTGATTTTCTCTGTTTTCCACCGAAAGTTGATTTCCACCGGATACTTTCTCCATTCGGCACATATTCATGCTTGCCGAGTGCTTTGGTGTACCAATCGTCGTGTCCAGAAAACGTTCGGGAAAGAATTCATATGCTGAGCGTTATTTCTAGGCGCTAGGCTTACGGCCTCATATGCCGACTGCCCCGATAAAATACTGTGGGCAAGGCAAACATATTGCACTCAGACGTTTCCAGTATTGTAAGACTGATTGTATCCCTAGTTTATCTTAAGGCGGGTCCCAGCTACTTGGCACTGGCTACGTTGGACATTAATGTAGACCCCACTCAAGTCAACCCAAAAAAAGAACAAGTCGATCCAAGCAATACCAAGAAGGAATTGGTCAAGTTCCTGCACTGATACCTCTCGTTGAACGGCGACATATCCGGATTTTTGCACCATTTTGAGGTCATAAACTGAGGCCAATACGCCTTCATAAATCTCTGCAGCTCACGTTCCTTAACGCGTAGGGCGACGACTGGGCAACGAACCAGGCGAGTGGCTCCAGTTTATGTCTCTATTTTATGGCGCATTTTCGTGGATACGGTAGAGAAAGGGCTAGCAACATCCATAGTTGATCAACTCTTTCAAGTAGGAAGTATCTTACTGTGTGAAAAAAATCACTTTTTTTTTGCTGGTGTATGAAACAAAGACTTGACTCGTGAGAGATGCGGCAACGACCAAGGTGATCCAGGTATATTACGCCTTTATATAGGCTTTATTTAGAGCCAAGAGCATTTTTATTACTATGATAGATTATGGTAGAGAAATTCCACATTCGATCATTTCTTACAGGTCCACTCTCGTTAGCTAGGTGATTTGACCCTTGAAAGATGTGGCAGCAACCACATGGTGATCTAGTTTACTTTCATTAATATGGAAAATGATGGGTAGTAAAATCCATAGTTTGTGCATATCATTCTTATATCTATCACTATCGTCCAATACTAAGTTTAACAACAACAACAACATTCCTCTTTTCATGCCAAAGAGGTACAAAGAGTTGAACTAATATCGATGGAATCATAAAGGCCATTGGTTTCACAGAGCAATATGGGTGAACGAAAGTAAGTGTTCGCATAGAAGCTTCCGCAAAATCCACAATCGATTTTATGTCTCGAGTTCTTTAATGTATGAGACACCGACCTTTTTTGCAGGTGTGTGAAACCACGACTTGATGAGTGAGATATGCTGCAAGAACCAACGGGATATCATGTCCTACGAGTCACTCTCTCACCGTGTGAGACGGTCACTTCCACCGTGAAAGATGAGCCAACAATCTAGGTCTCTAGTAGTCTTGTTTACGGCTCTATCTCAAACAAAGAGCATTTTCATTACCATGGAAAATGATGGTACTAAAATCCACAATTCGAGCATATCCTTCAAGTCTCATGTTGTTGTTGATCACATCATCCAGTACTGAGTTTAGCCACAACAAACGTTTCTCTTTTCATGCCAACGAGGCACCAGGAGTTCAAATTATATGGATGCAATATGAAAGGTTTTCCGCCAGCCCCTTGCCGACCCTGTGGACCAGGAACAGGGTCACGTAGTGAAGGCAGTTGTTGCAGGTGCGCGACGTCTGTATCGCGTGGAGGAGTGAGTACTGCCCGAGCTTGTCCTGCCACGGCCGGAGCGCCGTCAACCATTTATTACAGTGCCTACACGACCGTACTCTTTCCGATTGCACAATGCGAATAACCGTTGGCAATGAATGTATTTCTCAATCATTTTGCACATACTATTAAAGATGATGCCTCAGATTTCCTCATGCTCGTTGGTATGTAACTGATTGATAACATTTTACCAGAGGACATACTAATTGGTTATAGTACATGTAGTTGTATGATTCCATCAATAGAGCACATGTTAATTGCCCGGGACCAATATGACCCTTCACTAGTCGCGCTAATTTCGTTTGATGGTTAGATTCAACAAGTCAAATTTGTGTTGATGGAAGTACTCGGTAGCACATGTTACAATGTTAGGACGCGAAGGACAGCCGATTGTTAGAGGTACTCGCTAGCATGCGTTGGACCTTGAATTTTTAATGTTTAGTTCTTTATATATGAATGGTGGATCTCTATGATTGGGTGATAACAGACGTTCTTTGGAGAAATTCTTATGTAGTTTTGGGTGTTATTTGGTACTCCCTCCGTTTTTTAATATAAGATGTTTTAACATTTGTCCACATGCACATACATACAAATGCATGTAGACACATTTTAGTGTGCATGTTCACTCATTTTAGTATGCATGTAGACAACATGTATAACACATAAAACATCTTATATTAAAAAAAGGAGGGAGTAGATGGGTCTGAGCTGCGAGCGACTGAAACTTTGGCGGGGTCTTTTTCCTTTTTAGCTATGTGCATTATGTGCGACTACTTCTTAACATTACGTTGACGTAGAGACATCGAGTTTGGCGGGCTGGGCATCCCCGACCTGCACCGCAAAGCCCTTGCATTGCGTGTGCGCTTGTTCTGGCAGGAATGGACGGAAGCCGACAAGCCATGGCTCGATTTGCCGCTAGGCAACGGCGAGCGCGCCCGTAGCCTCTTTCAAACGGCAGTGAAATTCAACCTCGGTGATGGTCAAGAGATTAGTTTCTGGAGAGACCCCTGGATGGACAACCAGCGCCTTGCGGACATTGCGCCAGAGCTATACAAGTGATGTACCATGCAAAAGCTATCTGTTGGACATGCCCTGAACAACGGAAAATGGCTAATGCACTTCAAGCCAGACATGACTCCTGAAGCCCTAGCCCAAGTCCTGGTGGTCCATCAGTTGGTGGCTGACGTGCAGCTGCAGCATGGCGTCGAGGATGCGATAACCACTACAGGAAGGAGAAGCTAAGCCGACGGCTTTTTGCCGTCGGCATAGCCCAGAATGCCGTCGGCATAGGCTATACCGACGGCAGCCGTCGGCTTAGGTCCGTCGGCATACATGCCTGTAGGCATAGCCCAGAAAGCCGTCGACATAGTGCCGTCGGCATTTTTTTCCAAAACTATTTTTTCCAAAAAATTGAACTTTTTTTATATTTTTTTAATTCTACTCCGAAATTTACCACTTTTGTTTTTTTTTCCGAAATTTCCCACTTAGCCACACATTTAATCTCTGGTCAAAGTACATACTATGGTCAAACTTCTCATTCGGTCACCCATCCTCAAATTGCTCTAGCCCAAACATGCTTAACTTTTGAGTTCTTCCAAATTAGCTTCCAAATGAGATGGTAGAACTTATTGTTATTAGTATCCTATCAATCATATTAACCCCTGGGCCATGATGTTACACTTTTTATTGTTTAAATTTTGAAAATTTATTTAAATAAATAGCAATGATTATATAATAATATTTTTTAAATAAATAACAATAAAATTTATTTTACTTTATTTTCTCCTTTTTACATTTAATATGGAATAATTCATATCTTTAAATCCGTAAATCAAAATTTAACAAATAAAATATCTAAATCGATTAGAAAAATGAGAGGAATCCAAGTATGACATCCATATCATCTTTTTCATCATGTATATGACTTTTTGCAACATATTTTTGGTACTTGCTTAATAAAAAAAGTCATTTTGGCCCTTAAAAAATAAAAATGATATTTATAAAAATATTTAAAAAAACTCAGTTCTGTAACATTATTTGCCATACCAAGATGCACCTATGTGTTAGATATGGGCACATTATCACAAATTACGCCACGGGAATGATCATATCTAGGTCATTTGACTCGAAACTTCTATATGTTTATAGATGATTGACCATTTTGTGAAGAAGTTTTTTGGAAACTTTGTCAAAACTCAAGTTTATCATTTTTCCTAGCAACTAGTACACATAAAATTACTCCATGCCAAAGGATTTCATTTTTGAGTATTTTTTCACTTTCTTTTATTTTGTTGAAAAAACGGTTAAAATGGCCGATGTGACTATTCATCGAAAGGGGTTGCATTTTTCAAAACTATCGACGGTTCTGTGATATAACCACTACTGGTGTATCTTAAAATGAATTTTGTAAAAACTTCAGAGCAAACTATCACACACTTGTAGATCAAAATTCAATTACTTTCGAAAAATAGGCATAAAGTCATTTAAATAGGTGAAATTAGGTAGAAACCGAGAAAAATCCTAATATTGCTGGATTATCCATAAAATATGGTGTACTTTGTGTGATAATTGGATGGGTGCCATTTTCCACAATATTTTTTGTACTTGCTTCACAAAAAATGTCATTTTTTACAATTAAAAAAATGAAAAATGATATTTATGAAAATATTTTAAAAAACTCAGTTCTGCAACATTGTTTGTCATATCAAGATACACCTATGTGTCAAATATGGGCACATTATCACAAATTACGCCACGGGAATGATCATATCTAGGTCATTTGACTCGAAACTTCTACATGTTTATAAATGATTGACATTTTTGTGAAAAAGTTTTTTGGAAACTTTGTCAAAACTCAAGTTTATCATTTTTCCTAACAGGTAGTACACATAAAAGGACTCCATCCCAAAGGATTTCATTTTTTGAGTTTTTTTTCACTTTCTTTTTTTTTTTGAAAAAATGGTCAAAATGGACCCCGTGCCATAATTTGTGATAAAGTGCCATATTTGACACATAGGTGTGTCTTGGTATGGCAAACATTGTTACCAAAAACAATTTTTAAAATATTTTTATAAATATCATTTTCCATTTTTTAAGTGCCAAAAAATGACTTTTTTATTAAGCAAGTACCAAAAATATGTTGTAAAAATTCATATACATGATAAAAAAATGATATGGATGTCATATTTGGATTCCTCTCATTTTTCTAATCAATTTAGACATTTTATTTGTTAAATTTCAATTTACAGATTTAAAGATATGAATTATTTCATATTAAATAAAAAATAGAAAAAAAAACATAGCTATGCCGACGGCTTTGCCGTCGGCGTAGACCTGTGAGCCGTTGGCATAGCCCTGTGTCAAATCTATGCCGACGGCATATCCTACGCCGATGGCCATGTCGACGGATTGGCCTCGTCGGAGCCAATGCCGACGGCCCCGACAAAAAAGCCGTCGGCGTAGCGTATGGCCGTCGGCTTAGCTTCTCCTTCCTGTAGTGAACCTGGCTTTGGAGCAGAGATGGCCGATACTCTGCCACATCGGCATATGCTATGCAGTTTGAAGACTCCATCCGCAGCAAATTCCTCCATACAGTCTGGCAAAGCGAAGCACCACTCAAATGCCGCGTCTTTGCCTGGCTAGCTATACAGGGCAAATGCTGACTGTCTTGCAAAGAAGGGCTGGCCGCATAATGTTGCTTGTGTGATGTGCCGATGCTCCTAGGAAACTGCCCTGCATCTGCTAGCCACCTGCAGCATGTCCATTGCCGTTTGGAAGAAGGTGGCCACCAGTGCCGGGCTCCCATCCAGTCTAGCTCCAAGCACTACCACATCTGCCTGCAAGATTGGCTATATACGACAACAATGGCCAGACCGTCACGACAACGTAAGAGCTGGTCCTCTACTCCTCCCTAGTGCACCTGACCTGGTGGATGCTCTGGAAAGAGCGAAATGCTAGGATTTTCCAATGTTCAAGATATCGCTTATCGTTTACTGCTCGGTTGGTCTCAGATTAGTGATTAATCGCTTATCGGCCGATTATTAGATTTTATCGGTTGCCTATTTATCGGCTAGTTTTTTTTGTATATGTCGACTTCCCACAGTAAAAATTCTAAAATATGCTTTGCAAAAATTACACTGGAGTAATGCAATAAGTCAAACATATCTTAGATGGCTCTCCTCTCTCCCACCTCCGCTCCTCTCTCCACCCACTCGCCGCCAGTAGGTGATCTCCATGGATTTCCTCAAGCTTAGTGAGCATGGAGGGCTTGCTTCATTGGGATTTCTCGCCTGGCCTCGCGGTCGAGGCGCAGGTGCGTCATCGTTTTGGTTCTTCGGTCTCTTTCTCCCCTTCCTCTTCCTCCAAGGAATTCTTCTTGGTGGTGGTTTTCTCTTCGGCTTCGTTTCATCTCTCGGAAGAATCGGTCTCTTTGGTTCTGCAATGCTGCTTGGGTGGAGTGGCTGCTGATTTCAGAGTGTGCATGCTTGCCGATCGTCGCTTTCGTTTCTCTGTGGCTTCCAACAAGGTTGGACATTTCATTATGGTCTTAGGGACCGGGTGTGGCCTGATTTCACCTGCCATTTTCGTCTTTTTCATGGTGATCGCTCTGTTCTACCGTCAGTGGGAATCAATGAGGCTGCTAATCTTTGGCTTAATCAGTATTTCATGAAAAAGAGTGCTGCTCCAGGCAAGTCGTTGGCTGTTCGTACTAATCTCAATTTTCTGAGAGAATCTGCCTCTTCTGATCAGGTGGAACCTGCTGCGGGTCTGCAGTTTGGATCTTTTCCAGTTCCTCTCGCGACAAACATTTTGATTCAGCACGATGATGTTCCTAGCAACGATTCAGATTTGGGTTTTCTTCAAATTGGAACAATTTCTTGCCCATTGAAACATGATCTGGATTTGGCGTATTTTCCGGCGTATAGTCAGCAGTCACCGGTGCTTAATGACTTTAATTCCCTTTCACGTAAATTGCTCCTTGATTTGTTGGATGCTAAATTAGCCAAATACTCTGATGAGGAGATTAAATACATGTTTGAAATTCCGGCTGTCCCGCCTCTGGATACCATTTATAGTCTCCTGAATTACTGCGCTAAATGTGGGCTTGATCATCTCGTTGACTGCTGCCCGGGTATCCGTTGCTGCCATGCCACGAATTGGGCCGTACCTGTCCAAAGTGTGCTCTGATCATGTGTTTCAACTGTCGTGAAATGGGTCACACTAAAAAGTTCTGCTCGAACCAGCCCGTTTGTGGTTTCTGCAATAAGGTTGGGCATCTACGCAAGACGTGTCCTTCCAGGGCAAGGATTTTTCGCTGTCAAAGATGTGGAGATATCGGTCATTCCTTTTCGAGCTGCAAAACTAAGCAAGTTTGGGTCCCCAAAATTAAGCAAAGGATACTAATTGAGATTGACGATTCGGTTCCCGGGTTATCTCAACAAGAATCCCCTTTGGTCTCGGCTACTCCGTCCTTTTTCTCCTCTGCTCCTGCGCCTCCTCTGATGGATGGAGTAGTCCCGGAGGGTAACATCATTGATGATCCTAGAACCTGGTCGCCAGTGCCTGATGATGAGATTGCTGAAGTTGAAGCTGCGGCTGATAGAGTTCTTTCAGGATCAGTTGGTGGACCTGTGGAGTTTGTGCGTGACATTGGAGCGGTTATGTCTCTTGATATTGTCATTCCTGATGAAGCTGCTACTGTCACTGAGTTGAGTGTTGTGTCTGATGTTGTCGCTGATCAAGAGGTTCCTGTTTCATTTGTTGCCGTTGCCAATTTCATCAAGGTCTTCAGTCTGGATGTTTCTCCTTTCACCCTGACTTTTGAGGAGTTCATGGCGTTTTGGTTCTTTGTTTGTGCTTACATTTACAAGGGTGTTCTCTGCCTCCCTGCTCCTGATGTGCAGGCGGTGGACTCTAATCTCACTGCTCACAAGGTTCAGGAACTGCTCATCTCTCAAGTTGTTTCGGTTTGTAAGGCTGCTGTGTATCACTTCCTGTTTCATGAGGTCTCTGAGATTGAGATTGCTAAAAACCTTGCTGTTTCTGCTGTCCTTGAGAGTTGTTTGGCTGTCAGCTTTCCTGACTGCAACTCTGCAATTTCTTGCTCCTCGGACAGCCAGCTCTTGGCGCCAACCAGCTTTGAATTTCCTGTCATTGGTCCAGTGGGTTATGCTCTGGACATGCCATCTGAGCTAGGCCTTGTTTCGGCCCAGAAGGAAAGTGTGGAAGATGGGCCTATCACAGCTTTACCTGCCAGGGATGCTTCTGATGAGAATCCTAACAGCACTCTGAACTCCAACAATCTGGTGCCGTCTGTCTTGGTTGATCAGCAAGTGATGGATGTTTCTGCTGCGAGTTCTTCTGTTCCAACTCCTGCTCGCAAAAGAAGGCTCCTCTCTCTTCAGTTGGCAGGCGCCCTGGTCTGCGCAGTGATAAGGCGGAGTTCATGCCTCTTGCTCTCTCTTATCAACCCTCCCGCAAGAAAGTGTCAACAGTTCCTCTGTCTCCTGCTCCAGATGTGATGCAGATCGAGATGATGCAGAAGATTGGAGTGGAGCAATGCGGCATCGACCCTGAAGATCTTTCTGAAGAGAAACTTCGTCGCCCTCGTGCCTAATGCAAGCCGCTTCCCGGAATAAATCTTTATTTTGGAGTGTTTTTAATTGGAACATTAGGGGGGTAAATGGGGATGCCAAGTGGCCTATCCTGCGTCAGAAGCTTGATGAAAGTGGCGCTTCTATCGTTTGTTTGCAAGAGACTAAAAAAACCTCTTTTGATAATTCCTTTATTCGCAAGTTTGCCCCACGACGTTTTGATCGTTTTGTTTGTGTTCCTTCGGATGGTGCATCTGGTGGGCTGCTGGTTCTTTGGAACAGCAAGGTGTTCTCAGGTGTGCTGAGACTGCAGGAGCCTTTTGGTGTGATAATCAATTTTGTATCCACTGCTGATGGTTTTGCTTGGACGTTAGTTAATGTCTATGGCCCATGCTCTGGACCTGAGAGAGTGGATTTCATTAGTTGGCTCTGGAATTTAGATATACCCGATGACCAATTCTGGATGTTCATGGGGGATTTTAACTTCTACCGCTCTCCTGATAATCGGAACAGAGAGGGTGCAAATATGAATGATGTCTTCATCTTTAATGAGCTAATTAGCCACCTGGGTTTAATGGAATTGCCTATCAAAGGCCGTGCCTATACTTGGAGTAACATGCAGGAAGATCCTCTTCTTGTTCAGCTGGACTGGTTCTTCACAACTCCAAATTGGGTTACTTCCTACCCAAATATTCAGGTCCACCCACTTGCTAGGCCGTTGTCTGATCACACTCCTTGTGTGGTTAAGATTGACTCCAAAATTCCTAAGGCAGCTATATTTCGGTTTGAAAATTATTGGGTTAGAAGGCCAGGGTTCTTTGATCTGGTCAAGAATATTTGGGATCTAGAGGTTCACGGAAACAGTGCCAAAGTAATCTCGTATAAGCTCAAGCTACTCCGTAAAGCTCTCAAAAAATGGAGTGGTAACATCACTGACATGGACAGCATTATTGCAAATTGTAATTCAGTGCTTTTGTTGCTGGATGAGATTGAAGAACAAAGAGCTCTACATATAACTGAATGGAATTTCCGGAACATAATAAAAACCAGGCTGAACCATGTGTTAACCTGTAAACAGGAGCTTTGGAAGAGCCGTTGTACTATTCGCTGGGCCAAACTTGGAGATGAAAATACCAGTTTCTTCCATGCTATGGCCACTGTTCGGTACAGGCAAAACAATATTGCTCGTTTCACTTTGGATGATGGCACCGAAGTTTCTGAACATGAAGCAAAAGCAGCAGTTCTCTGGCACTCTTTCAAGGATAGGCTTGGCACAACCATTCAAACTGAGATTCCTACTGAAATTTTAAATCTTGTTACACCTGGACATGATCTTCATGCTCTTTCTGCTCCCTTCACAGAAAAAGAGATTGACTCAGTGGTTGCTTCTCTCCCCATTGATAAGGCTCCGGGTCCGGATGGTTTCAATGGAAAGTTCATCAAAAGTTGTTGGTCTATCATCAAATTTGACTTTTACAAGCTTTGTCAAGATTTTTATGACCAGAATCTCTCTCTTCAGTGCATTAATGATTCTCTTATCACTTTGATCCCAAAGAAGCAATCTCCTGAAACTCCTAATGATTTCCGGCCGATCTCTCTTCTCAATTTGCTCTTAAGCTTCTAACTAAGATACTGGCCAACAGATTGCAATCGAAAATCCTTGATATTGTTCACACTAATCAGTTTGGTTTTCTGAAAACTAGAACAATTCAAGATTGTTTGGCTTGGTCTTTTGAGTATCTCCATCATTGTAAGCATTCTGAGAAGGGTGGCATTATCATGAAGCTAGACTTCGAGAAAGCTTTCGATCTGATTGAGCACTCTGCCATTCTAAGTATGCTTAAAAAAAAGGGTTTGATGGTCGTTGGATATCTTGGATTGGCAATATCCTTGCTTCTGCAACTTCGTCGGTGCTTCTTAACGGGGTGCCTGGGAAGATTTTTTTGCAAGCGTGGTGTTCGACAAGGCGATCCCTTATCTCCACTGTTGTTTGTTGAAGGAGCTGATCTTTTGCAAGACATGATAAACGATCTACATTCTGCTGGTCTTCTTGTCCCCCTGCCTCATTCACAGGTCAGGAATTCCCAATTGTCCAATACGCCGATGACACTTTACTCTTCATGGAAGCTAGCTTCGAGCAGTTGGACTCTCTAAGGTCCACTCTCCTGTCATTTCAAAAGGCTACCGGACTTAAAGTCAATTTCCAAAAATCCTGTTTGGTTCCGATTAACATTGACATTATGTATGCCACCTGCTTGGCTGAGTTCTTCGGATGTTCTGTTGGAAAGATGCCCTTCACCTATTTGGGTCTTCCACTTGGTACCACCCGACCTACGGTTCTTGAGATGGCTCCTTTGACTGACAGTGTAGAGAGACGCCTAAATGCTTGCTCAAGGTTCCTTAATTATGGAGGCAAGGTCACTTTTATAAATTCTGTTCTCTCTGCTCTTCCCACTTTCTATATGTGTATGATCAAGCTGAACAAGACTGTGGTGAAAGTTGTTGATAGAGCTAGAAGACATTGCCTTTGGGACAAGAAAGACAGAGAAAGGGGAAAAGGTTCGGCTCTTGCAGCCTGGGAGCTTGTTGTAACAGCCCCAAGTTTGTGAACCTAAAATGGGAACCAAATTTTCACTTTTGCTTCTCATACTTGCATCATGGCATCATTTGTTTTATTGCTCAAGTTGAAATCAAGTGAGGAAAACAAATTAAAACAAATGGGAGAAATGTCACCGATCAAATTCAAGTCTTGCACTTCCAAATGTGCTTGTTCTTGGCAAACACAATTACAAATGCAAATCCATTTTGTCAAGGAAGTTCCAAGGGTTCAGAATTGAATACTTTGCACTGGTTTTAAAATTCAAAAGCAAATTCATTTTGGTTTCACCAAAAATGCCATAAACAAACACTATGAACAAAAGTGTGGCAAAACTTTTTATTTTGCCAAACCAATTTTTGTGGTGCTTCTAAATGATATTGGGAGGCTACATGATTTTTATCAAATTTTTATAAATTGTTTAAATGCCCCATTTAAATGGTGGAAAAGCTACTGGATTTATAAAAGAAATAGCCAAGGGCTTCTTTGTAAATAGAAAAATTCAGGCGAGGGGGTTTTCGCAAAGTGGTCATCTCCTTCACGCTGTAGCGACCGCGCGGCGCGGCCAAGCCGCACCCGCCGCGCGCCATGGCGACACGGCGATGCCGGGCCCCCCTCCCCGCGCCTCCTCGCGCTTAGAAGAGCCCCCAGGCCCCCCCGTTCCCTCTGCCCGACACCACTCCACCGCCCTCCCTCTCCTTCTTCCTCTCCGCCATGGCCGAGCCATAGTGGAGCTCGCCGTCGCTGCCGCCGTCGACTGAGGCCTCCCGGAGTAGATCGAGCACCACCATCTGCTCCGCCGCGTCTCCCTCTTCATCCTCGTCGAAGGAATCGAGGCGGGAAGCCGGCGTTCGCGAGATCGCCGCTGTCTCCTTCCTCTCCGGCCGAAGCTCCGCCGCTCCATTGCCGCCAACCTCGACCTCCTCCGTCCACGCCGGTGGTTCCCACGCGTCTAGGGTGAGCATGCCGTCCTCGGGGACATCTTCTCCCTCCCTCTCTCGCCGTCGTTCGTCGATTCACCGTTGAACCGCCGCCGGCCGCCGCAAGTCGCGGATGTTTCCGTCGCTCCGGCGACCATTAGCTAGCGGCGCCGCCGTACTCGTGTTCCCCGTGCCCGTGCGAGTCCGTAGCCGTCCGTAGCGCGTTCCTTCGCGCAGTAGATCGACGCGTCGGTCCTCGCCGCCGTCGCGCGCCCGTCTGCGCCGTCGCCGCGCGGGAGGTGACCGTGGTCAAACCAGCCGCTGGGCCCGCGCTTGCTCGCGTGGCTGCCAGCGTGGCCGCTGGCCCACCAGTCAGTGGCTGTGGCTAGCCAGCCACGCGGTGAAAAACGTTTCGGCGTATTTTCTTCTGAGAAATAAAAACTAAAAACAGAATTGCAGATTCAAATCTTTACTTCTAAAATCAATAACAAATTGAAAAATGCTCCAATTAGGGTGATTCAAATTTCCACATGTTCAGGAAAGTGTGCTCGACATGTTTCTGTCATTTTGACACATGTTAGCTCAAAATATTTTGCCTCTTTAAATGAATTACAGAAAATGCAGAATAAATGGCAAACTTTGAAAATTCATAACTTTAGCTCTGAATTTCCAAATTGAGCAAACAAGGGTCTAAAAATTGGTCTTGACAACCTTTACACATCCATATTTTATTTGGACTTAATTGAGCAATTCAAACCCTCTGTATGTTGAAAACACTAAAAATGGCAGTACTGAAATGCAACTTTGGAAATTCATGGTTAATTCAAAAGTATTCCAAAAATGATGTTGAAAGGCTCTAAATGTTCAGCAAATCAATACCTAATCAGTAGCATCATTTACATGCATATTTACATGAATTCATAGCACAGGAAAGCATTAAAAACAAATATGGGACTTTCTTCTCCCTTGTCAATCTAATTATTTTGCACCCCATTTAAATTGATACATTTGGTATAATAATTTCAGTGCATCAAACTTGTCATGTCATCATGTGTATGTGCATTGCATTTGGTTTGCTTGAGTGATATTTGATTGTGTTCTTTCGGTGTTCTTATGCATCGATAGATCAAGCAGTCGGGGTTTCTCCACAATACCCTGACGACCCGTATTACCAGTCCGTCGAACAAGGCAAGCGTAATCCCCCCTCTGAGCATGTCTCCTATGTTTTCCGCAGATATTTTCTCCACTATAATATTGCATGCGATTCCAAATGTCAATTTGGTTGGATTAGAGTATCCTATTAGATGCATTATGTTTTCCGATGCCATTACCTGTTTCCCTCCTAATATCCATAGGATTGTTGTGTTGGCCTGAGTTAATTATATCCGCTATGTTTATGCTTAGCCATGCTTAGTGAAATGCTTAGTCGTCCGGTGGATATGTTATTGTTGGAACTGTGGTGGAATGTTCGGATGATGGTGGAAAGTTGTGGTGACATATAATAACATGTTAAAGGCGGGGATGAGAGGCCACATGGAATGTGGTGGGTTGTCTCGTTCTCGTCGCCTAAGTGCGAGTTCTCCCCTTCGAGCCAAGACCGAGCGTGCACCCATGCGTGAGGCCTATGCAATTGCAGGAACCCTCATAGACTAAATAGCTCGAGCGGGGCTAGCCAGGGTCCTCTAGTTCGGGCTTTCATTTGCGCGTGCGTGATGATGGTGGTATGAACTGAGATGAGGTTGTGGTATTAGGAAAATGAGTGGCCGTGGGGCGGGGTGATGTGATCCTGGCAGTCCTACCGCCACTGATGATCCTGGAAAGTCCTTAACGAGGGAGAAGTCGACACCGCTCCCACCCAGCCGGCTTTCCAAGGAAGAGAGCTAATGCGCAGGCAATGGGCCGGACGGTACGCGTGGTAAACATTGTACACCCCTGCAGGGTAAATCTTTTCGAAAAGCCGTGTCCACGGTTAAGGACGACTTGGTGACGGATTCAGGGACCATAGAATAACTTGAACGGAATGATTAAAACCTGAGTACTAAAGGTACTAATAAGGATGCAAGGTTGACTTCCTCGAGGGTGATTCGGGGAGGTGCCTTAGTAGACAGGTGTGGTGATGGATGGTGGTTGCTGCTGAAGATGATCAAAAGAAAAGAGTTTACTTCTTACCTCTTTTGAAAATACTCTGAATAGTCGATGCCATTGAGTTATGTTTCATAAATAAAATCAGCTTTATGCAAAACAGCCATAAACTTTGAAAGCCTCATCGAGCATATATAGCTCTTAATCTTGCGAGTTCGTCGAACTCAACGTCGTTTGCTTATTTCAGGAGAGGACTTCACCGACCTCGAAGGTGGGTTCTTTGTGGACGTCGACGAGTAGTCTGGGGTTCCCAGGTGGCAGCTTGGGACATCCCGGAACAGCTGGCGCTGTGATGTTTATCTGTAGGCCTCTTAGGCCATATGCTGGATCTTGTTGTTTAGAACAACTATTTCGCTTCCGCTTGATGTACTGTTGGGTCTGTGACCTCTGGTTGTAATATTTGCTATCTTTCTCTATTATAAGAGTTGAACTATAATGCTTTTGTGTCGTAGAGTCTGTGATGTGCCAGTTGTTCCACAAGTCTTGCTCTTACTATTATGCTTTGATAGTTGTGCCTGTGTTAAGGCATCACTCGGGGTGTTGCGTTGTCTGGAGTGAGGTGTACCCAGCAACGCCTGCCAAAGGTTTTGGCCGGGGATTGGTAAACCCGTAACCTCCGTTGTATCGCTTAACCGGTGACACACAGCATCACTGTATAGTAGTCGGGTCAGGGCGCCACAAGTTGGTATCAGAGCAGTACTGCCTGTAGGAAACCCTTCTACTGGTCGATGTTGAGTCTAGTGTTTGTGAAAATATTTTTAACCTAAAAATGAGTTGTGAAAACCATCTTAGGATTCTTTTTACTCCTTATCTGGTTACCCTCTAATCTCGGAGCAATCTTACCTCGATTTGAGTTTAAAAGGTTTTACTCCTCGTCTGTTACTTCAAAATGATTAGAAACGTGGGTTGGGTTCTTCCTTAGTGTTATGTGTCCAGTTGCTCCCGCTGCGTTGCAATCCCAAATCAAGTCAGATGTTTCTACTGAATCCAATCATTTGATCCTTTCTTTGGGTTTTAACCCACGGACTTGAACATAAGGTCCCGGATTGTGCCAACTAGAGTGTGTTGAATCATATGGTTCTTAACCATTGCTCTCTCGCTAGTAGCACATGATGCTGATCTTTGACCCAAGTTCTATCTTGTTGATCCTTGTTAGTTGTTATACAATGCATTATCGTCCCTAGTCTGTGTACTTGTGTAGACGCTAATGCTATTGTTCGACCATTCGGAGAAAGATACTAACCGTGTCATTGTCAAATCTCCAGAATGGCTCGAGGAGGCCGTGGAGGCCGTGGTGGTCGCGGTAACCACGATGATGATGAGGATGATCTGCCACCACCACCCTCGATGGCTCAGGTCTTGATGGCCATTGAGGAGAACCGTGGGCGCAATGAGCGCTTGCTTGAGCAGTTGGTGCAGCAGAATGCACTGAGGAATGGCTGCAACACTCTCACTGAGTTCCTGCGCTCGCAGCCACCCACCTTTGCTGATGCTAAGGAGCCCTGGACGCTGATGACTGGCTTCGCGCTCTGGAGCGCCAGTTCGGCGCGCTGCATGTCCCAGTGGCCGAGCAAGTCAACTTCGCCACCTACCTCCTGACTGGTGCTGCTGGCTGTTGGTGGGAGAGTCATGTGGCGCTGTTCGCGCCAGGCCATGCTTTCACTTGGGCGGAGTTCCGCACCGCCTTCCGTGCGAGTACATACCTCAGTCAATAATGGATTGAAGAGGAGGGAGTTCCTGGATCTGCACCAGGGTAATATGGATCTTCGAGCTTATGGGTGCAAATTCAACCATCTCTCCGTTACGCCCCACGGGACGTGACCAATGATGCTGACAAGCAAGAGTTGTTCCGCAAGGGGCTTGCGCCGAGGCTCCGCTATGAGTTGCTGCCCTTCAAGTTTCAGAACTACCAGGAGCTGTTCAACCAGGCTCTTACTCTTGAGCAAGGAAGGAAGGAATTTGAGTCTTCCAAGAGGCCAGCCCAAGGGGACCGCCAGAGTTCCTCGGGTTCTGAGAACAAGAAGCGCAGGGTTTTCGTTCCCTACAGCGCTGTGCCGCGTGCTCCATTCATGCCGAGGGCCGCGGGATACAGGCCACCACCGCCGCGCCCCACTACTTCGACACCTGGGGCGAACGGAAGTGGATATCGCCCTCAACTATCTGTCCCTCCTGGAAACACTTGCTACAGCTGTGGCCAGGCTGGTCACTACTCCAGGGAGTGCCCCCAAAAGGCACCTGTTTCGGTGACACCTGCACGAGCCCCTGCCACTCCAGCTGGCAAGGCTGGACCTACTGTGCGTGGTCGCCTGAACCACGTCTCTGCTGAAGAAGCTGAAGAGGACCCCGGCGTACTTATGGGTGAGTTACGAATCAATGGCAATTCAGCTACAGTTTTGTTTGACTCTGGAGCATCGCATTCATTCATATCTATAGCTTTGCAAAAGACCACAAAATACCGTTCGAGAAAATGAGCCATCCCTTGGTGATCTCTACTCCTGGTTCCAAATGGCAAACCGATGGGGTTACTCCTGAGGTCCAGATTAATATAGGTTCCTTGTCTTTCCTTATGCCTTGGTAGCTTTGAAGTCCAAAGGCATTGATGTCATACTGGGCATGAACTGGCTAGCTAAATACCGGCTAATCTCGACTGTGCCGCAAGACCATTACTGTGACCGCTCCTTCCGGTGACATTGTGAAGTATTGGCCTGCAACATCAATACCTCCGTCCGCCATAGTACCCAACTCACCTGAGATTCTCCTTTGCTTTATGGAAGGCGAATCTCCTCCTGAAATCCAGGACATACACGTGGTGTGTGACTTCCCGGATGTGTTCCCGGAAGAGTTGCCTGGCATGCCTCCTGACCGAAGTGTGGAGTTTGTCATAGATCTACTTCCCGGTACTGCTCCAATTTCCAAGAAGCCCTACCGTATGCCGGTGGAAGAGTTGGCTCTGTTGAAAGAGCAAATTGATCAACTGTTAGCGAAGGATTTCATCAGCCTAGCAGTTCACCTTGGGGTTGTCCGGTACTCTTTGTCAAGAAGAGAGATTCTACCGTGCCTCGTCTAGTCTCTGACTATAGACCGTTGAATGCGGTGACAATCAAGAACAAGTATCCTATTCCTCGCATCAATGATCTGTTGGATCAGTTAGCTGGTGCAACCGTATTCTCCAAGATGGATCTGAGGTCAGGATACCATCAGATCAAAATCAGAAAGGAGGATATTCCAAAGACGGCATTTGTTACTCGTTACGGCTCATATGAGTATACCGTCATGTCTTTTGGCCTCACCAATGCTCCAGCTACTTTCATGAGGCTCATGAACTCCATCTTCATGGATTATCTTGACAAGTTTGTCGTCATTTACATCGATGACATCCTCGTTTATTCCAAAACCGATGAAGAGCATGCCGAACATCTTCGTTTGGTTCTGACACGACTTCGAGAACACCGCCTCTATGCCAAGTTCTCCAAGTGTGAGTTTTGGTTGGATAACCTTGTCTTCCTTGGTCATGTGATATCCGCTAATGGTGTGGCTGTCGTTCCGGACAAGATTCAAGCTATTCTGGATTGGCTGACCCCAATGTCAGTCAAGGACATCCGTAGTTTTCTCGGATTGCGGGTTACTACCGCCGATTCATCGAAGGATTCTCCAAGATAGCCAAGGCTCTGACTGACCTTCTCAAGAAGGATAAAAAGTTTGTATGGTCGGCCGAAGCTGAAGAGAGTTTCCAAACACTGAAAGCCAAACTCACCTCCGCTCCTGTGCTTGTCCTGCCGGACACAAGCAAGGATTTCGTCGTCTTCTGTGACGCCTCTCTACAAGGTTGGGTTGTGTGCTAATGCAAGATGGCCATGTGGTGGCCTATGCTTCTCGCCAATTAAGCCGCATGAGCTCAATACCCAACTCATGATCTAGAACTTGCCGCGGTGGTCTATGCTTTGAAGCAATGGAGACCATACTTGTTTGGTAACCGTTGCGAGATCTTCTCGGATCACAAGAGTCTGAAGTACCTTTTCACCCAGCCAGATTTAAATCTCAGGCAAAGGCGTTGGTTGGAGTTAATCACGGACTATAATGTGAGTCTGAACTATCAACCCGGCAAAGCAAACGTCGTGGCTGACGCGCTAAGTCGGAAGTCCTATTGCAACAATCTGATGATTGAAAATGCCCAACCTGCCCTTCATGAAGAGTTCTCCCGTTTGAACTTAGAAATTGTTCCCTCCGGCTACCTTGCAAATCTGGAGATCAAATCTACTCTTGTAGACCAGATTAAGGAAGCTCAAACCGTGACAAGGGTATTCGAAAATCAAGGAGAACATTGCTAGCGGGAAAGGCCAAATGTTTTCTGTCAATGAATCCGGAGTTGTTTATTTTGGTGACCGCTTGGTGGTGCCAAAGAAACGAAAATTGAGGGAGTTGATCCTCCAAGAAGCTCATGAATCTCCTCTCTCTATTCATCCCGGTAGTACAAAATGTACCAAGACCTTCGACACAATTCTGGTGGACTCGATGAAACGAGAAATTGCCAAGTATGTTGCTGAATGCGACACCTGTCGACGGGTAAAGGCTGAACATCAAAGGCCTCCCGGCACTCTTCGCCCTATTGCAGTCCCTGAGTGGAAATGGGATGAAATTGGTATGGACTTCATCACTGGCCTGCCGAAGTCTCCAAAGGGAAACGATGCCATCTGGGTCATCATTGATCGCCTATCAAAAGTGGCTCACTTCCTCCCCGTTCGTGTTGACATTACAGCCGCCAAGTTGGCAGATCTGTATGCTTCTAGGATCGTCGTACTCCACGGCGTTCCCAAGAAGATAATCTCTGATCGTGGAAGTTGTTCACCTCCAGGTTCTGGACTAGTTTCCAACAAGCCATGGGAACCCGTGTCAACTTTAGCACCGCTTTCCACCCTCAAACTGACGGTCAGACTGAAAGGGTGAACCAAGTTCTGGAAGACATGCTCAGGGCATGTGTAATCTCCTTTGGCAAGGATTGGGAGAAGTATCTTCCCTTCGCGGAGTTCTCTTACAACAACAGCTATCAAGCCAGTCTGGGTATGGCCCCATTCGAGGTTCTGTATGGAAGAAAATGCCGCACTCCTCTGAATTGGTCCGAGACCGGAGAGAGGGCACTCTTTGGTCCGGATATTATCAATGAAGCTGAGGAGAAAGTTAGAATCATACGAGAGAATTTGAAGATTGCCCAGTCTAGGCAGAAGAGTTATTATGACAAGCATCATCAGGAAGTTCACTATGAAATTGGTGATAAAGCTTACCTCCGTGTCTCTCCCCTCCGAGGCGTTCGCCGCTTCGGAATTAAGGGAAAATTGGCCCCTCGCTACGTTGGCCCTTTCACTGTCCTGGCCAAGCGGGGAGATCTTTCTTATCAATTAGAGTTACCAGCTAACTTCCCCGATGTGCATGATGTGTTTCATGTATCCCAACTTCGCCGTTGTTTCAAGGATCCTATCCATGGAGTCAATCATGAGGAACTGGATATCCAGGCAGACCTCACTTACCGCGAGCATCCTGTCCGTATCCTGGATGAAGCAGAAAGGAAGACTCGAAACAAGACCACCAAGTTCCTCAAAATTCAGTGGTCTCATCATTCCGAAGATGAAGCAACCTGGGAAAGGGAGTCTAGTCTTCGTGAGGAGTATCCCGACTTCCTTCCGCAACCTTAGAATCTCGGGACGAGATTCCTGTAAGGAGGGTAGAATTGTAACAGCCCCAAGTTTGTGAACCTAAAATGGGAACCAAATTTTCACTTTTGCTTCTCATACTTGCATCATGGCATCATTTGTTTTATTGCTCAAGTTGAAATCAAGTGAGGAAAACAAATTAAAACAAATGGGAGAAATGTCACCGATCAAATTCAAGTCTTGCACTTCCAAATGTGCTTGTTCTTGGCAAACACAATTACAAATGCAAATCCATTTTGTCAAGGAAGTTCCAAGGGTTCAGAATTGAATACTTTGCACTGGTTTTAAAATTCAAAAGCAAATTCATTTTGGTTTCACCAAAAATGCCATAAACAAACACTATGAACAAAAGTGTGGCAAAACTTTTTATTTTGCCAAACCAATTTTTGTGGTGCTTCTAAATGATATTGGGAGGCTACATGATTTTTATCAAATTTTTATAAATTGTTTAAATGCCCCATTTAAATGGTGGAAAAGCTACTGGATTTATAAAAGAAATAGCCAAGGGCTTCTTTGTAAATAGAAAAATTCAGGCGAGGGGGTTTTCGCAAAGTGGTCATCTCCTTCACGCTGTAGCGACCGCGCGGCGCGGCCAAGCCGCACCCGCCGCGCGCCATGGCGACACGGCGATGCCGGGCCCCCCTCCCCGCGCCTCCTCGCGCTTAGAAGAGCCCCCAGGCCCCCCCGTTCCCTCTGCCCGACACCACTCCACCGCCCTCCCTCTCCTTCTTCCTCTCCGCCATGGCCGAGCCATAGTGGAGCTCGCCGTCGCTGCCGCCGTCGACTGAGGCCTCCCGGAGTAGATCGAGCACCACCATCTGCTCCGCCGCGTCTCCCTCTTCATCCTCGTCGAAGGAATCGAGGCGGGAAGCCGGCGTTCGCGAGATCGCCGCTGTCTCCTTCCTCTCCGGCCGAAGCTCCGCCGCTCCATTGCCGCCAACCTCGACCTCCTCCGTCCACGCCGGTGGTTCCCACGCGTCTAGGGTGAGCATGCCGTCCTCGGGGACATCTTCTCCCTCCCTCTCTCGCCGTCGTTCGTCGATTCACCGTTGAACCGCCGCCGGCCGCCGCAAGTCGCGGATGTTTCCGTCGCTCCGGCGACCATTAGCTAGCGGCGCCGCCGTACTCGTGTTCCCCGTGCCCGTGCGAGTCCGTAGCCGTCCGTAGCGCGTTCCTTCGCGCAGTAGATCGACGCGTCGGTCCTCGCCGCCGTCGCGCGCCCGTCTGCGCCGTCGCCGCGCGGGAGGTGACCGTGGTCAAACCAGCCGCTGGGCCCGCGCTTGCTCGCGTGGCTGCCAGCGTGGCCGCTGGCCCACCAGTCAGTGGCTGTGGCTAGCCAGCCACGCGGTGAAAAACGTTTCGGCGTATTTTCTTCTGAGAAATAAAAACTAAAAACAGAATTGCAGATTCAAATCTTTACTTCTAAAATCAATAACAAATTGAAAAATGCTCCAATTAGGGTGATTCAAATTTCCACATGTTCAGGAAAGTGTGCTCGACATGTTTCTGTCATTTTGACACATGTTAGCTCAAAATATTTGCCTCTTTAAATGAATTACAGAAAATGCAGAATAAATGGCAAACTTTGAAAATTCATAACTTTAGCTCTGAATTTCCAAATTGAGCAACAAGGGTCTAAAAATTGTCTTGACAACCTTTACACATCCATATTTTATTTGGACTTAATTGAGCAATTCAAACCCTCTGTATGTTGAAAACACTAAAAATGGCAGTACTGAAATGCAACTTTGGAAATTCATGGTTAATTCAAAAGTATTCCAAAAATGATGTTGAAAGGCTCTAAATGTTCAGCAAATCAATACCTAATCAGTAGCATCATTTACATGCATATTTACATGAATTCATAGCACAGGAAAGCATTAAAAACAAATATGGGACTTTCTTCTCCCTTGTCAATCTAATTATTTTGCACCCCATTTAAATTGATACATTTGGTATAATAATTTCAGTGCATCAAACTTGTCATGTCATCATGTGTATGTGCATTGCATTTGGTTTGCTTGAGTGATATTTGATTGTGTTCTTTTCGGTGTTCTTATGCATCGATAGATCAAGCAGTCGGGGTTTCTCCACAATACCCTGACGACCCGTATTACCAGTCCGTCGAACAAGGCAAGCGTAATCCCCCCTCTGAGCATGTCTCCTATGTTTTCCGCAGATATTTTCTCCACTATAATATTGCATGCGATTCCAAATGTCAATTTGGTTGGATTAGAGTATCCTATTAGAGGCATTATGTTTTCCGATGCCATTACCTGTTTCCCTCCTAATATCCATAGGATTGTTGTGTTGGCCGGAGTTAATTATATCCGCTATGTCTATGCTTAGCCATGCTTAGTGAAATGCTTAGTCGTCCGGTGGATATGTTATTGTTGGAACTGTGGTGGAATGTTCGGATGATGGTGGAAAGTTGTGGTGACATATAATAACATGTCTAAAGGCGGGGATGAGAGGCCACATGGAATGTGGTGGGTTGTCTCGTTCTCGTCGCCTAAGTGCGAGTTCTCCCCTTCGAGCCAAGACCGAGCGTGCACCCATGCGTGAGGCCTATGCAATTGCAGGAACCCTCATAGACTAAATAGCTCGAGCGGGGCTAGCCAGGGTCCTCTAGTTCGGGCTTTCATTTGCGCGTGCGTGATGATGGTGGTATGAACTGAGATGAGGGTTGTGGTATTAGGAAAATGAGTGGCCGTGGGGCGGGGTGATGTGATCCTGGCAGTCCTACCGCCACTGATGATCCTGGAAAGTCCTTAACGAGGGAGAAGTCGACACCGCTCCCACCCAGCCGGCTTTCCAAGGAAGAGAGCTAATGCGCAGGCAATGGGCCGGACGGTACGCGTGGTAAACATTGTACACCCCTGCAGGGTAAATCTTTTCGAAAAGCCGTGTCCACGGTTAAGGACGACTTGGTGACGGATTCAGGGACCATAGAATAACTTGAACGGAATGATTAAAACCTGAGTACTAAAGGTACTAATAAGGATGCAAGGTTGACTTCCTCGAGGGTGATTCGGGGAGGTGCCTTAGTAGACAGGTGTGGTGATGGATGGTGGTTGCTGCTGAAGATGATCAAAAGAAAAGAGTTTACTTCTTACCTCTTTTGAAAATACTCTGAATAGTCGATGCCATTGAGTTATGTTTATAAATAAAATCAGCTTTATGCAAAACAGCCATTTAACTTTGAAAGCCTCATCGAGCATATACTAGCTCTTAATCTTGCGAGTTCGTCGAACTCAACGTCGTTTGCTTATTTCAGGAGAGGACTTCACCGACCTCGAAGGTGGGTTCTTTGTGGACGTCGACGAGTAGTCTGGGGTTCCCAGGTGGCAGCTTGGGACATCCCGGAACAGCTGGTGCTGTGATGTTTATCTGTAGGCCTCTTAGGCCCTATGCTGGATCTTGTTGTTTAGAACAACCTATTTCGCTTCCGCTTGATGTACTGTTGGGTCTGTGACCTCTGGTTGTAATATTTGCTATCTTTCTCTACTATAAGAGTTGAACTATAATGCTTTTGTGTCGTAGAGTCTGTGATGTGCCAGTTGTTCCACAAGTCTTGCTCTTACTATTATGCTTTGATAGTTGTGCCTGTGTTAAGGCATCACTCGGGGTGTTGCGTTGTCTGGAGTGAGGTGTACCCAGCAACGCCTGCCAAAGGTTTTGGCCGGGGATTGGTAAACCCGTAACCTCCGTTTGTATCGCTTAACCGGTGACACACAGCATCATTGTATAGTAGTCGGGTCAGGGCGCCACACTTGTGTGCCGACCCAAGAACAAGGGGGGGTTAGGGATTATTAATCTAACCATCCAGAATGATGCTCTGCTCATGAAACATCTCTTCAAGTTCTTTTCTCACCATGACACACCCTGGGTCCAGATGGTCTGGGACTCTTATTATCAGAACTCGGTTCCTCATGCCTCCCCGCCGGTTGGATCTTTTTGGTGGCGTGATGTTTGCAAATTATTCACAAACTTCAGAGGTATTACATCTTGCCAGCCTGGAACTGGAACGTCACTGCTCTTTTGGAAGGATAAGTGGTCATCCGAGTTGCTTGCTACACAGTTTCCGAGGCTATACTCATTTGCCATTGATTCGGATGTCTCCCTCAGTGCCATGCTATCTTGCAACCAGATGGATGATTTTGGTGATCACTTTGCTGTTCCGATCTCTGCTCAGGCCCTGGATGAACTTGTTCAGGTCAACACTCTTCTGCAGCAACTCAGAGAGGATGGGAACAGTCGCTCTATGATGGATATCTGGGCATGCAACATTTCTCAAAGTCCTTATACATCAAAAACCTATTACAACTTCATGTTTGATGGCCTTGAGGTGTCGCCGATCTTCAAGAAGCTCTGGAAGAGTAAGATTCTGCACAAACAAAAAATCTTTGTCTGGCTCTTGCTTGTTGATCGGCTGAATACAAGAGACATGATGGATAGACGTCATTGGCGTCTTGATTCTGGGGTCATGTGTGCTGTTTGCAATGCTAATGAACGGGAGACAAGGGAACATCTGTTCTTTAACTGTGCTTTTGCTCAACGCGTTTGGCGCCTGCTCCATATCTCCTGGTCTGATGCTCCATCGATTGAGAGCATGTTTGACAGTGCCAAGTTGTCTTTCCAGGGTCCAAAATTTATGGAGGTGGCGTGTTGTGCACTGTGGGGGATTTGGAAAGTTAGAAACCAGAAGATTTTTGAAGGACAACGACAGTCTCTTGCCAAGTGGAAGGCTTTTTTTAAAAGCGACTTGAGTCTGGTCACTCACAGAGTAAAGGCTTCTCATAGAGAGGCCTTATCGGACTGGTTGAATTCTTTTTAAAGCTCTGCTTCTTTTGGCTTTGGTAGGGTGCTTTGTTTTCAGCAGCTTATTGCTTCTGCCAACCTCTTTTTCCCTTGTGTTGGCCTTTTAGACTGAACCCTTAGTGTTTTTCTGGTTGAGTCATGTCTGTTTGACTCCTCCATCCCCCCCCCCCCCCCCCCCTTTGTTCACCCATGTAACTGCTGATCTATGTTCTATTAATATAAAATAACCGTAGGGGCTTCCCCTACGGTAGTTCGGTCTAAAAAAAAAATTACACTGGAGTATTGGATATAATTGCTACATTGATTCCTTTCCTTTGAATCAACAAAATGAGCAAAATTTGAGCTAATGTAAAGTTCTACAACTATCGTCTGATAAATCGGTTGTCAGGCTGATAAATCGCCGATAAGTGTCAAAAATCGGCTGTCAGACCGAAAAATCAGCACTAGCGATAAACTTGGCCGATATGCCATAATCTTATCGGTCACCCATGATTCACGATAAATATTAATCGGCATATCGGCCGATTTTTAAACATTGGGATTTTCCAAAACTCAGCAGCATCAATCAGTTCAATCCATGGTTCCATCGTTGACGAGGCCAAGAACTGGAGAGACGAAGGGCGATCGAAATCTTGCGATCTGCTACACAGACCAACAGAGCCTGACTGAATAACCATCAGCAGCACCTTCTTGCTTAGCTGTAGTTGGTTTTGATTTTAGTTTTCTCTCGTTTTTCAGCCTTTGTACTTCTTGTACCATCTTCTAATTGAATGAAAAGCAGGCCAGACTATAGTTTCGACAAAAAAGATATTAATATATTTCAGTTGTCGAAAAATAATATAAATGATGGATCAAATTGTTCACGAAAGCAGGAAGCTCTGCTCAACCATAGAATTATTTTCAAGATCAGAACCAAGCAGACTGGATTGCTCCGGCGCCTAGCTATGCAGAAAATAGCAAAGATGCATTGAGCTACAAAATTACGCAAGCTAGAGCATAACAATTAATCTAGCAGTAATGTGGATTGAAGGCCGGTTTGTTTTGTTTCCTCGAAACTCCACGCATGATTGTATAACCATGGTAATTATACAACAGAATCCATGCCATTCGATATTCTGTAGAAAAATGTTTCTTAATCTCTTATGTTATTTCTTAGCAACTTAATTGTACGCAAAATTTTCAAACATACACCTTCAGAAATACAGCCAATTCTACAATGCCGTGTTTTTTCAAACATACACCTTCAGAAAGTTAAATAGGAGGGAGAATATTTACGTGAGATACAAATATAATTTGAAAGTTTTGGCATAGTAAAAAAGGTACCATCGCATTTGCAAGGGCGACCATGCTAGTTATTTCATGTTGCAACTAACCAACAATTTACGAAGCAAATAAAGAGGGGTACAAATGGTAAAGTGCAAGATTTCATCAACCACATTCTTCATTTCCTTTAAAGGAACAAACACTAAAATGTTTTTTTGAGAACAAACAATAACACATATATACTCCAATGAATGAGTATGCATTAACTAGCGTTGGGAGAGTGAACACGCAATGGCTCCAACGTCGAGACGTACGCAAACGCCCGATAGTAGAAGCCATAACCACTCATCTTGGCAACCAGCGTCCCCTGATCCTTAATTGTGGCCGACGTTCCTTTTGGATGGTGCCCATACAATGATGAACCCCCGAGCGTCAGGAAGTACTCACCGAAAGAAAAGCTCGGACGGGGAATGTCCTGCCACGAACACGTGACGCTGAATCGGCGTGTCCAACTGCCCTTCTCGAGAACCCACGCATCCCTCGCTCGTCCCCGAGGTGTTTCGGACGACGAGTCCCAACCTCCTGCGCACCTCGGTCAAGTTGTAGTCATCCGACATAGCGGGTAATGGTATGGTGGAGCTCGTTATCGAGGTCGAACAACACGATCCTGGCGGCCCCACCATCAGTGACCCAGTGTGTCACACCGTCGACACTTACGATGCCAGCATTGAGGTTGGACCTTGAACTTCGGGGCGGCGACACCTCCCGCCAGAATGCCCCCTTCCCCAAGGTGAGGACATATACCGTGTCGAAGTCGCAGACCCTGTCGAAGCTGCATGGAACGTGCACCACCTTATATTGTCCGGACGTTGGGTGGTAAGCAAAGTTGTACGCCTTGTCCCACCTCTTCTTCCAACCATTCCGGTGGTGCCCGACGAACTGTCGAGCACACGGCAGCGACGGGAGGGCTAGAGACTCCCTGGTTGTGGGGTTGACCAGGATGACGTCACCACCCGTCCTGATCTCGGAGCTGTTGTCGCACAGGCAGAGCACACCGTTGCATGTGCCGACCAGCTGCAGGTTTGTATACGGGTAAGTGCTCCTCCATAGCTCCTTTGGCCTGCAGCTCCCCGTTGAAGATGGTGAGAGGTCGTCCACGACGTAGGCGACTGCGGAGCTGGTGTTCCAGAGGAGGGGCTTGGCGCGGCTCTGCATCTCGGTGGTGCGTTCGCCGACGACGTCGCGCCAGAGCTTGCAGACGAGGCGCGCACGGCGCCGGGCGCTTGGCGGGAGCCGCCGCAGGATCTCCGCCAGCACGACCGTGGAGAAGTAAATCTCCATGGGTGTTGTTTCTGGTTTCTTTTGGATCTTCTGGTTTTGCGTGCCCACGGTGCCCTCCATGGTTCCCGTTCCTTTTAACCGGATTGGATCAGAGTTCTACTTGGTTGTCAAGTTCCTTTTTATTCGGAACTTACTTGGCTGCCAAGTCTATTGTGATCCATGTGATTCGGCTGTCAAGTTTAGATCAGGTTTTAGACTGCGATGACACACTCTGCTTTAATTCCGAATGATCCAACTAACTAATGTTTGGTAAGACAAGGAATATAATAAGATTACAAGAAGATGATATTTTTTTCCCTAATTCAGTAAAAAAAATGAGGGGTAAAGCTCTCTTTGTTAATCAGTAATCATAGGTACAATATAATATAGATATCCGGAGACTGAAGGAGCCAAACACGCCGGCCCTCCACCAAATCTAGAGAGCTACGAGCCAGGTCATGAGCATGTACATTAGATGCTCTGCCTCCATGAATTAAACTGGCTGACATAAAAGTTTCTCTTCTACTAATTATTTCTCTAAGAACAGAAGCATATCCAGGAAGATAATTGTTCTTCAAAGCGTTTATCACCTCCTAACAACCAGTTGCCAGCATAAACCTAGTTAAGTAATTAAACATATTAATTTGTTTGGTCGCCAAAGCCCATATCTTTTTTTGAGCAAAACGACCTACTTTATTGATCAAAAGACAAAATGTTTACAGGAATTCCCAAATCATCAGGAGGGATAGAAAACCAGACATGTCTACCAGTATCTAAACTAGTTGCAGATCGGGCTAGTCTATGAGCTTCAACATTAGCTTCACGTCGTTCATGGCTGAACACAGCTTCTAGAAATCTCTCCTTGCCAAAGCCCATATCTAATCCATGTATTGAACAGATTAATTAGAATGGCCTAAGAGTGTTCGGACCAAAAGGAGAGAAATGGAAAAGGAAACAGCTTGATAAAGATGGCCCAGCCCATTAGGTTCAGGTGGAAAGGGAGTGAGAGAATGGGCCAAGGATTTTATGCCATTCAGGGATTTCTTCATTCAATTTTGTTTAGGTTTAAAAATAGAAGTAGTCAATTTTTTTTGCTTCACTCTACTAATTAAGATGGAGTTTGACAAAGAAGGTAAAAGGACAATATTACAAACCGGTCTACTCTCCCGGTATAATTTCGCTCAAACGTTTCGCACCCGTGGTAGTCTAAAGTGTTGCCTCCTTGATTTTGTAAAAAAATGACCGTATTTGGAGTTTATTCAGGAATTCTCTATTATTCCTCTCGTTCCAATTTTCACATCTGATGTGAGTAAGGTGAGGAGGCAATGGTCCTTGCTATCTTTAGAGCATCTCTACTCGGGGCGCCCAAACGGCCGCCCAAAGGCATTTGGGACGTGTCGGACCAAACACGACTCCCACTCGCGGCACCCAAACACGAGTATGGTCCGACGCGGCCCAATTTTTGGCCCGTCACATCCAGCCCGCGCCCTCCACTTGGGGAGCCGCTGGGCTGCGCCGGACGAAACCGCGCGCGACGCCACATCCGCCTCCGACGCACGGGCCATGCCTGTCATTGAGACACAGCAAATATATCACTAGTAGGGAAGTGCCTTTCTATGGAACGACATTTTGTGGCACACCATACATGCCATGCGCCACAAAACCATTAGTGGCGCACCCTGCCATGTGCGCCACAGAATACTGTGGCGCATGCAAGCTGGAATGCGCCACAGAAATATGGTGGGTCCCGCCTCCACAAAAATCTGGTGACATTTCTGTGGCGCACTATACTGGATGCGCCACAGAAAGCAGCATTTTTGTGGCGCATCCTGTCTAGTGCGCCACAGAAATGTGGTAGGCCCCCCTCGAGGTGCTTATTCTGTGGCGCACGGTTCTCGATGCGCCACTGAAAATAACATTTCTGTGGTGCATCACAACCGGTGCGCCACAAAATTTACTAACTTAACCGTTTTACGCCCCTGAGCCCGCCGCCCCCTAGCTTTCTCTCTTTCCTTTCTCTTCTCCCACGCACCCGAGCACCACCACCGCCCCCACTCGCCGCCGCCGGCCGCCCCAACCCAACCCGCCCCCACTCGCCGCACCACCACCGCCCCCACTCGCTGCCGCCGACCGCACCACCCAACCCGCCGCACCACGCGCCGCGACCTCAGATCCCGTCCATCCGCGCCGCGCTCGGACCCAGCACCTCGACGCCGGTGCCCACGACGAGCACCTCCACCGACATCCGCCCATCCGCGCCCACGAGAGCATCTCCACCGCCGTCCGCCACCCGCACCTCCCTTCCCTCCCCAAGGTGCGCTGCCACTCTCTCCCTCTCCTCCTTCCCCTACCTCTAGCTAGCTAGGTGTTTGTTAAAATTCCAAACCCAAGTTAGTGTTAGTTGCTAGGTTAGATTGGAGATGAAAAAATTGAGGTTTAAGGTGTTTAAACATATGGTCACTGTTTAAACATACCTTAAAAACTGAACTGGATTAAGGTGTTTGAAGTTTTTAAAAAAATATTTTTGAGCTTTATCATGAAGTAATAACATAGTGCAAGAGATCCATGAAGGTACATTGTAAATAGGATCAAGATTTGATAATTTTGTAAGCCTCCAAAGTTGGTACTTTTTAACTTTCATGAAGATCATTTTTAGTTGGAATTTGCAAGATTTTATATTTTGTAGAGATGTAACAGTCAAGAAATACACGTAGACAAGTTTTGCATTGGTCATCCATGAAGACAAGTTTTGCATTGGTTCATCCATGTAGCTTTTGTTCCGACAGTGTATGTGGATGTTGTCGGCCGGAGATGCCGGCCACAAATCGGGAACATCGGGAACATCGGGAAAATCGGGAACATCGGGAACATCGGAAACATCGGGAAAATCGGGAAAATCGGGAACATCGGGAAACATCGGAAAACATTTAATTTTATGCATTTTTTATGTAATATGACTTGTATGACTCGGATCGTTTTCTTGTTTTTCTTCAAGTTCATGATCCTTTTTTTTTTGTTGTACATGTGCAGAGGTTCTTGTGTGTGCTAGAAGTTCTTGTGTGTGCTTCAATTTCAAGAAGACGCCCTTTGTTGAGCTATTGGTACCCCGATCGAGAAGTTGTGTGTGCTTATGTTGATCTGTGCTACCACGACCATCGTGTCGTGGTTGTTTGTGCTCCGACCATCGTGTCGTAGAGATGCCGGCCGGAGATGTGGATTTTTTTGTGAAATGTTTGCAGGTACCCCGAGAGGCCCTTGAGATTGCCGGAACGTCGACTAACTTCCGTTCCGGCAAATTCGGATACTCCATACGTCCCTTTTTTAGGAAAGGTCATGCCGAAATTTTTCGTGAATTTTGGCATGACTTTGCTAAAAATAGGACATATGAAGAAGACTCCCTCATAATTTGATAATTGATAATTTAGTTGTCTAGTTTGTAGTATATAGTTGTGTAGCTTAGATTGTAGATAATTTTAGTTGTGAGGGATCCTTATTTAAATTTACTTGCTACTTAAAAATTGTGTTTTTAGTTTATTGTTCTCGGCGACGATGTCACTGTTGGACCAGAGGGGCGATGTCCGCGACTGGACTCTGTCGGGCTGGCACTGGGAGGTGCTACCTTCCGGGACGCGTATCTTGGTGAGGAATCCGGGTGACGTCGTCGACCCGGATCTTCTTTGGTGGCAGTCGCGTGGGCCACGCTCGGTGCAGAGTGAGCCGGCCCCCGAGGAAGTGGTACGTCGCCGTATCAGGGAGGAGGACGAGCACGTCCGTCGCTACATGTATTTGTTGGATAGGCAGTACAACAATACATGGTCGTTTCTTAAGAGGGTTCCTCCTCACGTGAGCTATGACCCTGTGAGGGTTCCTTATCTTTGGATGCGCAGCGCCCGCGCTCAGCACCCCGCGGCTCAGGACCCGGTCGAAGTTAGTTTGAGAGGTTCATGCATGGGAGAGGAGATGTATTAGTGATATTATTCGTGATGTATTAGGGTTAAATAAAAATGGACCAAATTATTCATGGGATCAAGATGTATTAGTTATACTTTTGCATATTTGATCAATGTCCCTACATGCATGAATATAATTTTGGCATGACTTTGCTAAAAATAATTTTAGTTATGTTCATTGGTTTATATTGTGTAATTTCCACATTGTGTAGTTTGTAGTATATAGTTGTGTAGTTTTTTGATTCTAATAAATTTGTTTTTAATATGTTTTAGTTTCACGGAATGACCGGGTTTAAGGGTGTGAGGGTGTGCTATAGGAAGAAGCTTGGTCGGTACGTGTATGGATGTCAGATCCATATCAACAAGAGGAAGCACTGGGCTGGGCAGTTTAATACAGCGGAGGAGGCGGCGCGCGCCTATGATTATTTCGCCATACACGAGTACGGTGATAAGAAGAAAGATAAGGATCTGAACTACCCAGCGGATCGCCACCGTGTGAATGAGTACATACCGGATGGGATCAGACATGTGGAAATGGCCAAGGAGAAGGAGCACTGGTTGGTTGAGGCGGAGATCGCACATCGCAACGCACGCCCCCAGGACGACCCGTATGTGAGGCATCTCCTGCAGAACGAGCCAAACTTGATGTCCTACCAGCAGTTCGGCGCTAGTCCTTTTGACGGTGCTGGTCCTTCGTACGGCACCGGTCCTTCCCACGGCGCCGGTCCTACTAAGGACGACATCACTTCTCTTGGGATCTAGGCGGAGGAGGAGAAGCAGCAGGAGGAGGACTGGGAGAAGGACTGGGATTCCGACTCTGAGCAGCGGCGGCAGAAGCGGCAGATGGAGCGGCAGCAGGCGTCGGAGGAGCGGCAGCAGCAGCGGCACCAGGAGTGGCAGGAGTCGGAGCAGCAGCTACTGTGGATGTTCGGGCCGCCGAACCCCGATTCTTATCACCACAGCGACCCTAGGCACTAGGTCGAGGTGAATAGGCGGGACGGCGTACCTCCGTTCCGCACTCTTTCGGGTCAGCCATGGGGGAGCGACGACACTGATGACCCCGCAGATCCGATGTTCTGGGCTCAGCTGAATAGGGACGACGACCCATAGAGCGACTTGTCCACTTCTTTCCGTACTATGTTTTATGTTGACTTGTCCACCTATCTATGTAGACTGATGTTTCCACTGTACTTGGTTAAGACTAATGTTTTATTTTTATGCATATGCCAATGTTAAATGCATATGCTTGTACTATGACTTATCCCAATGCATATGCCAATGTTAAATGCATATGCTTGTACTATGACTTATGTGACATGAGATGAACTTTGTACAATTAATTTGGTACTTGTCACTATATGTATGTATCTTGGGCTCTAAGTGATGTGATGATATAGTATACATGTATTTTTGTATAAATACAGTAATATACCTGTATTTGTACAGCGAGAAGCAGCAAATTGCGAAAAAGTATACAACTATTCTGTGGCGCACTGTTTTTTTTCTGTGGCGCACCCATATCGGTGGCGCACTCCACTGGGATGCGCCACTGAAAGTAATTCTGTGGCGCACGGCTTGGGTGCGCCACAGAATTGTGATATTTCTGTGGCGCGTGCGCCACAGAAATAATATTTTTGTGGCGAAATTTCTGTGGCGCACCCACCATGCGCCACAGAATGCCTTTTTGGTGCGCCACAGAATGGCTTTTCTGTACTAGTGTATATCTCCTTTATTCTCCTCCACCTCATTCATTACAGCCGTCTTTTCTCCTCGCCACGATTTGGAACGCCGCCGCCTCCACAACTCCCCCCTGCCTCGCACCCCTTGGACGTCGCCGCCGCTCTCACACTTCGCCGTGATTTGGCTTCCGGCGCCGGCGTCCGACGACTCCGGCACAGGCCGCATGGCGACTTCCCGCGACCCACCTTGCCCGGAAGGTGTTTGGCAGAATTGCTGGTATGCCCATCTTTCTCAGAATCCGTTGTCAGAGCCGGCGGTCGAGTGATTGATCGATCCCCTTTCCATTAAAGATGCATAGCGACGACGAGATGATGGCCGCGATTCTGTTGGAAGAAGAAGCCACCCTCGCTGAGGAGGAAGACGAGAATATAGCGATCCTCGCCTTTCTTCTACAACTTCAAGCCGACGAGGCCGCTGCTGCCGCACCCAAACGAGGAGGCTCGTCGCATGGGAGGAAGAAGAACAAGCCGAGACAGAGAATGGAAGGACATTGCATGCTAGTCTCCGATTACTTTGCTGATGTTCCAGCATTCACCGCCAAGGATTCTCGTCGACGCTTTCGGATGAACTGTGGCTTGTTCAACAACATCGTGCATGCTATGAGGGGAGTATGATCCATGGTTCAAGCTGAAGAAGGACGCCCTGGGAATGGTTGGTTTCTCATCCATCCAGAAGTACACTGCTGCCATGAGAATGATTGCATATGGAGCTCCTGCAGATGTTGTATATGACTACCTACGCATGTCAGAGTCCACAGCTATCAAATCAATGTGCAGGTTCTGCAGGGCGGTGGTTGCTGTGTTTGGCCCGCACTACTTGAGAGGACCAAATGACGAAGAAACAGCTTGGATCATGGAAGAGAATGTAGGAAGAGGATTTCCTGAGATGCTAGGAAGCATTGACTGCATGCACTGGAGCTGGAAGAACTGCCTATTTGGTTGGCAGGATTGTACAAAGGAGGCCACAAAGGATATTGCAGTGTTGTACTTGAAGATGTGGTCGATCATGAACTATGGATTTGGCACGCTTTTTTCGGCATGGCAGGATCACACAATGACACCAACGTGTTGCAGCGCTCTTCTGTGTTCGCGAAACTCGTTGAAGGTCGTGCTCCAGCAGTCAACTATGAGATCAATGACCACCAGTACAAAAAAGGGTACTACCTAGCCGATGGCATCTATCCAAGGTGGGCAACGTTTGTGAAGACAATCTCCAACCCTCGCGGCAACAAAGCTTGTCATTTTGCCGCCGAAACAAGAGAGTGCTAGAAAGGATGACAAGCGGCCATTTGGACCCCTCCAACAAAGGTTTGCTATCGTTCGGTGCCCTGCTCTAACATGGTCGAACGACCAGATGTGGGAGGTGATGAATGCGTGTGTGATCCTACATAACATGATCATCGAACGTGAGGGCGCTAATCCAGTGCAGGATCATATGTATGACTTTCAGGGTCCTCTCGTCGATGTTAATCACGATGTGCCGGCAGATTTCACTGATTTTCTCTCAATGCATATGGAGATTCATGATGAAAATACTCATCATGAACTCCAAAATGATATAGTGGAGCATTTGAGGGCGCGCCGGGGAATGGCAGTGACAGACCCGGAAGGGCAATTTGTTTGAGTTGTAATTTTATTTTTAATTATTATGAAACTTTATTTTATGCGTTCAAAACTATGAAACATTCATATATGTCTGATTTGTACTTGTCAAAATATATGAATTTAGATAGAAAAACCAATTTGAGAGGTCGATTTGAGAGCCCGAGTGGGGAGGGACGGCACCCATAGTCACAAACTCGTCCGGACGGTGCCCAAATGGCTCGTCCGGATGGCCTTTGGACGTCCATTTGGGCGCCGCGAGTGGAGATGCTCTTAGATTAGAACGCTTTGCCTGCCAAAACTCGAAACTCTTACCAAAATTGACGATTCTTTCCTCTGTAGTAAACCTATGATCCTAATAGAAGACAAGACTGAAGCACTGAATGCAAGAATTGGCAGTTCCGTCAGCCAGAGCTTGGCCACCCCCTCCAATCCAGTGATAATATTATCTGTGGCACCGAGATGCCGCCACTGAGAACGACCTCTACTGTAGTAACTGTACGCAGTGGTCGACGGGTGATTTGCATTTGGTAGTGGCTGCACAGAGAGATGGTACGTCGCACCAGAAAGGACCAAGACGTGCTACAGTTCGAGGTTTATTTTCTGGAATTATAAGCGGTTTTAGTTGCTTGTTCCCATCCACATCCTAGGGGAAACAAACAATGACCCCAATCAATCATGGCTTGCCGCCGACCCTACCAGGCATTGTCGTTGTAGCAATTTGATTCCCACATGCACAATCGACCAATTCGCTTACATCAATCTTAGTTGGGGCCTTGGCTTCATCATCTCCAGGCTAGCAGCTAGCTGCAGCTCACTCGAGCAAAATGGACTTCCCAGCGCTCTCACTGCTACTTCTCCTCTTCTTCGCCGTCCTCAAGCTTATCATCGGCCGCTACACATCACCGACCCGCGGGCTCCGGCTGCCCCCCGGTCCATGGCAGCTGCCGCTCGTCGGCAGCCTGCACCACCTTCTGTTGTCACGCTTCGGTGACCTGCCCCACCGGGCCATGCGCGAGCTCTCCCTCACCCACGGCCCGCTCAGGCTCCTCCGCCTTGGCGCCGTGCCCACGCTCGTGGTGTCCTCCGCCGAGGCCGCCAGGGAGGTGATGAAGACCCACGACGCCACCTTCGCCAGCCGCCACCTCAGCTTCACCCTCGACATCATCAGCTGCGGCGGGAAAGGCGTCCTCTTCTCCGCCTACAACGACCGCTGGCGCGAGCTCCGCAAGTTGTGCGTGCACGAGCTCTTCAGCCCGAGCCGCGTGCTTTCCTTCTGCCCCGCCCGGGAGGACGAGGTGGCGCGACTCCTGCGCGCCATGTCCGACGAGTGCCGCCACGGCCACGCCGTCAACCTCAGCGAGAAGATGTGCCGCATGACCAATGACTCCGTTGTGCGCGCGGCCATCGGCGGGAGGTGCAACCACCGCGACGAGTTCTTACACGAGCTCGACGAGGCCGTTCGGCTCACCGGCGGCATCAACCTCGCCGACCTGTACAAATCGTCGCGGCTCGTGCGCCGGATCAGTGTCGTCGCGCGGGACATGGTCAGGTGCCAGAGGAACATCTACCGCATCGTGCAGAGCATCATACGAGAACGCGACGGCTCGGCGACGCCCGAGATGGACGAGGACCTGCTTGGCGTCCTCCTCAGGCTGCAGAAGGACGGCGGACTGCAGTTTGTGTTATTTTTCTTGTGTTCCGAATCCTAATCCCTTTTTATCATATATGGAGTCCTACCGAAATAAGGCATGTCTAAAACTCTGTTTCGTGTCCGCCAAGACAGAGAGTTGTTTGCCCCCCCATATATAGTTAGAGGTAGTCATAGAATAGACCGTGAGATTGAGAGAGATCCACCAGATCCATAGCACGAGAAGGGTTTGTCCTCTCGTGCATTGTAATACTCCTCTCGATTATAGTTATACGTCTTCGTGCGTTCCGTGGTTTTCTCCCGTAAGGGTTTCCACGTTAAATATGTGTTGTTGTTCTTTGTTTGATCTATTTTTACTGCGCAGTTTTATAACAAGTGGTATCAGAGCCGAAGGTTTCAACTTCGATCCGCTGCCCGGGAGACTTTCCGCTGCGCTCCCCGGGCAGCATGGCGCAGCTTCAGCTTCATTGGATCGACAGCCGCAGGTGGCGGCGTCATGCAGTTATACCAAAGATCGAGGTACGTTCATGAGATCGGATCTAGGAGACGGAGATTTTGCAGTTGCTTCGGCGTTCAGTGCGCTATCCTTGGCGATTTCTCGTTTTCCGGCGCGGTCGTTTCGTCGCGTCATGCCGAGATCGCTAGCTCTGTTATGCAGTTTTTCGTGCGTGTGCAAGTTGGGCCAGGTTGATGCCCGTGAGATCCCACGAGGACAGGCCCGATCGCATGAAGCAGGAAGAAACCAGATCGATCCAGAGATTCAGTTTCGAGGAGACAAGTGCTGCTGCTACTGACGTGAAGAAATCAATATTTTATTCTCACGTGAAGGCTGAAGGCAAGATCAATTATTTAATCTCTTGAATTGCTATGTCCACACTCCCAATTACCATGTGCTTTAGTATTTTCTCCGCGTTATAGATTCTATCAAGAGTTGTTTTTATCTGATTTGTTTCGTCAAGTCAAGATGCAGATTATTTTAGCACAGATGGACAAAGTGAACAATTTGTTTTCATCCCGAGCATTGACCCGTGCTCTATCCCGGTCCCAATACTGGTTCTATCCGCACCACCTATGTTCGATGATTTGCCGCTAAGATGATCATCGTTTTGATATTCAGTTCAAGGTGAAGTTTGTTGAGTTGTCTGCAGTTTGGGCTCAATGTTAAGGCGGTTTTATATGCGACGTTCTACGACGACTCGTTCGTTCATTGGGTTATCATATTTGAAGGCTGGAATTTCAAGTTAGTTTTATAATTGTTCGTATTCAATGGAATTTACATGGGAGATGTTATGGATGCAAATTCGAGATATTTTATTGCTGCAATTATATGAACACAATTCAGAAAAAATTTATTACGGAGGAGGTAATTATTTAAGCCTGTTGGTAGCCAGCATATACTCTTTGCTCTCCAGAGATTTTTGTTGTTATGCACGTGAAGGTTTTATTCAGTTCGTGATGAGGATCAGTTATGGTGCAAGGAGATTTGTTGTCTGCTAGATACTACAACATTTAGTACTGTTAAGATTTCAGTACAATTCAGTTGCCGTTGCTCTTTGTGAGAGGTCTATTGCAGAGTTGATGCTCCGTTGCATGTTGAGAAGGTTCTTTCATCCGACAGTTGTTCTATAGGGACAAAATTTTGACCATGTCATGGATTTTTCATTACCGTCGGCAGTTTTTTGGTATACGTGATGCCATCGTACCATATGCTCTTGCATGAGTATTATTTGTCGAGGTTTGTGCTTTCAGATTTTGGTAGCACGTTCAGATTCCATGGGATGAAATCTTCACAATGCTATGTGCATCTAGATGTTGCACTATTGAGCTATGCGCTCGTTAAGGCACCACAGGAGATATGATGACTTATGTCATTTGATGATTGGGCAGTTTTTTTCCAGTTTTGGAGGCCAGTGACACAGACTCAGACTTTTATTGGGTTTTATGGGAGACCCAAGTTTCGCCCGTCTGCTTTGTTGACAGCTGTATTGTTTTCCGTATGACCTACCATTGATTTGCTCATTATGACTTCGAGAGAAGTTTATTCGTCCTACGGACGTTTGAAGACACAATGTTTACTTGTGCTGACTTTAATTGAGGAGTTGATACTATCTATGACTGTTATAGAGGATTCTTCTCAAGGTGGAGTGTTATTTTTCTTCTGCTCCAAATCCTAATCCCATTTTATCATATATGGAGTCCTACCGGAATAAGGCATGTCTACAACTCTGTTTCGTGTCCGCCAAGACAGAGAGTTGTTTGCCCCCCATGTATAGCTAGAGGTAGTCATAGAATAGATCGTGAGATTGAGAGAGATCCACCAGATCCATAGCATAAGAAGGATTTGTCCTCTCGTGTATTATAATACTCCTCCCGATTATAGTTATACGCATTCGTGCGTTCCGTGGTTTTCTCCCATAAGGGTTTCCACGTAAAAATCTGTGTTCTTGTTCTTCGTTGATCTACTTTTTGCTGCGCTATTTTATAACAGTTTGAACTGACCAACAAGATCACACCGTCATTTTCGTAAGATATTATAATCATTTTCCTTTTGACAGCACTGATCTGTGTGTGCCTTTTATACATAACGTCGGATGGTCACCATAACTGCAGGACATTTTTTCTCCTGGGAGCGAGACGTCGTCAACGACGGTAGATTGGGCCATGTCGGAGCTTATGAAAAATCCAAGAGTTCTCCACAGGGTGCAATCGGAGGTGAGAGATGCCTTCAAGGGACAAGACAAGCTGGCCGAGGACGACCTCGTCAAGCTGAAGCTAGGTTATCTGCAACGGGTGATCAAGGAAAGCCTGAGGCTGCACCCGCCGGGGGCGCTGCTGCTCCCACGGGAGTGCCGGGAGACGTGCCGGGTGATGGGCTACGACGTGCCCAAGGGCACCAAGGTGTTCGTCAACGTGTGGGCGATGGGGAGGGATGACAGGTACTGGGGCGACGCCGAGGCGTTCAGGCCGGAGAGGTTCGAGAAGAGCGCCGTCGACTTCAAGGGCGCCGACTTCGAGTTCCTCCCATTCGGAGCTGGCCGGAGGATGTGCCCCGGCATGTCGCTGGGGATGGCCAACATGGAGCTTGCGCTGGCTAGCCTCCTTTTCCACTTCGTCTGGGAGCTGCCCTGTGGCGTCACGCCTGAAGGTCTGGACATGACGGAGACCTTCAGTATTACGGTGAGAAGGAAGTCCAAGCTCTGGGTGCACGCAAAACCCCATGTCCCACTTCCTTGCGAGAATTGATATGTGAAATATGTATCTGATTGGTACCTCTGCACAATACTTCGGCCGTGTGCATCATTTTAATGCAGAGAGTGCTGATGCTCCCATTTCTAAAATAAAAACTCTGCACAATACATAGATCGTGTGACTGCAAGCACGTCATTGTCCTCCATGTACGTACAATTTAATACCCAGTGTCCCAGACTAAATCTTGGTGTCTGTTCTATATGTACTACTCCCTTCGTTCCAATATATAAGATGTTTTATCTCTTAAACATGTTGTCTAGGTGCATACTAAAATGAGTGTACATACACACTAAAATATGGCTACATATATATACATATATGTAAATGTGAACAAATGCTAAACATCTTATATTTAGAACGGAGCGAGTATGTACTAGTAGTATCATTTGTCTGTTTGTCCAAGGGTTTTGGCCGTATCTATGGAGAACCGGAGATAGATGCCCAGTGTCCACTGTCTCATCCAATTTGGTTGCTACCAAATCAACAAGGATGCAGGACGTGTGCACGTGAAACTCTGTCCCACGAGCAATAATATTCACTAACTTGAAAGGTTATTGGCCACGCAAGTTTCTATCTCGCTGATAATTTAGAGCCGAGAGATGCGTCAATTACTTTAGCAATTAGCATGCACGAATATATTGTGTGAATTAACTCAAATGGCTGTGCACACAAGTTTAGTTCGAGCTATGCACTTTCTTTTCTTTTTTCTTTCGGATTGACGCACTTTCGTTACCTTTTTCAGTGAAAAGTAACCTTTATTGCTCAATAATGGTAAATCTGATATAAGCTTTTCTCCGTCACTCTCTGTGGCGGCATATCGGTGCCACATATAATATCAACAATAGAGGGTCGTCCGACGTGGCCGAACAGTGAAGGTCACCATTGCGGATGAACACATATGACTATCAACTAACGGGTATGCAGTTTAAAAGGGTAGTAAAGTTTTTACCTATTAATTAGATCTTAATCAAGATTACAATTTTTGTGGAAAACTACTTTTCATAATCCAATATAGTTATTTTGATTTATTAGAATTTCCTGGGATTTTTTTGGAGAAGATTTTATAATTATATAACCGTTTTCCTACTATTTTATAACTATTAAAAAAGGTTGGGGAAATCATTGGCCCACTCTCTCTCTCACCCACTTTACACCTGAACCTAATGGGCTAGGACATCTCTGTTATTTTTTCGTTTCCCATTTTTTCCTTTTGGGCCGAACCATCTTGGCTCATCCATCTTGTGTGGTTAGAATTGGAGAGGTAGCTCTTCTGGGGAGATGCTATTTGCCGTGTTTAGCGGCGCCCAACTTACGCGCCGCACAGACGCGCCCTGCAGCGGGTCAGTTGGACCGCGGCCCATCAGGTATTTACATTTTCTCGTTTTTCTTTTTTGTTATTAAAATCTGAGCTTTTTTTAAATCTGAATATTTTTTAAATCTGAACAATTTTTGAATCTGAACAATTTTTTATCTGAATAATTTTTTAATCTGAACAATTTTTTAATCTGAATAATTTAAAAATATGAATTTTTTTGAATATGAACAATTTCTAATCTGATTTTTTAAAAAAAATTGAACAATTTTTGAATCTGAACAAATTTTCAAATCTTAACAATTTTCGAATCTAAACAAATTTTTTAATCTAAACAATTTTTGAATTTTGAACAAATTTTCGAATCTGAACAGTTTTTGAATGTGAACAAATTTTCAAATTTGACAATTTTTGAGTTTGAACAATTTTCAAGTTTGAACAAATATCAAATTTGGCATTTAAGAAAATCATTTTAAAAGAAAACAGAAAAAGTAAAAGTAAACAGAAAAAAGAAAAAGAACAGAAAGGAAACGAGAAAAAGACGTGAAATGGGCCGACCCAATGCGGCGCGGGGTATGCAGCGCAAGCCTCCCGCGTCGCAAAAGGCGGCAGATTTGCCGCTCTTCTCCGTCATCCATGAACTTGGGTGGAGATTTGCCGCTCTTCTCCGTCATCCATGAACTTGGGTTCGTCGGATTCCGCCCTCCTTGGCATGACGTTGAGTATTGCATCGTGATCTCTCTATGTGAGATGACCAGCCATATCGATAAAATGCAGATAACTACTTTTAGTTTAACTTTATATCCCAACAACAAAACTAGTTAGTACAAACATGGAAACAAAAATTGAACCTAGTAAATGTTTTCTACTAGCTAGTGTACATGTCACGAGTCTTTGGGTTCCACTCTATCATCGTCAACAGGCCATCCCAAATCCTCCCGTTTCTTGATCCTCCTCATCCTCGCCATCACCTCGTCAAAGGCAATGTCGAACGCGTCCCTCATGTTCCCCTGGAAATTCACCCTGGGGTCCTTGTACAGAAACCTGGGGATCATCTTGATGACCTCCTCCCTCATGGCGGCCACCTCCTGGTCGGTATACCTGGCGAGCACCTCCTCGATGTCCACTTTCCCATCGAGGACCTCGTCGAGGTCGATGAACACCCAGTAGGGGCGGTCGCTGCCGTCTGGGTCCGGGTGATGCCAGCGGTACTGCTTCTTGAAGGTGGACTCCTCGCGGAAGAAGACAGGGATGCATCCGGCCATGATGGAGTCCACCGAGGAGCGGCGCATGAAGGAGTCTCCGGGCGGCTGCAGGCAGAAGCGGGACGAGGCGAAGACGGAGACAAGCCTCCGCGGCGAGTGGCAGTTGAGAAAGCCCTGGAGGCCGTGGCTGCAGTCGACGAGCCCGCACCGGCTCGACGAGGCGCACGAGTCGATGATGCGGTCACGGATGGCCAGCTCCTTCTCGGCGCGCCGCGCGCCGGCGAAGGCAAAGAGGCGCGGCCTGTGGGCGGCGCGGGCGCGCGCCTGCCAAGCGGCCACCGCGAGGGACGACGTTGGGTGGAAGTAGCTCGGGTACGGCACGGCGAAGTCCCGGCGCGCCCAGAGGTTAGACTCGTAGGTGAGCACCGTCATGTTGCGGGTCTCCGGACGCTCGAGGAAGTTGTTGCCGCACACCCTGTCGTTGCCGTCGCCGTCGACCTCGTTGTGCCGGAACATCCAGGTGGTCTTGGCGGCGACCATGAAGTGGTCGCGGCCTCCGAAGGCCGCCCACTGCGGGCGCGACGACAGCCACCGGATGAACTCGGAGGAGGGACCGTTGCGCACCGAGGCGTTGAAGCCGCAGCGGTGCTGCTCGACCTCCAGCGCCGGGTAGTAGGGCACGTACACGGCGGTGGCTTCAGCCAGGTCGTCGGTGAGGCACTCGTACCGCCGCATCCGGTTGTGCACGATCACCTCCAGGGAGTACTGGTCCGTGTTGTACCTGCCCGCAGCTTGGTCGTGAGCACCACATGGTACCCGTAAATGCGAATACTTGTACGATCTAGGAGCTTACCATCCGGTGTTGGGGATGACGCCGGTGTCGCCGTCGCTGCCGTTGCCGGTGGCGGGAGGGAACACGCGGCCCATGCCGGCATTGGCCATCAGGGAGCACATATGGTACTCATCCTGAAACGCAGGGGAGCCCTCGACGCAGTCCCTCAGAACGTCGAACCGCGACGGCAGGTCCAGAATGTACACGGACCTCCCTTCACACGACCTCGCCGATGAAAGCCGGCGCAGAGCGCCATCCTTGTCGGCGATGGCAGAGGGAGCTGGAAGGTGGAAGCTCGCCTCGAGCGCGATGGGAGCCGATAGCGGCAGGACGATGAGGGACGGAGCGGAGTCTTGAGGGCGAGATGCGAAGAGGGAGAGCTGGATGAACTGGAAGTGGAGAAGGCAGGAGATGAGCCATGAGCCGAGGATGAGGACGCCGTAGAGGACGTACTTGGGGTAGTGAGCTTCCATGTCTGCCTAGCTTGCTTCGCAGCAGCTAGATGAGCAGGCGAGAGCACGCATCTAGCGAGGGGTTTAGTAGGGGATTGGTGAACCAAGTAGTACTATCAAACAAGTGGTAATCAACTAATAGTAATTATTAAGTGTGTTTGCGAATCCTACTTAATTTATGCTGTTAAGTTGTCTTTTGACCATGACGAGCTTGCGGTGTGTGTCATTTTGATACTCAAGACGTAATTAGAACTGCCTGAAACAGCAACGTACAGCTAATTTATCTTCCTTCAGGAACACTTCATTACTTAGGGCGCTGCGCTAATCGTCTGCTTCGACTACACGAAACGTAGCCTCGAGAAAAACCAGGATAGCTTAATTTGTTCGCTCCAAAGAACAGATCAAATTAAGTCGAGCTATCTCCAAGAAACCAAGTAGTACTGTTCTCGTTTATGATGCACCTCTAGTGTTGTTAAATCCCAGCTTGGCGTTCCCATGCATTGTATAAACCCTGCCCTGCAAATTGACTTGAGCTGCTCATTAAGATTTGCTCATCGGGATTCCAAGTCGACTAGTACAGGAGTAAGATTCTAGACATGTTTCGATTAAACAAACCAGTGCGAATTCAAGATCGAGGACTATTGATGGAGTGGAACAGATTCCACGGCCATCAAGAGCTCAAGGCAGCCTTGAACTCTTGACCCCCTCTGACTTTTTACTACTCCCTTCGTCCCAAAATAAGTGTCTCAACTTTACCCAAAAGTAGATGTATCTAGACATGTTTCATGTATCTATACATCCACTTTTGGGTGAACTTGAGACACTTATTTTTGGACGGAGGGAGTAGCAGTTATCAGCATAAGCTCACTTTTTTTTCACCTCTTGTTAAGGAAGCAGATTTGACCAAAATATTATCTGAGTTTTGGGTGATAAGCGGTCTTGTAAGGACTGATAACGTGATTAGCGGACTTCTCCCAAACAGGGGGTTCCACTCGCAAGGCAATGCTTACGCCACAAAACAAACTACAAATTGACCTGCTTTTCATGGTTCCGAAACAACAGAAACGAGCATGGCACTGGATATACATGTTCTGTTGACGTAAACAACCAAACACTATTTCACTGGAACTCAAGCTCAGATGTTGGTCACTCATCAAGCCAACCGCAGGATCCTGGTTGAGGACGCGGGAACAAGTGCTTTGGTGCAAATGAATCGATGGGCATCACCCGGTCGTGGCCAGTTTCTGCCGGCCGTGGAGACTGGGAGGGTTCGGAGGACGAGGGGCAGTCGAGTAGCTCGTCTTCTTCTAGCACATCATGCTGCTGAGGTGCACCTCTAGCCCGTTTTGCTGCACTAGCATTCCTTGCATCTGGAAAGACAATATGGTCCCTCTTGGGAGTTTGCAGGTCTCGTTGAATCCTATGCTTCCTGCAAACATATTAAGAATTCATCAGGTCAGGATAGGAAACAGAGACAACGAGCAAGTGTGTGTAATTGATGAAAACAGGAGAGTTAACACACATGCAATAGATCAAAATTTTGTTGGGTAGAACTTTCTCCCACGCCCTTTGCGGAATATCCATTTCTTCAATCTCTTCAAAGGAGATATTACTGCAAAACAAGTAACTGTGAGAATCTTTGCTTACACCAATGAAGCATAACCAATCCATTCTCCATTGCAAAGGCAAACCTTGGCAAGCACTTGCAGTGGTATGCAGTTGGGCAGCGCCTACATACTGCCAATTGCATCTCCTTATCATGCTTGTTCTCTGCTTCCTTACACCGTTTACATTGATGCAGAGGACAATAAAATTCCCGTCCACCAGCAACACGTTGCTCAAAGGCCACGGCCCCGTCTTCGCTATCAGGGTAGAGTAGTTTAGCAACACAGTTAGGGTGGTAAAAGTGCCCACACCTTGGTTGCGTACACTGGAACACCTGAAAAGCCATGAACAAGATGGCAGAGAATTAAGTATTTTCAGATGCGAGCCCACAAACATTACACCTAGCATAGAGATGTCAATTTGTGGTGGCGGTCCATCCAGCTTTCATTAGATTTGAGGCAACGCTTGAGGTGAGATGGGATATGTATATTTTGATTTGGCATGAATGTCAGGAAGTTCTTGAACATTCTGTATTTTGCTTTATCGGCAGCAATGCACGGGTATTGTGCTAGATTCTTAAATGTTTTACTAGAAAATGCTACAATAGAAAAAAGACATATCAAGATACATCCAATTTCTTCTAACTTTGATTATTTCATTTCTTCATCTCTTATGAAAGAAACCAAGATGGAAAGTATCGATGAAAGATTATGAAATGTATCTGTTATGCATACCTCAGGTCCTGATTTTAAGTCCGAAGACCCCAACAATCCACAAGAAAAACATTGATGCTGCTTGTACTCGCAGTTCTTGCAGATATACAAGTCCGCGTCCTGAATTACCATAGACAAACATGAAAGTAAATGTCAACTCCTATGCATGAATAAAACAAGCGCGAAATAAAAACAAACTAGAAACTCAATCAAAATATACCTCTAGTGCTACATGCGTTTGCCACTGTTCTTCAGTTAGCCCAAGGGTTCTGCACATTGAGTCTTCACCATGCTCTATGGTTGGGTGAAAGGATCTCCGACATCCACCATCACAGCTACAAAAAACAAGGTAAGAAGGAACGCTGAGATATGGCAAGGTATATGGTTTGTTCATGCCTTCATGGCGACAGATAATTCTAACAAACTTCATGAAACTTGTTGGAAATTTAGGAGGCACTAATGTTGCATCTGTAACACTGGACACGACAACTTAAAGTTGTGCTAAAAACACATTTGATGACAAGCTTGAAGAAGATTCCTACATTTCATTTCAAAGATGATGCCTATCAGCAATAATTTGTGGGACTCAATGGCAGAAGAACTTCTGAGTATACTGAATGTGCTATCTGTCTGGAAACAACTATCATGTGAAGATCAGCTATCAGAGTAGATAAATGCAAAACATGAAATCTATTGCTAACAAAATACACATTAACTACTATATTACACAATCAGTAGTTGTGTATATGTCGAGAAAATAAATTCCTATTTAGAGTTGGTAAAATTATCAATGGAAGAGCAAACTTAAGGAAAGAAAGTGACTTAGCGACCAGAAATGCACATTTATTATAGAAGAGGAAGCCACTGAAACTTGATTGTGAATACACCTACCAGAGTAAATCACCACCATCGTCGCAAAGTACACAAATATCCCTCTGCACAAAAAAAGATATCTTAGCTATGTGGAGCTGAATTAACTAGACCAGGAGAAAACGAACTTGGTTAATTATGTAGATATGAAAAAAGAAACTGAGAACTAATTAAATAAAAGGTAAATGTGCTGTAATAATAATATTGCCACAACCTGTAGATAAATTGCAGTGAACCAAACATAGATTTTGAACAAGCAAGAAGGCAGAAAGCTAGGCATATGGCTGAAAAACAACGATTTAATGCGATATATCATATACTCCTTCCGTTCCAATGAATAAGGCGTATAAAACAACATCTAAGTTTTACCATGGTTTAAAGATAAAATGTGAAAATTTACTGTACCAAATTAATATCAATAGATTCACCATAAAATATGTGTTCATTATATGTTAATTTCATATTGTTATACGCCTTATTCATTGGAACGTATCACTGGGAACTTCGCCAGTGCCAAAAAAACACCACTTCAAACACTTGAATTTTTGCATTATGGCAATGACATTTTCCGAATAACTCATTTTTGCAGTGGTGTTTTTTTATTACACGAAGTTGGATTGCCATTTTCGAATGAACCCAAAAAAAAGTATGTTTTAGGACCAAATGGTAAATTGGTTCTCCCAAGTTTGCAATACGATAAGGTCATCAATTTTGTGATTTCCTTTTATCGCCAATAGTCATACAGACCAATAAATGGCTATATGAGAGCTTATTTGCTTAGCTTTTCCAAAACAAGAGAATCAGTAAATTTATGACCTAAGTTAATAACCTAAATAAGCTCCTCGCCGACAAAAGAATCAATTTTTAACCTAAATTAACGCCCGCGTGCACAACCGCAGCTGATCTTCTTGTGCGGCATTGCAGATCGAAGCACTAGATCCAAGATATTAACCAGCAGGGTAACCGAAAAATGTAACTCTGGACAAACAAAACAAGCAGCAAATTGGTGAATGTGAATTGGTGGTACCTTTTTCTTCTTAACGGGTGGCTCGCCACTGGCCCCCTTTGGATTGCTGTCCTGGACCTGGACTCCCTTCGCCTTCCGGCGCATGCTCACCGGCATCTTTATCACGGCCATGATCTCCCCCAAGGATCAGGCAGGCCAAGACGCGGATCTGTGTTGTTTTTCCTAGGGTCACAAACGAAAACCCGCCCGTCAATCTCCCCCTCCGCTCGATCCGCGGGAAGTGCGGCGACCAAGATACAGATCGGGGCCCGGGAAGCAGCAAGAATCGCTCACCTCGATTTCTCTCCGGCTGCTTTCTTAGTCCAAGGCGCGTTCTTGAACACGGGGAGGGGTGACCGGGGATCCCAGTATATAGCAATCGGCAGAACCGACGAGCCACCGGTATTGAATCGAATCGAACAAGGATAATGTGGGACGGGGAAAGGGTAGCGTCGCCGCCGTCCGTACGGAGTCCCGATCCGTTCCCGGTTCCCTTCAGGGACGCAGCCGCCGCGTAACTGGCGTTACGACTTGCGACACGTGGGCACACCCGGGTCCGTACCGTCTACGGAGTATCTTGACTGGCATCTTGGTGTTGAACTGCTGATCATAGCCTTGTCACAGGATTCTCTGCCAGTGCCACGTTATCGAGTCAACTAGTACCCTTTTTTTTAATAATGTTGCATACACAATTAGTCACAAAAAAACTCAAGCTAGTACGAATAAACATGCAAATGCATACAACTCCTGTGCGTATGCATGATGCGTTGGGTCCGGTCCGGCTCAGTTACCCGTTGGACCGAACCTAGATTTTGATACCACTAGGGTAAGGGGCCGACTCGCAACTGATTAGGTCCAACACGAACCTAACCTGTTTGACCCGCATACTATGCACCAGTTTACAACTTTCAATATAGAAAAGAACATGCTTTATCATGGCATTGTCAAAATCAAATCTCTTTTTTACAGGTCAAAGTCAAATCTCAAAAAAATAAAGTCAATTCTAAGTGTACCTATAAATCCGCTCGAGGACGGTCACGTAGTGTTTTATCTACTCCCTCCGTTCGCAATTATAAAGATGTTTTACCTTTCTATCGGAAACATATATATTTCGACGTGTTTTGGTGTATAGATTAATCATTTTGATCCGTGTATACTTCACATTGAAATATCTAAAAAATCATAATAGTTGTGAATAGGAAGATTAATAAATATATTTTTCTTCTAAACATGTTCATTCGAATGATATCTCTAGGTTGGCGGTTGAACTGAAATTCGTTCTTGATGATGTTCAGTGTTTAGAGTGATGGGGTACTCCAACTCAAATTCGATTGACTATGAACTTGAATATCTAGGTGATGAATATAATATCAGTAATCGAGCTCAGTTGTCCCATCAAAGTGCGCCACCTGAGGACAGCCATATCGGTGAGTATGGTGAAGACGCTGATAATATGAGTCGGGTACATGTTATTTTTGCATGGTAAGTAACAACATGATAACTGATATGTACATATTTTTAATTTTGCATGCAGACGTTGGTGCTCTAATGAGCATAGTTACCACAACAATTACGAGGAATCGCTCATGGACATTGGGGAATTTAAAGTTCAAATGGAAGAACTCGATAAGTTTGGAAGATAAGGGTGATGGCATTCGGATCAGTGGCGGAGCCACGTTGAGACCAGTGTGGTCACTTGACTACACAGGTTCTTGGAAAATCCTCTGTACATAGGCATAAATCATGAAGAAAAAAATAATTAAATTAGTAAACTACATGTATTTGACATCACAAATTTGAAATGACATCACAAGCTTCACGTGCTGGCTCCGCCACTGATTCGGATATGAAGTGAAGGCATTCATGTTTTAAACAAACTACGTGAAAGACCATGGTGCGATAAGGTGAAGTGAGTGAAGCATTCACGAGAAGTAATTTTCTGGCATTTTCTGTACTCTAGAGAGAGAAACACCAAGACAAGTTCAGCACCATGGAAGGGCCGCACCTATATACTCCCTCCGTTCTAAATTAGATGACTTCCATTTATGTAAAAGTGGATGTATCTATACTTGTAGCATGTCTAGATACATCCACTTTTGGACAAATAGAAGCCATCTAATTTAGAACAGAGGGAGTATATGATAAGACCTGCGAGTCAATCCAAATGTCATGTGCAACTAATTGTGAAGTTTGGTATATATTGTCGAGTTTGTACATTGGGACTTCACACATGACATTAGTCGATTTTATTCAGCACTACAAGAACTTCATTTTTCACCTATGTGAAAACTAAGAAGACTGCATGGCTTCAGAATCTTTACCCATGGCAATAACTAATTGCAATGAGATTGGGATGGTTGGTTCACATGCCTTCACTCCAGCAAGCTTCTACATCTTGCAAGAACAACTAAAACAGATTGGTGTGCTTTAGATTTTTGAAACTGCTAGGCAGAGACTCAGAAAGGTTTATCGTCTTATGAAAAATAACCCTATATACTAATTTTTGTAGACTATACCACAACAAACATGGGATAAAGTATCAAGTCAACTCCTGGAGGATGGATCGTGTGGGGTTCCCTTGCAAATACATTCTCCATGTTTTAAAGCACCATAAATTATCCAAATATTAAAGCGTTGTGTTATTCACGGGTTTTCAAAAAGACAAGAGATGGACCGTCATTTGGAGACTTCACATATGGTCATATATGGACATGATGTTTAGATCAAGGAGTTGCTCAATTGCAGTAACCTGGGTGTACTTGGAAAACATGGAGTAGAGAAGAAGCTTATTTATCACATTTTTTCTTAGGGAGAGGTTGTGGTGTGTATGTTGGTGGCGAGCATGTTTATGCGCATGGCGAGCTCGTCAGATGTTTCACAACTCCTCATGCAGATGTCATCAAACTCCTTGAGTAAAACTTGTGTCTTGACCTCGTGGACATGTCCATCGCCCATTCTCATGGACTTGATGGCATCTATACCTCCTTTATCGTCGCATTCGGAGCAAGAGTGGATTGCACAGCTTGCATAATTGTCGTAAATGTATCTTAAAAATCATGGCTCCACCATTGTCACCCATAGACCCATACGGTCGTGCCAGAAAGGCCGGGCGAGGTTCTCCCCCTCTCGCGTATCACCGTGGTGACGTGCGGTGATGCGCGAGAGAGGCCTCCGTGCTTTTCAGTGGAAGATCTCGGTGTTGAACCGTTACTTTTTCTGAACGTGGTGTTGGTGTTTGACATTTCCCATTAAAAAAAAGGGCCAGCCAAAACAAACGTGGTAATCGTAGGTTTGGTGGTGGGCCGAATCGTCCAGTCCCCACCAGCAATATCGGGCCCATTGCCCGGTGGAGCGGTGGCCCTTAAACCCTATCCACTGGACCCACCGCCCAGCGATAACTCTGAGCCGAGGAACTCGGCGAGGAAGCCAAGAGCCGCCGCCGCCAATCCGTAAACCCAAGCATCCACGCGAGGGAGCCCAAGCGAAGCACAACTCCCCCAAATCCGATCTCGCATGGAGTCGCAGCTGCAGGGCAATGGCGAGCAGGACACGGACGCGCAGTACCACCCCGGCAATGCGGCCCTGGCCATAGCGATGGTCCCGGCGGCGGCCGCGGCGCACGGTTCCGTCGTGCCGAAGCCGGAGCAGGCGCCGGGGGAATTCGGGCTCGCCGTCGCGCTCCCTCCGCGCAACCGCGACCGGCACACCAAGGTGGAGGGCCGCGGGCGGCGCATCCGCATGGCAGGGCCCTGCGCGGCCAGGGTCGCCCGGCTCACGACCGAGCTGGGGCACAAGTCCGACGGCGAGACCATCCGCTGGCTGCTCCAGCAGTCGGAGCCGGCCATCGTCGCCGCCACGGGCACGGGGACAGTGCCCGCGATCGCCACCACCGTCAACGGCGTTCTCAGCATCCCCACCGAGTCGCCCTCCACCGGCGCCGACCCGGCCCCCAAGCGGCGGCGCAAGCTCCAGCCTACGCGGGCGGCGGCCGGCGCGCCGCCGCTCCACACGGCGCCTCCCGCCGCCTTTAACCCCTTTGCAGCCGACCCTCTTCTGCAAGGTTACGGCGGCGGCGGCGCGATTTCGGTGTCCAGCGGCTTCGCCCCCGTCTCGGCCTCCGCGACGGCGCCCGCAGGAGGCGCCATCCCGTTCTACGCCATACATGCCCCAGTCTCCGGCGCGGCCGGCGACGGCAAGCAGATGATGCCGGGTCTGTGGATGTTTCCGCAGCAGCCCGCCGCCGCAGGCGCGGCGCCCAACCAGCCGACTCACTACTATGCGATCCCGACCAACCCCGAATTCATGAATTTCCCCGGCGCACAGGCCATGAGCTTCGCAAACTACCAGACCCAGGTGTGCTACAGCCCGGTGCAGTTTGCCGCCGGAGGGGACTCACAGGACCAGCAACCCGGTGAACAGGGAGCGAGCGCCGCCGAGCAGCACCAGGGGTTGGAGGGCGACTACGACGGCGAGGGCCTCACGGACTCAAGTTCCGAAGAGTAGCGCACGGGAGCGCTACGCGGCATAGTCAATACTAGAACAAACTCGAATCCAAGACTAGGTTAAAGATTTCTTCTTTTTCTTCTTGTGCAAAATCTCATATATGATGGTGGTGAGAAGTAAGACCCAGTTATCTCGTTTTGGTAATTTGGGTTCAGTGGTAAACTGGTGTAGGAAGTATCACAATGAGTAGCAAATTAACATGCCCAAAAGTTCTCAAGAACTTCTCTGTTTTCTCTGCTACTGTACCTCTGTTTTTTGGTGATTGTCAATGTCAAATTGTAGTCGTATAAAGAGCTTTGACGCTAGCAAAAGTCAAATTCTCTCTGTCAACATCAGCAAAAAATATACAGTATCAACTCACGTGCCAGGATGAAACATCATTTCCTTTGTATACTCTGTTAGCATATTCGCTAGTATGAGGTTGTGTAGCTTGAGAACTTAATTAGTTCGTATCCTGATTCCTGAATGTGTTGAAGCGGTTTAGACTCAACAAATCATAATCATGAGAATAATACACATTTTCAGCTTTGCATACTTGCCCAATTCCTTGAAAACATAGGATGGGCGGATTGTGGGAAATTTAAAAGGTAGAAATAGGAAGAGTGGCCCACGGGAGCGCTACGGCATGGTAGTCATAGAAAAACTCGAATCCAAGACGCAGTCTTGGGGCTGGCGTGGATGCTGGAGCGGCAGTTCTGGATGCTAAGTATCGAGGTCACCTCCGTCGTGTTACGTTGAATTCGTGTCGTGTCGGTTTTGGTCGCTAGGACGTCTTGGTCATCGACCCATGTGTGTGTTGAGGTCGTGTGGTGTCGGCTTTGGTCGCTAAGGTGTCTTGGTCGTCGACCCGTGTGGGGCGCGGCCTCAGGGCGGTGTGGTTTATTTGAGTTGTAACCTTTTTGTTTTTGGGCCTTGTCTTTCATGTTTGCTCCTACTTTATCAACATGAATGACAAAGTTTTTCCTGGTTTCAAAAAAAAATCTTGTTTCTTCTGCAAAATCTCATATATGATGTTGCTGAGAGGCAAGAGGCAGTTATTTCGTTGTGGTAATTTGGGTTTCCGAGGTAAACTGGTGTAGAAAAGTATCAACAATGAGTAGCAAATTATGGTGCCCAAAAGTTTTCAAAGAATTTCTCTATCTTCCCTGCTACTATACGAGTGTGCCTCTATTTTCCTTTTTTGGCGATTGTCGACTTGTAGTAATCTCTTATATTTTCCTTCTTCATTAGCCGACATGACCCCTGTAGGCTGAAGCATATGTGGTCGTCCGTCGAATGGGCTTTGACCCCAAGAAAAGTCAAAATCAGTTCTTTTCTCTCTCAACATCAGCAAAAGTTATCAGTTCTTTTCTCTGTCAACATCAGCAAAATTTATACTCCCTCCATCAAAAAATAATTGTCTTAGATTTGTCAAAAAAGTGGATGTATCTAGACATGAAACATGTATAAAACTATAGATACATCCAATTTTGTGCAAACTTGAGACACTTATTTTGGGACGGAGGGAGTACTAACTCACGTGCCAGGATGAAACATCATTTCTTTTGTATACTCTGTTAGCTATGAGGTTTTGTATCTTGGCTGGAGAACTTAATTAGTGTGTATCATGAATGTCTTAACACTGATTAGATTCGAAATAACACAAATCATGATAATGAGAATAATACACATTTTCAACTTGAATACATGCCCAGTTCCTTGAAAACATAGGAATAAGAATAATACACGATTGAATGCCACATATTGTGGATTCATTCAGGATTTTAGGACACGTGGATTTTGTAATACGTTTCTTTGGACGGTGTACAAGAAATAAGCACGAGAATTTTGTAGGGTTGAAGAGAGAGAGATAGAGTGAAAATGAATTGGGCTTTTATACGAAAACAAAATAAGGTTTGGGCTCATTGTGAGATTCATATTGAAACGAGTTTGGTAACGCATACGATCTTATGCCGGTCTCACAAAATAAGGTTTGGTTACCAATAAGATCGTATTCACACGAATTTGGTAACGCCGGTCTTCTAACCCAAAAAGTTTCAAAAGAGGTCCTAGACCTATGCACAACCTTAACCTGGCAACGGTCAGGTCACTACGGGCCCCGGCTAAGATAAAGCAAAATTGATGCAAATTTCTCGGAACAAGGATATGAAGGCGCATGAGGTGGAATTCTTAGAGAAGTGATGGTAAAGTGTTAGTTGGAGTTTTGGGACATATTTCTAATCGCTTTTGCGTTGAACATGCTGAAACAGTCACTGGTTTGCAAAATTTGAGAGCCATGCTTCTGACGTATTCCGACTCATTGCATATGGAGAATAACTGTGACTCGTTGTAGTTGATATCAACGGAACAGCGAGAAACAAATCAGCAATTCCAGATGTTGTTGCAGACAGAAAGTTCCTACTAGCTAGTTTAAATGCAAGATTGACAAGTGACCAAAGTTAACAAAGTCGGGAATGATTTAGTTATGTTGGGTAATAGTGGGTCGAATGCAGATCATATCCTCCATGCATGTGTGGATGGAGTGGTTAATCGTGATTGTAATCAAATTGTTTTCTTCATGGTATATAAAGCCCAAGTTCAAAAGGAAAAAATCTAGAAACCCATAAGGATATGCAAAGTTGCAAAGATGATTTCCCCCTTTGGATGCACTTCTTCTAAATTCATTTGAACTTCCATCCTGCGTGGTCACTAGGATAGGAGGTGACACGAAGAGATAGCTTGATTTATCTAGATATACTTCTGTTGACACGCATAGATTCAAGCTCGTGTTTTTTTTATTTTTGAACAAATAGATTCAGTGCTCCATGGTTTTTTCCGATGACACTGGGCGCATTGTTGTATCGAGTTTCAGAAGATGGTCAATTTTGTCCGTTTCCACGGTGGGCCTGCACGCACGAGCAACAACAATCCTTGAGTTGCCGCTGAATTTTTCGGTTGGGCCGCCAAATGGTCTCGTCCATTTGGGCTAGCTGGTCTGTACGAGTACGAAGTGCGCCGAGGAATCCCGTCAACATCCATGATTTCCTCAATCTCAAAACTCGACCCGCGGGTATCAGATGTGCTCCGTGCTCACAGCCTCACAGGGGGTGTGCGTGTGTGCGTTCATAGTGTGCACATGTGTGAACGTTTACGTTTGTACTGTGTTTCGCAAAAAAAAAATGCTCTACCTCGGCTTAGGGCACCTCCAACGGCAACGCCCAAACGGACATTGCAAGTCCGATTTTGTCCCATCGGACAAATGACCCTCTCCAACGGGCTGGCGCATGTGGACATTTGTCCGGGCGGACTGTCCGTTCTGGATCAAACCGAGCCCAAATTTGATCTGCTTTTGGGGTGAGCCGGACACTGTCCGATGTCCGTTCTGTCCGCTCTCGTGTCCGGGCTGGCCCATACGACAGCCACACAAATAACAGGTCCACTCCTTTCCCCTCCTTTCTTCCTCTCTCTTCTTCCTCGAAGAGGACCACCGACCGATCCCCTCCGCTCCAGGCAAATCGAGCTCCGCCGTGGTGACCAGCACGCGGCCGCACCCGAGCTGGCCACCGCAGGCGACCTCCCACGCGCGCTCGAAGCTGCCGCGGACGGCGGCGTCCGTGGTCTCCCCGCCCGTCGCTTGCCGACGCTGCTCTACTACCATCCTCCACCCACCGACCGTGGTCGCCCTTGGAGCCGGCCTTCCAATCCCAGCTCGCTTTGGGGCCCTCCCATCCTCCACCCACCGACGCTGCTCTACTACCAAGGAAACACGCCGGCCCTCCCATCCCACGCTGCTCACGCCCGCATCGAATCGGGGAAAAACGGAGCGGCGGCGGCCAGAATCGCACTTTGCCAGGGCTCGACGCCGTACGGGCGGCACGCGCTGACGACCTCCTTGAGGGCCGCGAAGGCGTCGTCGACGGAGACGACGAGGGCGGGGACCGCGGCGGCTAGGGAGGCGGCCTACCTGTGGTACAGAGGGGATGCGGCTGGGGGGAGGTAGGGCCGGGCGGAGATGCTGGCGGTGGGGTCGAAGACGACGTCCTTGGAGGCAACGCCGTTGGCCGGGTCCCCGGAGGGGGAGGGCGGCACGGTCTCGGTGCCGTCGAAGCGCTCGACGCGGCCGCTCTTGTCCCAGCGCAGGACGCCGGGGAACTCCGCAGATCGACCATGCCGCCTCCGGCCAAATCGGAGCACGCCGCCGTCAACTCCGCGCCCGGCGCCGTCGTCGCCGCCGCCGCAGTACGGTGCTCTGAAAAATGCAAGTAGTACTAGTTCGTGCTGTTCGGTGCGAGCTAGCTGAAAAATATGCGCGGCACCGTTGGGTGCAGTGGCCGGACAGCCCCGGACGGACACCTCAAAGCTACACCAAACGGACAAAATCAGTCCGCTTTTAGTGTCCGTTTGGGCGTCACCGTTGGAGGTGCCCTTACGGAAGGGCTGGACGGCTGGTAGTCAACGATCTGGCCAAGTTCCTCGACGGGTGGCTAGTGGCTACACATCGATCTTATATCTTATCTTCGATCCTTTTGTTGCACTGTACGCGCATGCTATGCATTGATTCTAGCTCCAAGTCAACGACGAGAAGATGTAAGTGTCAGGTGTATATGGGCGTTGGAGCGACGGCAGCTAGCCCGTACAGTGCGTGGACTGCAGCGTTGGACTGAAGTTGTGGCCAAAGCAGTGCGCTACTGTATCGGATTACCTGGCCGATAGGGCTGACCTGATCTGGAAGTCAAAGTCTCAGCATGTTCCGCGAGGAGTTTCTTTTTTGGTCTTGTCTTGTCTTGGATCCTTGGCACTGATCCGGAGTATCGCTAGCTAGCTGCTAGCTCCATGTCAACGATGCGATCGAAGCCGTGTACGTGGATCGTGCACAACGACCAGGTTTAATAGCCTCTCGTTGACTTGCATGAACAGGAGCCAGCGACTTTTGAGGACTTCGTTCGTAGGCCATAAAAACAGCACGAACAGATCGGAAACCCTCTTATTTTATGTTTAGGCCAACGACCTAATTAACATTTTTACACATTTGTTTCTTCCATGTGCCTCTCATGAAAAGACAGGCATTGTTTTCCATAACCAGGCAAGACTTTTGCGTGACTTTACTCCAATTAAGAAGACAGTTGTCTAGTTAATTAGAAAAGAAAAACCACTAAAATACTCTCTTTTTTTGTTAGACCAAGGACACCACAGACCTAAACTATCATGGCACCGCAAACTTCACACAACTAAAGAAGAAAACTCCAAGGAGGCGCCACTATTGGCATCATCATCACACAACCGTCCAGCGACTCTAAATTCTGAATTCTTAGTAGCGTCTGTCTTGACTTCAATATGGTTAACAAAGCTCCTCGGACTATGTTCCTGTGTATACTAGATAAACATATTATTCACTTAATGATGGTGTCATCAATTATTTTAAAACTCACGCATGAGGGCGTAAAATGCCCTTTTGACAATGATGTTTGATGTATTGACAATGTAAGGAAAATGCATAAAATTTAGAGGAAGGTATGGATTGCAGAAGGCAGGTGGGGAAAGCTAAGAGTAGTTTCTGCATATAAAAATGGATCACATGCAAAGGAATGTCTGAAGCTGATGGGTTAGGATGTAAATGGACAACACAAATCGTGGAGCAGTCCTAGATAGTTCGAACACATCCAACTGGTTGGGTGGAATATGTGTTTTGTCATTTGTCTGGAGTTTCTCAACGTTGGACCGGTAACCAGGAATGAGGAAGGGTGATGAAGACGTCTACGAACAAAAACATATACGATGGTGGCCTCTCGGCAACTTAAATTTTTCTTGCTTGTTTTATGGGAGTGACTATTCACTAGTCGAGTTAGAAATATATAGTTATTTCTCATTCATGTATTGATATCATCAGAGGAAGATCTTTTAATCCTGTTAATATTTACTAGTAAAATGAAATCACGCGTGATGGTTTGTGCATAAAAATGAACAACCTCACGATCGGATACAACGTTAAAAAAAATACCTCGACGACAGGTGTGAAAAGGAGTCCTGGTCAATCAGCACGCAGACACACAAATAAAGTTCAATTGTTGTGTAAGTTGCTCCGGATGGTCCGTCCATCCCTACGACGACAGACAATATGGCGGCACTGGCGGGCCTGCTCCTGCGTCGTTCACTCGATATTTTCGAAAATTCAAAATCTGCATTTTTTGTTTCAAAAAATTTGAAAAAATAATTCCTAGGTGCAGGTAATGTGGAGATCTACCAATGTGCAAACTTTTAATCCAAAATTCGTACTACTTTATGCTACAAAAAAATGATAGTTCTAGCAAAATTTCTTTTTTTAAAACTTTTCGGTGATCCAGATCTACACATTTGTCATTTTTCCCATGCACAAAATGCAGCGAATTTTTCTTTCAGATTTTGGCACGGCGGTAGATCTCTACATTATCTACAACTAGATTTTTTTCTAAATTTATAAAAAAATCAAATCTCAATTTGAATGTAGGTCGGCCTCCAAAACGCCACTCTTCTGGTCACTTGCTGCAATTGAATTGCTGTACAGCTTTGGCGACAGGCGGTCTGCATAAGCCTGTAATAAATACGACGCAGGCAACTGTGAATCTATGTCCCAGTGACCACTGTCTCTCCTCGTCAGCCACCATGAATGCCGTCGTACCACCTCATTTACTAGCTGCCCCAGAAGCGTTCCACGCGCACACTTTATTCGCAAACTTAACGCCCAGCAGCTTCATTACTCAGCTCCATTTCTCGTCAGGTCATGTATCCGCGCTCTGGGTGGTTTTTGGAGGTGCATGAATGGTTGAAATATTCATTTTTGAAATTTCGCCATGTTCAATAAATAGTCAATTGAGCATTTACTAATATTGTAGAAATGTTTGTATACAAAATGCACGAAGTGTTATAAACTCATGCAAAGCATGATTTATTTTAGAATTTGATTTTTAATTTTAATAGGCAACTTTAGCCCGGCATTTTGGCGCGCGCGTGTATTTTAATTTGGATATGAAAATGACGGCATTCTAAAGGTGGCCAAGTTTCGAAATCGTTGAAATTAAAATGCTTTCGTTTTAAAGATGGTAACTCTTTGGAGATTGCTTAAATTTCTAAATTAGTATATTTCAATTTTAAATGTGTTTGTTTTTTTACGTCTTTTGAATTGTTCCATGACATCGACAATAGCAGCATTTGGAACGTCTTTTGAATTGCCAGATTTCGAAGCAAGTGGGAATTTTTGAAGTATTCAAATTTCAAAGTTGGTCATATATTATAAGTAGTGAACGTTTATTTTGTGTGGTGATGTTGAAATGTTTGTCACAATTGGATATATCGTTCGGAGGGACTTTTGAATGGTAACTCTTTGGAGATTGCTTAAATTTCTAAATTAGTGTATTTCAATTTTAAATGTGTTTGTTTTTTTACGTCTTTTGAATTGTTTCATGACATCGACAATAGCAGCATTTGGAACGTCTTTTGAATTGCCAGATTTCGAAGCAAGTGGGAATTTTTGAAGTATTCAAATTTCAAAGTTGGTCATATGTTATAAGTAATGAACGTTTATTTTGTGTGGTGATGTTGAAATGTTTGTCACAATTGGAAATATCGTTCGGAGGGACTTTTGAATTGTCAGATTTCGAAGCAAGTGGAAATTTTTTGAGGTATTCAAATTTCAAAGTTGGTCATATGTTATAAGTAGTCAACGATTATTTTGTGTGGTAATGTTGAAATGCTTGTCACAGTTGGAAATATGGTTGGGAGGGTCTTTTGAATTGTCAGATTTTGAAACAAGTGGGAATTTTTGAGGTATTCAAATTTCAAAGTTGTTCGTATGTTATAAGTAGGGAGGGAAATTTTGAATTTTAAAATGTCGGCATGCAAATGTTGGCTCCACTTGAATGCATCGGAGTTAGGAAGTAGAAGTTGACGTTTGCAAGCTGTCCAAATTTTTTTACGGTTTTCAAATGACCAGGTCTTAAAGGCATCGAAAATTTTAGAATATTTGGACTTGAAATTTGTTTAAATGCTATAAATAGTCGTCGTCTTTTGTTGGTGTTAGGACTGGAATGTTTTTCACATATGTATTTTTTTTTGAACTCACATCTGTAAATACTTAGTTTTTGAAAATTTGGGGAAAAAATTGGAATTCAGGAAAAGGAAAATGCAAAAAAAAGAAAGAAAAAAAACCAGATGCAGCGGGCCAGCAGCCAAGCCGGCCCACGTAGCGACCGTCGCGGACAGGCCGGCCAAGCAGGCGGCCCATCTGGAGGCCAGGCCCGCTGGGTCGTTTCCGTGACGTCGCTGCTGGCGTCACTGCTGCCCGGAGACGGCGCGGCGGCGACGGCGTTGCCGGCGGCGAACCAGCGCGTCCAAGGACGCGAGGCTGGGCCCGCTGGATAGGCCTCGACGCGGGGCGCCGGAAGGTGGCGGCGCCGCCCGGATTTGGTCGCCGGAGCGCCGCCGGCGGCGCGCGGACGGCAGGCGGACGCGGCGGATGGCTGCGGGCGCGCTGATTCCGGCGAGGGCGCGGCGGGTCGGCTCGTGATCGCGGTGAGGAGGTGTAGCGAGTGGCGGCGGAGCCGGCCGTGGCGTCGGATCCGTGCGGGGAGGCCTGCCACGGCGGCGGGTGGCGAGGTCGGACGCGCTCGCGAGTGGGAGAAGAGGGGGGAAGTGGCGACGTTTTTGCGTCTAGGCCCTTGGGTTTTCGCGAATTTGTGGTTTGGTCCCTGCGTTCGTAAATCCGGAGGGGCGCGGTTCAATTCGTCGGCCGCGAGAGGTGTTTCTATAAAAATGCCGGTGTAGTGTCGCTGACAGGTGGGTCCCACGTGGTACTGTAGAAATGAACAGTAACTACAGTGTCTCGCGTGCGGAGAGGCCGCGGATTTGTGCTCCCTTGATATAGTTAGTAATGAACGTCTAGCTAGCAAAGGGCATGTCTCATGTCGCCGACCATACGGACCACGATGCACTTGCATGTAGTCAACATGTCAATAGTTTTGGACCTCAGGATCTGAGGAAAAATCTGAAACATAAATTTTCATATTGTAATCAGAATCTACGTGTATGAACTTCACGACACTGTTGAATTGATACTCGCCTCACGTTTAGTCTAGACAAACTAGAAGAAATTAGGCGTGCGATAGATGGAAGAGCGCAATTATTTTTATATTAAATAGCGTTTAGTTAAGAGCATCTCCAGTCGGGGCGCCAAAACGGCCGCCCAAAGACGTTTGGGGCGTGCCGGACACAAAATCGCGCACACTCGCGGCGCCCAAACGCGAATTCGGTCCGGCGCGGCCCAGTTTTGTGTCCGGCACGCCCAGCCCACGCCCTCAACTTGGGTAGGCTTGGGGCGGCCCCGGACGGAAGGAAACGCGACGCCACGTCGGCTTCCGACGCGCGTGCCACGCCTAGCAGTGAGACAAGAGGCTGCATTAATGCCGGGCGGCGTCTCGGTTTCCCAGCCGGGCGCAGCGACGCGTCGCTTCGCTCTGTGGCGAGGAAGCGTCTGCGCCACGGCGGCGTCAATGCAGGCGAGCCGTTAATGGTGTGGCAGGCGAGCCGTTGGACGACCGGATTTAAGGCGATCTCATCTGTTCGCCTCCCCGGCCGCTATATAGAGCGGGTTCCCCGCCGTCTCCACCATCTCACATAGCCATCTCTATCCCACACCTAGCCATGGCCTCTCCCCGGCGCACCACGAAGGAAGAGAGACGAGCGCAGACGGAGACCCGTCGTCGCCGCAGTGACAGCCAGGCTTGGCAGAGCGCCATGGCTCGCCGCGGCTGGCCATTGCAGGAGGCAGGCTCGTCGGCCGTCAACGCTCCGCCACCGGCGAACCAACTCACGGAAGCCGAGGCGCGCGAGCTCGTCCGCACTAACACGCCGGTGCCGGCGAACTGCGTCCTCCCCGAGGGATGGGACACGAACCCAGTGCACGTCCCCGTTGCACCCATGCTGGCCGGCCAGGCGCGGCTCGACTACGTCGCCTCGTGCATGGGGACGATGGCGCCGGAGCTGCACGACGACCCCAGGTTCGAGCCAAACCCGGCGTACTGGGACAAGCAGGTCGAGCTCGAGCACGCCTACCGCCTCCACTCCTTCTTCGCCCCCGAGCCGCCTGCGGACTGGCTCGAAGACTTCGACGACGACGGCATCACCAACACCACCGACGAGGACTTCGCAGCGGGCATGGAACGGGAGAGGGTTCGCTACGAGGCGGTGGAGCAGGCTCGTCGCGCAAGATCGAAACGAGGCCGCGTGCAACCTCCTCCGCCGCAACCTCAACAAGAGGCGGAGGAAGTTGACGGTGATGATGACGGCTTCGAGGACTGGTCGCCGACGTCGGAGTGGGATCCCAACCACATGCAGCTCGCCATCGAGGCCGACATAGCCTCCGCCGCCGCCACCGCCACCGCCTCCGCCGCCACCACCACCGCCTCCGCCGCCACCACCTCCACCACCGGCTACCTCTACTGCCTCTGCTCGAGCTGCCGCCGGGGTCCTGTGCTCGCCGCCGCAAGGGCCGGCGCCTGCCCCAACTGTCGGTGCCCGGCGTGCCACCCTACTTACTAGATCTAGTCTAGGTCTAGATTTAAATTTGAATGAATTATGTTAGTTTGAATGAAATTTCAATGAAATATATGCATTTTCGTATCAAAATTTCATATTTGAATAAGATTTGGGCGTCGCGAGTGGGGAGCGAGGGCGCCCAAATGGGTAAGGTAGTCCGGACGGCACCCAAAGGGCCTGTCCGGACGGCCTTTGGGCGCCGCGAGTGGAGATGCTCTAAGGCTTGACCTCGATACCACTTGGCTCATGCACTAACCGATTATCTTAAAAGTCCAAACTGATGTAAAGAAGTAGGATTTATATTTTACTGGGCACATGCTATAAACATGTGTTTTTAGTTCTCTATAAATAGTCAGAAGCAACTTTTGTGTTATGGAAAGGCCGGGTTCATCTTTTTCAAGAATTATAGATATATTTATGACAAATTTATGAATCACAACGGTTGTGGGTCACCGTCGCTTAGTCAGTCCAGTATATAGGACGACTTGGATAAAAATAACTTTCTCAAGTCTAGCATTGCAACATCCAGAATTTGACACCCAACGAGTATGATGGGAAGAAAAACGGAACAATACAACATAGACACTTCTTGAAGTAATGATCGAAGCAGAACACCCGATTAAGTCACTGAACGAACCATATTTGCTAGACTCGATCTTCGGCTTCCCTTCTGTTGCGTTGACTTCTTCGAGAATTGCATTGATCGATGAAACGTGGCACACGATGGCAGCGGCGCACGCACGCATACTAGGTTTCCCAGACGGGGTACTGGTGGATGCACTCCATCCACGGCCCCAGTGCGTTTCTCCCGTCGCGCCTGCCGGCGACGTTGTCGGCAACGGCGACGCGCTCCCACACCAGGCTGTTAGCCTTGAGCCCGCTCCCGATGCCGAGCTGCCACACCGTGTCGCCCTTCCGGACCCGCCCCTTGGCCTCGAGGTACGCGAGCTGGTACCACAGCGACGCCGCCGACTGGTTCCCGAACCGGTGGAACGTCATGAGCGCGGCCTCCATCTCCCTCTCGCCCAGCCCGAGCCCCTTCCCCAGCCGCAGTATCATCGGCTTCCCCGACGACGGCAGGCAGAAGTGGTCCGCCGCCGAGCGGAAGTCTGGCGTCGGCGCCGCGCCGGAGCCGCTGCTGCCGGAGAGCTTTTCTTGCCCTCGCCGCCGCATCGACACCAGCAGCTCGGCCGTGTACCGCACCTTCTGGCGCCACGGCAGGATGGAGAGGCTGAGCGTGACGAGGTGCGCGCGTAGCAGCTCGTTGACCATTCGGCCGACGCCCTGGCTGAGCGTGAAGCCGGTGATGCCCTCGTCGTCCTCCTCCCGGTACCCCGCGCGGTAGCTCCGGTCGTTGGCCGTCGTGTTCGTGCGCGTCATGTTGACGAGCCAGTACCTCACCGGCGCCGCCATTTCGTTCGTCACGAGCGCGGCGGAGCAGCCAGTGCGGAAGTTGCAGTTGAGGAGGAGCTTGCCGTGGTCCTTGCCGCAGTACCACCCCACCGTGAGGATCTCGGCGCTGACCACGACGGCGTAGGACAAGGCGTGCGCGCGCAGGATTCCGGCCGCGACGTCCACGCCGACGGAGCCGGCGCTGCAGCCCATGCCGGAGAGGTTGAAGCTCTTCACGTCGGCGCGCATGCCGTAGCGGTTGGCGATGATGGAGGAGAGCGACGGGGCCGGGCAGAATCCGCTGCAGTTGACGACGAGCGCGCCAACATCGGACGGCGACACGCGCGTCTTGGCGAAGAGGTCGTCGAGGGCGGGGAAGAAGAGTATGTGCGCTTCCTCGATGGCGTGCGCGTGCGTGGACGCCGGCGGAAGGTAGTGCAGCGCGGGCGGAAAGTATGTCTCGTTCCCCATGCCGCTGGAGCGGATGGCATTTTCCATGAACTCGATGCTGCCGTCGTCGAAGCAGCCGATGAGCTCGAAGTGCTCCCGGAGCGCCGCCACGGGGAGCCGAAGCCGGCGCGGCGGCTTGAGGCAGGAGAAGTCGACGAGTCCGATGCTGCCGGCGCGACGACGGCGGTAGCGGCTGAGGAGCAGCATCGCGGAGACCGGGATGAGGTAGAGCCCCGCGCTCCGCCGCAGCGTGAAGACGAGCAGCTCGGCGAGGACGCATATGAGAAGTACCGCGGCGCCGAGGAGGCCGTGGAAGGCCGCGATGAGGTGGTCTTTGTGCGCTATGTCCATGGCCATGCCGCCAATGGTGTCCAAGCTAAACTGGCTTTGTGTGTGTGCGTCGCTGCTGCTGCTGAGCAAAGGGCGGTTTAATAGGGGTTTAGAGCACCGGCCGGCCGGCCACCATCCGCGGCCGCGACCAGGGATTTCAAACTCGACTTGGCGTGACTGGCAACTTGGCGAGCAACAGTAGATGCATTTCTTTCTTTTGAATGGAGCAGCAGTACGTGCATGAACTCGTGGTACGTGCGTAGGGCTCTGGTGGGTTTAATGCCGCGTCCTCTCGGACCAGATGATGATTCAGATCGTATGCCGGAGGGGGAATGCCGGTGGAGGGAAGTAAATGTAGAGGAGCTAGCCGGTGCTGACTTTGCAGAGTACTTAGAGCATCTCCAGGAGATCCTCTATATGGACATCCAAACGAAATTTAGAGGCTAATTTTTTTTTAATAATACTTTTTTTAATTAAATTCGAAAAATATTACGCAAAATAACGAAATTTTAAAAATAATACGGCCTCGGGCAGGGCTGGCCGATTAGAGCCTGTCGGCCAGAGCTGGGCCGATAAGGCCTTATCGGCTTTGTCTAAGCCGACATGGTCGCATGGTGGGCCAGGCCTGCGTCCGACAGGCCGTCACGAGTCACGGGTGGGTACTAATCGGCCAACTTTTAGCCGACAGGCCTGTCGGCTAGTACTGGGCCGATAGGGTGCTGGATAAGGCCAATCCTGGCCACATTTTCTTCCTCGCGTCCTCTCTCTCCTTTTCTTCTTCCTCTCGAAAACCAGCAGCTCCTTGCTGCGTTTCAGCGGCGATCTGTCCATCCAGTCACCAAATCTTCCTCCTAGAAATGTTAGAGAGTTAAGACAGCTCAGATATACAGATGGGTTAGATTTTTGTGTGATTTCGTGTTGTTTGGTTGGAGCAATGATAGAGTTTAGGTGGAGGTTCGTGTAGGGTGGTGGTGGTGCAGCGTGGTGGTGGTGGTGCAGTGGTGTTGCTGGTGGTGCAGCGGTGGTATTTCGAGCTGTGGGTAATTTCAACATGGCTGACCCTAATGAAAGGCAGTACATCCCCGACCCAAGGCTACTGCGTCCTGGTAGAGGTAGACGACCGTGCAAGCGTATCAGAAATGGTATGGATGAATCTGAAGCCGGAGGCCCAACAGTGCAATGTTTCTTGTGCAATAATTTTGGTCACAGGGACACTGGTTGTACCAAATTCCCACCTACGAATGCTGCTCCGGCAACTAGAGCAGCTGCTCCACGTGGGCGAGGCAGGCGAGGACCAAGAGGAAGGGGAAGAAACTAGGATATGTTTTAAATTTGGACTGTGCTTTTATTTGTAATAAATGTGGATCAATGTTTTTATCTGTAATATGTGTGGATCAGTGTTTTAAATTTAGAGTTTAATTTCATCTGTAATTAGTCTCCATCTGTGTTTTAAATTTAGACTTTCATTTTATCTATAATTTGTATGCATTTGTGTTTAAAAAAGGAGGGGGAGTGGAGGAAAAACGCCTTATCGGCCCAGCTAAGGACGACAGCACCCTATCGGCCCAGTCTTGGCCGATATGGTCTAGTCGGTTTAGCCCTGGCCCATAAGCTTCTCTGACACGCGCGGGCGTCGGCCGACGGCCTTATCGGCCTAGCTCTGGCCGACAGGCTCTAATCGGCCCAGCCCTGGCCGAGGCCGTATTATTTTTGAAATTTCGTTATTTTGCGTAATATTTTTCGAATTTAATTAAAAAATGTATTATTAATTTTTTTTTAGCAATTTAGAGGACAGAGGCCCAAAAACGCTCTCCAGCAGCCCATCCAAAGGGACATGTATCGATAGATGTCCTCGCTCGTCCCGGGTGCCTCATCCACATTTGGGGGACGAAGCCAGGACCATCTCTCTCGCTCGCGCGCCGTCCCGCGCGAATCCGCTCGCGTCCCGCGCGAACCCAAAAGTTGCAGGCGACGAGGAGGACGCCGGTGCCTCTCCGCCGACTCGGCCTCCCCAGGTATGCCTCTCCCTCGACTTTGACCAGTAGCTACGAGGCGGAGCAGAGTCGGGTACCGAGTAGATGGGGGCGGAGGCGGCGTTGGGAATCCGAGATGGCGGCGGGGCTTGGTGTGGGCGGCGGTGGAGGTGTTGCAGGCCGCCGCCTCCTAGATGCGCTCAGGAGGAGAGACGGCAGCGGGGCATGTTGTGGGCGGCCGCCTCCATGGATGCAGGCTCGATTGGGGGCGGCGCCGCCATGAGGGAGATGGGGGATTCCGGCGCCGCGCTGAGTGAGATGGGGGGAGGGGCATGGATGCCGGCGCCGTCCTGGGAGGGAGCAGGGGGCCGTGGGATGGGAGGCGACGTGGGCTGCGTGCTGTTAAGTTGTAGTTAGAGGATACTATTAAAATATAGGAGAGAGATTATAGATGTCCTGAATATAGATGTTCTGCTGGAAAACTGGGAACATCTAAAAAGGAATCTTTATGGGATATAGAGGACCAAATGTGGATGAGCTGCTGGAGATGCTCTTACCTGATTTTCCATCCCATGTAGGAGATGTATTATGAATAGTATTCCTTTTTCTTTATTATTAAATCGCAGTTGGTGTCCGTAGGTTCGTACGTCAAACCCCTGCCTTTTCGTTCTGACTAATCTTGCTTCGATGAATCTAAGCCGAGTCAAACTCTTCCAAGCTCGCGCCTCGCGATGAGGGCTGCCGCATCCAGCATCAAGCAGGAGGAGGGGAGTACGACTTAGCTCCAGTCACAGGCCAGGCGAGGAACGCCCCTGAAGTCATGGTGCTACGAGCGGAAGGGGAATGGGTAGTGGCTGCCGCTGCAGGTCAGCCCCTGCAGCCACGCTACGATGAGGGAATGGGTATCCGGTGCGGATCGACCCAACCCATCCACCCCCATCTCCTTTCTTTCCTTTCTGTACATGAACAAGCCTCTGTTACTGCATCTCCTCAATTCCAACGCTGCTCGGCACCCGGCAGTTGCTCGCCATGGGAACAACCAGGGAGAAAACATGGCTATGGGTGAGGGCAGCGAGGAGCTACACTAAACGCAAAAATGGAATCCCTCAATGAGTAGAACATGTTGCTGGGAAAGTACTGTTGGAGAAGGGTATGGAGATCGTCTGTCATGGCCCTGGATGTATATAAGAGAGAGAAAGAGGAAAAAAATAAGAACAGGAAGAAAAAAATCAGGTACATGCGGTGGTAGGGGTAAGTAAGTGGATAAAGAACATGTGGTGGAAAAAGTACATATACTTGTTGCTTGGTTAGATACACACCTAAATGTACCAGAGACAAAATTTTGACATATAACCAAACAAATGTGTATGTTTAGAAAAAAAATTCACTTTTTTTGTGGGTATATGTTTTCTATTTATATTATGTGAATAAATTGCATGTGCTACAAATTTGCGGACAAAGTTGAGATGCTTCCATGTGTGAAACAACTTGAGCCGACATTCCATAAATGGACTTCAATAATGGAATACAAGTATAATCCTTAGAATTGAAAGTCTCACTAGAAAGAATATTTAGAAAATATATTGGAGGAGTTTCTCTAACAATCCACCGTCGGGTACTAAGAGGCAATGCATTGAGAAAGGACTTAGGTGAGATAGCCATTGCTACATCACTCAGTCATCATCCACGAGATGATATGCCGCTTTTGCATTAAAAAACAAACCAACGCACGGTCAAAAATGAAAATTAACCACTGGCCTCTCTCAAGCCAAGTCTTCATCAACAGTAGGGACGCCATTATGAAGAGAAATACCGTGACTTGGGGAGTTCCTCTCGCGCAAATAGCATAGTGGTCTTTGGGCGAAAAAAGAAAAGAAAAGTTAAAAGCACTATAACTTAAAGGCCCATGTAGTCGTCCTATTATGATCCTCTAATCTTATATGCTCAAATAGGATCGTACTTTTAGCTTTATTGATTTTAATAAGTCCGAGAATGAAAATTTGCTTCCTTCAAAAACGAATCATTCCCCATCCCTCGTGCATAATGGTTATAAGACAAGGAACAATTTTGGTTACACCTACTAAAGTACAATGGTGAAGATGAATGTATTTACAACATCCTAATGTTTTACCATAATACCTTACAAACACAGTAGAGTAAATCTTAGTTAATGATATAAAATATATTTGGCTTCTTTCATTATATGCATACAATTATGTTTTTTTATCCAAATGCATTTCAAGCTGAGTCTTACTATATTAAAAAATAATTGGCCGTGGCAACGCACGGGCAATCTGCTAGTCTAATATAATGGGTTGGACAGAGAAGAACTCCTCACCAATCACTACATAGTGCCTAACAAATATCCCAATAAGCGACTCCTTGGATTGTAGAAATTTCGTAGAAATTTTGGAGGGTCCTACGGAATTTTTCCTATGAAAGACCTTTGCATCATAGGATTAGGGCCATCAAATTCCTATGGAATCTGTTCCTATGGCCCAAATTCCACGGATTCTCAACATGAGTTCAAACCTCATTTTAATTTTTCTAAGTGAAGTTCAGTTTAGTTTCACTCTATCTCTTTCTACTCTCTCATCAATCCTTTAAAATTCATGTGTTCAATTCTTGTGCACCATCCAAAGACACCTGCTGTAAAATGGCTGTGTTTCAAAATCCTGTCGGAATCCACTTCACATAACATTTCAACTCTATCTCTTTCTACTCTCTCATCAATCCTTTAAAATTCATGTGTTCAATTCTTGTGCACCATCCAAAGACACCTGCTGTAAAATGGCTGTGTTTCAAAATCTTGTGGGAATCCACTTCACATAACATTTCAATCCTATGTTTTTCCTATTACGGCGTTTTAAAAATACTGCAATCCAAAGAAGTCCTAAAACTACGGTTACATCCAATTTATTGCATTTATCTCTGTGTAGCTCTTGTTCTCTAACGCCCTGACTATTCTGGGTGACCAAAACCCCAGAAGACCAAATCCCCACAAATTATACTAACCTTAACTTTTCACAAATCGATTAAATCGTGCACCCCCAATAGGTGAGAAACTAGCATCGTGAATGCGGAAGCTTGCTTAACCGCCCACTTCCCACAATGCTATTTAAGAAGAACTCCGTGATCACACAAGGATGAAACATGAGAACCATTGACCGGGCCAAATTAGACACTACCATTGTCGTCGTCATGATTGATACGTCTCAAACGTATCTATAATTTTTGATGTTCCATGCTGTTATTATATCAATTGCTACATGTTTTGGTTACACTTTATATCATTTTTATGCATTTTCTGGGACTAACCTATTAACAAGATGCCACAGTGCCAGTTCCCTGTTTTCTGCTGTTTTTGGTTTCAGAAAATCTATTAAGGAAATATTCTCGGAATTGGACGAAACAAAAGACATCGTCAATAATATCACGAGGAGATCACGGAGTCCAAAGGGGAGTCGGAGCAGACCCACCAGGGGGCCACGCCACACTAGGGCGCGGCCCAGGGTGGGCCCGCGCCCCTATGGCGTGGTGGCCCCCCTCGGCCACCGACGCCGCCTCTTCGCCTATATATTCTCCGCGACGCGAAAACCCTATTACGGTCGATCATATTCCACGAAAAGTTCCGTCGCGGCCGTCATCGTCAATCTCAGATCGGAGGAGTTCTGAAGCTCTTCCCGGCACCCTGCCGGAGGGGAGATCATCACCGGAGGGCTCTACATCACCATGCCTGCCTCCGGAGTGATGCGTGAGTAGTCCACCCCTGGACTACGGGTCCATAGCAGTAGCTAGATGGTTGTCTCTCTACCTTGTGCCTCCATGTTTAGATCTTGTGAGCTGCCTAACATGATCAAGATCATCTTATTGTAATGCTAGATGTTGTGTTTGCTGGGATCCGATGAATATTGATACCATGTTTATTCAAGTTGTTTATCTATGTGCTCTTGATCTTGCATGCTCTCCGTTGCTAGTAGATGCTTTGGCCAAGTAGATGCTTGTGACTCCAAGAGGGGGTATTTATGCTCGATAGTGGGTTCAGTCTCTAGATATCTGGATCAGTGACAGAAAGGTCTAAGATGGTAGATGTGCTGTTGCTACTAGGGATAAAACATTGGTGCAGTGTCCAAGGGCACTTGTATTGATTACATTACACACTTTACTTCATGCAATAATCTGTTGTTAGCAACTTAATACTGAATAGGATGCGGATGCTGCCTTGAAGGTGGATTATTTAGGCATAGATGTGTTGGAATAACGGTCTATGTACTTTGTTGTAATGCCCAACTAGATTTCATAGTAGACATCTTGGCATGTATTGCATTGTTATGCCCTCTCTATTTGTCAATTGCCCAGCTGTAATTTGTTTACCCAACATGCTAGTTATCTGTTCTGAGAGAGACACCACTAGTGAACTGTGGACCCTGGTCCAATTTCCTCATACTGTTTACACAACCTGCTGCAATCATCTGTTTCCTGTTACTTGCTGTTTTTCCTGCTGTTTTCCACACCATACGTTTAACTCTTTGTTTCTGCAAGACCGGAGAGATTGACAACCTCTCTGTTTCGTGTTGGGCAAAGTTCTGGTTTGTGTCTGTGCAGATTCCACGTTGGTGCAAGCTCCCTAGCGCCAGGGGGAGTCAACATCAACAACCTTCCGATAGATCGTCAAGTCCTACTGGATTGATAACCTTGGGTAGATTTCTCAAGGGAAAACTTCTGCTGTCTACATCATAACCTTCCTCTTGGGGTTCACCAACACGTAGCCATCAAGCTGTTTTCTGGCGCCGTTGCCGGGGACTTGGAGGCTATTGGAAAGGGGAGTCTCTCAGTTCCAATCTCTTTACTTTGTTTTTTGTCTTGTTTTATTTTTGTTTTGCTTGCTGTTAAAAATCAAAAACCCAAAAAAATTAAATTCCTGCATCTAGTTTTTAATTTCGAGTTGCCCTGTTGCTTGTTTTAGTCTTGCTAAAATGAGTAATCCTGATAATACTGAGTGGTCTGACTTTAACAAATTCGAGTTCACAGCTTTACCTATCTTGAAACCTGAATTTTCCATGATAAACATACAAGTAGGTAGTGGCTTGTCATAGGGGAAAACAACATTGAGCAATTTCTGAACTTTGTGAGAAAGTCTGATGACTTTAAAAAGAAATCTATAGCTGAACTTGCTCCTAATTATGAAACTGCCATAGCTTCCCTTGTTCAAATGCTAGAAGCTAGGTTTGTTAATATGCATCCTATAATGCAACACATGTTTTTAGCACTTCATGATATGAAAAATGGTGAAAAGAAAGACTTTGTGTTAGAAACTTTGCATGAAGAATTGGGAGATGTTGCTAAGGAAGCTAGAATGATATTTGCTAAGTATAAAATGTTTGATTGCTACACTGATGTTATGAAAATTCTTAGAACAAGAAGGGAAAATAGAGCTAAATATTCTAATCAACCTTTTGCTAAGAATGGTCTGAAAATTCCAATCCCCTATAAAATGATGGCATTGCATGACACTTAGAAAATAATTTTGGATGGATTGTGCCTGAAAATCTTTTTGATGAAGAGAGTGTACCTAAGAGAAAAGAAAAAGAGAACTCTGAAACTAGCATAAGTAGCATACAATGCATTGTTGATAAGACTTTTAAGCTTTCATTGTATGATCTGGATCTTGACAATACTTGATGCATCTCTTCATGCCTAGCTCAAAGGCATTAAAGAAAAGCACTTCTGGGAGATAACCCATGTTTTTATTTGCTGTTTTATTTTTGTTTTCTTGAGTCAAGGATGCTTGTTTACCTCTGTAGCAACTCCTTTGTATCTTTTATTTGCTGTTTTGTTGTGCCAAGGAGAGTTACTAATGCAAAGTTGGTTTTTATTTTCGGGACTGCATTGGGACAGATTGCTGTTCGTCACCGTTTAATTCAGTAGAAAATCAGAAAAAATCGAAAAATGCTGAAATTTTTGTGCATGTTCCTGATGATGTTACGCAACTTTCATTATTTCAAAAGTTTTTCATCTGAGCATCGTAAGTGCCTCGAAAAAATTCGTCATTACAGACTGTTCTGGTTTGACAGATTCTGTCTTTTATTTTGCATTCTCTCTTTTACAAGTTTTTAAGTGGTTTCTTTTCGTGTAAAAGTGCCCACTTGAGCCTAGTAACAGTGGCTAATGTTTAAAATAGTTGGCTTGTGAGTTTTGTCTTTGCTAGAACTTTGAAGTATTATCTTTTAGTGCACTAACCTGCTAATGAGAAAAGCTGTTAAGTTTTGGTGTGAAGGAAGTTTTCAAGTGTTGATAGAGGAGAATGATATTACATGATCAAGAAGAGTGAAGAGCTTAAGCTTGGGGAGGCTTACCTCCCCAGCATATTTCAAGAAGACTCAAGCATCTAAGCTTGGGGATGCCCAAGGCATCCCCTTCTTCATCTACAAATTATCAGGTCATCTCTAATGGTGCTATATTTTTATTGCTTCATACTAGTGTACTCTTCCTTGGAGCGTCAGTGTGTTTTTGTTTTCAGTTTGTTTTGTTTTGTTTGCTGTGCTATACTTGTTGGATCCTAGCATTCATGTTTGGGAGAGAGACACGCTCCACTTTTTCATTAGAATACTCTTGTGCTTCACTTATACTTGTTGAGTATTCCTGTCTAGTTGCTGTTATTGCTGTTAGCTCTCAGTTTTTCATACATCTCTTGTTAGAGCTTTCAGTTTCTTTTGAAGAAAGTACTCTCTTGCTTCACTTATATCTGTTTGGAGAGTTGTCAAATAAGTTGATTGGTGTTTGGTTGGACCAGAAAAATGCTATGCATGTGGTAGTGGTATAAAATGCTTACATGAATCTTTTTAGATCGTTGTCTTGAGTAATTTGATGCTTGCCAATTGTTTTGAGCTGTCAAGTAATTAATGTTTAAGCTTGTGCATCATGTAAGTAATGGCTATTAATGAAGAACTACTATAAGGATTTTCTGCTATAATAATCTGTTGCATGATTGGAAGTCCATAGTAGTCTAGATAATTTTTGGATGAAGGCTATGTGTTAACAAGGAAGACAGTGGGAGTCTATGGTTCGTCAAACCTTGTGTTTTATGTACACTCTTGCTATTCCAGTTGATAATGATGTTTGCTTATAATAACTTGCTAGCCTAAACTCTGTACTAAGAGGGAATGCTTCTTGTACATCCAAAACCTTGAGCCAAATCCATGCCACCTGTGTCCACCATACCTACCTATTATGTGGTGTTTTCACCATTCCAAGTAAATTTCTTCATGTGCTATCTACTAACTACTCAAAACAATTATCCTTTTTGTGTCACTACTTGAAAAGCTCATAAGGACGTAGTAGTGAGATTTGTCATCTTCCATGCTAATTAATTTACAAGGATTGGCAGCTTCATCTGCTTCTCCACCTTTTATTTTGCATTAAAGAGCTGGTTAGTCCACCCTATAAATAAATAAATAGACACTCCTCCATGGTGAATGTTGGTGGGCACCCGAGGATTCGGTTAGCCATGGTTTGTGGAAAGTAAATGGTTGGGAGGAGTGTCACCAATAAGTGCTTGTTACAAGTGCAGTCCTAAAAACTCTCGGAACCGCTCTAAAAGTTAGTTAGCCATGGAAGATGACAAGTACCTGCTATTTGATTTGTTGACACCTGTATACACCATTACCTTACAAAACAATATTTTATGCTCTCTATATGCCTTCGGGAACTACAGCTCTAGCACATGATGTTAATCCCTGCTTCCCTCTGCGAAGGGCCATTCTTTTACTTTTATGTTGAGTCAGTTTTCCCACTTCTTTCTGTCTACTTAAGCAAACATCATTGTCAACTCCAGTATAACAGTTTTTACATAACTTTGTGTTTGGTTGATCATATTCTTTGCATTGACATTATCTATATGATATACATGTTGAAAGTTGAAGCAAAAGCTGAAGCTATTATCTTCCTTTGTGTTGATACAAACACTTTCATGTTGAGAATTATTGCTGCTGTGAACTAACTATTATGTTAGACTATTATATCTCTAAATGTTTTATAGTGTTATTCATGAAAGTTTGCACTTGTGTGATCACTTATGTTTACTCTTTATTTACTTGCTTGCAAACTATAGACCATTGGCTTGGATCACTTCATTCAGATCATGTGCATTACATTGTTATTTGATCAAAGATTGTGTTGGTAGCATGTCACTTCAAAAATTATCTGTTTTTATCGTTTACCTACTCGAGGACGAGCAGGAACTAAGCTTGGGGATGCTTGATACGTCTCAAACGTATCTATAATTTTTGATGTTCCATGCTGTTATTATATCAATTGCTACATGTTTTGGTTACACTTTATATCATTTTTATGCATTTTCTGGGACTAACCTATTAACAAGATGCCACAGTGCCAGTTCCCTGTTTTCTGCTGTTTTTGGTTTCAGAAAATCTATTAAGGAAATATTCTCGGAATTGGACGAAACAAAAGACATCGTCAATAATATCACGAGGAGATCACGGAGTCCAAAGGGGAGTCGGAGCAGACCCACCAGGGGGCCACGCCACACTAGGGCGCGGCCCAGGGTGGGCCCGCGCCCCCTATGGCGTGGTGGCCCCCCTCGGCCACCGACGCCGCCTCTTCGCCTATATATTCTCCGCGACGCGAAAACCCTATTACGGTCGATCATATTCCACGAAAAGTTCCGTCGCGGCCGTCATCGTCAATCTCAGATCGGAGGAGTTCTGAAGCTCTTCCCGGCACCCTGCCGGAGGGGAGATCATCACCGGAGGGCTCTACATCACCATGCCTGCCTCCGGAGTGATGCGTGAGTAGTCCACCCCTGGACTACGGGTCCATAGCAGTAGCTAGATGGTTGTCTCTCTACCTTGTGCCTCCATGTTTAGATCTTGTGAGCTGCCTAACATGATCAAGATCATCTTATTGTAATGCTAGATGTTGTGTTTGCTGGGATCCGATGAATATTGATACCATGTTTATTCAAGTTGTTTATCTATGTGCTCTTGATCTTGCATGCTCTCCGTTGCTAGTAGATGCTTTGGCCAAGTAGATGCTTGTGACTCCAAGAGGGGGTATTTATGCTCGATAGTGGGTTCAGTCTCTAGATATCTGGATCAGTGACAGAAAGGTCTAAGATGGTAGATGTGCTGTTGCTACTAGGGATAAAACATTGGTGCAGTGTCCAAGGGCACTTGTATTGATTACATTACACACTTTACTTCATGCAATAATCTGTTGTTAGCAACTTAATACTGAATAGGATGCGGATGCTGCCTTGAAGGTGGATTATTTAGGCATAGATGCTGTTGGAATAACGGTCTATGTACTTTGTTGTAATGCCCAACTAGATTTCATAGTAGACATCTTGGCATGTATTGCATTGTTATGCCCTCTCTATTTGTCAATTGCCCAGCTGTAATTTGTTTACCCAACATGCTAGTTATCTGTTCTGAGAGAGACACCACTAGTGAACTGTGGACCCTGGTCCAATTTCCTCATACTGTTTACACAACCTGCTGCAATCATCTGTTTCCTGTTACTTGCTGTTTTTCCTGCTGTTTTCCACACCATACGTTTAACTCTTTGTTTCTGCAAGACCGGAGAGATTGACAACCTCTCTGTTTCGTGTTGGGCAAAGTTCTGGTTTGTGTCTGTGCAGATTCCACGTTGGTGCAAGCTCCCTAGCGCCAGGGGGAGTCAACATCAACAACCTTCCGATAGATCATCAAGTCCTACTGGATTGATAACCTTGGGTAGATTTCTCAAGGGAAAACTTCTGCTGTCTACATCATAACCTTCCTCTTGGGGTTCACCAACATGTAGCCATTAATGATCATTAAGATTGGCCATAGTGTCGGACGAGTAACCATAAGATGTGGAGTCGACGATATGTGGAACAATCCCCTATAAAAATTGATCTACAATCGATAAGAACAAAACTATATATGATGGGTGACCTCCTTTCCCGACGCCTTCAGAAGATAATCTAGAAGAGAGGTTTTTTTACCTCCAAATTCTCAAAGGGGGCAATCAGCCGCTCAGTATAGGTGACTGATGTAGGAACCGAGTCCAAGACCTCCTCCATCCTAGAGGTACCTTCAGATATGTAGAGCTCTCTAAAACAATCCTTGCTAGCTGTCTCAACTCATGCTGATCGCCGTCTTGAGAAACAACCCAAATAGTGTTCATAAATAATAGCAGCACTACTTGCGAAACAACTCTGGGACATGATGAACCTAAACCTAAGGATGGATAGAGTTCAGTTCTATTGCACCAACCTTGCGGCTCCCATCATAGTTCTCAATCAACATCCCATGTCCCCTAAAAATCCAGGGGCCTTGGCCGGTAATCCGATGCCAATTCCCCAATCACTTTTCCTAGACCACAAACTTGTTCTCCTCCCGATCATGGAACCACACCTCTTGAGCTGGAGCCCATGCAAATCTCATGGTCTTGTTCAAAGAAGTTGCACTAAAGGGTTTGGAGGACAACAGCCTCATCACCGCCATCCACTTGGTTTCTTCTTTCAGCGATTCCACCTCATCCTTGGCCACAATGATATCTCCAATGTCTTCTCCCTTGGTGTTCAAGCTCATCAACAACTCCTCAAGCATCCGTTCTGGTATCACTCATCCAGCGGAGGCGCCTGCTTCTCCATTCTCTTGTGTCGCTGCCATGCCCGATCCAATCTACACCCGCAAATGAAGGAAAACGCCATGACCGGACAATCGAACAAGTCGACCCCTTGGTCAGCCCGAACAGTTCCATCGCTGGATGTATTCGTGTGGATCAGGACGTGATAATTAAAGACCCTGCCGCCGGAGATCGCCGATCACTAGAAGAGGTAGGAGAAACCCTAGTCGCGTAGGTTTTTTTAGGGTATATCCGGCTACCCATATGTACATTTTGGAGAAATCCTAGTCGCGTAGGTATGCTATCCATCCCTTTTGTTTTGAGGGTATATCCCAGTACCCATACCCATCTGTACATTTTTTTAGCACAGCTACCATATGTTTTTTTTAGAACCACTACCATTTTTTTGAGAAAAGAACCTCTACTAGCTACCATATGTTTTTTTTAGAACCACTACCATTTTTTTTTGAGAAAAGAACCTCTACCATTTTTTTTAGAAAGCCCTGGCCCACCCTGGGATCTTCACACGGCCCATATACTATAGCTTAAACAAGGCCCAACTTTGTCTCCCGACTATCGATCCATGTTCATTTCCGGGCAATCCCTATTTATCGACCAGGTCGATACTAAGCAACCGTCGCACACCCCCAGAGGTGACTTGGGCCGGCCCAACTCGAACGGAGAGGCACAACCCCTTCGCCCTATGGGCCGGCCCAGTAGGCGGCACCTGCTTCTTCTGTTTCGTTTTTTTGCTGCTTCTTTTTTCTTTCTTCTTTTTCGTTTTTCCTGTTTCTTTTTCGTTTTTATTTTTTTGCTGTTTATTTTTTCTTTCTTCTTTTCAGTTTTCTTATTAGATATTATTTCTTTATTTTTAATTTTCATTTTTGAAAATGTTCAAATTTTAAAAATGTTCATATTTGAAAATTGTTCATGTATTAAAATCGTTCAAAAACAATTTTTGTTCAAATACTTATTTTTGTTCTCTTTTTGAAAATCGTTCAAAAATAATTTCTATTCATACACTTTTTTCTGTTCGCCTTTTAAAATTGTTCAAAAACAATTCATGTTCAAATACCTATTTTTGTTCACTTTTTTGAAAATCGTTCAAAAATAATTTCCGTTCACATACTTTTTCTGTACGCCTTTTAAAATCGTTCAAAAATAGTTTCCGTTCAAATACCTATTTTTTTCACTTGTTGAAAATCAATCAAAAATAATTTCCGTTCACAGGCTTTTTCTGTTCGCCTTTTAAAATCGTTCAAAAATAATTTCCGTTCAAACACCTATTTTGTTCACTTTTTTGAAAATCGTTCAAAAATAATTTCCGTTCACAGACTTTTTCTTTTCGCCTTTTAAAATCGTTCAAAAATAGTTTCCGTTCAAACACCTATTTTTTGTTCACTTTTTGAAAATCGTTCAAAACCAAATTCCATTCAACGACGTTTTCAAAATCGTTCAAACTCAGATCTAGTTCAAACACACAATCCGTGCAACCGTTCTCCCATTTCCGTTCGAAACCAAATTCCGTTCAACGACGTTTTCAAAAATCGTTTAAACTCAGATCTTGTTCAAAAACACTTTCTGTGCAACGGTTCTCCTATTTCTATTCAAAAACAATTTCTGTTCAACGATGTTTAAAAAAATAATCGTTCAAACTCGGATTCTGTTCAAACACACAATCTGTGCAACCGTTCTACCATTTCCATTCAAAACCAAATTATGTTCAACGATGTTTTCAAAGATCGTCGAAAACTCAATTCCTATACATGTGAATTCCTATACTTTCAATCATATAAATATTCATATTTGAAAATCGTTGACATAATATACATATTCATATTTAAAAATTATTCAAATTTAATAAATAAACGAAGTATCGTTGCTACTTTGTGAAACGCGTGCCAAAACAGGAAACAGTCGAACCAGCAGGACACGTACTGAACACTAGAACCATTAAAAGCGGAACACACGTAATGGAGCCAGCAGCATAAATGGGCCAGGCCCACTACCGTTCGAAACACTGGATACCTGTGCGAAGCGTGATTTCTTCCGCACGGGTCGATACCTAGGCGCTCCCTCATTTCCGCGCAGTTGACTTGTTCGTGTGTTCGACAGAGGCGACGCAGCTTCTAAAAAAAGGCAGGCGCCGGCCGCCGCCACGGCCGCGCCGCTCGCCGTCCCGTCCCTGCGCTGTCTCCCCGAGACGAGTCCATCCTTCCCCGCCTGGCCACCTCCCTCCCCTTCCCAGTCCCCGTCCCCGGTTCTCCTAACCCTATCCGAGAGCACAAAGCAGGGAGCCCCGCGCCCGGCCCGGCGTCCCAGTGCCGCCGCGCCAGCGGCAATCCCTTCCTTCCCGTCGCTCTCCGACGGCGTGCAGAATCCAGAAGCACATCAGGCCCTCCGAATCTCCAAGCGCTCCAACGCAAGAGAGGACTGGCCGATTGATTGTTCAGCCGAGTCAGGTACAAGTCCAAGTGTCTAACACTCCAATTCTTCGTTGCAACTGATTGATTACTTAGGTTTGATGTCCAATGACATGTAGTATTCAGTGTATAACTGAATATTGAAGGAGTGAACATTTTTATGGAAGATATTGTCGAAGAATTGTCCAGTAATCGTGCTATTATTAAATTGTATGCTAGTATGTTTTTTTAGATTCTCAGGGAGGGTATCCCGGTTCCATTATCAAATGAAACCATCAGTGTCATACATGTGAGAGTAATCCTTGCTTAGGATATATCTAGAATGTTCTAGTAGTACTATTCTTATATATGCCTTAGGTAGTAAGCTGGGGTAGAAGGCTGTAGAGTTTTGTCATCCTGGTTAGTAGTAGAAAACTCTAGAAGGCTAGCTGTAGGTCCAAACCGACCTTGTACTCCTATATATATGGCACTATGCAATACAAGCAGCACTAGCTTTTGCAGCATACAAGAACACACCTTCCCACATAGCTAACTCTAACAATACATACATGGGAAATGCAGGAAATAGAACGAGACTGCACTCTCTTGCTAGCAGTTCTCAGGCAAAAATTAAGTTTTCACGGCCCACGACCATCACTGCCAGAAACTCGCATTACAGACAGCTACTACAAAAGCATCCAAACCACCACTACTAGAGTTCCTTCTTCAGACTACCTAGTTACAGCTTCAGACTTATCTTATTTGTGTTAAAACATTATATGAAGGTGGGTCACCTGGCTTCAGACTCCTGGATCCGCCAATCGTATCTCCCATGCTTCTGTGGCGGCTGCAGCAGCGCAAATGGTGCAGACACGCCAGAGTTTTAGGCACTGAACCATCGCCTCTCTGCCGTTTCTCCACCCTCGCTGCTGCAGTACTAGTGCAGCCGGCCGACTACACCTCCAGCGGCGACGACGCCGACGAGGCGCCCAGCTCTGCTCCTAGTGAAGCTGTCCAGAGAAGAAGCCGTGGTCTGAGCCCTGCCAGAGTCGTCCAGAATCTCCAGTACCTCAAGAGGAGGCATGATGTTGCGTTCGCCTACTTCAAGGACACCAAGAGCATCGGCTTTAGCCATGATTTGTCTACCTACACAGAGATCATCGTCATTCTGTCCCATTCGGGCCAGGGGAGGATGCTGTTTTCCTTGTTCCGTGAGATCGTCTCGCCGACGACCAATGGCGCTGGTCCTGAAATCCTGCCGCTCATGGATCACCTCAGGAGAACGTGCACTGATTCGTATCTGCTCTTGTCTGCGACTAATTGCTTAATCGCGGCGTACATCTCTTGCTACCATGCACAGGACACGGTAGAGTTTTTTGGTGAGCTCTGTAAGCTTGGAGTTATCCCGACAGTTTGGGCTTGCAACGTACTTATCAAATTTGCAGCTGAGAGCGGTGACTCGGAGATTGTTTTATCAGCTTATGAGAAAATGAAGTTATTTCGCTTGACTTTGGATGCTCATGCACTAGGCGTTATAACCAGGTTTCTATTTCAAGAAAAGAAGGCAGACAAGGCATTCCAAGTGTGGGTTGAGATGATTGAAATGGGAGTGACACCAGATATAAATGGATACTCATCATTTATAACTAGTCTTTGTGACTGCGGAAAGATTGATTTAGCTTATGCTATTCTGCAAGAGATCATCAGAGAGGGGGTTCAAGTTGAGGCCATGGCTTATAACAAGGTAATGGATGCACTATGCAAGGAAATGAGACTGGAGGAGGTTGAAAAGCTATTGGAGAACAAAACCAGACTAGGATTCACCCCAGATATATATGGTTATAGCTATCTCATCCGCAGTTACTGCAAAGAGGGCAACATACTTAAGGTGTTGGATCATTATCAAGCAATGGTATCCCATGGTCTCGAAATAAACTGCCACATCGTGAGTTATCTTCTCTTCTGCAATGCTTTACGAAGGGAGGCATGGCATCTCATGTTACGGAGCATTTCCAGAAATTTAGAGAGTCAGGACTCCATCTAGATGGAGTTCTGTATAACATTGCTATGGATGCTTATTGCAAGCTTGGGAACATGGATGATGCGGTTAAGCTACTGGGAGAAATGAAGACTGAGGGTCTGGCACCTGACAGAATCCACTATACATGCCTGATCAAGGGTTATTGTTTGAAGGGAGATATACCAAATGCACAGCAAGTGTTTGAAGAGATGCTGAAGGACAATGTAAAGCCAGATGTGGTTACATATAACATTTTTGCCAGTGGATTTTGCAAAAGTGGTCTTGTTACAGAGGTGTTTGACCTTCTAGACCATATGCAGGATCAAGGGATATAGCCTAATTCACTTACTTATGGTGTAGCAATTGAGGGGTTTTGTAGAAGAGGCAACCTTAGTGAAGCGGAGGTGTTATTTAATATAGTTGAAGAGAGAGGAATTGCTCACATAGAATTATTGTACAGCTCAATGGTTTGTGGCTATCTGAATTCTGGCTGGACTGATCATGCTTACATTCTTTTTCTTAGGGTTGCTAAGCAAGGAAAACTTGTGGATCGTTTCTCACCTTCAAAGTTGATAAATGACCTTTGTAGGGATGGAAATGCCCAGGGAGCTTCAACCGTATGCTGCATCATGTTAGAAAAGGATGTTGTTCCTGATCTAATTTCATATAGCAAGCTCATATCAGCCTATTGTCATAAAGGAGATATGCACAACGCTCGTCGATGGTTCCATGATATGGTTCAGCGAGGACTTTCTGCTGATGTTATTGTATACACTGTACTAATGAATGCTTACTGCAAGGTTGGTCGGTTGCAAGAAGCTTGCACATTATTTGTTCAGATGACAAGTTTAGGTATTAAGCCTGACGTAGTTTCATATACAGTGCTACTGGATGGTCACCTAAAAGAGGACCTGCAGAGATGCTGGCAGGGCATTAGTAAGGAGAGAAGGAGCTTTCTTCTTAGAGCAAAGCAGAACCAGTTGCTCAGCTCTATGAAAGAAATGGAAATCAAACCTGATGTACCCTGTTACACTGTATTGATTGATGGGAAGTGCAAAGCAGATTATTTAGAGGAAGCCCGGGGCCTGTTTGATGAAATGTTACAGAAAGGACTTGCTCCTGATCGTTATGCATACACAGCTCTTATAAATGGATATTGCAGCCAGGGAGAAATGGCTAAGGCGGAAGATCTTTTTCAAGAAATGGTAGATAGGGGAATAAAACCCGATGTACTGACCTTTTCAGTCTTAAATCAGAGTCTTGAGGTATAGGAGGGATCAGCCATATGTATGATTATCGTGTAGTTATATCCACTAAAATCACGTAAACAGCAAGGTAATGTACTTTGTAAGTCATGGACTTACTGGAAGCCTGATTTGCTTCTCAGGTGATTTTCCCGATCGTTAGTTTTGTTAACACATTCAGACTCTTGTTCTGTCCGAATCTGATTTTTCCCTTTTTCGCTGCAGCATGGAACCCCCAATCCAGGGTTCGAACTTTGACTGTGGTAGTGCTGCCTTTCCCTCCCAGGACGAAGACGAGAGCCCACGCACAACTACATCAGGATCCAGCTCTGACCCAAGCAGCCCGAGAGGAGCTTCCGAGGAAGCTGACAGCAGCCCAAATACAAGCTTCGGCGTCGAGGATTCTGCAATAAGCGAAGGATTAGATCTGCCAGAATCCCGCTCCCCCCGAGCAATCAACCCGGGATTCCCTATCTGCCAGTAGAGTGCCCCACCACCACCTCATCGCCCCTGGAAGAAGAGGTTCGTTTTATCGGAATTGTTTCCTGTTAGTTGCAGTTTGCGTCTGAAAGTGGTACAATGCTCTTCCCATGTTTCAGAGCAGCCATCATGCTGATACTCAAATCAATGTTATATTTTAATATTTTTCGGTGAGGCATTGATAAAGTAAAGTTCATCTGTATTTATTCCAATATAGGGGATCATATTTGGACTATTATGGTTAGAAATCAATGTTAATGCATGTTTTTCGTCCAATCACGATGAGCTAAGTGACTTTCCAAACATGCTTATTCTGGATCATAAGTTTGTGTCTAAAGCTCTTTGTTGGCATCTAAATATAGCTGAGGACATTTTCATACTCATTCCTGCTATATGCCAATGACTTTATTTGAGATTATATTTTATAGTTCACCAATATGTAATATTGTTGGAGATCCCATGTGGAATTGTACAAATAGCATCATGACCACAATTCTATTTTAACGAATGTGCAGGTTCCGCCAGGGAGAGATTCCAGAGTCAAGGGAAGCAAGTTCAGGTCGGAAAAGCGCACTAGAGGAAGTTATCAGGAGATTCAAGAGCAAAAGCACTGATTCTGTAATAGCACCGGAGTTAGGGATGGAGTTTGATTCATTACCAGAGGCGTACGACTTTTACAATCTTTACTCATGGGAGATTGGATTCGGCATTAGATACGGGCAGCCAAGAAGGAACAGCGCAAAGAGCAAGACGGTGCAGGACATAGTGTGTGGTTTGTCAGGTGTTTTTCAGTTAGATAAAAAGCACATATTAATAGATGAATTCAGAATCACACATCATTATGTTTCATATGGATATTCCGTGTTTAATCCGTCCTATATTGTCTGAACAGGGGAGACCTAGGCACCAGAACACAAAATCAGCTTGGTGCGGATGCTTAGCCATGATCCGTCTGCATGGAACATCAGACAATGGATGGTTCGAGTTCAGCAAAGGTCACAATCATGGTTTGGCACTGACCAGTTGGGAACAGTTTCATTGACATCTTATCGAGCATTGACTCACACATAAAGGATCTTGTTAAGAATCTCAGGGACAACAACATCGGTCTCACTATGGTGTTCAGTGTAAACGGGAGCTTTATCTGATCATTGGAAAACGTCCCTTTTACCAAGCGGTCTCTGAGGATGCTTTGTGCAAGCATCAGCAGGGACCATTCAGAGGACGACGTGAAGAAACACATTTGATCTGTTATCAGAACTGAAGATGAAGGACCCCAATATTCGTGATAACTGCTTAGCAGATAAAGAAGTGAAGATCAGAGCCCTCATATGGACAAACGGCAGGAGCCGTATGCAGTTCAAGCATTTCAGAGATGTCACTTTCGACACAACATACCACACAAACCAGTATGACATGCCGTTTGGATTATTTGTCACCGTCAACAACCACTTCCAGAGTATGATTCTGGGTGCTGTTCTGTTGACCAATGAGACAACTGAAACTTTTGAGTGGGTGTTCAAAGAGTTTGTTTCCTAATGGGAGGAAAAGCCCCTGTTACCATACTAACAGGTAACGAAACTATGAAAGTCATTAAGATTTCAAATAAAAATATTCATGAAATCTGTTATCCATAGTTATCTCGGCAAGAACAAATTATCCCTAATAATGTATGTCATGCTGAATTGTGTTATTGTCTGGAGAAGAATGAGACTCAAAAATATGTTACATGGGCTGGAGCCCAACTATAGGCCTAATATACACACACTTAACACCCCCCCCTCAAACTTAAGGTGGATCAGGAGTATCGGATACACTAAGTTTGAGAATATGAAAACTATGTTGATCTCGAGTTTGAGCCTTCGTGAAGAAATCTGCAACTTGAAGCTCTGATGGAATATACTGGAGCTTAATAGTAGATTGCTGACAATGAGATCGAGTGAAAGATGCATCCACACCAATGTGTTTAGTCAGCTCATGTCTGACAGGATCATTAGCAATTTGAATAGCAGCAGTGCTGTCACAGAGAAGAGGTGTAGGTGTATGACATGAAACCCCAAGATCAGCCAATAACCAGCGGAGCCACACAATCTCTGATGTAGTAGTAGCAAGAGCCCTAAGCTCAGCCTCAGCGCTAGAGCGAGACACAGCAGTTTGCTTCTTTGATTTCCATGCAATGAGAGATGTTCCAAGAAATATGCAATAACCAGTAACTGAACGTCGATCGACGGGATCACTCGCCCAAGTGGAATCAGAGTAAGCATGAAGTTGGAGCTGACTTGAGTTAGCATAGAACAAGCGGCGAGATGTAGTACCCCTTAAATATCGAAGCAGTCGAAAAAGATGGCCATAGTGTACCGAAGTGGGAGCACCCACAAATTGGCTGAGAATATGAACTGCATGTGCAATATCAGGTCTTGTTACTATTAGGTACACTAGACTGCCAACAATATGACGATAACGAGAGGAATCCTCAAGGGGAGTTCCATCGGTATGACGCAATTGCAAATGAAGTTCCATGGGTGTAGTAGCAATGCATGTGTCAGTGAGGCCAGAGCGCGAAATCAAATCCCGAGTGTACCTTTGTTGAGAGATATAGTAACCATCATCTGTGTGTTGGACCTCAATTCCGAGAAAGTAACTGAGGGACCCCAAGTCTGACATCTTGAATTGCTCACTCAACTTTTTCTTAACAAAGGAAATATATCGAACATCATCTCCCGTGATCAGCATATCATCTACATACAGTAGAAGCAAAGTACGCCCACGCTCTGATGTATGAATGAAGAGAGCTGGGTCATGCTCACTAGGAGAAAAGCCAGCAGCTCGAACCACAGAAGTGAACCTCTCAAACCAGGCACGAGGAGCTTGTTTGAGCCCATATAGAGCCTTTCGAAGACGACAAACATGACCAGATGGAGCCTCAATACCTGGAGGTGGTTGCATATATACTTCCTCATGCAGATCACCATGAAGGAAAGCATTCTTCACATCCATTTGGGAAATTTTCCATGAACGAGTGGCAGCCACAGCAATCAAAGTGCGAACTGAAGTCATGTGAGCAACTGGAGCAAAAGTCTCATCATAATCTCTCCCATGAGCCTGCTGAAAACCTCTTGCAACAAGACGAGCCTTGTAGCGTTCCACAGATCCATCTGACTTGGTTTTGACCTTGTACACCCATTTGCAAGTGATAGGGATGGACCGAGAAGGTAGAGGAACCAAATCCCATGTACCAGTACCCTCTAGAGCAGCAAGCTCCTCAGACATAGCCAATTGCCACTCAGGTAACACCACTGCCTCCTGATAAGTAGTAGGCTCATAAGCTGCCCCTGCACAGAAATCATTGCGATATCTGCTAGGAATCTCAAGAGAGGTGCGATCACGAAGAGCATACCTTGTTGTCTGAGAGGAGTCATCAGTGCAAGGATCAGTAGTACTGGCCGGAGGAGAAGACAAAGGAATGGATGAGTGAATATCTGGTGAAACTCTAGGACGACGACTATAATGAAAAGGAAAACTAGTTAGAGGAGGAGCTGGTGAATCATATGCTGGAGATGTACCCGAAGGCTGATCAGGTGTAGAATCATCTGAAAATATAGGTGGAAGTGAAAGAAAGGAGGTAGATTCGAAAGTAGTTGATGATGAAGATTGAGTCGAAGGGGAAAAGAAAAAGGGTTTATCCTCAACAAAAGTGACATCACGAGAAAAGCGAATGCGACGAGCAGACGAATCATAGCAACGGTAGCCCTTATGCTCGAGACTATAGCCAAGGAAAACACACTGAACAGACTGTGCAGTCAACTTGGTACGCTCACGAGGTGCTAAAAGAACATAGCAAATACAACCAAAAACACGAAGATGGTCATACGTGGGAGGAGAACCAAACAAACTCTCACCAGGAGACTTGCCTTGAAGACGAGAAGAAGGCTGGAGATTGATAAGGTAGACAGCAGTCGAGATAGCTTCACCCCAAAACTGAGTAGGCACAAAAGATGAGATTAGAAGAGTGCGAGCTGTCTCAACAATGTGTCGGTGCTTGCGTTCAGCAACACCATTCTGGGCATGAGCACCAGGACATGAAAGTTGAGGGAGAGTACCCTCAGAAGAGAGAAACTCACGAAAAGACGTAGACAGATATTCCCCCCCAGAGTCAGAACGAAAAACACGAATCACACTGGAGAATTGAGTATGCAACATGCACACAAAAGCCTTATATATAGAAATCAATTCAGACCGATGCTTCATGAAATACACCCAAGTATATCGAGAGTGATCATCAATAAATATGACATAATATTTGTGACCACCTTTTGAAACAAAAGGAGAGGGGCCCCATACATCAGAGTGCACCAAATCAAAAGTCTGGCTAGAATGAGTAGTGCTAGAGGGGTATGGTAGTTGAATCTGCTTGCCTAGCTTACATCCCTTACAATGAAAACCAGAATCTTCAGGGACCCGACCCAAAACACCTTGCTGAACAAGAGTAGATAAACGAGAACCACACAAGTGACCTAAACGATGATGCCACTGGGCAAACGAAAGAGACGAAGTAGAACTTGATGTAGATGCTGCAGAGCGAAACAAAGATGCAGTGGAAGCCGAAGGAAGGTGCAAGTTGTTAAGGATGTAGAGGGATGTGGATCCTCTACGGCGATGGCCAGTTCCAATGATCCTCTTGCTCTGACGATCCTGCACATAACAAGAGGAGGCATCAAAACCAACAAAATAGTTCATATCAGTAATCTGACCAACTGACATAAGGTTCATGGACAACTGAGGAACAAAAGAGATGTCCGGGACAGTAAACTTTGATGTGCAAAGAGAACCCTGATGGGTAACAGAACAAGATGTACCATCAGCAGTCTGAACAGATGCACCATCCTTCACTGGCTGGCAAGACACAAGCTGAGAGTGGTCGGATGTCACATGAAAAGAGGCACCAGAGTCCAAAACCCAAGGCTGAGTTGGAGCCACAGCAGACTGAGAAAGAGCAGACACAGAAGCACTCCTAGCTGATGTTTCAGTGACCGCAGCAGTAGAAGGCCTCACAAATTGAGGCTGAGTACGGTTAGGTGCAGGACGCTGCTGATCCTGAAGGGCTGCACGTCTAGCATTAAACTGAGCTAGCAACTCTGGGTGAAGCTGGAAACAACCAGCCGTATTGTGTCCTATCTTCTTGCAATGAGGGCATATGTCACGCGACGGAGGTCGCCATGTAGCCTTGGGAGGACCTGTCCGGTGAGGAAAACCCAAGACACTGTTGGGTAGAGACGATGTATAAGTCGTAGCCAAAGAACGAAGACGAGTCTCCTCAGCAATCAGACTAGCAAGTGCCTCAGTCAAAGTGGGAGAAGTAGTACGACCAAGGAGTTGAGTGCGGATGTTCTCATACTCCTGCCTCAGCTTCATCACAAACTGGTACATGAGTGTTCGTTGTTCAAATTCTTCCTTAGCCACACAAGATGTGCAACCAGGGCTGCTCTTTGGAACCATGGAGCTAAGTTGGCCGCTAATGCGAGTGAAGGCAGCATAGTACTCATCCATGGACATGTCATTTTGCTGAGTACTGTTTAAATTTTGTAGCAAGGAGAAATGAAGAGCACCACTAGGCTGAAGATACCGCTGCTCAAAGTATGTCCAGATTTCCTTTGCTGATTTGTGATGCTCAAGACTCATGTGGAGAGAAGGGTCAACACCCAGAACCAAAGCTCCCATCACACGATCATCAGCCTTTTGCCAAGATTTCTTTGCTGCTTCATCATCTCGAGTAGATGGATCATCGGTCAAGTGAGAGGCAAGACCAACAGCTCTCACAACAGTCCTAGCTGAGAAAGCCCATTCCCGGTAGTTTGAGCCATCCAGCTTGATGTCAATAGCCATGGAGCCTTCATTCCTAGCCATGGCAGCAGTATAATCCGGATTCAGACCCGGAAAAATCCGGATCTGGGACCGGAAAAATCCGGATTCAGGCCCGGAAAAATCCGGATCTGGAACCGGGAAAGACCGGAAAGATTTCCGGGTCAGAACCGGGTGAACTCCGGGCGAAGCTGGGTAAGTCCAGTAGCTGATTTCTTGATCCGGAGAGAAATCCGGAAAATTCCGGGACAAATTCCGTATAAGTCAACACTCACAAATTCCGGATCGAGGCGACGAAACGGCGGCGAAGGCCGAGCGACGGCGAAGCAGCGACGAAGGTCGGGCGACGGCGGAGATGCGCGGAGATGCACGGAGAGGCGCGGAGCTGGACCAGGGGACGACGATGCGCGGCGATGTGATGGCGTGGAGACGACCGCGTCGAAGACGATGAGGAGACGACGAGGAGATGGCGGCGAGGCCGCGGAGACGACGAGGGAGATGACGGCGACGGCGACGAAGACGGCCGGTGCGCTCGCCGGAGTCAGCACGCCGGCGAAGACGGCGACGGCGACGGCGACAGCGACAGGGCGACCAGCTCTGATACCATGTTATTGTCTGGAGAAGAATGAGACTCAAAAATATGTTACATGGGCTGGAGCTATAGGCCTAATATACACACACTTAACAAATTGCAGATCAGTGCCGCCCGATGGAACTATCTATTGCTGCTGTTCTCCCTGGGACAACCCACAGATTGTGCAAGTGGCATGTTTTGCGGAAAGCGAAGGAACATATGGGACCATTGTATTCAAAAGTATCTGGTTTTCGTGATGAGTTTCACAAGTTATTGGAGTACATGATCACTGTTGAGGAGTTCGAGGACGCATGTTCTATTCTCATTGCAAAGTATGGTCTTTATGATCACCCTTTCCTAACTCAGATATTTGAGGTGAGAGAGATGTGGCAAGTTTTGCGCTAGGATGACCAACACCCAACGTTCAGAGAGCGCAAACCACATGCTCAGGGGTTTTGACTTCAGTTTGACAGGAGGCAGAGGAAAACTTTCAAGAGAGACACTGCCGCGTGGTAAGTTTGTTGCTTACAAACGAAGGTCTAAGAGTTGTACATTTTATAGAGACCCCGTACATTGTCAATCTCCCGAAATGCATGATCTTGACATATGTCCCTACATTCGCTATCTTCTCTTGCAGGGGTGTGTAATCCTCAACAGCGGAGTTGTAGTTGAGCTGCACGCCAGCAAGATTTATACGCCCAACATGTTTGAATTGTTTGAGATCGCTCTATTCCAGTCAGGTTCTTACATTGTGCAAGAGGTGATCGATGGCTCTAGGTACATAGTGAAACACAGTTTTACCCAGAAGAGGCAGTTTGAGGTTATCATCGATCCCGAGGGAGAGTCTTTTAAATGTGAGTGTGGTATGTACGAGCACATGGGAATGTTTTTCACTCACACTAAGAGTAATTAATCTCTTATCCCTTCTTTCCTCATTCCTTGGTCACTCGTTCCTTCTATTTATTTGCTTCTGTAAGAAGTCATTATCCCATGTTACCAAATCCGCTGCTGGCATGCTCAGCGTACAGTTTCTTATTCACTTTCGACAATGAAATGTCGTCATTGCTGATTTTTAGTTTGTTTTTCACGTTGCCCATGCACCCCAATCGTACATAAAACATCAATGGACACTTGTCTGAACATAAAGTTGTGCGATGTTCGCCCTGCTTTTACCTAGCTCGAACAATACAGTATCTGGGTTATCTGAAACGAAGATTTTTTTTGCAGGTCATGATCAGCATCGGTATTAATTCATATATTATGAAGGAGATGGACCAAAGAGGCTTACCGAGACCTCCCTGATCATCTCATGATGACATGATGTACCAGAAAGAGAGCCCTGCTACAAGCTTACGTCATTCAGCTCTGTACATGACTGCTCGCTCAGATGGGAGACACTAACCCGGAGTCATACAAAGTAGCAATGTCTCACATGTTAGACGCCATGCCAATCTTGTCCTAAACCAGCAAGATCATAGATCGCCTTGGGTTGGAGGAGAGTCCAAGCATCAGATTCTAGCCTGCCTGCCTGAAGAAGGTTTCATAGCAGATCAAGGTAATAGGAATAAGAGCAACAGACTCCATCCAGACATGGTTGCTCCTCCGAGGAGGAAAGAACTAGGTCGACCAACAACAAAAAGATTCGGACCTGGGTATGATCAGCTGTCATCGTTATCTAGTTTTGGTTCCTTTTCCAGCAATTTATGTTCAACATAGTGGAATTCTACTGTCAGAAATTAATACTCTGCCTCATTTTCATGTAAAAACAGGGCTATGAGCTGAATGGCTTAAGAGCTTGGTAACATGGTTATTTACTGACGTCCACCTCATCACTCTTCCGCAGGTTATGTTTATGTTTAATTGTCCAGAAGGATCACACACGTTAATGGTAACTATACAATTATTTGCCATAACCGGTCGACTATGATAGTGGACACAGATTTCTTTTTAAGCATTTGTCATCATTGTTTCTAGTTTCGTCTTGGCTCAAGGTGATTTCTCGTGACAGGAACTCGTCATCATCGTTTTTGCTTCAATATCCTGGTGGTTTCTCATGTTAATGGTAACTATTCAATCTCGTTTGTTCCCTTAGCTGGCAATTGAGGTTCCCTTACTTCCTAGGTCGTTGAAGCTGAAGACCTGCCAAGGCCCAAGGGTGCTCCTGTTATGTGCAAACGTAGAGGTTTGCCCGTGAGGTCCTGTTTCACACCAAGTGTTCTTAGTTCGCAACTTTGCATTGCCTGAAGATCCATGATGTCTTAATCTTCAACATGGGGGTGGACTCGATGTTCAGGGTCAAGATCTACAACATGGAATCTGATGTGCCCATGGATAGATAAACGTTTTCAGTAGTTGTTCAGTTGTCTGAATATTTACAATCACAGACCCCTAAATTGTTGAGTAACTGATTGGAACACACGCAAACTTTATTTTTGTATTTGACCTAAATGGTTTACTTCATTATTATAGATGCTAATATTTTCCATAAGTACAGTACAATATAGGTACCGAGTTATTTCTCCACTGTATCAAACGACAAGCGAATGACATCAACGACTTCAGCAAGTCTAATCCTTCCGGAAACAAAGTTGCAAACATTCTCCTCTAATACTTCCGGTAGCTAGCCCAGCACCCGCACGAATGCACTCATACTCGCACTAGCTGTCGCGTACGTACGTGCCATCTGATCAGTTCATGCCAACGCGGCGGCCGTTCCCTCACCGGGAAGCGGTGGATGCAGTCGCCCCAGGGACCCGCCGCCGTCCGCGACGACGCGCTCCCACACGGCGCTGTTCGCCTTGGGCCCGCTCCCCATGCCGAGCTGCCACACGCGGTCGCCCCTCCGGACCCGCCCCTTGGCCTCGTGGAACGCGAGCTGGTACCACAGCGACGCCGCCGACTGGTTCCCGAACCGCTGGAACGTCGCCAGCGCCGCCTCCGCCTCCCTCTCCCCGGCCCCCAGCCCCTCCGCCAGCCTCCGTATCATCGGCATCCCCGACGCCGGCAGGCACAGGTGCTTCGCCGCGGCGAGGAAGTTCGGCTTCGGCGCGTCGGGAAGCTTCTTGCTGCTGCCAATGCCATGGCGGTGATCGAAGTGGAACCGCGCGAGCGCCGCGGCGTAGCGGAGCTTCTCGTGCCACGGGAGGATGGCGGCGCCGAGGGCGGGGAGGTGCGCGCGGAGGAGGTCCCGCGCCACGCCGCCGAGGCCCGGCCGATGCTGAACCGGTGATGCCCTCGTCGTCCTCCTCCCTCAACGCCGACGCGTAGCCGCGATCATCGGCCGCGATGTTCGTACGCGTCAGCGCGACGAGCCGGTACTTGGCCGGCACTGCTGCCGCGGCGGTGCCAGCGGTGTTAGACAGCAGCGCGGCGGCGCAGCCGGTGCGGAAGAAGCAGTTGAGCAGCAGCTTGCTGGAATCCTTCCCAGCGTACCACCCGACCGTGACGATCTCGGCGCTGACGACGACCGCGTGCTGAACGGCGCCGGCGTGGGCCCTCAGAACACCCCTCGCGACGTCCACGCCGACGACTCCCGCGGCGCAGCCCATGCCGGACAGGCTGAACGCCTTGACGTCCGCGCGCATGCAGTACCGGTTCACGATCACCGAGGCGAGCGACGGCGCGGGGCAGAACCCGCTGCAGCTAACGACGAGCGCGCCCACCGCGGACGGCGGCACGCCGGTCTTGGCGAAGAGCTCGTCGAGCGTGGGGAAGAAGAGCGAGCCCGCCTCCTGGACGGCGTCGGCGTGCGTGGCCGACGGCGGGATGCGGTGCAGCGAGGGCGGGAAGTAGGTCTGGTCGCACATGCCGCTGGCCTCGACCACCCGGGACATGAACTCCACGCTGCGGTCGTCGAAACAGCCGATGAGGCGGAAGTGCTCGAGGAGGGCCGGCGTCGTGACGCGCAGCCGCCGGGGCGGCCTCAGGTACGCGAAGTCCAGCAGGTCGATGTCCGCGGGGCGGCTGGAGCGGCGCAGGAGCAGCAGCATCGCGCAGACCGGGAGCAGGTAGAGCGCCGCGTGGCGGCGCAGGACGAGGACGAGGAGCTCCGCGAGGAGGCAGAGGAGGAGGGTGGCAACGCCGAGGAGGCGGTGGACGGTGGCGAGGAGGTGGTCTTTGTGCGCCATCTCCATGATCGCTTAGCGTACGTGTACGTTGGTCTCGCGATCTCTAGTTGTGTGCTCAGAGCGCGCGTACTGCTTGCAGTATATATAAACTGGACTACTCTGCACTGCATACGGGTTCGACTAAGAAGCTTTTTACTCTGTTTTCTTTGCTGTAAAAGTTCGAAGTGTGAGTTCCTGTCCTGGGATCGACCGGGCTACACAGTAGCAGTAGGCCGCCCTCTACTCCTGGCACCTACGAGAGCATGCAACGACGGCATGCCGGAGCTTGCACGGATCGAGCGGCACACCATGGATCAATGGATCATGAATGTGAATATGGCATATGCGATGGTATGGCCCGGCATACGTACTTACACAAGGCACAGTGCATACAACACGGGAGCGACCAAGCAACCGGTGCAATGCGCGGTCGGCTTTCCTCTTCTGCACCATCCATGGATTAATGTCAGTTTTGCGCCGGCGACGACGAAGTGTCACCTCTTTTATCCCAACTTACTCTACCATTTTCCCCGCAAATAATAAAAAGGTTACTCGAACATTTTAGTTGTGGAGAATGTAATTTTGGACTTAAACTACAATTGCACACGGGGAAGCCGGTCTCTTTCTTCATTTTAGAAGGAAAAAAAAAATCTTATCATCGATCGGCTATCCAAACTCAGCGCCTAACATTAGACCAAAAACGTGGAGTGTCGTACTCCCTCCGTTGCAATTTAATTGACTTGCTATCCACCAAATGTGGACATGTAAGATACATCCACATGTGTTGGATAACAAGTCAATTAAACTAGAACGATACCCCGCGCGTTGTAGCAGGTATCTCTTAAGAAACCTAGTAAAACATATAAACTCCTGAAGTTGTACCCCGTGCGTGGCAGCGGGTATCTCTTAAGAAACTAGTAAAACATATAAACTCCTGAAGTTGTACCCCGCGTGTGGCAGCGGTATCTTTTAAGAAACTTAGTAAAACATATAAACTCTTGAAGTTGAGAGGCTAAATTTAATTTAATAGACATGAAATGTATGAGTAATTAATATTTCAAAGTTCGTTATGGTTCAGGGTGTACCTGATTGATGTTGATTGATGTAGATAAAGTGAAATTAGCGGGTTGAAGAAACTGATGATGTGGATGGCTTGCATGAAGATGTCATGTAAATTGCTGCATAATATGTCTAAAAACTTTTTGAGCGGTTACATGTAGAAGAGCACATAGTTTTGAATGATGGTTCTACGATTTTCATTATTGAAAATTTTGGCAAAATAATCACTTGATGTAACATTTTGATGGTCAAAGAAAATGATGATGTGGATACTTGCATGTAGATATAGACAATAAGTAATGATGTTAGTGGGATGATGTGGACAATTGATTGGCTAAAAGTAAAAGTGATGTGGATGACTTGCATGTTGAGATAGAAAAATATTAATTGCACTTAGTGGGGTTTTGCTTTATAAGAATATAGATTAGAACGGAGAGAGTACTAAAGAGCTAAAGTATATATAACGTCGAGCTAGACGATGGTTTGCATGCTGATCTAGAGCCAAGGTAGCAGGTCGTTTGTGTAAAAGTTGTGGAAGTGTTTTTACTCGATGATACACATCGAGCCGCAATGGTTTATTTATACTGGAGGATGAGGCACGACATCGAGCATACAGGAGCTCGTACACGTTCAGGTCTCGAGACAGGACTCGAGACATACACGGTTCAAAAAGACATGTACAATATGGAAAGTTCAGAAACTATCATATCTTGTTATTAACTATTCTAACATCCTCCCTTAATCATAACTTTGACAAGTTGAGATTATGTTTAAATTCTTCGAAAGTGGGGAATGGAAGAAGGGGTTTTGTGAATCCATCAGCAACTTGGTATTTTGAGGGAACAAACCGAATATCCAGATCTTTGTTGAATACTCTTTCTCTCACGAAAATTTGCCTCAATGTGTTTAGCTCTTGCATGAAACACACGATTTGGTGACAAATATGTAGCTCCCAAATTTTTGCACCATAAACATGGTAGTTGTGTTTGCTTGACCCCAACTTTTTCAAGCAAGGACTCCCCATATTACTTTTGTTGTAACATTTGCAAGTGATTTATATTCAGCCTTTGTACAGGGGCGGGCGTAGGATTTTGACTATGGGTATTCAAAGTGAAAGGAAAAAAAAATCTAAATGTGAAGGTTCACAAATTGTTCATACATAATACAAAGACTCATAAATTTATATGTACAAAGTTCTCGTTAGCTAGTTTCTGTTGTCTGTGCCTTGTGGCGCTAAGAATTTTTTCTTTTCTTTTTGAGCTAGTCGCAGACTTGTAGTTGGGGATAAGATGGAGTAGTGACATTTCAACTGAGCCGTGGGCTGGTGTATGAGATGTGAGGAAGTGGCCCAAGTGGCCTCTGCAGGTTTTGGTTGGGCTATTCAATGCGAACCGACATGCACCCTTAATAATGACTAAATACGCAAGTTACTTTATACATACGTTTGAGCATCTCTCCCAATTTGTGGCTCTTTGGACTCTCGTTTCGGACATTGTGCTTGATCCTCATGTTGTGGACGACATTCGGTGGAACCTTACGGAGAATGGAGAGTACTCCGCGAAGTCGGCCTACAAGATGCAATTCATGGGAACCATTGATGATGTGAAACACACGTTCGTTGGGAGACCCCAAGAGGAAGGTATGATGTAGTCAGCAGCAAGTTTTCCCTCAGAAAGAAACCAAGGTTATCGAACCAGTAGGAGCAGCAACTCTTCAGAAGGTTGTCAACGGCGCCAGAAAAATAGTGTTGAGGGAGTCTGGACTGTTGACGTGGAATCTGCACACAACACAATCAAACTACTTTGCCCCAACGAAACAGTGAGGTTGTCAATCTCACTGGCTTGCTGAAAACAAAGGATTAAACGTATGGTGTGGAAAATGAGTATTAAATTGCAGAGAATGAAAAAGGAACAGTTTGCAGTTTGTGGTTGTTTAATCAGTGTAAAAGAATGGACCGGGGTCCACAGTTCACTAGTGGTGTCTCTCCATAAAAGATAACTAACATGTTGGGTGAACAAATTACAGCTGGGCAATTGACGAATAGTGAGCGCATGACAATGCATATACATGACATGTTGACTACTATGATATTTAATTGGGCATTACGACATAATACATAGATCGTTATCCAACAGCATCTATGACTAATAATCCACCGCCGGGTTGTCATCCGAGTCCCCGTTGGTATTAAGTTGCAAGCAACGGATAATTGCATTAAGTAAAGTGCGTAATGTAAACAAACACATATGCCGTGGACATAGCATCGTTAGGTTATCCCTAGTGGCAACAGCACATCCACAACCTTAGAACTTTCTGTCACTGTCCCAGGTTAAACGGAGACATGAACCCACTATCTAGCATAAATACTCTCTCTTGGAGTTACAAGCATCTACTTGGCCAAAGCATCTACGAGTAACGGAAAGCATGCAAGATCTTAAATAACATATAAGATAGATTGATAATCAACTTGACATAATATTCAATATTCATCGGATCCCAGCAAACACAACATGTAGCATTACAATAATATGATCTTGATCATGTAGGGCAGCTCACAAGATCTAAACATGATGGCACAAAGTGGAGAGACAACCATCTAGCTACTGCTATGGACCCGTAGTCCAAGGATGAACTACTCACGCATCACTCCGGAGGCAGGCATGGCGATGTAGAAGCCTCCGGTGACGATTCCCCTCTCCGGCAGGGTGCCGGGAAGAGGTTCTGAACCCTCCCGAGCTAGGGTTGACGACGGCGGCGTCTCTGGAACTTTTCGTGGATATTTGCTCAGGTACTTAGGGTTTTCGCGTCGGGGGGAATAAGTAGGCGAAAGGGCGGCGGCTGCGGACCCCCGAGGGGCCCACACCACCCCAGGGCGCGGCAGAGGGGGGCCGCGCCCTGGCGTGTGGCCCTGGTGGCCCTCCTCTGCTGCTCCTTCGCTCCGTCAGGTGTGTTCTGGAAAAAAGGGACCCCGTGTAGTTTCGTCCAATTCCGAGAATATTTCCAGACTAGCTTTTCTGGAATACAAAAACAGCAGAAAACAGGAACTGGCACTTCGGCATCTTGTTAATAGGTTAGTCCCAAAAAATGTATAAAAGTGATATAAAGTAGATGCAAAACATGTAGCAATTGGTATAAAACAAGCATGGAACATCAAAAATTATAGATACGTTTGAGACGTATCAGCATCCCCAAGCTTAGTTCCTACTCGTCCTCGAGTAGGTAAACGATAAAAACAAATAATTTTTGAGGTGACATGCTACTATCATAATCTTGATCATATAATATTGCAAGGCACATGTAAATGAATGAAGTGATCCAAGTCAATGGTCTATAATTTGCTACAAATAGATAATGAGTAAACAATGAATCACACAAGCTAAACGTTTTCATGAATAGTACTTTCGAGACAAGCATCAAACAGTTTTGCATAAGTGTTAACTCATAAAGCAATAGTTTCTAATAAAAGGTATTTAATCAACACAAAGGAAGAATTTAGTTTCAGCATTTGCTTCAACTTTCAACATATTTATCTCATGGATATTGTCAACACAAAGTAGTATAACAAGTCCAATACATTGCATATAACGCATGTTGTAACAAAGTTGACACTAGTGTTTGCTTGTGGAAGACAGAAAGAATAGGAAAACTGACTCAACATAAAAGTAAAAGAAAGGCCCTTCGCAGAGGGAAGCAGGGATTAAATCATGTGCTAGAGCTTTTAGGTTTTTGAAAGCATATAGAGATTGCATAAAATATTTGATACTCCTCCCAACCTTGCTAACACAAGCCATGGCTAACCGAATCCTCGGGTGCCTTCCATCAATCACATACCATGGAGGAGTATCTATTTTTGAGAGGTGTTTGTTAATTGTCAACGAATGGTAGCGGGTGAGAACAGTATTCTACCTGTCGAACGGACTTTTAAGAGCGGCTCCCATGAAGGACGTTATTTCTACCAGCAAGGCAGATCATCCCTCTTTCTCTTTGGTTTACACACATTCAGGTATTTCACTGTTTGTCATTGCTTACTGATGAATCAGGGCAAAAGTGTGAAGAGAATTAATTGGTTAAAGTTGTAATTAATTGGGACTGGGCACCCCGTTGCCAGCTCTTTTTGCAAGTTATTGGATAAGCGGATGTATATGCCACTAGTCCAGGTGTAAAAGTCCACTCGACAAATAGAATAAAGAATAACCACACTAATTCCTCATGAGCTAGTAAACATTGACACAAAAAGGGAATAATAACATTTTGAATAATTTAAAGGTAGCACATGAAAAATTTACTTGGAGTGGCAAGGAAATACCACATATAGGTAGTTATGGTGGACACAAATGGCATGGATTTTGGCTCAAGGATTTGGATGCACGAGAAGCATTCCCTCTCAGTACAGAGTTTAGGCTAGCAAGGTTATGTAAGCAAACAAGAATATCAACCCGTACACCAAGTTTTATATGACAAACATATTGCAAACGTTATAAGACTTCATACCGTCTTCCTTGTTAACCAAACCCTGTTATTAGAAAATATCTAGACCTTAGAGGTACCACCGATGCAAACCAAATTTTCAACAAGCTTTACGGTAGTTCTTCACTAATAGGCTTAACTCATGTGATGCACAATTTAATCATGATCTACTTGTTAACTCAAAACAATTGACAAGCATCAAGTTATCCATTTTAGTGATCTACAAGATTAAGCAAGTTTTTCCTTATACCAATTACCACATGCAACATTTTCTGAACCAACCAAACACCAATCAATTTATTTCATCAACTCTCCAAACAAATATAAGTGAAGCAAGAGAGTACTTTCTACAAAAGAAAGCTAATAGCTCTGACAAGAGATACATGAAAACAAGAGCTAAAAGCTGAACAGCGCTAGATATGAATACTCAACAAATATAAGTGAAGAATAGGAGTATTCTCATGAAAAAGCGGAGCGTGTCTCTCTCCCAATCAAGAATGCTAGGGTCCAGTCAAGCTTTATTGAAAATAAAATGCAATACTGAAAATAAAAAGCACACAGACGCTCCAAGAAAAGCACATATGATGTGAAAGAATTAAAATATAGTTTCACTAGAGATGACCTGATAATTTTGACGATGAAGAAGGGGATGCCTTGGGCATCCCCAAGCTTAGACGCTTGAGTCTTCTTGAAATATGCTGGGGAGATCCATGGGAGCCTCCCCAAGCTTAAGCTCTTCACTCTTCTTGATCCTATTATATCATCCTTCTCTCTTGACCCTTGAAAACTTCCGTCACACCAAACTCAAAGTAGATCTCATTAGAGGGTTAGTGCATAATCAAAAATTCACATGTTCTGTAAAGACGCAATATGATTTGTTACTTTAAACATTAGCTACAGCCACTGATGTTATGTGAAGCTCTTCCACCCAAAAAAGAATTTCACTCAACACTAGTAAAAGAGAGAATGCGAAAAATAAAAAGGCATAATCTGTCTAAAACAGAACAGTCCGCAAAGACGAATTTTTTCGAGGCACTTACGACGCTCAGATCGAGAAACTCTGAACTAATGAAAGTTTCAGACATTCATAAAGATTACGCACAAAAATTTCAGATTTTTTAACAATCTGGTGATTTTAGGAATTTCGTACAGTGAACAGCAAAAATCTGTTTCTGCGCAGCAATCAAAATTAAGCATCATCTTATCATTAGAGGCTACTCTTGGCACAACAATGCGAGAAAATAAAGATACAAAGGAGTTGCTACAGAAGTAAACAAACTCCTTGACTAATACTGAAAATAAAAGATAATGGGTTGCCTCCCAAAAGCGCTTTCTTTAATGCCTTTTAGCTAGGCATAGTGATTTTTATGATGCTCACATAAAGATGAGAGTTGAAACATAAAAGAGAGCATCAAGAGCATATATAAAACATGTTTAAATCTAACACTCTTCCTATGCATAGGAGCCTTGTAAGAAAACAAGTAAATGAAGCACAAAGTGACTAGCATAGGAAGACAAAACAAGTGCAACTTTAAAATTTTCAACATAAAGAGAGGAGACTTAATATTATTGTGATATATGAAACCGTGTCTCCCTCTCACATAATAACCAGTAGGTTTTAAAGAAACCATCATATAAAAGCAACACAAGAGAAAGCTCAAAACTTTCATGACAAAGAGAGGAAATTTAATAACATGAAGATTTCTATAACCATATTTTCCTCTCTCAAAATAATTTTCAGTAGCATCATGAATAGACTCAACAATATAGATATCACATAAAACATTCTTATCATGATCTATAAACGCATAATTTTTATTAAGCTCAGAAATAGTGGGGTTATCAAACCCACTTTTGACAATAATAGTATAATTAATATCATTAGGCAATATAGGACCATCATCAAGAGCATTATCATATATAATATTAGGGAGCACATTTTTCCTTTCTGCAATTTCCTCTTTTACTGAGTCAAGGAGGTTGTTTACTTCAAATTTATCAAAAGGAGATATTTCAATAGAATCATGACATTCAAAAGTATAGCATTCTTCCTCCTCCAAGCTTGGGGAACTAAAAATATCATTTTTATCAAAACCAACTTCCCCAAGCTTAGAGCTTTCCATGGCATTAGCAATAATGGTGTTCAAAGAATGTATGCTAATAACATTGCTACTATCATGATTGTTATGCAAATAAAGTTCCATAGGCTTTTTAATCTTCTCTTCGAACACTTCATGTCCCAACTCAAGATAAATTTCATAAAGCTCTCTCATGTTGTTTTCAGCCATAGGACTAGTTTCAAGGAAAGTAACCATTGATATCAAGTAAAGAGCTAGACATAATAACTAACAGAAAACAAAACTGAAAATAAACTAAATGCAAGTAACTAATTTTTTTGTGTTTTTGATAATTGAAAGCAAACAAGATAAAATAAAATAAACTAAGCAAGACAAAAACAAAGTAAAGAGATTGGAAGCGTGAAACTCCCCTTGCAGAAGACTGCTGTCTCCCCGGCAACGGCGCCAGAAAAATAGCTTGATGACGTGAAACACACGTTCGTTGGGAGACCCCAAGAGGAAGGTATGATGTAGTCAGCAGCAAGTTTTCCCTCAGAAAGAAACCAAGGTTATCGAACCAGTAGGAGCAGCAACTCTTCAGAAGGTTGTCAACGGCGCCAGAAAAATAGTGTTGTTGAGGGAGTCTGGACTGTTGACGTGGAATCTGCACACAACACAATCAAACTACTTTGCCCCAACGAAACAGTGAGGTTGTCAATCTCACTGGCTTGCTGAAAACAAAGGATTAAACGTATGGTGTGGAAAATGAGTATTAAATTGCAGAGAATGAAAAAGGAACAGTTTGCAGTTTGTGGTTGTTTAATCAGTGTAAAAGAATGGACCGGGGTCCACAGTTCACTAGTGGTGTCTCTCCATAAAAGATAACTAACATGTTGGGTGAACAAATTACAGCTGGGCAATTGACGAATAGTGAGCGCATGACAATGCATATACATGACATGTTGACTACTATGATATTTAATTGGGCATTACGACATAATACATAGATCGTTATCCAACAGCATCTATGACTAATAATCCACCGCCGGGTTGTCATCCGAGTCCCCTTGGTATTAAGTTGCAAGCAACGGATAATTGCATTAAGTAAAGTGCGTAATGTAAACAAACACATATGTCCGTGGACATAGCATCGTTAGGTTATCCCTAGTGGCAACAGCACATCCACAACCTTAGAACTTTCTGTCACTGTCCCAGGTTAAACGGAGACATGAACCCACTATCTAGCATAAATACTCTCTCTTGGAGTTACAAGCATCTACTTGGCCAAAGCATCTACGAGTAACGGAAAGCATGCAAGATCTTAAATAACATATAAGATAGATTGATAATCAACTTGACATAATATTCAATATTCATCGGATCCCAGCAAACACAACATGTAGCATTACAATAATATGATCTTGATCATGTAGGGCAGCTCACAAGATCTAAACATGATGGCACAAAGTGGAGAGACAACCATCTAGCTACTGCTATGGACCCGTAGTCCAAGGATGAACTACTCACGCATCACTCCGGAGGCAGGCATGGCGATGTAGAAGCCTCCGGTGACGATTCCCCTCTCCGGCAGGGTGCCGGGAAGAGGTTCTGAACCCTCCCGAGCTAGGGTTGACGACGGCGGCGTCTCTGGAACTTTTCGTGGATATTTGCTCAGGTACTTAGGGTTTTCGCGTCGGGGGGAATAAGTAGGCGAAAGGGCGGCGGCTGCGGACCCCCGAGGGGCCCACACCACCCCAGGGCGCGGCAGAGGGGGGCCCGCGCCCTGGCGTGTGGCCCTGGTGGCCCTCCTCTGCTGCTCCTTCGCTCCGTCAGGTGTGTTCTGGAAAAATAGGGACCCCGTGTAGTTTCGTCCAATTCCGAGAATATTTCCAGACTAGCTTTTCTGGAATACAAAAACAGCAGAAAACAGGAACTGGCACTTCGGCATCTTGTTAATAGGTTAGTCCCAAAAAATGTATAAAAGTGATATAAAGTAGATGCAAAACATGTAGCAATTGGTATAAAACAAGCATGGAACATCAAAAATTATAGATACGTTTGAGACGTATCAACCATCGACTCCTCTATGGACAAGACAATTTGGAAAGTTTGGGCTCCGCCGAAGACGAAGTTTTTTGCTTGGCTTGCCAATCAAAATAGAGTTTGGACGGTGGACCGGTTGGCGAAAAGAGGGTGGCCAAATTGTGGTTTGTGCCCTCTTTGCAAACAAACAATGGAATCGGTGAAGCATCTTTTTGTTCATTGCCGCTTCACAAGAAGGATTTGGGAGCTTTTGAAGGATTGGTTGGGCCTCTACTCCCTTGCACCGGATTCATGGACAAACCTCACCTTCAACGAATGGTGGCTTAGGATGACGACCGCCCCTCCTAACCGGCGGGCAATTGCCTCTCTAACCTTGCTCACCACTTGGAAGGTTTGGAACGAGCGCAACAATAGAGTTTTTCATCACAAGAACGCACTGTCGCTTGTCGTTCTATGTAGAATAAAGGCCGAGGCCCAGTTGTGGGTGCTAGCAGGTGCCAAATGTTTGGGCAACTTGATGTCGCGGGAGTAGTCGCGTTGTAATATTCGGTTCGTAAAACTTGCATTCTTGCAACTCCTTCTTAATTAATAGACGGGGCAAAGCTTTTGCCGCCGGTTTCTAAAAAAAACTTTATACATACGGTACATATAAGATTTCTTTGTGCAATTTTTTTGGATATTCACTTGAACACCCATGAATTGAGCTGGGCCCACCCCTATTTGTACTGGATCTATATAGACAGTGGCTTGTTTCTTTGCACTCCAAGAGATTAGATTCGGCTCAAAGAAAACAGCAAAACCTACAGTTGATCACGATCATCTAGGCAACCTGCCCAATCAATATGTGAAAAGGCACTAACAATGTAGACCATGATCTCATAAATGTCAGTCCAACACTAGATGTATGCTTAATATAACTTAAAATCCTCTTGGCAGCAGTCCAGTGCAGAGTAGTGGGAGCATGCAAATATTGACAAACCTTGTTAACTTCATAAGAAATATCAGGTCTCGTGAGAGAAACATATTGTAGAGCACCAACCATACTTCTGTATTTGGTGTTGTCTTCTGGCCCTAGCAATTATCCTTTATGAGTTGTGACCTTTTCGAAGATGACATAGGAGTAGGAGAACCTTTGTAATCTAACATGCCCACACGAGAAAGAACATCTCTAGCATACTGTTGCCACGGAAAATTGCCCCGCAGCACCACGATACCCGTCGTACTTTCGTGACGACGAACGGATGCTTTCCGAGCAAAGCAACAAAGATCCCCTCGCTTTCGTGGAGGAGAGACGACCGTTTTTCAGCGCAAAACGGCAAAGATCACCAAACCCTAGGGTTACTAGAGCTCGGTGGGAGAAAAAACATGAAGAAAACGATAAATAATAAAAGGTACGTAAAAGTAGATGTGTATTTTGTTGTATGTCGATTGCTTTTTCAATCGGCCACGGCCTTCACATTTATATAGGCACGCTGGACTTGGCGTATAGGAATAGAACTCTAAAACTGAACCGAATAAGATATGTCCTCGGTCTTTTGATTCGGTTACGTACAATCTGTAGACGCTCCATCTTCTATCCCCTGCACGTCACGTACAAATACTTGTGGCCTTACAAGGAAATAATAAGATATTCCGGCCACAATCTAACCGTACAGCTAATGCAGATCTCGTAGGCCTCATGCATCACCATGCAATATTTTCCTTGTACACTTGCCTAAATGACAGTCTTTGCAAACCTCAAACTCGATTTACCATCTGAAGTTAGCTGGGACATGTCCTAGGCATCGGCGCATTAACTCGATTTATTTTAGAATCTGCCGAAGACTCGTCCTAGCTCGCTGTTAATCCATGCAACACTCCATATATTGGTCTTCAGGAAATAAAGTTGTATGCTTGCTCTGGCTTCTTGATATTTGTACTCGAGTCTCATCGAGCCTGCATTTTGAACTAAACAGCAAGTCCAATATATATGTCAACCAATAATCTAAACACAATCATTTAAATTAATTTGGCTTATAAAATGCCTAGCAGCCAAATTATACCTTCAACACATGCCCCCCTGTTTTTGGTATAATTGGATTTATCAAAAACAGTTTAGCAATACCTTAGCTCGATGCTTAGAACTTCACTGGCCATATAGTTGCTTAGGGCGATGTTCAAAGAACACATCGGCCACTGTTTTCATTATGACGATATTTCAAATAACATATCGTCCAAACTTTTCAGGGCGATATTTCAATAAAATATCGGCCATAATATCTTCAAGCTCCGGGTGCACGAAATTCAGCGGGCAATGCAAACACCAGATTAACATTCGTATCAGTAGCTATTGCCTCGCTATTTTCTGAATCCTCGTTACCAATTGTGTCCTCTGCGGGGTTAGCAACTATGTCATCTGTGGCTTTACTCTCTTTCCCCTCAATGCACTTCTTCCTCCAAATTTTTCTAAGAATCATTGGTCTTTCTCGATTGACCAATTCATCGTATTTTTCCTTGGCTATTTCTTCCCTCATCTCCAATGCCCGCAGCCGCTGTACTCGTCGTTTCTGAGTGTGTGTTAGTCCCGCCGGCACCACCGAATTCCTGGCTTAGTCCCTGGGGCTACTGACTTAATTATGTTGCCCCCCAAGTCTCTCGGCCTATAACGTTGTACTGCTGTTCCTGTGACAAATAATTTGTCCTTGGCCGAAATACTTCTCTGCTGATCAGATACACTACCGGATCCATTATTCTGCCCTCCCATATTACCTGAATTCCTTCGTTGCGTAGACGTGCTGAAACAAGATTTCAAGCCTATTGGAGACGACCTCATAGATGTACATGAGCTGCTCTTTCTCATAGTTGGATCGGTGTGCATGCTAGCTGATCCAGTTTTCTGACTTGTACTGGAAGATGCAACAAGTGTATTAACCAAACTATCCTCCAGTGTACCAGCGTCTTTCCTCTGAACCGAGCCACACCTTACTGCATCAACGTATGTTCCTTCTGACTTATTCTCAGCAGCATCATCCATTTCACCAGCATCAGTACGTACAACTGCCGTGCCTAAACAAGTGTGCACATCAGGCTCTGAATAAACTCGTATATTAGTATCTTTTGCTGTACTACTGTCGATGCAACCACGCTCAGCTCTATCACGTGCTTCTGGATGACTTTTACGATTGATCGGCACCCACTTAAACCTCTGACCACCAATATGAACTGTGCCATCAGCATGATGTGCCGCTGATCGGTTTCGCCGAATCACAACTGTATCATGCAATTGAGTTCCATGCTTAAACTGAGCTCTTCTTTGATGCTTTGGTTTTCTGTACACAGACCCTGATGGCACCCACTTTGGCTGAAAATAACTTGGCCCTGTTGGGTTTGGGTATGGCGACCAAAGATAAAATCCCCTCGGAGAAAATTGTGTATATATAGGAGGTGTACAACCCCAATAAGCCAACTTCATTGGATAGCACGGCTGCTGATAAAATGAATTTCTTTTCCATCGCTCATGACCACGAGGTCCTGAAGGAAGCCTAGGATGCTTAACACCTCCAAGCCGATTAGACACATTGTTGGCCTTGCGTGAAGTGTATTTCTCCAACAACATGCTAACTGTCGGCTTTATGCTTGGAGCTTGTCTCTTTTTTCCATTGACTTTCCACACTCCTACTTCTGAATTTTTTGGTTTTATCATCCTCAGTGTAGCACTATCATCAACGATGACATTTTTCCTTTGGTAGATTCGGTCTGATCCGACCGAATAAGAACTTTCTTATTCTCAAAGTCAATAACATCGATAGAAAAAGAATCACTATCAAGTTTCATTTTAGTACTTTGTGTAAATGTAAATCGTCCATCATCAACAGCCGATTGCACTGTCTTCGGAATACATCACAATCATTAGTAGAGTGAGAAAACGAATTGTGCAACTTACAATAAGCTCCTTTACCCAATTCGTCTGGAGGTGGAATAGTATGACCTTCTCTCACCCTAATTATTTTTCCTTGCAGCAATATATCAAAAATTATATCACACTTGCTGACATCAAAAGTATACTTAAATTCCTCTTTTCTAGCAGGTGTGGACTTCATAGCAGAACATGCAAAAGGATTAGACTTTGGCACTTGAACCCATTCGGCTACACATAGGTCAATGTCGTCTTCGCTAGCCGAATTGTTGTCATAATCTAAAGCATTAGCCATTTTGTTCTCCTTCTCTTTATCATTAAACCAGCTGTTTTGTTTAATTTCCTTAGTCCGGTTTTCGTGCGCCAAAGCCTTATGAGCATGCGACGTTTGCAACGGAGACCCACTAAAATATGAATCAGCTACCGGCCCGTACGGAACCCCGGTACCGATAGGTTGCAGTGGTGGTGTATAGATAGGTTGCTGCAAATTAGAATTTAAGCTGATGCTTCGGTTATTGCTGCTGTAATTTTGTGAAGCCGAAGCTGAAATTGTAACAGCAGGAGGAGCAATGCTAGGTACAAAATTGTTGGCCGATATGCTAGTATATTTACGGCCATTGCTAACATTATTAAAAGGTACGTTACCTTGCATAACAGTAGCCGATGCAACAGGTGTATGAATATTACTAGGCAAATTACTGAATCTACTAGTTTCCAATGGCATCAGCTTTCCAGCAGAATTTTCATGCACTACCGAACGAACTTGACCAGAAAGACTTATTTCAAGCTGCTCCTTAAATTCATCAGATGTATTATCTAAAGTTTGAGAAATAGTGCGTGTCATATTTCTCACATCAGAATCATATTTCCTAGCTACAGACAAATCAATTAGATGAGTAATTTCTTCAGTTGGCTTTTTTTACCTCAGCACCGAGCAGATCGGAGGGACTCGGCGCAACTACCTTCTTGACGATGCGGTTCCTTGTCTTCTGGTATTCAGCCAACCTCAGTTTTAGTTGTTCAACCATATATTCTTCAACCTCCCGTTCAACCTCGTGCCGATCATCTTCCGACAGATCGTCGAGTGTAACGGCGATGGCGTTGTCCGAGTCGATGTCGCTCTTGTTCTTGAGGTCGGTTATCATCATGTGTGGGTCTTTATTCTTCTTCCCCAGCGGAGTCGCCAATTGTGTTGCCACGGAAAATTGCCCCGCAGCACCACGATACCCGTCGTACTTTCGTGACGACGAACGGATGCTTTCCGAGCAAAGCAACAAAGATCCCCTCGCTTTCGTGGAGGAGAGACGACCGTTTTTCAGCGCAAAACGGCAAAGATCACCAAACCCTAGGGTTACTAGAGCTCGGTGGGAGAAAAAACATGAAGAAAACGATAAATAATAAAAGGTACGTAAAAGTATATGTGTATTTTGTTGTATGTCGATTGCTTTTTCAATCGGCCACGGCCTTCACATTTATATAGGCACGCTGGACTTGGCGTATAGGAATAGAACTCTAAAACTGAACCGAATAAGATATGTCCTCGGTCTTTTGATTCGGTTACGTACAATCTGTAGACGCTCCACCTTCTATCCCCTGCACGTCACGTACAAATACTTGTGGCCTTACAAGGAAATAATAAGATATTCCGGCCACAATCTAACCGTATCAGCTAATGCAGATCTCGTAGGCCTCATGCATCACCATGCAATATTTTCCTTGTACACTTGCCTAAATGACAGTCTTTGCAAACCTCAAACTCGATTTACCATCTGAAGTTAGCTGGGACATGTCCTAGGCATCGGCGCATTAACTCGATTTATTTTAGAATCTGCCGAAGACTCGTCCTAGCTCGCTGTTAATCCATGCAACACTCCATATATTGGTCTTCAGGAAATAAAGTTGTATGCTTGCTCTGGCTTCTTGATATTTGTACTCGAGTCTCATCGAGCCTGCATTTTGAACTAAACAGCAAGTCCAATATATATGTCAACCAATAATCTAAACACAATCATTTAAATTAATTTGGCTTATAAAATGCCTAGCAGCCAAATTATACCTTCAACACATACTTTGTCTGATTTAACACAAGTCCGTCTTTTTCTTTCTTAACTTCAATACCCAAAAGAAGTGAAGATCTCCAAGGTCCTTGCATTGAGAGCAAATTATTTTCTCAAATCCTTGAGTAATGCATCTGTTGCAGTCTTAGATGAACTGACAACTATAATATAATCAACGTAGATAAGCATGAACATAGTAATGCAAGACTTGTGATAAATAAATAGTGATGTATCAGACTTGGATGAAATGAAACTTGAAACCGGTGCTAGAGCTCAAGCGAGAATAACATGCTCTAGGTGCTTGCTTTAGTCCACATAACGCCTTATGAAGCTTGCATATGTGAATCACCCTGCTCACATCTTCATATCATGGCGGTTGTCTCATATAGACCTCCTCTTCCAGTGAACCATGTAAGAACGCGTTCTTTACATCCCTTGGAAACAACAATTGGTGCAATCTCCATCCCTTGGAAACAACAATTGTCAAGACAAGCTGAACTGTAGCAATTTAACAATTGGACTAAAAGTATCTTCATCTCCAATTAGCGCAAGCTCTATCCCTTGGAAGCCTTAATAAATATGGGTTTCGATACTATGTACTCAAGTGTTATATTGCAAATGTTTTCTGACTGGAATATGAGGTAAATCGATCATCACACCGGGGTGCCACCACATACTTATATGTGGAGAGGCATGGCCTGCATGCTTACATGATGAGGGGTGAAGTTTTGTAGAACACCATGGAAATACAAATACAACCTCTATTTTGAAATTAAGGGAGTATAAATATTTATACTAAATACGTTTACTTTATATGACTCATTTCATGAACACACGATCTTAAAAGTTGAACAAAATATATTGTCCATAAATGTTATGTATGATGTTATTTTAGTACGTAATTTTTATACTATGTGACCGCACGTATTTACTTACCACTCAATTCATTTATTTAAAAAAATTATATATCACCTCCTAAAGAACTCTAAATAACTCAAGTCTCTCTATATTTTGTTAAATAAAAGTGCCCGCATAGATTAATTTTTTGCATGAAAAGTAGTCTATATGTACATATTCTTTGTCCCATTAAATATCTGGCGGAAATATCTCAACAGAGGTATATGGAGTAGAACGCATGGTTTCCTATGTGGGGTGCACGTAGATACAAAAATATGTGTTATCAACAACAAGAGATTACGTGTATTTCAAGAAGGGGTATATACATCCACTCCTACCGCGCGAGTGTGTCCTCCTTGCGTGGTCGCTGAAGTCGGCAACCAACCTCTATAGCACGAGATCCTTTCCAGCCTCCTCCAAGGTAAAACACAGCCTTTTTTGCAATTACTTAATTACTACTTCGGTTAGTGCATATGGTTTGTAATATATACTAGAAAGATACCCCGCGCGTTGCAGCGGGAATTTTCCTAAGAACTCTATTGTAGAAATGAGTGGGTGTAAAATGAAGGAAACGCAAAGCTATTTACATAAAATTGGAAGATTCAGCTTATGGACGTGAACTTTTTGTGTATTTGATCATTTAAAGGTTGTAAGGTTCAAAAATCATGCGGCTAACTTGCATCAAAATATGAAATGCATGTTGCCTCATAATGTTTTTGGAAATGTCTTCAGTTGTTACACATAGAAGATCACATAATATCGAATAGTTGTTACATGATTTTCGTTAAAATGACAAAATTAATTTGGTTGAGGAGGACAATTAGGTATGAAACTAATAATGATGTTCCAATTATGCATGATTTGATTGTGTCATAGCATATTAAGATGTGTGATCCCATTAATCAAGAAACTAAAAATATATTACGCGGAAAATTAGATGGCTTGAAAAATGGATGATGTGGATAACTTAATTGTAGACACAAACTATTACTACAAATGCTATTGTGGATGACATGGACAATTAGACGTCACATTGCTGCGGGATTGACAATAATCACTTTATAGACAAAAAAAAAGAGGAACAACCATAAACAGTTCTCATGAAGACCTAAGATATAGAGACAATGATAACAAATTTTGGGCAAAATCCCATGTTTTTGTGTATTCTTACTGATGCAGGTATCTTACTATTTCTCATTGTGCATTCTTTTGATAGAGATATTGCTAAGTTCAGAACAAAATAAGAATAATTATCCCAGGAATTAAAATGATATGATACTCAGTTATCTGCCAAGAAATGTTGATACAAAGTCTAAAAAAGATGTGTTTAAGATGGGCAATAAGACGGTCTATTTAGATGCTAGGGAGGAAGTCCTTGTTTCTGTTGCTAGCACCGTACAGAGATGGTAGGTTTGTAATGGACATTATAGATTATCCTTTGGACATAGATCACCAGATTTCATGTAGTAACGATGTACGATACATGCACCAGTTTGTAAATAAAAAGGATGACCGGAGTATCAACATGCATCAAGTTAGCTCATTCTTGACAGTATGCCATGAACACTGAAGATGATTCCAGCTGGCTCTACATCCATAGTCAAAAGCATCAATGCTGAATTTCTTCTGACGCTTGCAAAAAGCTACTCCCTCCGTTCCACAATGTAAGATGTTTAGCAAAGAGAGGCCAAGGAATATGCATGAGCGCCAACGAAAAACACCTAAGTTTTTGCGTAACATGAAAGAAACAAAATGTTGAAACAGTATAAATTGTGTAATCTTGGTATTCTGGCCTAAAACTCAAGATTTTGAAGAAACTTTAATCATCTTCCAAAAAAATGCTTCACTGCTGCACTACATAAGAAGAAGAAAAGTATTTGGCTAGAGATAAAATACTGTACATCAATCAGATGTGCAAAACAAAGCATCAGTCTCTCGGTGGTAAAAAAAGGTATCATTTGAATAGATAACCTCAATGGAATGAATCTTCCATGCACTTTTTTTTGCGAAAATCTTCCATGCATTCAGATAAGTAAAGCCTGAAGCAAAAGAAGATAAATAAATGAGGTTGAAGAAAAAACAACAAACAACATAGGCAAATTCTTGCAAATATTAAGCCTGCACTTGACCAATGGATCATTCATCGCTCCAGCAACCAGCCATATGTGGATACAACCGAATCAGAATCTCTTTTGGAAGAAACAGTATGTCTCTACCTTTTCCTCTGGATCATCCAGCCTGCAATAAAAGTAAAAAAAACAGATCTGACCATATTCTGTAACATTGAAGATGAAAGAATGAGGTGCAGCTTTCCTTGATGATGGCCTAATCATAGGTTTGGTCGTCCACAGATCACCTCCGGACGTCGGCGCCCACATAAGCTGCTTGTGGCTGGCGTCCACCACAAGTACTGGGAGAACGTGAAGATACATAATAGTTAAGAAATATAACGGGCCGGATAGGCAATGGAGAAAAGAGAATTTCGTTGGCTTTTGCAAGGAAGAGGGATGGAGAGCCATGTCTGTTTGGTAGTTTCGCTGAGAGAGATGCCATATATTTATGCGGAAGCAAATCAGTCGCAAAGCTGATTGAACTTCAACAATGGATTTAAAGCAGCCAAAACGAAGGGACACGGTTCGACTCCATGCATGAGCGATAAAAGAATAACAGAAGAATGGAGAGGGTCACATTAGGCGCACCTTTCTGGCTTTCTCTGCGTGGGACATCTTTTTTACAGGAGAACTTTATTTTTCACAGGAGCATGTACTCAACCTGTTTGGATTAATTGACCATCATCTTGATTGGGACACAGAAAATGGACGGTTGAAGATAGATAATCATACGGCTGTGATTACTTGATGATGTGGCTATTGTGCATGTGAAGATAGAAAAATCATAAATGAACTTAGTGGGGTTTTGCTTTATAAGAGGTATAGATTGGCAAGTACATGATAAAATGTAAAGATACATCCAGCAAAAAAAAGTAAAGGAACATGTAATTTAATTTATCATTACTAGTTTTCTTGCCTAAATTAATTAGTAGGTGTTCTAATATTTGTAGATGTCGTTATCCGACAATAAGGATGATGAGCTGCCTTCGTATTACTCTAAAAATGAGGCTACCTCCGATGACGATGACTCCGGTCGACAATCACAAGAGGAGCAAGCAGATGACACATCAGAAATTGTCTCGGGCGCAGGAGGTCCGGTCCAAGAAAACTAACAACAAGGTCGTCTGGTCGATAGATGGTTGATGAAATTCACCGATAGTCGGGGGCTCCTACGGAACCCCTAATAGAACGCGGGATTTTTTTTCACTATGTGGGAATATGCTGAGGGGGTAGAGTAGACACTAACTTTAAAATTCGGAAACAATTCAAAGGTACTCTGCGAAGAATGTTGATTAAATAGATCATGACGCACTTCTATGTTCCAGACTATTGAAAAAATTGTCATAGAAAAATTTGTGTTATGTGAGAAGAGAGACTTTTTCCGAGATGGAGGCAAAAGATTTGGCTCATCTCATTAGATAAAAAGAATAGAATTGCCTAGTTAATTAGTGAGATTTTTTTGAGAACAAGTTAATTAGTAAGATGAGCCACCGTCATGGAACACGACCGCACATGCAAGTACACCACCATGGACTACACGGGCGTGTTTGGTTGCTCGCATGGATTTTTGCCACTTTGCATCCGTGGCTCACTTGGGCCTGGCCCTAGAAAAAGGGAAATTGAGCAATGTTGTGCACTTAGTTTGGTTACCCACAATTTCCTAACCAGGCCCGTTCGGCTGGGTGCACAGAACCAATGTGCTCGTGTTTGGATGCCCAGATTGAGTATTTAAGCCATAAACCACACTGTTTGGTTGCCCAGTTTGTGGTTATTGGGCTTACCTTGCACGTCCAAGTGGTGAGCTTACCAGCCCACAAGGGTTTAGGGTTTAAGGAGGTACAGGCTTAGAACAAGCACAATAGGCAAGATGACGAGCAGGACGACGATAATGCAGTCTTTGATGCCGCAACATGCAATTCGTCTTCCACCTTTGCGCTTAGCGGTCTTTCTTGATCCAGTATTGCTGCTTTGAGGTTGGAGAGGGATCTCTTCTACCTGGTACTTGGCCAAAGCTTCCTTTGCCTCCCTTAGAGTCTCGAACCTTTGGCTGCACTGGTTGGAGTAGTTGTCCAGCTGAGCCGAACAGGAGTTCCAGGTTGTGTAGATTCCTGGATTCCTGCCCCTGAACACCACATACCACTACAATAAAGAACATCAACATTAGAACATTGGCATACTAGGAACACATGCATGATCACAAGGTGGAAAAGCAATATAAGCAAAGCATGCATTGATCATCTTCTACCGACAGCACTACAAGCATCATAATTGTTCGCTGCACAGCTAGTATGGTGTTAACCTACCACCACATCAAAAGAGGGTGTCATACTACCACCGCAAGTTCGTCATGTGAGGGGTTAGCTTATGTACCACCTCAAGCACCCAAAATATACAGGCAATAAGAAGTTTTGTTGACCTAGCTACCGACAGTTAGAAAGTGAGTTTAAGAAGTGAACAATGTTAGACAGTCGGCTAACCAGAATGTGGCCTCTGAGGTGCTCCACCTCCAAGATGATGTTGTGAGTATCTTCATCCCAATGTGCACCACTCAGGTCCTTGAGCTTTAACACCTTGATCTCCACTTCCTCAGGTGGTTGTAGATCTGAGTAGAGGTGACCTCCTGCCCACAGAAGTAAAAGACAAGCTTCGCAACTGTGTTGAGATGCACCTCCCTAAACCCCTTGTCAGTCCTCACCCCGGAGGCTATTAGCTCGCACATCTTGTTCAGCACGAAGGTGGACAAAAATAGAGACCACTTCATGGTCGTCCCCATCTTGCTCTTCTTGTCTTTGCCACCAGCATGCTTCTCCGGCCCCAGACAAGGCGTGGAAAGCACAGACCCCATTGTAGGCACCTCGAACATGCCCGGCATCTCCGACATCTCCTCCGGCTGAGAGTCAGGGACAAGGGAGAGAGCGAGCTGGCTCACCCTCGAGCAGAGCTTGGCTAAATTCATTGACGCTCAGGTCCTACAATGGTGACGAGCACGACAGGTGCATGACTAATAGACCAAGACAGGTCACAAGAACATCATCCCAAGGCCGAAGCTACAAAGATCTAGATCATGGCCTAGGGTTCGATATGTTAACAACAAATCCAGATCCTAAACATGATCAAACTACATCATGGCCTAAAGATCTACTCCATTTGCACAGATCTACAAAGATCTACATGATGGCCTAGGGTTCGACTGCGCTTATCGGCATCGTAGCATGGACGACCGCTCTCTGCAAGGAGAGATTGAGGAAGAAGCGCTCTGCCGCCGGCCGTCGACCACCGTTCACCGGAGTAGAAGGAGGCGCCGCTTACCTGGTCATGGTCATTGAATCTCCTCTCGGACGGAGAGCTCGAAATGGGGGGGAAATGGTAGCGGGAGCTTCGGCGGTGAGAGGGGGGGTGAAATAGGGGAGGCAAAACACAGGGTGGTGAGCGAAATTTCTCCCGCCACCATTTTCGCGTGCGCGCGCGAGCGCCCTCGGCCACGCTCCATCTCCCCAGCCTGCATGAGCTCGGCTCCTATGTTCCCCATTTTGCCTTGCGGGAGAGTGGCTCTGGAGAAACGGTGAAATCGAGCGTTCCTCTCGGGCCTGGCCCAGGTTGATTTAAGGTTTGTGCAGATGTAGGCTAGTCAAACGGGGCAGGTAACCAAACAGGCCAAAATTCACATACAACAGTGCGTTCCTAACGCCTGTGGGCAACCAAACACGCCCCCACAAGTGGCAGCAAGGCCGTTTATGGTGGCCCAAGCAAGGCCTGTGCAATCGGCCAAGTCAACAAGTACGTCAATCTCACGTGGCAGAGCCCAGCCAGGATGTTTGTTCAGCCTTCGAAAGAGGCCTCGGAACACTTCCATAAATTGAAACTGAATCCCGATTACTCCTTCTTTCTCGCCGGAAATTTTGACGCTTGATACAACAATGGAGCCGACAGTAGATACCAGACACGCCTGAACCAGACGCTTCACCTGCGCGACATTCACCGCATTACGCTAGATAGACTCGTAGATTACAAGCGTCATAAGCTGCTCACGGCGTTCGTCGCGTCTCCCCCGTCTCGTCGCTGTTCGCCGGGATCCCGCGTCTCATTACAGCCCATGGCGCGTCATATATATACACCAGCTGCGCTGGACTAGATAACAGACATCCGTACGAGGAAAAGATAGCATGGCAGGCGTGTCCCCCTAGCCCAACAGATTTTTTTAATTAGTAGCACATAACGCCCAGGCACGCAGGCACCATCCTAAAAAAAAACGAAGAGCACCGCTCTCCTCTCTGTCTCGCACACCAGCATAGGCGAGGCGCATAGGACGAGCGCAGCGGCTGCCGCCATGCCTCCGGCCGGCTGCCACGACCAGCCGGGGCGAACGGGAGGCAAGCGAAGAAACCCCTACCATCGCCTCATGCTCTCATCTCCCCCGATCCGGCAACCAGCGACCAGCACGCAGCAGCAACGATGGAGGGAGCCGACCGCGAGCCGATGAGCGGCCAGCGGCGCTAGAGCGGCCAGAGTGCTACCGATACAACTCTTCCCAGTTGTTCCTCTTTCATTATTGTCAATTTATTCTTCCTAAGTGATTAATCGGTAATCTAGTTAGGTTTTCAATCCTGATCTTGCAAATTCTAATTAAGAATTCTTGTTGTTGTTGGAACCACAGATTATTTCACTTATCTCGTTGAGTAATTGATCAGATTGAGATAGAGAGACCCTGTTGGAAATTGGACTTAAAATGGGTAAAAAAGGCAACATCGAGTCATACTTCAAAAGACAAAGAATAGAGGCTATTGAGGAAGATCCTGCGCCACCACTAGAACATTCTTTACCTCTGCTTCTTGAACTAGAACAAAGACATGAAAATCAAGATGAAGAGCCTCGAGAAAATGAAGCATTTCTGGGTCCTGTTGTATTTTGAGGTGTTGAATACTTGGAGCAAGACCCTGCTTTGCGACCACAAATTTGGCGATATCCACCTAATCAAAGAGATAGTGTGCGAAGAGCTTATTTGATGCTAGGTCCTATGCAAACTTCTCTGAATCATTATAAATCTTATGGTAAAATAGGCCATCAACGCTGCTTCCGATACAATTGGTTCAGTCTTTTCCCATCATGGTTAGAGTACTCACAACACACCATCGTGCCTATTGCCTATTCTGCTTTGTTTCTAGCAAAAATATCCTAGCCAAAGGTTGTTCTGATGTATTCTCGGTGCACGGATTTGACAAATGGCAGAAGGTGAATGATGGAATATCTTGTGCATTCTTAGGCCATGTAGGTTCTGGACCTTGCTCACCGCATAATAATGCGGTCACAGAATGTCAAGCTTTGATGAATCAACCAGGCCATCTAGAAAATGTTGTGGCAGCAAAGGACATGGAAAAGGTAGAAAGGAATCGTTTAAGGCTAAAAGCTTCAGTTGCAGCTGTCTGGTGGCTCACATTTTAGGCTTGTGCATTTAGAGGGCATGATGAGAAAGCTGACTCAAAAAATAAAGGAAACTTTCTTGAATTGTTGGAGCTGCTCGCAGAGTTCAATCCTGATCTTGCCAAAGTCATTTTGGGAAATTCTCCATGCAACTCGAAGTACACATGTCCAGATATTCAGAAGGAAATCTTGTCCATATATGCATCTAAAGTTAGGAGTTATATCCGTGAAGAAATTAGGGATTCAAAATTCTCTATTCTAGTGGATGAGACATGTGATAGCGAAAAGAGAACAAATGGCATTGGTCTTTAGATTTGTTGATAAAGAAGGTTGTTCACAAGAGAGGTTCTTTGATTTGATACATGTGGCCAAAACTAAGGCTATGACACTGAAATATGAATTGTGCTCAGTATTATCCAGGTATGGTTTTGATATTCAGAACCTTAGGGGACAGGGATATGACGGGGCTAACAACATGAGAGGAGAGTTGAATGGATTGCAGTCGCTTTTTCTTAAGGAATGCCCGTATGCATACTATGTTCATTGTTATGCTCACAGATTGCAATTTGCACTAGTAGATGCATCCAAAGAGGTGGTTCCTGTTGCCCAGTTTTTTCAGAAGCTAATCTTTATTATAAACACTACCGACTCATCATCAAAACGCCATGATGAACTACATGATGCACAACTGGCAGAACTAGTACGTCTAATAGACAACGGACGGCTTCAAACAGGTCAAGGGGAAAATCAGATACAGTCACTTAAACGGCCTGGGGACACTAGGTGGGGTTCTCACTTTGGTTCTATTCTCAGCCTTATGGAATTATTTAATGCAGTCAATTTTGTGATTCAAAAAATGGCTGCTGATAGATCAGTTGTTGGACCAATACGCGCTGATGCCGACACTTCTTTCGGCTATATGTCATCTTTTGAGTTCGTATTTGTCTTATGTATGATGAAGGAAATACTAGAGATAACAGAAGGGCTTGGCCAAGCTTTACAGCTGAGATCACAAGACATTGTAAATGTTGTTCGTCTAGTGCTTGCTACAAAAGAATGTCTTCATCAGTTGAGATCAGATGATGGCTGGGAAGAATTCTTTTACATAGTTGTTGAATTTTGTGTAAATCATGGCACTGAAATTCCAAACATGGAGGAACCTTATATCATATGATGGCCATGACGGCAACGCGCGTTCCGCCCCCGCTGCCGGTGCTGCCGATCCCGAACGCGGCGCAGCTAGCATGGCAATGGCGGGAGGTGATCATGTTCTTCCACTTCGGGATGAACACCTTCACGGACTCGGAGTGGGGCACGGGGCGCGAGGACTCGCCCCGGTTCGCCCCGGCCGCGCTCAACGCCACCCAGTGGATGGACGCCACCGAGGCCGCCGGCGCCAATGGGATGTCATCTTGATTCATGAATTTAAACAGATTCTTCATTATGAGAGCATTATTTTGTACTCTTAGATTTTTAGCACCAAGGCCTCCTACAGATTTTGACTTGCATGCATTTTTCCCATTTCACCAAGCATTTGCCTTTTTTATCAATATCATTACCTTTCCAAAGAAAGTTTCTTTCTGAATTTTCCACATGGTCAAGGAAGCCGAATGGCAGTTTAATAGAAGCCATTGAGAAATTAGGCATTGCAGCAATAACAGCCTTAAAAATATCAATCTACCATCATAAGAGAGAGTGGTAGCAATACTAGATAGCCTTCAGTCAATTCTCTCAAGAATTCCAATTAGATGTTCCTTCTTGGCTTTGTTGCACCCATTGGTAGTCCAAGATGTGGGAATGGAAGGGACTTTGTTCTACATCCAAAAGTTTGGGTAACTCATTAGATCTTTCAGCTATGATATTAATAGGCACCATTGCATAGTTACTATAATTTACTTTCAGTCCAGATGAAAGATCCTGAATTAATCCTTATGATCCCTCACTCCCTGAGAACTATGCATGAACATAAGACATCCTGAAGCGTCGTCGAAAAAGATGGTGTGAGTACAACGGTTTAACACGCTTGTATTAGTCGTTGTAGAGTTGGACATGGGTGGCTTCCCTTTTACGATCAATAGTCTCATGTCCATTCATCGAACCATTGAACTTGGGACGCTCACTCTCATTTTGATCATGGAATGGCCGCAACCATCAAAAGCATCACTATCATTGTCGGATGATGTGCCGATGAAGTGGTTGTCAAAAAACTCGTCAGAGCTATCCACCATGGTAAAAATGTTTCTCAGACAATCGGTCGAATAGGTTGTGGGAGGCGTAGCTCGCGGCGCGGAAGAACCTACAAGGGAATGAACGTGAGTTGTTCTCCGCCAAGCCTACGGACCCGGGAGCACATATGTCCAGCCTGAACTCCTTCGGTGATGGTGTGGACTCAGCTGGCTATGGCGGAAACGAAGACACGGGACGACGCCGACATCGTTGGATGCAAGGACCGAGCTCCTCCTATGCCAGCAAGAGATGAAACTACTCCAACTAGAGGCGTGAATTCCTCCGGCTAGAGGCGAAAGGAGGGCGGGTCTAGCGAGCAACAATGGAGGCAAGCAGGCAACGACGTGGTGGCAGAGAGGAGCGAGAGGTGGGAACTGGGGTGGGAACAGATGATGGAGTGGAAATGACGGGGTCGTTGAATTGCGGTCTAAGCGCGAACAAGATGCAGATGTTGTCGGATTGACCACATTCCAGCCCAAAATTGGTCCAAAATGGGTCAAAACAGACGTGTCTACCCCACTAATCCGTTCGCGGTGCCGCGATGGGCTATGATTTCTATCCGCCCGGACAGAAACAGAGGCGGGCAGACCAAATGGGGGCCGCGTTGGAGTTGCCCTAACATCCATCCATTCATAATATGTTCATTAAGAGAATCTCCACCGTCGCTCTCAAGAAGGCCTGACAACCGTGTGACTGGCGCTATTCATAATATCTCAATCGCTTAATGATTCTTTCTCCTTGAGGGGAAAAAGAGAATAGATCTAGATCTACATGTTTACCAATCAATCTCACCTCTTAGTGAGGGCAAGCTATTGGATCAGTATCTTGGGAATCGCTTGTTGAATTTCTACTTATTTTTTTCTCCCTTGTTTCTCCATAGCATTATTATTTTGGTGGGGTTTGAGAGTAAGGACTTAAGCATTTCGTGTCTTCTTGCCATTACATTCATTGCATTGGTTTGAATTCTCTATGGTATTCGTGAAAGTGAAAGTTTGAGAACCTTATACTCTTGGGTGCTTGGGCGCCCCAGAGCTCTTCCTCTTGGTTGCTTGGGCACCCTAAACGGTTGGTGTTGTCGCCGAGCTCCATCTTGGTGAGAAGTTTCGGGCAAGCTTCGGCAGCCTCGAATTAAGTTTTGGAGATTGCCCTGGGCAATTTGTATAGAGTTGGTGACTGCCCTCAAGAGCACCTCATGCATAGTGGAATCGTGGAACCTTAAATTGTGAGGAGACGAGGAGAATAAGGTGAGCCAAATTTGACTATTGGGGTACATTCTACCTCCACACCTCTCCAACGGAAACCAGTATCCATTAGGAAATAAACTTCAAGATAAACCATTGTCACCGCATATTTCGGTTATTTTTTTACCCAAACTTGTTAGTTGTATATTAACTCTGTGATACTATTAAGTTTGACGCTATATGTAATATATCTTGCTACCACATAGTTATGTATCATGTTTGTCATAAGTTGTTGGAGTGCGTGCGAGTCTGCGCCCCGACTCGCTAAGGGCGATAGGTAGACGCTCCCTCAACAGGTGCGTCAATCCCAAGTGACAGGGCCCACGTCGTAGAAGCCCAGCGAAAACAACATTGCACATCGTCGTGTACGCCATGGTCTTATCCCGTGCGTCCAATCCAACTGTATGATCTGTGCCTTGTTTCTTGCACATTTCACATGACACCCTTAGCTATCTCCAATTAAATCTGTCAGTCCTCTCCCTTTTTTTTTTTAGGAAGGCAGTCCTCCCCCATTTTGAAGGTAACGACCCACATATATTTCATATCGTGTTATGCAACGCATCCATGTTTCAGCAATCAGAAGCTAAGGATGGACACCTAAATTAAAGGGAAGGAAATTATTTCCTTCAAAAAAAAAGGGAAGGAAATTTTTGGTCAGAACTAATTACGGTCAGATTATATTAGGAAAGGCCATTATATTAGTAAAGGCCCCGACTGGCCATATTATTCTTCAACATGCAGAACACTTTTGGGCCAGAATTTACTGTGTCCAGGAAAAATATGGAAGCAAATAAAATCAAAATTGATTACAGCCAGATTTTATTAGGAAAGTGATTCACAGATTTTATGCAATATTTTATGGTTCATATATTCCAAGCAAAATTAGAAGTTATGAACATTATTCTTTTTTTTTGCGAAACACAGTACAACGTAGACGCTCACATACACGCACGTACACTCACCCCTATGAACGCACACACGCACATCCTACCCCTATGAGCACCTCCGAAAGACTGAGCCGACGGATTGAGTCTTGAGATTGACGAAGTCAACACGGGCGTCTCGCTGTCGATGGGAACGTCGCCTCCCACTAAAAAATATTCCGCCTAAATGAGAAACATCAGTGTCAAATCTGGGGTTTGAACTCTGATGAGTTCTGATAAGCTGGGGTTACAACACCCTCCTAATCATATTGCCACATGCAACTTCTCAGTTATGAACATTATTTCATTTCACCATTCACAACTTGCTACACTAGTTTGCTGTACCCAGATCAATTTTTTCCTGAACCAGATATTGAGCTCATTCATGAGATCATTGCCAATGCATTTTTTGGTACATAGGTGAAATGCCAGATCCACCAAATTTTTCCCCGGGATCCCGCGTCTCATTATACCCCGTGACGCGTTAGTACATATATACACCAGCTGCGCTGGACTGGATAACAGACAGCCGTACGTAGGACAAGATAACATGGCAGGCGCGCCGGCGTCGCTCCTGCGCCTGGTTGCGGCCGCCGTTTTCGCCGCCGGCATGGTGGCAGCAACGCACGTTCCGCCCCCGCTGCCGGTGCTGCCGATCCCGAACGCGGCGCAGCTGGCGTGGCAGCAGCGGGAGGTGATCATGTTCTTCCACTTCGGCATGAACACCTTCACGGACTCCGAGTGGGGCACGGGCGCCGAGGACCCGGCCCTGTTCGCCCCGGCCGCGCTCAACGCCACCCAGTGGATGGACGCCGCCGAGGCCGCCGGCGCCTCGCTCGCCATCCTCGTCGCCAAGCACCACGACGGCTTCTGCCTCTGGCCCTCCGCCTACACGGCCCACTCCGTGCGCGCCAGCCCCTGGCACGGCGGCGCCAGCGACCTCGTGCGCGAGTTCACCGACGCGGCGCGCGCGCGGGGAGTCGATCCGGGGATCTACCTCTCGCCGTGGGACCGCCACGACGAGCGGTACGGCCGAGAGGTCGAGTACAACGAGTACTACCTCGCCCAGCTCCACGAGCTCCTCACCGGGTACGGGAGGGTGTCGGAGATCTGGTTCGACGGCGCCAAGGGCAAGAACGCGACCAACATGACGTACCATTTCCAGGAGTGGTTCCAGACGGTGAGGCAGCTACAGAGCTCCATCAACATCTTCTCCGACGCCGGCCCGGACATCCGGTGGGTCGGCGACGAGAAGGGCTTCGCCGGAACCACCTGCTGGTCCACCGTCAACCGCTCGTCGATAACGATCGGCGCCGAAGGCATTGAGAAGTACGCTCACTCACTACACATACGTGATGCATGGCCATGAATTGCTCTGTTTCTGTTGTTGACTGACCGATTCCGTGCGGTGTCAGGTACATCAACACCGGCGATCCGCGGGGCACGGACTGGGTGCCGGCGGAGTGCGACGTGTCGATCCGGCCGGGGTGGTTCTGGCACAAGAACGAGACGGCCAAGCCGCTGAGCCAGCTGCTGGAGATATACTACAACTCGGTGGGCCGGAACTGCGTGCTGCTGCTGAACGCGCCGCCCAACACCACGGGCCTGGTGGAGGACGCCGACGTCGCCAGGCTACGCGAGTTCCGCGCCGCCGTGACGCGCATCTTCCGCACGGACCTCGCCGCGGGCAGCACGGCAACGGCCAGCAGCGAGCGCGGTGTCGGGTTCGCGGCGGGGAACGTGCTCGACGGGGCCGACGACACGTACTGGGCGCCAACGGCCGAGGACGGGTGCAGGAAAAACGGGTACTGGGTCGAGCTGCGCCGTCCGGCGACAATGGCGACGCGGATGTTCAACGTGGTGAGGATACAGGAGCACGTGGCGCTGGGGCAGCGCGTGGAGCGGCACGAGGTGTACGTGGACGGCGTGGCCGTGGCGAGCGGCACGACGGTGGGGCACAAGCGGCTGCACCGGCTGGCCCGCCCCGTCGCCGGGCGGACGGTGAAGGTGTGGTTCGCGGCGCGGCGTGGGTGCCGCTGGTGTCGGCGGTGGGCCTCCACCTCGACCCCTATGCAACCGACGTGATGTGACGGCCACACGCCAATCACTTCTGTTACGTCGTCCCATCCGAGCTGTTGTCGGGCCCAACCACTAGCGATAGTGATACCGATAGGAAGCAGCATTTCTTGACATTCTTTTTCAGATGGATTCGATCTATATTCGAAACCCATAACGTTTAAAATGCCTTGATTTTGCAGTCACGTTACATGATTGCAAGCAACTATACATCGATACATCATTTACTTCTGCAACTGCATCATTGAGCTGAAAACATTACAACAACCATTCAAAGCGACAGGGAAATGACAAGAGGGTTTTTGAATGTTAGCAGGAGAACTGCTAAATTCAATGTATAGATAGAAGGTTGGTCCAGTTTATAAGGGAAACCGGACCCAAAAACCATACAACACACATAACCTATCTAGCCACGAGTCCCACTGGCCGGCTCCAACTCCAAAACGATGCCCCCAAGAGGGAACACGACGCCGGAGGCGCCACCATCGTCCGATCTAGAAGACTAGATCAAGGGTTTCCCCCCGGAGCACGTCGGGAAAGGCAAAGTGAGAGCAACTACATCGATGCCTCCAACAAGGGAGCGACGCCCATAGGCGCCGCCATCGACGACTCCGGTCATAGCCGGAGTACGGCTTTCGCCGGCAGTCTCACCTGCAAAACCCAAACCCAGGAGCCCGATCAGTCTCACCTGCAGAACCACCACCCCTGCCTCCACGGCCAAACGCGCCTCCCCGGCAAGCTCAACGTGCTTCCGCCCAACCATCCACGGTCCCCACTGAACGGAGGATGCAACCTCCGCTGCGGCGCCATTCTTCTCCCAACGGAAGGATGCAACCAAATACTAGGCGCCATTCGTCTCCTCGAGGATGCAACGCCTGCGGGCCATTCATCTCCCGACCGAGGATGCAACAACCGCAGCGGCGCCATTCCGCTCCCTCCAGGATCCACCACATCAACCGCACGACGGGCAACGCCCGCAGCAACATCTTGCTTGCCGAACCACCCAACAGGAGGATGCAACGCTGCCCAGCCATGGCGGCGCCATTCGTCTCCCCCCAACACCACCACCAACCGAACACCACCATTCAAGCATCTTCATCCCGCACAGCCGAGCTCAACAGCGACAAACCCTCTCGGCCTCCTTCCCCGCCGCACGGCGCACGCATCTGCAGCAGCAGGCCGACCAGATCGAGCCCAGAGTGGGCCGACGCGCCACGCCCGGCGCCCAGTGCCTGCACGCAGCTGGTCGCCACCGACGCCAGGTCCACCTTCGAGTTGGCCCTGCCGCGGCCCTTCGGGCCCAGCTCGGGCCCGAGACGGACGGGCGCGCCGCCACCAGCGCACGCCGCGCTCCAGGACCGGCCCCTGCAGCTTCCACGTAGAGCCGTCGGTACCACCACCTCGCCCTGCTGGTCCCCGCGCCGCTCGAACTCCACCGGGCTCCGCCTCCGACCACGGCCCCGTCGTTGCAGCTCCTGCCCCGCTCACAGAAGATCCGCCATGACGCGCCTCCACTGCCCTCCGCCTTTGGCGTCCCGGGCGCCGCCACCGCCGGCGGCGTTGCCGGCGGCAGCGGCCAGGGAGCTCGCAAGCTGGGGCTGTCTCTCGGTTTTTGGTGGGCCTCCGGAGTCGCCCGAGCGGGGGCGACCCGGGAGGTAGGGGGAGGGGAGGGGAGGGGACGGGAGGGGAGGTGGGCGGCGAGCGGCGGCGAGGGGCGCTGGCGGCGCGGGCGCGGGAGGTGGAACCCTAGTTGGGGAGAGCTTCCGAGAGGTCTTCCCCGTTAATTGACAAGAGGGTTTTGGTTACCTGTAGATATCAGAATTCCATAAGCATGGGGACAAAACCATCTAGTGCCACACATCTTCATTTGCCTACGACTACTGTCGGGTCACAAGCAATGTAAAAAAAGAATGAGAACAACCAGAGGGACTCCCGGCTGTCTTATTCTTGGCTGTCTTATTGGACTCCCGGCTGTCTTATTCTTGGCTGTCTTATTTTTATAGAAGATGAGTCCCGCGCCCCTCGGTGCCCATGTGACCTCTGCACACGGCTGCTACCACTACGAGGGAGTTCTCGGTCACAAGCAATGTAGCGATAGCAACACACCGGAAGCAGTGTGCTAAAGCTTGGTTCACATAAGAAATCTAGTTGTTTCAACAGCATTGCATCTAAACTTTGATCAGTTGTTTCAACAGATATCTAGAATTGCAGGTGAAAGCTGATTGCTTCATTTCTTTCGAAACAACACATATAGCTTTCTTTCATACCAGTGTCTGGGTACCAGATCAATATTTTACACTCTTCGGTTGCAAACTTTGATCGTCATAATCTCGGGGACAAACACTAACAAATAAAATTAGAAAAAGACCCGATACACGGCGCAGTCAAAACTTTGACGATTCCCTGTGCCAATCTCTCACACTCCCATCAAAAATTGATTATACCGCTCTCAGGTGTTCACCTCCTGCCAAACCTCCCGCCGCCACCTCCCCTGCCTCTCCCACCGAAACTGCCTCGGCCACCACCACCGCCGCCAAATCTCCTGCCACCACGGTTGCCACCACCGTAGCCGCGGCCACCACCCCTTGACTGCTGCTCCCTCTCTTGCAAGGCTGGCAGTTCCTTCACTTCATCGAGTGTCACACCGGCTGCGTTCTCTGCGCCTGCAGGGAATCATCAAGCAGTTTTGAGTGAGGCCGTGGCATACCCAAATATACAAAAGGGATGGAACCTCTGCTTTATAAATATAAATTTTCACTACACTAGTCAAATGGTATACCTGTAAGATAATCTTGAACCTCTGCTGAAGGAACATCAAATACAGCGCCTCTCCCATCAGCGGTAAGGGCTACACCCTGTACATTTGAAAGTCTATCCTCTGGCATGAACCTTTTCAAGGTAGAAAGAACATACCTGCACACGTAATACATTTTTTAGTCTCAGAAAAAGATCCAGCTCTATATAAGACCAAAATACCAGCAACTGGGACTCTTAGTTACTCACGATGGTGTATACATCGTGCTGCCAGTTGTAAGCTGCAATGTAGTACAGTTCTCCATAGAAGAGAGCAAAGATCTCTTCTTTATGTCCGTGTAGCCCTAAGAAATACAATTCATGTTAGTACCCGATTAACAGCAAGCATGGCAATACAAATATAAAACGAGAAACAAACTTACAACTGCCTTTGCAAGGGCCTTGGCTAGTAGATCGACTGCTGACATGCTGGAAGAGCTTAACAGCTCCTCTGCTTGTTGACGGAAAACAGGAATAACACTGCATTGCATCCAGCAACATAGTTAATGGCACTATTCAATCCAACACAGAATCTGTTATACCAGGCATAAACTAATCAGACTATATTACCTGTCAGACACACTTGCAATGGCATCTGCTGCTTCATTGCCAGCAGATTGTGCCACGTCGCTGGGCTGTGGCGCGGATACATGTTCAAACTTCACCCCAGACTCCCTCTCTATTCTGGTCAAACTGTATTTATATCTGGGTTCAAAAAGCATGACCGCAATGCCAGTATTTCCTGCTCTCCCTGTCCGACCTGACCGGTGTATGTAAGCTTCAACATCCTTTGGAGGCTCACACTAGAGATTTGGAATATATCATATCAGTGAGCTGCTTGCATAGTTCTTAGCAAAGTTAAATCAACTGCAGAAAATGGCATACCTGAATGATAAGCTGCACATCATTAATATCAAGGCCTCGCGCTGCCACATTTGTAGCAACCAAAACAAGGAACTTCCCGCTTCTGAATCCAGCAATAACCACCTATAAAATCATCCAGTAATCAGTATACACTAGAATAGTTGTGTTTGACAGTTACAAGCACATTACAAATGAATCAAGACTCTGATATAGAATCTAAGTCAACAGGGCACAGGTCATAACGTACACAATAGGGCTTCTATTGCATCAAAAGAAGAACAATGTTCCAGATAATAAATCAGAACATGGTAACTACATGACTTCAGCAACTATAGGGGAATTCAATGCTAAATTAGGAGTTGAAAAGTTTGCTTGCACGGAGAACATGCCGATTTTTTCTTACACCATGAGTGGGACAAATAGAGTAAGGCCATAATGGTCAAAACAGAATCACTTACTTCACGTTGAGCTTGCGCAATATCTCCATGCAAGGCACGGGATCCAGGAATCAAGCCAGACAGCTCAGATGCAGAATCTTTTGTCTCAGTGAAAATAATGGTTCGCCCTCCACTGAAACCAAATGTAAAATTATAGTACAAACTAGGGAGAATTGTGTTAGTGTAGAACAAGAATATTTTATCGAAGTACATACTGGCTATAGCATCGAATGATGTCCGGAATAACTCGTTGCCTTGCAGCACGGTTGCAAGGAAGAGCAAGATGCCTGACAGATGCACTAGCTTTCATTTTCTCGTTGCCAACAAGATCAACAGTCTTCTTGTCAGCTTTCAGGAACCTCATTGAGAGCTGTGATCATTCAAGAGTATAGTCAGTCCATGTGCTCATTCAACAAGATTAGCAACATGGATAACATTTTTGGTCGAAGTGGTTCATACCTTCTTTACCCACTCTGGTAGAGTAGCACTGAACAGAAGTGTCTGTACTTTTGTAACATCCTCAACCTTGCCTGTTTAAAACAACAAAGGTATTTAGAGAAAACAGGCAAGCAAGTGACAATGTAAGTAAGGTATTCCATTTGTCACTCCATACAGAGAAGCGGCTCAACAAAACTAAAACACAAGTATATATAACCATGAGAACTCAAGAGACAAGAACTGAACAAAAGTCTAGTACTAGGGATGTGGGCGTACCAAGAATAAGCTCGACATCGTCAACAAATCCCATGTTAAGCATTTCATCAGCTTCATCAAGGACACGGAATTTCAGGGACTTACAATTGAGTGTTCCCTTGACAATCAAATCCTGGGGAAGAGAGAGATACCACGAACATGAGAACAAAGTTATAGATCTAGTGAACTAGGGACCAACAGAGAAAAAGAATACCTTGACACGGCCAGGAGTCCCAACAACAATGTCAACTCCCTTCCTCAGGGCCATTTCTTGAGGACGATAAGGAGAGCCTCCATAAGCACAGCACGTAGAAAGCCCAAATGCTCCGCCATAATACTCAAAGTCTGCGTGCACCTGAAATTTTATTTTGGGATAGTGAGAATAGTGCTTAAATATTTATCTTTCTCAACTATCAGACAGCATCACTGTACCTGATTGGCTAGCTCTCTGGTAGGTAGCAGAACCAAAACACTGGGAAGCCTGCCGTAACCGGTGTTTCGGGTTGCCTTGTGTGGCCCATTAACCAATGACTCCAATATAGGGAGAACAAAAGCCAGCGTTTTGCCCTATAATCAACATATTTTAGTCGGCTATCCAAAGTTTTCAGCACATCAACATCAACAAAAAGATAAAAACTGATATTCCTCATAGCTAGGGCCGGAAAGGTGTTACTTTTTCAGGGTCAGCATAGCAAAAATGATAATCCATGGAATTCTGCTCATGAATTTGCGAAGTGTCCGTCGTAAATTAGATGTTACTTGTATCAAATTCTGGTCATGATTATATAAAATTCACTCAGCAGGGATTTACTTTCCAGGGTTAGCGTACCAAACATGATCAGTCCCTAATCCATGGAATTCTGCTCATGATCATACTTTCAAACAGTGCAAGCAATGCCATTAGGTGTATCCCTATCTCGAATTTACGAGTGTCCTAAATTAGATGTCATTTAGATAAAAATCTGGACTTGATCATACAACATTCACTCAGCAAGCTCGCAACTAGATCTAAACGCAGAGGATAACACTAACTGACAAACCACAAGGGCCACTAGGTCATAAACATACGAACGAGCCACAGAAAACGGGAGGATCATCTCACTCACCTGTCCAGTGCGGGCGCGGCCGACGAGGTCGTTGCCGTCGAGGAGGAGGCTGAAGGTGGTGGCCTGGATGGGGAACAGGGCGTTGATGCCCTTGGCCCTGAGCTTCTGCTTGAGGGGCTCGGCAATCCGGAAGTTGTCGAGCGCGTTGGGGTCGGCGGGCTCGTCCTCGCCGCTGGCGGTGAGCTCCCCGTCGTCGTCGTTCCCCTCCTCCTCCTCTGCTTCAACCTTCTTGGCCTTCTTCTCCTTCTTGGCCTTCTTGGGCGTAGGCTCCGACTCGGAGCTGGTGCTGCTCTTCTCCTCGTCGGAGGAGCAGGGCGCCTTGGCCTTGCGCTTCTTCTCTTCTTCTCCTTCTTGCCCGAGGCGGCGGCGGCAGCCTCGGCCTCGGCGGCCTTGAGCTGCTTGCGCTTGGCCTTCTTGGAGGCGGAGTCGTCGATGGCCATGGGCTCGGGGACGGCGGCGATGGAAGGCATCGACGGGTGAGAACGTGTGGCGGCGGCGCGGGTGGGGGTGGGAGGCTGGCAAGGGATGCGCAGCCGGGAAAGAGGGGGAAGGGAGGTTCGGCGTCTCGAGGTTTATGTAGTAACGGAGCGGCGGAAGAAACCCTAGGGCGGCGGGTCACTGACATGTGGGGCCGTGCTCTTTTGGTGGAGGTGGTGACAGGTGGGGCGCCGCCGGCCGAGCGATGGAGATATTTTTGCGGGAGGCAAGCGTGGCCGTTGCGTTTTCGTCCACCGTGGAATGCGTGGACCTGTCCTGGCTAGAGCGGTTCCTGGGCCAGTGGGCCGGTCCTGGACTCTAGCGACGCTTTGGAGGTTCACGTCTATAGAATACATTGTCTAGAACATGACTTTTTCAGATTTTTTCGAAACTTTTAAATAATTGGCAAAACATTCACTCACGGAACTAATTTGCTGTTATACTTGCACATGATTTACTTGTGTAACTCGACATGGTGCAATCTTATCATTCAAACGCCAAAAAAAGAATGATGTGGACAATTTGATGGGTTTAAAAAAAAAGATGATGTGGATGCTTGCATGTACAGATAGAAAATAATTAACAAATATTAGTGGGATGACATGGACAATTGATTGGCTAAAACAGTAAGTGATATGGATAGGTTGCATGCGGAGATAGAAAAATATTAATTACTCTTAGTGGGATTTTGATTTATAAGTATAGATAACATCTAAACATGACAAACGACTACTCGGCATACTCGTTAGGTGAATATCCTAGTATATGGCATATCAAACAACAACAGGGTATCACAAGTATAAACCCAAACTTGCGATTGAGTCGTATACAAGCAATAAATCAATCAACGGGACACCGGATATAGAATCCAACCCGTGTAGGGTTGGATCATATACCGACGTGTAAAGTATAACATATACCTTTGCCAAGCCGTAGGTTGTACGGGCTTATATTTGGTATCACACGCACCCACCGGGATAGGACCAGATGGTTTCACCAAGGACGAGAACTCAATGTACATGAGTGTGTTTACTACCACACACAGAGAGCAAGCCTCACTGGGATAAACTACTCGCAAGGGAAAACACACATGATAAAAGAAGACATCCATCGATTCAGAGATTCTCCTATATGATGTTTTCAACAAAGAAGCGATGTAGAAGACACCAACATCATTAATCGGACACACTTAATCATGATTTCACCGGAGATAACACCACGAGGGTGGGGGAGATGCCGAACCTTCACGCAGATGCCTCCGTAGAGAAAAATGACGCCCTATATATGACGCCGTCATCACCGGCACCGACACAAGTCGGGCAGAACTTTCGTTTGAATTGCTGCACACACACACACAACCCACAGACAGTTTACAGGGTGTATGTCGAGGGAATGGTCAATTTTCTGAAGATTCTGAAGGGTGCCAACTCCATTATTCCCCGTGTAGTGCTGGGAGCACGATCCTTGCCATGTTGTACCCACCTTCGTTTACATGGTTCACAACTAGGTCGGTTCTGCAATGTTTTCGCTGTTTTGCTATGATTTAGTTGTGTAAATATGAAGGCTGCTTTTTAACTTCATGTCCCAAAGACCAACTCCACTATTTTGAATTCACCGGATACAATGAATGGGAAGATGTTGAGGGATCTATGCTAGTCAGTTAAATATTTTTTTTTAGAACCATGCAAGAGCCTTGCATGTATTAAGTTAGAAGAGGGAAAACCACAGAAGTGGCAAAGGTCTTACAGAAGACTTACAGAACGACCGAACGAAAAAAACAAAAAATAAGCCCCAACTACAGGGTAACATACATTCAGGCAGAAAAACAGAGGGCCTAAATGAAACGACCAACTACCAAGACAGACGACCACCAACGATCAAATTAACCTCCTGGAAAGTTCAGGCGACCTGCACTAGCAGCAGACCATTGCTTGGCTTCATCTTTAATATGATCAATTAAAACACTGATTGTCTTGGAAACATGATTAAAGATTCTAGCATTCCTTTCTCTCCAAATCGACCAAGCAACCAGGATCACCAAGGAGTTCAATTTGCCCCTACCGTCTTTGTCCAGCTGTGCTCCCCGAGAAACCACCATTCTTTCAGCGTCTTTGTCAGTTAAGTTCGATTGATGGTACCTTTTGAGGTACACTGAATTAAAACACGATTTCAAAATATTTAAACTTCAATAACTGAACATCACAGGTCATCATCAGGCGAGAGTGAGACTAGTCAAGGAACAGGGCTGCCTTCAAGTACAGCCGAAATACTCGGTGAACATGTAAACCCTGCCATATAGACTCCAGTAGCTCCAAACATACGTCGCTAGCATGCTTGATGCAATACAATCAACAGTGTGTAGTTACAGTTTTTTTTCTGCAATATATGCCTAGTTGGATGGTGCGGGACTTGAACGCCCGAGTGGTATTGTTTAGCACAACTCTGTGTGCGCACAACGGTGGTCCGTTCATCACATCAGGTTGGTTGCGTAAGGCCGTAAGGGTCGAAGTGCAGGCCCACCGCCGACACCAGCGGCGGCCCACGCCGCGATGCGAACCATATCGTCACCGTCCGGCCGGCGACGGCGGCGGACAGCCGGTGCAGCCGCTTGTACCCCACCGTCGTGCCACAGGCCACGGCCACACCGTCCACATACACCTCGTGCCGCTCCACGCGCTGCCCCAGCGCCACGTGCTCCTGTATCCTCACCACGTTATGAACGCCCGCGCCGGCGCGTCGGCAGTCCAATTAATTCGCCGCCGGCCGCCGCAGCTCGATCCAGTACCCGTTGTTACGCCCGTCCTCGGCCGTCGGCGCCCAGTACGTCTCGTCGTGGCCATCAAGCACGTTACCCGCCGCGAAGTCGCCGGCGCACTCGCTGCTGCCCTTCGCCGTGCTGCCCTCCGCGAGGTCCGTGCCGAAGATGCGCGCGACGGCGGCCCAAAACTCGCGGAGCCTGACGAAGTGACGATGTCGGCCTCCTCAACCAGGCCCGTGGTGTTGGGCGGCGCGTTCACCATCAGCACGCAGTTCCGGCCGACTGAGGTGTAGTATATCTCGTTCGTGTGCCAGAACCAGCCCGGCCCGATCGTTTCATCTCCAAAGCGTCGCCCCTGATCGAGGCGGCTTCCACGGAGGGTCACCGACGGTGACGGCGACGCCGGCCGCCGCGCGCCACCTTGATCGTAGCGCTGCGTATACACTAGGTCGTTTCCGCCGAATACTGCGGATTGGACATACCGCCCGCGCGTATGTACCTGAGACGTCCGGTTTCCCAGCTAGCTAGCTATCGGTTCATCGATTGCCTACAATATAATGGCTGCTTGTTGCTGCTGGTTTCCTGTTCGGATTACCAGGAATTTGATTAGATCCCGTACGAGAGTTGCCTTGCGCTGGTCCTTTATTTTCCTCGTGTATTAGAGATATACCGCCGTGTACAATTCCGTGGTGCCGCGATCGATTCTTCTGTGATAGAAACCCTAATCAGATCGTCGTCCCGCCGCTCGATCATACCTAGTCTACCCGCCGATCGCCAACATGAACCTGGAGCACGCCCGCTCGACACTCACTCCGACGGCCAACGTGGACCTCGAGCGCGCGGACGTGCTGGTGGACATCCTCCGCCTCCTCCCTCCCGGCAACCTCGCCGTCTGCCGTTCCGTGTGCGCGGGGTGGCGCGCCATCATCGACGACCACCGCCTGCTACGCGTGGACGTGCTGGTGCGCATCCTCTGCCTCCTCCCTCCCCGCATCCTCGCTCTCTGCCGCTCCGTGTGCACGGGATGGCGCGCCGCCATTGACGACTACCGCCTGCTGCGCGCGGACCTGCTCCCTCTCTCGCTGGACGGCGTCCTCTACGAGAAGAAGAAGAAGTACCCGGAGGATGACCTGATGCTCTTCTCCCGTCGCTCCACGGCACGCAGCGTCACCACCAGGCTCGACTACGTAGGCGACCCTGAGGCCGGAAAAGACTGTGGGCGCAGGAAGCTAGTGGATTGCTGCAACGGCCTCCTCCTGCTTCACAGTTACGTGGTTAATCCTGCCACGCGGCAATGGGTGTCGTTGCCCCCTCCGCCGCTCCCGTGCTCTGTGACAACCTGCATGCAGTACCTCACCTTCGACCCTGCTTTGTCCCCGCATTATGAGGTGTTCTTGGTCCCCTGTATTCCCAGCGATCTTCTTCCATTATGGCAAATTTCTAAACATGCATATGATCTTGAATCGATCTCAACAATGGAATGGCCACCGTCGCCCTACATCATGCATGTCTTCTCGTCAAAGATTATGTGCTGGGAAGAAAGATCGTTTATGCGAGAAGGAGATGCCGCGGGAACGGTCGAGGATGTCAAATCTCAAAATTGGCGGAAGGATTTGCACCAAGCTGCCAACTGGCGGCAGGCGCTCTATGTTCTATGTGAAAACTATTTTGTTTTGAGGTAGTACTCATGCACACTCAGCCAGTGGCGGCTCCAGGAAATGAACAATGGGTATTCCTCCCAAATTTTTTTTTTTTGCTCTAAATGTACTATATGACCTAAACAGCACAACACTAGCAATATATGGATAAAACAACACTAACATAACAGTAATAGCGATATTTCAATTTATAAGCCCATAATGACATGAATACATAGTAACATAGGTAGTACCTTTTGATTGATACAGTGATGATATTCCATCTTACATATAAACTTTGCGGTTGCCTTGTTGGAAGAGATTGATGACATCCTCATCCTTTACTTGCCTGAATAGCTCTCTCTCAACAAAAGTAATCATACAATGGTTCAAATAGTCATCACCCATTTTGTTCCTTTGCTTATTCTTCAGATAGCTCATTGAAGAGAATACCCTTTCAACATCCGCAGTGGCTACTGGCAGAATCAGTACCAACTTAAGAAGCTTGTAAACAATAGGATAGTATTCATGCTTCTTTGTCTTGACAAGCATAACTGAAAGCTCACACAGATTTTTCAAGTTTTGAAACGTTTCATCTCCACGCACATTAGTAACATACATGTGTAGTTGATATGAAAGTCTTGTCAGTTCATCACTTGTAAAATCAGAAGCATAAAGCTTTTTAGCAAGCTTAACCAACTTCTCTTGATCAAAAGCAGCAAATAGATTAACTGGAGAGAATGCTGCCATGCAAGAAAGTAGCTCTGTGTTTACCTCATCAAATCTGCTATTGAGCTCACTGATTTGCCTGTCAATGACACTCACAAACATATCAACCTTGAAGCGTTGGTAATTGGTCACACCATTACATAAACCCCTTCTAGGCCGGCCAACGGGAGAGTAAAGACCCTCCATATCAACAACTTTGACCTTATGCTTTATACAAAAAGTTGTGACCTTTGTGAGAAAATCATCCCATCCAACATCGGACCGCAAAGCCTCCAAGTAAAACTTTGTGTCATCAACAAGCTGGATAGCATGAACAATATCTTCATCTTGCTTTTGCAAATGTCTGGACAAATCATCTGTGTATCCAAATATTTCTTGCAACACGTGTGCCATGAAAACAAACTCAAATGATAGAAATGTTGTCTCTACACTAGATGCAGTTGTTGTCTGATTCGGTGTGGATGTTTCATTTGTTTTCCTTGTTTTTGCAGCCTTTTCCCACATTTTATTTATGCTACTGCCAACAAAAACATTCTTCTTCTTCTACAATACAAGAAAATAAGCAACAGAAAATTAAAACTTACATCTAGAAACTTGCATCTAGAAAATTAAAGATTGGGGCGAGCAGGGAGCAGTGGCAGGGAGGCCGTACCTTGACTGCCTCATTTTTCTAGATGCAGCTCGGGGACGCTGGGGAGGGGCGGCCGCGGCCTGGACGGGAGGAGGGGCGCGGGTGGGCGGGGGCAGGGCGCCGCCGCCGCTGCGGCTCCGTGCTGCATCGCCGGCGGCGGGCGGTCGGGCGGCCGCGGCCTGGACGGGAGGAGGGGAGCGGAGCCGTCGGGCGTCGATGGGGATTGGGCTCCGGGCTGCATCGATCACTGGCCGCGGCGGGCGGGCGGGCGGCCGCGGCCTGGACGGCTGGACGGGAGGAGGGGAGCGGACAGCGGAGCCGTCGCCGTCGGGCGTCGATGGGGATTGGGGAATTGGGAAAGAAGAGGCGAGGCGAGCAGCGAGCTGCGAGCAGAGAGCAGAGGGCGTCTGCGTCGACGCGAGGAGAGGACGCGACGCGAGGAGCTGGGCCTGGCCTTTTTTTTTTTCTGGGCTGAAATATGTATACGTATTTTTTTTGTGTACAAATCTTGGGTATGCCTGTGCATACAGGGGCATACCCCCAGCGCCGCCCCTGCACTCAGCACATCATGTATACATATAGTAATTTTTTTACTTAATGTTTCAACGCTAATTTGATCTTTGCAGAATAAGCTTGTCATATGATACGTACAAAGTAATTAAGTTGCCGACAGGAAGCAAGGGATGCGATGAGGTTCGTATAGGGAAATCAAAGAAAGGGGTGTATTGTGCATCGCATTGTGAACGATCTGCGTTCCAAGTTTGGTTTCTTGATGATGCGTATGGTCATATGAATTGGGTGTTGAACAATATAATCAACCTTTACTATGACGTGAGAAGTTATCGACCGTATCATGCTGATGAAGACCTCAACCGTACAGTACTCGTCAATGGCACTGAAGCACTTGCAGGAGATGATTTCGAGTGGGACAGTGACGATGAAGATGTTGGCGTCACATACCCGCATGCGGTAGGGCAGAACACTCCTTATTTTAAGTGTCTTGGATTTCATCCCTACAAAGAAATTGTTCTATTTCATGCATCGAACACAACTCTGGCCTACTATTTAAATACCTCGAAGGTTCGATACTTGGGGAAAATGAAGAACCGGTGCAGTGACATAGATGCATTTTTTCCATACTCCCCATATTGGAAAAGGGACTTACCGGGAAGCATTTAATGCCAATATTGGAGTAGGAGAGTATTTGGTTCGCAAGTAAACAAGTCGACACTTTGTCCTTTACTCCTTTTTATTATACTAGTACGTATCTTACATTTGTCTATGGTAAAAAAAAATGCGTCGCTCAATTGCATAAACGAAAATATATCGACTATGTTTGCACCATACATAAGAATGTCATTTGATGAGTGCGGCAATATTGATCTCGAGCTCAAGGTAGTTTGTTTTCATTTTTCCCGAAAATACAAATTTAAAGCTTCAAAAAATACTTGGATGTAGTCAATGATTTATTCTACATGTGTGTAGATTTCAAATCTTCTAAAAGTTGTCTTACATAGTTTGACTACATCTAGGTTTATATTTCTGGGTTTTTTTTGCAACTTTAAATCGAGGTTTCAAAATTTTCAAAATAACGTCCTCCCTAGAGTCTTGGCTCCATTTGGAGTTTCCGGTTGTTTGGTACCATACACATATAACACCCACTTGATGTCACATTTCAAATTGATGCCAATGGTCACTATCAACCAATCTATCGAGGCAACAGATCAGTCGCATCGTTCCATTCTCTTATCTCCCTTAGCACCTCACATTTCCCCTCCGCCCCATCTCCCCCCCTATAGAGCCTAAGCTAATATATTAGGCAACATTTTCCCTACCTAGGTCCACTCTTTCTCCACGCAATGCTCCCTCTGGGTCATCCTCCTACATGCCTCACCATATTCCCTTTCTTGTCGCCATACCCTCCCCAATAGAGCAAAACCCCTTCTCGTCTACGGGGTTTCCCCTACCGAACACCACCCTTCCTCCCAGCAACTCCCCTCTCGCACATTCCTTTTGGTTCCTCCTCATGCAACCTTTCCTTCTCAGGTCCACATTCCACTCTTCCTCACATCAACGCCTCCTCTTGGTCCTCCTCCTGCATTGCTCCCTTCCATGTCCCTCTTTAAGAGATCTTATCTTCCTCTGCAACGAATGGTCACCATGGGCTTTGCGTCATGAACTGACTTAAGCAATGGAGCTCGAGTTGGAGAGCTACAACTCCATAGATAACTGGTGGTGGAACTCGGGTTCGTGACTTCGAGCACCTATAGACATCGGGACATCAGAGGGATGGGGGAGGTGGATCAAGGGTCGCCTGATCTGGCTCCGACGGGGCTACGGCGAGCCAGATTCATGGTGAGTTAGCCTATAGGGTGGACCTTTATTGTGGATCATATGTCCTACGATCATGAATTATGTCACAAAAGAGATCTAGGAAGACGACTGATCCTGAAACAGTTTCAACAAATTGACAAAACAAAAACTAGTGCGATATTTTGTATAAACCTCCATTGACATCACTAAAGAAATACATCGACATGACAACTTTTGTTTTGAAGCATAATAAACATTATGTATCGGAGACGATCTCTAAGATCATCATCATAGTTCCACCCTGACCGAATCGATGATGATCCCTGGAGGATTACATACCACTCCTTACAAAATTATCCAAATAAATCCAAATTACAAGGTGCGAACTATACAATTACTACAATAATCTCCAAATTAATTTTCTTCCATTCCCTGTCCCAAACAATCACCAATCTCTGGTGCTCTCTCCGTCTTATCTTGCGTGAGCTGATTTCCCCTCGTGAGTAGTGTGTTCCCACAATTTTTTTGAGGAAGATGAAACAAAAAGGAAAAATCAACTTCCAAGTATTGTTTGCAAGAATGTTCAAGAACTTTGAAATGAGCTTTAGTTTAAAAATGAGAGATGAGATTTCACTAAATGTTGTTCAAATTTAAACACATTTTGATGGAGCTTTGAAATAGTTAGGATGGTGTCTCGATAGTTTTTCATGAACTTTTGAAATCTAGAACCCGCCAGACACTAAAAAAATGATCATGACCTTCTGGAAAATAAATAAAAAGTGGATCATTCTAAAAATTAAACCAAATCAATCTACTTTACGTTCTTTATAGACAAAAACATCGTTGGTCCACAACAACAGGAGATTAACAAGTTTGTTGGCGATGAAGCGACATGGTTTAATACGAGGTAAAGATACTATGGTACCGACTACCTTGACCAATTAGTGATACCATGTGGCTATGGAAATGAATGCTTTGTGCCACTCAACCAGTCTAGAACATCTAGAGTTATGCACATGGGAGGTGTTTGTTATCTCCGCACCATCTTAAATTTTGAGGAAGGAAATCAAGCTAACACGGGTGAGGCGTTGCTGTGAACCATTAGATTCAGGAGGAGGGATGACCCTCAACTAAGAAAAGATATATTCTTATTTGAGGAGGGGCACTGTTTTCCGGAACAACATGAAAAAACAAATAGATCGCCTATTGTAGAACAAAACTAAGAGTGTTACATATTTATACCAAGTATTTTTACTTTATATAACTCATTCCAAGAACACACGGTCTTAATTAAAAAATTCACCACACAGTGTTGTCGTTAAATATTAAGATATGCTGTTATTTGTCATATAATTTTAAATTTGGCACCGTAAAATATATATTTTCATCAGATTTGCTTTTTCTTTAACAAATGTGTGTTACCCATCTATACATCAATTCTTCTTTCATTGACTAAAGTCTCTCCAGATTTGATAAAACTAAAATTAAGACAAGAACTTCATGCCTCCACGGATTATTTTCTCACATTCATAAGAAAATAGTCTATATATACCTCTAATCCCATTAAATATCTGGCACAAATCTCTATAGTGTTCTATCATATATGTCTTAATAGAGGTTTGCAGAATGCATGGTTGCCTAACTCTAGTGCAAGTAGGTACAAAAGTATATATGTTGTCCACGAAAGAAAATTATGGTGCATATCAAGTTAAGTAATCACAATAAATGGTTAGTATAGAGGTATATACGACGACGAATGTCACCATACACCGACAAACTTCTCTTATTCAACATCAATCTGAGTCATTTGAAACTCCCCAGACTTGACCCTAGACTTCCCGAGTGAATCTTGAAGGGTTTGGAGCTCTAGTGCCATCCAAGTGAGAGGGAACGAGGGTGCATGCTTAAGGGGCTGCTTATGGGCTCACATGGCATAAAAACCAGCGGTGTTTAAAATAGTACCTCTCCGTTCTAAATTAGATGACTTTTATTTGTCCACATGTGGATGTATCTATACTTATAACATGTTTAGATACATTCACATGTGGACAAATGTAAGTCATCTAATTTGAAACGGAGGGAGTATGTATGAGTTGTAGATATGGTCTTTTGTGGTCGACCAATTCTTGGTGGACTCGAGAATAAGGGATGGGTGTGGTCCATGGTGGATTAGCCCACATATCTCCTCTCGCCTAAAAGCTTATTTCTATCTTCTTCCATCTTTCTATTTTAACTCCCTTCTTTTTATCGATCATGTCTAATTACATGGAATTTCATTGACTTGACTTGATTTTACCGTATTTCCGTGTAAATGCCACATAGTATTTCCTCCGTTCTTAATTATAAAATGATTTGACCACTTTAATGTGAACTAAATATGGTCTGAAATGTGTGAATCAAAATACTAAAATACGTCAAGACACGTGCGAACGAGGTAAAAAGTCTTATAGTAGAAAGAGAGAGAGAGTATATTAGCTAATTCCACAACACAGCACCCCTTGAGCTATAATCACAAAAAATCCATTGTCTAACCATGCAATGCAACCAAACTGAATGGGTTTTAAAATTCCAGGTTTTGTTAGCCAAAATAAGCCCATAAAAATGAGCAGTAGAGGATTAGGCAGTAATACTAGTCCTACTCCTCACTAAATTACCCACATAAATCCAAATTAGAAGGTGCTAATCACTGATCAGTAGTATAATCTCCCAACGAATCGCCCTTCCTGTCCGTGTCCCCAAACTGACAGCAATCTCCGTCTTCTCTGACGTCATCGAGCCCCGAGCACCACCTCCTCGCTGCCGCCGGCCGCTCCCACTCCCTCCCCGCAGTCAAATGGCCCCCGCCGCCGCCGTCCTGAGGCTCGCCGGCTTCCACCCGTCGGCCGGCCGGCGTCACCGTGGGAGAACGGATCGCGTCTCGCTGGCTCTCCCCACGACCTCGCCGCCGCGCGTTTCATGGCGTAGGTGCACTCGACTCGACCTCCTTTCCGTGCTCTGTAGACTAGTGGAGCCTCGAGGTCCCTGTCCAGTGGCACTGCAGTAGCAGTGTTCAGAGATTCTCTAGGTCCATGCTTCGTTTCTCTACCCTACCAGTTGACTGACTGATGGCAATCCAATCTGCAGAGAAATCTTTTTCGAGACTTTGCTGCTGTAGTATGAACCTCGTAATTGCGCGACCCTAAGCTCTATTCGTACTCTTTATTTTCGAGCAGAGCAGGGATCTGGATTGGGCATCAGGGGATATGTCCGGGCGAACACAGCGAGCGGTTCGTTGGAGCGAGATCGCGCTGGGGAAGAAGACGCCGTGTCATCTGCCCCTCAGGTGCACTTCTGATGCAGTGATTTAAGCCTCAGCTAGTTGTAATCGTTTCTGTATCCATTGGTGTTGGCCTGTTGGGTGTTCACTCAGTGGCTGCCTGCTTTACCCCGTCAGACTCTCTTGTTTTGCAGGGTGTGGAGGAGGGCAGAGTCGATTTTCTGAAGATTCTGAAGAGTGCCAACTCCGTTATTCCCCACGTAGTGCTGGGGAGCACGATCCTTGCCCTGGTGTACCCGCCTTCGTTTACATGGTTCACAACCAGGTCGGTTCTGCAATGTTTTTGTCTGTTTTGCTTTAGTTCAGCCGTTGAAAAAAGGCTGATTTTTAACTTCATGTCCTGTAGACCAACTCGATTGTATTTTCTGCACTAATCCGAATTTTTAACACGGGGAGATAGTATCCGAATAAATGTTCCATGTAGTCAGTTAAGTTAGAGGGATGGTACCTTTCGAGATTTTAGGAAAACAACGACAAAGTCCAATTGGGGCTAATACATTGGGAACTCATTTGGTAACATACTTTTGAAGGAACAAGGAAAACAAAAGTTATCAACTGAATGAAAAACAGATTCAAAAATATTGGAACTCCAATAACTGAATCTAACTGTTGCAGCAAAAATCATCAGGTGAGAGTTGGACTAGTCAAGGAATAGGGCTGCATTTTGCAAGTATAACTGAAATACCCTGTGAACATGTAAACCCCACCGTCCAGTAGCTTCAAGCCTCGAAGCTTAATGCAATATAATCATCGCTGTGCTAGTGATAGCGGTTATTTACATTTCTATATGAGTGTGATCGTGTGCCGATAACCTGTCAGGTACTATGCACCAGCGTTGGGGTTCTTGATGTTTGCTGTAGGTGTAAATTCAAGCGTTAAGGACTTCATTGAAGCAATAAAAAGGCCAGATGCAATTGCTGCTGGCTATATTGGACAGTTTATTGCCAAGCCTTTCTTTGGATTCCTATTTGGCACTCTTGCAGTTACAAGTTTCAATCTGCCTACTGCTGTAGGTAGGAGGTTTGAATTTACTCAGTTTTAGCATGGTTTCAGTGTAGTGAAGTGAACTCTGACCTGGACTTTTTTTTAGGTGCTGGTATCATGTTGGTTTCATGTGTGAGCGGAGCACAACTGTCGAACTATGCAACGTTCCTGACAGATCCACATATGGCTCCCCTCAGCATTGTTATGACATCGTTGTCGACAGCTACCGCAGTTTTTGTTACCCCAACTTTATCTTACTTGCTTATCGGCAAGAAATTGCCCGTGGATGTCATAGGAATGATGTCCAGCATTGTGCAGATAGTGGTTGCTCCGATTGCTGCTGGATTGCTTCTCAATAGGTACTCACTTCATTCCTCTGAAGTCTAAGCGACAACTGTGCTAGATCCGACAAAATTTATGCTGCTATGTACTTTTGATTTGTTTCTGCCCACCTAGAGTAATATCCATTTGAACAGTTTGTGTTAATGTCTCTAACTTCTTGTTTCTTGGCACTATGAAGGTTTCTTCCGAGACTTTGTGCGGCTATTCAGCCTTTTCTCCCTCCACTATCAGTGTTTGTGACTGCTTTATGTGTTGGCTCACCACTGGCTATAAATATTAAGGCTGTTTTGTCACCATATGGACTATCCATTGTGCTTCTCCTTTTGGCATTCCATACAACATCTTTTGTAGCCGGATATCATCTTGCTGGTAGTTGGTTCCGTAAGTCAGCTGATGTGAAGGCCCTACAAAGAACGATATCTTTTGAGACAGGTATTTGTTGTTTTCAGTTGCATTATGGTATATTGTCTGCAGTTTCTTCTGTTGCCTCACCAATATTGCTCACAGGGATGCAGAGTAGCCTTCTTGCTCTTGCCTTAGCAAACAAGTTCTTCCCAGACCCTCTAGTGGGAGTGCCTCCAGCAGTATCAGTATGTCTCTTCCTTTAAGCAGTAATTCTTGATTTTCTCTTTCAAATGTACATAGGTGACTTTCGTTGAGAGGAGCTACATCTATCTGCTTAAAGTCTTAAATCCCTCACTGTTTTCATGGATTAATATTTATTTTGAAATTATTAACTTACTCAAGTTTTGACACTGCTAATTCAGAAGAAGCACCTACTAATATGCAATCGCAGCATCCTTCTTATCCTATTTTTCTTCTAACCCATGGGAGACCTTTTTTTCTGGTATATCTGCTGGACTGTTGCACAGATTTTTGTAGGACTTAAACGTTTGCTAAACTGCTTGTTGCAGGTTGTGCTGATGTCCCTTATGGGGTTTGGTCTTGTCATGGTATGGTCCAAGAGAACATAATTCTAGCAGCCCTTGCTCAAGCCACTCAGCTAGCCTGACACACCATAAAATTCACCGTGAAATTTCGTCGGTGTTAACTGATCCACCAAGAGCAACCAATCAAAATGTTTATTTTAGTTGCTTCACGAAAAATTTATCAGAGGTGAAGGGTTGCAGACCATAGGATTGCTAGGGTGCCAACTGCCAAATTTGCCATACCATGATCCTCCGTGAAATGATCTCTGTAATATTTCTTATGGTTCCTGGAGAGTGGGGACGACCTCTCCCTAGATTAGTACTGTACAAGAGCGAAGTAATCCATGCCTCTAGTGCATTCATCTGAATTCACCAATTGATGTTGTGTTGTTCCGATCGTTGTGCATTTTGCTTTGTATCTAAGGCAGAGAACTTGTGCACCGCAGTTGTTACAATATTAAAGTGAAAGGAAAAGCGGAAAACACTTTTTGTCCGAGCACCAGTGCTCTCTCTGGTTATTTTTTTCTTCAAAAATCATATTTTTAAGTTTTAAAAATTCTGAAAAATTCATGCATGTTGCTAATTATGTATCCCACAAACGTGCAAAATTTGGATTTGAAATACCTTATATTTTGGGGTACATAAAAATAACAAGTCTTGTATATTTTGGAGACTTGAAAGTATGTACATTTAGATCCACACATTTGTCATTTTTGTATAGAACATAATATAAAATATTTTAAACCAAGATTTTGCACGTTTATGAGACATATGATTGGAAAAACGCAAGATTTTTTTTAACTTATAAATTTAATTTTTTATTTTCTTCACTGAAGCCCGGGAGCAAGAAATCTCTAAGGAAAAGTTAGGAAGCGAACGTTCAAATTTTCGCCTCAGTGCGCTAGGCATTTTCCGCCAATCGTTTGGCTACATTGCACACCATAACCTACAAAGATGTTAATGGAATGCATCATGTGCCAAAAAGCAAATCTATTGATAAGTTGATTTCAGGACCCCCACACTCATTTGACTCAAACAACGGAAAGCCCGCCTTCGTGTGTAGAAGACGCCTAACCAAGCAAATCTAGCTAGCCAGAATCCTCCTCTGCATCTCCAGTGTACACTGTCGGTGCCGATCCTCTGAACCTCCCAGCGGAGCCCCTTCTGCACCTCCATCTCCGCCTCGGCTGCCGCGATGGTCGCGCCGCCGGTGGCCAGGAAGGTGCCGCGGGAGCTGGCGGAGCACGGCGATGTCCGCGACGACGCCCTCTCTGACCCTACCGTCCTCGCCACCTCCGCGCCGAAAACGATTACACCGCCGCCCTCATGTCCGGTGAGGTCAGTAATCTTCTTTTCTTCCTTCCCTAGACTAGATGTGGTGCCATCGCGAAACACCCGATGACTTTGATCTGTGAGCTTGCGTACTGCTATGCCTTATTGTGAACTCTGAATTGGTTTCGTGCCCGTTGGATAATGTAGCTGAGAGCCTGAGACCACTATCTTGATATCACATATAGAAAGATAATCAACTTCATTCCACCATTTATGTTTGAAGGCCAGTCTTATGGTTGATGAATCATGTATGGTAGACAGTACCTTTATCTGTAAACATTATTACCAATTTTATTTATTTGAATCATGGTATAATTTTCCTGCTAAATTGGAGACCATATAGAATCAGTAATAGTAAATCACTGCATTTTCTGAACTTTGACATTATTCATCCGCGATTCCAAGATAGAACACATTGTTAGCATCATTCGTCAACTTATAGGAATAACATTTTATAGCTCTCAAGCTTCTCTATGGTGTCTTCTTAGTTCTATTAATCCACATATAAAAAAATACATTTACTATAAGAGTACTCTAACTGTGATGATATTTTTACCGCCACAGCATGGAGCTAGTCTCTTTGGAAGGTCTCTGATAAAAAAAAGGAAACAATATGTTCATGTACAAGCATGACTTGTACATTGTTTTAGATCTTGCGTATACATAATTGACTCCATGTATGGCTAGGTAATGAACCTGAATCCACTATTTTTTGCGGGTTCTAGTAATCTTGGACATGTTGATCATTGGTATGAGCTTGATGCCAGGTAAATGACATTTCAGGGTTTTTCTAACATACTCAAAATATCTGTGAAGTGTGATATTAGATTATATGCGTCAAATAGACAACTACACACACCTATCAGTTAAGTTGTTCATTTGCAAATTTAATTGACTATGACTTGCTCTTCTTCTCAATGGATGTATTGTGTGTTAGGATTTCTGCAATGCCCATTGATAACATTAAAATTATTTTAAAACTTGAATATCTTTTCAGTGTGAAAATTCAAGACTTCCAGCTCTTTGAGAATCACATAGCTGTATATGAGCGTGAGGATTGCCTACCAAAAGCAACTGTACATGATGTAAAAAGAAAGCACAGCTGTATATCGCTTACAGTCACTAGAGAGGAAGCTGGACAACTTCAGGGAGGACGGGCAATTGATTTTGTTGATCCAGCATATGCAGTGGAACCTGAGTCGTCACAGTTCCATTCAAATGTTGTTCGTTTTTATTATAGCTCAATGAGGGTGCCACCTTTCTGTTTTCGACGATGAGGGTACAGGAGTGTCGGTGCTGAAGAAAATTGAGACTGTAAGTTGTCACCTGCACCATTTAGTTTTTGTGTACCCTATTTTTATCACTACCAGTTCAATGGGAACAATACATGGATGTCCTTTCGGACCCCCTTTATATCTGGCTATAACTGTAGCACAATGAATGAATATCATAATTTCAACAGTAGATAATCATTCGAGTAGTTCTTATTTGATGCTTAGGCTACTGCTTCTCCATAATTTGCTAGGTTATAGTATAGTTAGTTACTTACTTACTTACTGAGGGTCTACAATATTCAAACATAAAATATTTGTGGTTGTTCATGTGAGTCATTTTTACTTTGCATGGTATCCAAGATTCAACATCAGGTCATTGACCATTATGTATTATACTACCATGCTAGAAAAATTAATGGAAAGGTTGATATTATGAAAATACTTTTTGTGAGAAGTTTATTAAGATAATATCAATGTGGATAACATATTTCCTTTGTTTAAATCAGTGGCTAAAGTTGCATAAGTCTAACTGTATATAGACAATGCATTTTAAAAGGAAGGGGAATAATCATAAGAGGCTTCCACAAGTGATTTGAAAATTTTAATTCATGATGCAAGCATTGTCCTCTTATGCAGTAAATTCTCTAGGTTTATGTACATTTTGGTATCTGCTTCACTTTTGCAAATGTGTTAATTTATGGCCAATTTCAGTAGAAATAATTCTTATGAACCCCAGATTTGAGCTTTTGAATGTTCTTAGGTTTTAGGTGGATTTGACGCGTTAAACTATGTAATGGAGAGAAAATGGGCTGCTGCTTCTGATGGAACTCAGATTCCCATGACCATTCTTTACAGAAGAGAGACGGTGAAGCTTAATGGCTCAGACCCCATGCTGCTATATGGATATGGCTCGTATGAGGTATGCACTGTGCCATAGTAGTATCTTTTATGTATAGCAAATTTCTACAATTTTGTGGATAGTCATATAGTTCATGCAAACATGTTTTGCTCATCGTGGACACAGTCATGTGGGTCACTCATTTGGACAGTCATTTCAATTTTTTGAGGATGCTGTCCTAAATATGAGGCCAACCCCATCCCTCTTACATATTCTTGCCCAATAATTTGTCAAATGTTGGTGGAGGATTCCTTGAAAAAAAAACTGACAAGCCGATTCCTGCCAACATCTTGCAAAGCTAGGGCGTGAACCAAATATACCCTTCTCTGTGATGCCCACATACATTTATCATCCTTGTTGCTAAATGCCTACGTTTATTTTTTAAGACCCTTCTGATTTGCCCAAAAGGGAGGGCAAGAAAGAAAGGGTAATTAGAATTAGTTATGAATTGTGAGTAATGGACTAGAAACTGTAATAACAATTACTTGGTAAGACATATATTTATGTACGGTATATTCATGCTGACCTTGCATATTAATCGAGGCCCTGTAATCAAAATACTCTCCCTTTTTTATGAACCAGAGCAAAAAAAGCCATTAACTAGTTAAATGGGCATCCTCCTGCAGCACCTGCAGTTTGAAGCCAAGCCACAACTCACAGCACGATCTGATTGACAAAACAATTGCAGCTCGCCATAATTTGCTGAGCTAGCTGCATTGGCAAGTTCCTTCTTGCTCTCGCGCTTTCGCTGACGCCTCGCGAGAGATGCCCATTTTTCGCACCTTGGTAGCATTGAAGACTTTGGCGGCAAACTCGGAGAAGTAGGCCTCATCCATCCCGATCTGCCGGTTCTTGTAGCAGCCGAGGATGTCCGGGTTGCCGTCGGGGCATGGGTTGCCCCTGGCATCCCACCAGGAGCCCTCATGCCGCATCCCTGCCCAACTCGCCATCCACCGGAACACGAACTGCCCACCCCCCGCCCTCTGCCTCCAGCCCATCGGATAGAACTCCATGATGCTACTGTTCCTGTCCATGAAGACCATGTTCGTCATCTGCGCACCGTGTGCCGAGATGAGCACGTCCGTCTCGCTCAACAGCCTGACCTGCCAATCAAACCAAGCAATCAGATCCATGTTGCCTGGCATGCGTGCATGGACTATATAAACTTCAAAAAAATTCTCAAACGAACCAATTGAGAAATAGATGGACCCATTAATTAAACCAACCTGGTCACAGAAGGTCAAGTTGCCGGATTGTGCGGTGGTTAGCTTGCAGCCGGCGACGCGTGTGCACTCCTTGTGGAACACCTGCTCGACGGCTGTCTCGTTCTTGAATGATCGACCGCCCCTGCGGAAAAGAATGGTGACCCGCACTGCCTCTGGCTCGGGGCCGGACCTGGACACGACGCCGCACTGAGCCCTAGCCTTGCACCGCATGAAGTCGAAAGTCGCCAGCATCCTCTCCCTGCTTATGCCTGCCAACAGCCTCCTGAACACCACGGCCTCCTCGAAGCACACTGGAACGGAGCCGGAGAACCTCTCCACGTTCACCTCGACTCCGGTTGCCGCCGCAGCCAGAGACATCAGCCACCCGCTCATCCCAGACCTTACCTCGCCATGGTGGAAGAAGGCCCACCTCGTGGGCCGTGCGCTGCTGCACCCCCTCCTCACGTGCCACGACACCAGTGGGATCAGCGCCGTGAGCCCGTGCCATATGTTGCTATGGTCGTAGAACGTCTCGGAGATGAACGTGAGGCCCGGCCGGAGCTCCGCGTCAAGGGGGAGTGCGTCTTGCCACGCTAGCGCGTAGGAGTTCTTGGTTCCGTCGCGGCCTGAAGGGACTGCCATGCAGAGGAGGTGGCCCGAGGATGCCGCTGATGGGAACAGCAGGTTCCTGGCCTCGCCCTCCGGCTCGGAGGTGTCATTTAGAGTGCTGATGAACCATGTGTCAGCGCCCTCGCGGGTATCTTTGAGCGGAAGGAAGATGGCCGATGCGCGGAGGCGGTCCACGACGCCAACGTTGTTGCCGCTGCCGATGATGGAGGCTCGTCGTATGGTGAAGAAGAGGGTGATGATTTCCAGCTGGAAGTAGAAGAAGACGGTGGTGAGCAGTAGGGGAGGGGCGAGGTAGAGCAGCAACTTCTTCTTGAGATGGTTTGTGCACTTCATGGTGGGCTGCTTTCTGGTGGATCTCCTAGATTGTTGGTAAGTGCCCATGGGACGGGCATTTAGGATCTGGCATGTATTGTACTGTGGTTCTTCTGGGAGAATCACATATTGACCTCTCAAGATATATCCTGTATATCCTACTACAAGTGGAACTTTGAAGTTGCCACAAACCACAGCATGCATGCATGTTCCTTTTAAATGCTGCAGCTCAACTGATTCTAGCGCATAAAATAATCATCCATAATCATAAATAATCAAGCAAAAGCAAGTCCAACTCTGAAGCAAGTCGGGCTGCTCCTTCAAACAAGGACGTGGAGGCCTCGGAGTGAGGTTCACAAAGCAAAATAGAGGCTTGGGTTACTGGCGTAGCAGCAAAGCAAAGCTGCATAAGCTCGTTTCTCGAGATTCACAAACAAGAAAGATTAGCACCGTCTTAAACAGCCAGAAAACTCAACTGAGACTAATTGGCCAGTTCTCGCCTACCGCTGCTGACATTCTTTTGAACAGACCATCTCAATGTTTGGCATGATCAGTTAATGTTGGATTAATAGTAATTTTGTAGCAGAACAAGGGGAAAAAGAGTTTGTCGCCATTCATGATATTTTTCTTCATTGGATTGATTATTGAGATAAATCACAGAAGAAATACCCACGATTAAAAGATACATCATGCAGAGATAGCCAAAAGACTAAGGTGACTCTCTCCGAGATTTGAGAGTTCAGTTTTAGGTCCAATGAGTACATTTCTACATTACAGTTTCATCGTGATGAGTTGTTTGGCCGATAGAAATGATTCATTCAGTATGATTTCCTTTCGTAATGATCTTCTTTTGTTTTGCGAACTAATGATGTACCTATGATTGCCTCTCTCAGGCTATCACGAGCAATAAACTTATACTGTCCAGAAAACTGAACAAAGGCAAGCCCTCACCTGGGAAGCAACGATGCCATATCTGCTCCTTCAAACCAGGGCTTGGTCAGACCGGGCTACTCCAACTGCAGTAGCAGCAAAGCAACGCCCATTGATGAAGCATGAATCCGTTTCTCGATTATAGAGCAACTTATCATAATGCTACCACTGCGCTAGAACCAAAAACGTCAACAGGAAATCAGGGTTGAATGGCAAGCAACCCCTCATTTTTTAAAGAGGATTCTGGCTAGCTAGCCCTCCCTTGGGTAGAGTGGAGGTTGACTTGAACTGGATAAAGAAGATGGGTTCTGGCAGGATGATCGTTGGACAAGTAACTCACTTTGCGTGCAGTGAGATAGAAGCGTGGGAAGCAAACAATGTAAAGCCGTCGATTAGACCATTCTTGTTTGGTTAACTAAGAGTACTTCAATCTCAACATAAGTTTGAAGAAACAAAGGAATGGTAGTATTATTGTTGTTGCCGCCACAGCAACTATATGTTCCAATTAGATTTATTATTAGAGTTGGCCTCAGGGAATTGCAACATGTAGTATTGTTTTCTCATCTTTTCTCTAAACTGTACACAACAGATGTACTCACTCCATCCACAAAAGGATGTCTCAACCTAACCTAAATTTGCATGTATCTACACATTAAATTATGTCTAGATACATACCCCTCAGTTTCAATTAGAGGACTTTCATTTGTTTACATGTGGATGTATCTAGACATGTTACAAGTATAGATACATCCACATTTGGACAAATGAAAGTCATCTAATTTAGAACGGAGTGAGTACCTTTTGTGTATGGAGGGAGTACCTGATATCTTATTTGTGAAGAATGGTGTAATATTTAAGAGGGTTAGGCTACAGGAAAAGAAGTTTCACCAACGCAAGAGGCATCAACCTAGTTGAGTTACTCACTTCTAGTTACCCCGAACCAAGAAAAGCTTGATGAGCGGTATTTGGCTTCGGCTGATCTCTGCTGCCCCGCCTAGGAATCACATACTACTAGTGATACCAGTATTAGCATACGCATCAGGATCTCTTAATAGTGCGAGTATATCAAGAAAGGTTGGATCAACTGCGGTTTCTTTCTGTGTCTTCTTTGAACTCTCCAGCAAAGCTACACCTGGAAAGCATAAGCATTATGCAAATACATGCAGCTGAGTGATGAGACGAGGCAGCCACGCAATAGTGATGTGCTTGTGCGTACGAATGCGGCAATGATTTGGGTAGTGGGTCTAGATGCACCCATTAGGTAAATTTTTTTTTGTTTTTTTTTCAGAATGTTAAAAAATTTCAGAAAAAAATCTGGATGTAAATTACAGCGTGATGTGTTAGCGCAAAAATTGGCATGGTGAAAAAACTTTTTTAGCAACCTGTACAAAAAAGACAAAATTCTGACACATATATATACATTTCGGTATGTCCAAATTTGTCTTTTTTGCACAGGTTGCAAATTTTTTTTTTCTTCGCATAACTTTTTGTGCTTGCTTGAAATGTGTTGGACTACATGCAAAAAAATTATTTTGAATTTTTTGACATTTGAAAAAATGTTTTTTGGATCTGCACCCAATACCCGTTGTGAATATCCGTTGTGCGTACAGTCTACATAGGGACAGAACACTGAATAGCTTTCAGTCTCTGCATTATTAGGCATAAAACTTTCCCGAGTCTCTTGTCAAATCCGTGCTCTCCTTCCAATGCCCTCCAATTCATGGATCTTTGGGCTCAACTTCAACATGTGAGACTTGATAATGAGGTGGAAGACCGGATATGCACCCACTACCCAGAAAACATTTTTCGAAATATCAAAAAATTCCAAATAATTTTTTTGCATGCAGTTCATGACATTTCATGTTGACACAAAAAGTTACGTGAAGATTTTTTTTTTGCAACCTGTGCAAAAAAGACAAATCCGGACACACCGAAACGTATATATACGCGTCAGTTTTTTTGTTGTACAGATCACAAAAAAAGTTTTTTCACCCTGCCTTTTTTTGTGCTAACACATCATGTTGTAATGTACACCCGGATTTGTTTCTGGAATTTTTTAACATTCTGAAAAAAAAATAAAAAAAATTACATAATGGGTGCAGATGCACCCATGAGCCAAATCGCCGTGTCCGGTGGAAGACACCATTGTGTGGAACATTTTGGAAAGCGGTGAATATTCGGCGAAGTCGGCATACAAGGCGCAGTTCTTTGGGGCAACTTCCATCAACATGAACAAGTTGGTTTGGAAGGTTTTGGCGCCTCCTAAGATCATTTTTTGCGTGGCTTGCGCTTCAAAATAGGCTTTGGACAGCGAACCGTTTGACAACTAGAGGTTGGCCTAATTGTGGGCTTTGTCCGCTTTGTAAGAGAACCCCGAGTCGGCCCCGCACCTTCTCATCATTGCCGTTTCACTACCAGAATTTGGGGGCTGCTCAAAGATTGGCTTGGCCTTCATGCCCTCGACACCTCTTTTTGGCCGACTCCAACCACCAAGGAGTGGTGGCTTTCCATGTCCAATGAGCGGATACCGCATCGCAAGGCCATGGCGTCTCTCGCCCTCCTAGTTACTTGGGAAATATGGAGTGGATGTAATGCTCGAATCTTCTGCAACAAACATGCCTAGCGGGGGCTAAACGTTTAGGAGAATAATGCCGGGGGATTAATCCGGTTGTATCTTTTATTTTTCTCTCTCTATGTTACCCTTGTTCAAACTCTATCTTAATTACTAAAATGGGGCAAATCTTTTGCCCCTCGTTTCAAAAAAAAACTTTCTGAGTTTGCTACAACAAGCCGTGTTAATTTGTGTGTAGAAACGTATGCACACTGCACATACGTTTCTCTTGGAGTTCAAAAGAAATTCCAAGGATTTGCATTTTATCTTGAAGTTTTTTGCACAAGTATCAATACAAATATGTGCATGTGTGATTTATTCCAACTTTTGCTGAAACTTCGAAATACGATTGTCAATATAATTTGAAATTCAGGTTTCTATGTACCCATGTCCACCATGGTATTTTCAAATACGATTGTCAATATAATTTGAAATTCTGATACCCTCTTCGCAGTACACGTACATATACAGATAATGCAAATCCAGTTGTACAGTACGAACCCTCATCAGTGACTCTCGAGTTCTGTGAACGCCAATCGAGTTCCCCTCGTCATGGCGTCTCTGCGGCTCGTGGCAGCACTGGCCCCCTCCCCTCCCCCACCCCGACGGGAGTCACGGAAATCCCCGCCGCCCGGGACCCACCTGGCGAGGGGCGTCAGCCTCGCGGCGGCCGTCGCCACCGTAGCCGCTGCTGCGGCCTCGCCGCCGGCGCTCGCCGCGCTGGCCGAGCCGGCGAACGCGCTGTCGCTGCCCACCTGGGCCGTCCACGTCTCCAGCGTCGTCGAGTGGTACTGTCTCTGACACTTCGTTGCCATCTGATGTCCGAGCAATTCCTTTTCCGTTCCTGCTTGCTCTCCTGCAAAATGAAAATCTCGGTGTGGGGGATTGCAGGGTGACGGCGATGGCGCTGGTGTGGGATTACGGGGAGCGGACGGGGTTGAAGGGCTGGAAAGGCCTCTCCTGGGGAATGGTGAGTCTGAACTTTGGTCGACGGATTTCCCAGTTTTCCGAAGAAAATCTTCTTGTGGAATGTGGTTAATGTATCTGAATGTGTAATGAAATGTTGCGAGACTTGCATGATATTAAGATTCTGGAAGATGTTTGGTTCAATTCACTGGGTGCCTTATGATTCTTCGCAAAAGCGTTTGCACCGTTTCCTCTTTCTGAAACTGTGCATTCTGATTACAATTGCAATTGGCAGAGTCTTGAACTCGTGGTGACAGTTCATACGCTTGTTGGCTCACATGTCTGCATTTCTGTCCAATAGGTTCCGCTTCTCGGTGGAGCGATATGCGCGTGCACTTGGCATTTCTTCTACAATTCAGAGTCTCTTGAGGTAAGATATGACCCTCAAGACAAAGCTGTGATACCATTTACCTGTCCCAAGTTTTGTAACTGTTACCTTTGTCAGTCCTACCCTGAAACTAAGAGCACTATTTGCTTAGTAGCAATGCACTCAGATGCTTAGAGGACTTAGACATCAACGCTAACTATTTTCAGCAGTTCATTGCTAAAGTCTTTATGCTCGTTGAGTTTTGCTCCCAAATTGTGATATCTGGACATCTGGTGGTCCTGGACTCTTATCGTGTAAAGCATGTAGGCAAAAGAAAAATCCAAGTAGTGTCCAACACAATTGTTTTGGTCATGTTCTTTCCTTTTGTGATGATGTTGTCCTTACGATAAAAATCTGCAGGTGCTTGTAGCGCTTCAAGGTGCGCTAACAGTGATCGGTAACATAACGATGTGCATAGCTGCGTACCGCATCTTCAAAGGGTCCCAAGAAGGCACTAACAGTAACAGTCCGTAACCTGTATGCATACTCTCTCTCAAGTCGTTGTCAGTTTTCACAGCACACTGCAAAATGCAAATGAGTTGCCTATAGTCCAAATAACCATTTGTCCTGATTCCTGAAGCTTCCATAGAGTGACATTTGCATATGTTCTTTCCTGTAGACTTGGATACGCTATTGATTTGTAAAGCAGTTTTAGAAATGCAAATGATGAACAACGAGAATGCTGATGAAAGCCCAGTGTTCAGTTCGTTGGCTCAGGTCGTCTCTTGATGCAATTTCTCCGGTAAATAGAACCTCCCTTAACCGGAAAAAGTAAATGCACACAGAAGAAAAGCTACTCGAAGGTTCACCCCTATGCTATGTATGTAAAGATGATTTATACCAGATTGAAATCAACGTGATTTATCATCTGTTCTGCAGATGTAGACCAAATTCCACCCTAGTTCAACTTTTTTAAAATTCAAAAATTTCATGCTGAAATTTGTGTAAGTAGAAATTTAGACTGTACACTAAGCAGTTATACCCCGATAGTGTGAAATTATGCGAATAAAAGAGGTCCTCCAAGTACAGAGTCTTTTCTCTTGGTATGTGACCTTTGAAGTCATGATGCTAGTTCTGAACTAAAATCCACTGTCTGATGCGCATTCGCAACACTTTTTTTTTAGGACCTAGCAGCCGTTTGCCTTTCGATTAGATAGAAAATAGAGTGTTTATTTACAAAGCTAGGCCAAGTCTCGCAACCGAGACAAAGCGAGTAACCAAAACAGAAAAAAGAGACTAGCCGTCTCCAGGGTCTTGCGTGTGCGCATACGCCCGCTGCGCCATCTCCTCTCTCACCAAGGCCGCCACGGCGTCCGCTTGTATCGCGACATTTGTGAAAACCCGCCTATTCCGCTCCTTCCACACTCCCAGATGGAGTAGATGATCGCTCCACTGGCCTCCCGCCGCTTCGCCTTTGGGAGGCCGGCTAGTGTCGTATCCCACCATGCATTGAGGCCGTTGGCATTTGGCGGTGGGGGTGCCCCGATCTGCCCATGCCAAGCAAACACTCGCTCACGAATTGCGGTTGAGAAGCTGCACTCAAGCGTGAGGTGTTGAACCGTCTCCGGATGTATTCTGCACAGCTTGCATATTGGGTCGTGCGGCCATCCACGGACCGCCAAGTTGTCGGCCGTCAGAATCTTGCCATGGAGCGCCAACCATGCAAAGAACCGGCATTTCGCCTCCGCAAGACCTCGCCAGATTTTAGCCGCGCGGAAAGGGGCAGTGGAGCCGGCGAACTGGCAGCGGTATGCGGTGGCGGCCGTGTACACTCCCGACTCCGTCCAAAGCCATTTGATCGAGTCCGGTACCGGGAGTAGCAGCATGTTCTGCATGAGAGCCCACAACCTAGTGTACTGCTCCAATTGCCTTGCTGTGGAGATCCTTGCGAGTGATCGAATCCAATTTTGATTTTCCATTTCCTTCTTCACTGTTCGCCTTTTTCTTGAAGCTATGGCGAAGAGATCAGGAAACTGATGTTGCAGTGGCCCACCCTGTGTCCATGCGTCATGCCAAAACCGACATTTCGCCCCATCTCCAAGAGTGATCGCCGTGGATGCGCGAAAAAGTGTCCTGTCGGTTTCATCACACGGAATTTGCATCCCTCTCCATGGTCTTGCCTCGTCCGTCCATTCAAGCCACAACCATCGTAGCCTCATGGCTCTCCCAAATCTGTCAAGGTCAAGCACACCCAAACCTCCAAGCTCCTTGGGCCTACAAACTGATTTCCAATTAACCAAAGCTTGTGGTCGCGCTCCGGAACGGCCCCTGATTTCATCCAGAGGAAGCTTCTCATTATTTTCTCAATTCTCTTGATCACCCATTTAGGGAGCTTGAAGACTGCCATGTGGTAGAGGACCATGGATGTGAACACCGATCTGCAAAGCACCACCCTCCCTGCCCTTGTGAAGTGCTTGCCCCACCATCCAGCAAGTCGAGCTCCAATCTTGTCAATGAGCGGCTGGAAGTGAACAATCTTCAGCCTAGAATGGTGTAGAGGAAGCCCCAAGTAGGTGCATGGAAACGCCCCACGCCTGGCCGGGAAAATCTCAAGTGCCGCTGCCACTTGCTCTCGGTGCACCCAATCGGAAAGGCCTCAGATTTTGAGAGGTTGGTGTTCAGCCCCGAGGCCTCTCCAAAGGCCCGCAGAATGGCGCGGACCACGGACATATCTGTTGCTTCCGGCCCAACAAAGATTCCGGCGTCGTCCGCGTAGAGAGAGACCGCGAAACGCACCGGTGCAGCCCGGAAGGGGAGGAGTAGGCCTCGCTCAGTAGCAACCCGGAAGAGGTGGTGTAGGGGATCAATCGCCAGGATGAACAACATCGGAGAAAGCGGATCTCCCTGTCGCAGCCCCCTCCTATGAGCAATGCGCGGTCCTGGCTTGCCATTCAGTAACACCCGTGACGTGGTCGTGGACAGGAGGAGGCAAATCCATCTCCGCCATCGAGGGCCGAATCCGAGGATCTCTAGAAGCTCCAGGAGGAAGGCCCAACTAACTGAGTCAAAAGCCTTGGTGATGTCAAGCTTCAGGAAAAAACCCGGCGTCTTCTCACGGTGCATTGCTTTTACCATCCCCTGAACGTGGAGGAAATTGTCATGGATGCATCTCTTCTTGATGAATGCAGATTGGCATGGCGAAACCAAGTCTGGGAGTAGTGGTGCTAGACGTAGAGACACAATCTTGGAGAAGATCTTGGACACACTGTGTATCAAGCTAATTGGCCGGAAATCGTCAATGGTCCTCGTGTCCGTCTTTTTTGGTAGCAGCACAATGCTCGCAGAATTCAGCAGCCTCGTTGTCGTCCCTCCGTGCTCAGCCATATGCATCACCGCCTCTAGCAAATCGTCGTCAACTATCGCCCAACATGCCCAGAAAAAAAGGCCGATGAAGCCGTCCGGGCCCGGCGCCTTCTCCGCCGGGAGGGAAAAGACTGCAGCCCGCAGCTCCTCCATGCCGAATGGGGCCTCCAGATGCTCCAAGTCATGCGTCTCATACCCGAGCTCAGCCCAATTGAGCCTAGTGGTGCGCTGCTGGACCGAACCTAAAAACTGCTTGAAATGTTCGGAAATTGCAGCCTCCTTCTCATCATGTGTGATCGCGAAACCCCCCGCGGTGTGCAGGTTTTGGATGAAATTCTTCCTCCTTCTTCCGTTGGCTCTGAGGTGGAAGAGACGTGTGTTTGCGTCGCCCAGCTTGATCGCAGTCAATCTCGCCCTCTGTCGCATCCGCATCTTGTTGATGGACGCAATTCCCAGAATCTTGGTCCTAAGGCTGATCCTAAGACCTCTCTCAGCAGCCGAGAGCTCCCTGGCCTCCTGTGCCAAGTCTAGCCTCTGAATCACCCCACGGGCAATGTGCCAAGTCTATATTCGCAACACTTTGCACTAAGGAACCAGTCGAATGGGCAAAGTTGCAGCGGCAATGATCACCGGTGCATTGTTCATGGTGCAGCCGTGCGCGGAGGGGAGGTCGAGCATCGGGTAGATACTGATCGAATGAGTAGGCAGCGGGTTGGGAATCGCGGCGACACGTGTCCGCTGCATCGGACGGCTGGATCAGTCCCGGAGCACACGTTCGAGAGCCATGAATGCAGCTTTTGGCCAAAGCTTCTTTCCTGGCTCCTAAGTTTTCCTTCCTGAAGATTCTCTCCATGATGGGTTTGCGATGGCGTTGAACGGCTGCTCGATCGGTGTACGCCCCTGGGTCGCCGTGGGCGAAGGAGAAAAATGGCAGAGCACGCACAGGGATAAATATCAACAAACAGTAACAAAAGAAAACAGAATATAGAGCTCCTTTGATTCAAAGGAATTGCATAGAATTTGTAGAGAAATAAACCCTATAAGAAATTTTCCTATCTTGATTAACTTGTTTAATTTGTAGGATTGGATCCTATATGACTTTTTTCCTAAGAAATAATTTGTACTACTTTCCGTAAGAAATCTATCTTTCACTCTAAGCTCTTTTTACAGTTTTTTTTTGATGAAAACAAACAAATTTTGGTGCATACCGAATCCTGTAAGATTAAAATGCTATGTTTTTCCTATTTCTACATTTTTCCTATCCTATCAATCAAAGAGGTCATAAATATCACTACCCTTCATCTCGAAAGAAGCGTTATATTTGAAACAATAGAGAACGGGGGAATAGTACGTGCGCAGTACATCATGGAGATCAGAATGACACGAGTCTAGGTATCATTCTAGCGACGAAGAAATTGCACGAGCAAAAGAAGAAAATGATACGCTCGAAAGCCTTTTTGACTACCAATGAAGAACCCTCCCGGATTTTCATCATGCATGCAGCATGCAAACGCCTCCGCTCAAGAATCAATGATACTCCGCACAACACTTCGGCCATCTACTCTTCTTAGTCAACTTTTGAAGGAGATTGGCACAATTGCAAGAGCATAGGAATTCAACTATAGCCTCTCGATCGGAGCTAGAGCCTTCCATGCTGAAATGATTCCCTTTCTTTGTCCTCCAACTCTCACCATGTCAAAAGAGAGATCATGTTGTCTCATGTGCAGCCTCCCTTCTCCTATCTAGCATCCGAAACCATGTATTGTAATCATCACGTCGCTTCTGAATATGTATTTTTCCAACTTTTGAGATGAATTTGTGTGCTGAATAATTAGTGCCATGAAGATGGATCAATGCATAGTCCAAGCTGACCATGATGCCGTTTTAGTCAACTTTAAGGCCTTCTTAGTCCAATGAAAAATCAATTTTGATATTTTTTTATCACTTTTGAGAGGAGATTGTGTGCTGAATGATTAGTGCCATGAAGATTGATCCATTGGTACATACATGGTCCGTGCGGACCATGATGGAGAGGCATCTCCTATGACCCTATCCTTCACACGGTGTCATGTCAAACGTGTGCATGCACCACCCAACAAACAAACCTAAAGCACCAAAGCGAAAGCCACCTTATATATATGGGATTATCGGCAGTGCAGACGGCTCATTTCAAAGCCCTCGAGCTCCATACAAGTGACTGTCCTACAGCAAGATGTGCTCTGGTATCTGGAACGCCAAGATACAGTCGTCTTCTCCTCCTGTGTTCATCAGGCAGCAGCAGCAGCAGCAGAAGAAGCCTCATGTCTCGGTGATTTCTCTCAGGAGAAAGAGGTAATTAAGATCTGAACTTGTTTCTGTTCTAGATTCTTTGTAGCTGCAGCAGCAGCAGCAATGGAGTTTGTGCCTCGTGTGGATGCATAGCTCTTTCTGACGCATCCAGCAACATGATGCTGCACCTGCACGCATGTGTGCTTACAGCTGCACCTGTTTATCTGCAGGTTAAGGCTGACCAGGAGGAGGAGCAGGAGGGCTGCAGGAGCGGAGATGGCGATGCTGAACCTGAAGCTCCACCTGGACAACCGGCGCCTCATGGCGGAGAACGAGAGTCTCCGGGAGAGGGCTGGCGCGCTCCGCCGCGAGAACCTTACACTGCAAGCGAGCCTTTCCAAGACGGTGGCGGCGGTGAAACCACGGCCGACAGAGGTCGCTCCTGGCTGTTGAGCGCCTGTGCGTTTGTGCTTGGTTGAGGTAGCTTCTTGGCCGGTTGGGGATGGTGATTTGTGCTTATCAGCCACAAGGTTTTTTGGACCTCTTTGGTATGATTAGTGGCATGATCAGGGTTGGGCATTATAAGCCCAATGTGAAGTGCAGGGATTAGTTAACAAGGTTTTGTGTGGCTAGCTCTTTTTTTGGGGAAAAGGGGCAAGGAAAAACAAAAGCAGCTTTGATCAAAAGTGCAAAGATGTCAACTCAACTTTCGTCTTGTTAAAACCCAGAAAATAAAAGGCAAGAGATGATGCTCCTTTGTCCCTCTGTATGCTGTTCAGTTCTCAGTATCACCTTATCACCTTAAGATTGCCAGTGCCAAATAACATAAACTCCGCAACAAATCTCTCTAGCCTTTTCATTCTGCTCAAAAGCCAAAAGGTTTAAGGGTATCTAGGCACAAGGACCATATATCATTACGAACTTTCCCTTTACCTTTGTCAAAATAGATATACCCCTTTACTTTGATACTAAACATTTAGCTTAATTTATACCAATAATACCATTATGCATCCATCAAAATGGCTAAGGAAGAACATGAGGATATGAGCTACGAACAACAAAGCACAATAGAGAAGTTACCCCAAAGAGAATATGTTGTATATTTTCCTCAAGCTATCCCATCGAAAGAGAGGTACAATATATTGTACCCCATTTGTTTTGAATAATTCTGGCACAGAGCTACATAGACAAGACACTTTGTACAGTACAGAAGCCGACCTGAGTTTTTACCCGGCAACGAACAAAATAATTTCGACACAAAAACAATGGGTTTCATATGATTGTTGCTCTGCAACCCAAGCAAAGTACTGTCCAGCGCACATGTTGTTTACCAATTGAATCTGTAATGTGAAGTTTCTCTTGGAAGATCTCGTCTGGGAATTCATCCTAGCTCCATTTTTTTTGCTGATCTTGCTGGGCCTTTGGTGGTTTCTTCAGCAGCTGGTGCAGCTGGATCATCCGGGAGCTCATTTGTTGGTCTGAACAGTTTGCCATTTGAGGATCACTGGTCTCACCAGCAACAAGCTTTAGGCGCTGGACCTCAGAATATAATGCTTCATTCAGAGCTGGACGGATAACAGTGAATACTCAAGTTAAATTGGTGACTGAATATGACAAAGAAACAATAAAGTTTATCTTAACATGGGCAAAATAGGTTTATCAACTTCATCAACACAAGGTGATCAGAGGGAGCCTAGCACATGAATATCAATAGTATAACATAACTGAAGTAGTAGTGCAAAACGTTGATATTCTACAATCAATCATAAGAACCATTTGAATTGAGTTGATGGGAAGGAGAACCATTATAAAATAAGAGTTAAATTTTTTATGGCACATTCAGAACATTTTTGCGATATCAAGTGCAATGACCAGTCCAGCAAGCATATATATGTGTCACTTTGGCAATGCTGCACGAGGAAGGATTCAACATAATGCTTTCAGTATTATAGCAGCCTCCATCATGTCATTTGGTTTTCTGAAGTATGAACTACATGTTCAATTCATATTGTTGACAAGTTGAGCACGCACAAAAGGTGTAGCACTGGGCATCAACTCACAGCATACATACACATGCTGACTTAGACTGCAACGTATAATCTACTTATATCTATGACAAGTCAAGAAATGGACATATATAATTGCTGGAAAACCATGAAGCAAAATAACTCACCATCTTTCAACTGTGCTTGCTGCTCCATGGCGTGCAGCCTGATTTTGATCTCATTGTTGTGAGTTGAAAGTAAGGAATGGCCCCTCTGCAAAACATATACAGCCACCCACAGTAAGTAACTAAGATAGTCCAACCTTAAAAAAAAGGACAAGAATCAAAATGCTAAAGAGACCACCTTCAGAGAACAGAACAAACCTGAAGCATATTCACTTTTGAAGTTAATGTAGCATGCTCCGACTGCAGCACCTGAACCTTGCGCTCGAGATCGGTTATGTACCTTACCTTGCGCTCCTTTGACTTGGCAGCAGATAGCCGATTGTTTAGAATCCTGGAAAATTTTACAGGATGCTCAAAATTTTCAGTTAAGAAGACATTTTTGTTGAGCCTCCCACATGGACATGGACGGACTCCCAATTAAGTGCGTGCAAGGTCTCTAGAGAAGAGAAGACAGACAAACCTCTTGACTTTCCTAGGATCGGTCACCACGATCCTGGCGAGGTGCTCATTCTCCAAAATCTTCTTCTTGTCGGCCTCACTGAATCCCATACACGCGAATTCCTTGGCAAAGAGCGCAGCGGCACCACCAATGGAACCACTCCCACTGCGTGCCAGACCAGCAGCAGCACCGGGCCGTGGAGATGGCGGCGGAAGGTTCCCAAAGGCGAGCTTCCCCGCAACGCTGTCCACTGACAAGCTGCGGCAATGCCTGGGCAAGCCGCCGTCCCCGCTGTCAGCTTCGGTCTCGCTGCTGTCAGGGGGGCTCCACGCCGCGCGCACCTGGCTGTCCTGGGCGGCGCCGGGGCCGGAGGAGGCGACCGTGACCAGGGCCTTGGGGCCCATGTAGGCGCCGAGGACCTTGTCGAGGGTGCTGTTGTTGGCGGCCGCGAGGCCGAGGGCCTCCGAGGTGACCGGCGGCGGGGGTGGCATTTGCAGGTTGGGCTGGGTGGAGACCGCGAGGAGGATGTCGCTCTGCGACCGGCGGTGCCCCGCGTGGAGCGGCGGCAGCCCCTTGTCGAAGCCCGGCGGCGGCGAGGGCGGCGACGGGGAGCGAACGATCGGCGCCGGCGCAGCCAGATCGGCGTAGGGGGGCCGGTAGAGGAAGTCCATGGACATGAACTGGGGCTGCGACTGAGCGGGCGCGTGTTGGGACCCTCCGGCGCCGCCTCCGCCACCGCCCGCCTGCGGCTGGTAGTAGCCAAAACCTGGGGTAAAACGGGGGGCGACGGCGGCGGGGTGGACCGGCGGAGGAGGGACGAGGGAGGGAGGCGGCGGAGGGATGAGGAGGACGAGAGGTCGGTGGCGACGGCGGGGCGCGCGGGACGGGCAGCGGGAGGAGGCGGCGGCGGCGCGCGGGGTCGTCGGCGTCCATGGAGAGCGGGGGGAGGGAGGGATGGACGGGGGCCGGTCGGGCCGGGTCTACGGAGGGGATACTTATACCGCGAGGAGGAATGCGCGGTGCCGGCGGCGCGGCGGGGAGCGCCGCCTCGAGCAAAACGTGAAGGGCTCTCCTGTGGCGTGCCGCCTCACGGCCAGCAGGCACGGGCAACCGAGGCGGAAATGGAAAGCCGCGTGGGACAAAAGCAGCAAGATGTCTCATCTGGCGTTCCCTTCCCGGTTTCTGTCTAGCTGGACTCCACCTCTTCCCCGCCACGTAGGACCGAGTGCTGACGTGGCTATGTAGGGTTTTCTGTTTCTGCTGAGCTGGAACCCTTCCCTCTCCCTTGTAAGTGGGCCCGTGTGCATACGTGGCATGTGGGATGCGTTCAATCGACGTTGTCATGACGCGACGGCTTCCACGTTTCGCCCTAGCCGCGACTCTCACGCGCGGCGGTGGTTGTGGGGTCCAGTGAACATGTGGATTGTGGACCGGGTCCGTTCGACCAGAAGAAGTAACTGTAGAAACGGCTATGTGAGGCTGTCGATTGTTATCTAGCTGGACGTCACCCCTCTCCCGTTGTTGTGGTCCCAATGTGCACGTGACTCGGCGTTTAGGTTCAACCGATGCCACCATGGGCCATATATAGTCGCACGAGGTTACACTAGGGCAACCCTTAAGCCATACATGGTTTCGGTTGGGCTTGTTAAGCCAGCTGGGCCAGCCTCATACAAGCAAAAAGGCCCATTTACTAGTAAAATCATTAAATATATTTTTGGGTATGATTCCCCATTTACCCCTATTTTGTATAAAAGTCAGGATGGGCTTAAAACCCAAAACCAGAGCCCAAGCCTAGCCCAATAACAAGGAGCTGCTCATGCCTAGGTTTACGTGAAGTTTCCTCTTCGTTGGGCCAATGTGCAACTGTTTCTTGTAGGCTGGTTCGGACTAGGTTCAACCAATGGCACCATTGATATGGCCATTGGTTAATGTGAGGCTTTTTCCTTTTTGCATTACTGGGATCTCCTCTACTCCTTGAACCCACATCCACACATTGCTCACGGGACATGGTTTTGGTTGGGTTCAACCAACCCAAACCATCACGGAGAAGGCTATGCGAGGCTCTCACAATTTTTATCTAGCTACACTTCATCCCCTTACCGTGTATACATGTGATTCAGTAGCTATGTTCAACAACCGATGTTACCATGGACATGGTCACGTAGGGCTTAATGTTTTTCTCTACGTACCCGAGAACAGTCCATGCACACATGACTTGTGGGCTCGGTGCAGGCTGGGTTTAACCAATGGTCTCATGGACATGGTCGTGTGAGGCTTCCACCTTTCTACCTACCTCAAACTATCCATGCCTATGGTGCATAGTATAGGGCTCCTTTGATTCGCAGGATTTTCAGAATGCAGAATAAGAAAAAAAAGTATGATTGGACTGGCATGTCTTCCTCAATTTTACATGATTTGATATGCACAAAAGTTTGTTTCATTCTATCGCAAGAAAACTAAAGGATTCTAAAAAAGATGTTTGAGTGGATGTTAGAATTCTTATGAAACCTAGTGCAAAGGATTCCCTAGGAAATATTCCTATATGGTTCAATCGTATGAATCAAATGACTAACATAGGAAAATTCCGAAAGATTTGATTCCCATAAATTTCCTATGCAAATCCTTTGAATCAAAGAGACCCTAAATCGTTGGCTTGATTCAAAAATGACACCATGGACATGTGCTTCTCCGTTTCTACCTACATCAAACTTCTCCTTGCCCTTGGAGTGGAGCCCACATCACACATGGCTCCTCGCAATTCAACCAAAATTAACTACTATTGGCACTAGCTTAATACCCGCTCCCTAATTAATTCAAAAAAATTAGTTTAATAAAGTTGAGTGTAACACCGTAGAAGGGAAAGTGTGAAACTTGTTTCACCTACTTCCCTAATTAAATTTCTAAAATAGTGTGTGACATTATATGGAGGGGATACGTGTGCAATGCTGCCTCCTATCACCCTTTAATGATAAATATAAATATATTTATTTGTGTAGCTTGACATGGAACCAGTCACCACTAATTATTTCCCCTTATTACATGATCAGTTTTCTTACAGCATGAAGCCATGAATAGATTACATATACAGATAGTTACTTAGTTACTTAGTTAGTTAGTTAGTTAGTTAGTTAGTTAGTTGTCCTTCTCTGTGAAAAATGCACACCCCATGCTTTTCTATTGCACAAAATTGCTAAGTATACCTCCATACATGCTAATTTCATCCGAGTACTTTAATTTGTAGATCAATAATCCTACACCTGCGGAAACTTACGGACAAAACGTGGCTTGATGTGGTTGGAGAGAAATTTGTAGATCAATTAGGAATAGCCAAACTGTGTGTAGGTGGAGCATTACTCTTTGTAGATATATAGGCATATAGCTGCTGACAGAAATATCATAAATCTTAAAGAAGATTAGAGCACTGTGAAAATTGACTCAAGGTAAGATAACATGATGCTGTGAAATCAAGGTAAAGCCAACATCCACAATTTTTCTTTGTTCTAAGTCTTGTCCCAATTTTCCTTCCAGTTGAACCAAAGAAAAATAATAATAGTAGCAGGAATCTTACTAGCCTAACTGGAACATATAAACAAAATATCCTGGCATACGTTATCTCCAACTCTTCAGTCTAATTGCCTCAACGAAATTTGTGTATTAACACTGAGAACACTCCAGTAGTGTGGTTCGCATCAGAAAAGCTAGTAGATGGCTGCAGTCTCCCGCAGCTGCAGTTCTTTCCTATGGCGTTTCTCCAAATGCAGGATCAAGCTTCGCCTGCCCAAGAATGCTTTGCCGAATCTTACCGCAGGGTCTCTTCATTGTTCATTCGCTATAGCCGGCGCGCTGAAGAAAACAACAAAGTAAGCTAATGTCAGTGATGTTATCCTTATTTTTGCATGCCTTGGATGCTACAATGTAGTGGACGACGACTCAAGTTGTTCCGTACAGGCAGATATCAGTACGTAATCCCGCTTTTCATACCTTGGTGTTTGGACTTTGGTGCAGCAGTAGTGTGCACGAAGTGTATCTCGTATGTAAACAGTGCAAGATTGTAGCCAAGGAACGCAGCCAAGGCCATCAGCAACAGCCACTGGAGCAAGACCGGGGGGACAACAGAAAGAAGGCCGATGAAAGGAGAAGCAATCACACATGGGACCAGCAACGACGGCAGCGACGGCATCGGCTCCTTGTCTTGGAAGAGTAGGAAAAGTCCCTGCATAAGATCGCCGGTGGCGCAGGCTATCCACAGGGCGGCATGGACCCATCCCATGTATGAGAGAACGAAGACAATGTCCAGCGCCATGCCCATTCTCTGTTCGTTCAAGACTGCCGCGATGAGCACGGTCCAGAGCACCGTGACGACGAACCATCCAATGGAGATCGACTGGGTGAGTTCTTCTTCGGCCGTCTCCTTGCTACGGCGTGAAGGGTTAGGCAGCGCATCGATGGCCCGCTCAGCGCCCTTGCGCAGCCGACCACGGCGAGCGAGTGCCCCACGTGCCCGGCAAGCCAAGCCGTGGTCAGGTGCAGGACGAAGGCGGCAGTGCGCGGCGGGCCGAACAATCCAGTGGCGAAGTAGACGAGCAGGAGGCCGTAGGTGAGACAGAAGAAGTCGGCGTAGCACAGCCAGTTCCACTCCCACCAGACGCAGAGGAAGAGGAGGAAGAAGACGTAGAAGCAAAGGGTGGTCGCCATGACCCACACCTGCTGCCCGACGAAGTAGACCAGCAGGAGGGGAGGAATGGCCATGGCCAGCACCAAGAAGGTAGCCAGGATTACCCAGCCACGGACCATATTTGCACGAGTGGCCGGGTCGAGCTTGTGGAAGCGCTCGTGAATGGACTTGCTCAAGACCGGCAACGCGCGGATGGCCAGTGAACGCAGTGTGGGTAGAAGAGCCGGCGGAAGCGGTCTCGCCAGGAAAGCTTCTCCGCCGGCAGTGCGTTCTCGGTGCCAGTCGAGAGATTTCCGTCGGCGCCGGTTACTGTTTTATCCGAGGTAGCAGGAAAAGCGGCCATGGTGTTGAGCAAGGCGGCGGCGGTGGTCAGGGAACTGCATATGCTTGGGGTTCAGGGACAATATAAGCGCGAGCCATCATCACACGCCGCGAGACGGCGAGAGCCTCCTCCTCTTCTTCGCAATGCCTTTGGTCTCCCCCACGTTAATTTCTCCATCGCACTTTACGTCTCCAATCTCCATTCATTGCCCTTCCTGTTCGTCTTCTCCGGTTGCACACCGGAAACAAATGTAAGAGCATTGATTGATTCTTTTTAATTTGCCTCTTCGTCTGGGGCATTCACCTTTGCTTCGATGGTTCCTTTCATCTCCCCAATCAGTAAATTTTTGCAGAATCTCGCATTCGAGTCCTCAATGTCACATGGTGCCCCTTCATGTCCTCGGTGGCTCGCTCGGTGGCCTGTTCCTACCCAAAATGTCTACATTGATATGGTGGATACCAATGGCGACAGCTCCCGCGACATCTACATGATTTAGTCACGTTCATATCGAGACAAGATCTCATCTCAGTGCCTGCATCAACCGGCTGGGCGGGTGTAGTGATCGCAACACCACCGGTAGGAGGAATTCTGGGGTGGACGTTGGCTAATGACCGACATTTCGGTCTTCGTATTTTGATCTATTTTAATTTGGTCTTTCAAAAATGAAGACCGAAATACTCGTCTATTTTACTATCTGACAAATTTGGGCACCTAATAATTCGGGTTCCGGTTTGGTCATGATCGAATAGTATACTAGATGTTGTTACCACAAAACTTGGACATTGCTCAGTAAAATAATTTGGCAGCATTTCAACCATAATTTAGAAATTTTATAATATATATTATGATTAACGGGCGGGAATAAATATTCAAATACCAAATGTCGGAGATAAGTGGGTTTATGCTATAATCTTATGGATCTGCACCACTCATGGCCCACGACGTCCAACAACTCTTTCGGCCGGTGGACCACTTTGAAAACTAGATTGGATCGAAGGGAGAGAGAGATGGCAATGGCCAACAGGTCATGCCGTGTTCGATTATATAGAAGCCGTGGCCGGCTAGGGTTACAACAACCAGCACAACAAACCACTAGATACTAACTACCTGATTAGATATCTAGGCTAACTAACTAACAATCCTTTCGTGTACAACACGTTAACACCTCCCTCAATCTCATCGTGGTACTACCAAGTTGAGATTGTTTCTAAATTTTACAAAGGATTGTACAGCAAGAGGTTTAGTCAGTATATCTGCAAGCTGATCATGTGTAGAGACGAAGCGCACTTCTAGTGCTTTGCGAGCCACTCTCCCGAACGAAGTGGTAATCAACTTCGATGTGCTTGGTTCTTGTGTGGAAGATGGGATTGAATGCTAGATACGTTGCACTGAGGTTATCACACCAAAGACTTGGTGGACGCTTCAGAAAAATTCCCAACTCCTTTAGCAAACTCTGAACCCACATGATCTCGGCTGTTGCATTGGCTACTGACTTGTATTCGGCTTCTGTGCTGGAACGTGATACGGTGGGTTGTTTCCTGGAACTCCAAGCAACAAGATTTGGTCCAAGGAAAACCGCATGCCCACCTGTTGAGCGACGATCGTCGGGGCATCCTGCCCAATCTGCATCAGCGAACCCACTAAGCAGCAAGGAAGGTGACTTCTGTATCAAGAGCCCAAAAAACTGTGTCTGCTTGAGATAGCGCAGAATTCTCTTCACCGCAGTCCAGTGTACATCGTGGGAGCTGCCAAAAATTGACACACTTTGTTGACACTGAAAAAATATCTGGACGAGTCAAGGTGAGGTACTGCAGTGCGCCAACTACACTTATGTACCTTGTTGCATCAGCTAGGTTCAGAACAGTACCACCGACTCGAGACAGTTTCTCGGTTGTAGTCATTGCGTGGAGACTCCCTTTGCTTGCAACATATTTGTCCGTGTCAACAAATCAGAGATGTACCTTTTTTGAGCCAGAACAATACCGTCTTGTGTGGGTTTTACTTCAACACCGAGGAAGAAGCTAAGGACTCCAAGGTCCTTGACAGGAAACTCTGCTCGAAGCTGCCGAAGGAGTTGATCTGCTGCTGCTGGAGTAGAACTGACCACAATGATGTCATCTACATACACTAGCATGAAAATGGTGACGGCTTTGGTGTTGTAGATAAACAGAGAGACATCAGCTTTAGAGGGCACAAAACCGAGTTCCTGCAACTTGCCGCTGAGACGTGCAAACCATGCACGGGGCGCCTGCTTCAAACCGTACAGAGATTTCTCGAGCTTGCACACATGCCGGGGATAACGATGATCAACAAATCCTGGCGGTTGAACCATGTATACCTCTTCCTCCAGATAGCCGTGAAGGAATGCGTTGTCGACGTCGAGTTGCCGCATGTGCCACCCCTGCGTTGTCGACGTCGAGAAGGACACGAATAGTGGTAGGTTTCACCACGGGGCTGAAGGTGTCGTCGTAGTCGATTCCGTGACGCTGCTTGAAGCCTTTGGCAACGAGACGAGCTTTGAAGCGCTCGACGGTGCCATCGGGGTTGTGCTTGACCTTGAAGACCCACGGCTATCAATGAGATTGATGCCAGGAGGTGCAGGAATGAGGCGCCATGTCTCATTGCGATGCAGAGCTGCAAACTCAGCATCCATGGCCGCCTTCCATCGAGGATCCTGCAGCGCGGCGTCAGCGAGGATGGCTCCAGATCATCAGCTTGAACAGTAGTGTAGGTGACGAAGTCAGGAAACTGCTTGGGCCGGGAGATGCCGCTACGAAGACGGGTCTGCGGGCGAGGCGGCGGAGATGGGCCGTTGCCAGGCGAGGGTGGCGGAGATGGACCATGCTGGGCCGAGCCAGGCGAGGGTGGCGGAGACGGCTTGTCGCCTGAGGCAACGTCCGAATCGGACTCCGAGTCCGATGGCTCGCCATGTTCTGCATGATGATCGACGTCAGGGCCATACTGATCAGGATTTCCTGCACAAGGCACAACAGAGGCAGACTGGTTTTGCACATTAATCAAGGGTTCAGTAGTACTCGAAACATGACTGCCAAGAGGTCTGGATGAAACGGAAAAATGTCGAGAGAAGGGGTACACATGTTCGTCAAAAACGACATTCCGCGAGATATACACGCGGCCGGTGGCAACATCCAAGCACTTGTATCCTTTGTGATGGTTACTATATCCAATAAACACACATTCTTTAGATCGAAACATGAGTTTTCGTGCATTATAGGGGCGGAGAAAGGGCCAACATGCGCAGCCAAAGGATTTGAGGAGATCATAATTGGGCTTGGCTTTGTCACCGAGAAGACGCTCGACTAGTGTGGCATTGTCAATAACACGAGTAGGCAGTCTATTTTATTAAGTGAATGGCAGTGGAGAATGCCTCGTCCAAAAATTTCACGGGCATGGAAGAGTGAGCAAGGAGAGCAAGGCCGGTTTCAACGATATGCTTATGCTTTCGTTCAGCGGATCCATTCTGTTTGTGAGTGTGTGGGCAAGAGATATAGTGCATAATGCCACGATCAAGAAAATATTTGTGAAGACGATGATATTCCCCTCCCCAATCGGATTGGACACTTTTAATTTTTGCATTAAGGAGGAGTTCAACATGTTTTAGAAGGCGGTAGAAAATGGATTCAACATCAGATTTGGCATGAAGAAAATATATCCAAGTAAATTTTGTGAAATCATCAATAAAGCTAACGTAATATTTGTAACCACCAACAGAAGGAATTGCAGGACCCCAAACATCAGTATAAATGAGCTCTAATGGAGCTGTGGAAACATGGTTCGAAAGTGGAAAAGGAAGCTGATGGCTCTTGGCCATTTGAGAAGCATTGCAAACATGTGCATGCTCAGAATTACAAAAAGGAATTTTATTGAGCTCAAAATAGAGTGAACTACTTGAGATGACGGATGCCCTAATCGCCGATGCCATTGCTCCTTGCTAACGCTAGCGGTGAACATGGCACACTTGTTGACGTTTATTTGTGACAGATGAATGGGGTAGAGCCCTGCCTCACACCTGCCTTGAAGCACCCTTCTCCTCGACTCCCGATCCTTAACAATAAAATGATCAGGGTGAATTTCAATAAAAACATCATTGTCTTTGGTGAGCTTATGAGCGGAAAGAAGGTTTTTGGTGATATGCGGAACATGAAGAATATTGTGAAGAGAAAGGGGTTTGGCAGTAGTGTTTAAAGTACCATGACCAACATGAGAAATATGCAAACCTGCTACGTTGCCGACGTGGACACGATCGTTGCCGTTGTAGCTCTCCCGGACGGCGAGGCGGTCTAGATCAATGGTGATGTGGTCCGTCGCCCCGGTGTCCATGTACCAGGTTGGGTCGACATTGTAGCTTGCAGGGCTGTAGTTGGCGTAGCTGGCGGAGGGCTCGTCGTAGGCGTGGTTGTAGCGGTTGAAGCAGCGAATCGCGGTGTGGCCGACCTTGTTACAGATCTGACACGCAGGGCGCGGACCACCGTTGTTGGAGTTGGAGTTGTTGGGGGAGCCATTCTGCCCCTGGCCGTGGCCGCCATTGCCACGTCCTTGAGGTGGTCCGCCTCGGCCACCACCACGGCCGAAGCGGCCACGGCGGCCGCCACCATTGCCACGGCCGCCTCCTCCCTGCTGGTTCCCACCACCTCCTCCGGTGTTGGGGTGCCCGCCAGGCCCGCCATGCTGACGCCCGGAGAAGTTGGCAGATGGGCCACCAGTGCCGAGAACGATCTCGGCGTCGTGCTGCTCGTGACGCTGTTCAAACGCAAGCAGGTGAGAGTATACCTCGTCCAGAGTGATGTCGTCGTTGCGCGTGGTGAGGGAGGTGACCAGCGCGTCGTAGTCCGGTCCGAGGCCGGCGAGGATGCAGGAGATAGTCTCCTCCTCGCGCAGAGGCTGCCCAATGGCAGCGAGCGTGTCCGCCAGATGCTTCATGTTGTGGAAGTAGTCAGCCGCCGGAGTGCCCTTCTTCTTGGCAGCGGTGAGCTGGGCACGGATCTGGATGACCCGAGCCCGAGATCGGGAGGCAAACATGCCCTCCAGAACTAGCCACGCGTCGCGCGCAGTGGCGGCGCCCATGATGGACTGATACGTCCAAAACGTATCTACTTTTCCGAACACTTTTGCTGTTGTTTTTCCTCTAACTTGTGTGATTTGAATACAACTAACACGGACTAACCACTGTTTTCAGCAGAATTGCCCCGGTGTCTTGTTTTTGTGCAGAAAGTCAAAGTTTCAGGAAAATTTCTGAAAATTTACAGAAGTCCTATTTTTCCAGAAGACTCATGGGGACAGAAGACGAAGCAGAGACGGAGCACGAGGGCCCCACACGCACCCTCGGCGCGACAGAGGTGGGGCCGCGCCGAGGCTTTGTGTGGGCGCCTCGCGTGGCCCTCGATGCTCCCCTTTGGACTACTTATTGCCTCTGACCTAAAAACGTCAGCGGGGATCGACGCTTTTTCCAAAAAACCTCCAGAGCTCCGCCGCCATCGAAAACCTTAGTTCGGGGATCAGAAACTCCGTTCTGGCACCCTGCCGGGACGGGGAATTGGAGGAGATCATCGCCATCATCATCATCGCCGCCTCTCCATCAACCATCCATGACTCCCCCATCCATGTGTGAGTAATTCCCCGCTGTAGGCTGAAGGGGATAGTAGGGATTGGATGAGATCGTTCATGTAATAGATGTAAGATTGTTAGGGCATGGTGCCTAGTATCCATTATTAGTATTTTATGTCATTGTTGCAACTTGTTATGCTTAATGCTTGACACTTAGGGCCCGAGTGCCATGATTTCAGATCTGAACATGTTATTGTATCATGAGAATAATTATTGTTTTGGATCATATCTATAAGTTGTATACACACGTCACTGTCCGGAACCCGAGGCCCCAAAGTGACAGAAATTGGGATAACCGGAGGGGATGGCTGCGACTTGAGGATCACTGATACGTCCCAAACGTATCTATAATTTTTGATGTTCTATGCATGTTTTATGTCAATTGGCACATGTTTTATATACACTTTATATCATACTAGCAAAGTGCCCGTGCGTTGCTACGGGCAGTATTATTATACTGAGATATTTAATGATTTTTTCTTAAACAAAAAATTGCTCCAAACATCAGCTGACGGGATGTGAAAAGAGCTTCTCCTTACATTTTGTGGCATTATTTAATTTTTGACATAATTACAAATGACAACGGTAGCATTGGGGCGACCGATCTGGACACACGAGAAATATCGAAAAATCCGCGAATGACTAATGTTTTGCCGCAACAGTGGCCTTGTCGGTGACGAATTTGACTCGCTGGAGTTGCTCCGGAATTAGATCAAATGACGTGAACCCGATCTTCCTGAGCTCAAACATCGAAGTCAACTTCTTTCAATTGATACACAGTTGAGTAGACCGATGACAAACGTGACAGGTGTGGGAACTATCTTGGGAAGGCAACGCTAAGAAGGCGCCTTGCATATGTGTGGAACGATCGTGGGAAGGCAAGATGGCTCTTTAAAAAAAATGTTAAATTACTTCTTTCTAACTAAATTCTTTATGAATGAACATTTAAAAAATAAGCAAGAAAAATAATTTTCCCAAGAAATACAAAAGCTGAAATGAATGTGACAACTCTTGACGACTTAACTACTAACTAATCTGCTAGATGATGTTTACAAAAAAACTAATGTGCTAGATGATTTTTTTTTGCTGGGGTGCTAGATGAGTTGTTAAAAAAACTATTTTCTGCTAGATTACCTCTCCTTGGGCCTCGTAGCCGGCTAGGTAGGACGTACAAGGTTTTTAAAAATAGATGGCAGGACGTAGTAATGATTGGGTGGTGCTAAAGATTTAGATTTGGTGATGTACTACTTGTTTTTTTCTTTTGCGTTTACGACTGACCAATCGCTGGTCTGGATGGATTGATGTTTTTTTCCTACCGTGTGATCTGATCGCTGGTTGTTTTTCTGTTGTGCGTGATACATTCGGCGTTCGATCTTCGCGTGTCCTGGACCGATCGCTGGTCGTTTTTTCTAGGTGGGCCGCTCTGGTCGTGCATGGGCCGAAGTTGATATGAGCCAAATCGACGATGGCTTGTCCTGAGTTGTATATCGAGTCGGATACATGCTTGCGACGTACGCCTAGGAAGAAAAAGGTATAGATTGTTCCGGCTCGGTCCAGGAAGAAAAAGAGGCCCAACTATGACCTACCATCATCACCACCTTTAACGATATTATATAGTAGAGATTATGACATTTATTGGATTAACCTACTAATAGTTGCCAAAGTGCAAAATCTTCCTCTTTTCCTATTTGTTGTGTAGGAATTATCAAAAATACAAAAGGAAACCATATTGGAGTCGAATTGGGACTTTCCTGAAATCTGTCTGGAAACGTTTTTCGAAGATGGTCACGTTTGGGCCCGAAGACGACGTCCAACGGAAACCTGACAGAAGACAAAGTTGCAGAGAATTTTGCGAGAATCGATCTAGACTTAAAAGAGTCCGGACGGCCGAGATATTCCCGATTTACTGCAGCCCTAGATGGGATGACGAGAATCTGAAAGATTGTGACTTTATTGACTCCAACTCTTACCAAATTTGATGGATTCGGCCAAGTCACGAATTGAAGCCTCATTAGGGCTGAGAGGGGTTCCTAGGAAGCTTCTAGAGGTGCCCAAGAGCCCTTGGATCAAAGAGGCATCCATCCCATGGCCTAGATTGCATCTCCACCTCTATATAATTAAGGGAAACCCTATTTTCCAAGCAAGCCACCAAAAGCCACGAATTTTCCTCCTCTTGGCAGCCGCCAAGGAGGGGGAGGAGCTCCTCCATTGCTGCACCATCACCAAGGAAGAATAAGGGGGGCCAAGGGCCGCCGCCCCCGAGGGCCGCCGTCGCTCGCCGCCGCCGCCGCGCCATGGCTGCTGCGGGCCGCCGTCTCCACTCCGGGCTGCACCTCTTCATCAACCTCTCCATCAAGTGTGCTCACCATGACCATGTGTGAGTAGTTTTCACCGAGGCTGAGGGCTCTACCGGTATCTATGTGGTTCATCTCTCTCTCCCATAGTGTGATCTTTATGTGATCATGAGCTTTGTAATCTAGTTGGATCCATGGATGTTACTCTTCGTTATCTTATGAATTATGCTACTTGAGTGGTTTTATTAATGTAAACTCCGGAGTCACCTTTGTCCCATGGTGCGAAGTTGACAGTGTGCGTACCGTGTGTGACTCTTAGGCTAAAGATTACATGAATACTTATCATGAGTTATTATTTGTGTTGGATGTCTCTATGAAATTGTGGTGTTTGTCTAGTACTATTTTGGGGCGCTCTTAGTGACATTGGGGTTCCCTAGATGTGGAATGCAACTTTAAGGTGTGCTTTTATAGCACTACGCAGTGGATTGGTGTTCATTATCCAACAAGGGAATAGCTCAGACTAGCATAGTGAAGAGGAAATATCTATGTATTCAATTATATTATTATTGTTGAGAGTGTCCACTAGTGAAAGTATGATCACTAGGCCTTATTTCCAAGCATTGAAACACCGTTTGCTCTCACTTTGTCTCATGTTTGCTTGCTGCCATTTTTATTTCAGATTGCAATTACCACTTATAATCATCCATACTGCTTGCATTTCACTATCTCTTCGCCGAACTAGTGCACCTATACATCTGACAAGTGTATTAGGTGTGTTGGGGACACAAGAGACTTCTTGTATCTTAATTGCAGAGTTGCTTGAGAGGGATATCTTTGACCTCTACCTCCCTGAGTTCGATAAACCTTGGGTGATCCACTTAAGGGAAACTTGCTGCTGTTCTACAAACCTCTGCACTTGGAGGCCCAACACTGTCTACAAGAATAGAAGCATGCGTAGACATCAAGCTATTTTCTGGCGCCGTTGCCGGGGAGGTAAGGTAAAAGGTACTCACATCCTCCAGCTACTTAGCTATTTTCTAGCACTGTTGCTGACGTGTGAGTGCTTGAAGGTATTTCCTTTAGATTCTGCAGTTATATCTTTTTGTTTCTTGTTTTTATTTCACTAGTTAGGCTTAATGGAAAACAAAAAAAAATTAGAGAGCTCTATAAATTTATCTTGAGTTAGGACATGATGTGTTTGAAGAGAAAATTAAAAAAGCTATGGAAAATTACTTGCATGATGGTAGCAATGTTATTACTATAAATTCTTTGTACACCATTATTGCTAATGCTATGGAAAAGTCTAAGCTTGGGGAAGCTGGTTTTGATGAATATGGTATTTTTAGTCCCCCAAGTTTTGAGGAGAAAAATTTCTTTGATGATACTTTGCCTCCAATTTATGATGATAATCATTGTGATGTTTTCAGTCCACCTACTATTGAGGATATAGTTTATGTTGATTATGATATGCCTCCTATTTATGATGATTACAATGATGGATGTGATAGTTTTACTCCCACTATTACTAATGAAACTGTTTTTACTTATGTGGAGAGTATTGATACTTTTATGCATATGGATCATGGTAAGAATGTTTCATGTGATGGTTATATTGTGGATTTTATCAATGATGCTACTGAAAGTTTTTATGAGAGAGGGAGACATGACTTCATATACCACAATAATATTAAGTCTCCTCTCTTTTTGTTGAAAATTTTGAAGTTGCACTTGCTTTGCCTTCCTATGCTAGTCACTTTGTGCTTTATTGATTTATTTTCTTACAAGATCCCAATGCATAGGAAGTGGGTTAGACTTAAATGTGTTTCACATTTTTCTCTTGATGCTCTCTTTTGCATTTCAATTCTTGATCCTATGTGAGCATCATTAAAACTATCATGGCTGTCCAGAAAACAGATTCCTAAGCTTCACTGCGAAAAATGTTAAAAATCACAGAAAAGGAATTTTGACCTGAAATTTTACGACAGCAATCTTCAGTTATTAATACACATTTCATTAGTTCAAAATTTTCTGATTTGAGCAACGTAAGTGCCTCTGAAAATTCACTCTTTACGGGCTGTCCAGTTTTTGACAGATTCTGTCTTTATTTTGCATTACTCTCATTACTTGTGTTTTGTGTAGTTCTATTGATCAAAGGGCAATGCACAACCATAGTAACAGTAGCTAATGTTTAGAATCAACTCATGATATGTCTTTGCTGTACCTATGAGGATTTAATTTATGGAGACACTAACCCCTCTAATCAAGTTTTATGTTGAGTTTTGTGTAAAGAGAATTTTTCAAGTGGAAGAGTTGAGGGTGATGAACAAAGATCAAGAGGGACAACCACTCAAGCTTGGGGATGTTACCCCTAGACTCACCCAACATATATCAAATAAGTACAAGAATTCAAGCTTGGGGATGCCAAGCCACCTCACTCCAACCATCTTGATAACATGTAAGTAAGCCTAGCTATATGGCTATAAAGAAAGCGCTTTACGGGAGGCAACCCGGTTGTTTTTATTTTTGATTTTCTTTGTGTCCTCTTGCTGTAACAAGAGACTTTGTTTATAGTTTAGTTTCTAGAATTTTTAATAAAGTGCCAAGTTTTACTCATTTTGGTTTGAAGAAGTTGCTTATAGCGTTCGGAGATTTTATTCCTGCACGAATCTGTGCACGGTATGATTTTTAATTCTTATTCTGTAACTCCGAATGAGCTCATATTTGAACTGTAGTGGCAACTTTTCATCCTCTGTATGCATGAAGTTTTCGGAATTTTTCGACAAAGTTAAGTAGGGTAGAAAAATACGTTTTGCTGCTGCTGTTTTTCTGGACAGATTCTGTCCCATTTTGTTTGATGCATGCTTAGAACTTTTAACTTGAACCTTTTTTATCCAATTGAGTTTATGAGTAGGCATACAACATTATACACTTTCTGGACATCCATATGAATTTTTGTCTAAGGATTATATGCAGCAAGAAATCTATTTGTTTATCACTACTAATGCACCCCACAGAAAAAGAAATGGGAGAAACGGTGTTTTGAAGTTTTTTCACAGGGATTAGAGGAGATGCACCAAGAGCTATCCAAGGATGGTGAAGACCATAAGCTTGGGGATGTGAAGACAACCCCACTGGACCTACACACTCTCGGTTTGCACACGTCTAACTTCTGTTTTTCGATCGAAACACTTTATCGCATAAACTTGGAGCGTCTTTTTGTTTGTTTTGGTTTGATTTTTATTTTGTGAGACCACCACACTATCATTTATATATGAGAGAGCTACTGGAAATTTGGGTTGATTATGTTGGATGCTATTATTAGATTGGGAAAAGGGATGTTGGAGTTGATTTTAAAAGATACATATAGTTGCATGATTCATGAGCTTGTTAATGAGTAATAATTTGCAAGTATTTTATCAAGAGCTATCTTTTATTCATGTTTTGATGCTGAATGTTACTTTACTTTGTTTAACATGGATTAGTTAGTTCTATGGACACTCATGCATGCATTTAGATGGTCAACTTTCTCCCTCTTGCTAGCCCAAAAATTCCAACAAGTAAAAACTTGTTTCCAACACCTTCAACCAAAGTTTTTCCAGTGAGTCCACCATATCTACCTATTAGCTTTATGCTATTCCGAGTATGTTTATCATGATATTTGTGTTATCTATACCTCTGAATGAAAATGCTTATGTTGTTGATTGTTATGGGAAAAGTTGGTTATAGAGCTCTCTCGAACTTGATGCACACTTTACTTTCATTGCATAAATAAAATATGACCCATTGTGATTAAAATTATGATGTTGTGGCTTGACAAATGTCTTTGGTTGAGAGTTAGCTCATATGTGCTGTCACATGGCAAGCTTTCAACATGCACTTCATTTCATTTAGTTGATATCATGTACTTTTGTTTATGGATGCTTACCATGGGTGAAATAAATGTGGAAATGAAGTGAGTTTAAATGAGTTTGTATAAATGGTTAGAGAGACGCCTGGGCCGCTAATCTAAGCCATGCATCATTCATGGTGGAAATTTACTTACATGCTATGGTGAACCTTCTGTGATACACCTTACAATAAAAAGCTATCTAATGGTAAATAAAAAGGGTGTTGAGATTGTTCATTGTGTTTGTTTGTCTTGTCATTTTGATATGGGCTTGTTCCATATCCTGGGACAAGAGGTACCCCAGTTGACGCTCTTAATGATACTATTATTACTTACAATGATATTTAACTTGAACTTGCTTTGTTTCCCAAGATGAGTAACACATGGAGTAGGTACTTGTATTCAAGGGGCATGAGACTTTCAACCTGTACTTTGTCAAGCACACTACTCATATTTGCTTTCACTTTAAACTTAATCATTCAAGATGCTATGATAGGGGAATGAGAGCTTGACACCAAGGATTACCACATTACAATCATTAACTTAAGTAGAGAAGTTCAGAAGTTAGATGAAACTTATTCATGTTTTACCTCTACTCATATATATCTTTCCAAAGTGTCCACCTTTTATATTCAGATTTTCATAATACTCTATGACCATTATAGGATGTTTTTACTTTTCATTATGCATACATTTGGTCCATAGTACTTTTTTCTATGTTACACTTTGTGAATTATCATTGAACATCCTTGCAGTAATATTTTGATATCACTTTATAATCTATCTTGTATATTGCTACTCCTTTGAAGAATGAATCATTTGACTTTCATCACTTCATTCATAACATGTGCCTTACAATATTTGATCAAGTTTATGATGGTAGCATGTCACTTCAAAAATTATTTTGTTTTATCGTTTACCTACTCGAGGACGAGTAGGAACTAAGCTTGGGGATGCTTGATACGTCCCAAACGTATCTATAATTTTTGATGTTCCATGCATGTTTTATGTCAATTGGCACATGTTTTATATACACTTTATATCATATTATGACATTTATTGGATTAACCTACTAATAGTTGCCAAAGTGCAAAATCTTCTTGTTTTCCTATTTGTTGTGTAGGAATTATCAAAAATACAAAAGGAAACCATATTGGAGTCGAATTGGGACTTTCCTGAAATCTGTCTGGAAACGTTTTTCGAAGATGGTCACGTTTGGGCCCGAAGACGACGTCAAACGGAAACCTGACAGAAGACAAAGTTGCAGAGAATTTTCCGAGAATCGATCTAGACTTAAAATTCGCCCAATTCCGAGTCCGGACGGCCGAGATATTCCCGATTTACTGCAGCCCTAGATGGGATGACGAGAATCTGAAAGATTGTGACTTTATTGACTCCAACTCTTACCAAATTTGATGGATTCGGCCAAGTCACGAATTGGAGCCTCATTAGGGCTGAGAGGGGTTCCTAGGAAGCTTCTAGAGGTGCCCAAGAGCCCTTGGATCAAAGGGGCATCCATCCCATGGCCTAGATTGCATCTCCACCTCTATATAATGAAGGGAAACCCTATTTTCCAAGCAAGCCACCAAAAGCCACGAATTTTCCTCCTCTTGGCAGCCGCCAAGGAGGGGGAGGAGCTCCTCCATTGCTGCACCATCACCAAGGAAGAAGAAGGGGGGCCAAGGGCCGCCGCCCCCGAGGGCCGCCGCCGCCGCGCCGTGGCTGCTGCGGGCCGCCGCCTCCACTCCGGGCTGCACCTCTTCATCAACCTCTCCATCAAGTGTGCTCACCATGACCATGTGTGAGTAGTTTTCACCGAGGCTGAGGGCTCTACCGGTAGCTATGTGGTTCATCTCTCTCCCATGGTGTGATCTTTATGATCATGAGCTTTGTAATCTAGTTGGATCCATGGATGTTACTCTTCGTTATCTTATGAATTATGCTACTTGAGTGGTTTTATTAATGTAAACTCTGGAGTCACCTTTGTCCCATGGTGCGAAGTTGACAGTGTGCGTACCGTGTGTGACTCTTAGTCTAAAGATTACATGAATACTTATCATGAGTTATTATTTGTGTTGGATGTCTCTATGAAATTGCGGTGTTTGTCTAGTACTATTTTGGGCTCCCTTAGTGACATTGGGGTTCCCTAGATGTGGAATGCAACTTTAAGGTGTGATTTTATAGCCCTACGCAGTGGATTAGTGTTCGTTATCCAACAAGGGAATAGCTCAGACTAGCATAGTGAAGAGGAAATATCTATGTATTCAATTATATTATTATTGTTGAGAGTGTCCACTAGTGAAAGTATGATCCCTAGGCCTTATTTCCAAGCATTGAAACACCGTTTGCTCTCACTTAGTCTCATGTTTGCTTGCTGCCATTTTTATTTCAGATTGCAATTACCACTTATAACCATCCATACTACTTGCATTACACTATCTCTTCGCCGAACTAGTGCACCTATACATCTGACAAATGTATTAGGTGTGTTGGGGACAGAAGAGACTTCTTGTATCTTAATTGCAGAGTTGCTTGAGAGGAATATCTTTGATCTCTACCTCCCTGAGTTCGATAAACCTTGGGTGATTCACTTAAGAGAAACTTGCTGCTGTTCTACAAACCTCTGCACTTGGAGGCCCAACACTGTCTACAAAAATAGAAGCGTGCATAGACATCAATCACATGTGTTCACGGAGAGTTAATGCTTTACTCCGGTGCTTTATTAAAAGGAGCACCTTAATTACCAGTAGTTTCCCTTGAGGCCCCGCTGCAAACGGGCTGGTAGGACAAAAGATGTTGTGCAAGTTTATCATTGCGAGCACGTACGACTAAATACGGAACACATGCCTATGATTGATTATTACTTGGATGCTTTATTATTATTTACCTGCAATTGCCCTACCTACGTATGACTATTTCATGAATTATCTTATCCATGCAACGCCCGTTCATCCGTCCCTATGCCTACAGTATTTTTAATCCTGCTGTCTACTTCAATTATTACTGCTGCCTTTTTTTCGCTGCTGCTATTATTTCACTACTGCTACTTTCATAAAACTGTTGCTACTGATAAACTGTGTTGAGCAAGTCTACTTCCAGGTGTAGCTGAACTGACAATTCATCTGTCAAGGCTTATAAATATTCTTTGACTCCCCTTGTGTCGAATCAATAAATTTGGGTTTTACTTCCCTCGAAGACTGTTGCGATCCCCTGTACTTGCGGGCCATCAAGACTATTTTCTGGCGCCGTTGCCGGGGAGCATAGCTCTATTTATAAGCTCACTAGGGAGTCATACTGTTCACTGCCATTTATTCATCATGGGTAAACCTCGCGATGAGAAGGTTCCCATATTGCCATCCACTACACTTGAGAGGAATATCTTTGACCTCTACCTCCCTGAGTTCGATAAACCTTGGGTGATTCACTTAAGAGAAACTTGCTGCTGTTCTACAAACCTCTGCACTTGGAGGCCCAACACTGTCTACAAAAATAGAAGCATGCGTAGACATCAATCACATGTGTTCACGGAGAGTTAATGCTTTACTCCGGTGCTTTATTAAAAGGAGCACCTTAATTACCAGTAGTTTCCCTTGAGGCCCCGCTGCAAACGGGCTGGTAGGACAAAAGATGTTGTGCAAGTTTATCATTGCGAGCACGTACGACTAAATACGGAACACATGCCTATGATTGATTATTACTTGGATGCTTTATTATTATTTACCTGCAATTGCCCTACCTACGTATGACTATTTCATGAATTATCTTATCCATGCAACGCCCGTTCATCCGTCCCTATGCCTACAGTATTTTTAATCCTGCTGTCTACTTCAATTATTACTGCTGCCTTTTTTTCGCTGCTGCTATTATTTCACTACTGCTACTATCATAAAACTATTGCTACTGATAAACTGTGTTGAGCAAGTCTACTTCCAAGTGTAGCTGAACTGACAATTCATCTGTCAAGGCTTATAAATATTCTTTGACTCCCCTTGTGTCGAATCAATAAATTTGGGTTTTACTTCCCTCGAAGACTATTGCGATCCCCTATACTTGTGGGTCATCAAGACTATTTTCTGGCGCCGTTGCCGGGGAGCATAGCTCTATTTATAAGCTCACTAGGGAGTCATACTGTTCACTGCCATTTATTCATCATGGGTAAACCTCGCGATGAGAAGGTTCCCATATTGCCATCCACTACACGGAGAGGTACAACTCTGAACACTTCTGCTAATGATGTTTTGGAAAGAACTGCTAATGATGTTAAAATACTTATTAAACATTTTCATATGGTTCAAACTCAAATTGAACAATTGACTAAAGTGCAAAAAGATTTGCTAGTTAATGCTTCTAGAGAAAATGATAAACATGCTTTTGGTATAGAAACTAGAGGTGGTGCTTCCACTCAGGATCCGTTGTATCCTGAGGGACATCCTAAAAGAATTGAGCAAGATTCTCAACTAGCTAATGAAACTATTACTCCTTCTAAGAAAAAGAAGAAGAAGAAACATAAACATGTTGAGGAATCTCGTGAGATCCCCAGTACGGTACCTTAATAGCTGTACAAAAATCATGTAGTGGATGGCAATATGGGAACGTTCTCATCGCGAGGTTTACCCATGATGAATAAATGGCAGCGAACAGTATGACTCCCTAGTGAGCTTATAAATAGAGTTATGCTCCCCGGCAACGGCGCCAGAAAATAGTCTTGATGACCCACAAGTATAGGGGATCGCAACAGTCTTCGAGAGAAGTAAAACCCAAATTTATTGATTCGACACAAGGGGAGTCAAAGAATATTTATAAGCGTTGACAGATGAATTGTCAGTTCAGCTACACCTGGAAGTAGACTTGCTCAACACAGTTTATCAGTAGCAACAGTTTTATGACAGTAGCAGTAGTGAAATAATAGCAGCAGCGAAAAAAAGGCAGCAGTAATAATTGAAGTAGACAGCAGGATTAAAAATACTGTAGGCATAGGGATGGATGAACGGGCGTTGCATGGATAAGATAATTCATGAAATAGTCATACGTAGGGCAATTGCAGGTAAATAATAATAAAGCATCCAAGTAATAATCAATCATAGGCATGTGTTCCGTATTTAGTCGTACATGCTCGCAATGAGAACTTGCACAACATCTTTTGTCCTACCAGCCCGTTTGCAGCGGGGCCTCAAGGGAAACTACTGATAATTAAGGTGCTCCTTTTAATAAAGCACCGGAGCAAAGCATTAACACTCCGTGAACACATGTGATCCTCAAGTCGCAGCCATCCCCTCCGGTTATCCCAATTTCTGTCACTTTGGGGCCTCGGGTTCCGGACAGTCACGTGTGTATACAACTTATAGATATGATCCAAAACAATAATTATGGCACTCGGGCCCTAAGTGTCAAGCATTAAGCATTACAAGTTGCAACAATGATATAAAGTACTAATAATGGATACTAGGCACCATGCCCAAACAAACTTACATCTATTACATGAACGATCTCATCCAATCCCTACCATCCCCTTCAGCCTACAACAGGGAATTACTCACACATGGATGGGGGAGTCATGGATGGTTGATGGAGAGGCGGCGGTGATGATGATGGCGATGATCTCCTCCAATTCCCCGTCCCGGCAGGGTGCCAGAACGGAGTTTCTGATCCCCGAACTAGGGTTTTCGATAGCGGCGGAGCTCTGGAGGTTTTCTGGAAAAAGCGTCGATCCCCCTGACGTTTTTAGGTCAGAGGCAATAAGTAGGCCAAAGGGGAGCGTCGGGGCCACGCGAGGCCACCACACAAGGCCTCGGGCGGCCCCACCTCTGCCGCGCCGAGGGTGCGTGTGGGGCCCTCGTGCCCTGTCTCTGCTTCGTCTTCTGGCTCCGCGAGTCTTCTGGAAAAATAGGACTTCTGCAATTTTTCGGGAATTTTCCCGAAACTTTGACTTTCTGCACAAAAACAAGACACCAGGGCAATTCTGCTGAAAACAACGTTAGTCAGTGTTAGTTGTATTCAAATCACACAAGTTAGAGAAAAACAACAAAAAAGTGTTCGGAAAAGTAGATACGTTTTGGACGTATCAACTCCCCCCAAGCTTAGCTTATTGCTTGTCCTCAAGCAATTCAGTTAACAACTGAGTGCGATAAAAGAAACTTTTACGAACACATTTGCTTCATATGATGTATACATACTTACTATATGATCAAAAGCTTAGCAATTCATAATAGGAACCATGCAAATAATGACACCTAGTAGTTATGCAAATCATGAAAAGATACCAAATACTAAGAATAAATAACATAACATACATCTATCCACATGAGTTGCAATGTTCGTAATAAATATGACAATGGTATCTCGCTTGCCTTTATTTGAAGGGCAAAACATAAATGCCAAGGCACCTCTGAAGTTCAAGTGAAGACTAGATATAAAGATATCAAAGATAAGAGCATCATAGTTATACCTCAATTAATCATATTCTGGGACAAGCACATTACACTAAGAATGACAGCTATGATCTCGAAGAAGTGCTCAAGAAAGATGGTGACTCAACATAAAAATAAAAGATTGGCCCTTCGCAGAGGGAAGCAGGGATTAACATGTGCTAGAGCTTTTTATTTTAAATCAATAGAGAGTAAAATTAAGTTTTGGAGGTGTTTGTTAATTGTCAACGAATGGCAGCGGATGAAAACAATATTTCCTATCAAACAGACTTTTAAGAGCGGCTCCCATGAAGGACGTTATTTCTACCAGCAAGGCAGATCATCCCTCTTTCTCTTTGTTTACACATGCAATGTTTCACTGATATTCAGTTGATAAAATGTGAAGAGAATTAAGCGGTTAAAGTTGTAATTAATTGGGACTGGGCACCCCGTTGCCAGCTCTTTTTGCAAAATTAATAGATAAGCGGATGTATATGCCACTAGTCTGGTGTAAAGTCTGTTTGACAAGTTGAATAAAGAATAACCCACTACTTCCTCATGAGCTGGTAAACATTGACACAAAAAGGGTAAATTTTGAATAGTTTTAAAGGTAGCACATGCAAATTTACTTGGAATGGTTGAAATACCATGCATAGGAATTTTTGGTGGACTCTTTGGGATAACTTGGTTTTAAGGATTTGGATGCACGAGCAGCATTCCCGCTCAGTACAAGTGAAGGCTAGCAATAGACTGGGAAGCGACAACCAAGAGAGCAATAACGGTCATAATCATGCTTGCGACAAAATAAAATTAACGGAGGCATAAAAATGATACTAAAACTCTGAGGCAAAATAGATCATCAAGGCTTAATTGACTTTTATTTTTCAGTCATAACATGTGTGAGCATGTGCCAAGTCGATTCAAGTAAATTATTCAGAGGAGGATACCACCTGCCATACCGTTTTACGAATAGAACAATGCATGTAAATATCTATATGACATGTTATTCATATTAGCAATTTGGTACTGATCATAAGAAGACATGAACTACTAAGCAATCATTAAATAACATAACCACTACCATGATAGCTAAGCATGTTCACATGAGTAGGTATATTTACAAAAATGAAAAACAAATAGAGTTCATACCAGCCTTTTACCACATCCGGATTGTCGTAAATCGTCATTATTGCTTTTCACTTGTGTGGCTTGAATGATGTGAAATGATAACCAAGCCCAAAGTGGAACCACGGAAATTTTGAACTCTGAAACAACTATACAAAACAGAAGAACAACAAATATTTTTGGGTTTTCGATTTAAAGCAAGCATAGAAAGAAACAAGCAAACAAAGCAAAATCTTTTTGGATTTTTGAATAACAAACCGAAATGAAAAATAAAGTAAACTAGCGCTACAAATTCAAAAGAAAGAGAAAAAAGGAAATATTTTTGGTCTTTTGGTGTTTTGCGAAAATAAAATGGATACAAGAAACAAAAGTGAAAAAGAAAAGAAACAAACTAAAACATGGATATACAAAGTACCGACATGATATGAATATGATAAAATGAGTGAGCTGTCGGTGTCGGCATACCTCCCCCCAAGCTTAGGCTTTTGGCCTAAGTGGGAGACCAATCATCCCCATGGCCAGAACTCCATCCAGGCGGATCATACCTAGCGTGATCATAATCAGGATCCTGTGAAGAAGAAGGGCTGAAGCTCCATAATCAGGATACTGGTATGAAGAGCTCGTAGTGTCGAAGGGCTGAATGAAGTCCTCCTCAGGTCCCTTCCCTCACTGTCCGCATGAAGGCCATGCTCCTCCAAGTATGCATCAAGGTCATCCTCTGAGAATGACCATCCTTGCCTGACATCAAGGTTAAACAAAAGAGGCGCAGGCAAACAGACTATGTTCAGAGTTTTTAGTTCTCCACCTAGACTTCTTAACAAAAACCAATTCATAGGATAGATTATCAATGGTGGACCAGCGGGAAACAAATTGGTGGCTTATCATAGAGTTAAGATCAAGTCTTTCAATGGGAAGCTGAATATCAAGATGATGTGGTCCTACACCATGCATGGCTAATAAACGAGAAGCAATGAGACCACCACAAACCCCTCCTTTTTCACGGTTAGTGGAAGACGAAATGCAATCATGGCTCCCAAGTTATAAGTTCTATCACTCTTAAGGCAGCAGAAAGAAATACCAAATCATAAGATAATTTACTTGCATTCTTCCTAGCTAGAACACATTTACTAATGTAATAGGCAAAATATCGAATAGATGGGAGTTGGATGTTTCGAATTTTACCACCTCGGCTGTAAAACCTCTCCCTTGGCAAATCTCTGAGTAAAGGTCTTGTAAATGCTTTGGTTGACCTCTAATCCTCTCATGAGATCCCCAGTGTACCTTAATAGCTGCACAAAAATCATGAAGGACAAATCTACAGCTTTATTGTAGATATTATAATGAACCATGGGGTAGGCAAGTTCCAACTAAATCTAAAACTTTGAACAACAGACATAGTCAGCTTTACATATTGATGTGGTTCATCAGCAACAAATGTTCTAACCCTGCATTAGAGATTAGAGTGTTGAAATCTTGCAAGATTCCTGCAGCATTCATAAATCGTCATGGATAAATAGAGGGAAACACAGAGTCTTCACGGTTGACTCCCATGACCTCTGATACTTCCAATTCTTCATAATTAAGTTGGTTTCCATCCATCTTCCTTTTCTGAAATTTTAAACAAACCTCATAAAAAATGATTTTGGAGTGATTAATTCAAGGGAAACACTAGGAGACTTGCTAGAGGACTAAACATGCATCAAAACTAGTTAATCTAAACAAGAACAAGCATGCAAGCTCTCATAACATGTCACCTACAGTACCAAAATGCTCAAGATATACACAACTAAACAAAATTCTACTTGGATAATCGGAGGAGTCACATACCGGAGAGCAATTGATCCAAATTTCAGCAGCAAAGATGGGCTGAGCAAGTAGATCGAAAAATCTCGAGCAAGAGCAGCAAGAACACGAGTTTGAGCAATGGTGGTGTGTATGGTCGGGAGAGAGAAAGGAGTGGGAGGATGAGTGAGTGGAGGGCCAGGTGGACCCCACACCAGGGCAGGGCGCGGCCTGCCCTCCCGCGCCGAGGTGGCGTGTGGCCTGGTGGGTCCCCCTGGTCATCCTCTGGTACTCCCACGTTCCATTTTAAAAACTAGGACTTGTAGAATTTTTTCAGAATTTTTTGAAAACTTTTATTTCTGACATTTTCTGGGTGTTTTAAACAATGAAAACTAGAAAAATGAATTTATGTAAAGACTAAACATTGCTTAACTTTGCAAATTACAGTAGCAAAACAGTAGGTAAAACAAGGAGAGAAAGAATGTTGTTTAGCAATTTTATGCATGTAAAACATATTTGTTAACAAGGTTGATCAAGTCTTGCCACCAAATACATTTTATATGACATAAAAGAATTAAACCACATTGAACAATCATTTTACCTTAAATTGTATAGCTATAGATCCAATCATAATATTGAAGTTCTTCATGAGGTTCATATATAGGGCAATCAATACTTCCCACTTTGATTTTTAAATTGGTAATTGTATTCACTCCAAATATCTTGTCCAGCTTCTTGGGAAAATAAACAGTATGCTCTTTGTCATTAACATGGAAAGTTACTTTTCCTTTGTTGCAATCAATAACAGCCCCTGCAGTGTTAAGAAAAGGTCTCCAAGAATAATAGACATATTATCATCTTCAGGCATTTCAAGCACAACAAAATCAGTTAATATTAAGCAATTATTAGCCACTTGAACAGGAACATCTTCACATATACCAACAGGAACAGCAGTAGATTTATCAGCCATTTGCAAAGATATATCAGTTGGTATCAATTTTTCCAATAAAGCCTCTTGTAAAGAGAAAAAGGCATGACACTTACCCTGCCCTAAATCACATAAGGCAGTTCTAACATAGTTATTTTTGATAGAGCAAGGAATAGTTGGTATACCTGGATCTCCAAGCTTCTTTGGAACCTTACCATTGAAAGAATAATTAGCAAGCATGGTAGAAATCTCTTCATTAGGAATCTTTCTCTTGTTAGAGACAATATCTTTCATGTATTTGAATAGGGAGGTAACTTAATAGCATCAGTCAAAGGAATTTGCAAAAACAAAGGTTTCATCCATTCACAAAATTTATTATAATGTTCTTCTTCCTTAGATTTGTGTTTCTTAGTAGGAAAAGGCATTTGTTTTTGCACCCAAGGTTCTCTTTCATTACCATGTTTCTTAGCAAGAAAATCTTCTTTAGTGTACTTTTTGTTTTTAGAATGCTTTTCAGGTTCCTCTTCACTTTCCTCTTTATCAGAACATCATTCTTATCTTTATCATTAGCATGTTCATTACCACTCTCAGTTTCAGCATCAGAGATAGATATACTATTTGGATCATTAACATGCTCATTGTCTTTAATAGGTTCAGGAGATTCCTCAACATGTTTATGTTTCTTCTTCTTCTTTTTCTTAGAAGGAGTAGTAGTTTCATTAACTAGTTGAGAATCTTGCTCAATTCTTTTAGGATGTCCCTCAGGATACAAGGATCCTGAGTGGAAGCACCACCTCTAGTTGCTATACCAAAAGCATGTTTATCATTTTCTCTAGAAGCATTACTAGCAAATCTTTTTGCACTTTAGTCAATTGCTCAATTTGAGTTTGAACCATATGAAAATGTTTAATGAGTATTTTAACATCATTAGAAGTTCTTTCCAAAACATCATGCAAATGATTAATGACATGAGAATTCTTTATGAAGCTATTTTCTATTCTCATATTGAAATTATTTTGCTTAACAATAAAATTATCAAACTCATCTAAGCATTGATCAGGAGGTTTAGAATAAGGGATATCTCTATCATCAAAGCGTTGGAGAGAGTGTACCTCAACGTGGATGAGTGAGGAATTGGCTTACACAATTCTTCTATAGGTGGAAGATTTTTCACATCTTCAGATTTAATACCTTTCTCCTTAAGAGATTTCTTGGCTTCTCTCATTTCTTCATCATTTAATTCAAACATTCCTCTTTTCCTCGGTGTAGGTACCGGAGTTGGTTCAGGCAGGGTCCAATCATCATGATTTTGGCTTATCTTAGCCAATAATTCCTCGGCTTCATCTGGAGTTCTTTTCCTGAAAACACAACACAACTATCCAGGTATGTCCTAGATTCAACAGTTAGTCCATTATAAAATATATCAAGAAGTTCATTTTTAGCTAGTTGATGTCCAGGCCGAGCTCTAAGTAAAGAACAAAACCTTGCCCAAGATTCAGGCATTTTCTCTCCTCATTTTGCTTAAAGTTAAAGATTTTCTGTAAAGCAGCATGTTGAGCACTAGCAGGAAAATATTTCTGAAAGAAAGCATTGACTAAACCCATAGGGCTCTCAATAGATCCAGGAGATAAATCATTAAACCAAGTTTTAGCTTCATCTTTCAATGAGAAAGGGAAAATTTTAGTAACAAAGTAACTGCGTTTCTTAATATCATCAGAAAACAAACTACTCAGAGTAGAGAGAGTGTTCATATGTTCTACACACTTTCATTTTCAGTTCCTCGAAAAGGTTCTTTCTCAGCAATAGTATAAAAGACAAGTCCACAGAGAAATCATAATCTTTATCTTTTATATTTATGGGAGATGTAGCAAACTTAGCATCAGGAGAAAGTTTATAATTGACAGCACGTCTTTGAAGAAGATTTTTAATAGCATTAACATCTTTAGAGGTATCACAATTCATGCATTCATCAATAAATCATCATCAAGTTCAACATAGTTTCCTCAAGATCATCACTAGTAGTTCTCTCGTTTCAGGTGAATAAGCAGGTGTAGGAGTTTCATTAGGTGTTTCAGTATTTTCAAGTTGTTTAGATTTAGCAATTGTAGCATCTAGAAAAGGACCTAGTGAACCTCTTTCATCAAGCACAGTAGAAGCATCATCAAATTCATCAGAAATATCTCAGATTCAGCAGAAGTAGCAGCACGTGAAGCATGTGTATGTGGTGGTGTGACAAGTTGACTTATAACAGACGGTGAATCAAGAGCAGCAGAAGTGTTCAGAGTTGTACCTCTCCTTGTAGTGGATGGCAATATGCGAACCTTCTCATCACGAGGTTTACCCATGATGAATGAATTGCAGCGAACAGTATGACTCCCTGGTGAGCTTATAAATAGAGCTATGCTCCCCGGCAACGGCGCCAGAAAATAGTCTTGATGACCCACAAGTATAGGGGATCGCAACAGTCTTCGAGGGAAGTAAAACCCAAATTTATTGATTCGACACAAGGGGAGCCAAAGAATATTTATAAGCCTTGACAGATGATTGTCAGTTCAGCTGCACCTGGAAGTAGACTTGCTCGACACAGTTTATCAGTAGCAACAGTTTTATGACAGTAGCAGTAGTGAAATAATAGCAGCAGTAAAATAAAGACAGCAGTAATAATTGCAGTAGACAGCAGGATTAAAATACTGTAGGCATAGGGATGGATGAACGGGCGTTGCATGGATAAGATAATTCATGAAATAGTCATACATAGGGCAATTGCAGATAAATAATAATAAGGTATCCAAGTAATAATCAATCATAGGCATGTGTTCCGTATTTAGTCGTACGTGCTCGCAATGAGAAACTTGCACAACATCTTTTGTCCTACCAGCCCGTTTGCAGCGGGGCCTCAAGGGAAACTACTGGTAATTAAGGTGCTCCTTTTAATAAAGCACCGGAGCAAAGCATTAACACTCCGTGAACACATGTGATCCTCACGTCGCAACCATCCCCTCCGGTTATCCCAATTTCTGTCACTTTGGGGCCTCGGGTTCCGGACAGTGACGTGTGTATACAACTTATAGATATGATCCAAAACAATAATTATTCTCATGATTCAATAACATGTTCAGATCTGAATCATGGCACTCGGGCCCTAAGTGTCAAGCATTAAGCATAACAAGTTGCAACAATGACATAAAGTACTAATAATGGATACTAGGCACCATGCCCTAACAATCTCACATCTATTACATGAATGATCTCATCCAATCCCTACCATCCCCTTCAGCCTACAGCGGGGAATTACTCACACATGGATGGGGGAGTCATGGATGGTCGATGGAGAGGCGGCGGTGATGATGATGGCGATGATCTCCTCCAATTCCCCGTCCCGGCAGGGTGCCAGAACGGAGTTTCTGATCCCCGAACTAGGGTTTTCGATGGCGGCGGAGCTCTGGAGGTTTTCTGGAAAAAGCGTCGATCCCCCTGACGTTTTTAGGTCAGTGGCAATAAGTAGGCCAAAGGGGAGCATCGGGGGCCATGCGAGGCTACCACACTAGGCCTCGGTGCGGCCCCACCTCTGCCGCGCCGAGGGTGCATGTGGGGCCCTCGTGCCCCGTCTCTGCTTCGTCTTCTGGCTCCGTGAGTCTTCTGGAAAATAGGACTTCTGTAATTTTTCGGGAATTTTCCCGAAACTTTGACTTTCTGCACAAAAACAAGACACCAGGGCAATTCTGCTGAAAACATCGTTAGTCCGTGTTAGTTGTATTCAAATCACACAAGTTAGAGGAAAAACAACAGCAAAAGTGTTCGGAAAAGTAGATACGTTTTGGACGTATCAGCGCACCCACCCACGACTCCCAATTTCGATTTCTCCATTGCATATTTGCATCCTGCTTCTCTTTCCCCCTCGTCTTCTCCCATGAAACCCAAACAACCACGCTCAATCCACTGATGAAACGATTGATCCGATTATGCCTCCGTCGTTGTATTCGCAGACGTGGTCACTGATGACGTGAAACACACGTTCGTTGGGAGACCCCAAGAGGAAGGTATGAAGCAGCGCAGCAGCAAGTTTTCCCTCAGTATGAAACCAAGGTTATCGAATCCAGGAGGAGTAGTAGCACTTCAGAAGGTTGTCAACGGCGCCAGAAAAGTATGCTTGAAGGGCGGTCTGGACAGTTGACGTGGAACCTGCAAACAACACAATCAAACTACTTTGCCCCAACGAAACAGGAAGGTTGTCAATCTCCCCGGCTTGCTGAAAACAAAGGGTTAAACGTATGGTGTGGAAAATAGAGTTTAATTGCAGAAAGTAAAAGAGAACAATGATTGCAGTTGGTGGTTTTATCAGTGTAAAAGAATGGACCGGGGTCCACAGTTCACTAGTGGTGTCTCTCCATAAAGATAAATGACATGTTGGGTAAACAAATTACAGCTGGGCAATTGATAAAATAGTGAGCGCATGACAATTCATATATATGACAAGATGACTACCATGATATTTAATTGGGCATTATGACAAAATACATAGACCGTTATCCAACCGCATCTATGACTAATAATTCACCTTCAGGTTGACATCCGTGTTCCCCGTTGGTATTAAGTTGCAAGCAACGGATAATTGCATTAAGCAATGTGCGTAAAGTAAACAAGTACATATGACCATGGACATAGCATTGTTATGTTACCCCTAGTGGCAACAGCACATCCACAACCTTAGGTGTTGCTGTCACTGGCCCAGATTACTGGAGACTGAACCCACTATCTAGCATAAATACTGCCTCTTGGAGTTACAAGCATCTACTTGGTCAAAGCATCTACTAGTAACGGAAAGCATGCAAGATCATAAATAACATGTAACATAGATTAATAATCAACTTGATCATAGTATTCAATATTCATCGGATCCCAGCAAACACAACATGTAGCATTAAAATAAGATGATCTTGATCATGTTAGGCAGCTCACAAGATCTAAACATGATGGCATAAAGTGGAGAGACAACCATCTAGCTACTGATATGGACCCGTAGTCCAAGGATGAACTACTCATGCATCACTCCGGAGGCAGCCATGGCGATGTAGAGCCCTCCGGTGATGATTCCCCTCTCCGGCAGGGTGCCGGGAAGAGGTTCTGGACCCTCCCGAGCTAGGATTGACGACGGCGGCGCCTCTGGAATTTTTCGTGGAATATGACTCGGGTCTTTAGGGTTTTCGCGTCCGGGGGAATAAATGGGCGAAAGGGCGGCGACTGGGGGCCCCCGAGGGGCCCACACAACCCTAGGGCGCGACAGGCAGGGGGCCTGCGCCCAGGGTGCGTGTGGCCACCTCGTGGCTCGGCTCCGTCTCTCCTCTGGACTCCGTGTGCGTGTCGGTGAAATAGGGACCTCCGTTGATTTTCGTCCAATTCCGAGAATATTTCCAGAATAGCTTTTCTGGAATGCAAAAACAGCAGAAAACATGAACTGGCACTGTGGCATCTTGTTAATAGGTTAGTCCCAAAAAATGTATAAAAGTGATATGAAGTGGATGCAAAACATGTAACAATTGGTATAATATCAACATGGAACATCAAAAATTATAGATACGTTTGAGACGTATCAGCATCCCCAAGCTTAGTTCCTACTCGTCCTCGAGTAGGTAAACGATAAAACAAAATAATTTTTGAAGTGACATGCTACCATCATAATCTTGATCAAATAGTATTGTAAGGCACATGTAAATTAATGAAGTGATCCTAGTCAACGGTCTATAGTTTGCTATCAAATAGATAATGAGTAAACAACTGAATCACACAAGCTAAACTTTTCATGAATAGTACTTTGGAGACAATGCATCAGAAGTTTACATAAGTCTATACCTAATAATTAAGGCATTAAGGCTTCTTGTGGTACGTCATTTTGCTTTCCGATTTTGCCCTCCCACCAAATCACATATTATGCACTGATGCCATCATACCGTTTCGTTTATGATATTTACCGTTGTTGCCACTGCTAAGTGAACGAAGCGGTCACTCTCCCGGCTCGCCTCGCTCAACTCGATCCGTCAAAGTATCCAATCCTCTGCATCGCGCGGCCGGCGGTGCTGCGCTCATCACATCCAGCGCGCGAGCAGCGGCACCTCCCCATCCCTTGCATCCCAAGAGTTCACCTGAGACCGTATCACCTGCATCTTGCACGGTCGGCGGCGTGCCCATCCCCTGCATCCCACGCGGCTGGCGGAGGCCCGGCCCATCCCTTGCATCCGACGCGGCTGACGGAGCCAAGCCGAGTGCAGGACCTCGGCGGAGGTGGCTCGCCGGAGCTGGAACCTGAGCGCTGGTGCTGCCCCGTGTTCGCTTTCTGGATGGAGGCGAGACGAGGAGGGCAGCGAGGTCGTCGGTCGTCACGGGAGCAAGGAGGAGGAGTTTCTGCCGACAACAGCGACTCAAGCAGGAGCTGCGGGTGGAGGGCGCCGTCGCACTTGGTTCCCTGTGCAGCCTCGACCAAGAGAAGGAGAAGAGGCGCCGCTCGAGCTGGCCCAAACAATTGCTACGCGCGACCTCATCAAGGTCAGCGGCGGTTCGGGGCTAGCGGGAGGCCGGAGATGGAAGTCGTAAAGGAGGACGTCGAGTCCAGGCTCGCTGGCCGGCGGGGTCGGGCGCGATGGAGAGGACGGCGACCATGGCGGCGAGAGGTGGAGGTGTCGGAGACGGTGAGGTGGAGCCAGAGCGTCGGCGCATTGGGCAAGGGAGAGAGACAGGAGAGAGGCAAGCAATGGGAGAAGAGGATCGAGGGGAGCTTCTCCCGTGTGTGTGTTGTGTGTGCTCTGTGTGCGAGACTTCCGAGTCACGTGGAAGAGGAGGGACTTGGGTGAGAGCGAGCGGCGAGCTCCAGGCACGAGGAAAGCAAGCCGGGCGGCGCTGGCCATGGCGCGGGCGGAGGAAAGAACGCCGGGGCCGGAGTTAATCAGATGGACTGGTGGCTGAGTATCTGACGGCGGCGTATGTGAGAACAATCGTGAGAGGTGGGAGGACCGGAGTGAGAAAAGAGAGGAGAACAAGGGGGCGGCTGCAAGAAGTGAGGGGTGGGAATGACAAAAAACCAAGGAGAGCTAGGGTTTGGGCTGTGTTGGGCCTTGGGCTGGAAGTGGCCTGGCTGGGCTCACACTCGAAAGATTTTTCCTTTATTTTCTTTTGTATTTTTTTGACAAATCAGTTTTAAGAAACGGGACGAATGTAACATTGTGTGGTTCTGTTTACATAAACTTGTTCATGTGCAAAAGCGCAATGAATTAACAGGCCATAGCAACAAACGAACAATCTATTGTTGACTATAAGAATTTAAATATACCAAAAAACGAACAAATTAAGATTCGTAATAGATAAAATAAAATAAAAATATTGTTTTCATTACTTTTTTTACATCGTTTGAATTATCGGTTGATGTTCAAGCATAATTTGAGTCATACAAACGTTTATGGCATGAAATACAATTTCAAGTAGTCCATGGATCCATGAAGATGAAGAAGAAAATGGAGGTACAAAGATTAATTCCACTATTTGTTTTGGTTGTCCCCTACACTAACCACATCAACGACGGTCAAATTTGATGGAAATTTGTCGGTGAAGACCTAGGTGTCGCAAATGTGGGAGGGGATGATTATGCGTTTGAAAAAAATGTTTTTAGTGTGCCGTCTTCTCAACAAACCCAATCCACATTGGTAAAAATTAATGAGATTTCGTCGGCGGGGTCCTAAGTGTCGCCAATGTTGGAGAGGACGCTTATGAGTTAGAACGACGCGGATTTTTTCTCCCGTTGCAACGCACGGGCATTTTTCCTAGTGTTAACTCATAAAGCAATAGATTCCAACAAAAGGTATTTAACCAACACAAAGGAAGATTTAAGTTTCAGCATTTGCTTCAACTTTCAGCATATTTATCTCATGGATATTGTCAACATAAAGCAATATAATAAGTCCAATATGTAGCATATAACAAATGTTGTACCAAAGTTGACACTAGTGTTTGCTTGTGGAAGATAGAAAGAAGTAGGAAAACTGACTCAACATAAAAGTAAAAGAATGGCCCTTCGCAGAGGGAAGCAGGGATTAAGTCATGTGCTAGACCTTTTTAGTTTTTGAAATCATATAGAGAGCAAAAATTAAGTTTTGAGAGGTGTTTGTTAATTGTCAACGAATCAGAAAATGAAAGTACAATATGACCCCTGCCAACCACACTTCTAAGAGCGGCTCCCATGAAGGACGTTATTTCTACCAGCAAGGCAGATCATCCCTCTTTCTCTTTTGTTTACACATGCAGATATTTCACTGGTATCATTACTTGTCTGATAAATCAGGGAAAAAATGTGAAGAAAATTAAGCGGTTAAATTTGTAATTAATTGGGACTAGGCACCCCGTTGCCAGCTCTTTTTGCAAAATTAATAGATAAGCGGATGTATATGTCGCTAGTATGGTGGTAAAGTCTGTTTGACAGTTGACATAAAGACATCCACCCCGTCCTCATGAGCTTGGTAAACATTGACAAAAAAAGGAGTAGTAACAATTTTGAATAGTTTAAAGGTAGCACATGAAAATTTACTTGGAGTGGCAAGGAAATACCACATATAGGTAGTTATGGTGGACACAAATGGCATGAATTTTGGCTCAAGGATTTGGATGGACGAGAAGCATCCCTCTCAGTACAGAGTTTAGGCTAGCAAGGTTATGTAAGCAAACAATAATATCAACGGTACACCAAGTTTTATATGACCAACATATTGCAGACATTATAAGACTTCACACCGTCTTCCTTGTTAACCAAACCCTTTTATTAGAAAATATCTAGACCTTAGAGATACCACTCATGCAAAACAAATTTCAACAAGCTTTACGGTAGTTCTTCACTAATGGGCTTAACTTACATGATGCAAAAGTTTAATCATGATCTACTTGTTAACTCAAAACAATTGACAAGTATCAAATTAGTGATCTACAAGAGTATGCAAGTCTTTTCCATTATACCATTTACCACATGCAACATTTTCTGTTCCAACCAAACACCAATCAATTTATTTCAATAACTCTCCAAAGAAGTATAAGTGAAGTAAGAGAGTACTTTCTTTAAAAGAACTAATAGCTCTGACAAGAGATACATGAAAACAAGAGCTAAAAGCTGAACAGCGCTAGATATGAATACTCAACAAATATAAGTGAAAAATAGGAGTATTCTAATGAAAAAGCGGAGCGTGTCTCTCTCTCAATCAAGAATGGTAGGATCCAATCAAGTTGATCACAAAATAAAAAATAACATACTGAAAATAAAAGCATACAGACGCTCCATGAACATCACATATGATGTGAAAGAATTAAAATATAGTTTCACTAGAGATGACCTGATAATTTTGACGATGAAGAAGGAGATGCCTTGGGCATCCCCAAGCTTAGATGCTTGAGTATTCTTGAAATATGCTGGAGAGATCCATGGGAGCCGCCCCAAGCTTGAGCTCTTCACTCTTCTCCATCCTATTATATCACTCTTCCCTCTTGACCCTTGAAAATTTCTGTCACACCAAACTCAAAGTAAATCTCATTAGAGGGTTAGTGCACAATCAAAAACTCACATGTTCTGTAAGGACGCAATATGACTGTTACTTTAAACATTAGCTACTGCCACTGATGTTATGTGAAGCTCTTCCACCCAAAAAAGAATTCCACTCAACACTAGTAAAAGAGAGAATGCAAAATAAAAGGCATAATCTGTCTAAAACAGAACAGTCCGCAAAGACGAATTTTTTAGAGATACTTACGTTGCTCAGATCAAAAAACTTTGAACTAATAAAAGATGCATACATATATGAGGATTACTCAAAATAAAATTCAGATTTAATTCACATTCTGGTGATTTTAGAAAATTAAAACGGTGAACAGCAGAAATCTGTTCCTGCGCAGCAATCAAAATTTAGTATCATCTTATGATTAGAGACTACTCTTGGCACAACAATTTAAAAAAGTAAAGATACAAAGGAGTTGCTACAGAAGTAAACACCCTACTTGACTCAATAAAAGAAAAATTTAGAAATAAAAATAATGGGTTGCCTCCCATAAGCGATTTTCTTTTACGCCTTTTAGCCAGACACAAAGCATGCATCAAGTATTACCAAGTGTAGAAGCATCAACATTATTACGTTTAGATCTCTTACCCTTTTTCTTATCCTTAGGAAATATGAGATTGGAATTTCGCGGGAGCTAAACTTCATAGTTCCTTGACCCATGTCCATTGTGGCTCCGAAAAGTTTCAACAGTGATCTTCCAAGCGTAATTTGTCCTGTTCCTGCACATTCAATGCCATGATAATCAATGGATACTGTTATTCCCAAGAGTTTCGTAAATACCCCCTCAGCAATTCCCATGGTTAATTTAATAGTATTATCAGCCAAAGTTATACAGCCTCCACCATTGGAAAGTTCCCAAAGATTCAAAGATTCATAAACAAGCATGGGCATTAAACAAAATTCAGACATAATATCACAGCGGGCATGAAAAGTTTCACCATTTATAGCAACTTTTACTGAGGGAATCCACCCGAAGGTTCAAAGCTTACTGACACTTTTTGAAAACGTTCTAAAGTCTGAGTGTAAACATCTTTTAAACTAGAAATATCTGTTTCAAGGGTATTCATCCTTGAATATATGTTCTCAAGAGCTGAATCTATTTTACTAGCTGAGGAGGTAGATGAAGTAATTAATTTTTTTATTGCATTGAAAGCTTGATCCCCATCATGACGAAGGAAATCCCCTCCTACTACAGCGTCTAAAGCATATCTACAGGAAAGAACAATACCAAAATAAAAGCTACTAAGGAGCAGGCTCAAGGTCATTTTAGGTTCGGTTTTCCATAGGACTCGAAAATTCTAGACCAAGCATCCTTAAAACTCTCCTCACTCCCTTATTTGAAAGTGAAAATTTCTTCCTCAGGTGACATGATATAAGGAACAGGGCTAGACATGATAACTAACAGGAAACAAGACCGAAAATAAACTAGAAGCAAGTAACTAATTTTTTTGTGTTTTTGATAATTAAAAGCAAACAAGATAAAATAAAATAAACTAAGCAAGACAAATTTTTTTAAAGAGATTGGAAGCGTGAGACTCCCCTTGCAGAAGTCTGCTGACTCCCCGGCAACAGCGCCAGAAAAATGGCTTGATGACGTGAAACACACGTTCGTTGGGAGACCCCAAGAGGAAGGTATGAAGCAGTGCAGCAACAAGTTTTCCCTCAGTATGAAACCAAGATTATCGAATCCAGGAGGAGTAGTAGCACTTCAAAAGGTTGTCAACGGCGCCAGAAAAGTATGCTTGAAGGGCGGTCTGGACTGTTGACGTGGAACCTGCACACAACACAATCAAACTACTTTGCCCCAACGAAATAGGAATGTTGTCAATCTCCCCGGCTTGCTGAAAACAAAGGGTTAAACGTATGGTGTGGAAAAATAGTGTTTAATTGCAGAAAGTAAAAGAGAACAATGATTGCAGTTGGTGGTTTTATCAGTCTAAAAGAATGGACCGGGGTCCACAGTTCACTAGTGGTGTCTCTCCATAAAGATAAATGACATGTTGGGTAAACAAATTACAGCTGGGCAATTGATAAAATAGTGAGCGCATGACAATGCATATATATGACAAGATGACTACCATGATATTTAATTGGGCATTATGACAAAATACATAGACCGTTATCCAACCGCATTTATGACTAATAATCCACCTTCAGGTTGACATCCGTGTTCCCCGTTGGTATTAAGTTGCAAGCAATAGATAATTGCATTAAGCAATGTGCGTAAAGTAAACAAGTACATATGACGGTGCACATAGCATTGTTATGTTACCCCTAGTGGCAACAGCACATCCACAACCTTAGGCGTTGCTGTAACTCGCCGAGATTACTAGAGACTGAACCAACTATCTAGCATAAATACTCTCTCTTGGAGTTACAAGCATCTACTTGGTCAAATCATCTACTAGTAACGGAAAGCATGCAAGATCAAAAATAACATGTAACATAGATTAATAATCAACTTGATCATAGTATGCAATATTCATCGGATCCCAGCAAACACAACATGTAGCATTACAATAAGATGATCTTGATCATGTTAGGCAGCTCACAAGATCTAAACATGATGGCATAAAGTGGAGAGACAACTATCTAGCTACTGCTATGGACCCGTAGTCCAAGGATGAACTACTCACGCATCACTCCGGAGGCAGGCATGGCGATGTAGAGCCCTCCGGTGATGATTCCCCTCTCCGGCAGGGTGCCGGGAAGAGGTTCTGGACCCTCCCGAGCTAGGGTTGACGACGACGGCGCCTCTGAAACTTTTCGTGGAATATGACTCGGGTTTTTAGGGTTTTCGCGTCGGGGGGAATAAGTAGGCAAAAGGGCGGCGGCTGGGGGCCCCCGAGGGGCCCACACAACCCTAGGGCGCGGCAGGCAGGGGGCCCGCGCCGAGCACTAGTACAGAATGACACATCGGAAACTGGCCAAAAACCCCTTCGGCAACGAAAAAAGGGTCCGTGTCCCCGACCCTGTCACTGATGTGAAGGCTCTCATCGGCAACGGACAAGAAAAACCGTCACCGATGAGGCTTGATTTTGGCTACGGTTGTCATCCAGTCTCCGTTGCCGATGTATCTGCACATCAGAAACGGAGATTCTGTTTTACTCGTTTGCATTGAGGTTTTTTCATAAGCCTACAGCAGCAATACAGTTGCCAATTGACATTCAAAATATCACAGCAGAAGCACAAAGTTGCTAGCAAAACCGTTCATCACTTATATAACAATTGTCACCATTACATAGCATCAAAAGATGAGTTACACATGCTTCGCTAATCCTATCATTCTCATGCCTCCCTAAACTGCAGCTAAGGCTTGCTCCCTAAACACACATCCACAAAATAGCCGGAGAAACTGAAAAACAGAAACTACACTAAGCCAAATTGCCAAATTCTTCGTACTGAGGCTTGCTCCATCTTGGACGGTGTCGCCGAAATATAATCCCACTTTATAAGTAGCACATTTAAAGTTTGTTCGGATCAGCTTTGTGCTTCTGGATAAAAATACATGTATTGATAGTTAGAGAAGAGCCAAAATATGATGCTACATGACATAGATATAATTTAATGTGAAAACAGTTCACACCTTTAAGCGCATATATCCGTGTGCTTGCAGTCCAATCAAATGATTTGGAGGCATAACTTGAAGGTGATGTTTCCTTCAAGAGCCTCACCATTTTTTATACAGTGTCGCCGAAATACTATTACTTCATACACTAGCTACACAAAACAATAACGAGGATTAACACATTGACAAAAAGTTGTGACTGGATCTATTCATCATCGGTAGTACTACAAAGAGTTGAAATTAATTCACCCTACTAGACTTTAAAATAGTGCAAGATACTAGACAAGTTTTCTATATACTAGACAAGTTTTCTATGCTAGACTAGAAAACTAGACAGAAACAATAAAGTGCAAGATACTAGATGAGTTTTCTATATACTAGACAAGTTCTATATACTAGACAAGTTCTATATAAAACCAATTGATGAACTAGTTCATGAGCTGAGCGATTTAGACCTCGCATTTTCTTCTCCGTGGACGGCGCCTCGAGATCGGCCACCTCCTCCTCCGTGGACGGCGCCTCCAGATCGACCACCTCCTCCACCGTGGACGGCGCCTCCAGATCGGCCACCTCCTCCACCGTGGACGCCACCTCCTCCACCGGGGACGTCGCCTCCAGATCGGCCACCTCCTCCTCCGTCAACGGCAACCTCCAGATCGGCCACCTCCTCCTCCGTGGACGGCGCCTCCACATCGGCCACCTCCTCCACCGTGGACGCCGCCTCCAGATCGGCCACCTCCTCCTCCGTGGACGGTGCCTCCACATCGGCCACCTCCTCCACCGTGGACGCCACCTCCTCCACCGGGGACGTCGCCTCCAGATCGGCCACCTCCTCCTCCGTTGGCGGCAACCTCCAGATCGGCCACCTCCTCCGTGGACGGCGCCTCCACATCGGCCACCTCCTCCACCGTGGACGCCACCTCCAGATCGGCCACCTCCTCCTCCATGGACGGCGCCTCCACATCGGACACCTCCTCCACCGTGGACGCCACCTCCTCCACCAGGGACGTCGCCTCCAGATCGGCCACCTCCTCCTCCGTCGACGGCGGCCTCCAGATCGGCCTCCGTTGACGGCGGATCCGCCACAACTGCTGCATCACCACCCGATGAATGATCTGATCTAGCTCTGCGTGGCCCAGAGGATGCGGGGCATCACCGGATGACGCGCTCCCACACCTGCCGCATCACAGCCGCCTCCAGATCTGCCCTATCACGAACAGATGCAGCTAGATAGGTGCGGCCGCTAGAGCCACAGCTGTGATGGCGAGATCTAGAAGCGCCGGCAGAGGAAGCCATGAGAGAGTGAGGAGAGTAAAAAGCTACAATATGCGGCAGCTAGGGTTGAAAGATGGACAGTGAGGGATTGACAATGAGACTGATGGGGCTTGCTTCGCTAGTACATTTATAGGCACCCAATTGGCAACGGACATTTTATATAACCGTTTCCATTGGATACATGTTCACAACTACTATGTGCTACTGATTTCCGTAGCTGCATACGAACATAATACATTCTAGTGATTTTCAATGTGCATACGAACCTAATACATTGTACTGATTTGCATAGCTGCATACGAACCTAATACATTCTACTGATTTTCATTGCTGCGTACAAGTTCACACCTAACAGCAGCACACAAACACACAAAATCATTCTAGCAATGCTCACCAGAACATTTAACTGAGCTATTTCTGTTCCTTTATGCCGCTCCTTGCGCACAGCAACAACATGGTCAGATTTAGTCGAACTGTTTGTTGGGCTCCATGCCAAACCAGCTAGAGCTGTTGCAGTGTGCGGCTTCATCTCCATGTTCGCCTTCTTGACTATGAAGGCTACATTTTCCAGCTCTGCAGCTTCCACTTCGACGCCATTAGCAAGCAGCATCTCAACATAATCTTCAATCCAAAAAAATAATCACAGCTCCTAGAATACTCTTCGCCTCTCCCCTGCCAAATGGTAAATCGAATCCAGAGGCAAATCAGCATCACACATAGAATAGAATCAATCAAATCTGGTCGAAGCGTCGAACTAACCCTGTGATTTGGACACTTGAAGTAGATCCGGCCTGGGTTCAGATCCGAACGCGACACTCGACGAATCGCGTTCCGATAGCGGCAGCAAACGCACTTCACAAGCGGCAGATCTGACCCGACCCCGGCGGCGCAGGAGGAGGACGCATTCGATCTCCCCGACGAGCTCATGCTCTTGGCCATGGAGGACACGAGTGCGGAGTAAAAACAAGCTGGAGCGGAGGAACAAGGGCGAATCGACAGTCTTTTATAATATCCAAGATAGTGCTAAAAAAGGAATTTTATATAAGCAACCTCGCCAACGGTTGTATACAAATGTCTGATGCCATTGAAGAACATATCACAAACGGAGTCGAAAGAAACTCCGTTACCAACATATCGGCAACGGTTAATAATTCGCGACCGTTGCCTATGAAGGCGGGACGCGGGCCAGCTTGCCTGGCGGGGCGGGTTTTCTCACGCGGAAAGCGCGATTCTCCGTCGCCTAACTCGTGCCGTTTCCATGGAGGGGTATCGGATGTGTCGTTCTGTACTAGTGCAGGGTGCGTGTGGCCACCTCGTGGCTCGGCTCCGTCTCTCCTCTGGACTCCGTGTGCATGTCGGTGAAATAGGGACCTCCGTTGATTTTCGTCCAATTCCGAGAATATTTCCAGAATAGCTTTTCTGGAATACAAAAACAGCAGAAAACAGGAACTGGCACTGTGGCATCTTGTTAATAGGTTAGTCCCAAAAAATGTATAAAAGTGATATGAAGTGGATGCAAAACATGCAACAATTGGTATAATATCAACATGGAACATTAAAAATTATAGATATGTTTGAGACGTATCAGTCACCGCACGTCCAGTTCTCGCCACCGCTGGGCGCCCCGCTGGTGTCGGCGTCGGCACCGGCGCAATCCGCCGAACGGCCACAGCCCACAGGGTCGTGCCTGACATCATGTACAGGAATCGACATGCGGCGGCGCTGGTGGCGAGGGTCGCGGCCACGGGGCTCTTCCTGGTGGCGCTCGCCGCCGACATCTGCAAGGGTTGTTTGACTCCTACAGGACCTACACCCAGCTATGGTAAGTTTAACAAGAAAAAAAAAATTCCCCACTCAAAATTTCAATCACAAAATCTCCTCATATTCGATTAGGGTTCCTGGATTGGTGATTTCCTTTGCGCGGTTCTGTTCTGCTGCAACGCAGGTACTCGAGGCGGTGAGCGAGATCAGATTCGTGTACTTGGTGTTCCAGTTCTTTGTAGCTGATGAAAGTGACGAGGAAGAAACTTCTGACTAGTTGAATTTTGGCGCGGCGTCACGCCGCGCACTTGGTTGATATTTTTGTGAATATAACTTGTTTTTCTTATTTCTGTTACATAATATCTTTTGTGAATAGAAATGGTGACATTAGAGAGAGCTAAGTTCAATTTGAGCACTCATTGAATTGAAGTCAATATATTTTGCGAATGGAAATGGTGAACATGTTGTATTAACATCTATTAAATTCAATCCATTTTTAGAGAAAATGAATTTGTGTTTTCTCCAATATATGCATCTAGTCAAGCATTAGTTAAATTTAACTACATTGTTAGAGAGAGTTAAGTTCAATGTAAGCGTCTATTAAATTGAATTACATCATTAGAGGGAGTTCAGTTATATTGTCTCTAAATATTAACTTATCCGAATTGATGTAGTACGTTTGTATTTTTATTGAATATTTAATTGTACTCAATAACTGGAGGAAATATATTATATGAGCGTTTATTAAATTTAATTTAAATTCAGTCCATAATGAGAGAGTATGAATTTGTATTTTATGTAAATATTCATCTAATCAAGCATTTTTTAAAATTTAACTACATAGTTAGAGAGATTTAAGTTATATTACCTCGAAATATGTTAGCTAAATTGAAGTGATCAAATATGGTTCCATTTTGCTATAACTTTCTTACATATAATATGTTGGTGTTCTGTCTTAAATATTTAATTTAACTTCATAATTAAGGGAAATACATTATGTGAGCATTTAATAAATTTGGTTTAAATTCAATCCATAATTAGAGGATATGAATTTGCATTTTCTCCAAATATTCATCTAATCAAACATTTTTGAAATTTAGCTGCATAGTTAGAGAGATTTAAGTTATATTACCTGTAAATATGTTAGCTGAACTGAATTGACCAAATATGGTTCCATTTTGCCGTATTTTTCTAATTTAGCACCATAATTGTAGGAAATATATTATCGTTATGGATTATTTCGAAATATGAACCTGTATAAGTTTCTGATTTCGTAGCATTTAGTAGTTTTTCGGAATTGTCTAAATACTGTAGAACAGTATCTATAAAGTGTTTTAAATTATTTGAAGCATGATCTTTTTTTAAATTTCGTTATTTGGTTCAATTATATTTATTTGGAAAATAAATTTACAAATAATTTGGAAAAGGTTCCAAAGCATTTGAAATGCCTACTTAGATTTTTACAGTTTGGTAGAAAGTGGGCTGAATTGATTTGGAGCTGTATTTGAATTGGTTCAATTATATTTATTTGGAAAATAAGTTTTGAAATAATTTGGAAAAGATCGCAAAGCATTTGAAATGGCTACTTAGATTTTTACAGTTTGGTAGAAATTGGGCTGAATTGATTTGGAACTGTATTTGAATTGTCTCCGTAATTTTCTAATTTAGCACCATAATTAGAGGAAATATATTATTGTTATGGATTATTTCGAAATATTAACCTGTATAAGCTTCTGATTTTTGAAATATATTAGTGTCATGACGCGCCGTTGGTGAATATTTTTGTGAATATGAATTGTTTTTTTATTTTGGTTACTTAATATATTTTGTGAATAGAATTGTTGGCGTTGTTTGTGTAATGCATTTATTTTGTGCACAAATATTAAAAAAATATGGAGTTATTGCGAGAGTGAACCAATGGTTTTCGTTTTACTTGTTTCGAATTATTTTCATGTTTGTAAATTGGTTAGATTTGCAAGGCAAATAAAATTTTGAAATATTCAAATTTGTATGCCGCTTAGTTGTGGTAAAATTCAAATTGGGTGGTATTTGTCGTTTAAGGTATTTGTAGGTACTTAGCGGCTTTGAATGTTGAAATATGTATGTGTTTTGGAATAAATATTTAATTTAATTACGTGAATTGGAATGGGCAAATATGTCTGTAATTTGTCATCAATATCTATTTTGACTCCATAATCTGAGTAAATGAATCGTATGAGAATTCAGTAAGTCTGATCTTTAATTAGAGGGTGTATTTTAATTTGTCGAAATATAAAAATGGAGTTAGTTTGAACGTTTTTTATTTTATGGAAATTATTGAAGGAAAGGGACACCACCTGTCAGGAACCTAACTTTTGTAAAAAATGTTTTAGTAAAGGTTGAAATTCACGTTAATTTATCTGACGCGGTTAAATATTTATCGGCTGGAAATTATCGCGATAGTTTTTTTCTTTTTTGATTTGACAGTGGGTAATATTGTTTGAAAATACAATATAGCCATTTGTTAGGTCCCCTGGAAAGTTTGTTTTTTGTTTTTGAATTTGGAAATTCATCTATTTTTTTTAAGTTATGCACAGCGGTACGTGTTTTTTATATTAGAAGGTGAAAATGGCAACATTCTGAAATTGTGTAAGTATGGGAATCATCGGAATTTGGGGAAAAATTGTTTTTAAAATGGTTGGATTTTAGGGATTGCTCAAATTTTTAAATTGCTGCAATTGGAAAAATATACGTTTTTAAAAATGTTTAGATGTAAAAAATTGTTGAAAGTGGGAAACGCACATGTCACGGTCATAAAATAATCGGGCTTCAAAGAGTTTTTTTTTAGGCTTAAATTTCAAATTTGGATTTCAATGGCCTAATATGTTTGTGTTTTTTCCACAAACTTATCCAAATATTGGTCGATAGGAAAAATTCAAGTTTTTTTTATTTGCTGTTGTAAACATTTTTTTTGTAGTCATTTGGATGGACACAGAAATTACAAAAGTTTTTAAAAAGAAAAACAGAAAAAAAAACAGGGGGAAAAAAGGCCAGACCGAGCCAGCTGCGAAGCAGCCAGCCCAGCCCAACACGCGGCCCAGCTGGGCAGCCCAGGCCCGTTGGCACGTCATGCTGACGTCATCAGCGGCCGGGCTCTGCTACGGCGGCGGCGGCGTCGAACGACGGCGTTCTGGGTCGCGCGCGCGTGCGCGGCGAATGCGCCTGGTCGCGGGGCGCCCGAAGCTGGCGGCGCCGCCGCTATTGGGTCGCCGGAGCGGCGGCTGCGGTGTGCGGGCGCGCGGCGACCTGCGGTCACGCCGGCGTCGATTCCGGCGACGCCGCGGCGCTTCGGCACGCGAGATGCGGCAGGGAGGGAGAGGGCACGATGGCGCATCCCTCGGTGGGCTTCGATCTGAGGGAGGAGGTGTGGCGCGGCGGCGTAGCGCGGCGGCGGCAGCAAACTCCGGCCGCGCGCAAAGGAGAGGGAGAGGGAGGGGGTTTCTGTGGCGATTTTGCAGCGGGGTCCTTAGGGTTTCAACAAATTGCTAAGATGTCCATTTCTACGTGGAACCGTGGACTGCGGAGCATGCGCTGGATTTGTGAGGGTTGTTTTTGGAAAAGCATCACGGAGATGCGCGTGGACCGTCCGATCACCGAGCGACGGCGCGGATCGCGTCACTGTTCAACACTGTTCGCATGAACAGTATGAACAGTAGCCGGATCGCTCAGAGCTCACGATTTCGGCCAGCTTTTATATAGTTAGTAATTACAAGGCCCAAGGGCGATTATCTGGACTTCACTGTGGGCCACGATTGCATTTCAGAGTCTCTTGCTCCTTTTTGTAGGTATATGTAGTATTGTGCAACCTGCAGGGCAGATGGTGTTACAATGGAATAAGGGCAAGGTACGAATTCATCAAGGTGTAGCAAAGTATACCATATACCTTTCTAAGCTCGTGAAGATTTCTTTCTTGTGATTATTAATTTGAACATTTGTTGTCGTGATCGTTGTCAGCCTGCATATGCTCGCTTCGTCTTGATATGTTCCAAATACATACACAGTTATTGTCAAAATTTGAGAAATCTGAATTAAGCCATATTCACCGCTGCTGCTCCCGGTCAAGAAGCAGCCAAATGGACGCTGGTGAAATTGAACGAGAAGGAAGAGTTGTGGAACAGCGACCACGGGTTGAGGGCGGAGAGGCGCGATCATGACGTGGACGGCGTCTCCTATGTCAGTCGCGTTCTGGTTCATAAAGACAGCACTGGCGTTCTCCGCATCGATGGGAGATTCTAGAGGAGCTGCTCCCGGATACGGTATACAATTTGTCTTTCGGTACTCTCCCTCTTATCCATTTTAATGCTTCTGGTTATTTCTGGGTCACGTTTTTTTTTTGTTTCAGCATTTCACTTCCGATTGGATGCATAAGATGCCTTCAATTGAATTGCTGCTTTTTGTCCTGAAATCCATTTTCTTCGTATTACTAATTCCCATCTCCACAAATTATATATAGAAGAAAATGATTAATATCTCCACCATTTGAATATAGAAGAAAATGATTTAACTCTGTTCTATAATTCATAATTCTTAGCAGGAGATGTCTATTTCACTTTCTGTATTCAGCTCACTTAAATATATATCAGGTGTACTTCTCATGGTACATGTCACTGCTGGTGTGCTAAGAGCATCTCCAAGCGGAGGCCCCAAACCCACCCCAAACGTCCGGGCGGACGGTCCGGAGGCCATTTGGCCCAAAAACGGCGACCCAAGCGCGGCCCCCATAGCCATCCGAAACGACCGGTGGTCGGCACACCCCAAACCCAGCCCAAATCTGGGGCGGGTTTGGGGCGGCCCGGACGCGCCCGGACGCGTCCGCCCCTTACTCGCTGACAAAGCGGACCCACTAGGGAGGCTGACCGTCGCCGCTGAACGGCCGGACGTCGCCGCTGACTTCCGCCGCGTGGCAGCTCTGTCCCCACAAATAACCCCACCGGCTAACCCTACCTCACTCCACTCCCCAGTCCCCACACCGCCACCTCGCCTTCTCCGCTCGAGCGGCCGGCGCAATGTCTTCCTCATCCATCGACTGGGGCTCGGAGCCGGAGGACGAGGTTTCCGATGCGGCGGCGCCACCGGAACCCGTGGACGCGGCGGAGGCCATCCGCCTTGCCGTCGAGCAATCTCTGAAGGAGGTCGGCCGCGACAGATCGAGCGCGGCGGCGCCGCCAAGCGGAGGCCAATGCAGCCGCTGGTCCGAGCTTGTGCCGGTTCGGCGCCGTGCAATGCCGGAGGGATCGGTGGCGGCGTCATCGGCTCCTCCACCGCGCTCCGCTCCGGTAAGATCTGCGCCTCCCCATCTCCGCCTCCCCGCGCCCCCCCTCCCCCCCCCCCGTCCAAGCTCCACCTGGGTGGAAGATTCTGCCGGACGGGGCCGGCGGATGGCGCCTTCTTCCGAAGACCCCGCCGTCTTCGAAGCGGATGCGCGCGCCTGAGACGGAGGGGAAGGCTTTCCGGCAGCTCCGCAAGGCCGACCCCGCCGCGGCGGAGCGGGCATTGCGCGCCGCGGCGAAGGAGCCGGTGCCGTTGGCCGTCTTGGAGCGGTCGTACACGACCGCGGAGACGGACGCCAGGCGCCTCCGCCGCAAGAACAAGGCGATGCTCGACGCGGCCATCACCGAGTCGAAGAAGGAGGCGGCAAAGAACGACAAGGGGAAGGGGCCGGCGTGAGCGCCGCCGATGGAGGCGAAGGGACCGGCGGACAGAGAGGATGGCAACGCCGCCGGTTTGCCTACTTTTGCTACAATTTGTCTATATTTAGTTTAGCCCAACTATGTAATCCGAACTATGAGCTCCGATCGAACTATGCAATCCGTGCTGCATTTGAGCTCCAATGATCTACGTTCTTTACTTACGTTGCATGGCTAGTATGGTTTTGAGGATGCGGATATGGGGGGCATGGTTGTAGGACACCCTTTTTGGGGTCTGTCCGGTCGCTGTCCGCGGACACGTCCGGACGTGTCCGCGGACACTTTGGGGGCCAAATTTGGCAACTCCGGTTGAAAATGCTCTAAGCGTTCGTCAAACTGTGACAGCTCGGTGGGGTAAATTTACCAAGAAATTGTTGGGAATAAATGCAACAGGATAAATAATCTGATCAAGTTATACAAAGTAAATCTTCTTTCATCACAACAAAAGTAAATATATGTTTTTCTATTGTTTTCTGACTGCATGAAGTGCATACACGAACTTGGTATTCAGCCGAGATCAGGAGATTTGGAAGTGACGGTTCAGATGATAGTGTATGTCGGAGCAGACTATCACCTCTAGCATCAGGGCCGAGATCCTGGCACACGCCACCCAAGACTTTTGTGTATACTACTGGCTCCATTTATGAAAAGTTTTTTGTTATACATGTATGTGTTCATCCTAGATTTTGGGTGCTTTCAGATGTACTTTTGATTAAAGAGTGATGCAACTGTTGCATGAACAGATCAGAAAAACTATACTTGCGGAGATGAATTCTTCTATGGTTCTTAATTGTTCTGGCCTTCATATAATTTGCGATCGTATTTGTTTTCGGGGAAGTTGACCAGCCACAAATTTGTATGAATCTTTGTTAATAACTGATTGTATACATGCGTATAATTTCTGAATTGGTCCTAGGAGAAACATCATGTGTAAGGATTTTCAGTTCCAGATTCCAGATTGCATGTTTTTTCACAATGAGCAGTAGGATATAAGTACATAGTGAGCATCCGATAGATTAAACTCTAAGTAAGTACAATGCGACAGTATTTGCATCTCATAAGCCACATTTGATGTATAGTCGTGAATTATAGTTCTGTTTTGATTAATGGCTATGTCTAAATTTTTGTATTTCGTGGCAACGCACGGGCATTCAACTAGTTGTTGAGAATGTTAGTCTCGCGTCGAGGTTTGCAACGAGCATCTCACAAAAGGCTAGCTTACAGAACTTTTTGGACGGTTCGATCTTAATCATTTAACTAAACTCTTTTCAGAAAACGGATAGTAAATTAAGTTCTTACAATCATCGGATGATATGATCAACGCATCATAATTTGACACTGGATGCAGTCAGGCGCTGGGATAAAACCAGTCTACTCGCAAGCTACGGCCGTCAAAGTCATAGCAGTTGAGCTCATCGATGGCCTTCTCGGCATCCTCCCGGCGCTGGAAGACAACGCAGGCGAAGTCCTTGCACACCGCGGGGGCGTCCATGGCGACGTGCCACATCCGCAGGGGCCCGAACCGGGCGAAGAGCGCGGCGACGCGAGCTGGCCGGGGGCAGCGCTCCGGAGGTTGGTGACGCGCACGAAGCGCCGCAGGAACAGGCGGTGGCCAGACGGCGCGTCCCTGTCCTCCCTCCAGACGGCGAGCCTCGCCCTGCACGGCACGTACCCGGCCGGCGACACCAGGTAGTCGTAGGGGCAGGCGAGCTCGCCGTGCCTCTCCTCCGCGTCCTCTTCCCCGCAGATGCAGCACGACTCGCCGTTCGGGTGATCGGGTCCTTCCAGAAGTTGATGGCCGCAGCGTGCGCGCTCGCCTCCTCTTCCATGTATGTAATTCCTTCGACGCCACGTAGCCGAGAGGAAAGGAGACCTCGGCGGCGGGGTATATATAGTGATGGACTGCTTTTAGAGTCTCGCGATCCGTGTCCCGATCGAACTGGGTATCGAAACCTCTTCCAGTTCTCGACAGTTATAAACCCAAACGTACGATAGAGAAGAAATCAGCGGGATGACCGGCCGGAAGTAGGGCAAGTCGAGGAGATGGCCAGCCGGAGACAAGGGAAGAAGATCAGCGATAAGAAGAAGAGAAAAACCAGAGCGGCAACGACAAGGAAAAAGATCGTCAAGGTGGAGTCAACGCAACGCAAATCCAGTGCCGCGCGCACGGGATGCAGAAACCGACGGCAGGCCACGATGAGCGAGTCAGCGACGCCGGGCAAAGATCAGGACGAGGAGAATCGTACGTATGCACTCTCTCTCTCTATGCGCTTGTGTATTCTAATTCTAGTTGGGCTGTTTCGTAATACTCCATCCGTTCCATTTTAATTGACTTCCATTTGTCCACATGTGGATGTATCTAGACATGTTACAAGTATAGATACATCTACATGTACACAAATGAAAGTCGTTTAATTTGGAACGGAGGGAGTATTTTTTTTTTGAAGCGCGTTACAGTAGGGGAAATCCCCTACTGTTCAATTTTCCATTTTCTATTGCCAGATCACATATTTACATGATGTTTGTACACAGGTTATTCATAATGTATCTAGCCACGATTGCATCCCATCTTTAAGACTGGGTCTAGCTCTATGCATAGATAAAGAAAGAAATGATTTAAATCTAGCTATACAGCTGTCTATTGCAGGGTCAATTCCTCGAAAGATATCATCATTTCGTTGCTCCCATAAACTCCAGCATCCAGTGATCATTATCTCCATCAAGAAGTTAACAGAGTATCTCGTCTTGGCTTCTTGAATCATTTCATTAATGTCATAGTCAGTGTTCCATTCGAATCCCAAAGCCCACCAAAAGCTTTGACTGAAGCTGCAGTCAAAGAATAGATGATGGAGTGTTTCTACTGGGCAATTATCGCACAAGACACACACTAGTGGAAACCCCCCTCTTGTCCCGGGTTGGGAACCCCTAATGTACCGGATTGCCATCCGGTACATGGCAACCGGGACTAGAGCCTCCCCCCTCTTGTCCGGGGTGGGTTACGACCCGGGACAAGAGCCCTCCACGCGGGGGCAGCGCATGCGCATGTGAGAGGAGCTCTAGTCCCGGGTTGTAATACCACCCGGGACTAGAGATGCTTCCACGTGGCGGCCTGTGACTTTTTTCGTTCCGATTGTTGTATATTACGAATAATTTGCAAAAAATACGGTTAATTATCTGTAAATCAGAAAAAAACATATAACATATCAAAATGTTCGTAAGAGCAAGCTTTATGAGATAGTCGGGAAATCGGAAGTCGGAACGGAAAGTCGTGAAGACGGGAAAGTATTCGATTATTCGATTACAAATAAAGATCCCATATATAAGAGAGACTAGAACCGTCAACTATTCGATTACATGGAGATCATCAAGCTAGCCACTACTAGAGCCCGTCATCTATCTTGAGACGCCCATTGTATTTTCCCTTCGGATCTAAGACATAGTTCATCAAAAAGCCCGCAATTTCCTCGCTAATTGCTCGAAAGCGGTCCTTTAGTTTCACGTTCCTCCGTTTTCGATCCATCTATAAAAGAAGGGAGATTAATATGAATATCAATCATCATAACAGAAATTATGAATGACACTCAACACAAATGATGGTTATAAAATGAAATTGTGAATTTATTTGTTCACTTACTTCGATAAATGTGTCTCGGTTCCGCTCAGAGACTATCTTGCGAATCCACTCGCAGACGTAGTATCCACACAAATTGGTTCCTTGTGGCTGCCTATCCAACCACTACACGAGAATAGATTTCAATCAAATAATAATCAAGCATCACGATGGTATTGAAATTTTAATTGAAAGGGATGCGCGAACACCTAGCTCATACTACTTACTCTGGGGTATTTATAAGTAAGGTTCTCCGGAAAGTCACCTTTTGTAGTCTTTCGGAAAAGTTCCCAAACCCTGCCCAGCAAACAATTGAATAAATGAGTTATTAATTAGTTACTTCATATCTCAGGAAAGAGACCGATGTAATAAGATAAAGATTGAAATTACCGTGCGAGCACTCCTTGGATAAATTCGTGCCTCTCTTTGGGCCAGTTCAATGAGTCCATAATATCAATTTCTGCTGTATCGACTCGAATGACTAACAGAATGTAATGGTCGCTGCGCACGTTTATATATGTCAGTAACTAATCAGTTACACTTAACATCAAGTAAGCAAAAATTAACCAATGTGTACAAGACAGTAATACTCTTACCTGAAGTGGTAAGGAAACAATATCTGCCCTTTATAATGTTGTTCTCGGAGGGCCCTAAACAAGTTGTCCACCGTATCGTCGTGCTTTAATGTAAACATTTTCTGATTAACTAGGCTTGGGTCGACGAACCCAATCTCAAACGACCCCTTTCTGTCACATTCATCGCTCTTCATTCTGCATAATACCGTAGTGAGCATAATTAGAACAGGCAATGACCGAGCTAAGCTATAGACTTACAATGTTAATGAGATTACAAAAAATAAATGGATTGAATCACTTACAGACAATAGGTACTGAGGATGCTCAAGTCGAGGGCGTCAAGCTGGTATAACTGATAGAGTTCTTCAAGTGGAATAGTTAACTCGCTTGTACTACCGCTGAAATGTTCACTTGTAACTCTCACAATGATCATTTCTCGACCTAGCAAAACGACCTCCTTGTACCACTTATGCAGTCTTGTCATTTGTGTTGGTAGAACCTTGAGCTCATCAGGTGACACTAGATCCTTCCCGTATACCCAGGGCCATTTAGCAGGTTCAAATGTAGAGGAGAGGAGATTTTCGTTGTCCAGTTGAGAAACTGAAATACCAGCATCTGCAGCAAATTGCGCGCGGTGAGCGGGATCCTTCTCAAGCCCAGAGTCCTCATCAGTGGTCACCTTGAGCGGGGGGATGGACTGATTTGACTGTTGTCCTAGCTGGGCAACATCTCTTCTCCTTTTCCCGCCGGTTTCAGCAACTTTCCTCATTTGACGTACATAGTCATCTGGCCTATTCATCGAAATCTGCGATGGCGTAGTAAGAAAATCGACAGCCCAATTTATTTGCTCTTCCGCATACGTTTCCTTTGGCGGGGGTTTTCTTTTCTCCTTAGATTCTGCAGCCTGTCTTCTCGCCTCTGTTTGTAGCCAAATGTTGGCTACCTCTTTAGAACACGGAGGTTCGTCGTAAGGTCTCGGGGGAGGAACTTTCGGTACTTTTGGGAGGGGCTCAAGTCGGTGTTTGGGTGATCGGAAACCTTTAGCCTTCATACCCTTTCGACCTTTAGCCTTTATGGGCGGTGGAGACGGCTCAGGAGACGGCTCAGGAGTCGGCTGAGGAGTCGGCTGATGCGGCGACTGACGCGGCGACGGAGATCGAGATGGACTCGTGCCGTGGTGGTCGTCGTAAGTGTCATCATGTCGACTCAGAGAAGGCGATGGTGGCCTTGGCGGTGTCCAGCCTGGAAACTTGATCAATTTCTTGGGCCATAGAATGAGTCCACCCTGGACATCTCCCAGTTTCCTCTCATCATCCTCTCCAGGGAAATGAAGTTCGAGTGATTCATATCCGGGTTCAACGTGATCCACGCCGACACGAGCATAGCCAGCTGGAATCTCATTGTCACGATACAATGCTGTAGATTCACAAGTTAAAGCATAGCCGACCGCCGCCTTCAGGGATATGTTTCTCACTGCCTCATGTAGCTCACAAGTTTTCTTCTCAGTGATAAAATCCACGGGGTATGTCACGCTGACCGGTGTCGTGGAAGCCACGCTGCTTTTCCGTTGAGACGGACCACCTTGCTCACTATCTTGCAGGTGCAGCTGATGAGTTGCCCCTTGACTAGCTCGCTCGCGCCGCAGTTCTTCTAGTTGCTTTTCCACTCTGCTCAACCGGTCGTTTTGCTCCTGTTCCTTCCTCCTCTTTGCTCTTTCTCGGCTTCTATAAGAGTCACGGTCCTCGGGAAACCCTTCAAGCCACGTCATAGCTCCCCTGCCTTTAACAGTTCCTCCTTTCTCTTTAGTACCGAGGGCCTTCCACAGCACGTCGCGTTCTCTGTCGGGAAAAAACCTTCCCTCACGAGCATCTGTTATTGCATTCAGAATTGTTTGCCGGGGTATAGGAGTTTCTTTCGTTTCATCAACCACTACATCACCTGATGCGTCATACTCCGCCCCATGAGCAAGCATCCAATTTCTGACCCTACGGGGCCAATAATCTGTAACTGGAGTGATCCCTTCTTTGCGCAGATTGGCCTCAATCTTTGCCCACTTAGGCTCGGCAGCTCTGTAGCCACCTCCACCCAACTTATGGTTATATATCTTCTTCGACGCATTCAACTTATTCTGTGCCGATCTTTTCTTGGCTAGTTGTGTCTCCTTGTAATCCAGAAATGCCTCCCAGTGAGCCCGCTGCCTCTCTAGTGTTCCAGTGAAATCTGGGATTTTATTATTGTCGACCCACTCAAGGTATATTCTGTTCTTCCATTTATTGAATGCTGAAGCCATCTTCTTCAGAGCCCAATGCTTGACTTTGTCCCTCATGGCTGTTGTCCTTTCGGGAGTATCCAGCTCCGGCAGACTGAAAAATCTCATGAGCTTGGCCCAACATACATCTTTGTTTCTGTCGGTGACATAATAATTGCCGTCTATGCCTTTTATCTGATTCCATTCCGAAAGGCTGATCGGGACATTGTCCCTAACAACAACTCCGCATTGATGCACAAACTTATTGCGGACGTTCCCAATCGGTTGGCCTTCTACATCGACAAACTCAATTCTGAAATGATCTTTCCCGTATACCAACCCTTTGGCATGGCCTCGTTTAGTAGTTTCTTCTTTCGATGTGGAGGAGGTCTAAAAAGAAGAAACTTTTGTTAATATATATACAAATAAATTTTTACATCTGATCAAATAGAGACTTAATTAATATACCACGCCGGACTGCGGGGGTTCACCAACTATTCTAGTTTGCCCTTGGTCGCTTCGTTCCACCTCCACTCCCTCACCGGAATCGTTCAAGAACTCGGAGCCATCTAAATCTCCTCCAATGTGTTCATCACCGGGTTGCCGGATAAAGTCCATTATCGCATCTTCCCCTTCTCTGAATTGGAAGAGAGGAACATCTCCATCGGCCATTGCTTAACTATTACAAAAGAAAATAAAACAAATGATAGCATTAGCACAATAATTCATCGTAGGGAACTTTCCGACTTCCCGACTTCCCGGTTTTTCCGACTACACGACTACCCGACTTCCCGACTACACGACTTCCCGACTACACGACTACCCGACTACACGACTACCCGACTTCCCGGTTTTCCGACTACACGACTTTCCGACTACCCGACTACACGACTTCCCGACTACCCGACTTCCCGACTACCCGACTTTCCGACTTCCCGACTACACGACTTCCCGACTTCCCGACTCAACGACGATCACCGACTGAACGACTTCCCAACTCAACGACTCACCGACCGAACGACTTCCCGACTCAACGACGATCACCGACTGAACGACTTCCCGACTCAACGACTCACCGACCGAACGACTTCCCGACTCAACGACGATCCGACCGAACAACTTCCCGACTCAACGACTCACCGACCGAACGACTTCACCGAACGACTTCCCGACTCAACGACTCACCGACCGAACGACTTCCCGACTCAACGACTAACCGACGGAACGACTTCCCGACTCAACGACTCACCGACCGAACGACTTCCCGACTCAACGACTAACCGACTCAACGACTACCCGACTACACGACTACCCGACTTCCCGGTTTTCCGACTACACGACTTTCCGACTACACGACTTCCCGACTATCCGACTTCCCGACTTCCCGACTACACGACTACCCGACTTCCCGACTTCCCGACTACACGACTTCCCGACTCAACGACGATCACCGACTGAACGACTTCCCAACTCAACGACTCACCGACCGAACGACTTCCCGACTCAACGACTCACCGACCGAACGACTTCCCGACTCAACGACTCACCGACCGAACGACTTCCCGACTCAACGACTCACCGACCGAACGACTTCCCGACTCAACGACTAACCGACGGAACGACTTCCCGACTCAACGACTCACCGACCGAACGACTTCCCGACTCAACGACTAACCGACTGAACGACTTCCCGACTCTTAGCAAAATCTACACTTAGCAAAAATTACTACACTTAGCAAAATCTACACTTAGCAAAATCTACACTTAGCAAAAATTACTACACTTATCAAAATGTACACTTAGCAAGAATCTACACTTAGCAAAAATTACTACACTAATTGAGCAAAAATAATTTAGCAAAAAATATTTTGGGAAAAAAATTACCACGGCCGGGGAGGAGAGAGGGCCGGCGGCCGGCGGAGCTGGAGGGCGAGTCGGTGCGGGCGGCACCGGCGAGGAGGAGGAGGAGGAGGTCGGGCGCGGCGGCGAGGAACCCACGCCGGGCGGAGGAGGAGGAGGTCCGGCGAGTGGCGACGGCCGGGCCAGGGCGCGGCGGCGGCGACGGCCGGGCCAGGGGGCACCGCAGCGTGCGCGGAGGAGGAGGAGGAGGCGCTGGCGCACGGAGCAGGGGGCGCGGCGGCGGCGACGGGGCAGGGGCCGGGGCGCCGCGACGACGGGCCGCAGCGGGCGCGGAGGAGGCAGGGGGCGCGGGCGGCGGCGGAGGAGGCAGGGGGCGCGGGCGGCGGCGACGGAGGGCACGCCGGAGCGTCGGGCAGCCTGCCGGCGTGCGGGATGGAGGCGGCGGCGCGGGGCGCTGTGGAGGAGAGTGTGCTCCCGGGTCGTTGCTCGACCCGGGTCAACGCCCACAGCTTATATACAAGGACCTTTGGTCCTGGGTGGTGGCTCGACCCGGGACGAAAGGGTACCCTTTTGTCCCGGGTGGTGCCACGACCCGGGACCAGAGGTATTTTCGCCCAGCGCGCGTAAATAGGGCTCTTGTCCCGGGTGGTGCCACGACCCGGGACCAAAGGGTAATTTTTTCCGTAAGCCCAAAATTTTAAAATTTAGCGCCCAAATTTTTGAAAGTTCATTTTAATATGAATTTGAATAGCTTCTGCATACTTTCGAATCTGACAAAAAATTCAACATGAAAAGTTTTTGAATTTGCAAAACTAATCCAAAGCAATTTTATCTATGCTAAAATAATTATTCTAAGAACGGTCATGTCCCCCGAGTTGAGCGTATATTGAAACCGGCATATGAAATTCAAAACAAATCAAATAATCAGGAGCGCTACATTATTTGAAAATACTAGACCACATGTATTTACAAATAACCAAATGGTTGTGTGTCAAACAGTTTCCGTCTACCTCTCGTAAAAAGACAAATTCATGCCGATTCAGCTGGAAGGGGGTCAAATTTGAACTATAGGTGCCTCGTAGTTTTCTCATGATTTTTTGAAAAAGTCATATTTAGGTACACAAGTACCTATTTCATCAGAGATACACCAAGAGATTTGCAAAATTCAACCCCTAGCTAAGAACGGTCATGTCCCCCGAGTTGAGCGTATATTGAAACCGGCATACGAAATTCAAAACAAATCAAATAAATGGAAAACCTTCGCGTGGTGTCATCATATGTGTCCTAGTATCCATCAAAAATCATAAACTTGGAATAAGTCAATTTTCTTAAGAAAGTGTTCTCAGAAATGATGTATCATCTATGAAGATTCATGGCTTTAGGGCCAAATGACGAATGATATGTCCACATTCATGTATAGTTTGCTTAAATATGCCCGTATTGGGCACAAACGTTTATCTTGGAACCGTGAACAATGTTGCCGAAGAAACTTTTTATTTTCTGTTCACGGAAAAATCATTTTTCTATTTCCGAATGCAAAAAATGGGTTATTTTGTGAAGCAACTACCAAAAATATGTCGTAAAATAGGAGCGCTACATTATTTGAAAATACTAGACCACATGTATTTACAAATAACCAAATGGTTGTGTGTCAAACAGTTTCCGTCTACCTCTCGTAAAAAAGACAAATTCATGCCGATTCAGCTGGAAGGGGGTCAAATTTGAACTATAGGTGCCTCGTAGTTTTCTCATGATTTTTTGAAAAAGTCATATTTAGGTACACAAGTACCTATTTCATCAGAGATACGCCAAGAGATTTGCAAAATTCAACCCCTAGCTAAGAACGGTCATGTCCCCCGAGTTGAGCGTATATTGAAACCGGCATACGAAATTCAAAGCAAATCAAATAAATGGAAAACCTTCGCGTGGTGTCATCATATGTGTCCTAGTATCCATCAAAAATCATAAACTTGCAATAAGGCAATTTTCTTAAGAAAGTGTTCTCAGAAATGATGTATCATCTATGAAGATTCATGGCTTTAGGGCCAAATGACGAATGATATGTCCACATTCATGGTATAGTTTGCTTAAATATGCCCGTATTGGGCACAAACGTGTATCTTGGAACCGTGAACAATGTTGCCGAAGAAACTTTTTATTTTCTGTTCACGGAAAAATCATTTTTCTATTTCCGAATGCAAAAAATGAGTTATTTTGTGAAGCAACTACCAAAAATATGTCGTAAAATAGGAGCGCTACATTATTTGAAAATACTAGACCACATGTATTTAGAAATAACCAAATGGTTGTGTGTCAAACAGTTTCCGTCTACCTCTCGTAAAAAAGACAAATTCATGTCGATTCAGCTGGAAGGGGTCAAATTTGAACTATAGGTGCCTCGTAGTTTTCTCATGATTTTTTAAAAAAATCATATTTAGGTACGCAAGTACCTATTTCATCAGAGATACGCCAAGCGATTTGTAAAATTCAACCCCTAGCTAAGAACGGTCATGTCCCCCGAGTTGAGCGTATATTGAAACCGGCATACGAAATTCAAAACAAATCAAATAAATGGAAAACCTTCGCGTGGTGTCATCATATGTGTCCTAGTATCCATCAAAAATCATAAACTTGGAATAAGGCAATTTTCTTAAGAAAGTGTTCTCAGAAATGATGTATCATCTATGAAGATTCATGACTTTAGGGCCAAATGACGAATGATATGTCCACATTCATGGTATAGTTTGCTTAAATATGCCCGTATTGGGCACAAACGTGTATCTTGGAACCGTGAACAATGTTGCCGAAGAAACTTTTTATTTTCTGTTCACGGAAAAATCATTTTTCTATTTCCGAATGCAAAAAATGGGTTATTTTGTGAAGCAACTACCAAAAATATGTCGTAAAATAGGAGCGCTACATTATTTGAAAATACTAGACCACATGTATTTAGAAATAACCAAATGGTTGTGTGTCAAACAGTTTCCGTCTACCTCTCGTAAAAAAGACAAATTCATGCCGATTCAGCTGGAAGGGTTCAAATTTGAACTATAGGTGCCTCGTAGTTTTCTCATGATTTTTTGAAAAAATCATATTTAGGTACGCAAGTACCTATTTCATCAGAGATACGCCAAGCGATTTGCAAAATTCAACCCCTAGCTAAGAACGGTCATGTCCCCCGAGTTGAGCGTATATTGAAACCGGCATACGAAATTCAAAACAAATCAAATAAATGGAAAACCTTCGCGTGGTGTCATCATATGTGTCCTAGTATCCATCAAAAATCATAAACTTGGAATAAGGCAATTTTCTTAAGAAAGTGTTCTCAGAAATGATGTATCATCTATAAAGATTCATGGCTTTAGGGCCAAATGACGAATGACATGTCCACATTCATGGTATAGTTTGCTTAAATATGCCCATATTGGGCACAAACGTGTATCTTGGAACCGTGAACAATGTTGCCGAAGAAACTTTTTATTTTCTGTTCACGGAAAAATCATTTTTCTATTTCCGAATGCAAAAAATGGGTTATTTTGTGAAGCAACTACCAAAAATATGTCGTAAAATAGGAGCGCTACATTATTTGAAAATACTAGACCACATGTATTTACAAATAACCAAATGGTTGTGTGTCAAACAGTTTCCGTCTACCTCTCGTAAAAAAGACAAATTCATGCCGATTCAGCTGGAAGGGGGTCAAATTTGAACTATAGGTGCCTCGTAGTTTTCTCATGATTTTTTGAAAAAATCATATTTAGGTACACAAGTACCTATTTCATCAGAGATACGCCAAGAGATTTGCAAAATTCAACCCCTAGCTAAGAACGGTCATGTCCCCCGAGTTGAGCGTATATTGAAACCGGCATACGAAATTCAAAACAAATCAAATAAATAGAAAACCTTCGCGTGGTGTCATTATATGTGTCCTAGTATCCATTAAAAATCATAAACTTGGAATAAGGCAATTTTCTTAAGAAAGTGTTCTCAGAAATGATGTATCATCTATGAAGATTCATGGCTTTAGGGCCGAATGACGAATGATATGTCCACATTCATGGTATAGTTTGCTTAAATATGCCCGACTGAACGACTTCCCAACTGAACAACTTCCAGACTCAACGACTCACCGACCGAACGACTTCCCGACTCAACGACTCACCGACCGAACGACTTCCCGACTCAATGACGATCACCGACTGAACGACTTCCTGACTCAACGACTCACCGACCGAACGACTTCCCGACTCAACGACTCACCGACCGAACGACTTCCCGACTCAACGACTCACCGACCGAACGACTTCCTGACTCAACGACTCACCGACTGAACGACTTCCCGACTCAACGACTTCCTGACTCAACGACTAACCGACTGAACAACTTCCCGACTCAACGACTCACCGACTGAAAGACTTCCCGACTCAACGACTAACCGACTGAACGATTTCCCGACTCAACGACTCACCGACCGAACGACTTTCCGACTCAACGACTCACCGACTGAACGACTTCCCGACTGAACGACTTCCCGACTCAACGACTAACCGACTGAACGACTTCCCGACTCAACGACTCACCGACTGAAAGACTTCCCGACTCAACGACTAACCGACTGAACGATTTCCCGACTCAACGACTCACCAACCGAACGACTTCCCGACTCAACGACTCACCGACCGAACGACTTCCCGACTCAACGACTCACCGACCGAACTGAAAAGAAACACACACCGCTTCCCACCTTCGTCTTCCCGCCATTTCTCACTATATATATGTAGTCATGGCCTCCATTGGCATAGCACATCTAAACTCATATCTGCAACCTCATCACTCTCCCATGGCTTCCGGAGGCGTGTCGGTCCCTCCTGTCCCTCAAGGTTTGGCGCGCTGGGCGGCCATCACGAACCACTACTACCTCGAGCTCAATCCGGCAGCGGTAAGACGTCTCTGATGATCTACAACCGTCCGGTAAAACATCTCTGATGATCTGCAACCGTTTGGAACGGTCACAGATCATCAGAGACGTCTTGCCGCTGGTTGCCCAAAGATGCCTCTCCGAGTGACGCTGGAATGTTTTGTGTGAGTGAGTAACCTGTCTGAGAAGTGGCCAATTTATAGGCGTCGTCAGCGGTGTGTTTCTTTCGAGCGCTGGTGAGCCGTTGGATCCGGAAGAAGCACACGGATCGTGTTTCCTTCGAGCGCTTCTGAGCTGTTGGATCAGCGGTGTGTTTCTTTCGAGCACTGCTGACCCGTTGGATCAGGAAGAAGCACACGGATCGTGTGTTTCCTTCGTGCGCTTCTGAGCCGTTGGATCAGCGGTGTGTTTCTTTCGAGCGCTTGTGAGCCGTCGGATCAGCGGTATACAGAGCATTCGGATTCACGACCCGGGACAAGAACTCACCGACTCAACGACTCACCGACCGAACTGTTCAGATATATGCGTGATACTTTTGCATATTAACAGTTCAGATATCCATTACAAATAATACAAATAATAGTTCAGATATCCATTACAGCATAATGAATTAGGAGCGCGGGAGGCAAACTGTTCGGGCCTTTAGTCCCGGGCTGTATTACGACCCGGGACGAGAGGGTCTCGCAAGAGGTGTGCAGTTGCCACCACCCTCTTGTCCCGGGTCGTAATACGAGCCGGGACAAGAGATCCCTCACGACCCGGGACGAGTCCAAAAGAATGGACCCGGGACAAGTACCCCCCTATTGTCCCGGGTTGTAAGCCACCCGGGACAAGAGGCATTTTCGGCCCTGGTCTAATGGTGTGGTTTCTACTAGTGACAGTCCATGAATTCAACATGGAATTTTTTCTTCTTCATCATCTCCTTGGTATTTAGCCTGCCATATATAAGTAGCCATGCAAAGGACTTGTGTCTAGGTAGGCAGCAAGTTTTCCATATATCCAAAATTGCTTGATGAGGATTGTGAGTGCCCATGATTGCTCTGTATATTTTCCTTGTGGAATATCTAGCTTCTGAACCAGGCAGATACCATTTATCATGTTCATCATTCAGTTGAATAGTCATTAGCTCCTCTCTGAGTTCCAAGAGTTGTTCATGTGCAATAGCAGATAATGGTAGCTGAAACATGCTATATATGTCCTCGTTCAATTCATTCCAAGCCTTCTGTAGGGATATATTTTCATTTTTAGCAAAGGAGAATAGGTGAGGATATTGATCTTCCTTTATTGAGTCCCCCCAGTTGTCTTTCCAAAGCTGAATAGATTTACCATCCTTTGGAGAGCAAACTGTAAGTTCTCTGAATTGGTCAAAGAGAGCCATAGAATCCCTCCACCAAAATGAACCCTTCTTTTTTAAAGCATGTGGAATCACATTGTTGCTGTAGTGAGCATTCCATATGAGTTTTACCCAGGGAATATCCATCCTGTTATAGAATTTATGCAAATTTTTCATCAGCAATGCTTTGTTCTGAATTCTCAGATTTAGAACACCAAGTCCACCTTTATCCTTTGGTCTGCACACTAGCTCCCATTTGGCAAGACATTTACCATGTTTTTCAATATCTTTCCCTGCCCAGAGGAATTGTCTGCCACTTTTCTCGAAATGGATAAATATAGTAATTGGGATTTTTAGTGTGCACATCGCAAACATTGGCATAGACTGGATCAATGAATTGAGAAGAGTAAGCCTTCCTGTATATGTCAATAGATTATTAATCCCTGATAGCCTTTTGTCAAGTCTCGAAATCATAGGCATAAGATCAGCAACACTAGGTCTAGTAGTCCCCAATGGGAGACCTAGGTAGGTGAACGACAGACTTTCCACTTTGCAGCCAAATAAATTTGCAAGATTAGTGGCTGCATCATTATCAATGTTGATAGGTACCAGAGAGGTTTTCTGATAGTTGACTTGTAGGCCCGTAGAAGCACTGAAATCTGCTAAAATGCTTTTGAGTTGAATTAGTTGGGCAGGGTCTGCAGACATGATCATTATAGTATCATCAGCATACTGTGCTATTGGAAATTTTTGCCCAAAGTCACTCGTGACTGGTAGACTAAGTGTACCATTTTGCCAAGCATCATTAATCACACTTTGCAGAAGATCAGCCGTGTTTACAAATAGGATAGGCGAAAGGGGATCTCCTTGTCTCACTCCTCTCTTGCAAATGATTTTTTTCCCAGGAGTTCCATTTAGTAAAACTGAAGTGGAGGCAGAGTTAAGGATTCTCTGAACCATCGAGATCCATTTTGGCCCAAAGCCTTTAGCCCTCAGCATGCTAATAATTGCATTATATTCAACTTTATCAAATGCTTTCTCAAAGTCGATCTTCAGTATGATGATAGGGTTCTTGGATTGGTGGCATATGTGCAGATATTCAAAAGCCCATCCGAGACAGTCTTGTATATTTTTCCCTTTTATAAATCCATATTGATTTTCATGCAAAATTGGAATTATAATTTTCTGCATTCTATTTGCCATCAACTTGGTAATAAATTTCATGGGCAAACTCACCAAAGATATTGGCCTGTAGTCATTCATTGTTTCTGGATCAGTAATCTTTGGAATTAGTGTAATAAAAGCAGTGTTGATACTGTCCAGGTTAATATTTCCATCATAGAAGTCCCTGACTATTTTGTAGAAATCCTGTTTAACTAGTGGCCAGCATTTTTTAAGGAATAATCCATTAAAACCATCAGGTCCGGGAGCTTTGTCATTGGGCATTTCTTTGACCACTAGTTCAATTTCCTCACTTGTAAAGGGAGCATCCAAATGCAGTAGATCATGGGCTTGAATGAGATTATTCAAATCAAATCGCATTGTAGTATCTTCTGTAGTACCAAGTCTATTCTTGTATGAATTCCAGATAATGGCTGCTTTATGATCATGATTGTATACAGAATTTCCATCCTCTGCCTTGATAGAAGTAATCAGGTCGCGTCTGTAGTTCTGTGTTGCAACCGTGTGGAAAAATTTCGTATTTTCATCACCTAACTTTGCCCATCTGATCTTAGTTCTATTTCTCCAATATATCCTTTTTGCTTCAGTTAATTTCTTCGTGTGGGTTTGAAGGATTTTTCTAAAATTCATTTCCATAATAGATAAAGATCTTTGATCCTCAATACCATCAAGGAGAGCAAGTGTATAGAAACAGCTATCTATAATTTTGTTCAGATTAGAAAGGTTCTTGCTCCACTTCTTTAATCCATACCTCACCTCCTTGAGCTTGGCATTTAACCCTAGAGCTGCATCGCTTTTGATAATAGAATTATTCCAATGTTTAGAAACCACCTCATTAAATCCATCAAATTCTGTCCAATAATTTTCAAATCTGAATAGAGTTGATTTTGGAATGTCAGTACCAATTTGGACATGTATCGGAGTATGATCCGAGCCAAGTTTTGCAAGTGGGAAGGACATTGTATTGGGAAATTCAGTTGTCCAGTCTGCCGAGGTAAAAACCCAGTCTAGTTTCTGAAGCAGGGGCTCACTCTGCATATTGCTCCATGTGAATGATCTTACTTTAAGAGGTATCTCTTCCCAGTCATGAAATTGTATCATGGAGTTAAATAGCATCATATTATTGGCGTTGCCTCCAGGCTTGTTCCTATCTGCAGGTTCTCTAATTAAATTGAAATCTCCAATAATCATCCAGTAATTCATATTGGAAGAATTAAGTTCAGCAAGCCAGTCAAAGAATTCCGATATGTTTTCTTCATGTGCTGGTCCATAAATATTAGTTAGAAACCATTTCCTTCCAGACATTTTACACGTGAATTCCACAGTTATCTGGAAGCTGCTCTGACTTATCAAAACTCCATCAAAAAGATTTCCATTCCACAAGGTGATAATACCCCCAGAATTTCCAACGGACGGGGTAAAAACATATTGAGAAAACCTTCTGGGACAAAGTTTCTTGATGAACGCCATATCAAATGATTCCTTTTTTTGTTTCTTGTAGACAGATGATGTTGCAATTACTTTCTTCAGCACGTTGATGAATATCATTCCATCTATCTTGTGAGTTGGCACCTCTCACATTCCAATCAAGAATATTCCAATTTATCATTGGAAACCAGTTTATATTTGCAGACCATAATGGCAACATAATCACCAAAATAAAAATGACCCCAGCAGCATGATTCCCATAACCAACATGATTCACAGGTATAAATGAGGTAAAACCAAAATGTATCACACATAGATAGAAATCCACACATAAAGATCATGATCAACATGAGTTCCGAAGCACACAAACGAAGGTGAAACTGGGGAAGATAGTCAAGCGGTAGAGTATTTATTACATCGCCAGAGGAAAGGAATCTTAAAGTTCTAAAGATAACTGAACTGACAACATGCCAGTTCCTGATGATGCCAATATGTGGACTAATCATTAGTCACATTTAGCGAGGAGCTTGGCTTCAGATATCTCCATAGGAGGAATCTGACATTGGCCGATGCCAATTGCTTGGATGGTGTCAAGTGGGAGTTCTGGGGGAGGAGGCGCCTTCTTGTCAATGATCTCTGCTTCGAATTCCTCTCTCAAATTTTTCTTCACCTTTTTGCCAAATTTAGCTGTCTTTTTCTGCTCCTTCACCGCAGCTTTCTCTGCAGCTTCCTTGTTCTTGAAACCTGCCTTCAGCTTAGCAATTCTACTGCTGCGTCTGACCTCAAGGTCCTCCTTGGGGGCTTCCTTTTTCTTTTTGTAAGCAGGTGTGATAATAGAATCATTCTGCTCAAAAGCTGAACTAGTGGCATTATCAGTGTCATACTCATTCTCATACCCATTCATAGTCTCATTGTCAGAGACCAACATATCAGTCACAGTGTTCTCAGAGTCCTCAGCTGAAAGTTCATAGTCGGTAAAAATAAATTACTCCAACACGAGATTAGATTGGAACTCTTTCCATACTGTCTCAGCAATTTGCCATCTAAATTTTACACTCATTACTCTTTGTCCGAAATTACTATACGTTCTGGGTTTAGTTAAAGTCCGACTTTGTAAGTTTGATCAAGTATACAGAAAATATCTATATCTATAATAAAAAATAATAATTATTGTGATCATCGTAATTAATATACGGAGTGTTATTTCTTTATTATATATATTTTATATTTGAGATACGATATTATTCTCAATATTCTTGGTCAACATTTTAATTTAATCTTCACGAAATCCAAAAAGCAAAGTTTAAGACCTAGTCAACCTAGTTTCTAACCGTGCTTCTGCGTTGTGCCTTCTGGATTCGTCGATCTCTATAATCTACGTCGGTGGCTGCACAATCCGTAGCTAGAGTTCGTCTGCATATAAGTTATCTATGTCAACCTCGATAGGCTACGTAGGCTGCATGTTTGCCTCGACAGGTTCGTCTGTCGCACATTCGTCTCATCATATTGTCTTTACACGTGGTCCTCGTCCCGCGCACTGATGTCCCTAAATTCGTAGGGTTATACTTCTATATATACTCGTCTAGAAGCAAGTTGTGCAACCGACACACTCTCATCGGTTGAAAAATTATAAGTTTTCAAAAAGTTCGAAGAAAAGTTTGGAAATTGGCATAACCTTAATAGACAACCTCACAAAAATTGAAGGCTAAACTTGGAACACAACATCGACTAAGAAATTGACAAATTTGTTATCCATAACGACAATGGGCCAAATCCAACACAATAGACATTTGGCACTATTCATTGTGATTTGTTGATTTTGTTTTTATCCGTGTTATGAATTCAGATTAGAAATTTTGTGACAGGTTAGATATGAGTATTATCTATATCTAAACTTTTTCATAAAAGGAATCTGAAAATATTATAGTCATCAACTGAAATTAGGTGCACCGGGTGTATGTACGAGTTGCTTAGTTGCACGGAAAACTTTCCCAACGTGTGCTGACATTCGACTATGTTTTTTCTCTCAGATAATGAGAGACACCGACGGGACAAGAATACATGTGGCGTCTGCGGAGCATGGAGAATCCACGACAACGATTACTTCTGCCCCTATAACTACATCCACGGCCGTTTCATCCTCAGCACTTGCAGGGAGGGGTGTCGTCCGGGAAGGCACCCACTGTTAACCACCTCCTCCTCTGGCTCCGGTAGCCACCACCAGCTGCGACGCCTTGTCCGCGTGACCAACGTGCCACTGAGCGCCATACCCGGCGAGCGCGAGCTGAGTATGATATTTAGGCGGTTTGGGCCGCTCGTCAAGTGCAACCTCACAAGGGTGAGCCTCGACGATAGCATCGGCTTCGGTTGGGTCACGTTCGAGAGCAGTGAGCACGCCGAGGCGGCCATCAACAAGCTCAACGGTTACCTCGTCATTGACCGCAAACTCCGAGTCGACTGGGCATATCCCCAGACCTGATTACTTTTAATGGATTTGTGGTTTCAGATCCTAAGAAACCCTCCGCCAGGAATCAATTCAAAGGCCGAGTTGAACTTATTTTTGTTTGTTCATCTTCATCTTCAGTGCAGCAATTTTTGGGCCATATATTGAGCAGGCTACCAACATACATAACGATTTTTACACATCAACAACACTGTGATAAAACTCATAATAACAAGCGCATGGAATTTCCTATCTCCTCATCCAACAAGTAATGATTTAACGAAATACCTCTGACGGATCAAGTTCTTTCCCACCTGATACAAACACCTTAATACTCCCTCCGTTCTTTTACTTCGCGTTCTAGGTTTTTTTTTTTTGAATGTCAAACTTTTCAAAATTTGACTAAGTATCAAGATCTATAGTGTTAAATACCAGAAATTCGCATTGGCTCCCGGGAGCATATGCTCCCGGTATTTTCGAAAAAATTGAACAATTTGAAAACTTATCAAAAAATTCCGAAAAAAATCATACACATACCTGACCATGGTACGCACCACCGTGTATTTTTTCGCATCAAAATGACATCGTATGCGCCCTGTACAAAAATGACAAATTTCTGACAGGAAGAAATTTGTCATTTTTGTACAGGGCGCATACGATGTCATTTTGACGCGAAAAAATACACGGTGGTGCGTACCATGGTCAGGTACGTGCATGATTTTTTTCGGAATTTTTTGATAGGTTTTCAAATTGTTCAATTTTTTCGAAAATACCGGGAGCATATGGTCCCGGGAGCCAAAACGCCGCTCTCGTTAAATACTCCATATATAATGAAAATATATCTTATGAAGATTCTGATAATATTTTTTTTATGAATTATTATATTTTTTCCTGTATATTTGGTCAAAATTCATTAAGTTTGACTTTAACTAAACCCAACATATAAAGTATTTAAACGGAGGGAGTAGCACGCATCCCTTTGAATCCCATGACAACTACAGCGTCCCCCGCACCACGTACAAGTAGGACGCAACACCTCTTTGGAATGCCCGTGGATCATCTTGCACTTGTCAGAGATCAGAGATGCCGCGCAAGTATGAAGCACAGCCCGAAGAGTCAGGATATATATTCTCGTGTGTCAACATCTTGACACTTAGTGAAATGGCCTCATCTGCACAGCCGGCCGTGAGATGACATTTGTCTCGGGAGCACACTTTGAAACAGAACAGCGGCTTCTTCAATGTAGCCAAGCTTTTTCAGAAAATGAATGGACAAATGTGACCAAGCTTTGTGTATGCGTCGATCAGTGAATCCCAACAGGCAACGGTTCTACTCTCCATACAATCGAAGATCTTCATGCATGGCCAGGACTGTGCATGGCGCGCATATTCTAGCAAGCTGATCTTAGTGTTTAAGGAAATAAACCAGTTACTGACCTCGGGGACGGCATTGCAGCCACTCTGGACTGCACCGCAATCTTGTGGACTGCAAATCCCGTAGATGAGTTGGGCAGCTCCGTGCAAGCGTCAACAATGACGCAGAGTGTTGAGTAAATTAACTAAAACTACCACAAAGAGGCTCCGGGCGTAGAGCGTGTTCCGGGCGAAGCAGGGGTGTCTGGACTCTCGACGTGTCAAAGAGGCTCGCGGGGAGTGGCTCTGCTTCAGGCCGATTTCCTTCCACCGTACCGGGAATCTCGCGGCCCCAGGGACGGAGGAAGGGGGGACGAGCAGGGGCTCAGCCACCCCCAACAAATTGATTTCCTTCATATACTCCCTTATAATCATGCTTGTAATTAGTAGTTTTAAGCTAATTCGCCACCTCCAACTTGATTCTGCCCCCTCCAATACCCAGCGCTGGCTCCGTCCCTGCGCAGCCCCGGTCGCCGAGCGCCCTCGGCACCATCCCGCTCATACGCGCCAGCTGCTCCTCCGCCGTCTTTTCCCCCTTCAGAAACGAGCTCAAGTCGTACTGGACGGAGCGCGCAGCGCGGCAGCAGGTGAGCCCTCCTCTAGCTTTACTTGACAAGGGTGAAGGGTGCGCACGAGAACTGCATCTTCTGGCCCTGGGTGGTGGGCAACATGATGCGGCCGTGGGTGAAGACTGCATATGCGTCCAGCAGCGACCTGTCCACCACCATCAAGAGCCAGATCGGCGGGCTGCTCCAAGGACGGACCAGCATCGTGCGCGGCCTCCTCAAGTGTGGTGCGGACGTCCAGGCGTCCGACACCGGGGCTTCCGCCTGTATCGTCGGCCGCGTGCGCGACGCCCAAAGCCGCGTCTCTGCACCCCCGCCGCCCGACCGGCCGCCGTCGAGCGTGTCCATGCGTGCTCTCGTCCTCTCCGCTGCCCGGCCGACCGCCGTCAATCGTTTTCCACGCGCGCTCTCGTCCTCTCCGCTGCCCGGCCGGCTTCCTCCCGCCAGACATCACTTGCGAGTTGCGAGACCTACGCGCGGTTGTGCACGTCAACGGCACAACTAGGCGCTTACGAATGGACCTCACTTGTCGGGCTTGCTGTCAAAACACGATTAGAAGAGATTCAGTGCGATTTGTAACGCCAGGCCGCAGAATTGGTAGATTTTAGAAAAAAATCACTAGAAGAGGTACTGACCTGTGATTTGGACGACAATTGTGGTAGTTTTAGGTAATTTACTCCAGAGTGTTGCATCGTCGCAAGAGAGCTCCGGCATCCGCATTTGTTGTACAGAAGAAAACAATGATTGGCATTGGCACTGGCACTGGCACGGCAAGAATGACCCATGCGCAACGTGTTCCAGGCAACGCTGTTTGCAGCAGGCGTTCTGTCGAACAGCTCGCGCGCGAGCCCCATGCGGCTGGAGGCTACGTACGCGTGCAGGAGCGAGCATCAGGACAGCGCGCGCAGGCCGAGGCGGGCGTGAGCTGCGCGCCGGCGGCGGGGGAGCGGAGCGCCGAGGACATGAAGATTTACCCCGATTGATTGATCATTAACCTAACTGAAGGATATATGGGTGAAAAGTGAAGACGTAGGATTGCGTGAGCAATTTGAACCCATGTATTAGCCATGTGTTTTGCGATCCTCTCAACGTAAGTCCTTTACTCTGTGGGAACTAGCTTTGATTTCAAGTTTATCTATATAGAACTGTATGCTAGGGGTGTTTGTAGGCAAATATAGTACAGTAGAAATCAATTCCCCAAAATTTCGCAATTTTCATTTGTTAAGTTTTAATCGTCTATTTACCCCTAGTCAATATCACAATATTTAGACCAGCACGAGTTGTTTCTCAAGATGATATCGTAGTCAACACTACGGTGGCTGCAAACAAAGTCATCAACATTACATCTAAAACATTATTTGCTGAAGCAACTATGCTTCTTTTTTCTCACATGTCTTCTAAATTCCATACCCTAGCCTTGCATATTTTTTCTCAATTCTTGTTGCTGGTCTAGCAACCTAATATAAGCTTCATTTTTTGGACATGCCACTTTTGCTGATTTTTTTTTGTGATACCCCCCATATATTATGTGTATTTAATCTCAAAATTAGCCCAAATTAACCCATATGCCCCCTTCAAGTTGCATAATGTCTACTTGTCTCCCCTTGTACAAAATTCCTAGCTTCGTCCCTGCACTCAAGCATTCAGGTTTTAACTTTCGGAGCAATCCAAGGTCCACCATTAATTCTGGACTTTCTTGAAGAGCTTCTACCGTTGGACTTTCTTGCTTATTAGTAAAATAACGGTCAAATCAAGGGACAGATGGTCTAAAAATCCACACCATCAATAAAGATAGCTCTCTGTGCACATTTTTGTGTAGATTTAGCAGAAACAAATTAGTACATTTTATAAATTTCAAAAAACAATGTGCGCCCAGGTATTGAGTTGAAACTTACTCCTACAAAATTTCATCGGACAACAACCATTTGCTACGTTTTCCTAAATGAGAAAATGAGAAAGTCGAATTTGACGACCACTAGTATGTAGTTTTAGTAAAGTTTGAGCTCGATCCAGGAAAAGATTAGTATTGACAATAGTTTAGCACATACTACAAGACCAGACTTCTAAAAATCTATTATATGTTCATTAGTCTGAATTTGCTTGCTAGCAAGCCTATGAAGCTCCTTAAGCTGAAGTAAAGCAATGGTACCATTAAAGCTATCCCATTAAACTTCTATGAAGAACACCACCAGGTTTCCATTTGTTCGCTATCTTGTTACTTTTATTTGTCAAGTGGCTCAGTTTGACACACAACAAAAGCTTTATCGAGTGCCCAAACAAATACAAATTGGTAAAAAACTTTTGCCTGTGTGTTCTGTATTGAATCGGTATGTTGACGACTTCAGTGATAATCTATGTGCCATGTGCTTTGCTGCCTTTGCCGAGTATCGAGAACACTCGACAAATCCAGGAATACCGGTAGTGTCTCACGTTATATGTTACACCATCGATTTTGTTCCGATACCAGATCATTTTATCGGAGCTAAATCGATGACTGATGCAAGAGCATCCTAGGCTTCTCTTAGATGAGTGCTTTTCTTGGGTGTTTACCGCTTGAGTCTAAGGTTGGTTTCATATTATCTATTTTTCCTATTTTCTTATGACTGACAAAAGTTAGTTAATCTATTTTTGCCACGGAATGAAGAAAAACAGTTTAAGATTTGTTTTCAACCTCGTAGAATTCAAACTGCAATAAAAAAAATCAGAATCCTTATTTTAATAGAGTAAACTCCACCTTCGGGGAGGAGATTATATAAGCCCATTTTATTTCTTTATTTCGGGAAAAACTCCCCATTTTATTTGCCGCTTTAGGCCATCATTTGCTTGCTTAGAGCATGCCTTCCTCATTTTTTTTTGTACAAGGGAGTGGGGTCAAGAGACCCCCGCTGCATTTTATAACACCACATGGCAGGTACAATTTGCACAAAGGCCATTTTTGTCTATTGCCCTGAAAGACCTAATATTCGAAGAAAAGGCCTGTGTCTTTACAAAAAACACCCTAGAAATAAAAGAAGAAAAGCAATCCGATCCTAGGGTGTCTCTGCCACCCGTCGTCGGCGACCTCCAGGCGCGCGAAGCACCGAGATCGGAGCACAGTGAAGCACTTAGACTCTCCCTTCCGGCGAAAGATCTCTGACGCTGGCAAACTCGACGCAGCCGGGGACGAACCACTTGGTTGCATCGAGAAGCCGAGCTCCGGCGCCGGATCAAGAAGGCCTCCGTCGCGGAGGTTGAAGATTGGCCACCTTCTTGGCCATTAATCGCGGCTGTTGGGGGAATTATCCCGCGACTTATTCAAGCAAAACGCGACTTATTCTCAATCGCACCACTATTGGGCTTACACAAATATGGGCCGACACGAAGAGTCGCAGCATGCTGTAAGAAGGATCCAGAAGATTGGAGATAACTTAACTTGGAAGGCACGAAGAGTAGTCTCCAAGTAATACCATTGTAACCTGACGAGTCTCTAGTTATATAAAGAGGACTCGCAGGACTAGACAAACATGCTCTCAAGCTCTCAAACCCTAGATCATACGGCGAATACCGAGATCAGATCACCAACCCCTTGTAACATCATATTCATATCAATACCAATCTAGGATAGACAGGACGTAGGTCTTTACCTCACATTGAGGGGCCGAACCTGGGTAAAAAATATTGTCTTCTTCGTGTCCTGTGATCCTAAGCTCGGAGACGATTGACTCGCGCAAATCCCACACCTACGAAGTCATCCATGACACCTGACGTGACAAACCCACGACAGTTGGCGCCCACCGTGGGCCTGCGGTCAAGAGCGTCACGTTCCGCGCTGGATCTGTGCCAAGGATGGAGGATCTCGTCGTCGATTAAAGCTCGGCGACTTCAACAATCTCGGCGACTTCATTGTCGTGCCGTTTCAAGCTCGGTGATACCAACATCTACACCAAGGGCAGCAGATAACGTCCGTGCTGCGACCGACCCCGACGGTGTCTCGGGAATCATATCGACGATCCGTTCGGTGGAAAGGTGCTGGATCTCCCTGGGCGACTCATACGCTAACTTCCGTCGGAACCCTGACGAAACTCTGCGGGGTCTCGGGAAAACAATTACCGAGGTTGACTCAGGCATCAATTCGAAGATCCCTCCGGTGAAACCCTGCGGAATACAATCGCGCAGCACTCTAACAAATTTGAGCCGATTCCAACGGTTAGATCTCCGTCAGCGACTCACGCACTGCAACGAGTTTTGTATCTAAGCGAGTTCGCGAATCCTCCGCTGGCGACATCTCCACCATCGTTGACTCGCCGCACTATGTTCTGCGTCCAGGAGCTCAACATCAGCACCGCCCTTGTTTGCGGCCGATTGTATCCATCAGATGAAAATATTCCAACCGGTCGGCAGGCCGCGGCTCGAAGAAACGTCGGAAGCTAGTACATCGCTGGCATCAATTAATTTGACTGCTTTGGAGCAGCAGAAAATTTCTCGTTGGAGCAAGTTCCCGAAGGAAAACCAGGAAGCAGCCCACCAGCCGGATTAATACAAGAGTCGTGTCCAATTAAACTACTACTTGGACTCGTACACCGATCAGAAGAAGAAAATAGAAGCCTGCTGAAATCCATCGGCGACGTATCGTAACTATTGCCAGTTCGCCGCGGTTGACTTCGACTATGGCGCGGCTCATGGCTTCAACTTCCCCGCTATCATTATCGACCCGACATCGTGGCATATGGCATGGCCAACATAGCAACCGATTGGTCAGCTTAAATCATCAGCATGCGACTCAGAAGATCACACAACCATCAGGCACATCGCGCCGTGCGATCCAAATAGTGGCGTTCCGTGCTAAGCAGGAAGTTTGCTCCGTGCGATCCTCATATAACTGATCAGGTTTACAAGGTCAAGATTTCTTTTGTGCAAAGTCCTAGGTGAACCTCCGTGCGATCCAATCTAACTCGCCGAAACCAGCACGGTTGGATTTTCCGACATGGAAATTCACTGAAAAGCAGCAAGTTCCATCTAACATCAGTTGACGGAGTCCGATAGAAGCACCAGCAATGCAGATCACTTAGGCGCGGAAGGACAATACCTGATCGGGCTGTCAAAATAAGACTACGGGCCGAATATCTAGGGATGGCACCCGCAGGGTATGGGTAAGGGTGGAGCCACCCCATACCCTTACCCGTCGAACACGATCTTACCCATCACCCTTACCCATACCCGTCAACGGGTACAATTTTTTCCCATACCCGTCACCCGACAGGGTAGATGGGTACCCGCGGGTAAAAATACCCGCGTTTAAAACACGTAAAATTGGGCAGAAAATAGTCGTAAAAACAACACAAAACTCATGCAGAAGAGTTATATTTCATTGTTTTGCTATATCAGGAGTCGAGACGTGATCACGTGAATCAGATAGATTAGATATAATATTAGGAATAGCTAAATTATCAATATAGTGAGGTAGTCACTGGATGGTGCGCCATCCGCGGAGGGTTAGCGAGCAATCCCTGCCTATATCTTTGAATTACGATTGTAACCTCATGCATAGACCCTACTCATATATCCGTGCGTGAGGTCGGCAACTGGACGACCGGGACACAGACATATCTCCAGCTCAATGACATAAGTACGATCTGCAACAACGACGGTTTGCGGCTTACATTACATCAACAACGCCAGAGAATAAAAATAAGATAAGTTGTTATCATGCTCAAATTTCACAGACTTTTATCAGTTAAGATTAATTTTCACCTTCGAGTAAATCTCGGGGGCTGCATATCTAGTTTATGCGGCTTATTACAAATATCTCTGCGATTTAAATTATATCATGCCGCAGACTTTAAAGTCAGATCATATTGAATGTTTAATTACATCCACTTCTCAAAGTTGGGTTTTTTACAACCCGCAATGCATTTATCAAATTAGAGTTCTCATAACTCGCATTACATTTATCAAAGTCTAGCTCTCTATAGCTTGCACTATCGCATGATAATAAATTTATTTGCACCTATAAAGATCACCATTACATGTTCAAGTGTTGATATTTGAGCACTCGCTATATCATTTAATGATTTATCTTTACATCAGTCCATGACTTATCATTATATATATGTCATTTCATGACTTATCTTCATATCATTTTATGAGTCATCATCAACTCATTATCATATTGTTTTATGAATCACCTAGTGATTTACCCCCATATCATTTTATGAGTCGCATACAGCTCATCATTACATCAATTTATGAGTCCCTAACAAATCATCATCTTATCGATATTTGAGTTAAGCAAGTGACTCGTTATATCAATTTTGGGTCAAATCAGTGACCCGTGTTATCACATTCAAAGCTAATTAGAGCTCGTCACGGCTATTACAACCGATTATATCAAAAATCGATCGCCGCCTACGTGCGATCGTACTTCAGGATTGTGAAATAAAGCGGGCACCACCGGTATCCGGGGGTTTGTCATTTCGCCTCAATATGAGCCGCTGAGCCTTTATTTTCACTAATCTCTGGGTTTCATGGGGCTATGTAGCTTTATAAGCTCGGGTTATTCTCGTGGAATCGCTCTTTGTGACAAATTATTCTGGTTATACTCGCCTTAAGTCAGAAGTATCTTTGCACTATGCGGCCAAAGCACTGGGGCGCGGCGTCAATCGAGCTTGATTGCCTATCATGGCCGCTCTCGACCCTGAACACGCGTTTTTACCTGGGAAATATTGAGCCGCGTGAAGACCTACTTAACGGTAATAGAGATAATTCAGAAGGGCTAAAGTACCCACGTGTGGCGTCAATCGAGTCTGAATGCCTATCATGGCCGTTCTCGACCCTGAACACACATTAGGTCTAGGAAATACTGAGTCAAGTACCATATGCTATCATGCATCGTACATATGCTATCATGCATCTTACTAGTTGCTATCATGCAACTAGTTGCTATTATGCAACCATTTGCTATCATGCAGATTACAACATGCTATCATGCGGAGTACTAATGTTCTATCATTATTATCAGCCGCCAAGGCTAATATATTATTATCAAATTATTATCATTGCTTCCTCGGGGGTTTTGCCCTTTGAATTTCAGGAACCTATAACTCGGACATATGAGTTTGAACTGGCATGACCAGATTTTTTATGATATCGGCTGATAAAGCCACCATTATTTATTTATTTTCAGCCACATTAAGTGGAATTTTTTAGGATGCTTCCTTAATTTATATCTAGAGTCTTGACTGGATTATCTTTTTTCCTAGCGGCTCAACTAATACTTCACAGTTCGGAGTTTATAAGCAATTTCGCTCTACTCCAAATATCATTATTATCTTGAAAGCAACATTTTTTCTCAAGTTATTGCAGGATATGACATCAAGCAGGATGACAAAAGCATGCCTGTTTAATGCCCCGGGGCTAGAACAATTAAGTTTTTGTCCAAATTGAGATATTTTTGAGTCCCGAGCAGCATGATCAAGCATGCAGCCCGGACCTCGGGGGCTACACATCCAGCCACCGGCGTTTGGTGGTTTCTACTTAATTGATATACCATGTTTATATGCATATTTCATTATTTGTAGCACATAAGAATATATATATCCATTTGCGAGTCAAATCAGCGACTCGGAAATCTTTAAATACAGACTGTGGCTATATACCCTTGAGCCGCCATGATTCAACATGTGCTCAGATGGCTCGTCATGAAAATTTGACAGATTTTAATACTCTAATGATTGATCAGCTTATTTATGCTTATGGTCTTTTCTGCTTCGATGTCTATGACTCAGCACCTTATACACATTTGGCTGATATATCTTGATGCTCATAAGTTATTATTCGTATGATTTCAGGTCAGTTTTACATCCAACTGGATAAGGTGGTTTTCACCAAAGGCTTCGCCGCCTCCACATTAACTCAGAAGTTTCAGCAAGATTTCGCCGGCCTCAAAGGCCAACGATACGGACATGGGGGCAGACATGCGCCTGACAGGGCTGGCCCGCTCGTCAAACACACAGCGCGTCGCGCCCAAATTCCCCTTTGTCTACATTGCCGTCCCAGCGCCAAAATTCGCAATCTTCCCACCATTTCCCAAACCCTTGCGCCGCCGCCGCGAGCTCCTTGCCTTTCGCCACCATGCCGCCAAAGCCCGCCGGCCTCGCGAAACCCAAGGGGGGTCGCAAACCGTTGGCGTTGTCGCAGCCGAAGAAGAAGCCGATGAAGCAGGAGCAGCAGGAGTTTTCGGTGCCGCTGAAAAAGGTGCCGCTGACCCAGAGCGACCTGCGCTCTGCCACTTCCCACCTTCGGCAGATGAGGCGACTGAAGGCGAAGGACAAGGCGGCTGGTGAGACCGCCGAATTGTTGATCGCCATGAGCCAAAGCAGCTCTAGCCCGGGTGGCACCGACGTCTTTTGCGGGTCACCGTCTGCCCTGGGCTTCTTCGACGCCACCTCCGACTACCAGACGCAGCAGTCGCGGCTTTCAGCGAATCGCCGGCGATGCGGTGGACGGCAGCCACAAACGCTGACGTGACTGCTTCCCGCGGCCTCCTCTTCGGCAACGCGGCCGACGTACTCGGCCAGGTGCGTGCTATTTATCTTCCTGATCCGCGCCTATTTATTGTGTTCCCGGCAGATTGCTTGTTGGGCGCACTTATTGCAAATTGTTTGTTGTTGTTGTGTGTACTTATTGCGAGCGGCGGCCGGATCCAAATTGTTTGTTGTTGTGTGTACTTATTGCGAGCGGCGGCCGGATGCAAATTGTTGTTTTTGTGCCGTAGGATGGTGGCGCCGAGGCGATGAATGGAATCATCGCCGGTGATGTCTACGTCCACGCCGTCACAGATCAGTTCGGCCAGGGCGACGAACAGGATGGCGACCACGGCCAGGACCAGCAAGGGGAGGGTGACGAAGAGGACGACGACGACGAGGATGATGGTGCAGGAAGGCAGGTTACAGAGGCCGGACTTGGACCGACATGAAGGACGTGTTGTTGTGCGAGGCGTGAATGAATGTGAGCATGTGCGACACGAAGGGCGCCAACCAAAAGAGGGATGCCTATTGGGCACGCATCCATAAGGACTACACCGAAAGAAGGTCGTATCCACCTAATGAAGATTTGCCCAATCACAATGTCAAATCGGTTGAGAGCCGGTGGAGCGTCATCGCGAATCTCACTAGCAAGTTTCATGGTTGCCATGAGCAAATCATGAATAGAGATGAGAGTGGCAAGAATGACGCCGACAAAGTCAGCTTGTCATCTTAACTTGCGGCTTACTTGTAACCGGGCATGTTTGTTGACTTGTTTTTTGTTGGTGCAGTTGAAGGATGCCAAGTACATGTACCTCGACTTGGAGATGGATAAAAAGAAGCCATACAAGTTTATGCATTGGTGGGAGAAGCTTTGCGACTGCCCAAAGTGGAAGCGCCATGTCAAGCAGGAGGCCGTGGGAGATGAAAGAAGCCTGCAGCTGAAAGCGCGGTCCGTCCAGAGATGGGAGTCAAGGCGTGCAAGGCGGCGGCCAGGGCTGGCAAGAAGCCGCGGCCTCGGGCAGCATCCAAGAGTCGTTGAAGATCTTTGTTGCTGAGTCGACTGCCCAGAAGAAGAAGATACAAGAATCGTCCGACAAGAAGTGAGCGCTCTACTTCAAGATGCAAGAGACCAAGCTCAAGGCCCAGGAGAAGAAGGAGGAGCGTTTGTTCATGGCCACCAACACGAGCGACATGAGCCCCAACTAGAAGGCCTACTTCGTGGCCGAACGGATGCGCATTCAGGTTGAGAGGATGGCGGCCGAAGCGGCGGCGCTCGATGAATCCGAAGAGGAAGGCGAGGAGGGCGATGAGGAGGACGCCGACGCGTGATCGCGTGATCGGCATGCACCATTGCGCCGGGGGCGCCCTTTTGATGACCGGCGTTGGAGACTTGTTCTTCAGCGCGGTCGAAACTATGTCATGGCCGTGATTTGGTACTTCAAATCCGGCGAGGCTAAACAGTTTCATTGCCGGAACCATTCGAGATTTTTATTAATGCATGAATCTACTTATTTAAATATCATCACAACTAGAAATTAAAAAAACTACTACTCGTCATCGGACTCGGCATTGGGCGGCGGTGTTCCAGGCTCGTCGTCCGCCGGCGCCGCGTCCGGAGTTCCTGGCTGCCACTCCAGTGCTGCCGGTGTTGGAGACGGCGGCCACGGGGACCAAGGTTCCCACGGTGAGTACGCAGGGCGTGCCGGTGATGGAGTTGCTGACTCGGCCTCCTGCTCTTGATCGGCCTCGGCGCCCATGGCCTCCTGCTCCTGATCGGCGTCCACGGCCTCCTTGTCCTGCTCCTGATCGGCCACCACGGCCTCTTTGTCGCGCTCCTGATCGGCCACCACGGGCTTCTTCTCAGGCGACGACATGGCGAGCGAGTTGTGGGCGGTGGTGCGTGGAGAGATTGTGACGCATGGATGGTTATATCGCTGCGAAACGGCGTGAACGCAACCCCGAAGCGACGCGGCGGCGGTGGCACGTCCACACCAAACCGCCGTGTTCCGAAGCGACGCGAGTTGAACCGGCGGCAGTTCGTGCGCCCGTAAGGTGTTCGATCTAATGCTCAAAACTAGGGCCGTTTGGGGGTGGGCCTTTGGAGGGTACCGCTGTGGACGACCTCCAAAACTGGGGCGGACACATGTCCGGCACCCCCCAATTGGGCCTCATTGGGGGTGCCGGACACGAATTTGGAGGCCCCCGGTGGAGATGCTCTAATGACAAGTCAAATAAAAGGAGAAGATAAAAAGTGAAACTCAAAGCGAAGGTTCAAGAAGAAATAAGGCACTATGGCAGAGGAGGTCTATCAAGGTTCAAGGACTATGGACACCCCATCTCTCCCTAGTCCATCATGGACGGCTCACAGTCCAGATGCTCCAGATTTCTGTATCAATCAAGTTCACACATGTTCACCATTGACATTGTATTCAGCAACGTATTTCCCTTTTTAACATTGTTTGGACCCATTTGTTCAGTTATATTTAATGCGTCCCCCGCAAAAAAAAGTTATATTTAATGCTATGAGATCTGTGTGGGGTTAACAATACTTGTTTTTTGGCGAGCGCTACGGGTCAGTAGGCTGTAGCAACGCCTCGCTACAGCCGCCTTCCGCGCCGTCCAATTGAGCTGGTTTGTGATGCGGAAGACTACTTCACGCGATACGTCGCTTTCAGCGGAAGACATCGCTTTCAGGCCTGCCCGGGGTCTGCGCATTGTATGCAGCTCGCTGATTTGCTACGTGTCCAACTCTGAACATGGTCCACGAACTGGGTCGTACAAGGAGTGGTCGTATAGGATTTTCTTCCCTTGGTACGACCAGTTGGTGGACCAAGTTTTGCACCGTACGATGCCCCAGTGCTCATCTCAATGATTGAATATTGCTGCTGATTTACTACGTGTCCGACTCTGAACGTGGTCCACGAGCTGGGTCGTTCAAGCAGGGGTCGTATAGGATTTTCTTCCCCTCCCAAGGGGAAGAAAATCCTATATGACCACTCCTTGTACGACCAGTTGGTGGACCAATTTTGCACCGTACGATGCCCCAGTGCTCATCTCAATGATTGAATATTGCTGCTGATTTGCTACGTGTCCGACTCTGAACGTGGTCCACGAGCTGGGTCGTTCAAGCAGGGGTCGTATAGGATTTTCTTCGGCTCTCGTCTGCGCATGCATGCGTCCTTGGCTGCACTGATGCGAGAGGTCGCTTTCGCATGGCTATCGAGGCATCCTATTCTATTGCTGCCTTTTCACACGGTGGAGCATCCAGTACTTTTCAATTAATCATGTTGGGTCATCATTGCATGAAATCCTCTCCTATGTGTCATTTACATGAACGTAATCATGTAGCAAAAACTACCGACACATGCAACATATTTATAATTAAATTGTAGCAAAACTTATAAAAAGGTGCCATGACGTGCCAGCAAAATTAATATTTGCTACCTTTAGCAAAAATTGTTGTAACATTTTGTACACACCCATGTAGCAAAATGCAATAACTTATGAAACATCTCCTCATTTGTTTGCAGCAACACGTTGGCGTTTGCAACAAAAAACACTAAATCCAACATTTTTACCCAGCGTATCAAACATTTGAGAAGCACTTATGTAACAATGGAGAAAACTATTTGTAGTATACACACATAAAAATTGTAGCATTTTACTCAGTCTTAGACAACAAAAAATACAATCGTTTGTAGCAAAGGTAACACCATATGCAACATTTAAATTTACGCTAGAAACATACCTTTAGAGTTAACCATGGAGGCACTATCATAACCAATTCAAGCTCATCGGAGCTAAAAATCCACCCTGACGTACGCTCTCCGGAAGTAGATCGGGTGATCCTTAGACCAATCCACCAAAGTTTTTGGCCAATTCACTCCTTGGACTAAAATGCAAAACACAAAAGTCGATTCTCCATGTTGGATCGTGATTGGACAACACGAAGGACGACCGGTTTTCATGTCAAAATTGTGATCAGCTCACACAACATTATAGAAACACGTATGTAACTATATCATACACCAAGAAAAATTACAGCATTTTTTTGGGTCACACAACAAAAAATACAAACGCTTGTCGCAAATCGCAACACCGTATGTAACGTACAAACTCGCCTAGACATTGACCTCCACATTTTAATCAGGTTCACACAACAAAAATATACAAACGCATGCAACATTTTTAGGAGGAAGGTGGCTAGATAAGACTAATGAAGAGAGCTGGCAAACTATTTTGGTGCGTGCAAAAACTGATACACTATGTGGCTATGAAAAGAGGAGCGCGCTAGCTAGCTAGTAGCTAGCTAGCTGAGAGTGTGAGACTGGGAGAGAGAGAGCGTGCATGCGCTCGCATGGGCCACGAGAAAAGGCGCATGTGGAGTGGGACGGTGGTGTGATGGGAACTAGGCGTAACGAAAGCGACACGCGACGTGACGAACCCCACGACAACGACGCACGCGCGTCGTGCGACCGGCTGTAGCTACAGCCGGCTGTTTAATAGCGTTTTCCTTGTTTTTTTGGTGTGCCAACAATACTTGGCTGAACGTAGCCGGTAGTCCCCCGCCCAGCATTACACATAGCCACAACCAAGTCGAGATGAACCCTAAGCTTCACACATCATTAGCAATGCCACGAAGGTTTTGTTAATTCTCATTGAACCATGCATGTGTACCGATGCATAGGGGGTGGAGGCGCTTGCTGCTCGTGCCGACTACCTTCAAGTCACCAGCACAGTGTAGCCTTCCAACAAGATATCCTGGCAGAGCATGGTGATCATCCCTCATGCGCTAAAATTATAATTCCACATCTGGTTGGATCTTCTCCGCTTACATGGGACGTTCAAATGATTTACGTTTCGTGCATAAATTATCAACAATTTTTTAAATTTCAACATATTATCAATAATTTTTGGATTCACATAATAACAAGAAATTTCCGGACATGCATTAACAAAAAACCATGCACATGAGAACTTGCCTGTGGCAAGATGGTTAGGAGGGTGGTTGTACCCCCAGCCCACCAGAGTTCAAACCCCAGGTTTGACGCTGGTGTTTCTCATTTAGGCGAAATATTTTTCAGTGGGAGACGACGTTCCCGTCGACAGCGAGACGCCCGTGGTGACTTCGTCAATCTCAAGACCCAATGGCCAGCTCAGTCTCTCGGAAGTGCTCATAGGGGTAGGGTGTGCGTGTGTGCGTTCATAGGGGTGAGTGTATGCGCGTGTATGTGAGCGTCTGCGTTGTATTGTGTTTCACAAAAAAAAACCATGCACATGAGTTTTTGTTTTATCAATACATCAATTAGTAGAAAACATATCGTTCCTTGGATGCAAATTCGACGATCATGATAGTTGTTGGATATCCAACTAGGTGTGGTATCGCCGTGTTGGTCATCCATGTCCACATATGTCCTTGAATCTCCTAGCATGGATGAAGAGGCAATGCTTGACAACGGAAAAAGAGGCGTCCTCATTGTCATCGCCTCCATAAGGATGCAAGTGGACAGTCCAACAGGATTGGCGGACAGTCCGCTACACAATTTTTTGCTAATCGATATGCAGCAGCATACGTACGAGTCTGCAGTGGATACGGTGAAACACGTACGGGGCGGACAGAAATTTATTCCTGGCGGACGTCCGTCGACATGCCTATGCCTCCATGGTGTGACGACGTAGTGTCATCCAAAAGTATGGGACCCTGGACCAGTTGTGCAAAATACCCGTTCACGATCTCATGGAACATAACCAAACATGTATCAATTTTTTCATCATTACATTACCGAATACAACGTCTGACACAAATAGGATTGTTACGACCAAGTCTTATAGTATCTCCTCGTCGGGAGAAGTTCAACCTAAACAGCAGTGAAAACTCAAAACGCAGCGTCGGGCCCAACTCAACTCTACATGCTAGGAGAATGCTCCTACTTTCCATCTTCATCGTCGAATCCATGCATCATCCACAAATTGATCCTCCATGTCTGTCCAAATTAATAGTCATGCATTCAAATATTAGGTGAGTGCTTTTGAACGTACTCGCAAGACACCCCAAAGTTAAGTTGGATGATTAAGTACCTTCCAAATACTAACATTCTCAAGTCTCCGATGCTGGTTGCAAGCCTCGACAAGGTACTAACATTCTCATTTCTCCGATGGTGAGTATAAAATCGCTCACATCTGCCCCCACCGTCTAATGGATCACCTAGCTAGATAGATCTGGGCCATCCTGTGTTTTGTAACAAATCTCTCACCCACGTAGCTCTTTCAGCCTCTACCAACTTTTTCGTTCCTTATCGTTTGACATGCCATCTATTTCACACACACTCTCTCCCATCTCTCTTTCCTTCCATACCTTCCCACGTGCTTCCCGTGATGGTAAGAATGTCGTAGGTAGCCAAACATTGCATAAGCGCCACATACCTGATTTATGTTCGGAGTTTTATATTTATTTCATAGTTCTCAAAAATGTGTGAAATTACCAAAGTTAATTTTTTTGAAATTTAGAAAAACTGTAATACCGAAATTATTTTAAGTTGAATTTTTTTGAGATATAGAATTCTCTACAAGTTGAAATCCTAAAAGTAATTTTCTCGTTACTTGAAAAAGTGCGAGTTGAAAATTATGAACTTTTATGAAAGCGAACACTCACAACATGAGCTCAGATTCCTAGCGCAAAAGGGGATGTGAAGGCCAGTCCGAAAATAGTACAGTAAGAAAATGTTGTATGAAAGCCGCTTGGCCGCTATCTAGCGGGTAACCGCACCCTTCGTTTATATGTTTTTCTAAAGCATGATGAAACCCACGATAAGTTTATATGTAAAATTTTAAGATAACCGTATCACTCTTTATTATCGACTAGGAAAAGGGCCCGTGCGTTGCAACGGTATAAAACATGGAAATGAAAACACCATTTTTCCACGGTGTAAACATAGAGTAGAACATAAGTTGTTGAAGAAGTAATCCAAATGGTGGGTCATTTGGATCATTGTCCATGAGTATTATGCAACAAAAATACAAAAAGTTAAGAACTACGCGGCAGATAACTCACATCTTGGTCAACCAGCATACATGACCATGGATGAGAATGGAAACACGACGAGGCAACAGAACTACCTTTTGGTATAATAATACACCACCGTTTGGTATAAGAACTACGAAGGCATTCTTGAAAAAGCAGAGATGAATAACTACCACTTAACTATCCTTCCTTAACCAACAACATTGTGATAACTACAATGTAATCACTTTTTCGCACATCTTTAATTCGTAGAGAATACTAATTGTGTAGGTTATCTATCTTATCATCCAATTTCACATTTCGCCTCAAGAGATGACAGTCACTTCAAACTGTTATTATCTTAATTGAAGCAGCGCGCACATGCTTAATTTGTATTCGTTCCACTGCATCTTTTTTTTAAATTTATATACATGCGCTAGGTTATTCAAACACGCGAGTATCTTTATTCTGAAATAAAGTATACCTGATAATTCCTTTGGGGAAATGGCTTCTTATCTTTTTCAACTGAGAGTGAACATGAAGTATTCTTGAAGCATTAGCGCAGAAAGAGCTCCACATAATCCTGCATAACAACCCACCAAACCGACCAAAGTAAGTAACTGAAAATACAATCTTCTTCTAATGCACAATGATGCACCTAAAAGGTTATTGCAACAGAGCAACATTTCCTTCCTGAGATGATAATCAGTTCAAACTATTTTATCTAAATTGAAGTAGTATGCAGTTAATTGAATTTTATACCATTGCCTCTATTTTTTTTCTATTGCATCTATTTATTTATTTTCCTTAACGATTAATGCATAGAGGTGTGCAAAAATTCCAGCATCTTCATTATCAACATCCAGTCCCCTGGATGCATTTATCTTTTACATAGGTAATTTTAGTGTCTCGGAAGTAAATAAAAAGCAGAGAGAGAAACATCAAAGGAGTTAGCTGAATCCCCATAAGCATAAGACGAAACAGGAAGAGGGATTTTTTTCTCTAACACACCCTGTTTCATACATAGCCTGCCTACTTAGCTCCCCATGTGTCTCAAATGAAAAATCATTGAACGATCAAAGGTTTCTGAAGTTTAATCATCACGATTATTAGCATGAAATGAGTAGGAGAACGATCAAAGGTTTCTGAAGTTTAATCATCACGATTATTAGCATGAAATGAGTAGGAATAGACAATGTTTATATGCACACGCACGTATCCACCTGTTAACTTGACCATACTTACAGGGCAAAAAGTTTGAACGCCATATTGGCATAGTGCAATTTATCAAAAAATATTCTTACGGAAAAACCTACTTTAGAAAAAAAATGGAATTGCTGAAGGAAAAGAAACTGTACAAAAGACTTTAACTCCATGAATCAAATAAACACATGAAAGCTAATGTCTAATGTATAGTTCAGTGAATCCTCTTGCAGCCAATGTTCAGTGGGAAATAATCAGCACTGAACCAAGACAATCAGAGCACCAAAGATGATACATCTGACTGTGATCATGCGGCAATACCTAAACACTGCATATCGATCGAGGGAAACGAAATAATACTCTCTGTTTCGTACCTCAACACCTTGAACATGCGACACTGCTAGCTGGCCTTTTCCGGCTGAGCAGGCATGGCCTTGGCCTCGTATTGAGCATGAGTATCACGAAATTTTGTCAGAAGAGAGCAAGGAGAGAGCTTCGTAGTGGACAACTCGGACGAAGACGGGCATCGGGGTCTTGCGGGCATTACCACAAACACCTTGCGGGCAGGAGCGGAACGTGGCCGCAGCGGCAACCACGGCGAAGGGAGGCCGAGCACGGACACGGCGGCGAGCGCGGCCGCGCGAGAGGCGAGGTGGTCCGCCGGGGAACGTCGAGCTCGAAACAAGGGCGGACACGGGGCGCCGAAGCCGGCGACGTCCGGCAGTCAGCCGAGGTCGGCGACGGACGGGTGAGGAGGCGACGACGGGCGACGCGGGCGGAGCTGGATGGGCCGTGTCGGGCCGGAGGAGGGCGCGGCGCAAGCAGGCGTCGCCGGCCGGCGGCCGGGCCGGAGCAGAGGGAGGAGAGTAGGACGAGCATGGGGAGGGACGGGGCCGGGTCGGGCAAATCGCGACGTACGAAGGACGACGGACGAAACGACCGAAACCTTAACTCCTTTATTATTATAGGAAACGTGTCCGTGCGTTGCAACGGGAGAACAAATCAATTTAGTGCTCACTTGGTTTGTTGTTTTGACACAAACTCGGTATATGATTGTCAGGAACTCGGTATATGATTGTCGGGGAAGACTTTGTCAGCGGATTTGTGCCAACACCATAGTTTGAAAAAACAGACGGGCATCGAACCTACTAAAGAGTCGATTCCATGATCCTGCAATAAATTTAATAGTATTGTCCCTTCGAGGCCTGAATGCTGGTTCAAAAGGCCGAGAAATTTGTTCAATGAACATGAAAATTTATATTAGCTGGACGCTGCAATCAAGCATATGAACAAAATTGGACAAAATAAAATTCTAGCGAAATCTATGGAGCCTTTCCACTTAACAAATGATCCAGGTCTGCTACTATGTGGAGCTACCGAGTAAAATATCAAGGCTACTTTCCACAAAAACAAAACGAAAAGTCAGAGCCACACAAATAGCTACAATCAGAATACGTGACACGGTCACGCTCGAGAGCTAAGCCCAACCCGACCAGACACAGTAGCCCGACGGAAAAAAAAAATGAACCCACCTCCATGTCGTCTCCAACCTGAATCATCCACAGTACGACGAATCCCCGGACTGATCTCTTCCCGACGGTCCCGAGAATTTCCCCGTTTCTAGTACATACCTCCCCTCGATACACACCAGGGATTCGCCGCCGGTAGAATCTCAGACGCGCCCGCGCGTCACAGGGGCCACGCCCACGTCCCAGGCTTCACGCGCCGCAGCTCAGCCTCGCTGTGGAGGTCGCCGGCAGGCGGCACTCTTCTTCCTTCCTTCTGCAGCAGCGACGCGAATCTTCCCGGCTACCTGGAATTCTTCACTGCCAGTCGGCTGGCACGCGGCATGCCGCCGGCTGCTGCCTGCCTGAGCTCTTGCGCGTGCGGACGTGAAGGCTCTGGGACATCTCTTCCTCCCGCTTGCCTTGTCCAGAGGTTCCTCGCCAGACGAAGAGCGACGCTCCTGCGCCTGTGCTACAGCTTACCACCGTCTTCCAGCTTTGGACTCGACTCCCGCCGCCGCCGCCTCCATGGACCCTTCCCCTGCTCCCGACGCCTCCACCGCAGTCGTGGTCGACGCTGACCCTTCCCCGGCTCCCGATGCCTCCTCTTCCGCCGCCGCCGAGGACCTCGCGGGGGATGACCCTGGACGAGCGGGTCGACCTGCTGTTGGGCATCGGCGAGGAGTGCATTCAGCCCGACGAGTTCAGGCGGCTGCTGGAGAAAAAGCCCGTCCCCATCGCCTACGACGGCTTCGAGCCCTTCGGCCGCATGCACATCGCCCAGGTTCGACAAAACTCACCGCCGCCTTCAAAGGAAAACACACGAGATGTAAAAAACGAAACTTTTTTCTGACTTACCGGTGGCAGTGGTGGGTAAATATGTGATTTGGCGGGAGGGTAAAATCGGAAAAAAATGACGTACCACAAGAAACCTTAATGCTTTTATTATTAGGTATAGATTAGACTTTGTTGACTAATTAGTAAGGTCAAAAGTTGAGTAAAGTGCTGCTAAATCGATAACGTTCAGGAGTTCTGAAGAAACTTTACCAATACCGGTCCAGAAGGATCTTGAATGACTATATATATAGCTTAGGAAAAAATCTTGCAAATCGAACATATATACAGATAAAGTTCTAAAAAAAAGGTATTCCTGTTCGATCAGGACACAAGTTTGATAAGGTGTTAGTATAATTTTGACGCGAACATGCAAGTTAATTACCGTCCCCGGCAGCGGCAGAACCAAAGAACACCAGCGGCGGGCCTTGGCGCACGCGATCGCCATGAAGAAGCGCAAGGCAGACGGGACCATGAAGTTGGACTAACGTGGAGTCGATCGGCTTGGCGAACTTCCCGACGACGTACTTGGGCGCATCCTCGGCTTCCTTCCCACCCCGCTGGCCGTGCGCGCGTCCGAGCTATCGCGGCGGTGGCGGCGCCTATGGCCGGCGCACGTGCTCGCTCTCAACCTTTCCGTCCAGAACTGCACGACCCGCGGCGAAGGGGTCTCGTTCATCGGCCTCTGCACAGAGTCCCTTGCGCGGTTCCCGACGTTCGCCATCCCCTCCATCTCCCTCGATTTCGGCAGGCACGCCTACATCGGCAAGGCCGTCACGTGGTACCCCGAGGCCATGGAGCGCGCGACCGGGTCCGTGCGCGTCACTGTGCCAAGGGGCCTGGTCCGGCTGCCGCTCCCGCGGTTCACGCGGGCGGAGGCCCTGAACCTGACGCTGAACCACAGAGTCGATCTCGAGCTCCCGGCGGCCGCGGACGACCCGGTGCGCTTCGACAGGCTGACGGAGCTGGTCCTCGTGTCGGTGCGGCTGCCGGCCCGCACGCCGCCATTGCACGACTTCCTCTCGTGGTGCTGCCCGCGGCTGCGGAGGCTGCGCCTGTGCCGCGTGAGAGGCGGGGAGGCCGTGCGCGCGCTGGTCCTCCGCTCCGACGCCCTCGAGGCGCTCGACATCGACAACGTCGACGGGCTGAACAGGCTGGACGTGGCGGCCCCCAACCTGCGGTCGCTGAGCGTGCGTTCTTGCTTCCGGTCTCCAGTCACCGGCTTCGACGAAGACACCGAGGTGTCTGTCTCGACGCCGAGGGTTGAGTCAATATGCTGGTACCGCAGCTACCCGAAGCGGCTCGTCTTCCGTGAGGACGGCTCCCTGACGCGCATCCGCCGGCTCTCCGGGCTCAAGCTCGCGACACTCGGCCGAAGCGACCAGTTCGACTACCCTTACACGATGCAGCTCCTCAAAGCCTGCTCCCTCACCACCGAATACCTCGAGCTCGACCTCGTGCTGCCAGACAAGGCGGCTCTCCTCAACTGGCTAGGCCCGGATGATCAGAGCTCATGAGAGTACCTGATGCGCTCCATGCCGCCGCTGCCTCGCGTCACCGTGCTCTCGCTGACGGCGCGGTGGGGGCTCGGCGCCGACGTCGGGCCGTGCCTGGCGTCCCTCCTCTCGCGTGTCCCGAACTTGACGACGCTGTACGTCGACTCGGCTCCGTACTGCCTCACCGTCTTGGTATGTCGTAACCCCTGCCTACGCTCAAGAATACATGTATGTATGTTGAACGCATAATTTGTGATGTTTTTCCATGTCGTGCAGCAGAGCGCCGTGCCATCGCGAGCAGAGTGGCGGTGGGGTCGCGTCGTCGTTCGCGCCGAAGAGAAGATTGACCTGCTGGAATCTCTCCGGGAAGTCAGTGTTCGTGGGCTCAGGGGAACGGACGGCGAGGAGTGTAGGCTCGTCGAGGTTTTGCTGGCAGCCACACCGCCGTCGATCCAGAAGATTTCGCTCGCGTTTCGCGATGGTACGGCCGCGTCGGTCGTCGACGAGATCGCTGCCGGGTTGCGAGCGAACGTCCCTTTGGCGACCACCTCTGGACGTTGGACCAAGATGGCCAGGTCGATCATGGAGCTCGAATGGACCAAATGCAAGGTAGGCTGCTATCGTGGGCTTATAGGCCACGTAGCTTGACTGCTTAACGGTCATTAGATTAGCGGATTGACCCACTTTGCATTTGTTGATTTGTAAATAATTACCAGTAGTATAACGAGATGGGTTGGCGCTTACTTTTGGGGAATAAAAATCAGAATTGGATCGAAATGGATTAGCGGGAGAGATTTTACAAGGAAATTTTCGTTTTAGGAAATGTGCGATCTGCGGATCATAATCCTGCTATAATTGTACGATATGCTGGCTCTGCGGATCGTAATCCTGCTATAATTGTACGATTTGGTGATTGTAATTACAAAGATGTCTCACTGTAATTACACTATATCTTCCAGGTTAACCATATACGCATTAATATTGTGCTAATTGATATTATTTCCTCATAATGTTTAAACTAGAAATATTTCCACATATATGGGTGTGTGCCTCTTTATAGGCGAGCGAGGGTCATGGCCATTGCCTTAGTCGCTTTGCAACTCTGACTTGATTCTGAAACTCGTAAGATCAGGTATGAAGCGGATCAACCTGGCGCACTTCATGTCTTCATTACTATTTTGTTCATCGGATGGCTCACTACGTTTGGACACTGTAAGCACGTTATATTCACTACGGTATTGAACTCTTGCAGCTAGCTAGCTACTCCCTTGTTTTTTTAATATAAGATGTTTTAGCCTTTTATCATACTAGTTGGCATATACGTGCAACACACGTTTTCATAATTAAATGGGACAATTTATAAGTGAAAAATATTGCATGTGCACTGATACATACACAGTTAGTCCGGTTTAATAAATATTGATGTACACAAATAATTCTTAAGTCAAAAAATAATCAGCGATGTGAGCGAGACAACATCCAGGAGGAGTTTCTCTAGCGGGCGACCCATCACGCAAGCTTTGCGCAACCTACAATTGAAATATTGTCCACCAAGGCGGCAAACAAAAATATAGTTCGCTCAACTACACCTCGGCAAAAATACTCAAGCGAGACTGAAATTTTACTAACGTTGTGGAGTCCCTTACCTATTACACAGAACACATCAGAATCAGATGAAAAAATCCTATTTGCAGAAACTGTACTTCTCAGGAGCATTCAGTCGAGCATGTGGCACACAACACCATTGCACGATGTTGGTGATGAGTACCTGACTACCTGTTGTCTTGGGCGTCAGCATGGGCGCAGCAGCCTGACCAGGTAGAGAGCCAATCTGCCAATCGTTGCAGTGTGCAACGATGCCGGCAGTGGGGGCTTTGGGCGCCGCTGTTTGAGGCTGTGGGATCTTGGGAGGCAGCAGGTAACGGGAGGGCGGTGACATGGAGCATGGCTGCAGGCACCAGGCAGACTGCATATGCGGAGCTTGGGAGAGAGGCAGCGAGCTGGGCATCTCCCGGATGGCCGTCAGGCTGCGGCGTGGTAGCCCAATCCAGCGGCGACCTGATGAATCGGACACGGGCACAAAATACCAAGAAAATTTCCCGACACGGGGCGGATCGGGGCTGGCGGGCGCGTCCGTACGCTCGGCCGCCTTCACGCCGCTCGTCCGCCAAGCTCGCGCGGCCATGGCAGCGGGTAGGCTCGTGCGGCGGCAGCGGGCAGGTTCCCGTGGGGTGTTCATCTTGGCGGCAGGGATGCGGCAGCGCAACACGGGCAAAATTTAACGAACAATTTCTTTTGCGGTGGCAAATCCTGTAATTACAACAAAACTGAATAAAACGAACCGGTACGATGACATTAGCAGTATTATGTGATTTGGTGGGAGGGTAAAACGGGCAAAAGTGGATTTGTGTTGAGTTTTCAAACATTGAAGCGATCTGTACCGTTGGCCAAATATTGAAGGGCTCAGATTCAATGTATCAACACAAGTTTGCTTTTTTAATAGTAGTATAGATTCATATGTATCCACATTTATCTAGACACATTTTACTGTCCATGTTTTCTCATTTCAATCCGTATCTAGACAATATGTACAAAAGGTAAAACATCTTATATTTATAAACGAAGTGACTAGTTCATTGTCTTGAAAACATTCTTCTTGCCGCTTCTGAACATCCATACACGATGCAACAGGTCATCTCGAAACCAGAAGAAGCTACCGACATGATCATGCCAAGACAAGTGTCGATGTTACGGTGCTCTCGCCGTCTGATGAGAGTAAGCTTCGACTGAAATTTTGTGTTGCCAGGGATTGTAAGACCAAAGGTGAAGCCATGAAGATACCCTTCTGCATCTGCTGTATCACGCTCCCGGACATTCCGTGTTGGTCTTCGGTCAGGGAGTGCCAGCCAAATTGCCCAGAGATACAATAGAAAGACAGGCAGCTCAGCTACACCCACCAGGTTTTGCTAGACCCATGCATGTGGATCGCAAACAATTCATCCTAATATGAATCCAACCTCCTCCTTGCCACTTCGGTAGTGTTACAATCTCCCATACTGCTAAGAAATGTCCCACGCGACCTCTTTTTTTACTGAAATTCACTGTGAGCTTGTGGACCTGACCGCTTTTATGATGGCTTTGTCCCATTCAACGCTAGGCCATAATTTTTTTTTTGATTGCGGATAAAACTAAAACTCTTCAACCGAAAATGCGTTGGAGCACCCGGCGACGAACCCACCCTAAATCCTACCATTGGCTTCCTAGCTAACCAACGTACCTGATGAGAGCTTTCATATGCTATCTTGTATCCCACGCGTGTATACGCGCCATATAATACGCTCCACAACCGTGCGGTGACATCTGCAAGAATAAATGACATGCAGACTCCCTTTACCATAGCCCATGTGAGCAATAATTGACGTGCAGTCTCACATCAACTTAACCTAATCCAAGAGCTTAATTACATTACATGCTATTCTATCCACTCGCCCATCATATCCAATCTCATTCTCAATATTTTGTATTGGTAATATTTTTTGAACCGAATGTCCGATTTTAAATATTTTTATATTTTTGAGATTCTGGTGAGGAGATCTTTTATACAAGATCAATATTGGACATATTTCATACATATTTTCAAAAAGTTAAAATTTCGACTCTGAAAATGGTATTGAAATCACAAATATTTGCATGCATATTTTCATTATTTTTGCTTGTGACACCACAAATACATCATAAAAGTTTCGGACATGTAAAACATTTTCATTTGCACTTTATTTTGTAATTAAATTCCAAAATATATTTTCAATGGATTTTTTACCAACAAATAAAATAGATGTTTCATAAATTTGAAAGTTTAGTTTCCTAATTAAAAAATTATTATTATTGGTGAAATGTTGTCTAATAAAAATTAAAAAAATTCAAATTTTGCCATTCACATTTCAATTACTTGAAAAGTATCCACTTAGATTACAAACATATTTGAATTATGTTAGTTCTGTTTTCAATTAATTATAGTTCGAACACGGTTCTTTTCAAAAGTTTTACAAGTTTCATTATGGAGTTCATATATTTCGAAATAAATTTTTAAAAGGGTATATTCAAAACACGATGAAAATCTTTTACATGTGCAAAAAAATTATGAAATATTTTGTGGTTTCAATACCATTTTCATAGTCAATTTTTTAAATTTTTCAAAATATTTCCAATATTAATCTTGTTCTGAAGATCTACGCACGAGGATCTCAAATATAAAAAATATAAAAAATCGGACATTCAGTTCAAAAGATATATCCGATACAAATATTGGGGTATAGACTGCTTTGTACCTACACGGGTCACCACACTTAAGTTGACTAATCAATTTCATCATAATTAAATTAATGCCACACACTTAAGTGACTTATTAAACCCACCAGACTTCAAATTCACATGCGTATTAGACTCACCCATTAAATGCACACATGCTAGATGCTGTTTCATGCTGTTTACATGACGTACCTACTCCGTATTTGTCACGAAGTACTCTCAGGTGCTGGATTTGCTCCGCGCGCGTTGCCAAGAGACAAAAATCCGGGTCAACTCTTCAACACCTTTTTAAGTTACCACATTCCAAGTTTGATATTTTTCCTGTCAACTAAAATAATGAATGATATAGTATCTTTAATTAAAATGTACATACGACACTCATCGTCAATTTCATAAAAGTTCATAATTTTCAACTTCCATTTTTATAGTAACGAGAAAATTATTCTCAGGATTTCAAATTTCAGAAGAATCCAACTTTAAAAACCGCAACTTAAAATAAATCAACTTTTAGACATTACAAATTTTCCGAACAACTTTCAATAAAATTAAATTTAGTAATTCCATGCTTTCTTGAATAATCCAAAATAAAATAATCTCCAAACTTAGAAAATTAGGTATGTGGATCTTATGGAATGCCTGGCCCTCCGACATGCATGACATCACATGGAAGCACGCGGGGATGTAAGGAAGGAAAGAGAGATGGCAGAAAGAGCGAGATAGATGGCATGTCACACATTAAGGAAGGCGAAAGAGCCGCAAGGAATATACGGGAGCAAAGATGGCATATGCGTTTTTAAAATGTTGCACACACATGTTTGTTTTGCTGCATTATATTTTTTCAAAATGTGAATCTTTTCTTACAAGTTTTTTAGCATCTTCTAGAAAATTTGTTGCATAAATTTTTTTTTATCGGATTACTATTTTCAGATGATGCGAAACATTTCTACACAAATCTTCCTAAAGATCATATTACGAAAAACTGTTGCATAGCTAATTTTTGTTGCATTACTTTTTCAGAATGTTGCGATTTTTTGCATGGTTGTAAAATCTTGGGATAACCCAGATCTAAATCTCCCATGCAGTAGGGGAGGCGAGCCATTTTCCACTCCCCATCGGCGACCAACGCCTATTGTTGAAAATATTAGGGCTCCTTTGATTCGTACCATAGGAAGAGTGTAGGAATAGAAATTTCATAGGATTGGAATGACATGTCTGATGGAACTTATGGAAAGTGAAAGTTCCTTTGATTGTGTGAAGGAAATTTTCCATGAGGTTAGACCTCATGTTATTTTCCTATGAAGTTTGGACTACATAGTATGAGAACTAGGCAGAGGGCTAGTGGTAGGGGCGCAGTGGTGCAACCCTGCAGACCAGAGTTCGACTTCTATCAAGACCGAATTTCTGGTATCTCACCCAGGTGGAGTCTACCATAAAAATATGCCCTGGGTGCTAGTGCACCCATGGGTCGCGTTTTTTGCACTACATAGTATGGACTTGCTTGGCATGTTGTTTTATTTATAAAGTGGAAAGCTTGTTTCGAGTTTGTACTACAAGATTCATATGAGAATTTATCCTATGGGATGTGATCCTATAAGTCAAACGGCTACTTACGGAAAAAAATCCTATAGAATTCCAATCCTACCAAATCCTTTGAAAATCCTATGAATCAAATGAGCCCTTTCGGCTTGGCACTACCACAGAAAGGGCTATCTGTGGCGCACCAAATTGCAATTCTGTGGCGCACCCCCAGGTTTGCTGGGTGCGCCACAGAATTCTCGCCACAAAAATAATTTCTGTGGCGCACCTGGCTTGGTGCGCCACAGAATTCTCACATTTTTGTGGCGCACCTGGCCTGGTGCGCCACAGAATTCTCAAAAAATTCAAAAAAAATATAAAAAGTTTCAAAAAAATCAAAATAATAATATGAAAAATCTTAATTATTGGAATTATTTTCAGATTTTTTGAACTAATACCTTCCCGCTAGGTCACCCATCATGAAATTGCTCCAACCCTAGCACGATTAACTTCTAAGTTCCACCTAGTCCACCTACCCTTGTGCTATTCAAGTTCTTATTGATATATATATCATATGAACCCTCTTAAGTCATGTATGTGTATATGTGTGGTATGTGTTATAAATGTGTGATTTTAAATTTCAGATTTTTCAAAAACTTCTAAAGTTTCAAAAGGAGATTCAAAAGTTTCAAAAGATCCAAAAAAATCAAAAAACTTCAAAAATTTCAAAAAATCCAAAAAAAGTAAAAAAAAATCCCAAAAAATCAAAAAAAAATCAAAAAGTCAAAAAATCCAAAAAAATCCAAAAAAACCAAAAAAAAAAATCAATAATCTTCTTTGTTATACATTTCTGTGTCTTTTTTGGACTTTTTTTTATTATTTTTTTCTTTCTTTTTGATTTTGCTACGAAAAATCATCTGTTTGAAATAACTTTGTTTTCTTTTGGAATTTTAGGAATCTGTGAATTGCTGACCGGGTAAACCCTGGTGGAATCCAAAAAATTCAAAAAAGTTATGGCCGTTAAAAGTTTTTTTTCCTGTTTGTTGCAGAAAAGGTCAAAATTCATATTTCAAAATTTCTATATCTATTAGACACTCAAACCTAACTACATGTCAAAAGATTTTATTTATTGAAATTTTTATCATTTTCTTTTACTTCCTGCAAGACTAAAAAAGCGATCCACGGGGGTGGGATTTGACAAGAAAAAAAACTGTGGAGCACCGAACTTGGTGCGCCACAGAATGTCGGTGCGCCACAGAATGTGAGAATGTCACTTTTCTGTGGCGCACCTGCCAGGTGCGCCACAGAAAGTTGTGTTTCTGTGGCGCACCAGCCACGGTGCGCCACAGAATGTCCCCAGATGGATCTTGGTCCAATGATTGCACGTGGGACCCACAGAAATTCTGTGGCGCATGGGTGGGCATGCGCCACATAATTTTGACTTTCTATGACGCATGGGCAAAAGATGCGCCACAGAAAGTCGAAAATTTCTGTGGCGCACCAGCATCCATGCGCCACAGAAATAATTCTGTGGCGCACCAATTAATGGTGCGCCACAGAATGCCAACCTCCCTATAACCCTTTTCCTAGTAGTGTGGGTTTCTTTGAAAAGCACGGAGTAGCTGCTGTGACAAAATAAAACCAGCTTACAGAACTATATGGACGGTTCTTAAGCATTTAACTCTTTTTAGGAAACGAGTAAGAAAGTTTTTAATGCAATCATCGGATGATATGAATATATGATCAACGAACCATAATTTGACACTGAGTGCAGTCAGGCGCTGGGATAAAACCAGTCTACTCGCAAGCTATGGCCGTCAAAGTCATAGCAGTTGAGCTCATCGATGGCCCTCTCGGCATCCTCCCGGCGCTCGAAGACCACGCAGGCGAAGCCCTTGCACACCGCGGGGGCGTCCATGGCGACGTGCCACATCCGCAGTCGGCCGAACGGGGCGAAGAGTGTGGCGACGCGAGCCGGCCGGGGACAGCGCTCCGGCAGGTTGGTGACGCGTACGAAGCGCCGCATGAACAGGCGGTGGCCGGACGGCGCGTCCCTATCCTCCCTCTAGACGGCGAGTCTCGCCCTGCAGGGCACGTTCCCGGCCGGCGATACCATGTAGTCGTAGGGGAAGGCCAGCTCGCCGTGCCTCTCCTCCGCGTCCTCTTCCCCGCAGATGTAGCAGGACTCGCCGTTCGGGTCCTTCAAGAAGTTGATCGTGTCCCCCGCGTCCTCTTCCATTGGTGTGCCAAATTTGGATGTATCTAGACATAATTAAGTGTGTAGATACATCCAAATTTAAAGTTAGTTGAGACATCCTTTTGTGAACGGAGTGAGTACATCCGAGGAGAATCCGATCCGAGTCCCAGTCGAATTGGAGTTAGCATCCAGAGCTTCCGGCAGCTCTGAACAATCATTGTAAACAGCAAGGTTAAGGAAAAGATGGAGAGAGAGTCAAACGGATCGCCGCAAGGGAGGGCAAGACGAGAAGATGGGCGGCCGCAGACAACGGAGGATGATCAGCCATGAAAAGAAGAGAAAGACCAGAGCGACAACGATGATGAAGAAGAAGAAGATTGTCAAGGAGACTACGCCAGCGCCGCAAGGTTCGTGCGTTTAATTTGGACCTCCAGTAACCCGGCCGTACACTGCTAACACGAGTACAGGCACATCTGAAAGACAGGTACTTACCTCCGACTCAAAAAAAAAACCCTCTGCCGCGCGCAGATCAAGGAGCCGGCGGCAGAAGACGGAGGGGGAGGCAGCGGCGCCGATCAAGGAGGACGACGACAACAAGCGTATGCATACAACTTTTTGTCCTTTTTCTGAAGAAAACAGTTTTGCAATCCATTTGGACCCTTTTTGGGGGGAGAAAATAGTATATGTCGTTCGGCTGTAATTTGACTATAATTTGATTCTCCTATGAACCAAACCAAGGAAAATCATTTGTTTCTAGTCCTAAGTCCTCTATTTTCCACATTATCACATGTCTGTCTTTATTCTATTCCTAATATATTTTAACAACCAAAGAGGCATAATTTCCCCAGACAACGAACGCCACCGCTGTGACAAGAGGACGTGTGGCCTCTGTGGAGAAGGCAGAATCCACGAAAACGATGCCTTCTGCCCCTATAAGAGCATCTCCAAGCGGAGCCCTCAAATTCAGCCCCCATAGTGTCCGCGGACGCGTCCGCGGACACCGACTGGACAGCCCCCAAAACTAGTGTCCTACAACCACAATGTTCAAATATTGACACCCAAATACATGCAAGCCATGCACGTCCATCATAGAGGTAGTTTTGATGTTCAAATAAATAGTTCACATCACGTTATTACAACATAATTGTATCTAAACAAATAAAAGTAGCCGGACATAAAAGTTCACATTATTCGGACACAAATCATTGCAAATTAAAATTCACTCCTTCCCGATGAAGACATACATATGCTCCACAGATCATTGAGTAGTTGGGTGTGCACTACTTCATCTCGAAGTTGTCGATGCATTTCAAGAAATTGCATGACATACTCCGCTTCTTGTTCAGATAGGTGGACATGTTCTCCAGGCTTCTCAAAATCAGTGCGAGCTGCCCCTTCTCCCTCATCCTCCACAATCATGTTGCGCAAAATTACACAACAAGTCATGACCTGTCATAGAACCTCCGGATTCCACATCATTCCGGCTCCACGGACTATGCCCCAACGAGCTTGCAACACACCAAATGCCCTCTCGACATCTTTCCTAACAGATTCATGTGCAGCTGCAAAGCTATATTTTTTGGGACCAGTAGGATTACTGATAGTCTTCACAAATGCCGACCACTAAGGATAGATACCATCTGCAAGATAGTATCCCATGGTGTAGTCGTGTCCGTTGACGGTGTAGTTGCATGGTGGAGCATCCCATCACAGAGCCTCTTAAACAGGGGAGAGCGCTGAAGCACATTGATGTCGTTGTGAGAACCGGGCATGCCAAAAAAAGCATGCCAAATCCACAAGTCTTGAGATGCCACAACTTCAAGTACAATAGTGGCCTCCTTGCTGGGACCTTGGTACTGCCCACGCAACCCCGTTGGACAGTTTTTCCATTGCCAATGCATGCAATCTACTGAACCTAGCATACCAGGAAATCCTCTTGCTTCTCCTAGGGCCAATAGCCTTGCGGTGTCCTCGGCATTAGGTTCTCTCAGATATTTTGGCCCAAACACCTTCACGACAGCGTATGCAAAGTGCTCCATAGCCTCGATGCATGTACTCTCTCCCATCCGGACATACTCGTCTATGGCATCCGCGGCTTTTCCATACGCAAGCATTCTCAAAGCAGCGGTGCATTTCTGCATAGGAGAGAAGGATAGTTTTCCGCAGCAATCATACTTCAACTTGAAATAGTCATCATACTTTGTTACTTTCTCTTGTATGTGCTCGAATAGTCTTGAGCTCATCCGGAACCGATGTCGGAAAAACCCCTCATGAAAGACCGGCTTCGGACGCTTGAAGTAATCGTCATACAGATCTCGAGCGCCTTTGAGCCTGTCACGGTCCACGGTGAGCCACCCTTTAATTGATCCCTTGAAGTTGAGAACATGCTCCTCCTTCTTCTCCATTTCCTCTTGAATGCTCATCATGGACATGGTGGCCTCCTCGTCTCCGTCATCAAACATGTCTTCATCACTGGACCCGTCGATGAACTCCATGTAAACCAACTCATCAATGGCCGAGTAATCGTACTCCTCGTCGGACGAAGAATCCATGGCTACATGCATGAACACTTAATCAAAATCCGGTGCCGGCATTTACACAAACACTTTGAGAGCGAGGTGGAGGTCGGGCGATGCTAAACGTACCGGGAGCGGAGCGTCCAGATGAGGTTCCTCCAGCGAAGGGCTCCGGCGACCGCAGAGGACTTGGCCGCGGACGCTGTGACTTGGGGGCGGCGGCGGTCAGTCGAAGGGGCCGGCGGCGGAGCAGAGTGGTGCGGCCAAACTGGACAGAGCGGAGGAGGAAGAGAAGAAGCAAGGTTTCCATCCGATTTAGGGGAAAATTTGGGTAGGCCCGCATTGCCAGGTCCGACGTGGCGGACGCGTCCGGGCGCGTCCGGGCGGCCCCAAACCCGCCCTGCATATGGGCTGGCTTTGGGGTGTGCCGGACCGCCCGGACGTTTGGGCTGACCATAGGGGGTGCGGTTGGGTGGCGGTTTTTGGCCCAAAAGCTGTCCGGGTTGTCCGCCCGGGCGTTTGGGGAGCCTTTGGGGCTCCGCTTGGAGATGCTCTAACTACATCGACGGGTTTTTCAGCCTGAGGACCTGCAGGGAGCGGTGCCACCCGGGATGCACCCGCTCTTGCTAGCTTCTTCCTCCTCCGGCTCCGGGAGCCACCACCAGCTGCGGTGCGTTGTACGCGTGACCAATGTGCCCCTGAGCCTCATCCCCGGCAAGAGCGAGCTGCATTGGCTCTTCAGGCAGTTCAGGCTGCTCGCTCGCGCGTGAGCCTCGATGACCCTGTCGGCTTCGGGTGGGTGGCGTTCGAGAGCCGTGAAAACGCGCAGGAGGCCATCGACAAGCTCAACAGCCACCTCGTCGGCGACCGCAAGCTCCGAGTTGACTGGCTCTATCCTCAGACCTGATTACTTCTAATGGATAACTGTGTTCTGGTCCTAACCCTCTATCAGCAATCAATTAAAAAGTTGAGTTGAACTTCTTTTTTTCGTTTGGTCATTCTCTTCAGTGCTAGAGACATCAATGTTTGGGCCATATATTGAGCTGGGCTAACAATAGATATGACGATCGATTTCTACTTAGCAAAAATATTTTGGTAAAATCATAATAATTTACGCATCACAACAAATATTATTCCTCATTTCGTTATCCAACAAGTAAATGATATCACGTACCATATCTAACGGAACAAGTTCTCGCCCACCTGATACAAACACCTTAACAGCACCCTTGACTTGGATCCAGCTACAACCAGGAGACTTCTTGACACCATGCTCTGACATGGCTCTCCTCACCCCCTCGGCTTCCTTCCACTGCCCAGTTGCGCATAACAAGTTGGACAGCATGACATAGCCAGCGTCTCTCGCAGGATCCATCGACACCATGCTGCTCCCCACCTTCCTTCCGATTCTTACATCCAGGTGGCCCGATGAGTAGGCACTAAGTAGAGATTCTCGCATACTGCTGCATCGCATCTGAACCATTTCCGAGTATTGGTCCAGCATCTCAATGGCCATTTTTGTGTTCCCTGATCTAGCATACATGTCGAGGACACAAGCTAAATGTTCCGGTGTTGGTTTCAGTCGATGCACAGACACCATTGACTCAAAGAAGGCTCTGCCTTGCTCCAGGAGGCAAGAATGGCTGCACGCGGTGAGCAAGCCTGCGAATGTAACTTCGTCGGGGCAGACATCATGGGACAACATGGTTTCATACAGTGCCAGTGCTTCATTTGCCGATCCATTTATCGCGAACCCGAACAACATGGTGTTCCACGAGACCAAGTCCTTCTGACGAACGGCATGGAACACGTTGCTTGCCCCCTGTATGTCCCCACACTTGGCATACATATCCATCAAGCTGTTGGCCACATACAAGTAGGACGCAAACCCGCTTTGGAATGCACAGGCATGGATCATCCTTCCGGTGGCCAGAGATGCAGCGGTAGCACAAGCATGAAGCACAGCCCCCAAGGTGAAGTCGTCAGGTTGGATATGCTTCTCTGTCAACATCTTGACAAATAGTGCAAGGGCCTCGTCTGCACAGCCATTCCTCGCATAACCTCCAATCATCGCAGTCCATGAGATGACATTTGTCTCAGGGGCTCTTTGAAACAGAGCAGCAGCTTCTTCAATGTGGCCGAGCCTTGTGTATGCGTCGATCAGTGAATTCCATGACACAATGGTTCTTGTCTCCATAGACTCGAAGATCTTCACGGCATGATCTAGCAAGCTGAACTTACTGTAGAAGGAAATAAGCGAGTTACTGACCTCGGGGACGGCATTCCAGCCACTCTGCACCACAATCTTGTGGACTGCAAAGCCGGTAGATGGGTAGGGCAGCTCCGTGCAAGTGTCGATTACAATGCAGAGCGTTGCATCATCGCAAGAGAGCCCCGACATCCGTATCCTGTCGAACACAAGCAAACACTGCCTGGCATTGCTACTGCGGGAATACCCCATGAGTAACGTGTTCCAGGCAACATTGCTTTCAGCAGGCATTTCGTCGAACAGCTCCTGTGCGAGCTTCATGCGGCCGGAGGCGACGTAGGCGTGCAGGAGCGAGCACCACGACAGCGCGTTGCGCTCCCGCATCTCCCGGAAGGCGCGCGCGGCGTCGTTCGCGCGGGCGCACCTGGCGTACATTGCGACGAGCGCGTTGCCGACGGGGAGTGCCTCGCGCAGGCCGATGCGGAGGAGGCGGGCGTGTAGCTGCGCGCCGGCGGCCGGGCAGCGGAGGGAAGCCGCCGCGGAGAGCGCGGCGGTGAGGGCGAACGCGTCCGGCGCGCCGCGCATGCGGGCGAAGAGCGCGAGGGTGGCGTGCGGCTGCCCGGCGCGGGCGTAGGCGGTGAGCATGGCGTTCCAGGCGACGGCGTCGCGGCGGGGCATCGCGTCGAACACCGCGCGCGCCGCGGCGGCGTCGCCGGCGCGGCCGTGGGAGGCGATCCTGGAGGTGGCGGCGGCCAGGCCGGCGAAGGCGGAGGGGGCTCCATGCTCTGCCGCGCGTGCCGCGGCGCGACCTGCCTGTGGGTTCAGGCTCATCAAATGCGGCAGGCGAAGCCGCGAAATAGTGTATGCTATGCTAGCTAGTGCTGAAATGGATCGCAATGTTGAGACTGAGAGCGGCGTTTCGTACCTTACATGTACCCTTTATTTCGAACATTGGAAAAACAAATTTAAAGTTTTATCTTTTTGAAAAACATATGTACTCTAGCCACGGATATATCTTATAGTGTGCAAAATCTCAATCCAAAATACGCCGTATTTGGTGCTACACAAAAAAAGATAATATTGTAGATCTGGTTGTGTGAACAATGCCCTCCAAATTTTGTCAGAATTTGTCTATTTTAGCTAGTACCAAAAAAATATTCGGATTGAAAATTTGCACAACTGTAGGATACGGTATTGGCTAAATTTATTTTTAGATTTTTTAAACTTTGAAATACTATTTTCAAAATTTTAAAATAAAAAACTACATATAACTCGGGCTACAAATGGCTTTTCTTTCGTCGAAATTTTCTTATTTTCTTTTGCTTGTCATAAAAAAATGAGAAGTGTGATGATACAAATATCAAGATAAGCAGTATCATTATAGAAATTGTAGGACGATATTGTACGATGACACTCCCTCCATTTCATTCTGAATTATATTTTTTTTGACATTCCAATGTAGACTACAATGAGACCGAAATGAGTGAAAAAGACATTGAAACACGTCTACATACATGCGATTCAGGAAAATTTAGGGCACCTTATAAATTGCGAAAGATGGAATACATATCATGCGACACAAGGTACGTATCATACAAGTATACAACCTATGCTTAACCAAGGTTATACTGTAAATATTTCTCAGCAGTCACACACAAATTTGACTCTGACGGAATCAAAAATCTCATGAGTAACTTGATTGACCCTGAACTGAGCACCACTAGCAATGGGGAGTGGAGAGTGGACGCGAGGTCAAACTACATGTAGATGGTTACCTCACGCACTCTAAATTTTCAGCTTAGGTACGGTTAAAATTGATAATTTGGGTGCTAGAAAGCTCTGTTGTTTTATTTATTGTATTCATTGACGCCCACACAAAAATGCTTCACAACTTCTTTAGACATTATTGAATACCATGAATAAGGATACATATGTACCGAGTATAATACGTTAGCAGGCACACATTAATTTGTGGAGTAATGTGATACTTCATGTTTGTTTACAGTTAGAGTCAAATTCATTGCAATTAAATAATTTCTTTAAAAGGCCAAACTAAATAAAAAATAAAAGAATTGCGAAACGATTACAGTTTAGCACAAAAATAATAAGTATACGAGCTATATGAAAAATATGTATGAATGTAGTGTTAATGCTAGTACTATAACCGAGAATATTTTTTAATGTAGTAATGACGAACTAAAAGAATTTAGTATAAATAATATAAATTTGGGAAACATAGAAGACTGTCAAAATCTGCAAATGATTTGCAGACTTCATTTCCAACCAGACGTATTTCTTAAAAAATGCATGGTAGAATATGCATCCGACACCACCGTTTTCATACTCGTCCTCTCCATGGGAATCTAGAAAAGGATGGTATTGCTCATCGTCCATCCCAGGTCCAGCATCACCATTTCCGACCAAAAAAACTGAATGGACTTATGGTTTATGAAGACATTGCTTCGATTAATGATCAAAATCTGGAATCTTGATTTAAAATTCGGCTTCAAGATCAAGAAAGTTTTCTCCGGCAAGAACTGATGCCACAACAACTTTGTCATCCTTCACATAATTCCAAACCTCCTTGTCCGACAAGTTCTCATAGCGCTTGCATTGAACCCAAGTTGGCGACGACCTTGCTCTTGGTCAAAACGAACCTAGTTTAATCCTCACATTTACTTAGATCATCGGCTACCAATCTCTCATATCCCTTGATGAGTCTGTGAGTTTAGGTTCATCAAATGATGTATGCAAAACTGCGAAAGAGTATTATTCTATCTTCTGCTGAAATGGATGTAATTTTCTTTTTATTTTTGCTTGTCATAAAAAACTTAGAAGTATCATCATCAGAATTATAGGATGAGATGATCGGACATAAACAGGGGCAGACCAAACGTCTCTCCCGTTGGCAAAAGTCTCTTGTAGCTCGGATGCAATTCTATGCACACAATTTACGTATCAGGATACATAGAACTTATGGTTCATCTGTGGCTGCAGCAGATACATCCAAAGTTGTACTGTAAAAGTGTAAATGTGTTTCCCAACAGACAAACACAAAGTTGACTATGAAAGAGTTGTATCATCAAAATAACTTGACCTAATAATCGACTATAGATTTTTTTACATATATAACCATTATTATGTTTCACTGCTCGTGGGAGTTTTAGAAGATTAGAGTGAGTCACATGTACACATCACATGAGTTGGCATATATTGGAAGAAATTCCCATATTGACCAATAAATGAGCACCACCGGCAACCGAGAGTGGAGAGGGGACGCGAAGTCAAACTACATGTAGACACCTCAAACCCTCTAAATTCTTGACTTAGTTAGGTCTAAATTTAATTTTTGCGCGCTAGAAAGCTCTGTTGTGTCATTTATATATTCATTGATACCCATACAAAAATGATCCACACATTTTTTAGCTATTATTGAATAATATGTATATACCGAGTATAATACGTTAGGAGGCACACATTAATTTGTGGAGTAATGTGATAGTTTATGTTATTTAGGGTTAGATTCAAACTCATTAACAACTAAAGAATTTCTTAAACATCCCAAATTAAATACAAATAAAAATAGTTTGAAAAAATAATTGTAGTTTAGGAAAAACAATATTGATAATAAGTCTATGAACTATATTATATGAAAAAAATGTATGAAAATGTTGTTAATGCTATTAATATAAGTGAAAATATTATTTAATATAGTAATCAAGAAGTAAAATAATTTTAATAAACATGTGAGATGGTTCATTTTAACTCACCTTGAGCCTACAAATGGTTGGATTGTATTAGGAGTCACTTTTGCATTTCAACTTCGAGCTCAAGGACACTAGAAGCCATGAATAAAAAAACACAAATGTTAATCAATGGCTAAATATTAGGATGGAGAATAAGATTAATATACAATAAAGGAAAATCGTTGAGAAAAGGAACGAAACGGGTGAAAACTATGAGAAGTGGGAAAAAATGTTAAGAACCTACGACTATAATGTGAAGTTCTTGCGCGTGTGTCTAATGAACAAATAAATTGTTTGAACAATAGGTCGCACCTAGGCCACACCATGGAGGACCTGCGTGTCTCCGCCAAACAACTCCCCACCTCACCCCCTCGCCGTCGTTGCTGGTGGCCCTTGCGGAGGCACCGAAGTGCGGTTGTCCCCTACGATGGTGCTGCAGCGGAGCCGGTGCGAAAGAGCGGGTTGCGGGCTTTTTGGACAGTTTTGGTCGGGGCAGCGGACCTAGACGGCGGTGGCGGTCCCCTGCAATGGTGTTTGAATCTCAGCATCATTAATGCTACCAATGAAGGCCAGTTCGTGCATGTGTGGCTTTCCTAAAACTTTTCAAAGCCAAAGAGTAGATGTACTGTATTTTGCTCTCCTCTTTTCGTTTGCCATAAATAACCAAGTGCAGTGACACAAATATTTTGCTATGACCAAGCTTGCCAACATCGGGATGCTAAGCAGTATCATTAGAGCAAGTACAATAAGTCCTACTCAGCAGGCTATGAGACTTGCCACGTCACTAAAATCCTACGTGGAAGAAAGAGAAGGGAAGAGAGAGAGCATAGCCGGCGCTCCACCAAGCGCCCGCCTACAGCCCAGCGTACGAGGCACATCAGCTGGCTTGCAGCCAGCCTTGCTAGCGGCAAGCTGCCGTTCAGCTTTTCCTGCCAATCATGTATGTGCGGTCCTGCCATGCAAGACTAGTAATTAATTTTCTTACTTAGCGTCGGCCTAATAGCTCACTTATTATATGAAGCCAGCTTTAAGATGGCTATTGGTGATGTGGCACCGCTATAGAGCCGGCTGCCGACTTTCTTATTGCACTTGCTCTTATCGTAATGTAGGATCGTATCACAGTTGCAGGATCATATCATATGATCGTATCAGTATCATAGTGTCGAAAGATATCGAAACTGACGACCTATGACGCAGCAATGGCTGCAGCAGATATATACAAGGTGGCACTTGAAGATGTTTAACAGAAGGCAAACACAAAAGCTGACCCTGAAAGAATGCAGAATATCACTCACAATACTTACCTAGCAATCGACTAGAGAAATATTACATATATAAACATCATTATGTTTGAGTACTGGTAGGCGAACACATATTCACACAACTCGTACATAAAACAAACCGGTAACATCTAACATTTTCTATCATTGTATAGCTTTGCTTTACGTTCATACTAATATTCGGTATGAGATTGCACGATATGACGCCTCATGCAGATATCAGGCCATCAGGAAGAGAGAGGCCCTCCTCTGCACCCCCTCTAGACAAAAATTTCCGGCATGCGTAAAAGATCGCCGAGTGGAACCCCACAGGGTTATCTATGAACACAAAATGTCCTCCCTGCATATCCGTTGAAGTATCCGTCGTCAGTACCGAAGTTTTAGCTCTTATTGTATATATTGCTAGAGGGAAACTAACCTCTGGGACTCTTATGATTTCGCAAGGAACCTTCATGTCCTTGCGTGCTTGCTGTGCCCCTTGGTATTTCATCCAATCATCATGGCCATATATGAAAGTAGTTGGCACTTTCCAATCGGATGCACTGTTGCAATTTACGGGTCAGTGAGAAAACATCACAGGTATATCACGCCTTATGTATGTGTCAATAAGTTAATGCATCAACAAGATCATGACCTCATGTGTATTGAAAGTATGAATGAACACTGATAATACTCCACTAATACACTGTTCAAGTGAGTGGAAGATTGACATAAATAATATGCAGATTATACTTTGTAAGCCATAATTGGGTAAATGAGCATATGCGAGATCAATGATATTACAAAACTGGTATCAGAACAGATGAGAGAATCACAGTCGAATGTTCAACTTTTTGTTATGGATCAGCATGCTAGAATTGTAACATGTTCATGCTAACCATAGGTATATCTGAACTTAACAAAAAAAGGCTTTAAAAGAGAAAGGGAGATTATCAACTGTGCTGCGGAAGAGCGTGAGAAAAAAATCCTAGCCCATCTGCATGAGATTTGAGCGCGAACAATCAATGAAAACGGATTTCCCTCAGCTAGTTGAGCCCACACACCCATTTTTTCGAGGTCTTAATGCATTTTTTTTTGCAATTGGGTGCAGAACTGTAGATGCAGCTAGTTGCGAATTTTCATTTCCCATTATCCCACGAAGAAAGTAATGAATTGTTGATTCCCTCACTAGAAAGGAGAACCAAGCCAACCAACAGCTCTATGTAGACAGATAAAAGTATGTTCTCTTTATATCTTAATAAATAATGAGAGCCGTAACTAATCCACATGCAGTTATGAAAAACAGTTTGTAGAAAATAAGCACATAGAGAGAGGAGCTGACCTCTGCAGAAGAGGTTTCCTTGCAAATGCCCCAAAGGAAAAAATATACTTTAAGCACAGTTCTCCACTAGCTTTTGCAGCTAAAGTGTGGTAAATGTAATCTTCATACATGAGAAAGCAAAAATAAGGTTCAGCTGGAAGCATCATTTAAGAAAATGGACATACTGATGTAACGTAGCAACGAATGTTTACCTGTCAGCAAGCTGGACTCATGTTCTGTTAATAGTTCACCTGTTGAACGTGAACCAAACCTAACCGTGGTATATTTCCGAACTAAATCTGGGCCCCAAGGACCCAATCCTCTGATTAAGAAAAACAAATGGATGTCAGGACATAATGTATTAGAGCAGATTAGATAAAAAACACTCAATTGTTTTACGAAAAAAATTAAAGCAGAAATCCCATTGCTTCCTCATTGCAGCTCTGTCTACTAAAATTTGAAAATCGTACTCAATACGCATCTACTTTTCTAGAAGGAGAAATCAAGCCCTTCCAACCACTTTACTGACTGAAGCATGGTGTGGCTGTTATAAACGTCCAGCTGTGACTACGGATTCAGAGCATATGATGCCTCTGCGGAAGTCTAAGGAAGTGTCAAAAAGATTATTTTTTTTCTATTTTTGTTAATTGTGTTACTTTGGACGTTCGAAGTTCACATTGGCAGTGCTTGATTTGAAAGCAAAATAGTAGCCTAGCTTATTTTTGGAACTTCATTCACTTTTCGTAACAGAACCTTACTGGTAGGTTTGGCCTGATATGGTAATCACGGCTGGCACAAATGATTGCCACATAACAGTTTGATCAGTTAACATGGCAGAAATGGTGGATTGCTCAACTTTGTTAAGGTACCTAGAGTACTGTGCCTGATTGCTCCTAATTGTGAAGTAGAAAGGCTTCCATTGCCACCATGCTTTGTTTTTATATTCCAGGTAAAATGACAATACAAACAAAAGAAGCACTAGCCTAGACGTACCTCACTATTCTCTGAGGAGTAAAATTGGACTCCCAGAGATGGTTCGCCAGCATGCCTTTCCATGTTGCCCGAAACTTGGTTAACCACTCAGAGCTCTGATCTGTTTCTGATGAAAAGCCAGCTGAACCAACCAAAATCAAGTGCTGCACATGTTCAGGATGCTGAAATAAAAACATAAATCTTAGTACAATCATACGCACCGGATTGGTAGCTTCACTTGTTAAATGTATTATAGATATTACCTTTAAGGCATACTTTGCCGCAACATATCCTCCGAAAGAATGACCAAGCAATATAAAATTACTGAGGTTTTTTGCTTTGCGCCATTCCTCAAATGAATCTATGAACCAAGCCTCAGTTTCTGTTTAGAAAGTTGCCCAGAGAGCAAAGATAATCATGTTACTCAATTTTTTTCAAAAAAAGTATGTACCATGAATTAAATCACAAAGCAATATGACGGAACAAATCTACGTGGATTTCTCATAGCAGCAACTGTTTTCAGAATCACCCAGAATTCAAAAGAAAGGAAGCATTTCGAGATGTTTCGCCATGAAATTAGATTCCATGGCATGCTAAACAGCGAAAAAAGCGGCAACTGAAGGTCACCAACAGCATAATAAAACATGTAACAGTATCTTATGAAGTCACGCAACAAATAGATTATCTGTATCTAACCTTCAGTACTTTTACAGGTGAAATCAGGTCTGCTTGATCCACCCCAACTGCAAAAAAGGAAAGGAAAAATTCAACACTATGCAGTGGAAAGTAACTAAAGGAACAGTATAAAGCACTGTTTATCATGCATGACACATTTCTGTAATAGTAGGCAAACTCTTCATGTATGTATCGTCAGGCTAATTTCCGTTATCTTTTGATGAGGCGGGTACTTCCCGCCAAGGTTTTCGAGTCGGTGAGTCGACGAGTCGTTCAGGGGTAGCGACTCTTGACTAGTCGTGACTAGTCAAGACTCATGGTCGACTAGTCGACATGAGTATTTTAGCAATAGGTACTATAAAATTACCATATTCTATGTTTAATTGTATATAAATATATACGTATTAGCAGTGTATAATACAAACCTGGGCATCTCCATACAGTGTCCAAGCAGTTTTGGCTTGAGGGAAAAATTGGGGTGATCTAGGTTTCACGGAGGAGCTGGGCAAGCAATATTAGAAAAAATATGACGGGCGGGGCCAACTTTAAGTCGTTCTTTGACTCAAAAACCTGGACTAGTCGAGACTAGTCGAGACTAGTCGATTGAGTCGTTCGACTCAACCAATTAGTCGAGTCGAGATGCTGAGTCAGACTTTATTTTAAGACTCATAGACTAGTCGTCGACTAGTCGCTCGACTCAAAAACCATGCTTCCCGCAAATGTCATATAGGTCTTATTCTCTATGTTTAGGTTCATAGATCACATAAAATAGAGAAAAATAATAGGGGAAAAGGTAAATGCAGATGCAATTAATTCTTCTTCTTAAATCTTAACTAACACTCTATGCTAACATTCAAATTCTAACATAAACATACATAAACATTTTTCAATCTTTGCGTAAATCTACGAAGCACCGATACGCCAAACCCCAACGTGTCCCCGTACCGTACGTATCCAATACTGTAATGCACAAAAATTGTTCAGATCAATGTCCCTTCTCTGCGGGTATCAACGACTGTAGTAACACTTGAGAAACATTGAGCAAAGGAATGGAAACATAATTACTTAAATTGCGCTGAGGAATATAAGTCACAATCCAGTCTTTTAATTTTCTTAGAGCTTACCCAAGCTGATCAATCGCAATCACCCGGAAGCGGCTTGCAAGGGCATCAAAGTTTCGAAAGAAGAAACCTTGTGAAGCACCATAACCATGGACCATGACAAGGGTGGGAGCGTTCTCCTTACTATCAAATGTCACTGTATTTATGAACCTCGGCTCATCACTTGATGATCCGAACCATCTTACTTTTGACCCAGGTGGAGCCGAGCCAATGTTAACTTGTTCTTGGACATACCCAGTTCTGTAAAGGAAAATAGAAATATATATCACATGCGAACAATATATATCACATGCGCGAAAAGAACTCTTCTAAAACACAGAAAATGGAGACCTGGGGTATCTACTAAAAGCCAACTAGGTGCAAAACCAGGAACATGAAGTCCCATGCAACAACATAATACACTGCTATATCTTCGAGTGAAGAACACATATCATAATCCCTTGGGGGCATTACGGTACAGAATGAAAAGTATCTTTTAAATGCTTCCTTTGCATAAGTCATCACAGAAATAACCCAACTAACGGTCATGGACTTCCATTTCCAGAATGGACAAATGTCAATGATTCCAAAGAAGCACTATCAAATACGGCACAGATTATATTACTACTATATGACCTTGATTCCTTGAAGAAAGAAAACAACAGCCCATCCATAATTAAAACCCAACATAGCTCGTGCGACTATGTCCGAACTAATCAAATGAACTAAATCTAAACATTAGTGTGCCAACATGAACAAACTATTCGAGATGACCATCTCTTAGCTAGTAACTTCCAGATCACAATTGGCTGAGAATCAGTAATCAGAGAGATGGTAATATCCCTCAGCTACACCGACGCAGCACAAATGACCGGCTGCTGCACCGCTGTAGGAGCTCGCCCTTGACCTCCCTCCCAACCAGTGATCGTTTTTTTTTTTAATAAAGAGAGTTCCCCCTCCGATTTCTATTAACAGAAACCAGGCATACTAGTAGTTCATTACAGGAAAGTAAAGAAAGCAGTAAAAAGATTACAGATCCTCAGCAGCGCTAACACAAAGAAAGTAGCTGTGAGAGCTAGGCAACGCCTACCAACGTAGCAGACCAAACTATCTAACAAACTACAAAACAACTCCTCGCCACCGCGCAAACATTGCACCATCATCAGACATATCACCAGTGATCGTGAAAGGGAATGACGGGCAGAGGCCTGGGAGTTCAGTATTCCCAAATCTGGGCTACAGCTAGGACCTCAACCACGAATTGAGCTGGATTGGAGACAGAGAAACAGCCAATCATCCACCTAGTAACCACCCAAACCTAAAGCACCAATCTTTATGACCGTTCAGCTTGATTTCACAAGCGGATTCAGGGACAGGGTAAAACTAGGGTGGGGGGAGGGAAAGGTACTTACTTGAGTACGGAGAGGAGTCGCTTCTCGGCGGCGATGATGCGGTCGGTGGAGGTGGGGATCCAGCGCAGCGCGGACGGCCACACCCGCGCCCACCGGGACCCGGCGGGCGGCGGCACCGACGACGACGCCGCTTCGGCCGCCGTGGCGGCCGCGGACGCCTGCCTCACCTCCTCGGCCGCGGCCATCCTCGTCGTCGTCGCTGCGGCACTGGAGGCGGCGCGGCGCATGCGAGGATCTATCTCCCACCTCTGCACGTACGTCGAATTCCTTCCGCGGCGGCTCTGGACTTTTGGAGGTCTATTCTGTTCCGATTCGTTTCGGAGGGGATCGGGGCTGGTTTTGTGCGGTGCGTGTGGCGCTACGTAATGGCTTGCGTCTGCGTGCGTGCCGACGCCTATGGACTGGAGCGCAAGCAAAGCGAGAGGTCAGAGGAGGAAGAGCGGCCGTTGACCCTGATTGAGCGCGCGCGCCCGCCCGCCTTCGGGGAAGTCTCTCCGCGGCTGGCTCGCGCGTGTGCTGACGCCGACGGGGGCAGCGCTGCGCGTGGTTTGGGGGCAGGTTCGGTTGCCCTCTACACTTTGCAACATTTTTCCGTTGTAAAAAAGATCAACTACATTTGGATGGTGGAAGCCCCTATACCAACTATCAAACACATTTGTGATCATATAGGAAGTGTAATCAAGTCCACACACCCCAAACAATCTCTAAATCTCATGAAATTTTGCCATATAGTGCTCATTTAGCTATCTCCCATCTAACGTAAAAAGATCCAACTCTGCTGAAAGAAAGTTTATATTTCCATGATCTTCTCATAGAACAATGAATTAAATGCAGATTATAAAATGTGTCCATGTTCTGCTCCTAAAACACCCATCCATGGTAGGTTAGAAATTTTTGTCATGTTCGAGGTATAAAATTCACTAGACACAAAAAGATTACCAACAATATTTGGTATGCTATGGTCTTAATACACCAAACCACAACAGATTACCATAAGTAGCCAGGATTTGTCCCGTGGAACAACCACCATCCATAATACGTTACCAAAATATTGGCATGATCATAAAAACACCCAAACCCATAGTAGATTAGCAAAAGTTTACATGCTATATCTCTAAATATCGCCACCCACAAAATTGTCATGCTTTGGTCCTAAGCCATCAAACCGCAGGAGATTGTCATGATCTGTCCACTTGAACCACCAGACACAAAAGGTTACACAAAGGTTTTTGATATGGGGTGACCCGATCTTCTCGTGAGCGCGATGATGGTGGATGGATGATAACTTGTGTCTCGCTGAGAACTCTCCGGTTGATCCCCGTTGCCAATGCAACAGCTCGCAGCCCTATGGATATTCGCAACTCCACACACTTGCGCACGTAGCCGCCGACTACGAAGCGGTCCTGTACCTTCTGATTCCCAATGGAACAGCAGATAACATGCAGAATTTGCAGTAGGATAAACCACCAGATCGATACGAATTGGTGGGGATAAATTCAGAGGAACACTTGGTTCGAATCTGGAATTCTAGGGTTTTAGTTTTAACGTAGTCTAAAAACCAAAAGCCACGAATTACAAGCCTATATAAAGGCTGCTGGACGTCCAACTTAGGGTTGGACCCGAAATCAATCTTATCTCTAACTTCCCTAATTTAAAAGGACTCTATTTGGAAACTGACAGGAAACAGCCGCCGACTTGTTTTGGTCACCGAGCCTCGTACGTGTCGAACCGGGAGTTGGGGTCGGACCCGTTGGAAAGTATTTGTAATTTCCTTTCCAACCCATGCTTCGTTGCATTATTTGGACTTCGTATGAAGAATCCTTGGCTGTTTCAAATTCGGGACTTCTGTCAGTCCGAATCGGATATCTCTTCCTTGATGGCTCCACTTCCTCCCTCGCCTCCCTCGTGCTTGCCATCTTCATTAGCGCGCTCCATGCCTCCTCCAATGTTTGTGTTATCAATAAAGCTGATCATACACAAGTACATAGATTTAGGTAGTATAAAATTCTCATTAACACAAACATCATATTCAACTAAGAGCGAGTTCACCTTATAATAATCATCAATTTGACTCAACACTTCTTTCCAGTTCAAACATTTAAAATCTTCGTAATCCATGAATATATCCTCATCATCCTCCCTTTCTTCAAGAAAAGCCGGCTTTGGATAAGCTGAAAATGGAAGAAACAAAAAGAACAACGTGTACGCAGAGTATATGTATATATAGCATGTTGTACCATTTTTGTTTACACGACGATTAATCCCACTATATAATACGCAACTGAAATTGCAAGTATAAGTGAACCGCATATAATCATGAGTGGGGTAAGGATCAAATATATATAAAGTCTTATTGTTCAGTATTAAATCTAGTGTCCTTACAGAAGATCTATGATCAAATTTCATGCGAGCAAGGTAATACCAGTCCAAAAGATGTGAAATTCCAAAAGATTTATACCATGCTTCAACTGCACTACTCTGATAATTAGAAACAAGTGATGAACGGACAAATATTTTACTAGGTATGTGAGCATGATCATTAGGTAAAGTAGGTAAGATGCAACTCAATTTGCAAATATAAGTGAAGTACGGATCAGTACACCTAACCAACAAGTTTTGAGACAAACAACACATATATGATAAAACAGATTCGAATCTATTAACATTGGAAATATCAACTAGATCATAACCTATTTTCATAATATCTCGAACATGTTCTACTGTCCCAAAGCAAAAACAATTCGGCACATAGTGTAGATGGCTGAAAACAGCAAATTTCAGTTCAGCAATTCTATCACAAGTAATGCATATGTGATTCACCAAAAAATTATCATTCAAGCTATATTCACCAATTAAATTAAAAGTGAAACAATTGGCATAGGTGCTAGAATTTAAGTATGAAATTTCAGAAATCTTATTCATAGCACAACTCATACTCATAGGTTTATCTAGCATGATATAATAAAGAATTGTATCAAGGGGAATTCTAGCAAGCAGTTCCTTGTGTGTAATCAGTACCACATGATCATAATTCGAAATTTGCAAATCATCACGTGATGCTGAATGTATGCTCGTTATATCACAAGAATCAACCAATAAATTACTAGACTCACAAAATGTCGTGCTTGTTGGCTGCAGCTCCAAATCAGTACCTATTGCATTAGCAATCTCCTCATATGTATTAGGTACAGGAACATCTTCCTCAAATTGTGATGCAGGTTGTAGAATAGACGGCTCCCTTTTTTCAAAAGCAACCTGCATATCACATATGAAACAACACTAGGAGTAGAGATGGTTACGTTAGACCGCGAGATTTGTTTAGTTCAAGATTTGTTTAGTTCAAGGGTGACGAGTTGGCAAGGATTTGCATCTCGGCGCAAGGAAGAAGCAAGTCGACGAGATTGGCAAGATTTGTATCTCGGCGAGTTGGAGCTGGCGAGAAGATCAAAGGGCGTGTTTCAGTTTCCGATCTCGTCGGGTTGGAGTTTCGCGTCGACTGGGTGGAGCGGAAGTTTCGGATCAGTTGGCGTAAGGAAGGAAAGCAATTGGAAGGAAAGCGAAAAAAAAAAAGATCAGATTGATTGGGTGCTCTACGTGAGTTCCGACATGCGCTGTTTGGAAACTCAGTTAAGATCCGATCAGAATCAGTGGGCGGGTTTTGCTTTGATTGGTAGAGTTTTCTTGCGGGCTACTCCCTCCGTTCTAAATTAATTGACTTCCATTTATCCAAATGTGGGCGTATCTATACTTGTATTATGTCTAGATACATCCACATGTGGGTAAATAGAAGTCAATTAATTTGGAACGGAGGGAGTAGAAAGGAAATATTGGGTGTGTGTGGTTTGTAAGGAGAAAAAAAAACAAGGAAAGCCTTACACAGGATTGGATGGTCAAGGAAAGGAAAGTGACTAGTATTTAATGAGGTTTCATACGTGACTATTCAACTCGATCAGGTTTCTAGGTGAAAAAAAGAGTATTCGTTTCGTTTGCACGGCCTGGTGTCCAAGGAGCTGACTGGTTCAGCTTGTACGTACAAAAGAAGAAATGTGGCATCGGTCAGGTTGGAAAAGGAGTACCGGCAGGAAAGGAGAAAAGTAACAAAAAAAAAAGGGCGCAGGTTTTGAAGTTGCAACCGCAGCGTATTCAGCTTATTTGGATCTGTGGTGTACAGGAGTTTGTCTTGCTGCGTTTCGGGTGATTTGCGTGGTGCGTTTATAAGTTGCAATTCGACAAATTGTGTGTCTCAATCTGGTTAGTGGTGCCAAACATGGAGGGCGCCAATATCAAGTCTATCTAGCCGAGAGGGAGGATGTGGTGTGGTAGGTCGGCGAAGACTTGAGAATGAAGAAAGATCGTGGCGATATGAAGATTTTGCGCCACAAGCGTTGGAGAAGACCTTCCGGCGTTGAGGACAACGCCTCTCTAAGAAGGGGAGGATGATGAGGGCATCGTCGGCATCGTGTTGGTTGGTTGACACGCTAGGACATATTTAAATGATATGTAAAAGTCTAAGATAGTGTTAACTAGGCCTGCGTGCCAAACCTAAGGCCGAACCCGCCATGGGTCGGTTTGTATCAGTCTGAGTCGGACCAGATTAGGAGTCCAAGTCGGTTAGGGTTTAGTTCGGCGACCCCTACCCATTTGTCCTTTATAAACAAAGGGGGTGTCACAATATTAGGGGAGTTGAAAATTATGTAGAACTAAAGTTCAAGTTTGCCTCCGTCCCAAGGGACCGGTGTGTAGACGGCGTCTCGGACGTTCGTCAGTTATCTTTGAAATAGAGGCATGAGTGTTCTTGAATTTGTCAAGAGTTATCGTGCGTGGCGAGAATGCTCTTGGATCTGCCAAGGGTTGTCGAGCTTGGCGTGAGGCGTGGTGTTTATCATCTCGTTGCTCGCTGTGGGATTCATTCTCTCGTTCTTCAGGTTACGCGGATTACTCCCGTGATTGGAAGAATAGTTATCCGGTGGTTCTTGCGGTGAAAGATCGGGCCAACAATCCGTATCAGTTTTCATGATATTCTTCTAAAACTACGCATCCCATAGAAGATCAGAAAAATATTACCCTGTTATAGGTCCAAAATTACCTCTGGCCTGCCTACAAACTTCGTAATAGTACTTAACTAGAAAATGCAAGGATTATATAAGCCATGGAACATTAGAGGAAAAATTGTCCATGATATTTACCTCCAAATACCCTCAACGTCTGTGTGATCTCACAAGTATTTGATAAAAGTTATCAGAATAGTGAAATAAAAATTACTAAGATATATGTATGAACCATGGCAGATTAGCAAAGTTTTCATGATTTACATCTGTCATACCCTCATGGCAACACTAAACTCACGCAAACGATAGATTACAAATGTTAGTCTGAGCGAACATCTGATTATCTGTGTTTAACTGGAAATATACTAGAGACATATTACATATAAAACATGATTATGTTTCCTACTACCTATAGGCAAGCACATATAAAATGACACAAACACAACTCATACATACAAAACCAAAACAAATTGGTAACATTGGTTAATTTCTAACTTTGTACAGGTTTTCTCATGTTCATCGCACAACATGACGCCTCATGCAGATATCAAGCCATTAGGAAGCGAGCGGACCTCCTCCGCACTTCTAGATAAAAAATCCCGGCAAGCGTAGAAGATTGCTGACTCAAACTCTGTAGGCTTTTCAAGAAACACGAAATGTCCTCCCTACATATATAGCCATTGATGAATCTATAGTCAGTATCATTCTTGAAGCACTAATTAGTGTGTATATTGCAGTATAGGAAGACGAACATGTGGAACTCTGATGATTTCGCAAGGAACTTTCATGTCCTTGCGTGCTTGTTGCGCCCCTTGGTAATTCGTCCAATCATGCTGACCATATATGAACGTAGTAGGCACTTTCCAGTCGGATGCACTGTTGTGAGTTATAGGGAAGTGGGAATACATCAGAAAGCTATTTGCACAACATATATATTTCCCTTGCATCTAGTTTTTCATATTCGTTTTGATAAATTACTGTATCTACTATATAGTACCTTATGTGTATTTAAAATATGGACGAACACTCACTACTACTAGTCTATTGGAAAGACAAGGTAGTACGTATCACAAAAATACTATTGACTAACGAGAGAAATTATGTACATGCCACAAAGATCATTAGGATAATCAGAAAAACTAAGAGCATAGGAAGATAGGCTAACCTTCGCAAAAGAGATTTCCTTGTAAACGGTCCACAGTAAAAAAGATATTTTTGGCACAACTCTCCACTAGGTTTGGCAGCTATAGTATGGTATATGTAGTCTTCATATACCAGAAAACAACGTTAAGTTCTCATTCCAAGTATCATTTATGAGTTAAGACAGATACTTACTAGTCTAATTTAATAAGAAATGCTTACCTGTCAGCAAGGAGGACTCATGTTTTGCTATGAGCCAAACCTAAAAGTGGTATATTTCCGAACTAAACCAGGACCCAAAGGGCCCAATCCTCTGTTTAAGAAAAACAAATAGACGTTAGGACAAAAGTACTAACGTGTAGCTTAGAATAAATACACCCATTCTTTTTTGGTTTTAAAGAAAAAATTGCAGCAAAGATCCCATTACATTTCATCTACATTAGAGAAGCTATTATATTTTAATAGTGTACCCTTCTACGTTGCTAAAAGAAGCAAACTAACCCCTCCGTTTTCTGGAAGTATGAACGGATGAACCCTATTCTTTAACTGACTGAAGCATGGCAGATAATTCGTGTAACTTTCTAGTACTCCCTCCGTCCATAAAAGGATGTCACAACTTTGTCCAAATATGCATGCAAAGTATGTCTAGATGCATGCATGTTTGGACAAAGTTGTGACATTCTTTTATGAACGGAGGGAGTAGAATTTTCTTGTTTTCAATTATAAAACAAATGCTGGTGCACCTTATTTTTGGAACTTGCATTAACTTTTGTTTTACCGTATGCCTAACATAACCATGCTGGCAGATTCAGCCTGAATTATAATATGGCAGTAACGTCTTGCATACAAAATTGCCACAAAACACCTCCATCAGTTAACATGGGCCTAACTGGTGGACTGCACCTTATTGTTAGGAAACCTAGACAATTTAAGGACTCAAATATTTCATGAACGCTAGCTCTATAACACCCAAGGGTGACGCAAGTAATTCTCTTCCTGACCATTGCATGCATTAAGAATCAAAACAAAAATGATGACATCGTTGAGTTTTTTCTGTAAAATCGAAAATTCATAATGTATTATCTTTCCAACCGTGAAACCAATTGACGATCCATTTTTACGTGAGATCTGGTTTTGAATCTCTTGTTGATACAAAGCAAGCGGTGAAATGAATTGCCAGTTGGATAGATAATATGAGCTACGGGGCATTTTTCTCTCTCGAAATGAGTTTTAAATGCAGTATGTAATGTTGTCTTTTTTGTGCGCACTTTGCAATTGCCATGCATGCATGTTCCTGTGTGCAGTTAGCATATTAGTTTTTTCCATGCAACAGGTACAAGTGAACACATTTAACAAGCCACTAGCCAATATATTGGCATGCATTCAGTTAGGAGAAAATCAATGGGTGACATGAAATACAAATAGAAGAGGCCCTAGCCTTACCTCACAATTCTTTGAGGAGTAAAATTGGACTCCCAAATATGGTTCACTAGCTTGCCTTTCAACTTGGTTAAACTCTCGGGGGTAGGATCTGCTTCTGGTGAAAAACCAACAGGACCAACCAAAATCAAGTGTTGAACGTGTTCGGGATGCTGAAATAGGCATATAATTTAGCACAATTATAGGCACCGCTGAAGTAGCTTCAATCGCTAAATGTTAATTATTAAAATATACCTGTAAGGCATACTTTGCGGCCACATATCCTCCCAACGAATGACCAAGCAATATAAAATTATTGAGGTTCTTTTCTTTGAGCCATTCCTCAAAAGAATCTATGAACCAAGCCTCGGTTTCTGGTGACGAGTTCATTGCAAGAAACAAAAAATGGAAACATATCATGCACGATCTCACAAAAGTATGTAGAAGGAAATAAATCACAAAGAAAATATAATGTAACAAATATAGATTATTTTTTCTTAGTAAAAATTGCTTACAAAATAACAAAATCAAAAGAAAAAGGAGCAGCAAAGAATTTTCGGCATAAAATTCGATACATGGCATGCTCAACAATATAAATAACAGCAGGAACTAAGGGTCATCAATAGCATAATGAAGTATCAAACACCGTCTTAGTCTTACAAAGTCGTAGAACAAATAAGGTATCGGCTCTAACCTTCAGTACTTCTGCAAGGGAAGTCAGGTCTACTTGATCCACCCCAACTGCGAAATGGAAGACAAAACTTCAACAATATGCAACATTGTTTGGCATTCATGACACATTTCTGTAACAGTAGGCAAACAATATGCTTAGTTCTTGGTTTACTCACAACTTACCCAAGCTGATCAATGGCGATCACCCTGAAACGGCTCGCAAGGGCATCGAAGTTTCGAAAGAATAGCCCATGTGAAGCACCAAAACCATGGACCACGACAAGGGTGGGAGAGTCCTCCTTGCTATCGAATGTCACCGTGTTTATGAACCTCGGCTCGTCGCCTGATGATCTTGCTTTTGACCCGGGTGGAGCCGGGCCAATGTTAACTTGTTCTTGGACATATCCAGTCCTGTACAGAAAATAGAATATATCACGTATCAGAACAGAAAAACTAAAAAACCTCTAGGGATGTCGCCGTGGAAGTGGCTACAGAGGAACTTGATGAATCGCGAGCGCAGCGCCGTTGAATGAACTGCAGACGGCAGGAGATGAGGTACGTACTTGAGTGTGGAGAGGAGGCGCTTCTCGGCGGTGGCGATGCGGTCGGTGGCGGTGGGCATCCAGCGCAGCGCGGACCACCTCGACCCTGCAGAGGGCCGCCGTACCTCGGCGGCGGCCTCGACGGCGGCGGTGGATGCCTGCCTCGTCTCGACGGCGGCCGCTGCCATCCTCCTCGTCGCTGCGGCGGCAGCGCGGCGCATACGCGAACGCGTTCCCGCTAGCCGAGGCAGACTGAATGGACTATGGAGCTACGTCTGTCCGTTAACTCTGTTTTGCCCGGGCTCCTTGTATGACTTCTGTCTTTATATATGGCATGGCGTCGTGGACTTTTCGTGATGCAGGCAGTGGCGTGCGTTTGCCAGTCGACAGATGATCGGAGGAGTCGTACAGGAACCGCGAACGTTGACCTCAAGACATTTCAAAGCCTGGTTCCTTGCTGCGCAAATCTGCCTACGTGCGTGCATCCACCGCCAAGTTTTATCCCTCGTGCGATCATCGTTCTGGTCGCCCCCTCTCCCGTGTTTCCCGCGTACTCGCTCCGCTATTTGATTTAGGTTTGATTTTTCTTGAAAAAAGAGGGGCAAAGCCCGTGCTCCATTTCTATTACTTCCTCCGTCCATACAAAGATTTCTCAACTTTGTCTAAATTTGCACGTATCTAGACATACTTTAGTGTGTAAATACATGCACATTTAGGTAAAGTTGAGACATACATTTATGAACGGAGGGAGTACGATGAAAACATTTCACATCATTTTGGAATTTTACATGTCCATTGGACGATTATGTCGAAGCAGTCATCCCAAGGTCCTAAAGTTTTTCTGTCTCACAGGATGAGGACATAGGAAACAGAACAAGAACTACACAGACCACGGGCCAGGTTTTGATATTTTCGCACATAAAATGTATATACTTATTCATGCGGAAGTTGTTGATAGGTAGTAGAAGCTGTTTCAAAACTAGTTGATACTTCATGTTTCGAGAATATCTATCTAGTTGCACCCGAGCTCGATGTTATTCTACTTTAGAAAACTCAGCCAATAGCCACTTGTTATATTTATAAACCCTAAGACCCTCCATAAATTATTGTAGGTATCTAAGGATATTATGGGGAAAACTAGACACGAACGCGCTATGCTATAATGTTGTTTGCTTGGCTTTATGGCGGAGTCGTTTGTATTAGAAGATTTTAAACTAAATAATAAATGATTTTGCAATAAGATAGCCTTAGTTTAGCACAAAGGAATAAATATTGTAATAACATGAGAAATATGTGCTTTAACTAATATTTATGAGTGTTTTTAGATTACCTATTTTATCACTTTTACTGGAATTAAATTATCCAACATAGAACATCAAAAGACACATCATGATAGGATGAGTTATGGTAAAGTAAAAAAGTTCAATACAAATAGATCAGAGTGTTCTACCTTTTAATAGAATTGGAAAAGGGAATTAGAAAAGGGTTGACCTTAACCGAACATCTATAAGAGCAGGACAAAAACAAATTGGGCATATGCGGTGAAGTAGCCCCAACAATTGTAACAGTGATATGAGCAATCCATAGCTGCTAGGATCAACATGCTGCATCAAAGACGATACACTGTACAATCTAATGAACAAATAAAAGATCAAGTTTCAGTCTTTATAGCCTTAAAACAAATGAAGATGTATCGACAGGACAATATGTACACGAAACCACTGTGTGCACGACATTTCTTTGTCCGATCCATGTCCGACGAAATATCCAACGGATCGCTAAATTTCAAAAGAAAATTCGATAGACTGCTCTGGTATGTCGTACGTGATTCAGACGGAAATGATCGTACGCATAGCACTGCTCACATGTACATAGTGTTCTGCAATAATATGACTTTGGAGGAGCCAACGTATATCCCTTTTGACTTGCATGAAAAATCGAAACAAAACATTCAATGATCTTAGTGTTCGTAAAAACAACATTGCCATACAAGGCATTCAATGCTCGTAGTGTTCGCAAGACAATATTTTACAATTACATGCCTAACAATTAAAGTAGCGGATTATAAGAGCAGACACACCACCTGGAGGAACAAGAATAAATATCCTTTTTGTTCACTAATATTACACACACATGTTCCTATTTTGTGGGGACATTTCCATGTGTCATGGAACCCCACTTATTTGAATACGCCGCACTGGCGGTGGACTTTCAGACTGGGATCTTTCATCTTCTTTTTTTTCTTGCGTCGCTCTTTGCATCATCTCGATGCCCCCTTATTCTCGAGCATGTGCCTATTGAACATGTATCACTAGTTGTCAAGACATCAACTTGATTTAGAATGTTAGTCCCAATAAAATCCACTAGCACGTGCGTCTGTAACTACATGTACGCCAAGATCCGATTAATCATGAACATGAACATTGAATGGTGAATGCTGCTCTTCGTGAATCCAATATATCCTAGGCACTACAGGAAACTGTGCATACGCAGACAGACAAAAGCTGTTGGCATAGCCTAGATTGACGTCGGCATAGGGCTACGCCGACGGCTGCCGTCGGCATATTATGCCGTCGGCGTAACAGGGCATCGGCCTAGGCTAAATTGACGTTGGCGTATTAAAATCCGCCGGCGTAGGGCAGCCGTCGGCATATTTTGAACTTTTTCTAATTCTATTCCGAAATTTCCCGTTTAGCCACACACTTAATCTCAGGTCAAAGTATTTACCCTGGTCATGTAAAAAAAAAGTATTTACCCTGGTTAAATTCGTTCACTCATCCTCAAATTGCTACAGCCCAAGCATGCTTAACTTTTGAATTCCTTCCAAATTAGCTTCCAAATGAGAAGTTAGAACTTACTGATATTAATATCATTAGGAAACGTGCCCGTGCGTTGCACCGGGAGAGAAAAAATCTATGTCTTACAGTCGCACAAAGTAAGTTCACGTCAGTCGTGGTGTTTACAGAAACCGACCATCTTTCACAGCGTGCTCTGTTGTTAGACACGCCACCATCATATGCGGCTACAGCCAGACCACCCGGTACACATACCCAACGCCAACAGAGTCATGCGCTATCATTGTCACCTCACCTCCACTCCGTAAAGGATTTCGGTCTCGAGGTTGCGTAGGAAGGAAAGAAAGTCGCATGAACAATTGGGTGAGGAGTGAAGATGCAGGTACGCGGCTAATACCGAGAAACTTGAAATTTTCACTATTGAATTCTCATCGAATTCAACCAAAGTCGACGAGGGATTGGCGAAGAGCCGAAGAGTGAAGGATGAGAAAAAAATGTAGGAGTCTTAATCTCTCCAACCAGCACTGAAAACGTCCTTAAAAATTGGAAACAATGAATTAATTCTTCATTCAGAAAAACGGATTAATGAGCCATCCTTCCAAAGGAGTCACGGACAGCCATGGCCTCTCGCCTGGATCTGTCCCTGTGCAGTGTGCACCCAGCCAATTACTTGATGCAGATTTAATTTGTTCTCTTGTTTGTATTTTTCTTAGAGCACTACGTGCATACATACTCGAAGGTTACTCTGCTGGCACTACTCGATCTCCAGTGGAGACACGGTGAGAAATAAGAAAAAAGACTGATCATCCAAGTACATGAACAGAAAGAAATTAAGTGTACTCGTTTGCATTACAGGCAGGTAGTAATCCAAGAGTCAAGACATACGTATAACTTGATCACTTACAGGCTTACAGCTAGTAACAATCAAATTAGAATTTCATCTTTTCGGAAAATTTGATCGACCATGGTGGACAAACTGAGAACATCGACATCTAGCAAAAGCTAGCACACAACCCAACAACAGCACAGTCGAATTCGTAGATCAATCTTCTTCCATGCCCAAACCTCTACCTGCAGCTACCTACCTAAGCTCTTGACCATGAACTCGTTTCCCTAAGAAATCGGATCAGACCACGAACAACACACCCAGATCTGATACAAATACCGTCCCACCTCAATCCCCACCCATTAAAATACTCCTCCTATCCATGAACCCAGCCCGATGCCTACCAGTCGTCCAATCTTAATCCCGTTCTCCATCCACAAAAATGAAACAGCAAGAAATTAACGATCCATCTATGAAAACAAAATAGAACAGCAAACATCCAGCTATTCAATCCATGAAATGAGATTGGAGAGGGGAGAGGTGGTGGCGCAGGAGTACATCGCTGCTCGTGCTGGTCAAACGGATCCGGTGTCATGGTGGAGGAGCGCCACAGCCGGAGGGAGCAGCAGCGGGACAGATCGCCCGGAACGAAGACAGAAAGGGCATCCTTCACTTTGGACTATGGGTCATGGGCGCATAAAAGGAAGTGGCACCTTTGGCCGGAGCAGAGGGCCTGGCCACCGAGGACGTGGCAGGGGTTGGTGTTGCGCCAGTGACGGCAGAGACTCCCGGGTGGAGGAGAAAAGGGAGGAAGGTATAGGACGATGGGAAACAGCATCGGCGGCGCGGTGCTCCAACGGCGACGACGAAATCTCCGCCGCGTCAGGTCTCCTCACATTATGCGGTGCGACGCTGGGGGGATCGGGTCTCGGCCGGTCAGAGTCTCAGAGATTAATGATGTGAGCAGCGCGAGGACGGTAAACGGACGACGGGAAAAGAAAGAAAAAAAACGAACCGGTACATGACTTATGGGTGGCAGTGGTGGGTAATTATTACGAAATTTAGGGGTATTTTGAACGACGTACGACAAGAAACCTTAATGCTTTTATTATTAGGTATAGACTAGCAAAATACCCGTGCGTTGCAACGGGTTTAAAATAAATCAAACATATTAGTTTTGAACTAAACTCGGAGACCTAAAATCTCAAAATTTCCACAAACTCTCCTGCTTAGGAGTTAGGAATATCAAACATCGGTAACTAATTTTCTTCTATATATAAATTTGTGCAGATAGGAGATCAGGAATACATAGACAAAAAAATCTGTAGGAAAAGAAGCAAGTTAATTCAAGGCGCCTCAATTACAACCGACAAATAAAATCTGTGGGAAATTTAACCAATTATTCAGCTATATATATCTTCGTCAGCTTTTATGTGCATCCAATCGGGAGTGAAATCATGCTTGTATCAACACCGAAAGCAAGGAAAACTAATTAGCTAGACGCCTATTCTGAATGTACGGTACAAAGCTTTGACAAATTTAATTACAACAAAGAACAGGAGTTTTTGAATTTTTGATACCCATTCATCGCAGGCCACAGCCGTCCACGGCGACACTTATCACGGGCATTTCAGCTAGTACTTTCCTTGCACCCGAGCATCAAATTGTTGGCAATCTCTTGTTTGCAGAGTTGCTATTGTTTGCTGATATAGAAGTTAAGATCTCTCTGGTAGTAAATCACACAGAGCAGCACATGTTCAAGTACAACAGCAGCACCGAGCAAGCACAAGCAAATCACGGCTAGTAAATCACGCAGCAGTAGCAGTAGTATCTCTCCCGATGCACCCGCTCAAAGGAAGAAGCAAAGGAAGCAGTACAGTAGCAACGCTCGTCTATAGACTACTGTTCCTCTCTCTCAATGAACAAGCAGCAGCTGTTTCCGTGTCTCTGAACAGAAAGCAGATGTATCTCTCCCCAAATTGCATCTCTGCTAGTTCACTCCCGTTGCCTCGGGGATTCCCGCAGGCGGCGGCGTTCCCTCGGGGATTCCCGCCGGCGGCTAGCGTCCGCGTTGGTCGCTGCTGGGAGAAAGGAGAGATGGGTTCGAGTGGGCGGCGGCGGGGAATGATCCGTTTCGCTCGGCTTGATTGCGGGTTGAGAGCGACCACAGTCAGGCGCCAGCCGCCAGGGCACATCGCTCGATCCGCCGGCCGCTCGCCCTCAGCCCCTCACAGCCTGGGCCCGCCGTCGCCCGCGCTCCATCATGCCCGTCGGCACCGATCCTCCGGCCGCCGTCGCCCATCGATCCACCGCCCACCGTCTCGAGTCCACACGCTGTCGATCCGCCGACCTTGGCCACGCTCCATCTTCCCCGAGTTCTCGACGCCGCCGTCGATCCGCCGCTCGCTGCCCGCCATCGCCGGCGCTCTATCTTCCCCGCCGTCGGCTGCGCTCCAACTTCCCCGCCGTGGCCGTGCTAATTTTTTTCTATATATTTTCACAAATCCGTAAATCGAAATTTTGACAAATAAAATGTCTAAGTCGATTATAAAAATGAGAGGAATTCAACTATGACATCCATATCATCTTTTGCATCACAGAAACATTGATAAACTTGCTATGGAAAAAAATCCTCTAGCATGGAGCCAAATGATCATGTTATGGCAATTCCCTCGGCATAGTTTGTGATAAAGTTCTCATATTCGACAAATAGGTGTATCTTGGTATAGGAAACAATGGTTCCGAAGGGATTTTTCAAATTATTTTTATAAATATTATTTTTCTTTTTCTAAGTGGCAAAAATGACTTTTTGTGTGAACCAAGTACAAAAAATATGGTGCAAAATGGCACCCATCTAATTCTCACAAAGAGTAGTCTATATTTGATGGATAATCCCTAAGTATTAGGAATTTTCTTAATTTCTATCTAATTTCGCCTAGTTAAATGAGTTTATGCTGATTTTTCGAAAATAATCCAAATTTGAACTTCAAGTGTTTGATAGTATGGTCTTAATTTTTTTAGAAAAACATTTTAAGTACACAACTAGTGGTTATATCACAGAAACATCGATAGTTCTAGAAAATCTGACATCTTTCGATGAATAGTCATGGTGGCCATTTTGACCGTTTAAAAAAAATCAAATAAAGTGAAAAAACCTCAAGAAAAGATATCCTCTGGCATGGAGTCCGTTTATGTTTACTAGTTGCTATTAAAAAATAAACTTGATTTTTGACAAATTGTTCCAAAAAATCTTCATAAAAAGGTCTACCAAGTATAAACATGTATAAGTTTCAAACCAAATGACCAAGTTATGACCATTCCCACGACATAGTTTGCAATAAAGTTCCCATATTTGATAAATAGGTGTATCTTAGTATAGGAAACAATGGTTCCGAAGGGATTTTGCAAATTATTTTTATAACTATCATTTTCCTTTTTCAAAGTGACAAAAATGACTTTTTTGTGAACAAAGTACAAAATATATGGTGCAAAATGGCACCCATCTAATTCTCACAAAGAGTAGTCCACATTTTATGGATAATCCCCAAGTATTATGAATTTTCTTGATTTCTATCTAATTTCGCCTAGTTAAATGAGTTTATACCGATTTTTCAAAGGTAATTTCATCTAGTTAAATGAGTTTTTGTGATGCAAAAGATAATATAGTTGTCATATTTGGATTCCTCTCATTTTTCTAATCGATTTAGATATTTTATTTGTTAAATTTCGACTTACGGATTTAAAGATATGAATTATTCCATATTAAATGCAAAAAAAAAATGAAAAACATAGCTATGCCGCCGTGGGCGTAGCCCTATACGCCGACGGTTAATCTGGGCCGACAGCCAGTTTGCTTGGCAGGTGTATCCACTGGCGGAGCTTAACGGGGCGAAAAGGTCAGTCGCCCCCTCCCCCCACCCAACGAAAAGCAGGAAAAATTACTACCCTGTAGTCGCCTCCATAGTCTAGCCCATAAGGCCTGTTAATTTTTTTTCTAGCTGGATCGTCGTGTACTCGTGTTCTAGAGCAGCGAGAACAGCGGCGACTAAGCATGTGGATGTGGCTGTTGACGTGATCGGCCGGGGGCGGTCAACCGGAGTATTGTATCCATCTGCCTTCTCTTGGCCTCCAGGCGTCAGCAGCAGGCAGTTGATTTCGCCCCTGCTCGCAACTGCCCGTCCTCCATCCATCTGAGTTCCGACCGTCCGACTAGCTCTCTCCATGTCTCTCTGTCTCACTCCTGGTAATTTTCCTCTTCCCTATGGCAATCCCAATTCAGTTCTTACTTCTTAGCTCCTATTTTTGCATATTAGAATTGGGGAAATTCTAGCTAGGTCATAGATTTTGCACCAAATTGAAAATTACATGTCATTTTGTAGCTTTGCCCCTCCAAAGATTTTGTTGAAGCTCCGCCACAGGGCGTATCGCCGTTTTCCTGTAGTGAGGTTGGGATGTGTATACCCACCATTTCACGTTTTCACATTTCACTTAGGCCTGAGGCATGAGCCCCAAGTTAGTGGGGTATCTTGTTGCGCTCCTTCCTACGAAAACAAAATGGACGTGGGACGGTGAGAGCAGAGTTTTCCTTCATAAAGAATGCATCATTCTCAGATGTGTGACAACCATTTTCCTCGATCTGGTGATTCATACACGCTCAATCGAACATCGGACGCTACAACAAGGAGCCGTGAACAACATAATCGTACAAATGGCGTCATACTCTTTATCTTGTGATGGTTGAGGAGTTTCTTTCTCATAGTGTGCACACGTCTTGACCATCCTTTATACGAGTTTAAGGAATTCAAGATATTGTAGGTCCTTTAAGGTTCAAAATTTGATAATGTTGCATTTTGATAAATTTATTTTTACCACCAAATATCTCATAGCCGATGTGGGCATATGCAAATTTGACATCATTGGTGTACTTCTGTGAGGGAAGTGTACGGATCTAGTAGTAATATTTTTTGGGGGAACAGGCCAGAAAAGCGATAGGCCAGCGACAGACCTATGGCAAGGAATAGAAAGGCCACTAGCCACTTGATGGGCTTTAAAATGTGCTAAGAAGGCCTCCGTGACTTACAATGCAAAAAAAAGTCAAACGCGAAGAAGGGAAGAACCGATTCGCTACCGACCTCGCCGCCGTTCTCCAAACCCTGCGCTCGCTTCTCCGTCACCTCCGTCGCCGCCTCTCGTGGTACGCCTTCCGCTTGATCTCATTTTGTTCTCAAAATTTTCTGCGTTCGTAGCAGATGCCCAACCTCTGGCTGATTTGGTCCCAACTCGGGGAGGGAGACTCTAGGTGTCACCGGGGATTGGGGCTGGGATTGGGTTATTCTTACACCGATTAACGGGCGCCTGGAGTTGGAAGTAGACCGTCAGATTTAGAACGAGGATAATCGCTAGCCTATTGTTTAAGTGTATTGTTTGGTCCTCTTTTTGCAATTTGCAAGGAGGATATGCTCCGATTTGAGACACCACGGTCTGCTCGTCGCGTACAAGAAATCAGAATGCAGTATGCTAGTGCATTTTGATATCTGAACTTTGGGATCTTAAGTCCACTAATTGAATAGAGGGAGGCACAAAGAAATTTCAATTCGACTACTAGTTCTGGTTCGGGAGGATATGGTCCAGTAGCTGAGGATGAGCATAACGAGAATGTCTTTTGGGGTGAAGGGATGCTAGAATGAAGATGTTTGTAAGCATTACCACATTGTTGTATCGATGTATTTGAGTGTCTTAAACTCGGAGCTTACATAGAAATGTGCTCTGGTTTGTAGGATTTTGTCTTTAGGATACATATAACATATATCAAGGGCTTAAAATGACAAAGGTCGGTAGTGTTTGTGATAGTATGTTAGTGAGGAACAATATTTATATCGCCGTACATGTTCCTTTCAAGCTGTTTCCTGCGTATGCTCCATGTTTTTATCCATTGTTCTAACATGGGCAGGCAAACTGAATGTATGTCGTGAAGCTAGCAGCTTTATGGGCAGACTGGGCACACATACTTCGTAGTTAATTATATGCTTAGGTTGATTCTTGAGTTGCTGGATCTTGCAGTATGTGCTTCATACTACGTTCTATTGTGACAGAAGAACATCAGCTGATGATTCCTTTTAAAATGGATTGTTGGTGTTTAGATCTTGGCTCCGAGCTTATATGTTTTCACTGTTACAATATCTGCATTATACTTGTTTTCACTGTTACAATATCTGCATTATACTTGTTACAATTCATAACATTCTTTGCAATGAACTGCGAAAAAATGCAAATGAAAACCAAAAATTAGAGTAGAAGTGGTTTTAAGTTTCCTATCCGCAGGCTTTGACAGGAAACACTGGTAAAACTAAAGAGTAGACATCAATGGCTTCTACTGGCGTGAAAGATTTCTTCCGTGAGAAGAAGAAAGGAGGTGTGGCCAAAACTTCATCATCTTCTAAGAAGAAAACACAGCAGTACACTGGAGGGGCCTCCGTTGGGGCCGGAAATCCTGCTCAGACTTCAGCACTAATTTCTCACGGATCCTTAGACCTCAAAGGTAATTGCTGCAGAGATTTTTATGCTTACAGTGAGAGTCTCATGTAGCACTTCTATTTTACAACCATAATTCTTTGATGTAACGATGATGTTGCTGCAGATGACTTCAGTGAGCAAGAGGAGCAGCTGCGGCAGTTTGATCTGGACATGAAGTTCGGCCCATGCATTGGTGTTAACCGGCTTCAACGCTGGGAGCGTGCTTCTGCCATGGGCCTCCAGCCACCGCCTCATCTTCGGATCTCTTGACGCATGCCTCATCCGTTAAGAATCGCAATAATGGCAGCCCCTCCCCTGAGTGCCTCTGGGAGGGTAAAATCTAGAACCAAAATTCCTCTACAGCAGGTGATCCATAGCAATCTATCCATCTTTGCCATCATCTGCCCGGGTCCTTTTAGCCTTTGTACTGCTTCGTAGCTGGGACCTGCTGGTAGCTTAGTCGAGACTCTTTTACTACAAGAACTCTTGCTGTTGTACCGAACCTTTCCTTGTTTTTTTTTCAGATATTGCTGCTTCACTTGCCGGCGCATCTTCAGTTCGTGCCGTGCAAGTTGTTCACGTTATTTCCGTATGCTAAGAGGATTTGACAGACATGAATGTTTCTCCTTGAATTGTTCCTTGTACAGTTTGTTTCTTTTTTGGTCGGCCGAACCGCTCAACCAATTTATGGGCTATGATGGTGAAATTCAGAATTTAAAACCAGGACCGTGCTTGATGTCCAGAAATTTTCGTCTGTACACCTTAGCATTCTGGACAGAGCAGAACCTGTACCAGTTATTATTGCCGCTTTCTTGCTAGGAGCATGGGACAAAATCAAGTACTATCTGCTTAGCTTTCATGGTTGCTGTGATTGTCGCTTCTTTTTGTAGACACGAGGACAAACACTGGAAGGTACGGTTGTAAAGGAAAAAAAATGTAGGTTGCAGGATTCTAGAAATTCGAGATTACAGCTGCGTTTGACAGCGAAGTATTTTTTAGAGTCAAATACTGTGGTTTCTCTCAGTACCATAGTTTTAAAAACTTTGAAGTGTTCGACATGAAGAAATACCATAGTTTTGTAACCGTAGAATTTATTGTACTGAATATTTTTGCACTATTTTAAAAAGAGGTCTTGACCTCTTTTTTCTACACCAAACTGACAATAGTTTGGTTTTGAGATACTGGAGTATTCATTGCACTGTAATACCCAGGTCTTACGCTACCACTGTTTTGAGAGTACTGTGCTGCCAAACTAGGCCTATGTTGTATGCCCGGATGCTTAGATGATTAAATTTGCGCTAAAATTTGTTTTCATTATATCATAGGAAAACTAAAAGGAACTTTCCAAGAGGTTTCACTCAGACGAATATCTTCTTATAAAATATATGTGGAAACAGCCTTTAGAGAGAAAAAACATAGGATATATCCTATGTATCAAACAATATAAAACAAAAAACCTAATGATTATGTTCCTTGGGGCCTCTTTCGTAGGATTTATAAAACACATGAATATGAAAAAAGAGGATTAAAATGGTATGCACTCTAGAATCCTAGGGTTAGAGCTATATATGATTAGGAACAAAGATAGTATTCTGTAGGGTACCGCCCTCTTTGATTGACAACATTCTAGACGATAGATTTGCACTAACAATTGTGTAATTGCATCATAGAAAGAACAAAAACTATTTCCAAGAGTTTCGGTTCAATGAGAATTTCCTATGGCATCTCGTTTGGCACTAGTGTATCAGCGGGGATTATAGGGGATAATCCCCACATGGATTTGGTGAAGTTCCTGTTAAAATATAAATATATGTCTAGCCTCTTTCCATCAGTTCAGACTTTTAATTTTGATGGCTAGTGCAAACAATTTAATATGGTATCAGAGTCATGAGGTCTCGAGTTCAAGACTTTGCTCACGCAGTATTAAAACAAAAAGAAAAAAGATTATGCGACCTACACCGAACCCACACTAAGGACTAAAATAGCCTAGACGTGATGGGAGTGTTACAATATAAATATATGCCTAGCCTCTTTCCATCACTTGGACCTTTAATTTAGATGGCTAGTACATCAATTCAATAGTTCCTACCTTCACCCATTACTCTTCTTTCACTTGAAGCTCTAGAAAACACTAGGTCATGGTAATGGACTGAACATACAGTAGCATCTCAGGTTTTTGTGGGGATTTTTGGGGGTTCAACCTGGTCCTCGGATCATTCAGGGCCTTTTTGACCCGCTGGATCTCTAAGACACAAGATTGAATAAAGAAATACAAAACCGAAATGGCATTCAGTCTTGAATCCTATGGTGCTAGAATACTAGTAGTACATGATTGGCCACACAATCAAAACGGAGATATCGATCGTAGCAAGATGTTTCGGTGGATGGAAACTTTTCTCCAAAATATGTACTCCCTCTGATCCTAATTAAGTGTCCTGTGTATGGTTATGAGTTGTACGTGACTAGTTTTGTTTCCACGACATTTAAAAGGGATCAGAGGGAGTATTAGTTGTGTGAAGTTTCTGTGTATGAGAGAAGCCCACATTATTAGTGTTGCTTGGTGGGAAAAATCATTTGAAGCAGCCGATCGCGTGTATCCGTTGCTTGCTGTCACTGCCAGTCCTGGCTCCGTATCTGATTTGGACGAGACGCTCCATTGGAGTAGGACGACGCCTTGGCAACAAGCTTCAGAGATACTGCTGCTGCTGCTGGCGCCGTGTACGGACTACAGACACTGCATTGTGGTGGCTGCGGATAAACATCAGCTCCCCGCACTGTGCCGCGGTCGCCGTCGCGGTATCCCCGGCCATGGAGCTCCCGGAACGTGAACCCCGGGGGCGGCGCATCGATCACGGCCCACGCATGCATAAATCACCGGGCGGGTCAGTGGTCACGGTGACGTCCGTGCGTGCGCCGGCTCATGCCTCATGGTGACGCCTGCCTTCGGTCCGGGATGCCATTGCTACGCAACCATGTTCTCCGCCGTTCTATCTGTTTTATCGGTTTTCTTTGGTATCAAAGGCAACTCGACATGCAGTCATATCCTTGTTTGGTCATAAGAGCATCTCCACCGGTGCTTGAATTTTGTCCGACATCTCCCAACTTATGTCCGCTTTGGTGTGTTGTCCGGCCAAATCTGGGGTGCTGCCCACACCGGCACCCCGAAACGAAAAAACGTTGTGACTTATAATATTTAAATTTTGTTATATTTTACAAGTATTTGAATGAAATTTAAACAAAACCGGCCTCGCCGGCGTCCCTAAACGTAACCCTAACTCTACTCCTCGTCGTCCTCGTCCGCGAGCTTCTCCAGTTGACGATGTCGTCGTCGAGGTAGACGACGGTGGTGGATGAGGCAGCACGCGAGGTGGAGGCGCTGCCGGAGGAGGACGTCGAGGCCATCTGCGATGTGGCCTCGATGGTCTACAACCAGCCGGTCGAGTCCTTCTCCATCTCGTCGAACCGAGGCCACCGGAGCCCAGTCTAGGCCGGGGGAGTCGCCGTCGTGCACTTCATCCCACTGCGGCGACATCACGTGGTAGCCGGACGACACCATCTCCACTGGCATCTCCTTCACCTCCGGCTTGGGGCGGCGTAGGAATAGGCAGCAGCGCGGTGGGGGCCGTTAGGCCTGACCGAAGTCGTGGATCACCGGGCCACCTCGTGGTTGCTCGTGGCGATCACGGATGACAATGCCGCCGCTCCGCCTCCCCGACGCAGTGGCGAGCGCCGCTCCTCCTTCACCGGCCGGCCGACGCAAACCGTGTGGTCGGTCCCCTCCCACCAGTCCTCCAGACCTGCACGTTGTAGCGCGACGGCGGGACCGGGCGCCGTAAAACGTGAGGGTCTCCTGCCGCTCACGCTCGAAGCGATGGAGCCACCGTGCCAAATTACTGTCATCGTACTCGGGGAGGGCTCACTGCTCCTGTGTCAGCCAGCTCCGGCATCGGGTGACGGCGCGTCGATCTGCTCCGCCAGCTCCCGGTCACCGTTGGAGGTGCACCATCCCTTGGGCAGGCAGGAATCCGGTAGGTCGAGTAGCCGTACCAGTAGAGGTCCCACGCCTCTTCGAGGTTGAGGATGCGGCCGCCCTGGTGCGCCGAGCTGCTCGTCTCGAAGTTGTTCGCCATTGCGAGCGGAGGGGAGGTGGGAGGTGGAAAGAAGGCGTGGAAGCGAGGTGTGAGTGGAGGCGCAGTATGGGAGCAGACTGCGAGGCGAGGCTTATATCGCCGAGGTGGGCGGTGCCTGCATCCGCTCCGGCGTAAATGTATTATGTGGGAAACGCCGTGACGCCGGCACGTGGATTGGCGTTGTGCGGGCGCGCCGTTAATGCGACGCGTGCTGGCAGGCGCACTGCCGTCTCTTCTTTTCGCCTCCCATCCCATCACGTCGTTCAAGAGAAGTGTGCGCCATTAATCGGTGGAAGCCTCCTGCACGACCATTAAACCACGGCGCCCGTTGCATCTCTATGACATGGGGTCCTGCCTGTCCAAGGGCGTGTCCTGGCGCTGTTCGGCAGGCCCGAGCAGGAATGGGTCATGCTGGACACTTTGGGGTTCTGGTGTGGCCGTTTTTTGTGTCCACGTGAAGGCAAATTAATTTGGATTCAAAAGTGAACTGTTCAATTTTCTCAAAAAAAAGGGTGAACCGGTCAAGTAGTCAGGTTTTGAACAGTTTCAAGATTTTAGTATAAACAAAAGGCAAGTATGTATCCCTATCTATCTATCTATCTATCTATCTATCTATCTACTATATAATTGCGCTGAAAGACCATAGGTACGTCGCGACGACTTTGCAATTTAGCCGGAATCAGTCCAGCTGGCTGCTCGGTGGTTTGCATCGACTGATTTCACTACCATACAAAGAGGCCAGGTATATCTCCATTCTTATTAATTGGTTATTATCAATTGAGTGGCACGGGAGCACCACCTTTCACGGTGGTGTTCGACCAGAACCTCCGTGCAGAGGTCGATGAGCGGACAGCGCCGAGAAGATGATCGGCACTGTGTTCGTAGATCGTGCTTGCGGTATCGTATTTTTGTGAACCTTACCAAGCTATCTAGCTTGAGAAAATGTACTAAGCAGTGTTGATCGATCATGCGACAAAATGTAAACAAAGAAATCACATATTGTAAGCCCCCTTTTTTATCAAAGTGTCGATATGTAGTGACTAAAAGATTGATAATCACCATTTAATTTGTCATCTTACTAAGATTGCATACATAACTATGAAGATATGATTGTAATTTTATTTCAAAAACACTAGACATGTGGTGCTTTTTAGGAGAACATGAGGTTATTTTATTGCTTCAATATTACCTTTTAAATAGCACTAATATTTTCTATATTTCTAACTATTATACGTAAATAACGCATTTATATATAATTAAATCAAGGTATGCTTTAGTTTTGTTGGTCCTATGGTATGTTTAAGTTTTATACAGGGCCTTTTATCTCGCTTGGGGACAGGAGACGGTCCTAATAACTGTGCACATATAGACCATTTTCATGCAGATCTCACATCCAAAACAACATGCAGATGACTACAATGGTGTACCAGCTCAAGCCTATTCAACAGTTTCAATTAGTACCCTCACGATAGCTCATCTAACATATCCTGGTGAAACTTCCAACGGTACCGTCCTACACCATTGCATTTTGAACATTGCATCCATCTAATTTACAACCTGAATTAGAGTTATAATAAATGGACTTTTGTTTTCCAAAGGTGAAAGGCTTGAAGCTGCTTGCTCCCTTGCACTGCTCCGGGGCGCACCTAACAATGGTGAACTTATTTGACAAGCCAAACTGATCATCAACACGAGACAATTGCAAATATGAGAACGGATAAAAATCAAGCAAGATGGGAGCATGAAGATCACGACGAAATAGCTTAATAGCGAAAGAAAGGACGAGATGAATGCCCGAACAAAAGCAGCCAGGCAAAGGAAAACAATAGATGAGAGGAATGCTAGCCATAAGCAGGCAAGGCGAAATGTACCAGTAAAGGAGAGACAAGGTATGAATGCCCGTCGAAGAGAACGTTGGCAAAATATACCACTAGAGGAAAAGCATGCACTGCTAGCTCAGCGCAATGCTAGACTAGCGGAGAGACAAGGTATGAATGCCCGTCGAAGAGAAAGTCTTATATTTTGATACAGGGAGTATATTGCACTATAGTATAGTATGGTACTTAAATAATATATCAGATCTCGCATGACTGCCATCTCATCACCTCCTACCATCAGAGACCCTTCCAGCAGGTAATACTTGCTTTATCCTTTGGCAATTCGACCAGATTCTCCCACCAAATCCACTAAATTCGATCTGATTCTCTCCCCTGAATCCCCTAGGCCTCGCTTGAATGCTCGTATTTTAGGCCAAAATGACGGAATCCGTCGGGAGGAAACACGAACCCTCGATGGTCTGTATAATGTACAACTCACAGCTCCGTGGAGAATTACGGAGGTAGGAATAAACAAGCTTCCAATCGGGGCGTAATGTGTGATGTATTGTGCGTGGATGTAGATCAGAACTGACAATTTCTCCCCAATTGAGGTGCTCAACCCTATGGGGTTCCGTTCGCTACAAAATTATGCAAATTAGGTTTTTCTCGCCACCAGATTAGGCTACATCACTTTGTGCCCACTTACCCAGTTTGTGTTTTCACTTTTCTTTTTCAAGTTTATGTGCAAATCTGTAGTGAAAAGTACTATGATGCTTAGCTTAGGATTATATACAACTTCCCATTAGATAGGCTATTCACCTCGCAGTCATCTCCTGCTAGACAAGCTCTGGCTTAACTGATTATTTACCATAATTGTTTGATTAGTTCTACTATAGTGCAATCACATGTACGTGAGATAGCCGAGATACTATGTTGATGCTTATGCTAGAAAACCTTTGATGCTTAGATCTGTAGAAGTTCCCGTTTTGAACGGTTGATGATGTGTTGTGCACACCTCCTTAACTATCCAAGGTAAGATTTGTTATGCAAGTTCCTTCCCATTTTACAAATGGGAAGCTTATCCATTTGCTTTTCTGTGCCAGTCAGGTCACTTGATCCGTTCAGAATTATCTAGACGTGTATCTTTTCTGATAAACTGGCATTTAAAAGTAGGATGGCCTAGAAACTGGAAGAGCGCAATAAGCTTAAGTCCTGATGTAGCATGGTTGGGTTAGTCATTCAATGACGGCTCAGAGTGTTGGGATATAACAACTCTCCATCATGTATTCTTCCTCTAATCTTAACTTGAGCCACTCACATACTCAATTTGTTCAGGATTCTGGTCGTCTGGATGCAGTATGAACAAATTCAGTTTACACTATGGACGTTGAATCAGGTTAGGACATATCAAGGTACTACTGCACATGTTATACATACCCAGTCAATGTCACGATATTTCAATGACAGCCCAGAAGCTTCCAGTAGATCGACTGTCACGTAAGGAGACTAATTGTATTTAAGTGAGCAATGCTACTTTTCTTCAGCTATGGCCTTAACTGCATCAGCAAATTGCTCGTGTAAAGCATTGCCTTATTGAGTGGTCTGTTAATAATAGAGTGATATCAGTATTTTTTCTTGTCACAAACTCATGAGTTTTGCATCATTCTATTAATTGATGAAAAGAGGCTTGAGAAGTACCTACACTATAACATGACATGTTACATTTCGGTATCCCTCAAACACATTTGTTAGAGCTTTGGTACATCATGCTATTCTAACAAGTCACTGCTAGCACTCTGCTGTACATGATTTTCTAAAGAACACCGTTTTTTTCTGCGGGTATTCTAAATAACACCGTTAACATTCTCATTATGTGAAATCAGTAGAATTTACATTGAATTAAGTATCTGGATATGAATTGTGCATATTTGAATAAAGTCAGCTAGGACGTTTATCTTAGAGGCCACAAATAAAGCACCAGAATTTATCTTGGAATGAGGTAAATGAATGGTTAGATAATAAATGTGTTCTTTGTTGTTATTTAATTTTAAATTTATTTTGCAATTCTAGCTGCTTGTAGACGTGCGACTTGCAAGTAGTGATGGAATTGCGGATATAGTGTAGGCCTTCTTGGGCAATATTGAAGAGAAGTGGCACGACAAGATGCTGGGACGAAGGCATGTAACCCAAGTGCAGTGGCAGTGCCAACTGACTTTTATTGACCAAGTGTGGTGGCAGAACCAACCGGACCATACGGCCTGAGCACGAGGCAGAGTTGTGAAATCTGCATGGTATGATGAAAAAAAAAGCTTACCAGTGATTTTATTGATCTATGAGCTTAATGAATACAGTGAAAGTTGTTTCTGTTTTGATGAATGATGGTAGCTAGCTATGCCACACTTTCATTAGGAATCTTTGTAATTGTCTATTGCCGAGCTACCCATGTCATGGTTGTGCTTTCTGGCCTCATGGGAAAGCATTAGACAATTTAGCCATATGATCTTGAAATATAGCTTTTATCAAATTACACTCTAAACAAAGTGAAATATTTTTTTAAAAATATTATTATGCCAACTTTTTACATGAATTTTCACATGCATTATATTAACATTGTGTGACATTGAGACGAAAAAACACGAAGACCGTGGCAACACACGGGCATTCAGCTAGTAACAAAATAGTTTGGGGAGGAAACTTGGAATCCTTTCAGATGTACTAGCTTTGTCCCAAATTTTAAGATGTTTTTGTTTGGTTTTTTAGTGTATACTATGTTACTTTTTCAACGGGGAAGCGCCTGCTAATTTGGCTCGCACGCGTAGTGCATACCTTCGCGTAGAGAAGTTTCATTTATGCCTCCTCACTCTGTGTTGATATTGTGAAATGTCACTTTTGAATATTCAATTTAGTGTTCGTTAAATCGACCGTTCGTTGAGGCGTAGCGGCCAAAGAAGCAAACCAGTCAGGATGAGGTACCGTGAGATTCCATTTGGGTTCTAATCAAGATGAGTAGTTCTCACCAACAGTGCTTCCTATACCTCCCGTGAGATTCCTTTTGGGTTCTAATCAAGCCAAAGCCTGAAATTCAAACAACAACCTATACATGGAATGTGACGGAGAATTAAAGGACCTCACAAGCGTATAGATGAGTACATTTAAGATAAATATTGGTTAACAAGCTAGGATGTCTATGCGACTACAACATATCTTTAATTATATTTGGATCTCTGGTTTTAGATGATGCATGTTGGTGTGTGAGGTCTGTACACTTGGCTCTGGCTGATCCACCTTTTCATCAAGTTTGTAGGTGAAGCGAGTTTTTGGCTGTACGGTGGCTTCCGTGATCGATGTATCTCTTTATAATGCTTGGTGGTTTCTATTTTCTTTTATTATTAATAAAAAAATGTGTGCATCATTTTGATCCAGAGGCGGGGATCTTCCTCCATTTAAAAAAAAAGATTTTATTTGGATCATTTCTTTGTTGGGCTTCCGACTATCACTAGATGAAAGAGGCCTGTGTATGGTGTACTTATGAGGGAAGAGATGCATACATCGTGGTGAAGTTTATTCGACCACAAGAAAATAGTTGTACGTACCTTCAAAAGCAATCCCATCACACTATAAAAGAAGTAGATTGAGGGGAAATAGAAAGGATCTTGGTATATATCTAAGCGCCATTAGCTAGGGTGACAAAGGCATCGATCAATAATCTCATATCTCTTTTGCCTTTAATTTTGGATTTTGGTGCTGAAAATGAACACAAATTTAGTCATACATAGACACTAGATAGATAAAGGGGATTTCGCATATTATTTACAAAAACATAAAAATATTATTAGTCGCGTAGAATATACTTTCAGCATGTGGGCAATATACATGGTATATTTTTCATGGACAAAACACATGGCATAATTAAGTTCCATATAATGCATCTCACATATATACATGATTCAACATTACAATAAGACAATCGCTGAACACGTACAACTGTACTACATCACATAAATCCCAAATGAAATCAAAATGATAACGTTGTCATTTGGTTGGATTTTCTATATTTTGAACGGTTCAATGCATGGTGAATTGAAATATGTGATCACCTGTTGAATCCCAGTTGCTTATCCTTAAATACTCCAATGTATGCTTGATTGTGATGTCTTTAATTCTATTCCGATTTTCAACTATTTATTCTAAACAAAATTATTCATGTATACAACCAATTTATGTCATGGATAAACAGGGACACATGTTAAATTTATATATAATGCCTTAGATAAGATATGCCCATTTAATATCAGCTCATCTGAATCCAAATTCGTACCTTAATGGAGAGTACACGACCCTATGGCCTGAGAAGTTAAGAAATGGATGGTGTGATTTAAACCGGCATCTGCACCAGAGGCGTGGCATGCCGTCTTGGTTTGGGTTTTGCCATATCTGAAGTTAATTAATTCCTCTTTTGGATTTTTGCCTGGCTTGTTGAGTAATAAAATGACAAGCCGATCGGAGTAGATAGTTACATATAGATACTAAAATTGAAAATGTATAAATTGGAGTGTTATGTACTACTATAATTCATATACGGAACAAATCATAAGGAAATTAACTCTCAAAACTGCCGCCTCGAAACTAGCTAGTGCATCGAAGGAGTGGCTGACTTCGAAAGGAAAACTATAGGCGACAATGGTACAATCTTTTGCATAACATAATACATGGATATCCATATACGACGGGAGAACGAGATGGACGTGGAATATACAATGTTCCCAAGGGCAGTTGATTAGACATTTTGCTAATTTAAGCGTGGGCAATTCGGGCGGCTAATTCCTGATACGGGGAAAGGTAAGGAAGCTTTTCTTCTCAATACCAAAAGCATTATAATTAATCGCGTCCTTTGTCATTCGCTACTAGACAAACCCCGGCCGTACGTGCATTTGTTCTTTTGTGCATGTACCATCAGGAATTCAACACCACACACTCGATTTACTCGGTTAGTTTACAAAGAAAATAGATCCTATCTATCTAGTGCAACCCCTTTGCCAAACTCGATTAGTTTACAAAGAAGATTCTATTAATATATATTTTAACAAAAAATGTAGTCATAAAGTTGTGTTTTAGAGGGTCTCTCTCCCTCTAAAAATAAAAGCACGTGGCTGCATTTCCACGTGTGCAAATCCATCGCCGTCTGCATGGGCCATGGCCACGGTGGCAGCTAGCCGAGGGGAGAAAGTTCAGAGTGAAGGAACAGATGGCCGGCCGATGCTGCATGGTCCAGGAATCTCCTCACTGCAACCGTCAAGTGTCTCTGCCTTTGACATGTCAACGTACGTGCATGCTCACGCTGAACCGGCCAATGCGCTCACGGGAAGCACACGCGCAACGTGTCCAAACATGTATGGCCTGCGTGTGCCTACGTGTAAACGTCCTTTAGACTACACACTAGTAGAAAAAGGGTCTTTCGTCCGGAGCCCAAAAGTCATTAGTCCCGGTTCGGGCAAAAACCGGGACCAATGCCAGTTTTTCCTTACCTAGTAGATTACTAATAAACATGGTCAAAACAAAATCAGACCTTGAAAAAGTATAGTTAGTATGTTATATTGCCACTAAAGACATCGATCATGTTCTTGGTGAGTCGAATTTCGAAAATGAGGTCAAGTGGATTGTAAAATTGCTGAGTTTTTCCTTTAAAGCTGAGAGATCAAAGGGAATATTTTGCTCAATTATTTAAAACCAAATGGATAAATCGTGTCATAGTTGGCAATTTTATTTTCCTACATTATTCCTACACATTTTTTAACCAAATAAGGCCTTAACCGCAAATGTGACACCAGTGACAGTATATAACCACGCCCTGCATCTCAGCTAATATGCCACTTCGAGCACGTCGGTTAGAGGAGCGACACGTACGCCGCCATGGACGAGCTGCTCTCGCCGTGCTCCCGCCTGTTCACCCCGTCGCCGCCGTCCCAGTTCTCCTCGGCCGACTGGCGCCACCACCAGGTTCTTGAGTTCGCCTCGTGCGAGGTCCCCGAGCAATGGCTGCTCGGCGACATCGCCGTGTCGACCAAGAGCGAGATGGGAGATTGCCTTTGGCCTGAGGGCAGTTCCGCTCTCTCCCCGGACATTGAGCTCGCCAAGCTGCCGCCGGAGAGCCTACAGGCATCGACGCCAACAACAGCGCGGCCAACGACGAAGCGGCGTGGGCGGAAGCCCGGCCCCCGGGCCGAGGCACCTAGCGTTAGCCACGTCGAGGCCGAGCGGCAGCGCCGCGACAAGCTGAACCGCCTATTCTGCGACCTCCGCGCCGTCGTGCCGACCGTGTCCCGCATGGATAAGGCCTCCCTCCTCGCCGACGCAGCAAACTACATCGCTGAGCTGCGCTCCCGCGTCGCGCGGCTCGAAGACGAGGTCCGGCAGGCGAGCATGCCCGCTTCGTCCCGAGGCGGCCACGCCGGCGCCTCTCTGCACCACCTGGCCGGCAACGAGGTGGTGGAGGTCCGGATGGTGGGGATGGATGCAGCAGCGCTGCGTGTGACGACGGCGGTGGGCGCCCCACACGCGCCGGCGCGGCTGATGGGCGCGCTCCGTTCGCTGGAGCTACAGGTCCAGCACGCGTGCGTGAGCAGGGTGCAGGACGTGACGGTGCAGGACGTCGTCGTGGACGTGCCCGCCGCGCTGCAGGACGGCGACGGCGGCGCCCTAAGCTCCGCGTTGCTCCACAGGCTACGCAACGGTACCTAGCTATACCTATAGTAGAGCCTATATATAGCTACGGAAATTCATATCGGCTCATACTATACTATAGATACACCCACTGCTTAATTTTTCTAAATGTTAAAAAATTCAAATAAAATTTTGCGATATACTACATCATATTTTATGTTAGCATAAAAAGTTTCGCGAAAAAAAGACATTTTTTATAGGCTGTAAAAAAGACAAATCTAGGGTTTTCAAAATGACTTTGTACTTTTTTTTGTCTTTTTTCACGGGTCATAATTTTTTTCTTCGCGAAACTTTTTATGCTAATATAAATGTCATGACGTATATCCGAAATTTTATTTAATATTTTAACATTTTTAAAAAATAAAATATTGTACATAACGGGTGCATCCGCACCCGTACCATGTCCCTATAGCTAAGCTCCCCTACCTTTTGGCGCGCATATCCATTCCGGAGCTTAATGTCAATACGCAATGCTAGAATATAATGGTTAATCTGCTCTGCTGCTGTGTTCTCCATGGAATAAATAAGAAATGATGGACGTATTTATATTCAAATTGGTCTAACATCCATGTAAAGTATGACCAGTGAAGGCCTGTTTGGAGGATTGTCAGGCTCTCGTGGGATGTGTGCACGTATATTTTTCTATTTTGCTTACCGAGTGGTACTAGTTTTCTACGGTTTTTGTCACCAGCCTGGCAGCCTTCTGCATTATGAAATTCAACCGGCACGGCCGCACGGTGTTTGAGTGAAACCGTCTCAGAATCAAGGCCTGTTAACTGGCCCACATTTATGTTCAGCCCAAATCAGCTGGGCTCTCAGCACAAACCATTGTTGGTACTCAAACATAGAAGAGGAACTCGATATCTAAAAAAAAAAAAAAGAAAAAGAAAAAAAAGAGGAACTCGATAATCATGCCTGTCCGCTATCCATATCTCCAACAGTCTCTTTAGAAATTTCAAAGAAAAAAAATCTGTCTCTTTAGAAATTCTTGGCAAGGACGTCTCGACAGTGAAGGTACCGTAAATGGCCTGAGAATTAATGAAGGCGCTCTAGCTACTAGAACTAATGTCGTTCATCTTCGGCCATAGGAGAATCGACATCGCCATGGAAATAATCTTGGGGACATATGAATCGGGTTGATTGGTCTGTAATCTCCAACGGAGTCGGCACCTTTCTTGTTGGGAAGTTAAGCGATATTGGCCGTATTGATGACCTGGAAGTTGATAACATACAGCTCAGAGAAGGTGTTCATCACGTGCATGAGGACATCCTTGATGATTGTCCAACATGACCAAAAGAAGGCGATTGTAAAATCGTCAGGACCAAGGGCCTTCTCGAGTGGCATGTTAGCGATGGCATTCTTAATCTCTAGCTCATAATAAGGTATACCTAAGCCTTCCAGGTCTTCAACCAATGGTTCAATGATATCACCATTAAAATCAAGAGGCTGGACAGTAGGTTGGCCAGCCCTGCCAGAAATGATCATGAATGAGAGCCTCCTTTTCCTCATAGTTGACGAACCAACCTTCATTACGCTTTAGATGTTGGATATGAGTTTTGTGACAACGGGAGTTCACCCACAGGTGTAAGAATTTGGTGTTTGGGGCCCGAACGAAGAGTTTTCTCTGCCGCTGAGAGGGAACGAGATTCCTGGGCCACGTCCGTTTGCAAGATTACATCAGTGGGCATGATCATTAGGTACCGTTTGTAATTGGGAAAAAGCATTAGGTACCGCTTGTAGTTGGGAAAAAGGACTCTACGCGGAAAGCTTCCTATCGGTGATTTTGAGCTTGTGATTGAGGATGTGCACCAACTGAGTGCGAGTTGAGGGCTCCATCTAGGCAGGCTAGACCAATTCGGAAAACTCAGACATTCTGGTCCGGAAGTTCTCAAACTAGATGGAGGCAGGCCAACAAGGACCACTCTGATTGGATAGCGGGATGGCACATTGGTTGGAGAGTGACGAACATAGGACATGCCACACATGGTTCTCGAAGGCAAGGTCCCAATTGATGGTGTAGAAAGCGTGACAAGAGTCGGGTTGTGACACTCATTGCGCTAAGTAAACTTTATGTTATGGAGTTTTAACTCTGTGATTAACAAACTTAATACTTTGAGACTTAGATCTAGACACGAGCAAGTAATGAGTCAGGAGACGATGAATATGGACAGAAAAGTAACTTTTTGAAATCGAATGATAAATAATCCATAAACCGCTAGGATCACCTTGTCTCAGCCACGGCTAATGAGATGCACGTTGGTGCTGCTTTCGTCTCTGCCAGCGTAAATTGTCATTTCCGTATGCACAAAGAATCTAATAATGAACATGCATATTTCTGTTCGAACTGTTGTGTCTGGTTAGTTCGTTTGTCGGGAGAACCGACCAGCCAATTTTTATGGCATATGATGGTGAAGTTGAGAATTTAGAACCATGGCCATGCTTTTGATTTGCCCAGTTGGTGGCCCTTTATTGGCAGGAGCATGGACCCAAAAAATGAAGCAATCGTGTAGTATCTTCATATCTTTCATGGTTACTGTACTTGCGAGCTGCGAGTGCTTTCCCTCTGCGTAAGTACAGCACCGAAAGATCAGGTTGTGTTAAGGAGAACACTGTGTAAGTGTCATGTAGCTTCTGTTGCTGTCAGTGCCATGATGATGCACACTCAATCCTTGTTCCGCATCCGATTGGACGAGCAAATGCTGTCTGCAAAGTGCGTTCGTCGGGGCCAGCGCCTCTCCGCAAACTGAGCCACTGATGTCTGGTCGATTTCACCCGCATAGTCGCCTGCATCCGCCGTCGACGCGCGCGTCGATCGGCCGAACAGTGGGATCGGCTAGCTGCTGCAGATGGGGAGCGGGATGCATACTTTTATGCACTCGCGGAGTTCCAGCCAAAATCTTGGGCGGGCTAGTCCAAAGAAAAACACATATTTTTTTACTTTCATGGGCCTAATTTACTATTATTGTTTAGTGATTTGGTTTTGGCTGGGCGGGCTGTGGCCCAGGTGGCCTTCACTGAGCTCCGCCAGTGCTTTTGTGCGCGCATGCGCCTACCCATTTGATATAGAGTCGTTCTTGTTCATATGGATAAAAAATTGTCTTCGATCGATCGCTATCCGAAATTCAATCAAATTTTTGGTCAGCGAGATCCATTGTCGTGAGCTGACTTTATCCTTCCCAAAATGGGAGATGGGCACGTAGAAGCCGACGATCCAAATCAGCCGGAAGAGGTATGCATGGGAGATTCATTGGAACTACTCATTCCGCATATAAACAAGAATGAAAAATTTATATTATTAGAATTATATACAATATACTTTCATGCTATATGCATTGGGCATTATGGATGTTCATATTTTTTCTTACATTGTTTATCAAATATCACAAAGTTTGACTTGGACTAAACCCAGAACATGAAGTAAATAAAAGCAGAGGGAGTATAATGGCTCACATCTTAAAGTTTATGATGATGCGACAATATTGGGGACAGTGTGTGTATAGGACGACACTAGGAACAGTGTCTGTTGAAAGGAGCCAACCTATTTTTACCCTAATGATAGAAAAGGTAAAGACACCAGTATTTATGTATACTTTCTTGGATCACCTCACTAAGGGCAAAAACAAAAAAGGGACTCGTTCGCTACTTAATTATTATTATGTGGGATACTTAACTTTACAACATCTTATTAAACTACAACAATGTCAGAGTTACATGGCGCTTTTGTACACCGAGCTACATACGCAAGGATCATAGAGAGTTTAGGAGATTACCCTGGTGCTTTTTGTAGCTCGGCAGATAGCTAACCGCCACGCGTAATTTTTTGCGGCATTGGGATTTTGTGTCTTGATAGATTAAAAGACGGTGTAAATTGTTGGATGTATGCCCAAAAGGCAATGTATTTATACATCTGATTCATCAATTATGATTTGTATTTTCTATGTTATAACTACGGTGATTTCTGGATACGTGATTCAGGGGAAAGCCCACTCGTACGTGTAGAGAATACGAACACGTAAAATATACCCTAATTCTTTTACGGACTAATTCGTTGATTGCTTGATGACACTGCTTTCCTAGTCATGAACATTGTTTATGTCAGCATCAATGAGTGGCATATTATTGGATAATAATATGGCCTGGTAAACCCAAGTTTTGGTATGCTAAGAGATTTCGTTAAGTCGTCTTTTTGTCCTTAGCTTTATCCCAGTAAGATTATTATATAACATGTCCTATAACCATGAGGTTATTAGGGTTATGCATACTGAAAGAGTTACTTTAGTATTGTCAACAACACGGTCGTAATTGGGTGTTAAAACGGCAGTCACTGGGTGGCTTCAAGGTGTGTTTATATCCTAATGTTCTGAGATGGGAAATTACTCCTCGGTGATTAGAGAGATACGCCCTGGGCCCTCTCGGTATTATAAAGGTATCTAATATGTTCCGCAGACAATGCATGGTGAAGTTACACCGTGTGGGATATCATAATACGGAAACGAGTAAAGGAAACTTGCCGGTAACGAGATAGACAAAGATGTAGTGAATCAATTTATTGATTCATGGTAACATCCACGGATCTATATCTCGGGTGAAGTTTTGGTATCGCGAGTAATGGGAATGATATATTAAATAGCCAGCAGGTTCAAGAGAGTGTCTTCGCATAACGGTAGCAGTTATTCAGGTCGTCCACGGACCTGACAATGACCGGTGATTGGTTATCCAATTATAGCTACACGTTATCGAACCTGTAGGGTGGCCACGCTTAAACTAGGATTGGTTAGTTGTGTATTATGGTTGGTCTGGAACAATGGAGAGAATATCACCGACATAGTGTCTGCGTGATAGATATATTTTATCGGAGAGATTGTATTGTGATAGAAGTTGCTATCACAGGTCGGAATTTATTCCGGAGGTTTATATATTGATGGAGATATTTATCCAGATTATTTTGTCAGCGGACACTGGGTGTCTCGGATCATATAAAAGGTGTTTTATATGAAGGTAATTAATTCGGTGAAATATTCTGTAAAAGGAAATATTCAAATGAGAATTAATTAGACAAAATATTATTTAATTATGAATTAATTAAATATTGATTTATTTAATTAATAAATAATTATGGAAAATATTATTATTAAATTGGAGCCCACCATGGGGGCTACCAAGATGGGCCCACCAAGGTAGCTGCACCACCAATTGGTGGTGGTGGACTAGGGCGCCAAAGGGGGGAAGGCTCCCCCCGGCCGAACCCTAGTGGGCCTTGGCCCACGGCGGGGCGAGGCGGTGGCCTGGGGAGGGCCGGCCTAGGGCGGGCCCCACCCGCCAGGTCGGTGCACCGGTATGGGCCCCACCCGCCTAGGTCGGTTCGGCCTAGGTGGGCCCCACCCGGCGGCGGCCATGAGGAGGCGGTGGAGGAGGGGGGACTCGAACTCCTCCTCCCATACCGAATTGGGCAAGGGGGCTTTCCCCTTGTCCAAACCGAGTTGGACTAGGGGAGCTTTCCCCTTGCCCAAGCACCTCCACCCTTGGTCCATCTATATAAACACCACCCCCTCCTATTTGGAGGAGACATAAGAAATACAAGAGACACAAGAAACAATTAGCTCTCAAGTTTAGATCTCTTCTAGTTGGATTAGAGGAACCTCTAATTAGAGGCAACCTATCCGATTAGACTAGATCTAATATCTCTCTCTTTCTCATGTGTTGAGATCTCCGCCTTCATATACACCAGTAGAGCTTCAAGCTTGGACGGCGAAGCCCTGCTGAACCTTTCCCGGCGTACGCGTGCAAGCTCTCGGAGGGGTGAGCTGTCGAACTCGACGGTTGACCCTCACTCTGCTGGATCAAGGTGACAAGGCGAGGAGGAGGAGGCGCCGGAATCTCTCTACCAGGCTTGGTTGAGGGAGACGTCGACGAGCTACATCGACAAACGTCATCAACACTTCTTCCGCGACTTCGGTGTTGGTAACGTATTTCATCTAGATCTTCGATCTTCGTATTTGCATGTATCTTCATAGTAGATCTTGGGAGGTGTTGCGTAGCAAGACGAAATTTTAAATTTCTATACACGCAACCCAGTAGTGGTATCAGAGCGATCTATACGTAGATACATGATTTGATCTAGAGCACTTGGTGTGCGGGCACCGCATAAGTTTGTGCGGGTATGTTATTGAAGTCTATATATCTTCTAACATTCAAGTTATTTATGGTGCTTTCCGATATGCAGTCTCGTCTTGTTTCCAGCGGCATAGTATGATCTCGGACTTCTGGCAATCCGCGGACCTTCCAGCTGTTCCACCTTTTGCCTTTTGTGGTTTCCTTGCTTCCCAAGCTGATCTCTTCCCCCTCTGCTAGTTCAAACTCATTCAAACTTGTTCTTATCTCCTCTAGGATCATCTTCTGGTAGCACACTTGCCCTTCTTCAGCTTGGTCCTTGGACATCTTCACTGACAGAGAATTATGTTTACTGAAACTTCTGAACTTTCTCTGTTTTGCTTGGGTAATTTCTTCACAGGGGCAAGGGTGACTTCTGTGTTGCTGCTGGGGTAACTTCTGCACTGCATCTTCTGAAGATTGTGTGCCTTTGCGCACTGTCTGCAAATTAGAAGCATATGCTTGAAATGCAGCTAAAATTCTTTACTGAACATTTAAATCCGAGCAAGATTTAGGGTTTTAGGGTTCAGAAATATGCATATAAATTAGAGTAATCAATGAGTACTAGTGAAGTGGCCTGAGGGTTTGTTTTATCGGCCCTCGAGTAAGCGCGGCACAAGTATATGGGCCACGGTTGTCAAAGGGCCCATATTGGGCTAACAGGGTGGTCTTTGGTGTGAGACACACCTTTGAATGTCAGAAAGAGCTGTACCAACAATAAACTACACGTAGACTCCAACAATAAATCCATATGAGTAAGGATCCACACTCCAATTATGAAACAAGCCCCTTCCTCTGGTTACCAAGTCTAGAAATTAAACGAAAAAGAAGAAGCATCCCACTCAGAGAGACAAATATAATTAATTCGACATTATTCAATACAATGTCATAAAAGGAAACAAAACTACGATACATCTTACTAGCTTATTTGATACAAAATAGTAACAAGAAAAAAACACACATCTTAATTCGAAGCCTCTTGCTTTTCCTTAAGCAACACGAAAAACCAGCAAGCAGGAAGAGCATAGACTATGTTGCCGTATCACGCCCTACGGATTTGGACAAAGTAAGCAACCATTTTGGACTTATTGAACCGATTTAGATGACGGTCTAGTTATAAAAAGTTTGCTCTATAAGGGTGTCATGTACTACTATGGTTGGGCTTTATATCCATTTCTTCACCTATGAGATTTTGGATTAAAACCCTGTAATAAAAATGGTTGTGTGTGAGGACGGAGATCTTTTTCTTTTTGAAGAAAAAAATCAAAGTCAAAACGTGTTCAGGTGCTTTAAACCGGCGGTATGCTTACGCGCTAGTTGAAGATAAGCCCTTATCATGCCATAATTTGACCCGCAGGTCATGCATACGATGACAATACACTCTGCGCATGGCTCTGCTAGCTAGCGTAGTTACCAGAAGTATAACCACTCATGCCGTCTTCGTTTGATGTTTGCCATCTGAAGTTGATCTAGCTTCTCTTAAGGACTTTTGCCGAGCTTGTTGCGTATATGGATCGATCCAAGCAGACAGCGCCGTTAATTCGACAAGAACTGGATCCGATTCCAGCGTTCTAGGCGTAGCCGTGGCGTAACATCTCTGCATTGATTAACTGATGCATATGTGCAGAGTTTGGCTGGATGCGCATCGATCCACCGCCTGTCATCCATCTTTTCCCGACCGCGACGCTCGCTTATCTCAAGTTCCCAGTTCCGCTGTGATTCCTAGCTGATTGGCTGTGTGCTTGGATCGTTTCTCTGACCGATCGCTTCCACGATGTGCGATGGGAATGAACTTTTGCTAGCCAGTCTATTTCAGGCAGCATGTACTTCCAGAAACGAAAAAGGTAACCAAGCGTCCCCATCAAGAAAGTCAAAAAAAAAAAAACTTCCTGCTCAAGACACACGCACTATCGTGTAGTCTATCGTTAGCGTCCTCATCAAGGTAAACTTTTTTTTTCTTTTCTAACAAGCCAAAACCCGGCCGTGCGTGCAGCACATCACACTCGATTCACCCTAACATTTGAGAAGTTATTGGGAAAATGATACCATTGACATTGATAAGAATATTTAGGAAAAGAAAACCAGGAAGATGGTTTAATTTTGTCCATATACGCATTGTTATTAGGCCTGCCAGTCCATCTGCCCCTCCGTTTTGATCATCATGTCATCCAATCTAATAAATTGATGTGAGATTGAGCCATTGTTGTTCTTCATCTTCTTGGCGGAGTTTTGAGATCTTTAAAGAGGGTGTAACACTTCAGTTTCCCATGCAATTTGAGCCAACAACGGGCCATAGCGAGTGACTTTTTCTCCACGTGATGGTACAAAAGTGTTTGCTAACCCCATCTGGCAAGCAATAATCCCTCAACATAATGCAATAAAAGAAAATCAAATAATCAATTTGATAACAATGTGTTGAAGTGAGCAAAACTTACATGGCTACCGATACTAGCGCCAATTTGATTCCTATTTCGCACTTGTGCATATAAATCGCAAAATTTGTTCACAGATTCTTGGAAAGCGTCTTCACATATTCTTTTGTTCATGGTATTGCTGGACTTTTCTCAATACTTTGACCCTTCTTCTCGCTTCCATAGGGTACATACTTGTGGCCAACCAAGTTTTGCAGGACAAGTCTTCTTCTTGTGTTGAGTATGCACTCTTGTCTTCTTCCCCTTCAGTTTCTGAGTGTCGATGATTGCCCAACACTAAAGTAAGGGGATACGGTATCACACATCTCATAATTTGGACAAATAACGTTCATCGATCGTATCAAACATTAAAATATCCTAAGCACAAATCATGATTAAATTATCATCCTAAATTTGATCCTATTCATCATAGGACCAAGAAATAAACTTGCTCATTTTGCTCCGGATTTTTGACAAACAGTTGGTAGGCCATGCGGTGCGAGAGATGCCCCGCGTTGGTGTTATACGTGGCGAGTCACACACTCTGTTTGCGAAAGCGTCCTGTTTCTGCTTGAAACTATCCGGGATGCAGAAGGGTGTGGGGCTTGACCACCGGCCCAGTCGAGGACGCAAACCATCTTGTGGGAGCGGATACAGCCAACACCATCTGAACGACGACTTCTTCTACATAGCCTCCTTCTCTGGACCATACTTTCCCGCCTTCTCATGGTCGTGCTGCCAGGCACACTGATCCCTCAGGGTGACGGTCTCCAGCTTAATTGTGCATGTTTCTGTCTTGTTCAGCTCCACAGACTATCACGCGACATCCTTCTTCTCCAAGTCCTGTACGAATGGATGAGTGAGAATCGATGGCTAGGAAGGAGGGGGGCGATGGGGTAGTGGTGAAAAATGGCGGATGAAGCCAGAGAGGGCGTTCAATTGTGAGTTATTTAGTCAACTGGGGGATTTGCAGTGCGTCTGGCCTGTCAGGCCGGATCCAACGTAGCAGACACGACCCGACGCGCCTGGAAATTGAAATCCACTCCACATATGGACTGGCTATGGGAGTTGTGAGACAGCCCGAACATTTGGGCGAGGTATATGGAGACCTGTCTGTGCCTTCCGCTCGAACGTACAATGGTATATCGAGGAAGTGGGTGTGCCAGATGGGATGCTCTAGAGTTGACTGGAGGGAACAACGCACTGCAAGTTTTGTGCTAAGTGTAGCTAGCGATGTCCCCATGTGCGATGATAGTCCCATGTATCACACGACCTTGTTGTGGGATGTATTCTGTTAATTTAGTAAACGGTGCAATAAAACTAGTCATGTACACACTAGTAGAAAAAACTTATAGGTGAGATGCTATCAGTGGCGCACCAGCCTTCCCGTGCGCCATTGATAGTCTCTCACCTCGTTTTGTGGATTTGGCAAAATATACCTGTGGCGCACAAGATTCTGGTGCGCCACTGGTAAATTCCCCCTAAACTTGAAAAATTTCGAGGTGGAGGAGAGAGACTTCCTGTGGCGCACCATAACATAGTGCGCCACATGTAAATTTTTTACCAATGGCGCACAGTGGGTGGTGCGCCACAGATATTTCTCGGACGATATTTCGAACTGTGGAGAGAGAATACCTGTGACGCACCAGACCCTGTGCGCCACAGGTAAAAAAATTACCTGTGGCGCACTTCCTGTGGCGCACCATAACATAGTGCGCCACATGTAAATTTTTTACCAATGGCGCACAGTGGGTGGTGCGCCACAGGTATTTCTCGGACGATATTTCGAACTGTGGAGAGAGAATACCTGTGACGCACCAGACCCTGTGCGCCACAGGTAAAAAAATTACCTGTGGCGCACAGGGTCTGGTGCGCCACAGGTAATTTTTTTACCAGTGGCGCACGAGTGAGCTGGTGCGCCACAGGTAATCTGGGGTGCAAGAAAACAAAGCTCAAGTCAAAAAAGAAAAAACCAAAACTGCTGCCACCATCGCACTCTCTCTCCTTATCCTCTCAGATCCAGTTTCTCTCTCCTCTCTCTCCTACACACACCACACAACACGCACGCACCACTCTCATCTCTGCATTATCCCTTTCTCTCCTTCCGCACGCACGCACACCACGCACCACACCGACGCACGCCTCCCGCCCTGGAGCCGTCGCCATCTCCGGCCGCCGCAGCGCCCTCCCTCGCCCTCCCGTCCGCCGTCCTGCTCCGCGCCGCACTCGTCTTCCTCTGCATTCCCGCGCAGCACTGCTTGCCGCGGAAGACGGCGACCAGCGGGTTCGAGCACGGCCCGACGGAGAGTCGCGCTCCACCCACGCCATGGCGTCCTCCCCCGACCTCGAGCTCCACCCACGCCTCCACGTCGTCCTCCCCGCCCTCAACCTCCCCCGCCCTCGAGCTCGCCGTCTCCCCAGACGACCTCGACGTCGGCGGCGTCGGAGATGGCGATAGCTCCGCGAGCTTCGACGAGGTCGGCTCCGGCCCCGTCGTGGGCTCAGACCGCGACCGCGCCGCCGAGCTCGCCGTCCTCCCCCGCCCAACTCCAAGGTCGCCGCCATGGACATGGAAACCGGTCGATGGATTTATTTTTTTAACTAGGACGGGATTGATTAATTAATGTAATTGTGACATGTATTTGGAAACAAATAAATAAATATGCATTTTATTTTTTTAATTCCTAATTACTTACCCGTGGCGCACAATCCCAATGGTGCGCCACTGGTATTTGAAAATATCAGCGCCTCCAACTTTCTATCTGTGGCGCACAAAAGATTACCTGTGGCGCACGGGCTTGTGAGCCATAGATAAGCTGGGTTACCTGTGGCGCACTGGCCTGTGCGCCACAGGTAACACTTACCAGTGGCATAAGTTTAGTGGCGCACCACGGTGCGCCACTGATAAGCAATTTTGGTGCGCCATTGGTAGGCTTTTTCCTACTAGTGACAAGATGTAGGGTTGATCGCTAAACCGCGTTGACGAATATCGTCTTCCATCAATTATTTCCAACCGAGCTTCACGTCCCTTACCATTTCATTCAAAACGGAATTACAGGAGTTCAAAGTCTGAGAACAACATAAGGGGGATGGAAGAGAGAGGGGGGGAGGAGGATGAAGAAGCAAGGTGGAGCATTGATTGGTAACCCACCGTAGAGTTTTTTATCTCGAAAACTCACTATGGGACAAAAACAACTATTGAAACTAACATGACAACTACACCAACAATAACAAAAGCAGCATCATTTCAGCATAAAACTACAGACTCTAGAACAAGCCACAACAGGAAAAAGATCAACCACCAGATAGAGAAACCCACTCTAGGAACCCCACATGTTTGAGAGCAACGACATCATTCAATAAACTGCCATAGACTATACCGTGCGACATCTAGCATTCCTTGTCCCCTGAGACTTCATCAGATCGGAAGCAGCTTGCATCAAAGATGCATGAAGCACTAGAGATCACAAGCCCCTTGTCACCCGCGTTTTGGAGACATGCACAGTAGATCATCATAGATGCAGCAGAAAAATAATTTCACAAGGTTTCCTCATCTTATGATCATCGAAAGGAACTTTGTTTGGAGTATTCCAAATGGCCCAGCAAACAACAGCAATGCCCAGCCTATAAAAGCGTTCCCACCAGGTAGCAAGGAATAGAGCCAAGCAATCGACTGCCACACAGAATTAGGGCACATGCAAGATCCCAAAGACTTACCAACAATATCCCATACTAGTCTAGATGTGTAACAATGGTCCACCTATAATTTGGCCCCGAGATTTCTCTCTAGCCAATGATATACAGATTTCGTAGAGACCAATCCGTTCTTATTCCAAGCCAAGTATACTTTATCTGGTGTGGTAGTCAAGCGAAAAGCCTGCACATCCCTAACCAAGCTATTTCATTGCACAAGATAGCCCGTCTTCTGTCTGTTTATTCAATGGTTTAATGTAATCCGGCCAGAAAACATCAACCGCGTCAACAACAACCAGCATGGACGATGTGCACCATTGCTGATTGATCTTTTGCATCGATGGTTACAGACTTATTACAGGATAGGAAAGACGGGTGAATTTATTTTCACCCAGTTGGTAAATGCGATTTTCGTATGCTCAAATTATTTAATAGACAGTTTTTTCGTTGGTCGGCCGAATCGATCAACCAACCGACCTATCCGCCCTGAAGGTGAAGACGTGATGTTGATACTTCAGAACCATGGCCATGGCCATATGCTTGGTGTGCAGATTTTTTTGTTTGTCATTATGCCTTGGCTTCACTGGTGGTGCAGAACCGATTCTCCAAGCTGGCCGGCCTTGATTGGCAGGAGGAGCACGTGGAACTAAAAACGAAGCAATCAAGCATCGTCTGATCGTTTTCCATGGTTACTGCGCTTGCCCGTGCTTTTACAACAACGAAAGACGCGGCTGGGTTAAGGAGAACACTGCAGAGACACTGCTCCTCACTACGGGAAAACGACCAGTTCCCGACGGCCAGAAACCGTCGGCAAAAGGCCAAAAACCGACGGTGGCCGTTGGCATCTTCTCGGTCGGCATACACCAGAAAAACCGTCGGCAAACAAAGGCCATCGGCAAGCACTCACGTGCCGACGGTTTTACAGGCTCGTCGGCAAACGATGGCCGTCGGAAAAACGAGCTAACAGAGACGGCCGTTTGACGTCGTCAGAAAAGGATGCGGCCGTCGGCATATAACATCCATGTGACATTTCCTGGTACACTTCCACCGACAAATATGCCGACGGTTTTGCGGTCGGCATACTAGGTGACCAGAACCAGAAAAAAGGCAAAAAAAAGCTAGCAATTTATAAATACAGTTACACGCATGATTATACAGGTTACAAACTTGTAAACATCAAATAAGGTCTCTGTTTTCTAGAAACAATACCAGATCAAACATAACAGGTATGATATGTAGTTTGCATCTATTTTTCCCTAAGTTTTCATATCCTTACACAGATCCTCATGTTCTTGTCATCTCTTGACCACGCTGCATTAAAGAAACTTGATTCATGCTTTATAGAAAAAAGATCAAATATAACCAAAAACACAAAATAATACAACAAGTGAATCATGGGCAGAAATGTAGGAAGCACTTCTAGGCATACATGAGCCTAAAATATACTTGTATTTTTATATCATGAACTTGTAAATGCTATATTTCGAAGTAAGAATGTGGAATAAATGAATAATACCTTTAGTTGGATAAGTTTTGCTCCCTTTTCTTGTTCTCCAAACTCTACAAGTTCTTTATCCAATATAAAGAGCTGGAAGAACAAAAAGAACAAAGTATTAGCAAGCAAATAACAAGCCATATTATCTAATGTCTATCTATATATCAAGAAAATGTAAGCAAGCTTTCAAGCAATAACAAACAAGCAACCAACCACACGACTAACAAGAATACAAGACATAAATAGGTAAGTTCCTAGTTCCATGGGTGCCTCACCACCACCATCCTCGCCATCAATTTCTATGTCCCCTGCAAAAATTAAGCAACATCAGCCCAGCCCCAGATTATGTATAGCAGCTCAGTATGTATGTACATCATATTATGTACGAAAATAAAATAACAACAGCTTATGTATAAAATGCACATCAGCTCTTACAGTCCTACCAGCAAATTATTATGTACATAATTAAGTTCCTAGCAAGTAGCAAAAGGCCAACAGCAGCAATAAGGCATGTCCTAGCACTAGCAAGCAAGTAGCAACAGTCAGACACCACAACCAAGTAGCAGCAGCTCCGATTCAATTCAGACATGAAGCCAAATCGACTAAAATTATTTAGCCCAAGCACATACAACAGCAATACAGCACACAAAGGGAGTCAGGGAAACAGATCGATCCTTTACTTCAGCTCGGGAGGAGGTTGAGAACGATACCTGAGGCGTGGCGGCCGGTGGTGAGTAGATCGACGGCAAGGCGGCGGAGGAGGAGCTTCCCTGACCGCAGCGCCTGGGAAATAACATCATATATCAGGTATTTACTTGCAACATAAAAAGAATAGTATTGCAAGTATAAAGAGTTTGCAGCTTTAAAAAACATTACCGTTGGAAAATTTTGCTGACAATCAAAGTTTTTGGAACACATCCATAAGAAGACTCGCTACAGAGGTTGCTCGCTTAAAGCATACAGTATAGCATCCATTTAAATTTCATGACCAAGATAAAAGGTAAGACATCATTCAATATTCACCGCCATTTGAAATTAATTTCTATGCATGGTACATCTACAGTTTGCTCAAGACATACACTCCTACAATTATATAAATGCAGGGGATAAGATGCTATCCAGCCCAGCTACTAGCTACTGCAGTAGCACTACTTGGAACTGCGCTATTTGGAAAATCATTTCAGAGCACAAGTTGAATCGCAGTTCAGCATATATATGTACATAGTAGCACATCAATTAGACATTCAGTTAAAGAAATACTGACTAGCTGGTACATGGTTACAAGACAAGAAAATCAGTGCTCCGATTGTGAAACTTGGAATCTGAACAAAGCTACTGCAGTCCTACTAGAGCAGACGTGAACCTAGCTACAATTTTCAACCTTAGGAGAGGGTGATACGTCTCAAACGTATCTATAATTTTTGATGTTCCATGTTTGTTTTATACCAATTGCTATATGTTTTGCATCTATTTATATCACTTTTATACATTTTTTGGGACTAACCTATTAACAAGATGCCGAAGTGCCAGTTCCTGTTTTCTGCTGTTTTTGTATTCCAGAAAAGCTAGTCTGGAAATATTCTCGGAATTGGACGAAACTACACGGGAGTCCCTATTTTACCAGAACTCATCTGACGGACCAAAGAGGCGACGGAGAGGAGCCACGTGGGCCCCACACATGGCCAGGGCGCGGGCCCCCTCTGCCGCGCCCTGGGGTGGTGTGGGCCCCACGGCCTCTCCAGCCGCCGCCCTTTCGCCTACTTATTCCCCCCGACGCGAAAACCCTAAGTACCTGAGCAAATATCCACGAAAAGTTCCAGAGACGCCGCCGTCGTCAACCCTAGCTCGGGAGGGTTCAGAACCTCTTCCCGGCACCCTGCCGGAGAGGGGAATCGTCACCGGAGGCTTCTACATCGCCATGCCTGCCTCCGGAGTGATGCGTGAGTAGTTCATCCTTGGACTACGGGTCCATAGCAGTAGCTAGATGGTTGTCTCTCCACTTTGTGCCATCATGTTTAGATCTTGTGAGCTGCCCTACATGATCAAGATCATATTATTGTAATGCTACATGTTGTGTTTGCTGGGATCCGATGAATATTGAATATTATGTCAAGTTGATTATCAATCTATCTTATATGTTATTTAAGATCTTGCATGCTTTCCGTTACTCGTAGATGCTTTGGCCAAGTAGATGCTTGTAACTCCAAGAGAGAGTATTTATGCTAGATAGTGGGTTCATGTCTCCGTTTAACCTGGGACAGTGACAGAAAGTTCTAAGGTTGTGGATGTGCTGTTGCCACTAGGGATAACCTAACGATGCTATGTCCACGGACATATGTGTTTGTTTACATTACGCACTTTACTTAATGCAATTATCCGTTGCTTGCAACTTAATACCAACGGGGACTCGGATGACAACCCGGCGGTGGATTATTAGTCATAGATGCTGTTGGATAACGATCTATGTATTATGTCGTAATGCCCAATTAAATATCATAGTAGTCAACATGTCATGTATATGCATTGTCATGCGCTCACTATTCGTCAATTGCCCAGCTGCACCCAACATGTTAGTTATCTTTTATGGAGAGACACCACTAGTGAACTGTGGACCCCGGTCCATTCTTTTACACTGATTAAACAACCACAAACTGCAAACTGTTCCTTTTTCATTCTCTGCAATTTAATACTCATTTTCCACACCATACGTTTAATCCTTTGTTTTCAGCAAGCCAGTGAGATTGACAACCTCACTGTTTCGTTGGGGCAAAGTAGTTTGATTGTGTTGTGTGCAGATTCCACGTCAACAGTCCAGACTCCCTCAACAACACTATTTTTCTGGCGCCGTTGACAACCTTCTGAAGAGTTGCTGCTCCTACTGGTTCGATAACCTTGGTTTCTTTCTGAGGGAAAACTTGCTGCTGACTACATCATACCTTCCTCTTGGGGTCTCCCAACGAACGTGTGTTTCACGTCATCAAGCTATTTTTCTGGCGCCGTTGCCGGGGAGACAGCAGTCTTCTGCAAGGGGAGTTTCACGCTTCCAATCTCTTTACTTTGTTTTTGTCTTGCTTAGTTTATTTTATTTTGTTTGCTTTCAATTATCAAAAACAAAAAAAATTAGTTACTTGCATTTAGTTTATTTTCAGTTTTGTTTCTGTTAGTTATTATGTCTAGCTCTTTACTTGCTATCAATGGTTACTTTCCTTGAAACTAGTCCTATGGCTGAAAACAACATGAGAGAGCTTTATGAAATTTATCTTGAGTTGGGACATGAAGTGTTTGAAGAGAAAATTAAAAAGCCTATGGAACTTTATTTGCATAACAATCATGATAGTAGCAATGTTATTAGCATACATTCTTTGAACACCATTATTGCTAATGCCATGGAAAGCTCTAAGCTTGGGGAAGCTGGTTTTGATAAAAATGTTATTTTTAGTCCCCTAGCTTTGAGAGGAAGAATGCTATATTGTCGAATGTGATGATTCTTCTATTGAAGTAAACAACCTCCTTGACTCAGTAAAAAGGAAATTGCAGAAAGTAAAAATGTGCTCCCTAATGTTATATATGATAATGCTCTTGATGATGGTCCTATATTGCCTAATGATATTATTATACTATTATTGTCAAAAGTGGGTTTGATAACCCCACTATTTTGAGCTTAATAAAAATTATGTGTTTGTAGATCATGAAAATCATGCTTTATGTGATAGTTATAATGTTGAGTTTGTTCATGATGCTACTGAAAATTATTTTGAGAGAGGAAAATATGGTTATAGAATCTTCATGTTATTAAATTTCCTCTCTTTATGATGAAAGTTTGAGCTTTCTCTTGTGTTGCTTCTATATGATTTTTGCTTTAAGACCTAATGGTCCGTTGAAAGTTTTGAAGTTGCACTTGTTTTGTCTTCCTATGCTAGTCACTTTGTGCTTATTGACTTGTTTTCTTACAAGGCCCTATGCATAGGAAGAGTGTTAGATTTAAACATGTTTTATATATGCTCTTGATGCTCTCTTTTATGTTTCAACTCTCATCTTTATGTGAGCATCATAAAAATCACTATGCCTAGCTAAAAGGCATTAAAGAAAGCGCTTTTGGGAGGCAACCCATTATCTTTTATTTTCAGTATTAGTCAAGGAGTTTGTTTACTTCTGTAGCAACTCCTTTGTATCTTTATTTTCTCGCATTGTTGTGCCAAGAGTAGCCTCTAATGATAAGATGATGCTTAATTTTGATTGCTGCGCAGAAACAGATTTTTGCTGTTCACTGTACGAAATTCCTAAAATCACCAGATTGTTAAAAAATCTGAAATTTTTTGTGCGTAATCTTTATGAATGTCTGAAACTTTCATTAGTTCAGAGTTTCTCGATCTGAGCGTCGTAAGTGCCTCGAAAAAATTCGTCTTTGCGGACTGTTCTGTTTTAGACAGATTATGCCTTTTTATTTTTCGCATTCTCTCTTTTACTAGTGTTGAGTGAAATTCTTTTTTGGGTGGAAGAGCTTCACATAACATCAGTGGCTGTAGCTAATGTTTAAAGTAACAAATCATATTGCGTCTTTACAGAACATGTGAATTTTTGATGCACTAACCCTCTAATGAGATCTACTTTGAGTTTGGTGTGACGGAAGTTTTCAAGGGTCAAGAGAGAAGGATGATATAATAGGATCAAGAAGAGTGAAGAGCTTAAGCTTGGGGAGGCTCCCATGGATCTCCCCAGCATATTTCAAGAAGACTCAAGCGTCTAAGCTTGGGGATGCCCAAGGCATCCCCTTCTTCATCGTCAAAATTATCAGGTCATCTCTAGTGAAACTATATTTTAATTCTTTCACATCATATGTGCTTTTCTTGGAGCGTCTGTGTGCTTTTTATTTTCAGTATTGCATTTTTATTTTCAATAAAGCTTGACTGGACCCTAGCATTCTTGATTGGGAGAGAGACACGCTCCGCTTTTTCATGAGAATACTCCTATTCTTCACTTATATTTGTTGAGTATTCATATCTAGCGCTGTTCAGCTTTTAGCTCTTGTTTTCATGTATCTCTTGTCAGAGCTATTAGCTTTCTTTTGTAGAAAGTACTCTCTTGCTTCACTTATATTTGTTTGGAGAGTTGATGAAATAAATTGATTGGTGTTTGGTTGGTTCAGAAAATGTTGCATGTGGTAATTGGTATAAGGAAAAACTTGCTTAATCTTGTAGATCACTAAAATGGATAACTTGATGCTTGTCAATTGTTTTGAGTTAACAAGTAGATCATGATTAAATTGTGCATCACATGAGTTAAGCCTATTAGTGAAGAACTACCGTAAAGCTTGTTGAAAATTTGGTTTGCATCGTGGTACTCTAAGGTCTAGATATTTTCTAATAACAGGGTTTGGTTAACAAGGAAGACGGTATGAAGTCTTATAACGTTTGCAATATGTTTGTCATATAAAACTTGGTGTACGGGTTGATATTCTTGTTTGCTTACATAACCTTGCTAGCCTAAACTCTGTACTGAGAGGGAATGCTTCTCGTGCATCCAAATCCTTGAGCCAAAATCCATGCCATTTGTGTCCACCATAACTACCTATATGTGGTATTTCCTTGCCACTCCAAGTAAATTTTTCATGTGCTACCTTTAAATTATTCAAAATGTTATTATTCCCTTTTTGTGTCAATGTTTACTAGCTCATGAGGAATTAGTGTGGTTATTCTTTATTCTATTTGTCGAGTGGACTTTTACACCTGGACTAGTGGCATATACATCCGCTTATCCAATAACTTGCAAAAAGAGCTGGCAACGGGGTGCCCAGTCCCAATTAATTACAACTTTAACCAATTAATTCTCTTCACACTTTTGCCCTGATTCATCAGTAAGCAATGACAAACAGTGAAATACCTGAATGTGTGTAAACCAAAGAGAAAGAGGGATGATCTGCCTTGCTGGTAGAAATAACGTCCTTCATGGGAGCCGCTCTTAAAAGTCCGTTCGACAGGTAGAATACTGTTCTCACCCGCTACCATTCGTTGACAATTAACAAACACCTCTCAAAAATAGATACTCCTCCATGGTATGTGATTGATGGAAGGCACCCGAGGATTCGGTTAGCCATGGCTTGTGTTAGCAAGGTTGGGAGGAGTATCAAATATTTTATGCAATCTCTATATGCTTTCAAAAACCTAAAAGCTCTAGCACATGATTTAATCCCTGCTTCCCTCTGCGAAGGGCCTTTCTTTTACTTTTATGTTGAGTCAGTTTTCCTATTCTTTCTGTCTTCCACAAGCAAACACTAGTGTCAATTTGTTACAACATGCGTTATATGCAATGTATTGGACTTGTTATACTACTTTGTGTTGACAATATCCATGAGATAAATATGTTGAAAGTTGAAGCAAATGCTGAAACTAAATTCTTCCTTTGTGTTGATTAAATACCTTTTATTAGAAACTATTGCTTTATGAGTTAACACTTATGCAAAACTGTTTGATGCTTGTCTCGAAAGTACTATTCATGAAAACGTTTAGCTTGTGTGATTCATTGTTTACTCATTATCTATTTGATAGCAAATTATAGACCATTGACTTGGATCACTTCATTCATTTACATGTGCCTTGCAATATTATATGATCAAGATTATGATAGTAGCATGTCACCTCAAAAATTATCTTGTTTTTATCGTTTACCTACTCGAGGACGAGTAGGAACTAAGCTTGGGGATGCTGATACGTCTCAAACGTATCTATAATTTTTGATGTTCCATGCTTGTTTTATACCAATTGCTACATGTTTTGCATCTACTTTATATCACTTTTATACATTTTTTGGGACTAACCTATTAACAAGATGCCGAAGTGCCAGTTCCTGTTTTCTGCTGTTTTTGTATTCCAGAAAAGCTAGTCTGGAAATATTCTCGGAATTGGACGAAACTACACGGGGTCCCTATTTTTCCAGAACACCTGACGGACCAAAAGCGAGGAGAGGAGCCACGGGGCCCCACACGCCAGGGCGCGGGCCCCCTCTGCCGCGCCCTGGGGTGGTGTGGGCCCCACGGGTCTCCAGCCGCCGCCCTTTCGCCTACTTATTCCCCCCGACGCGAAAACCCTAAGTACCTGAGCAAATATCCACGAAAAGTTCCAGAGACGCCGCCGTCGTCAACCCTAGCTCGGGAGGGTTCAGAACCTCTTCCCGGCACCCTGCCGGAGAGGGGAATCGTCACCGGAGGCTTCTACATCGCCATGCCTGCCTCCGGAGTGATGCGTGAGTAGTTCATCCTTGGACTACGGGTCCATAGCAGTAGCTAGATGGTTGTCTCTCCACTTTGTGCCATCATGTTTAGATCTTGTGAGCTGCCCTACATGATCAAGATCATATTATTGTAATGCTACATGTTGTGTTTGCTGGGATCCGATGAATATTGAATATTATGTCAAGTTGATTATCAATCTATCTTATATGTTATTTAAGATCTTGCATGCTTTCCGTTACTCGTAGATGCTTTGGCCAAGTAGATGCTTGTAACTCCAAGAGAGAGTATTTATGCTAGATAGTGGGTTCATGTCTCCGTTTAACCTGGGACAGTGACAGAAAGTTCTAAGGTTGTGGATGTGCTGTTGCCACTAGGGATAACCTAACGATGCTATGTCCACGGACATATGTGTTTGTTTACATTACGCACTTTACTTAATGCAATTATCCGTTGCTTGCAACTTAATACCAATGGGGACTCGGATGACAACCCGGCGGTGGATTATTAGTCATAGATGCTGTTGGATAACGATCTATGTATTATGTCGTAATGCCCAATTAAATATCATAGTAGTCAACATGTCATGTATATGCATTGTCATGCGCTCACTATTCGTCAATTGCCCAGCTGTCACCCAACATGTTAGTTATCTTTTATGGAGAGACACCACTAGTGAACTGTGGACCCCGGTCCATTCTTTTACACTGATTAAACAACCACAAACTGCAAACTGTTCCTTTTTCATTCTCTGCAATTTAATACTCATTTTCCACACCATACGTTTAATCCTTTGTTTTCAGCAAGCCAGTGAGATTGACAACCTCACTGTTTCGTTGGGGCAAAGTAGTTTGATTGTGTTGTGTGCAGATTCCACGTCAACAGTCCAGACTCCCATCAACAACACTATTTTTCTGGCGCCGTTGACAACCTTCTGAAGAGTTGTTGCTCCTACTGGTTCGATAACCTTGGTTTCTTTCTGAGGGAAAACTTGCTGCTGACTACATCATACCTTCCTCTTGGGGTCTCCCAACGAACGTGTGTTTCACGTCATCAGAGGGCTCACCGGCAGCAGTGGAGACGGGCTCGCGTTCGCGGTGTGCAGCACCATCCCGACGCGAGGTGGACGACGGCCTCCGACGCTCGTCCTGGTAGCCGGAGATCCGTCGCCGCTGCTGTGCATCGCCGCCACCGCAAACCCTAGGTCGGCCACGCGCTCGCCGCGGTCCGGCCAGATCGACGGAGCGGCGCGCATGAAAGCACGCACGCGCACACCGGCGATCCAGTCAGCCTCGATGCCGTGGTCGCTAGGTGGCGGCGCCTCTCTATCCGTCGAGGCTGAGGCGGGAGGTGGTCGATCTGGCGTGAGGATGGGCTAGGGGCAAAGGAGAGGAGGGATTTAGGGTGGTGAAGATGTGACCGTCGAGGGGGAGGAGCTCAGGGTGCCGGGCCTGAACACGGCGGCGCTGTCCCGCCGACGCGGAAGCAGAACAAGGGGGAGGTGGAGACTGGCGGCGCTCGGGAGGATGAGGGGGAGACGTGCGTTGTGTGGTGTGGTGTGGCTGCGTGCGAGTGGGGATTAGGTCAAGGGGTAGGTGGGCTTGGGCTGGTTGGGCTGCGGGTGGGGTTTGGTGGCCGGCCCAATTCGTCTGCCTCCCTTTTTTTAAACGTATTTCTTTTCTTTTTATTTTCTGAGTGACAAAAATGGATTATTTTGTGTGGATCATTGTTGAAAAATTTGAGTCACCATTTTTTAGAAAGTCCCATATTTGACACATAGGTGTATTTTGGTATGGTAAACAATGTTGCCTAGTTGAGTTGTCAAATTATTTTTGGAAATATCATTTTCCATTTTCTAAGTGCCAAAAATGACTTCTTTTGTGAAGCAACCACCAAAAATATGGTGCAAAATGTAACCCTTACAATTATCACACAAAGTAGTCCATATGTGATGGATAATCCCCAAGTATTAGGAATTTTTTCGCTTTCTACCTAATTTCTCCCATTTAAATGACTTTATGTCGATTTTTCGCACAAAACTACAACTGTGTGATTGTTTGATCTGATTTTTCTAAATTTTTTTTAAAGTAGACAAGTAGTGATTATATCACAGAATCATCAATAGTTTTGGAAAATTCGTCCCCTTTCAATGAATGGCCATGGCGGCCATTTTGACATTTTTTTCGAAACAATACTCAAAAAAAATCCTTTGCCATGGAGTCCCTTTATGTGTACTAGTTTCTAGGATAAATACTAAACATGTGTTTTTACAAACTTTCCAAAAAAATCATTCACAAAAAGGTCTATCATCTATAAACATGTATAAGTTTCAAGCCAAATGACCAAACTATGGCCATTCCCATGCCATAGTTTATGATAAAGTGCCCATATCTGACACATAGATGTATCTTGGTATGGGAAAAAATGTTGCCAAATTGAGTTGTCAAATTATTTTTTGAAATATAATTTTCCATTTTCTAAGTGCCAAAAATGACTTTTTTTGTGAAGCAACTACAAAAAATATGGTGCAAAATGTAAACCCTTACAATTATCACACAAAGTAGTCCATATGTGATGTCCCCAAGTATTAGAAATTTTCTCGCTTTCTACCTAATTTCGTCCATTTAAATGACTTTATGCCGATTTTTCGAAAGTAATTCAAATTTTAACTACAACTTGTGATAGTTTGCTCTGATTTAAAAAAAATCATTTTAAGGTACACATGTAGTGATTATATCACAGAATCATCGATAGTTTTGGAAAATTCGTCCCCTTTCAATGAATGGCCATGGCGGCCATTTTGACATTTTTTGAAAAAATCAAAGAAAGTGAAAAATACTCAAAAAAGAATTTCTTTGGCATGTAGTCCCGTTATGTGTACTAGTTTCTAGGATAAATACTAAACATGAGTTTTTACAAACTTTCCAAAAAAATCATTCAAAAAAAGGTCTATCATCTATAAACATGTATAGGTTTCAACCAAATGACCAAGCTATGGCCATTCCCATGCCATAGTTTATGATAAAGTGCCCATATTTGACACATAGATGTATCTTGGTATGGGAAACAATTTTGCCAAATTGAGTCGTCAAATTATTTTTACAAATATCATTTTCCACTTTCTAAGTGCCAAAAATGACTTTTTTTTGTGAAGCAACTACAAAAAATATGGTGCAAAATGTAACCCTTACAATTATCACACAAATTATTCCATATGTGATGGATAATCCCCAAGTATTAGAAATTTTCTCGCTTTCCACCTAATTTCGCCCATTTAAATGACTTTATGCCGATTTTTCGAAAGTAATTCAAATTTGAACTACAACTGTGTGATAGTTTGCTCTGATTTAAAAAAAAAATCATTTTAAGGTACACAAGTTGTGATTATATCATAGAATCGTCGATAGTTTTGGAAAATTTGTCCCCTTTCAATGAATGGCCGTGGTGGCCATTTTGATATTTTTTTCGAAAAAATCAAAGAAAGTGAAAAAACACTCAAAAAAAGGAAATCCTTTGCATGGAGTACTTTTATGTGTACTAGTTTCTATGGAAAATAATAAACATGAGTTAGTTGGTTAGTGAAAATAATAATCCATTTTGTGAATTTAATTACTATATTCTGTAGATAAGAAACATATAAGGTTGGAACTCTTCTTGTACAACAAATTGCAGCGGGTTAGTTGGTTAGTGCAGCGCTATTTTCGGTAGCAGAAGGTGCATGGTTCGAATCCCCCTTGCTACACATTTATTTTTCGGAGCGGAAAAGCCGACGGCTCCCGTCGCCATATATTTACCGCCGTCAAACTTCCGTCGGTGAACAAACGGTACTGCCACGTGGCTGCATATACGCCGAAGGTCTTGTCTACGCCGACGGACGCCGTCGACAAATGTTTGGTGTACGCCGACGGCCGCGCGAAAAATGTCGTCGACATAGCTATTAATGCCGACAGTTTCCGTTTGCCGACGGTCATAAAAAATCCGTCGGGATATGCTCTCTTTGCCGACGGCCCCGATAAAAGGCCGTCGGCAATAAAAAGGCCGTCGGAAACTGGGCTTTTTCCCGTAGTGCCTGCTATGATGATCCACATTCTATCCTTGCACCGGATCTGATTTGGACGAGACGACCGGCCGTCAGGTCGATCGTGAGCGTATTCATACGATATCGGGACGACGATGCTAGTTCCGGAGGTGCATGCCCTAGTTTCGTGGCCATGCTTCTCCATGATGCTCGTCAGTGTGGGCGGCCGCTCGAATATCCAACGCAGAGTCACGACAAGGGGCAGCGGACCTCCGTGCAGTCCAGAGCGTCTCGCCCTCGCAGTCCGGGGACCGGCCATGTGCTGACGTGAGAACACACGTTCGTTGGGAGACCCCAAGAAAAAGGTATAATGTAGTGCAGTAGCAAATTTCCCTCAGTTAAGAAACCAAGGTTATCAATCCAGGAGGAGTTAGGAGTACGTCAGAAGGTTGTCAGTGGCACCGTTACTCGATAACTGACGTGGAACCTGCACACAACACAATCAAACTAATTTGCCCCAACGAAACAGAAAGGTTGTCAATCTTCCCGGCTTGCTGAAAATAAAGGATTAAACGTATGGTGTGGAAAACAGTATTTAATTGTAGAAACTAAAAAAGAACAATGATTGCAGTTGGTGGTTTTATCAGTGTAAAAGAATGGACCGGGCTCCACAGTTCACTAGTGGTGTCTCTCCATAAAAGATAACTAACATGCTGGGTAAACGAATTACAGCTGAACAATTGATAAAATAGTGACCGCATGACAATGCATATATATGACAAGATGATTACTATGAGATTTAATTGGACATTACGACAAGATACATAGACCGTTATCTAACTACATTTATGACTAATAATCCACCGCCAGGTTAACATCTGTGTCCCCCGTTGGTATTAAGTTGCAAACAACAGATTATTGTATTAAGTAAAGCGCGTAACGTAAACAACAAAAATGACCGTAGACAAAGTATTGTTGTGTTATCCCTAGTGACAACAGCACATCCACAATCTTAGACGTTGTTGTCACTCGCCCAGATTACTGGAGACATGAACCCACTATCTAGCATAAATACTCCCTCTTAGAGTTACAAGTATCTACTTGGCCAAAGCATCTACTAGTAACGGAGATGCAAGATCATAAATAACATATAAAGATAGATTGATAATCAACTTGATCATAGAATCAATATTCATCGGATCTCAGCAAACACAACATGTAGCATTACAATAAGATGATCTTGATCATGATAGGCAGCTCACAAGATCTAAACATGATGGCACAAGGTGGAGAGACAACCATCTAGCTACTGCTATGGACCCGTAGTCCAAGGATGAACTACTCACGCATCACTCCGGAGGAAGGCATGGCGATGTAGAGCTCTCCGGTGATGATTCCCCTCTCCGGCAGGGTGCCGAGATGAGTTTCAGAACCCTCCCGAGCTAGGGTTGACGACGACGGCGGCTCTGGAACTTTTCGTGGAATATGGCTCGGGTATTTAGGGTTTTCTGGACGGGAGGAATATATAGACGAAAGGGCGGCGTCGGAGGGCACCCGAGGGGCCCACACCACCCTTCGGCACGGTTGACAGGGGGCCGCGCCGAGCCCTGGCGTGGCCGCCTCGTGGCTCGTCTCCGTCTCCCCTTTGGACTCTCTGGTTGTGTCGGTGAAAAACTGGGGCATGTTGATTTTCGTCCAATTCCGAGAATATTTCCTTAATAGCTTTTCAGAAATACAAAAACAGCAGAAAACAGGAACTGACACTGTGGCATCTTGTTAATAGGTTAGTCCCAGAAAATGTATAAAAATGCTATGAAGTGTGTATAAAACATGTAACAACTAGTATAATATCAGCATGTAACATCAAAAATTATAGATACGTTTGAGACGTATCACCATGTTCATGATCTCTCTGGATATCCATAGCTCATGGTAGCGTTGCATTCGGCCAGGAGATAGCATTGAACTGGAGCTTTTTCAACCATCTCGCCAAACGCGCGCATTGACCTGTCCTTGTTAGGTCGATCGTTAATCAGAATTCAACCGAGTGTTCGATTCTTCGCGTCGGCTATAGCGTCAGGGCCACTGATCTGGCGACCCGGTTTGTAGTTTTTTTATACATGCGAGCTCGTATCATTCGGCAATGGGAGATGGGAGAGCCGAGATGATGCAAATCAAACGGAAGAGGTATGAAATAGCAATGAACATAGGATGTAATGTTCAGTACAGAAATAAGTCCTATGCCGAGGGCCACGAACTGTCGGCATAGGCACGAAAGCCATCGACAAAGGCACGAAAGCCGTCAGCATAGCTATATGCCGACGGTTTCCCTCAACATAAGCCTGTCAGCTTATTCTTTGACGGGATCTAGCCAGCTGGCCATCGGCATACACGGTCGTATAGATGTCACGAGTCAAGATATGGTATCTTCCTGGCGACATAGCCACATATTACTTATCACTAGATTCTCTCTGGTGGCGTCGACGTGTGAGTTTTCCACTCGAAATGCCGAACCTTTCTACGGATTAACTATAGTCGGCATACAAACTAGCGTCGTTAGCCGTTAGACCTCCATCAGGCAGCGAAATAACAATGCCACATGGCATGTTGATATGTCGAAGGCCTAGTGTCTATGCAGCCGACCGCCCTTGGCGTATCGTACTATATGCCGACAGCCTGCACATGTTAAATGACGAAGGTCGTGCAAAAATACCCGTCGACGGACCTACCTATATGCCGATGGTTTGTATTTTCAACGACATTTTGAAGGACCTCATCATTTACAAAAAAACGTCGGCAACGATGCAATATCGTATAGTGGTTGGTTGGGTGGGGGGGGGGGGGGGAGCTGCCCATATTTTACTGAGGAACCCCATGTTAGTGGTTATGTTTAGATCTAAATTTGACCCCAAAAAAATCCAATATTACCCCATTCGACTGGGTGAGTAGGGAGGCGTCATCTCATGGATTATAACTTGTTTCGCACAAAAATAATGAAATTTATTGGAAAATACTGTCGACCACGATTGAACCTAAGCTCCTTCAAGTTAGTTTTCCGCTTCAGCATGGCACACGGAGCAAAATGACACTACTCCAATTTTCACACAAAATGGACCTATTGGATGGACAATGCCGACTTTTATAAATTTACATTTTTCTAGCTACTTTCCCCAATTTAAATGAGTTTAGACTGATTTTCCAAAATGAAAGTAAATTCAAACCGCAAGTTTGTTATATATTGCAACTAAAAATTCACAAAAAGGTTTTTAAAACCTTTCGCTAAGGATAGCCATGCCAGCCATTTTGACCTCCTTTAAATAAAAGAAAGTACAAAAGAAAATAATCCTTCCGCCAAGAAGTTCTTTATGTGTACTAGCATTAGATTCATAGGATTTTGGTTTGTTTGATTACGCCACAAGAAAACCAAACGTTCATTTCAAACAGGTTTGGGTGAGTGCAAACGTATGTAATCATCAAATATAATACAAATGAATAAAAAATCCTATATACTTCAATTCCTTGAATGAAACGAACTACCAACATATAAGAGTTCATGAGGAGTCCAATACTCCAAAAAAAACCTTTTAATCCAATATAACGTAATCCCATATTCAGAACGGTTCACTTCGTAGAAATTCATATAGAAAGAAACTAGGAAGTGAACTTGCTCGTGCCATGATTTAATCACTTACTTTTACGGAAGGCGGCAAGCACTGCTCCATTTCACTAGTAAGAAAAAGCCTTTCTATGGATCCCTATTCTGTGGCGCACCAAACAAGCCGAGCGCCACAAAATTTGTTCGGTGGCGCATCTGTCTCAGTGTGCCACAGAAATGGAGCAATTCTGTGGCGCACTGCAAGCATGGTGTGCCACAGAATGTTCTATTCTGTGGCGCATCAATAGGGGTGCGCCACAGAAAGTGTGCGGGCCCCACACCCACCCCACGGGTCAACCACTTTTGGGAAAATTCTGTGGCGCACCCCTGCCCATGCGCCACAGAATTCCTTGCGCTGGCCCCACCAATAATTGGGGGAGAGACGTTCTATGGCGCACTAGCTGTGGTGCGCCACAGAATAGTGACATTCTGTGGCGCATCAGTGCATGTGCGCCACAGTATTATCACATTCTGTGGCGCATGGGCATAGGTGCGCCACAGAATGTTTGTGTACGATATATAATTTGTTTTGTGTATGTGACACAAGCATATCTATGTATATTGTTGATATATGGCACAAGTAAAATATTTTGAGATGGCACAAGTTAAATATTTTGAGATGGCACTAGTTTTCAGCTGTTTCCATCATTACGGACGTGCTGCCCGTTGGCGGGACACGTTCCGTCGGACTTCCGGCGCGTTCACCGTTTTCGCGTTTCGTGCCACGTTTTCGCCGAGTTTTCAGCTGTTTCCACCGTTACGGACGTGCTGCCCGTTGACGGGACACGTTCCGTCGGACTTCCGGCGCGTTCACCGTTTTCGCGTTTCGCGCCACGTTGTCGCCGAGTTTTCAGCTGTTTCCACCGTTACGGACGTGCTGCCCGTTGACACGCGGGACACGTTCCGTCGTTTTCAGCTGTTTTTTTAAATTGTTCTAAGCGCATGGCACAAAGTAAAAATGTGTGTATTCTTCTTTCTTTAAAATATGTGTCTATTCTTTAATTCTTTAAATATAAGAAAAAAATAAAAGAAAAAATAAAAGAAAAAATGTGGGACAGCAGGATTCGAACCTGGCTGCCCCAGGTTTTAAACTAACACACTAACCACTATGCTATGAAGTTGGACTTGTCAGGTAACAGGCTGAAATAGCTTTTGACTTAATGTAGCCAAATAATTCTGTGGCGCACCACCTAGTGGATGCGCCACAGAATCACCGAATTCTGTGGCGCACCCCCTAGAGGATGCGCCACAGAATTGTGGCACTTAGCCATATTTTCGAAACGGCGCCCTTTTCTTCTTTCTTCCTCCTCTCTCTCTCTCTGCAAACACAACGACCCGCGCCGCCGCCTCTCTCCCCCGTGCTCTCTCGCCGGCCGCCCCCACCGCCGCCCAACTCGCCGCCGACCGCCCCCACCTCGACGCCTCGACGCCGCCCTCGGACTCCTCGACACCGACCGCCCCCACCTCGACGCCGCCCTCGGACTCCTCGACGCCGACCGCCCCCACCTCGACGCCTCGACGCTGACCACCACCACCTCGACTCCTCGACGTCGCCACCTCGACGCCGCTGCCCTCTCCATTCCCTGCCCGAGGTGTGCTCCTCTTCCCTGTCCCTCCCCTCCACACCTGCACACAAACTGTTTGGTCAAATGCCAAACTTAAACTGAAGTCCAATGCAAGTTTTGTTTTTTATTTGCCTACTAGTGCAAGAATTCCAGCAAGCAGTAACAAGCGTGAAATTGAATTAGACAAACTAGTCTGGATTACATTGTTACATTGGGTGGTGGCTGTCAAGTTGGTATGTGATAGGAAGGTTATTTTTCTGGGTTGGTATATGATCTGGCCATCAGCACAAGTCTGCACACATGATTAAGTATTATAACAGTTTGCAAAAAAAATGGTCGATGGCTCATTGCCATACAACTTTGTACATTATGTTATATTAGTTTCTGGGTTACAATGCTGCAATATAATATACTGGTGTAGCATAACTTGGTTGTGAATGTTGTTACTTAAGTTGCTCAGACACCATTTTAACATGGTCAGGCTTCTAATCCAGGATCCAGGGACATAAGTTGATAATTTTAGTTGTTAGTTTAGGTTAGTTTAGTTGCTGTTAGGTGTGTTCCTGTTAGTTGCTGCTTGCTGTTAGGTTAGTGTTAGGTTAGTTGCTAGGTTAGTTGCTACTAGCTAGGTTAGTGCTTGCTGCTCTTTAGTTGCTACTAGCTAGGTTAGTGCTTGCTGCTAGGTTAGTTGCTAGGTTAGTTTTACTTGTATTTTTGAAATGCACTTCATTTGTAAACTAATATATTGTTTTTCCGTATATATGCAGGAAGTTGGGAAGGACCTAGCTCAACTTTGTTCTCTTTCTTTTTTAGGTGAGATGTGACTGTGTTGGTGATGGTGGTGGTATTTTTGTGTTGGTGATGGTGGTGGTGTTTTTTTTTTTTTGAGATGTGGATGTGGCTCCGACCATCGTGTCGTTGAGATGCCGGCCGGAGATTTGTTTTCTTTTGGAAATGCTTGCAGGTACCCCGAGACCCTTGAGATTGCCGGAACGTCGATTAACTTCCGTTCCGGCAATTTCGGGTACTCCATATGTCCCTTTTTTAGCAAAGGTCATGCCGAATTTTTTCGTGAAATTTGGCATGACTTTGCTAAAAATAGGACATATGGGGTATTGTGCTTGTGCTCCGACCATCGTGTCGTGGAGATGCCGGCCGGAGATGCCGGCCGGAGTTGTGTTTTTTTTAATTTGGAAATGCTTGCAGGTACCCCCGAGAGGCCCTTGAGATTGCCGGAACGTCGATTAACTTCCGTTCCGGCAAATTCGGGTACTCCATATGTCCCTTTTTTAGCAAAGGTCATGCCGAATTTTTTCGTGAAATTTGGCATGACTTTGCTAAAAATAGGACATATGGGGTATTGCGACTAATGCATGGGCCGGGGTATCTTAGTACTTAGTTAGGTGATTTTTTTTCTCTTATATTTGTTATACTAACTTTTTGCCTCTTTTTAATGCAGTTCAAACATGTCGGGCGACGCTTCTAAGCGCATGAGCGTCGAAGAGCAAGCAAGAGAACACAACAAGGACTTCTGGGAAGAACATATGGGGGATGCCGCGGCCACTAGTGGCCCCGAGGCTGAGCAGCAAGAGGTACGGGAGTCCGACCCCGAATACAACGAAGAAGGTGGTGAGGATGACACCTCAGGAGATGGTGGCGACCACACGGATGGCCCCACCACTGGCGATGACCGCACGGATGGTCCCACCGATGGCGGCGACCAAACGGAACCCGGCTGCAGCAACCCGGCCGCTCAGAACAAGAAGAAGCGGAGGCCAAGGACCAAACCGCGGAAAGTGCAGTCGGTGGACAATGTCACGGACGTGATCACGGAGGTCAGTTTAAGTGGCGCACCATTGATGCCTAAGAAAGTTGCACGAGGGTACAGCATGCAACTAGGGTGCATCCTCCGAGAAGGCGTGTCGATCAACACGACTGACCTCAGAAGCGACGATAATGCGGCTTTGGTCGAACACCTCCTCAGGAGGGTTCACAAACGATACACGTTCCCGAACCCGCTCCCCAAAAATGTGGATAATTACGCCATCACGAAGATGAGCACCGCCTTGAGCAGCTGGAAAAGCCGGGTGAAGGCGAAGATTCAGAAGAAAAAGAGCTGGGAGGATATTAGTATACAAGAGCCTCACATCACCTTAGAAGAGTTCGAGGAATTTAAGGAGTTTTTAAAATCTGAGGTGTGTGCAAAATGGACCAAGTGGGGGAAGGAAATGCGGGCGCTGAACTTAGGTAACCACCATTTGGGAAGCGGCGGTTACAAAGGGAAACAACCCACTTGGGAAAAGGAGGATAGGGAAATAGCACGTCGTAATCTGGAAAACCCATGGGATAAAATCTTAGACGAGCAGACCAGGAACTTTGTCCGGTCCCGCTACTATCTCGACTGGGCGACTGGGGAGTTCGTTACCAAGTACGACGATGTGAAGAAATTCCAGGAAAAGCTGGTAAGGGAATTTAAATACCACAGATATCTCAAAGTCCATTGCGTTGATCTCAAATTTCTAAGTGTGTTCACCTTTGTGTGCAGGAGGAAGAGTTGAAGGCTGAGGCTGAGGCCGGCCCGTCGTCCCAGGGTTCGAGGGAAGTGTGGGACACTACTTTCAACCGGGCGATGAACTCTTTCAGGGAAAGGGACAAGTCGGCGCCGCCGACATCAGCTGGCCGTGTGACGGGCTATGGTACGAGCATGAAGTTCACAGAGTACTACAGCTCGGACGGCGCCGGCGAGACGAAAAAGAGGAGGAGGACGTCCAAGCAGGATAAAGCCGAGGTTCAGCAGCTAAGGGCGGAGCTGGAGGAACTGAAGAAGAACACCGTGGATGCCGGCACGGTGGAAAAGCTAGTCCAAGATAGGCTCCAACAGATCCTTCCCCCGCAGTTAATGGAGGGGATAGCTGCCTGGGCTGCGGGAGGTCATCAGGGGTCGATACACGTGCCCAGCTTCTCCGGCAGCAACTCCACCATGAACCAGCAGCACCGGTCGCCGGACGACATGGTGACCCCGCCGCCCATGGCCCCTTTGGTCACACCGGCGCTGCGTACGGTACCGGCACCCGAGAAGAATACTCCAGCCGCCGCCGGCACCGGCGCCCTTGTCTCGACGGAAGCCGAGCTGGACGCCGTCACCAAGGTAACTAATTAGTTAGTCCGCGTCGTCTTCTCTATAACTATGCCTGCTTCGATCGATGACTGCCATCTCATGCATGATTAATCACAAATGCATATGGTGCTTAATTTCACTCTAGGAAACGCCTTGCATACTCCTGCATAGGGTAGAGGCCGGCGGCGAGTTGAAGGAAGTTGCTTCGGGCCTTGTCCTACAAACAGGCAGCACACAAATGCACCACGCTCCAATGGACAAGGCTTTTATGAAGGTCAAGGTAGTCACGGTACCGAGGGCGTATTACAACATTGACCCCCCCGTTCAACCTCCGGGATCCGACAAACACTTGGTCCTTGGAAAGTGCTCCGAATGGATCACGCCATGGCCGAAGACCCAGATTCGTCTTGGGGGGGTATTATTGATGAGGGCCCAAGACGCAACACCGGCGCCACCTCAAAGTTCCGGCGGGACGCCCCGATCCGTCCCACGAAGCCCCCGAGGAAGCCTGCAGCCGTCGCCACTACCACCAACCGCCAGAAGCAACTGTTGGTAGGCTCTGAACCACAACCTTTGCAATTAGGCTCTGAACCACAACCGGTGCAATTAGGCAACGCCTCTGCACCTCAACTTATTGATGGCAACGACGACGACGATGATGATCCTATGGACATCAATGCCTTCATCAACACTGGCGCCGAAGACCACGACGCATTCATGCCTCCTGTGGATCACGAACCACCCTTCCGTGCCCACGCCGATCAACCTGCTCGTCTCAATGCAGTCACGCAGCGCCTGGACTTCCAGGGTTTATCTCAAGAGACACCTCCAGCAGCCGGCGCTGCAGCTCAAGACAAACCGGCTACCGGCGTTTTCTCCCCTGGCACGATTGCGAAATCGGTTGCAGAGGGGCTTGTAGGGCAGCCACGGAGCAGTAAGCCCAGGAAGCCCCCCAACAAGATATCAAAGGGATCAAAGGGCGCCTCTGCGAGCCAGCCACCTCCTATGATTATCCAGGGTCGTGAAGACACCATACCACCCCGTCCGGACAAATCGGCGCACATGGTTCATGAAGCTGGAAAACCGATATTGCCTCCGGAGATGGTCCGCCTCGCAACTCCGCCAATGATCTCTTTGAACCAGTCTATCCTTATGCTAGAGGGCCTTCTTCTTAAAGACAGGGATCCAAATTACCCGGTGTGCACTGCCCAAGTGCCAATGGAAGATGGCGGGTTGGTAGTCGTCCGTGAAGACCCCGCGGATCTGTTCTTCATAGCATACGAGGACTTGTTCAATCTATTTCACCAGAAGCGGCTCAACTATAACTTGGTCCGCCTATACGCGCTCAATGAGGCAATGACTATCCACAGAGATAATATCCCGCACGTCGCGGTAGCGGATCCCTACTACATGCGTGACAGCCAGCTCGTGGAAGGATCAGTGACACGGACCAGGGCAGTTGAGTACCTCGAGAGGTTCATGCTGCAAAACCAGCAAAAGAATAGCCTTCTTGTGCCTTTCTTTCCCGAGTAAGTACACATCCGCTCGCCACCGTCTTGTGCCTTTCTGAGTTCAATGCCTGTTTCTGATCATCATCATTTAAATTGTGTTGAGCAGGGACAAGTACTGCGTCCTCATCATCCTAAACCCGAGCTATTCCTATGCCACTTATTTTGACTCATGTAGTAGTACTAAGAAACGCTATGCCAACATAATTGCTGTCCTCAATCAAGCTCTTCAGGGCTACGCCCAAAAGGGAGGCGTCTTCGACAAGAAAGCGAGCATTTTTGTCAATCCTCAAAACAAGTTGCACCATTTCAAGCATGTCACCCAGTTCTCTTGCCTCAAGGAGCAGCCGGGCAGCGTGATGGATGCCTTCTACGCCCTCCGTCATATTAACATGTTAATCCGAGATGCAGCACAATTGATTTTGCCATCTGCTTTGCAAACATGGGTCGAATATGACAAAGGCCACTCCGCTAAGGATCTTAGAAAAGACTTCCAACGCATCAAGACCAGGTTATCGGAAGTCATCCTCGAAGATGTCATCAAAGTAGGGGGGACCTTCAATTGCCGCCGAGGTATCTAGGATGTATTATAAAAGAAAGCCTTACACATGCATACATACATACTCTATTTATCCACTTAGATGAATAAATCATGCATGCATACTCTATTGATATTATTAACCAATATATATATCTACCTCCATCTACAGGGTTGCATCAGAGGGAAATCGAAGAACGCCTAGAGTTGCAGAAGGACGACAGGGCGTGGATGACGAAAGACGCGTGCAAACCATTCCCGGCGCCGCTCCCGAAGAAGAAGGCTAAATGAGATCGTCGTGCTCCCGCTCTTGCTCACCATCAACACGCCGAGATGTGTAATCTATTTGATCCTAGTGTAGGCGGTGAACACTTCATTTGTAACGTGTGCAACGATCGATGAACTTTTGTATATATCTCAACACTTGTGTAAAACTTCCGCACTTTTGTATCAACTTGCGATGACATTAGTAATGTGTTTGTTTTTATATACCTGTGAAAATATATCTCTGTTTCTGTTATATCTGTGTAAATATGAAATATACATGTATTCTGGTATTATACGGGTATTTGTATTCTGGTATTGTACGGTACAATACTGCGTAGGAATTCTGTGGCGCATCCAAAATATTTCTGTGGCGCACCCTATTCTGTGGCGCACGCTTAGGGGGTGCGCCACAGATAGTTATTCTGTGGCGCACTAGGTGGGATGCGCCACAGAATTGTGGCGCACGGGGTGGTGCGCCACAGAATTTACAATTTAGTGGCGAGTATTCTGTGGCGCACCCCCCATGCGCCACAGAATAGCTTTAGGGGTGCGTCACAGAATGGCTTTTTCCTACTAGTGTTTTCATTAAGAGGTAACCGGGCAAATCCAGGCGAAATTACAGGTAGACATAAGACGACAGAGAAGAACAACTACAGAAGGGGAGAAACAAGACACAAAGCAGCCACCCTGCAGGGAGGGCCTTCAACACTCATTGTCCTCCGACTACCGTTGGACGCTAGTGTGCAAGAAACTTCGTTGTCGTAGACGAAAAGCTTCAATCAGCGAGATCAGCCACGATGGAGTTGGAGCAATCGCCGAGTCTACACCCATACGAAGAGCCATGCGCCGCCGAGGCTTTACACAACCGCCAACAGCGTTCACGCAGCCGAGTCGACACCCGGCTTACTCGTTTTCCATATGTATACATGCTACTAGTTGCCCAGCTTATTACTACTGTAAATAACTTGCTCGTGTCTCTTTCTCACATAACTGCATATGAGTGGCTATTCTCATAGTTAGCTAGTATATCTTGGTTCCAAACTCTTGAAACTTCTAAGCCAATACGGAAATGTTTTCTGTTCGAGGAAAATGGAAAAGGACAGTACGTGACCTTTTTCATGACATAAACGTTTATGCGAGGTCTTAACTGCAAATATCTCACCGGTATAAATACACGCCCGCAGTGGAACTAGATCGTGTCTCCGCCTTTACCACTTCGAGCTTACGAGTTCGAGGAGCGACACGTACGCTCGTACTGCCGGCCGGCCATGGACGATGAGCTGCTTACCCCGTGCTCCTCCTTTTTCCCGCCCTCGCCGGCGTCCCAGTTCTCCCCCGTTGAGCAGGAGCGGCACCACCAGTTTCTCGAGTTCGCGTCCTGCGAGGTCCCCGAGCAATGGCTGCTCGGTGACATCGTCCTGACAGCGGCCAAAAACGAGGACGGAGACCTGTGGCCCACGGGGTCCTTGCTCTCCCCTGACTCCGAGCTCTCAGAGCTTCCACCGGCGAGCCTTCCTGCCTCAACGACGTCGACGCCCCCGCCCGCAACGAAGAGGCGCGGGCGGAAGCCAGGGCCCCGGCCCGAGGGGCCCAGCGTCAGCCACGTGGAGGCCGAGCGGCAGCGCCGCGACAAGCTGAACCGCCGCTTCTGCGACCTCCGCGCCGCCGTTCCCACTGTGTCCCGCATGGACAAGGCCTCCCTCCTCGCCGACGCGGCCGCCTACATCGCCGAGCTGCGCGCCCGCGTGGCGCGGCTCGAGGACGAGAGCAAGCAGGCGGCCGCCGCTAGGTGGGAGACGAGCGCGGCATCCCGTGGCGGCGGCGCCGCATCCTTCCAGCACATCCATGCCGGCGACGAGGCGGTGGAGGTACGCACGGTGGGGCGTGACGCGGCTGCGGTGCGCGTGACGACGGCCGCGGGATCCGCCCCGCACGCGCCGGCGCGGCTAATGGGCGCGCTCCGGTCGCTGGAGCTGCAGGTGCAGCACGCGTGCGTGAGCCGCGTGCAGGGCGTCACGGTGCAGGACGTCGTCGTGGACGTGCCCGCCGCCCTGCAGCACGACGACGGCGTCTCACTCCGCTCCGCGCTGCTCCAGCGGCTACACGACAGCTCCTAGGCCCTAGCTAGCTAGCTAGAGCCTAGAGCTGGGCTCCCCGCTGTTTCGTTTTCACCTGGAAAAGATTCAGGTCAAGACAACTACGTACGGCTGATGCCATGGTAAAATCTGCTCTCTTGCTGTGTGTTGTCCATGCAATAAAATCAAGAAAATGATTCATCACTCGGTTCCAAGAAAAGATCCATCATGTAAACAAAGACCAATGAAGGCTTGTTTGAATCGATACGGAGAGTTTGTGCCAGAATATGTCGGGGTGCGTACTTAGGCACGTGTGTACTCTTATGCTTGTTAACTGTTTATTTCTTATTAACAGGGAGTGTACTTGTTTTAAATTGTTGTGAAGTACTATATACATGCATGTATATATACATGTTGTGACTTGTGAGGGCTCTGTTGGTTTTGGGCATATGCATCGAATCGTGGTTGTTCTTTATCATGAAAATTAGGATCTTAATTTGAATGCATGTGGTCTTTTCTACTCCATCTCAAGGGAAAATATTTCAGTGACTCTACTTCTTCAAGTCACTTTTATGTGTGGTGCAATGAATCAAGCTGTATATGTGGTATTTTCTACTCTGTGCGTTTTCGGAGTCCATCGACTAAATGAGGCACTGAGAGTTCTAGTTAGTTTATGGCCAAAGGATAAACTAAGCATGTGAATTCTTCAATGGAGAAGATGTAACATAAATGTGAAAGAGATTTATTCTAACAATAAATTACGTTATAATGATTTTTTTCATAATTTTGCAAACATAAAATCGTGCATTTTACTGTCCTCTAATAAATTGTCCAAATGAGCTTGGGAGCACAAAATACACCCCCACTGAAACACTCTTTTCTTTATATATGCAATGCTAGAATTTTCGAAAATCGTGCGTTTTACGTGACTAGATTATGTCTTTCAACACAACACTTTCTAGCGAGACATCCAACTTTACCTACCTGATGACATGACACTGTTTACTGTGCTTGCTGTGCTGTTCCAAGAGAGCCCTGGGAGATAGAACTGTGCAACCAATGTTTGGGGATGGTTGATTCGTGTTTGGTGTCTGATGTATTCTGCTGTAACCTACTTGGACAGAATGATCAAGACGTTGGATAAATGAACTCTATCCTGCAAGTGAATAATTGATCGTACTTTTGCCTCTGTTGCCCAATCGCCTACGTACCAAATAGTGGCTTGCTTGGCTTCTGCTGCAGACTTTACAGTGGCTGGTGGCCTGGGGCATGCGAATCCGGCCGGGGCCAAGCATGGGCCTACCATCCGAGTTTTTTGGCCAGGCAGGTCGGGCCCCCGCAGCCTTAGTCTTGGGTTGGGCAATGATCTTTCATGCAACCAATTAAAATTTCTCTACAAACTGTGGGCAACATAAATTTCCCTATAAGGTTTACTAAATCAACTACAATTAATATAGATCGGAGCAATTGTTAAAATGTAATAAAACATAAAACAAGGGATGGCCCGAGTAAGATGTACATGAATTGCTAGGAGCCTTCGACATTTCTAAGTTTTCTCTGGGTTTTTGTAAGTAATTGTGGAGACAACTAAGATTATATTGGATTTGGATTCGCCATTTTAATTTAATTGTTTTCCTTGGTTGGTAAAATCTAGGTCGTCTAAGGTCGGTCTAGGCCTCGGCGGGCGCCATTGGGTAGATCTCTCCGCCCTGATCCAAGTGGGATATGTGGATCCACGCGTGTGGTTGGGGTCAGTTCAGAGTAGAGAAGGAGGTTCCCACCCTCGACGGTAGTCGTCGTCTCTGTGGTGTTTGTGTGACGATCGGGCCGTTGGACGCTGCGACGGCGAACATGTAAGGTGAGGTTGCATATTGATTTTTCGGTGAGCATCATCGTGGCGGTGTTTGCCCTCCCATTGGCCATATGGATGGTGAGGGGCATGACAGGGGTGATGAACTCCCTAGTCAAAATCCGGAGGCCTCATGCTGGCAAGGAGGCCTTTCCCATGGGATTAGTCGGTTCCTTTGGTTCCTCAGGCGACACGGAGAGGCTTCGATAAAAAAATCCATGCTTTGGCACCAGCGACACTGATGCCTGCATGTGTCACTTACCTCTTGGGGGCGATGTTGTCTGTATCTTTTTGTGTCAGTATTCCAGGTGAGTAATAATCAAACTATTGTGAGTTAAGAATCACAGAGGATGGATACAAAAATCAAACAGCAAAATAGATTTTTCAAAAACACATATACATTGTGCGATCCATTAGTGGGCCACCATCCACATTAACTAAAGATATCCTGAGCAACTATCTCTAGAAGTTGCCCCGATATATCGTGAGCAACTATCAGAGCCAGAGAAACAACACTTTTCACATCCATTGCATCTTCTCTTGGCAAGGTTATCTGCATCTTAATTTCTACTGATAAACCCCATGAAAGTCTTAATATTTACTGGCATTTCTAATTTTTATGACCATTCGTAAAGTCACCGTGCATAGATTTTACTGGCAACATACCATACACTGTTGTGCACTGTGTGTGACCATGTTGTCCACTTATCACTAGTTAATGTCCGCATGAAGATATTGTTCAGTGGAACCGTCGATGAAACAATAGCAAACGAAACATCTTTCCGATGTAAAAAAAATATAAAATGATGGGTATTGGTACGAAGAGTAATGTCAGCTAGCCATGCTTCTTCGGAAAAGGGGTGCCTCGGTGCCCATTTCATTTCCAATTATGAAAGAGACTACAAAACAAACTCCACTTTGTCTCGGACCATGAGTCTTTTAAAACAAGGGAGTATGTCGGTTTCACCTGAACTTGAGACACAGTTTTATTTTGAAAGTATCTATCTTGTAGAACCTCTAGCTAAACTTCCACCCTATTGAGTAATTTAAACATCCACAATGTAGACACATTTTACATGGATGTTAAACATTTTAGACGGAAAGCACGAGGAGATCGTTGGTGTGCACACTACACTGGTCATTTGCAATGAATCCATGTCCTCTTATATTTGATCTATATGAAAGGCAAGGAATGCAGCTTGTTTCCGGAACTTTCTGCTAAAGATCCTACAATTAGCTAGTGTGGTTTTCTTAATTTATGATTGATTAGATCAATATATGATACGGATCATAGGAGGCTAGTGGTCAGGCGGTTGGAGGCTGTTGTATTCAAGAAAGCATAGTCCAAAATCGCTATCTAGCTGCAGTATTGTAATGTTTGTGAGCAGCTGTGTCGATGTAGGACTGCAATGGTACGTTGTCAACATGCAGTTTTATGTCGTGCGATTTAAACGGGTTTCCACAGATTTGGCATGTGATCTGTTTTTAACAATGATATCGGAGGGCGGGACTCATTTTATCGGAATAACTACTACATACTGACATCATTGCGGAAGAACTGTTGGTAGAACTAAAGCGATTTGCTTTCATGCATCCCTCTGAATACCTAGTCTATCAATATCAAGGTTACTTGAGCAGATGTACGCGTGTGTTTCACAGTGACATATTTGCAAGCTTAACGGCTCTTCTAATGGGGAGCTACGGTGGGCAAAATCTGGTCTGGACCAATTTTTATTACTAAGTAGAGTCCATCAGACTTGCGAAGTTGTGAGGCTCTCAAGTACTACCTCCGTAACTCCGTTCCAATATTTTCAGATACTGCTCGGATACGAAAAGATAAAGGGATATCGTACAATACAATGGCATCGTTTCAGTTTTGTCAACTGAGAATACGAGGACACGCTGTCTTACTTGAGGCCAATGCTTTGAATGTTTGAGCCGATATATATTTTGTTCAGAATTTTCGTCAAAGAAAATCTTTTCTTCAGGGAAGCGAAGCGAGTTTGTTAGCGGTTGAGGCGGTGCGAGAGAGCGAAACATGTAGTGCATGGGAACGTGTAGGATGATTGAGGCATTTGTGTTCTCAACAGCATTTGCAGTTCAAAAGAGGGTGAACAGCAAGGTAAGACAACAAGAAAGAAACAAAGTAATCAAAGCCAAATCTTGGAGCTTGTAGCTGCATAGTAGTGTAGCATGGTAGAAAGGTACCGGGACACCGGCAACTAGTGTGGACCCTTGTCTCATCCCCATGCTATGAAATGCTGTACGGCTCTCATTGATCTTGCAATTAACATGGAATTAAACTTTAGCAGTCCCGATAGCTATGTTTTCTATATAAGTTTTTATTACTTAAAATGTTTAAGCATTAAACCCGGCATCTGCATAAGAATACACACAGTCCCGATATCTATGTATGAAGTTCACCATTTTTTCGTACAAAATGAACTTCGTGAATGCAACCACGACTAACTACAGTTCGGTCATTTAATTTCTCCCAATGGCACACGAAAGGAAAAGATTGTGTTTGATGTAAGTAATCGCACATGCTTCAGATCGTACCGTACCGTGTGTGATGTTCAAAAAAGGAAAAGTGGGTGAAATATCGCAAAAGATTACTATTATTAGTCGTGTGCAATACTCGAGAAATCACACATGTTGTGTGTGAAAAATCTTTTACTAGGATAAAACATTTGTGATTATGTTGTATGTGTCTTTGTCTGCCACATTGTCTCATCGGCTCCTACTTAATGTTGCCTACCCGCCTTCCTCCCACGTGTTACGTGTTGCCGGCGGTGCAGCTTCTCGAGCCCTATAAAGTTACTCGATGGTGTTCACTTAGCACACAATGGCGCTGCATTACACAAAAATTGGTGCTCAATTAGACTATGATCAGCTATGGAGATTCCAATTAGACAAATCCTAACTGTCACCGCCGCCGCTGTGAAATACATGCAGTACACAAAATTGAATTCCAAAATGTTACAATCGTTAGATCACAACATAGCTATCTACCAGTGACAACAATCGTTAGATCACAACATAGCTATCTACCAGTGGCACGGAAATTTATAGGGTTCTCGAGCCCTATAAAGTTACTCGATGGTGTTCACTTAGACACGATGAAGATCAATCGTTAGATCACAACATAGCTATCTACCAGTGACAACAATCCAAAATGTTACATTTGGCATGTTTTAAAACTCTTTTGTTAGCTTAAAACAAGATGAGGACCAATCAACATACGATACCTACGTTCCAACGAGTAAGGCGTATAAATCTTGTTAGAAGTTAAACCCTACTCTGTTTGACCAAATATATGAAAGTAAATATCCATATCTACAATATTAGATACATTATGAACATACATGTTGCGGTGAATCTATTGTTATTATCGTAAATATTCATATATTTTTTTGTCTATATCGTTGGTCAAACTTGGAATGTTGTTGATTTTTAACTAAAATATATACGTCTTCTTAATTAGCATGGTTTTATCAATCCTTCTTAATTACTCCATTATATTGGTCTTTCTCATATATTATTCGTGGCTCCGTGCCCAAGAACACATTGCAAGGGAATTCGCGGTAGAATCTAGCCATCGTGGAGGATATATAGAGTCGTTTTCTGTTGGCAACTCGAATTGATGTAGCGCGCTGGGTCTAGCTATATATCCAGACAATATGGGCGTCAACCGTACGTAGGCGGCAGAAAGAGGCCTGGAAAAGAGAAAGTGGGCATGTACTCTCTGCGACCGTGAGATCGACGTGTCATGCATAGCAACTGTTGATATATACAGTACTCCGTAGATGCGCACAGTGAGCTTGCTTTGAGCGGCTGTTCAACTAGTTCGTCTGAGAGCATGCTCTGACCAGGGCGGCACTGTGGCAGCCTCGTCACAGTACTCCATTGACAGGTGCGTACTAGCATGTCGCTATTTTGTTCCACGTAGCGCGCGAATATATGATAATGAAGACTCTATAATAAGAATGTTGAGAAACGGCGTTGTTCAACACTTTCCACTTACCACATATACTGGAGCACAATCACAAGAACACAAGAAAAACACCAGAAATAGGAGAAGGCTGAGAGCTATTTATTATTTTGTATCACGTAGTACAAATCTAATCAGCTTGTGTCTCGAGCCCTCCTCACAAGCCTCCTATATATAGCTCACTTCAGGGGTAGTTTAGGTATAGCCCACACAAATACTAGATAAGTTTTCCCTTGCCTAACAAGGAGCACGGTTGATGCTTGGCATCCAAGGAAGCCACTTCGGCTGATGCTTAGCATCCAAGGAAGCTCCTTTGCTAGTACGGATAACTCTTGGCCAACAAGGAAAATATCGCAAGGAAAATATCTAGTATTTCATAAAACTCCCCCTTGGGCGTATACCGCGAAATGCACATGTCTCATTAAAACTCCTCCCAAAAACCCAGTGGGAAAAAAGAGATTAATGGAGAAAGAGTACATTGTACACGCAAGTTATGTTGCACTTGTTGCCTCATTAAAAACCTTGAATGAGAAAACCCTGTGGGAAAAAGTCACTAAGGAAAAAAGAGTACAACAACTTATCTTCAGGATTAGTTTTTGATCTTCGGGATCAATATGAGTTCTAAGATCTCATATTATGGGCTATGATTTAGGGCTCCCCCTAAACCTTGCATCTCTCTAAGTCATCTCATTCGAATGCCGTGAACACATCGGAGAAAACTAGGTGGAGGTAAAGACTTTGTGAATAAATCAGCAAGATTTTCACATGACCCATTTGCATAAATCTTTACTTCCCCGATCTTCTGGAGCTCATGAGGGTAGAAGAATTTAGGAGCAATATGTTTAGTGAGATTGCTCTTAACATAACCCATTTGCATTTGTGCAACACAAGCAGCATTATCTTCATAGATAATGGTTGGGGTATCAACGACATTGAGTCCACATGACTTTAGGATGTGACTTGTCATTCGTCTGAGCCAAACACACTCTCGTGCGGCCTCATACATCGCAATTATCTCTGAGTGGTTTGTAGACGTGGCTACTAGGGTCTGTTTGAAGGACCGCCAAGAAATGGATGTACCACCACAGAGAAATACGAATCCAGTCTGTGATCTGGCATTATGGGGATCAGACATATAGCCAGCATCAGTATATCCCACCATGGACAAGTCTTGGTTTCTTTTATAGAACAATCCAAGATCTTGGGTACCTTGAAGATATCTGAGGACAGTTTTGATGCCAACCCAATGTCTTCTGGTTGGGGCAGCACTATACCTAGCTAGGAGGTTTACTGCGAATGCAATATCAGGTCTAGTGCAATTCGCAAGGTACATTAGTGCTCCAATGGCGCTCAAGTAGGGAACTTCAGGTCCCAAAACTTCCTCATTTTCTTCACAAGGTCTGAATGGGTCTTTATCCGCTTAAGGGATCTTACGACCATGGGGGTTCTTAGAGGGTGAGATTTATCCATGTTAAATTTTTCAAGGACCCTCTTTGTATAGGTGGACAGGTGTATAAAGACTCCTTCAGGGAGGTGCTCAAACTGCAGGCCTAAGCAAAGTTTGGTTTTACCCAAATCTTTCATCTCAAACTCCGTCTGAAGATAAGACATAGCTTCCTTTATGTCCTCTGCGTTTCCGATGATATTGAGATCATCGACATAGACTGAGATGATACAGAATCCATTCTGGGATTTCTTGATGAATACGCAGGGACAATCATCATGATTGGTGTAACCTTTCTTCAGGAGAAAGTCACTCAGCCGGTTGTACCACATTCTACCGGACTGCTTTAACCCATATAGCGACCTCTGCAATTTGACGCTATACATGTTGCGATTTTCATTTGGATGTGGGATCTTTAATCCTTCGGGACTTTCATATAGATTTCTGAGTCAAGTGACCCATATAAATATGCGGTCACCACATCCATCAGCTGCATTTGCATGTTCAAGCTAGCTGCCATAGATATCAAATATCGGAACGTGATGCCACTCATCACAGGAGAGTATGTTTCATCGTAATCAATGCCTGGTGTCTGTGAAAAACCTTGTGCTACCAGCCTCGCTTTATATCTCACCACCTGGTTATTTTCGTTCCTCTTCTGAACGAAAACCCATTTGTATCCAACAGGGGTAACTCCTGGAGGAGCTCGCACTACAGGGCCGAACACATTCCTCTGATAAAGCGAGCGCAATTCAGCCTCAATTGATTCTTTCCATTTAACCCATTCGAGTGCTTCTGGCACTCTGCCATGGACTTAGGTTCTAGATCCAGTTCGATGGAAGCAATTTTTGAGGCAAAATATATGTCGACAATAGTAGTCTTTTGTTATATAACTCTCCTGAATCAATATAATTTATGCTGATTTCATCATTCATTTTCACCAGCTCGTCATGATTTCCCAAAATGACTGAGTCTGGGTGTTCCGATGTCCCAGTACCAAAATCAATTTGCGCGCGCGATTCTTCACTGGGCATTTCATCTTCAGGATGGCTCACTTCAGGGAGCTTCTCAACTTCAGGTTGAGCCTCTTCAACTGACTTAAGGTGTGACATATCTGGCACGAAAATTTGTTTCTGCGAAGTTTATCCCGTGCACCCAGAGGTCTCCCCCTTTTCCTAGGGTTTGGCCTAAATTTGAGTTAATAGCCTTCGGGGCTATTTCTACTCTCTTTGGCACATTTACAGCAGGTATATGTGATTTTGCCACCCCACTATGATTAGTGAAGGCCTCTGGCAAATTATTTGCTAGCCTTTGGAGGTTTAAAATCCTCTGAACTTCAAGTTCAGCTTCGCTAGTGCGTGGATCTAAGGACTGGAGGTCCTCGGCACTCCATGAAATTTCTTGGCATTCCTTTTGGTACATTTCTCCCCCTAACGCCGGGAAATGGTCCTCATTAAAAATACTATCAGCGTACCGAGCCGTGAACAGATCCCCAGTCATAGGCTCAAGGTATTTGATTATAGACGGAGACTCATACCCTACATAGACCCCCAACTTCCGGTGAGGACCCATGGTGGTACGCTGAGGTGGTGAGATCGGCACGTACACAGCGCAGCCGAATCTTCACAGATGGGAAATACTTGGTTCTTTCCCACACACTAGTTGTAGGGGGATGCAGAATGATATGCAGTTGGCCTGAGTTGGATTAATGCTGCCGCATGCATCACATCATGTCCCCAACAAGTGGTTGGGAGCTTGCAGTTCTGCAAAAGTGGCCTAGCAATCAATTTAATCCTTTTGATTAATGACTCTGCAAGGCCATTCTGAGTGTGGACATGTGGAACCGAATGTTCCACTTGTATGCCAAGAGCTAGACAATAGTCATCAAATGATTTGGAGGTAAATTCTCTAGTATTATCCATCCTTATGGATTTGATTCGGCTATCCGGAAAATTTGCCCTTAGTTTTATTATCTGGGCAACCAGCTTTGCAAAGGCATGGTTCCTTGTAGATAATAGGCATATGTGGCTCCACCTAGTGGATGCATCAATCAGGACCATAAAGTATCTGAATGGGCCCGACAAGGGTTGTATTGGTCCACAAATATCGCCTTGAATTCTCTGCAGGAAAATTGGCGATTCATCCTTCACCTTCAGGTGGAGGGTCTAAGGATTAACTTCCCTTTGGCACATGCAGTGCACATAAAATCTTCGGATTTGGGAAGTCTTTTGTTGCTATATTATGGCCAACAGAGCCTTTGATGATTTTTCTCATCATGCCCAACCCAGGATGACCCAGTCTATCATGCCATACCCTGTATGACTCTGGGTTCCTGAAAATTGTTTTCAGCGCAACATATTCCTTTATGGGCTTTATGTATGTGTAGTACAATCCTGATGCTAAGGAAGGGAGCTTCTCAACCACTTTCTTCTTGGATCCGTTAAATATGGACATGAGCAGATATTCAGTATCATGCTCGACTTCTGTTTCCAGATGGAAACCATTTGCACGGATATCTTTAAAGCTTAGCAGGGTCCGCTTTGATTCAGGATACAACAAGGCATCCTTGATTACTAATTGGGTACCCATAGGGAGAACTATTGTGGCACTTCCGGTACCGACAATATGAGTATTGCTTCCGACAATGGTCATAACATTTCCAAATTTCTTAGTTAGAGTCTAGAAATATTTGGTCTCCCGAAGAACTGTATTTGTGGTGGCACTGTCTATAAGACATATCTCCTCTTCCTCCATTGGATCGACACACCTTACTGTGTAAAAAGACATATTTACATCTCCACTAGAAAGAACATAAACATATAACATACTGGAATTTATATTAGCAAGAGTTACACTAATGCAAAATACAATACTATGCTCTTCAGGAGCTTATTACATGACCAAGTTCAGCGGGAACTATATAACACTGGAATTACAACTCATGACGGAAATATATATTAGGCTAGGAGATTACACCAGGTCTCCATAAATATCAACATTCATATCTTCTTCAGGAAGATCGATACCATCCAGGTTGAAATCACCACTACCAGGATTTTTCTCAAGAAGAAGGTCTTCAAGCATCTTAGAGTCCGGCAGAGCAGCTGGCTCTACAAAGTGGGACTCGTGATTATCCTGCTTGTTGCTACCTTTGATGGACTACTGATATAACTCAACCAGGTGCTTGGGGGTGCGGCAGTTGCGAGACCAATGATCCTCGCATCCACATCTGAAGCATTTTCCCCGCTTTCCCCTTGTCTGAGCACATGGATCAGATCTGAATTTTTCTTTGCCTTTTCCTCTTCCTCTACCCTTGCCCTTGAATGCATTGCTCTTCTTTCCCTTCCATCCTTGGTTCCCTTTGTTCTTTTTGCAGCCATGGGAACTCCCAACACTTTGAGTGATCGCATGTGCTTCAGGCACAACCATAGTCCCAGTTGAGCGGGCGCTATGATTCTTTATAAGAAGTTCATTTTGTTTTTTTTGCCACTAACAGGACAGAGATCAACTCAGAGTACTTGGCATATTTGGCATGCATGTATTGCTCTTGCAACACCATGTTGGTGGGATGGAACATTGACAAAGTTTTGTCAATTATATCAGCATCAGTGACTTTCTGGCCACACATTCTGAGCAGGGAAACAATGCGGTGCAAGACAGAGTTATATGCTGTCACAGACTTGAAGTCTTGGAAACGTAGATTTAACCAGTCACTCCATGCTTGAGGAAGCACAACAGACCTTTGCTGGTCATAACGATCCTTCAGGGATTGCCAAAGAGTGAGTGGATCCTCTTCAGTCAGATATTCAAGCTTCAACGCTGAATTGAGGTGATGCCTCAGGAAGATCAACGCTTTTGCCTTTTCAGCGACAGAAGGACCATTTGTGCCAGCTGCCGGCTGGTTAATGGTATGACTGAGAGACATGGATGTAAGGCTTAACTTAGCATCCATAGCCCACGTGAGGTAGTTGTTGCCATCCAGGGCGAGCTCGGCAAATTCCTTGGAGTTGATGCCCGACATTTCATGTATATTTAGATCATGCAACAATTTACTTCAGGTAAATAAGTGCATGTCATGAGTGCTAACAGTGTAAATACTGGTTTGTAAACAGTTCGAGATGTTTATGCATTAATCAAATACTTCAGGATTTAATTTGCAAGGCCGTGGCCGTGTGAGCTTGACATAAGCATCGATGCTGCTGCGTCAGGCTCGCAAAGTGTTTTCTAGCAACGCCACCGGCAAGCGCACGGCGCTAGCCAAGGTGATACGATGGTGCAGAGCTTCAGGTTCTGGCCATGGCGCCGATAGCAACAAACGTGGCCTTCTGGGCACATGCGAGCGACATACACGGAGCTGCTGGCTCCGGACGTCGAGCTGCTTACCCGTGCCGACGCGGCAACGTCCGGTGCATGGGATTTAGGCGAGCATAATACATGATATCGTGAGCTCGTCACCAGCCTTCTCGTCAAGGCAATGCCATGATGTGGAGCTTCAGGCTCCGGACATTTTTGCTGCTCAGCACTGCCAGTGTAGCAACATCCCGTGCATGGGATTTAATGCTCACAATTTGTTTGATCGGTGGCCTTGAGATTATTTTCTGAACCGATCAACATGAGCATGCAATATGCAGTGCTACGGAACTAAAATACGCATGCTAACAAGAATTGAGTAGAGAGTACTAGAAGCAGCAGAACAAGTAAACATCTAGTATTCTCCACCGAGTGATTAGCAAGTGGTTTTGAATAACATACCGCTGCTCCTAAAGCACTCGTGCTGATAACGTGTTGAGAAATGGCGTTGTTCAACACTTTCCACTCACCACATACACTGGAGCACAATCACAAGAACACAAGAAAAACACCAGAAATAGGAGAAGGCTGAGAGCTATTTATTATTTTGTATCACGTAGTACAAATCTGATCAGCTTGTGTCTCGAGCCCTCCTCACAAGCCTCCTATATATAGCTCACTTCAGGGGTAGTTTAGGTATAGCCCACACAAATACTAGATAAGTTTTCCCTTGCCTAACAAGGAGCACGACTGATGCTTGGCATCCAAGTAAGCCACTTCGGCTGATGCTTAGCATCCAAGGAAGCTCCTTTGCTAGTACGGATAACCCTTGGCCAACAAGGAAAATATCACAAGGAAAATATCTAGTATTTCATAACAAAGAAGACATTTTTTTTGAAACTTAATAAGAAGACATTTATCTCTCCTGATGAATGCCATGACCGTATGTGGGGATCGGTCGCGGTCGCGAGGCCCTGTAGCCAAAGTGCCATCGTCGTCATCCTCGATCTAGCCACCGGCCGGTCCCCTGATCAATCCCCCTGGTCCCTCCTTACACACAACCGGCGTACGCGGAGTCGAGGACGCACCTATAATTTTTGATGTTCCATGTTGATATTATACCAATTGTTATATGTTTTATATACACTTCATAGCATTTTTATGCATTTTCTGGGACTAACCTATTAACAAGATGCCACAGTGTCAGTTCCTGTTTTCTGCTGTTTTTGTATTCCAGAAAATCTAGTCTGGAAATATTCTCGGAATTGGACTAAACTTGGACAGAACCTCCTATTTTTCCAACACGAAGACGGAGTCCAGAGGAGAGACGGAGGAGGGCCACGTGGCACCCACACCATGGGGCCGCGGGGCCCCCCCTGCCGCGCCGTGGGGTGGTGTGGGGCCCTCGTGGCTCCGCAGCCGCCGCCCTTTCGCCTATTTATTTCCCGACGCGAAAACCCTAAACACCCGAGCCATTATCCACGAAAAGTTCCAGAGACGCCGCCGCTGTCAACCCTAGCTCGGGAGGGTTCAGAAGCTCTTCCCGGCACCCTGCCGGAGAGGGGAATCATCACCGGAGGGCTCTACATCACCATGCCTGCCTCCGGAGTGATGCGTGAGTAGTTCATCCTTGGACTACGGGTCCATGGCAGTAGCTAGATGGTTGTCTCTCCACTTTATGCTATCATGTTTAGATCTTGTGAGCTGCCTATCATGATCAAGATCATCTTATTGTAATGCTACATGTTGTGTTTGCTGGGATCCGATGAATATTGAATACTATGTCAAGTTGATTATCAATCTATCTTATATGTTATTTATGATCTTGCATGCTTTCCGTTACTAGTAGATGCTTTGGCCAAGTAGATGCTTGTAACTCCAAGAGTGAGTATTTATGCTAGATAGTGGGTTCATGCCTCCGGTAATCTGGGAGAGTGACAATAACTTCTAAGATTGTGGATGTGCTGTTGCCACTAGGGATAAAATAACCGATGCTTAGCTTAAGGGTGCGCCGTTAGGTCTAATGCATTTGTTTACATTACGCACATTACTTAATGCAATTATCCGTTGCTTGCAACTTAATACCAACGGGGAACTCGGTATGACAACCTGGCGGTGGATTATTAGTCATAGACGCTGTTGGATAACGGTCTATGTATTTTGTCGTAATGCCCACATGAATATCATAGTAATCATCATGTCATATATATGCATTGTCATGCGCTCAATATTTTGTCAATTGCCCAGCTGTAATTTGTTCACCCAGCATGTTAGTTATCTTTTATGGAGAGACACCACTAGTGAACTGTGGACCCCGGTCCATTCTTTTACACTGATAATACAACCAACTGCAAACATGTTCCTTTTCATTCTCTGCAATTTACTACTGTTTTCCACACCATACGTTTAATCCTTTGTTTTCAGCAAGCCGGTGAGATTGACAACCTCACTGTTTCGTTGGGGCAAAGTAGTTTGATTGTGTTGTGTGCAGATTCCACGTTGGGATTCGGTAGCGCGTGCCATATTCCGCCACCAACAACCTTCAGAAGTGATTTCTTGCTCCTACTGGTTCGATTAAACCTTGGTTTCATACTGAGGGAAACTGCTGCTACACTGCTTCATACCTTCCTCTTGGGGTCTCCCAACGAACGTGTGATCCACGCAATCAAGCTCTTTTTCTGGCGCCGTTGCCGGGGAGCAAGAGGATTTCTGCAAGGGGAGTTTCACGCTTCCAATCTCTTTACTTTGTTATTGTCTTGCTTAGTTTATTTTTATTTAGTCTTGTTTGCTTTATTTATCAAAAACACAAAAAATTAGTTACTTTTATTTTCGAATTGTTATTTTTCAGTCTTGTTATCATGTCTAGCCCTGTTCCTGTCATCATGTCACCTGAGGAAGAGATCTTCACTTTCAAGCAAGGGAGTGAGGAGAGTTTTAAAGATGCTTGGTCTAGAATTTTTGAGTCTATGCTAAAACTGAACCTAAAATGACTTTAAGCCTGCTTCTTAGTAGCTTTTATTTTGGTCTTGTTCTTTGCTACAGATATGCTTTAGATGCTGTGGTAGGAGGAGATTTCCTTCGTTATGATGGGGATCAAGCTTTTAATGCTATAAAAAATGATTACAATTTCTAGCCCTCCAATCAGTAAAATTGATTTGGCTTTGACAAGCATAAGTGATAGACTTAACACTCTTGAAACAAACATATCTGGTCTAAAAGAAGGGTATAATCAAATTTGTGAACACTATGATAATGTGCCAGTAAATTTTGAACCATCGGGATGGGTTCCCTCAGTAAAAGTTGTTATCAATGGTGAAACTTTTCATGCTCGCTGTGATATTATGTCTGAATTCTGTTTAATGCCCAAGGATATTTTTGATTCCTTAAATCTTTGGGAGCTTTCCAAATGCGAAGATTGTATAATTTTGGGTGATAATACTATTAAATTACCAAGAGGAGTAGCCGAAGGAGTATTTACAAAACTCCTGGGGATAACAATATCTATTGATTATCTTGTCATTGAATGTGCAGGAGTAGGACAAATTACGCTTGGAAGATCTCTGTTGAAACGCTTTGGAGCAATAATAGATGTGGGCCAAGGCACTATGAATTTCGCCTCTTCACCTATGTGTAACCAAGTATTTCCTAAAGATAAGGGTAAGGTAAGAGAGCTAAGCGTAAGATTGTTGATGCTTCATCACTTGGAAACACTTGATTCTTACTTTCTGCGCCTAGCTGAAAGGCGTTAAAGAAAAGCGCTTATGGGAGACAACCCATTATTTTATTTCTGCAATTTTTCTTTTTTTTGAGTCAAGGAGTTGTTTACTTCTGTAACAATTCCTTTGTATCTTTATTTTATCGCATTGTTGTGCCAAGTATTGCCTCTAATAGGAAGATGATGCTAGATTTGGATTTCTGCGCAGGAACAGATTTCTGCTGTTCACCGTTTTAATTCTGTAAAATCACAGAAAAATTATTTAAATCTGCAAATTTTTGTGCGTGATCCTCAGATATGTACGCATCTTTCGTTAGTTTAAAGTTTTTCGATCTGAGCAACGTAAGTGCCTCGAAAAAATTCGTCTTTGCGGACTGTTCTGTTTAGACAGATTCTGTCTTTTATTTTTCGCATTCTCTCTTTTACTAGTGTTGAGTGGAATTCTTTTTTAGGGTGAAGAGCTTCACATAACATCAGTGGCAGTAGCTAATGTTAAAAGTAACGGTCATGTTTGTGTCCTTATAGAACATGTGAGTTTTTGATTGTGCACTAACCCTCTAATGAGAATTACTTTGAGTTTGGTGTGGCGGAAGTTTTCAAGGGTCAAGAGAGAAGGATGATATAATGTGATCAAGAAGAGTGAAGAGCTTAAGCTTGGGGATGCTCCCATGGATCACCCCAGCATATTTCAAGAAGACTCAAGCGTCTAAGCTTGGGGATGCCCAAGGCATCCCCTTCTTCATCAGCAACTTATCAGGTCATCTCTAGTGAAACTATATTTTAATTCTTTCACATCATATGTGCTTTACTTGGAGCGTCTGTGTGCTTTTATTTTCAGTATTTTATTTTTCTTATGGTCAACTTGATTGGACCCCAGCATTCTTGATTGGGAGAGAGACACGCTCCGCTTTTTCATATGAATACTCCTATTCTTCACTTATACTTGTTGAGTATTCTTATCTAGCTATTGCTATGCTTTTAGCTCCTGTTTTGCATGCATCTCTTATTCAGAGCTGTTAGTTCTTTTAAAGAAAGTACTCTCTTGCTTCACTTATAATTGTTTGGAGAGTTTATGTTGAAATAAATTGATTGGTGTTTGGTTGGAACAGAAAATGTTGCATGTGGTAGATGGTATAATGGAAAAAGCTTACATATTCTTGTAGATCATGTATTGGATAATTTGATACTTGTCAATTGTTTTGAGTTATCAAGTAGTTCATGTTTAAGCTTTTGTATCATGTAGTTAAAACCTATTAATGAAGAACTACCGTAAAGCTCGTTGAAATTTGGTTTGCATGATTGGTATCTCTAAGGTCTAGATATTTTCTAGTAAAAGGGTTTGGTTAACAAGGAAGACAGTGTAGAGTCTTATAATGCTTGCAATATGTTTTCATATAAGTCTTGCTGTGTCGGTTGATATCCTGTGTTTGCTTCAAATAACCTTGCTAGCCTAAACTCTGTACTGAGAGGGAATGCTTCTCGTGCATCCAAAACCTTGAGCCAAAATCCATGCCATCTGTGTCCACCATAACTACCTATATGTGGTATTTCCTTGCCATTCCAAGTAAATTTTTCATGTGCTACCTTTAAACTATTCAAACTTATTACTCCTATTTTGTGTCAATGTTTACCAAGCTCATGAGGACGGGGTGGATGTCTTTATGTCAACTGTCAAACAGACTTTACCACCGGACTAGCGGCATATACATCCGCTTATCCATTAATTTTGCAAAAAGAGCTGGCAAATGGGGTGCCCAGTCCCAATTAATTACAACTTTAACCGCTTAATTCTCTTCACATTTTTGCCCTGATTTATCAGTCAAGCAATGACAAACAGTGAAATATCTGCATGTGTAAACAAAAGAGAAAGAGGGATGATCTGCCTTGCTGGTAGAAATAACGTCCTTCATGGGAGCCGCTCTTAAAAGTCTGGTTGGCAGGGGTCATATTGTACTTTCCATTTTCTGATTCGTTGACAATTAACAAACACCTCTCAAAACTTATTTTTACTCTCTATATGATTTCAAAAACTTAAAAAGCTCTAGCACATGATTTAATCCCTGCTTCCCTCTGCGAAGGGCCTTTCTTTTACTTTTATGTTGAGTCAGTTTTCCTACTTCTTTCTATCTTAGAAGCAAACACTAGTGTCAACTTTGGTGCAACAATTTTTATATGCTCGTATATTGCACTTATTATATGCTTTGTGTTGACAAATATCCATGAGATATATATGTTGAAAGTTGAAAGCAATTGCTGAAACTTAAATCTTCCTTTGTGTTGGTTAAATACCTTTTACTTAGAATCTATTGCTTTATGAGTTAACTCTTATGCAAAACTCTTTGATGCTTGTCTCGAAAGTACTATTCATGAAAAGTTTTTGCTTATATGATTCAGTTGTTTGCTCATTATCTACTTGCTAGCAAACTATAGACCATTGACCTGGATCACTTCATTCATAACATGTGCTTTACAATACTATTTGATCAAGATTATGATTGTAGCATGTCACCTCAGAAATTATTTTGTTTTTATCGTTTTACCTACTCGAGGACGAGTAGAACTAAGCTTGGGGATGCTTGATACGTCTCAAACGTATCTATAATTTCTGATGTTCCATGTTGATATTATACCAATTGTTACATGTTTTATATACACTTCATAGCATTTTTATGCATTTTCTGGGACTAACCTATTAACAAGATGCCACAGTGCCAGTTCCTGTTTTCTGCTGTTTTTGTATTCCAGAAAAGCTAGTCTGGAAATATTCTCGGAATTGGACGAAACTTGGACAGAACCTCCTATTTTTCCAACACGAAGACGGAGTCCAGAGGAGAGACGGAGGAGGGCCACGTGGCACCCACACCATGGGGCCGCGCGGGCCCCCCTGCCGCGCCGTGGGGTGGTGTGGGGCCCTCGTGGCTCCGAGCCGCCGCCCTTTCGCCTATTTATTCTTCCCGACGCGAAAACCCTAAACACCCGAGCCATTATCCACGAAAAGTTCCAGAGACGCCGCCGCCGTCAACCCTAGCTCGGGAGGGTTCAGAAGCTCTTCCCGGCACCCTGCCGGAGAGGGGAATCATCACCGGAGGGCTCTACATCACCATGCCTGCCTCCGGAGTGATGCGTGAGTAGTTCATCCTTGGACTACGGGTCCATGGCAGTAGCTAGATGGTTGTCTCTCCACTTTATGCTATCATGTTTAGATCTTGTGAGCTGCCTATCATGATCAAGATCATCTTATTGTAATGCTACATGTTGTGTTTGCTGGGATCCGATGAATATTGAATACTATGTCAAGTTGATTATCAATCTATCTTATATGTTATTTATGATCTTGCATGCTTTCCGTTACTAGTAGATGCTTTGGCCAAGTAGATGCTTGTAACTCCAAGAGTGAGTATTTATGCTAGATAGTGGGTTCATGCCTCCGGTAATCTGGGAGAGTGACAATAACTTCTAAGATTGTGGATGTGCTGTTGCCACTAGGGATAAAATAACCGATGCTTAGCTTAAGGGTACGCCGTTAGGTCTAATGCATTTGTTTACATTACGCACATTACTTAATGCAATTATCCGTTGCTTGCAACTTAATACCAACGGGGAACTCGGTATGACAACCTGGCGGTGGATTATTAGTCATAGACGCTGTTGGATAACGGTCTATGTATTTTGTCGTAATGCCCACATGAATATCATAGTAATCATCATGTCATATATATGCATTGTCATGCGCTCAATATTTTGTCAATTGCCCAGCTGTAATTTGTTCACCCAGCATGTTAGTTATCTTTTATGGAGAGACACCACTAGTGAACTGTGGACCCCGGTCCATTCTTTTACACTGATAATACAACCAACTGCAAACACTGTTCCTTTTCATTCTCTGCAATTTACTACTGTTTTCCACACCATACGTTTAATCCTTTGTTTTCAGCAAGCCGGTGAGATTGACAACCTCACTGTTTCGTTGGGGCAAAGTAGTTTGATTGTGTTGTGTGCAGATTCCATGTTGGTGCCGGATTCCCTGGTATTGCGCCGTGCCATATTCCGCCACCAACAACCTTCAGAAGTGATTTCTTGCTCCTACTGGTTCGATTAAACCTTGGTTTCATACTGAGGGAAACTGCTGCTACACTGCTTCATACCTTCCTCTTGGGGTCTCCCAGCGAACATGTAATCCACGCAATCAATCTGCAACTTAGCAAACCTTTGTATCCACTTTATCGGAGGGTATCGTCGCCACTTTGTCGAAAACCTTGTTGTTGGCCTAGAGTTAATGCTGCTTCCCGTCTTATTCACCACCACGTCGACACTAATCTTTGCCACTCCCGCCGATGAACCTATCCACTTTTTTCACGGGCACCTCCTGTGTCGAAGGCCATATTTTTTTCAGGTATGATGGCCGCGTCCTTGGCTTACATGCATGTCGAGGCATGCTCGGGGTCGCCTTAGAAGGATTCCATTGTTGTTCGTCTAAATTCTGCTCCACTTTGTTCAAAAAAGAGACTTTTTTTATTGAGCAGACAAAAAAGAGACTTTTGTTCAACGACGATGGCCAGCGCTGGCCCAGACGTGATTGCAGTCTGCAGAGCAGCGAAATCACTAGAAAAAGGGTTCCCTTTGCGAAGGGATCCCAGCAGACCATCTCGTGCTGACAAGTGTCGCCTTCTCCTTCGTGCGGTACCAACAGTTACATATATATTCGTCAAGTGTCACAACCAGATTGAAAGTGGAGAGCAGGAGAGAGAAAGGGACACCGGAGGTGGGAGAGCAGTTTTTGCCTTTTATTTTTCAAAATCGAAACTTCAAAATGAAATATCTTTAGAACCGTTTATCCAAACTATCCCATGTTGATAGGTTTCGACAAACTTTTTTTTTACTCCCGGTTTTGTATAGTTGTACAACCTGTGTCTGTGTAGTTGTACAACCTATGTCTGTACAAATTGTGTCTGCGTAGTTGTACAACATGTGCATGTGTAGTTGTATAACATGTGTCTGTACAACATGTGTCTGTTTAGTTATACAACATGTGTCTATGTAGTTGTACAATCTGTGTCTGTACAACCTGTGTCTGTCTAATTGTACAACATGTATTATGTAGTTGTATAACGTGTATCTGTATAGTTGTACAACTTGATGTGTCTCTTTAGTTGTACAACTTTGTAGACCATCATGTTTTATACTTCCAATTATGAGTACTTTGTACAACTTCTTTTTTACGGTTGTATTCTCGATCTGTGCAGTTTGTATACCGGCTGTGTGTATTCTATACTATTAATTACTAGCAAACCTGCCGTGCGTTGCAACGGAAAGGAAAAAATTATCTGGCGACGGCGCAATATGAGAGCTCTCCTTGTCATTGCTACGGTTTCTTTTTTACCAATCCAATTCAATGAAGTTAGCCATCATGTTAATTGGGATCCTTGTCGCCCTATCCTCATCGGCCCCATTGGGTTGTGTAAAAAGCCTTCACCGTGACACATGGGACGCTCTTGAGACGAGGCGTCCCATTCGTAAAGACGTTGAGAAGTAATTGCAACGCGTCAGATGACCTTGAGGCAAATCGTCACACTTGTCTTTTAATGAAGAGTATGTGTATCATGCATAATTTTTGAGTGTAGAATTAAATCATTCATATTAAGATTCACTAAAATACGTGGGAAAATAACAATGTAAACAACAACTTAAATCGTGAAGAAATTAGACTCGCATGCCCGTGGCTCACGTGGTTCTTTTTGGATTTTGGAAAGATGACGAATAATCAAATCAAATTTCTGCTCTTAAAAAAAATTAAGATGCATCAGTTGCTCATTTCTGCTCCACTCACGATATGGATGATCTTTTTCACCTACCCTTTATGTCTTGAAGCATTTCAGGAAATAAATCAAATTCAGTTAGTATTCTTGGTTTAGTCCGTACTGAAAATACCAAAGGCAGATCAGGTTTAACATGAAACCAGTTTTATAATTCTGCTTCTCTATAGAGCTGAAAGTGTTTGCATGATTGTTAATATCTGACGGATTAAACACTTGAAACATGGTAAAGAGTTGTCCTCTTTGCAATTCTGGAGAGGAAAAAACAGTGAAACATCTTTTCTTCAGGTGCTCCTTTAGTAGTTTCAGCAAGGCCCTTTGATGCTTAATTGCATGATGCTACATGCTAGTAGTCAGCAGCTAATTCGTGAATGGCATCTAGAGCAGCAGAGCTTAAATCAGAGGATTCTTTCAACACAAATAAGCCAACCACCGAATAAATGAGAACAGAAAAAACCCATTCAGATGAACATCACATGAACGACACAGAGGACCTTTAAATCAAACAGCCAACAGAATACCAGATCAACAAACTCGAAAAATCAACAAAGAAACGTTGACATCTAACAAGTTTTCTCCATGAATTCAAAAGAACTGGACCTGCACGGCAGGATAGGGGTTCTCGCCGGCGACGATTGCACACGACATCGCCGCCGGTCGCCGACGTGTTAGCTTCGCTTTCCGACGCCTTTCTCTCCTGGACGCTTCCCTCCAGATGGAGGCGCACAGGCCGACGAACGAGCACAAACTGGAGCACCAAGAGAGAGGGAGAGAGAGAGAGGATACGCCGACGGGGAACCCGGGGCGGCGGCAGCGTGGAGGGTCCTTCTCCGACGCATGTAGGAGCCTCCACCCAGATCCTGCACCCAGCTTGTCTCCGCTGGCCGCATACGCCGGCCGCATCCGCTTCACGCCGCCGCCCCATACGCTGGCCGCATACGCTGGCCTCCCTCCGCCGGCCTGAACTACATCAAAAGAATCTTAATTTTGCAACTCATAAATATGGTACGTATAGCTCGGGTCAGCCTGGGGTGGTGGGGGAGGCGCGTTGGGGCGGTAAGCCGGCCGGCGGCCGAAGGATCGGAGGCGGCGCGCTGGTTGGGCTGTAGGAGCGGCGCTTCTCGGCGGTTACGAACTGTTATGTTGACTTGGCGGTGGCATACTTGGTAATTAACCTAGCAACACAAGGGTAAAATCAGAAAGTGAAAAATGGACCATCACCTAAAGACATATTATATAGTAGAGATGTGTAATGTGTACATAGTTTATACGATGTCCATCCATAAAGGGAAAAACGGTCGCGCCGCTCCGATCGATCGCTGGAGCTATAGCTAGCTTAACCCATGCATGGTACGATCCATCACTAGGCTAACTAGCTCAAATCCATTACGAAGTACAGACGCGCATACGCGACGTACAAACCCACGCACTAGGAGCTTTCGAACGATCAGCCTGACTTCCTGACTCACGAACATACGCGCAGCTACCTCCTGTACATCCACTGGCGCGGGGCCTTCCGTTTTCTGTACGCGGGAGGGTTCGGATCGGCGTACTGCCCAGGCAGCCAGCACGTTACGCGGGGCACGGTTCCGCCGAACAGACGTACACACGCGACTGCCTACGTACGCGCGCGGGAGCTTTCCCGTTCGACGTGAAGGTCATCAAATTTGATTTCGCTACTTTGTACGTCCACCACGTGGCGCGTTCACGGACTGTGAAAGTTCCATTTAGAGAGGGAACTCCTTTTAAGAACTAAGGTTAAGGAATTGAGCGCACGTTCGGTGCACGCTTTGGAATAAGTCTTCGTGGAATATATTTTTTAGGGGGCAGTCACCGTTGAACCTTTTTCTTTTTCTTTTGAGGAGTCATGGTTGAATAAGTTGGGTGGTTGTAGGGCAGGCCCCACCTGCCATGTCTACCGTATAATAGTGTTTTGATCAAGTTTTATGTTGCTAAATGTGCATACAACACTTGCCATGTATACCGTATCTCTACTATATAATACGAGTAGTGTTTCTTCCTTCGTCCCGCGCCAATTTTGCAATTTAGCCCTTCTGAAACCGGGTAATCAACCCGCAGTCCATAATTTATGCTGAAACGTTATTTTCACAGGAAAAGAACCCCCGTCCAGTTCGCACAATTCCTCTCCGACCTAGGGTTCCACAAGCCGCCGCCACCCACTCTGGCCATGGCGCCCCGCATCCCTCCGGTACCCGCCACCAGTCCGCCTCCCTACAACGAAGAAGGCTCCAGCGACGGGCTATGTGCTCCCCGGCGACGTCTCAACCATTCTCATGGGGTCGGGGTTACACCGCCTTCTCAACCAGTTCTCCGCCGGCATCCAAGGCCCGCTGGTCCAGCTATGAACCATGCCTCTCTTCGCCGACCTGAGAGGAGGAAGGAGGGTCTGAGGCACGATGGCGGCGTGAGTCCCGCTGTCGTCGCCCCTCCAGTCTCGTACCGGCCCCAGCCGCCCTCATCTCGAGGTATAACCTCCTCCAAATCTGGCCCTCCTCCAGCAAAATGTACGACCTCCAGTACCGAGCTCGCCGCTGTCAGACTAGCAGCTGAGCACCTGCAAGCCGGACGACCTCCTCATTCTGGAGCAACTACAGCTCGACATTGCCTGAGATCTCCATAGGCGCTTGCCGCGCGGTAGTTTGTTTTCGGATCGAGGTGAGGTTTCCTAGATTCGTGACCAAGAGAAACGGAATCTCAGATTGGGTTGGTTGGTTTGTGTCAGGCAGATGAATCCTACCTCAGTGCAAGCAGAGCAGCGTCCAGCTCCTTAGCTGAATCATATGAAGAGTTAGTTTCTTCAGAAACTGTACTGCTCTGTGCTCTCTGAGTGAGTGCAAGCAGAGCAGCGTCCAGCTCCTTAGCTGAATCCTATGAAGCGTTACTTTCTTCAGAAACTGTACTGCTCTGTGCTCTGAGTGAGATGGATGCCACTACAATAATTTACTACCTTACACTGAACCTGAATTTGTTTGCAAGCATATGTGCATGTTGAGCAAACAAACCTTGGACTTCGAAGCTGCAGTGTGTGAAGGGCTAATCAAATCGATGAAGAGCAACAAAAAATTTGACGCCCCTAAATTTATACAGTGTTTTTTGTATATAGATCTCCTGAATTTTATATGAAATTGATGGGATGTGATCTTAACCTGCTAACTCTTGAAGTTGGATGGTTAATTGTAGACTGTTGTTGGTCGGTCATTGATTCCAGTGTATTCTATTCAACCTTTGTTATGCCATGTGTTGCAGTTCAATGGAAAACGATCAACCTATAGGTTCTCGACGAAACAGTTTGTCGTGAACGTGTTTTAATTTGAAAGTGTAAGAAATATATGTTTTTTGTTGACTTACTAAGAAATATATATTCTTTTGCTAAATTAATACATGTGATGAATTTACCCGTAGCAACGCATACATATCTACCAGACCTTCCGTGTGTATGACTTATGCTTGGGTTGATTTGACAACTTCTTTGGGTGCCTTATAAAGTATGTATACTTTTTTTTCGCTCATCTCAGATTGAGACACATATACAAAAGTAATGTCTGTTATATATCACATAACAACGTAATAAAATTAAAATGTATAATTGTCAAAATGTATTAGGTACTTAAGTTTTTCATTCCCGTTGCAACGCACGGGCATTTTGCTAGTAATAGTAGTATGCCTACTATGCCATGTATGCCAGCTAGAAGTAAGCACCAGCAGAATATAGCGGACATAAAATTAAAACGAGATGGGCCTTACTCCGCCATGTCCAACGGCTAGAGCCCATGGGTCACGACTTCCACTTTGCATTTTTTTTTCTTTGATAGCTCCTTGATTACTAGTTACTACGACCTCCGGTCCGATTTTAACTCCCTCGCAGAGTGTATTCCTGCAGTGCAAAATAATTCAACAAATCGTCGACAGTTATTTCATATCAGAGGAGTAGCTTAGCAATGCGGAATTTATCTGGGTCTTTATTACGAGGCCGTCTATGTACCGCTTGAAAGCGAGTGCTATGCTCGGCTCGGCCATGTATGTAGGTTCCACCTCCGGATGGCAATGGGTACCCGATACCCGCAAACCCGACGGGTACACGCCTTAAATGGGGAGGGTATGGTGTAGAAAAAAAACCGCAGGTGTGCTTACCAGAAAAATTTAAAACCCGTCGGGTCTAGCGAAGGCGGGTATGGGGGTGCCAAACCCATACCCGCAAACCCGCATACCCAGCTGTGACATGTAGACCCCACATGTCATTGACCTATTGTCCCACCTAGTCCTAACCCAAAAGGTCAAAGTACGCACGCACACCTCACAACTCACGCATCTGATCGACCCCAGTAGGCCAGTACCCCACGTCTCCACCTTGTGGCCGCTCCCTTCCATTATCCTCTCACCATCACCTCACTCGGCCGCTCCTCACGCACGCCCGCAGGTCCGCGCCGCCGCTCGTCCTCGTCCCCTTTCCCCAGCTCTCATCTTGCGCCGCCGCCGCTGACCAGCGTCGAGGTCCGCGCTGCCGCGTCCTCGTCCTCTCGCCCCACCTAATCCTACCACGCACGCACCTACCCCGGCCCATCTCCTTCACTGCGTGCGCCGCCGCCCGTCATCGCCTTCTTCTCCGTGCGCCGTCGTCGTTGCCTGGAGTATCCCTGCGCCGCGCGGCGGACCGCTCAATCCCTGCGCTGCGCCCGCGGTAGCGAGGCTCGAGGGGAAGCAGCCCGTGGCGACGCCCTCCCCAACTCATCTTCCCCTCGTCCGTCCTCTGTCTACCTTGCGGCCGGAGGAGGCAGAGATGTGTGCGGCTAGAGGACGGCGCTGAGGCCTTGGCGGGTACCCGTCGGGTACCAAAAACCCGGCGGGTGGCGGGTATGGTGGGGATTTTGACCCGACGATGGGTATGGGGGCGGGTGACGGGGACGGGGACAATGGTCGGGTACGGGTATGGGGGGCCAAACCCGGCCCCGAACCCGGCGGGTGCCATTCGTAGTTCCACCCGACGGTAGTGCTGGTTCCCCAGATCGCCCGGGCTGGCCCATTTTTCTTTTTTTTCTTTTTTGTTTCTTTTTACTGTTGATTTCTTTTGTTTATTTTTTATTTTCTTTACTTATATATGCTTTCTATTTTCATTTTCTTATTTTTGGATAAATACATGAATAATTTTCCCCTCGTAACAAAATGAATACTTTTTTGAACACATGAACATTTTTTGCATTCATTACAAAACCTGGAATGTATTTGACATGTTTGAACATTTCAAGTGTAAGCACGTGACCATTTCAAAAATATGAAGTCTTTTGGGTGCTCTTTTAACAAATATAAAATCTTGACCGATTCAGGCATCAGGGACACGTCAATGTCTTTGACCTGTGCTCGGGCGGCGATAGCCATGAAGAGAGGAAGAAACTCAAATGGATTTGAGTTCAAAGTTTCTGACCTTGTGTGAGGTTCATCACCGTGGTGCGCGTATCCTCCTCGTGTACAAGCAAAAGATTACAAATTACCTGATCTAACAATTAATTAACCATCTGATCCATCTAGGCTTTACGTTTTTTTATATTAGAAATGGGGATACCCCAGCCTCTGCATCGACCGATGCACACAGCTGTAATTATTACAAAGTTCAAGAGAGTCTCAAAGTTTACATCTCACGCATCACATAAGGTTGAGACATGTATCAACCATCTAAAAATGGACAACATTTAGACCACTACGCTTGGAGTCGTCTAGAATGCTGCCACATAGCCCGGGAAAAGAAGTCCTGAGCGACCATCAGGAGCCGGGCAGACCCAGTAACCATAAGTTCTCGCTGGTCCTGGGGTAGGAGATATGCCCAAAGCTGAATCCAATGAGCTGTCATGTGGATAACCTGCAGAATATGGAAATTCGAAGCTCTATTAAAAACAAGATTGTTTCGACAATTCCATATAGACCAACATATAGCAGAAACGCCAATGCGAATTCTATCCTTGATTTTCTTATCAATGCCATTCAACCAATTCCCAAACATATTTGTGATATTAGTTGGAGGTGGAATATTGTAGGTGCTAAAAACAACACGCCAAATGAGTTGAGCAAAGGGGCAGGAAATAAAAAGATGTTCAATTGTCTCCGACGAACCACAAAAGGAACACTTCATACATCCTTTCCACTTTCTTTTAGCCAGGTTATCCTTGGTTAGCAAGACTTTTCTATTAAGGAACCACATAAAAATCTTTATTTTCAAGGGTAATTTCAGTTTCCACAAATATTTATGCAAATATGCCGTATGCCCATTCATCAAATCCTCATACATCGATTTAACGGTGAATTTCATGTTTGTAGTTAGATTCCACACAAAAGTGTCATCATTGTCTATCAAATTAACATCCATCAAACGAAGACATAAATGTGACCATGCATCCCATTTGTCTCCGATTAACGCCCTTCTAAAACTAATGTTCAAAGGGGGTGCAACAGCCAAAACATCATTAACAGAGACATGTTTCCGTTGAATAATGTTGTAGAGCGATGGATATTGATGCATTAGAGGTTTGTCTCCTAACCAAATATCTTCCCAAAATCTAGTAGATAGCCCATTTCCAATTTTAAAGGAGCCTCTATTAAAGAAATCTTCTTTTACCCGCATGAGACCTTTCCAAAAGGGTGAATCATTCGGGTTGATCTCAACTTGAGCTAGCGTTTTACTCTGTAGGTATTTATTATGTAGTAGCTCCTGCCACATACCTTCCTCGTTTAACAACTTAAACAGCCATTTGCTAAGTAGACACTTGTTTTTTAGTTCAAGGACTTCAATTCCAAGCCCCCCTTGATCTTTGGGTCTACAAATTATGTTCCACTTTGTTAATCTATATTTTTGTTTATGTTCATCGTTTTGCCAAAAAAAACGCGACCTATAGTAATCAAATCTTTTACGTACCCCTACAGGTACCTCAAAAAATGAGAACGGGCTTTACGTGTGAATTAATTGTTAACTACTCCACACGGTCCGTCCGTTCGTGAGCTGAATGACTTGTAAATTACTCGACGATGATGATCAAACAAACAAGTTAATTAAGATCGAAGGAACATCCCAATCCCTCCACTACGCTCCCATTTCCGTTCCCATGCTAAGCAACCAGTCTGCGCGCGCTTTCGGTCACACCATCACCTTCTTCCATCTTCTACCTCCGGCCGGTGCGCAAACCACATCATCCTCCACTGCCCAACGTCACACTCGCACATCACCATCCATGTCTATCTCCGTACCGAATGAATCCTACTTTTTCTTTGCCAGACAGAGAAGAAGTAATCTCCTATTCGATTGAGACTTAAATTACTGAGCATATATTATAGGACAAAAGAACAATTGAACCAACAACATGCCATCTACCTTGATTTACAATGACCATGCTTAATCGTGATGATCGCGCGCGCCTACCAAACATTCTCGACCTTGATTGTATATTCGTGTAAGAAGAAATATGTGTGTGTGTGTGGAGAAAAAAATGGCGGTTGAGACGAACACCTCAGAGTTCACGGACCGGGGACAACGTACGTGCGTGAGCTTTTCGTCCTGCTGTGGGCTGGACACGTATGGTGAGAAGATTCCAGGTTTCCCACCGGTGACGGCGACAGGTTAGCACACAACACACCGGAGAGAATCGTGCACGGTGGGCGCGGTCACCGGTCGTCGCCGTGCGGCTTCCGGGAGAGGATCCAGTGCTGGCCGTGGGGCCGTACGGTGAGGCCCTTGACCCTGGCGAAGAGCGTCACGGCGCGCCGGACGCCGTGGTCGTCGGCGCCGGTAAAGTAGTCGTGGCCGAACATGACGCCGCCGGGGCGGAGCACGGCCCAGGCCAGGTTGATGTCCGCCCACGCCGAGTGGAAGTCGTGGCCCGCGTCCACCTCGATGAGGTCCGCGTACACGCCCCACGGGCGCACTCGTCTCTGAACCGGAACAGGTCGTGCGGCGGCGAGCGCGGGTAACCCGCCGTGCTGCTCGACGCCGCCGCAACGCTGGTGGTGGTCGTCGCGCCCGAGCCGCTGGTGGTGAGGTGCGCGGCGTGTGGCCGTATGATCGTCTGCGACGGCTTCGGCGTCGGACGAGTTGAGGGCGACATGATGCCGAGCGAGTACCCCAAAGAGAAGACGATCAGTATGGCCATGACCTGCGGGAGGTGCGGCCGGAGCCTGGCCGGCACGCCGAAACACCTCGCCGCCGCCGGAGGTGCATCCGGCTTCATGGTCGTGCACGCCGACGACTAACAAACCGAGGGAAAATTTCAACTTTCTATCTTCTGGAGGGATTAGGATCTCCGGATTGGTTTTGGAATTTTGTACCAGTATTTATAGCTAGCTACATAGGGAGAGGCGTGGTAGCGGTCGTTAGTTTACTACTACAACTACAAACAGTACAACCTTTTTTTATTCTGTTTAGATGGGAAAAAAAGAGTGAATTTCACCTTTTACCCACAGTTGTGCATTTGTGACACTTATCACCCCATTTAGTGAAACAAAATCAGCAATACGCCGTATATATAAAAACATTAACACGATTTTACCCCATTTTATCGTTTGCATGTTTCGTTGAATAGGCAGGCATATTAAGACCATGTGGAGCGACAATATGTAAACATCACATGACCATGTGGTGCGAAAAATATGTAAACTTCTCTTCACCATCGGTCAAATTCCTCATCGTTGTCCTAATATTTCTGAGTCTTAGTCATCACCTCACACCTTGGTCAACTGAAATGTATCAAAATAGAGAGTCAAAAATTAATCTAGACAATTTTGAACTAGATGGGATAACTAGTGTCACAAATGTATAACTAGAGTGTTAAAAGGTCATCACTAAAAAACAACAACAGATTAACCTAGAGGAGGTTGTACAAGATTTCGATTTTGTTGGTGACATGGTGAGGGGTGATTGTTTGGATAGGTTTGGTGGGTTTTGGGTGGTGAATCTGATCACGGTTAGGAGGAGCAGCAGCAGGAACGATGAGATAGTTCTAGAATTTTTGCGCATGAGAACGGAAGAGGCGTTTTTGCAGCAGCAGCAGCAGCAGCAGCAGGATAATGTGAGTGTGGTGCGTGGATGGGTACTCTGTCACTCTCTGCTCCACGGGGAATGTTCTCCTCCGTTAAACCTCATTGCCCGGTGATGAAGGTGCAACTGGCTCATCTGTGAGCCATTCATCACGTGGCTCGGATAGTGCTATCTCTGGCTCATCTATGAGTCATTCATCACTGATTTTTTTTCTTTTTTTTGAACAAAGGGGTTGCCCTCGATTTCTATTACAGGATCAGAAATCATTCATCACGGCGTCCTCCCGGTCTATTCCAATTCGCTATCCCCTCTTTGAATTCTGCAACTCGTGTTCGTCAGCAGGCGAGAGATTTTCACGGCTCAAGCACGCATGCGTGCCCAATCGTCAAACTTCACTTTCAAGCGCGAGTGTCACGGAATAATGGGGATAAGAAACTAAGGCGCTGTCATGATTAAGATCATTTAAACAGATGATCACTATGCCGGTAGGTGGAAGCGTTGGTTCCGACCGAGCTATCAGCTAGCGAGCGAGTGAGCCGCGCCACTGTCGCAGCTGCAATCACAGCGCGGAGCTACAAGGCATGAGAGTAGCTGAGAGTGGCTTCATTAGCATGGGCAAGCTCCCCTGCTTGAGCAGCTTGCTGCCCCTCCGGGTTTAAGCTCCGTCTTATTCGGCCCTGCCACAGACATCGACAGGTTCGACCAGATCAGAAATGCATCTTTTTTCCAGATTTTGACAAAGTCTGGAAGATTGTGTCATGAGTCTTGGATCAGTGCTCATCGACTTATGTGTGAGCATGTTGTCCGCGCATGAAAACATTTCTTAATAAATATGGTATTATCATTTCGATGTTTTGAATGCTGGTAGTTTTTTCTATATAAATAGCCAATTTCAGAAATTTTTAACTTGTACTAAAAAAACAGACTGCCATTTTTTTAGTAAATATTATGGAACCAAAATAGCTGGTGCTTAGGGCACCCCCAACGGCCCTCCGCAAACGGACCACGCTTGTCCGACTTTGTCCGAACGGACACGAGGGAGGCTCCAACGGCCCACCGCAAACGGACAAGTGTCCGCGCGGACACGCGACTCGCCTCAAACTCGGCTCAATTTTGGTCGCGGTTTGTGGAAACCGTGGACACGCCGTGTGTCCGTCGGTGTCTGCCACTGACCCACTTGGCAGCGACTGCGGCCGCTTCGGCTGCCTCCACTCAGTCCTATTTAATGGGGACACCGTCCCCATCGCCACTCCCCGTCCCGGTCAAACCCTAGTCCACCCAAATCCTAGCTCTCTCCGTCCCTGTCGTCGGCGACGATGAAGAAGCTGAGCTGGTGGAAGCCCGGCCGCAACGACAAGGAGGCCTCCTCCTCGTCGGGGGACTTCAATGCGGCTCGCGGCGCCGCGCGCTGCTCGTGCCGCCCGCCACCGGCTGCACCACGCCCGTGTGTCGACCGAGGTGTCCCAGCTGTACTGGGAGGTCGCGGCGCCCCTCCCGTGGGACGAGTGCATCTGCCGGACGGCTGGCAGTTTGTTTTTTTTTGTTTCTAATTATATGGTTGGGGGCACCCCCAACCCCAAACAGACACATGCCTAATTTGTTTTTATGTGGCAAAAAGACCAAAGCTCACCTTAGATTTATCGCGCTAGCGTAGGTATAAATATCAAAAAACTAAACCGTTATGGCACTAGAAGAAAAAAACACAACTTTAGGTTTTTGTGTTTGGTTTCCCTAGAAGTCATGGTCATGTGAAACAATTTTCAAGAGTTGTTGCTTTCGTGAAATCAAAGTGTCTCTTCGATTCAAAGGACTTCCACGTGATTTATTTAGGTTTAGAATCATTGTAACCTTTATTTGTGTTGATTTGATTTGCAGGTTTCGTTTCTTTCCTAAGTTTCTTCTTGCACTAATTTTTATTAAAATTTCACTCTACTCGAATTTCTAATAAATATAATCCGTTCACTTTTTATGTAATACAATCAAACGAACTTTGGTTCAAATATAGATCTAGTGGATTGAAGTACACATGGCATTGCAACACCGAGTTATTTTTATTATTTCTACATAATTCTGTATCAACAATGTCCTTACAATCACTTATTCAAAAAAAAACCTAAGCCTCAAAATACTACTTCCTCTATCCCTAAATATTAAACGTTTTGGTATGCTAAACCAAAACATTTTATATTTTGGGATGGAGGTAGTATGGTGGTTCCATGGATTTACTCTAGTATTTTTTCTAGCGGGGATAAGTACTACGAAAATATAAGATGTTTTAGATATCTAATATAAAATGTTAAAACATCTTATATTTTGATATGGGGGTAGTACATAACTAAGCACATACTCCCTCGGATCCGGTTTAAGTGTCGTAAGAAACGAACTAGCTACGTACAAATACTTGGTCAGCTGGCGACAATTTTTCAGGATCGGAGGGAGTATTATAAATCATCTGAAAAATCTCTCGAAATAGGCTTACACCGGATGCAGATTTGCAGCAGCCGAGCACCAGTGCACCTGGTATTTTAAAATGTTGAAAATTTTAAATTTATGTTTCAAAAAAATCTGAAAACAATTCCTATGATACATATGCATGTTTCCTACGTGCGTGCCAATTTTCGGTGCAAAAAACGTCTTATTCCGAGCTGTATAGAAATAACAAAATTCTGGTCAGTAAAAAGTGAAAAAAATGGGTTGAAACTGCCAGCAATTTCTCTTTTTTGCCTAGCCCAAAAGATAATGAATTTTTTTACGAAATTTCTGTCATACTTGCGTAATATGTATATGTATTTATGTAAAAACAATCAGAATTTTTTGAAGCAAAAAAATACGATTTTCAAAATTTCAAATAACGGGAGCACTGGTGCTCGGGAACTGCAACGGATTTCTGGCTTACGCCCCGCTATATAAATATAGCAACCACACGATATAACTTTGAAACCACTGCTGAGGCCAAGACAGCGCAACCAAGACCAAAAGAAGAAAAAAAGAGAAAAGAATCTCTGATGTGCACGGTTTGTTGAGAGCGATTTCCCGTCGGCTGCGCCAGAAACGTTAGGATCCACTTTGCGGCACTGGGACGCCACTTATCGGCGAAAAAAGTTAGTCGATTCGATCCGATTTGGTCTAATCATGGCCGGCTAATCAGCCTCGATCCCGAGCAGTCCTTTCTTTTTCTCTTCTCCCCGGGCAGGGCACAGGCTTCTATCACGGTGATCGGGAAGAGGGAAATTGGCATATTATGGCGATGACATCGAGAAGATAGGCAGTTGAAAAGGAGGTTTGTATCTTAGGATTCACGAATCTGGCTTTGGATTAAGAAAAAGGTTTTATCACCAACAAAAGAGGTTTATCGCTTGTTTTCTCCTAATTTTATGTTGTTTGTATTCATGTCACCTTTGTATCCGTACTATTATCAATATAAGTAATGTATGCCTTCGAGCGTACAACGTCAAAAAAGGAAGAACAAAAAGAGGAGTAACAATATATTAAAAAAAGTCGGAATAGAGGAAAGGAGTAGAACCTCGTAACTTTGACTAGAAATAAACAGCTAAGCAAGAGAGAGAAAACTACATATGGGAAGACGACTTTGTCGAACCAGATTCTCATCTCATCCAACGAATACAGCGATGCTAAACTTATCGAATAATTTGATCTACGCAGGTAGGAGCATAAATGAATGCGTCAGTAGGCTGGGAGGCTGGGATGCCATGTACGCAGCCACACATTGTGAGTATAAATAATGCAACCTGCTTCCAGAGAAGGTTATTTTAACAGAGGAACTTAGAGTCACCCGATCATGTAAGATAAATAGCGCCTATTTACGAAGAGAAAACTCATTGGAGGTGAAATTTCGATTGCAAAAGCTATACAAACTGCTCTCAACTTGAGAACCAAAGAAGCTTAATAGTTCAGAATTTACTGCGTTCTTCAGTTTCAGGGAATTCCAGACGACTAAAGGTTCGACAGACATAGAGATACACCTCTCATCGAATAAATCTACTCACGTGCTCCAAATGAGTTCCTCTGTTATATACTAACAGAAATATGCAGACAAACAGCATTATGATAAAACAAAAACAAAAACAAAAACGGTTAGGCAGCAACGGACACCTCTCATCAACTGAAACTACCCGTGTGCAGAGTTGGTTCCTCTCTCCAATGGCAAAGAAAAGCATATGAAGTACACATTTTAATTCTATGGGGATCAAAAAGTATCTAAACACAAGATGTCCTGTAGTGACAATTTGGCTACAAGTTTCATCTGGATAAGGGACATTGAATGCACACCATTAGTACCCCTTGTTCCCACGTATCCGAGCTCGCATATCAACCTGTTGCAGCGATTGACAGAATTAGCATTTCGACATGCAAACTTGAGCAACAAAACAAGACTAAAAAGGCCTGGCAGAACAACGATTAAATATGTAGCAACCGATATGGCCCCAATGGAAGCTAAACATATGGACCAATATAATGTATAGCCATCTAAAAAGGAGACACAGAGCAACAGCACCTAACATCTAACGCACTAGTGATGGGCCAAATCCATCAAATATTCTAAAGTAGGTTGTATGTCACATTCATAACCTGTACACCTAAGGATAATGGGTTATCATAAATGCGAGGCAAATGAATATACGATTATATCTATACAGGGAGAAATGAAATGAGCTGTCAATGAGAAGTATTACTATTATACACAATTCACACTGAAGTTGCTTACGAATCAATGATGAAGGATCCAGAGATTTATATAGTAACTGAATTCCAAAGGAACCATCCAAACTACTATTATTGAAGGAAAACATATACACGATGTCGTATATTGATCTTCATGTACTCAAGTTACCATATTGTAGGCTTTTTAAAGCTAATAAATCTGCCCCTTTAATCTACAACAATGGATATTTTGAGTATCTATAGCATAGCTGAGTAGTCACAGAGAGATTGCGATTCTGAATATCAGTCCAAAATCTAATTTTCTCATTTAATTTTTCTTCTTCTCATATCATCACTTATCTTTTGTGCACAGCCTGTTGTATGGAACTGAAAGACTACCCTTTTATAAGTTTTATGATGCATTGATACTAGCAAACAATATACACAACATGTATAGGACCAAGCACTTAATGCTGAAGTTCATAGTAAGGAGCAGCGACACAGATTGTGTAGGTGGCACTAGCTTACTCGACCCTGTCTAGCTGGATAAAAGAATCTCATATAAAACTGTATCAGATTAAATTCAACGATGCACACATATCGACATGTAAATTCTACCACCTTAACTCTGAATCCTTAGACATCCAGAACGATCAAACCTAATCTATCATATGACACATAAAATTTGCACTGACATTGCTGTATTGGTTTGTAGCATGCGAACTAAGTGTAAACGGCACTGAACGTTGGTTGTGAGAGCATCAATGCAGGGTTTGTGCCAAGCCCAAAAAACATGTTCAATTGTGAGGTATCCTCCAGCTACAAGAACTGTACCACCGAAGCCAGTTCATAATACATACATCAAACAAGAACGAACGTTGCAGCAAGCCAAGGGAGTGGGCCTAGCACCATCGCAAGTACCTAACTGATGCTGTACGCCGGACTGACAATAAATTGTAGACAGTTGATCGCCCACAGATTAGGAAGCTACTCATATCTAACCGCGCGACAGAATGATTATGATTGCAAGCCAAATCAATCGAGAGTGAGGGAACTGGTGTAGCTGGTTCAGGGAGAGCAATTGGAGAGACATGCCTGGCCCCTTTTGCAGTTGAAGTAGGTCTCCCGCAGGCCGACGCACTCGCTGGTGATGTTGGGCGCCTTCTCCCCCGCGCACTCCTTGTACGGCCTCTTCTGCACCTGTGGACGGAGACGGCGTCAGGGAAGAAGAGCAAATCGGTCGCTCGAACAACAGCATCCAAGACTAGTACAACGGCGCAACTGGCCGGATCCTTCGTTCCCGATCAGCCCCACGTATGAGCGCCCGAATATGTAGAGCAAAAGACCCGAGTCGAAACAAGGGCCGGCGGCGGCGGTGGCACTGGGGGGGGGGGGGGGGGGGGGGGAAGAGGGGAAAGGGGAGCCGGGGCTGACCTTGACGCAGTCGGTCTCGCTGAGGCACTTGACGAGCTCCATGGCCAACCCCTTGCACGACTTCGACATCTTCCTCCTATCGCTCGCTCGGCGGCTTTGCGGGAGGGGGAAGAGGCGAGACGGCGGCGTGTCTCTCCTCCTCCCGGCGGCCGGCGCAACAGTTTGGGGAGAGGGCAGGCCCTGGGTGGGCCTTCGTAGACTATACTGGAGTATAAGACCGATGAATGCATGCCGGCCCATCTATTCTTACCTTCGCGGCCCAGTTCGCACGCCTCCCTTGACCAGTGATGTAATTTCCTCAGATTTGAACTCGTGACACGTGAATGAGTTATGAATTTGAAAGAACTCCGAATTTAGTCCTCTTGCCAAATTACCTGAAAAGCCTGATCGGTGGTTTACTTTCAGGGTTTACCATCGGAAGACATTCATTCATTTCTTTCTTCCCGGGCGATAACCACGACTAAAACGAAAACAAAACAATAAATCAAAACTCATACTGAAGGAAAAGGGCTCGTGGCCGACATTTGGGAAAGTCGGGCCAATCGGATTGGGTGTCCTCATTCAAGCAAGGGTACAGAGGAAGAACGAAAGGAAGTGAGAGGCCGGGGGAGGGGGGGGGGGGGCAGGGAAAGGAGTCGAGTCGATCAACCGGGAAAAGCAAAACAAAATCCAGATTTGGCCAAAGGAGACTTAGTAAACTATACTCTCTTGGTAGCCAATAGTTTTAAGGCCAGTGTTCAAACGGGCAGGCTCTTGAGAGTGGCTTAGTGGAAACGGTGCAAACTACGGTGTAGTTATTTTGTTTGGTATCGTGCATGGTTGTTGATCGGGTTTGGTGGTATGCATGGCATGTTATTTGGTTGTGCCGGCTTCTTACATGCCATGTGAGAAAGCCATGTAACTTGGACTGAAATAATGGAATCTTTCTCCACTTTCATCTCTAGTCGGCATGGCCCCATAAAAACTGCCGATTCGACTTTTCGGTGTGGCATGTCCCGTTTCAGATTGAATAATCATTCAGGCCACCGGGCCGGCACACGAGGTTCTTCCATGTAACCAAACAGAGGCCAAAATGAAAGATTCATTTTCCACCAAACACGCTCTAAGCTCTACCTGTTGTTACAAAATGTGAATTATTAGAAACTGTACACTCGTCTTCGGCAGAAGCTTAAGCCACTGTAAACCCTACACAAAGTAACCATAGCATGATAGAAGGTCAATGCCTCGCCACATCGGCAACACCCACTCCCAGTCTCAGGACGCCGCACGCCCACATAGCCCGCCGGCGCACCACCCGCCGTCCGATCGGGGACGCTGGTTCGGCCTTAACATGAGTCATCGTTCCGTCTCCCGCTCACCACGCACCTTGCGACACGCAGCTTCGGCATCACCGTGACAAGGACTCCCGGAAGAGCATAAGCTGCATCACACGTACATCGTCCGCCACGTCAAGCTCCATCGCCTCGCCGCTGACCCGCCGGTTTCTCATTGATCTGTCCCTGCACACACACTGCTCGAGACTTCGACAGAACGTTGCACCCCATTGTTGGGTGCCACTGACCCAGGCGAGCACGCGCATGCTACTGAACCTCAGGGACCTGGACAGCCCTCGCTCCCTCCGGCAGGCTGGAAAGAGCAGCTTGCCCGACAGATACTCCGAGCTCGTGCTGGTGGCGCTGTATTTTTCGCCGTGTGAGAGACCGAGCTCGTAGGCAGCCGAACGGCGCACGGCGAAGCGGCAGCTCTGGGACTGATAGGCGCTGTCGTTGGAGCGCGCGTGCTCCCGTCCCCGCGCCGAGCCGGCCGGCAGAAGCAGCTGGCGCGAGCGATCATCCGGTTGCGCTGGGCGGCGGGAGGCGCCGTCGTCGCGCGACACGACGAGCTCGTGCACCGGCGAAGGTGGACGCACGGCGAACCGGCAGCTCTGAGACTGGTTGCCGCCGTCGAGGCGCGCGTTCTCCCGCCCGCACGCAGGCGCCACAGTGGTGGCGCGCTTGTAGCGAGCCGCCTGAACCATCTCCCGCGAGCGCGAGAGATCCTTGTCCTTTGACGGCCGACGACGAGCGGCGCTGAAGTCGTTATACAAGAAACCGAGCTCTTCTTCCAGCGAAGGGAGCACGGCGAAATGGCAGCTCTGAGACTGGTAGGCGCCGCGCGCGTACTCGTGCCCCCGCGCGTCGCCGCCGCCGGTGGGGCCAGCGTAGCGGTCGGCAGCCCTCGCTGTGGACCTCCGCTTCCTCTTGATCGCCGCGTACACGAACGGAATGAGCCCCACGATGGCCATCTCTCCCCCTCTGCAGCACCAGATCAATGGAGCAGGAGATCTCTTCCTCTCCTTCCGGGCACGATGAAAACGAATTGGCATCAGCAGGTTTCTTATACTACAATAAAGAGATTGATCAGAGCGTGGCCTCCATCCTAAAGAGCTTCCTGCTCGATCAACATGCACTCAACTACGCCAGATTTGATATTCCCGGCTGCCAGGAGCATGTGACGACGGCTGTGGATTTGCACTTTACAGGCGAAGCTCAACGTCTCTCCATGTATGCATGCGAACAATTCCTAGAATCGAACAATACTTTTATGGTATCGAGGGGCTCATCGGCAATCGCTCAGGTGCTCAACCATACACTAATAGGCCAATAGCCGAGCTTATCTGGAATAGGTATATATCACATGTACGGTATCGTATAGCCATGTTCGCCTGTTCATCTCACCGTGCTTTTGCCAGCGCCAAAGCACTTGATTTTGTTTGCCGGGGAAAGAAGCCAAGAAGAAGAGACCACATGATGTTGGATCGTTGTTTTTCTTTCCAGAGACCCTGTTGGAATTTGGCCATTGTCTGTTCTAAGATGCTCGTTTTTTGTTACCGTCGAGTTCAAATATTTTTCATGTCCAGAGTTAGGGCCATCTTGGTCTGTAGATTTAGATAACGCAAGAGTAGCAAAAATGTAAGAATAAGATGGCATGTCATGTTGAATTCTACTGAAACTGGAAACAAATGAATGTATATATAGTACATGTGGTTCGGTCGGACATAAGATTCTTTCCGAGGAATTGTGTGTATGCATAGTTGTCATAGAAATTAAGCAAAGTTTTCATATTGTTAGACCTGTAGCAAAAATTCTACAATCACACATAATTCAAAGGGAATCAATATTCGCACATGATTTACCGAACTGTCACCATGCGGGGGTTGCTGATGGGGTGCATCATCACACACGATTTCAAAAATTGTGTACGGTGGTGGGAGGGTTTCACCCACGGTTTCAGTGACAAAATTATTTGCAGACCTTACAACATCGCACACGTTTTTGTTATATTTCATCGTCTTTAAGTATCATTGATGTGAGAACTTGCCTGTGGCAAGATGGTTAGGAGGGTGGTTATACCTCCAGCCCACCAGAGTTCAAACCCCAGGTTTGACGCTGGTGTTTCTCATTTAGACGAAATATTCTTTAGTGGGAGGCGACGTCCCCGTCGACAGCGAGGCGCCCGTTGTGACTTCGTCAATCTCAAGACCATCCACCGGCTCAGTCTCCCGAAGGTGCTCATAGGGGTAGGGTGTGCGCATGTGCATTCACAGGGGTGAGTGTACGTGTGTGTTTGTGAGCGTCTGCGTTGTACTGTGTTTCGCAAAAAAAATTATCATTGATGTCATCACACAACTATATTTACCTAATTGTGCCATCAAATATGCTTAATTTTGTATAATCGTGTGTGAATGAACTGGCAACAGAGCAGGCTATATAATAAGCAAAAAAAAACATAGATTTACCTGCAAATGGTAGTGGAAGTGCAAATCCCTACATGCTAGTGCAAGTGAAGAACTGAGAACAGACGAGGTTGGTTAATTTTCCCCTCCGCCTCCCGTGTCGCTCTCGGGCGACACCGGAGGCGCAAACCCTAGCCGCCACCAGAGCTCTCCCGCGCCTCCCTCCTCTCCGTCGCCGGCGGCAGCCTCCGGCCGTGGTCGGTGGCGGCGGGGCCCCTCTTTTTTCTTCTTCAGCTTTAGGCAGCACTCCAACGTCCGTGTCCCTTCGTCCCCGCGCGAGCTCCGCCCAGCCTACCTTCCCCGGCTCCCAGCGGTTGGGCTCCGTCCCGACAACCTCGCGCCGCTGCGTCGCAGCTGTGTGCAGCTACGGCGTGCGCCATCCCCGTGTGGAGAGAAGGGTCTCCCACCGGCGGTGCTCCACATCTGGATCTGGAGGGGTCTGTACGGCGACTTCTGTTGGGTGAGTCTCCTGCTCGATTAGTGCTCACGGCAGGTGGCTGGCGATGGTCTGCGGGTCTTCACCCATGCCTCTGCGCCCGTCACAAATCGGAGCTCCGGTGGTCTTGGTTGGTCGGTGGCTGCGGCGTGGACTCCGGCGGTTGTGGCAGCTTGGGGAGGCTGTTGGGTTGCTTGTGCCCGGTTCTGTTGTGTTGTTGGAGTGGTGTGCACCGGCGTGGCAGTGGGAGGCCGTCGGGGAGAAGTGCATCTGCGGTCAGGGTGACTCGCCATGCCATAGGGGCCGGAGCAGGGGCTCGTGGCACCCTCCTTCCCTTACCACGGCGCTCTCGTGGTGCTTGTTCATCGACACGGTCCAGTCCGACGTGTATCCCCTCTACCAATCGGCATCCGTCGATGGAGAAGGTGGTCCTGTAGTTTGCCTTTTCTTGGTGTCTCTAATTGAAGTGTGTTGAAGTATGTTCCGAGAAGTATCAATTTATTTGTTTGGCGAGGCAGCTTCCGTCAGCCCTTAAACTCCAGCATGCTGCTTGCTCTGCTGCTCCCCCTTGGCCGCCTAGGGAGGCTTGCTTCGTGGGGACTGACGAGAGGTCGAGGATGTTCTTTGTGGTTGTGCCGCTGTGATGAGAGGGATGGAGGGTTCGGGTGAAAGCCTTGCCCGGTTCGCTGGTGCCAACGATGATCACGCCCGCGGGTGCCACTCACCTCCTTGGAGGCGTCGTCGTGAAGCCCTCATCCTGTCCTTATCTTGGTCTTCAGTCTCAGGATGAAAACCTAGATCCTTTTGGATCGAGCGATGACGACGCTTTTGCATCGTCCCCTTCTTGGAGGCGTCGCTCTTGAGTCTGTGACCTGCGCCGGTTCTCCCTGGCTGATGTTGTTCGTGAGCATTGCTCTAGTGGATGGTTACCTTTGAAGAGGTCACTGCATGGACTCCGGTGAGGGTTGGGGCCTGATACGGCGATGCCCTATGTTCTTCAGTTTTCAGAGGATGCCGACTCAAGCCTTGGACTCCCTTTTTTAGATTTTTTTAGCTTGGTGTAGGTGTTCTTTGTAGGTGTTTGGGTGTTGTTTTTCTCTGATGAGCGTGCTTGTAAGCTGGCAACCCCAGCAGTGTTCTCGGTTGTAATACTTTGTACTCCTTGTCGGTTGAGGGCTTTGTTAATTCAAAGTCGGGCTCTTTGAACCTTTTTTCTAAAACATGCTAGTGCAAGCTTGTAGGATGTGCCAGAGAGGGCATGCAAATGCTAGTGGCTCAGACAGGCTGGAAGAGAGGCAATGATAAATCCCTAGCTACATGCTATTGGCCAGGTACGAGTGCATGATGAAGATTAACAGAAGAGCAATTGAACAATGCATTCTCCAAACAGTTTCGCTGGGGAGGTGTGTGGAAGTGTAAATCTTATGGCGAAGGTTCATTTCTTGTCAAATCCAAAGCTGCAAAGGCTCTAACAGTTGTGTATGGATATCCTATGTTTGGCTTGAGAGACTGCAATGTTTCTGTCAGGGTCGCTGAATGGACATGAGCTTATGTTGCTATGTACATTTTGTTTCAGTATGGGTCAGGATGATAGGATCATAGAAATCTTGATTCACATAGATGGTTTGCAGATGTTGCTTCCTTAATAGGCACAGTGCATGAGATTGACATGGAGTGTTTCGCGAAAATGAGATTATCACACCTAGAATTGATGTGAAGAATCCAGATGCTATTCTGACGTTGTTTAGTTGATAGATGACCCTTTTATGTACCACATTTTTTATGATGTGGAAGAAGTGGTGGAGGAAGGAGGAAGACCTTTAATGGAGAGCTAGTTGTTATCCATCCAAGAGGGAGAGAGATTAGCAAGGGCAGTGATGCTAATATGCATGACCGATCAGAGTTTGGGGTAAAAGGTGGGAGGTGCTCAGGAAGAAGATGTGGACATGGTATGGTACAGTCAGCCAGAAATTGACAGAATGGAAACAAGACATGTGGCAGTATGGATCTAATGTTGGGGTGTTGTTATTAGCTATGTGCTAAATTCTGCTAGTGAGGGGAAGCAGGCAAGTGATGGAGATAGATATAGCTCTTCTACAATATAAAAAACGATACCAACCAGGACTAGCTCTTAGTCGCGTATTTTTTAGGAAAATTGCTCCTACGTGAGAATTCCAGAAATTCGCCCCCGACGGGAGTCGAACCTGGTCGCTGGGATCAGCCACTGCTTCCATTGCCACTGCGCCTCTGCCCTATTCTCGTTCTCCAATATAGAAAATGTTTCTCTAGGGGTGAAGAAGATCCTTTTGCTAGCATATTGGCTTGGGGACACAAGCTATACAAAAGATTAATTCAGAAGTGGACAACACATTGAGAAAGATAGAGCATTTTGCTTTACACAAGAAATATTTCGCTGCTAATGATTGTATTATGCCGTCGTTGTGGAGGACAAAGTTGTTGGCTAGAAGACTGATAATCAAAATGCTCCTAATAACAGGGAGTTATTTGTGGATGAAAATAGGAGAAGGATGGTAGTAGCTAGGTAAGGATTTAAACTCTGTTTGTTCTATTGGTTTACAAACTGCTAGATTTACTTTACATGAATTAGCTCGTAAGTTGGGTATATCTCAGTAGAGGTTGATAATTTTGTTAATATATTGAGTATTTTTGTATCGATGAGCTCATCGTGTAAATTTTTCATTCCCAATTGATGGCATATATAGTTTCTACTCGTTACTACAGATTACCGATATTTTTGGGGGTTAAATCTAGGTTGAAAGGCTTATGGTCTGTATATTTTTTTTCAAATTTTGCATATTTGGTTGCTGCAAATATGCACTGTCAACCTGCAATTTAAATTACCTGTTACACCAGTCTTAAGTTGTCACTACACAGCCATCAGTTTTCCATATGTATATATATCACTTGGCTTTATACTATATCAGATGGTGTAGAGGATGGGAGGGGAGGAAGTTTGACCTTTTCTTAATTTACCGGTTAGACTAGTCTTGAGTTGTCACTACACAAATTAAAAGTGAGGTCATCTTGGTTGGTACACGCATGGAATACGCAAAAGCAACTGATGCATGCTTAATTTAGTCCCTCTGTTTCACATTTTTTTTATCGTGGTTTTAGTTTAAGTTTGAACAAAACAACGGTAAGAATTATAAAACGGAGGTAGTATTAGGTGAGTCATTTCTTTGGTTTATATACAGGTCCCGCTTTTACTAAGCAAAAAATTAGAGTTGGGCCAGATGCCCAGAAGTCTGATTGTTGCAATGTTATCATGTCAAAGTGTTCACTCTAGCATCCTCGGAGACTATCATGTTATGTTTAGTGTCCAATCTTTAAATAAAATGATGGTTGGAGGACCCTGAGGTGCCCTCACTTTCTTGCAAGAGACATGCAGAGTCATGGAATGCTTGAAAGGTAGTATTATCGAAAACACTTCTAGCTCGTGAGGCTCCCCTTTTTTGCAAAAAATTGTATATTTTTTTGCGTCTCAAACAATTATGAAAAAAATCATACAAGTACATATACATGTATACTTTGTACGACTAATTTGAAGAGAAGTATACTTTCATATGTGATCCGCTAAAAAAAGACAAATGTAGCAATTAGAAGGAGTTCTTATTCACCTATTTTCGGATCATAATTTTGTGATTTTTGTGTAGCCTACAATACAGTGTATTATCAAACAAAACTATGTCAAAATGTAGATAACATGCATATATATCCATTTAAATTGTTTTTGGACATTTTTTAAACTTCAAATACCATTTTTATTTTTTTATAAAACATCAGGATCACCGGAACTCGAGACCCAAAACTCCTCTCTCCATGGATTACATTGTGTACTCTTGGCGGCCGCTCATAAAGTAACACAATCAAATTGGTTATCCATGGCAACTCGCACGGTCGGCCTGCTAGTTTGCTTTTTAAGATGGAGATGGATCGAGAGCTGGATCCATTTGTTCGGTAGAGGTGTGTATGCAAAGAAGCTAGCTTGTTTCTTCACTAGAACGCAAACTTGCAAAGAAACACGTTAGATTACAAGCTTTTTGGCTACTAGTGGAACTAAGAGCATCTCCACCGGGGGCCTCCAAACTTGGAGGCCCTTTCGGGAACAGGCGCGGCGTTATTGTGACGCGTGCTGACAGGCGTTCCGCCGCTTCGTCGCCTCGTCATTAAAATCGGGCGGAACGGCCTCCTGCACAACCCTAATTAACACAGGCGCCGGGCTGTATGTATGACGGGCGGGCCAATCCTGTCAGAGGGCATGTCCGCCCTATGTCTGGCACGCCCGAGAGGGCCTCTAAAATTGGAGGCCCTTTCGGGGGTGCCGAACACGATTTAGCTCAACCCGACCCTTTGGGGTGCCGCTGGTGATCAATTTTGACGTCCAGACCCTCAATAGCCCTTTGGGGGTTATTTGGAGACCCAGTGGAGATGCCCTAAGCTAGTAGTTCGCTCCCACAGTATGAAAGAAGCTAGTTTCACTGGTGTGAACGCTCCATACCCATCACATAAGGGACAAGAGAACACTTCAACGAGCCCGTTCACACACACTATATAAAAGAGGTCGCTAGCTATGACAGGAGAAGATGCACGTACTACGTACGGCGGCTGTGAGAGAGAGACAGCGTTCACACAGTCTGAATAGATTGATATGAACCAATACATGCAGCGCAGCGATCGACAGCAGCGGTGGCGGGTCCAGTGGGGGGTGTTCACACCTGCGTTGCCTACTTCTCTGGGTGCGTACGTGCTTAATTTTTGCGGCGGCGCCGGCGACCACTATATATAAACGTGAGGAGAAGGCTCAGCTCACAGTCACAGCACAGCCTAACCTACATACAGAACGCAGCCATGTCCGCCGCCACTTGCGTCTCCTTCTGCCCCTCCGCCTCTTCTCGCCACATCGCTGGTCCGCCGGCAATGGAGGTGGAAGAGGAGCATGGCCGCCGCATGGAGCTCGGCGACAACGGGATGATCGGTGCCAAACGGTAAGCGAGAACAGTCTTTTTGCTCCATACATGTCCCTGCTGCTCGCCAATTCTCTCGTCATCGATCTCGTCCTCCTCGCAGGATCATGTACACTTGCCTTGGTTTTCTTGACGATATTACGTATTATCCCAGGCTAGCTAGCTAATACTCCCGTCTAACAACTGATTGATCAATGACAAGTTTGTTTGATTTCTTTGCGATAATGATTCATTGATGCGGATAGGGTATAGAGACCATGCGACGCATGCAGACTGGTCTGTTCTCCATCCATATATGCTTACTCTACCCTGCTAATGCGTTCTCCATGCGTGGCAGTGACGAGGACGACGACGCCGCTGTGGTTGGCGAGGAAGAGCGCCGTAGCCCGGTGAATAATAAGCCGCGGGCGGTGGTTCAGAAATTCACGTGCGAACGCAAGGTGATCGGCGACGGCTTCGCTCTCAGGAGGAGTATTGGCAGGTAACCAATCAAATCACAGTCATCATCACCTATAAAAGCGCTAATTCAACTCAAAGGCCGTAGCGTGCGGAAACAGTGTGCGGCTTAAGACGATCCATATGGTTAGTTTTCAAATTTCGATTACCTTTCGCAGGCCTGAGTTGGAGAGCTTGGATCCTTTCATTTCCTTGGATGAGTTTGAATGTACGTATCATTTCTCACTTACCCATTTCATTGATCAGAGAGTTGCCAGATTAATCTGTCTTTCGATTCACACTTTCCTCTTCTTCTTTTTTTCCCCAGTTTCTCCTCCGGCTGGCTTCTCTGACCATCCACACCGAGGTTTGTAATTTATTTATCCTGCACATAGATAAATACTGATCCAGTTGCCAATTTCATGAATAGCCAGTTGCATTGCATGCTTTAAAAGTTGATGACCACCGAACGAATTATGGTCTGACTGACTGTATATCTTTTTTCCATGGTGTTTCTTCAGGGTTTGAGAATGTTACCTACATGCTTGAGGTAACAATTGTATATAGATCTCATTTCACAGTTCATTACAGATACTTATACCATGGAATTAATCGGTCACAATTCATTTCTGCTTCTCTCAGGGAGGCCTCAGTTACGATGACTTTTCAGGCCAAGGGCACCATCAACGCAGGAGATGTTCAGGTTAATAATCACCAACACATGTAGCAATTCAGCACAGGGTCATGTGTTCACTCTGATATAATCGTACTAATAGGGAAGAACGTAACGTATGCAGTGGATGACGGCCGGGCGCGGGGTGGTGCACGCCGAGATGCCGGCCGGTCAGGGCGTGCAGAGGGGCCTCAACCTCTGGCTCAACCTCTCCTCCGAGGACAAGATGTACGTACGGACGGATGGATCCACCTCTAGATTAACGCATATTCATTAAAAAGGATTTTCAAATTGGGGTTTTAGCTGTTTTCAACAGAGTAATAAACGTGATTTTTGTGTGCAGGGTAGCGCCAAGGTACCAGGAGCTGGCGAGCCATGACATCCCTACGGCCGAGAAGGACGGCGTGTCCGTTAAGGTCATTGCCGGAGAGGCCCTAGGCGCGCGCTCGCCGCTCCAGACACGCACCCCGGCCATGTGCCTCGACGTCACCATGCGACCCGGCGCGCACCTGCGGCAGCCCGTCCCGGACGGCTGGAGCACGTGCGCCTACATCCTCGACGGCACCGTGGCCAGCTTCGGCGGCCAGTCAGGCGACGCCGAAGCGCACCAATGCGTCGTGTTCGGAGGCGACGGCGACTGCGTGGACGTACGGAGCGGCGCTGGCCCGGTGAGGTTCCTGCTGCTGGCGGCGCGGCCGCACTGCGAGGCGGTGGTGCAGGACGGACCCTTCGTGATGAACACGACGGAGGAGGTGGAGCAGGCCAGACAGGACTACCTCAACCGCCGTAACGGGTTCGAGATGGCCGCCGGCTGGACCTCTGACCACGCGTCCACTGTTGTGCATCGACCAAGATTGGCGGGCGAAGCACACTAACAAGGTTGGCGCGTGGTGCTGGGCATGTTTGCCTTCGATTATTGGGCAGTTGCAGTGATGGGGGACTGTTGGATCCGTCAACGGCACATTGGGCTGAATCTCATGTTCTTTCTTGTCTGGCCCAGTGATCCGGCTTTCAAAATCCAACTAAAAGGCCTAGATAAAATTGATGTAATCAGCACACAACTGCTTATTCTGTGCTCTAAAAAAGTGCTTATTCTCTCAGAAATAAAACACAAAAGAGCTTGTTAGTTCCCAAGGTGAAAATATTGTTCCCGTCTTCCTGCAGTCAGATTTCGTGCCACTAGGGAGAGAAAGTCTGTGTCCGGATTCACTCGATATCAACGAGTTTTTCTACCATGCCTCCGGACATCGGAAGAATTCGCCCCAGTCGACGCTCGTGAAAGCTCTTTGGCCTCTCACCCACAACCTCTTCCAACTCCCGTACTACACCGCTTCCGATGACGGACTCGATCTCCTCCTCCGTCTCCATGCTTGGATCTCCTTCACAACAAGTAGATGACATTGTATTAAGATGTTCTTTAAGATCAATCATTCATAGTCTTACAGTGTCATTGATCACGATGGAATCAAGATTAAAAGTAGTGAGACCTAATCTACTTGAAATGGCTATGGAGATGATTGTGTGGTGTTGCTATGGATGCTTCTTGGTGGCGATTGTCCCTCTCTTTTGTAGTGCAGATGACGTGAAAATAGGAGTCTTATGGGGCGAAATGACCGTCACCCCTTTATGAAAGTTGCCAGCGCTGACGTCACGGAGGCGGCGGCGCCTGATACGACTACCAGTATGAGCACGCCCACTCGTACCACGCACCGACTTTCATTCTGTTGATGTCGAGGTATTGGTAACGCGGAACTACTAGAAATATTCATACGTACCGTAGAGGAGGTGGGGAAGAACGTGGAGGGTTCCAGTGACGGGATTGCACACACGATTTTACCCAGCTTCGGATCTCACGACGGTGGCGAGATCCTACGTGCTGCTATAATTCACTCAAGGCAAATATGTGTACAGGTTACAATGAGTTGTATGCGTTGCCCTAAGGCTGCTGGAAGGCTGGCTTATAAAGGCGCCAAGCCTTCCCCTACAAGGAAAGCCTTAACCGACCTAGATCACGAGTCCTAGACTAACACGGTAACAAACCCTAACTTGCTCCCTAAGGCGAACGCAGCCAGGCCTTCGTCTTGGACTTCACTAAGCCAGCCCAGAGCTTATCCTTGCGCCTAAGCCCATGAGGCCTTCTCCATTAAGCCCTCCGGCTTTATCTGATGGGCCTCCTTGGTGGGCCAGGTTTTATCCACCGTGGCAGGTATACCCGTTCGGCATAACCTCCACAGTAGTCCCCGGAAAGGTTTAAGTTCTTCGTTTGCCGTCTTTGTGAAACACGGGCTTTCGCCTTTGTGCAAGGCGGACAGAAGAGCTTGGAGCATTCCAAAATGAGACATTCAGTCTGCCTTAAGGATTAAGCCGAACTCTCCTGCACTTTGAACAATCTGGCAGAAAGATTCTGTCAGCGTCGAGTCTTGTCATGACGTCACCGCAGTCAAAGCCAGTCCACGACAGTCTGGACAGGCAGAGAGACGTTGTGCCGCCATTACTGCTATTTTCCGCACACGATCTCCGAGGCGTGCGGGGAAGATGCCCACTATCTGACCGTTGCGGGACGCGTGGCGAAAATCGCGAGCGTTATCTCACCGCACTAATCGCGGCGCACGGCCCCCATAAAAGGGGAACTGATTTTTCCATCGGGCTCATTTCCCTGTTCATCGTCCTCCTCGCACCCATCCCTCCGAACTCCGGCGAGCTCCACCACCACCACCTGCGCACCACCCATGGAGAGCTCCGATGCAACCACGGGAGCGGCAACGGCAGCGGCGTCGGCGGCGGCGGAGGACAAGATCTGGCCATGAGGGGATCGAGCACCGCGGATGCATCTGCATCTCGCGGCGGCGGCGACAAGTTCTGCGGCCACCTCCATCGAAGCAGAGAAGAATGCCCAGCCCTCCGATGAGGGCGATGCGGCGGAGGCAGAGGAGAGGGAGAGGAAGCATCATCCCGCAACTGGGCAGCTTCCACCATCACCGACGCGGACCTCACGCAGCTGAAAAGGAGGGCATCCTCCCACCACAGGAGAATGCCACTGGCGGTCAGCGTACGGCCACCCTGCTCCAGATCCCGCCGGCGATGAACGAGTGCTCCTCGTCTCACATCTCCTCCGCGGTTTGTCTTTGCCTCCGCATCCTTTTTTCCAATCAGTCTTAGACTACTATGGCCTTCAGCCTCATAGCGTAGGCCCCAATAGTATCTTGTACATAGCTGGCTTTATGGCTTTATTCGAAGGATACCTAGGCATAGAGCCCAGCTTAGAATTCTTCAAGTACTGCTTTACTGCAAGCGCCAAACAGAGAAGGAAGAACTGCTTTCCTTAGGAACAGTTAGCATCAACCTTCGTAGAGGCAGAGACTGGTATCCTAAGGCGCCAAAAATAGATTCCATTAAAGGCTGGAATAGCTCCTTCTTCTACTGCAAAGACATGGCGCCAGTAGGCAAAGACATAGGACTTCCTCGCTTTTCTCCTTTGCCTGCGGAGCCCGCCTTTCTTGGGGCGAGAAACCACTGAAGGTCCTTCCTGACAACCTCCGTCGCATGCAAAGGCGGATTGAGTATTTGACAAAGACTGCTGTGCCCAAGCTCACGGGCGCAGACACCATCCTATGTTGGTTGTCAAGGCGAATCCAGCCTTTGAAAGATCGCAAAGGACTCATGTGCCACTACACGGACCAGAAGAAAGATCCCCTCCGTGTTAGTGAGAGTGACCTTACGCAAGACGCCCTTGTGTATCGCTTTAAGAGGATTGCCAAGGAAAGGATCCAGCTGACAGAGCAGCGTCCTATGTACACAGCCGCCAACCCAGCTCCAAAGGTAAGGCATTTACCACTACTGTTTTTATACTTCCACAATGTTTGCCTTACTAACACCACTTTTGATTTCAGCTCGCCCTTTTGCCGGATAATCTGCTGGCTCCTTTGTTTTACGTGCCTGAAGCGGCACCCGAGCCCCAAAGACTCGGAAACGAAAGGCTTCAGGAGCCACTGCAGCAACTTCAGCAGCAGAAAGGCGGAAGCGTGAGAAAGCCATCCCTGCTAACGCCGAAGTGCTCGACATTGAGGACGATGAAGATGCGGCCTTAATGCTCCAGTACAGAAGTAAGCCGAACCTCAATTTCTTTAGTAAGGCGAACAATGTCTATGAATGTTATCTTATTTTGTATGTGATTTGCAGGATCAAACCAACTGCGCCTCTTAAGAGGAAGAAAGTAATTTCTCCAGGCAAAGAAGACTGAGCCTCTCCAGCCATCGCTCCCCCCACTCCCTCCGTTCAACAAGAGACAGCCCCAGGCCCATCTGAAGATCATCATATAGATCTGGACTCAGCCGTCTTACCTGATAAGACGGAAACTGAAAAGTTGGCCAGGGCTGCCGCTGCTGGGAAGGCGGCGGTACTTCAGTCAGAGGAGCCGAACGAGCCCATTACTCGTGAGGCTATCCGCAACATGGTGAAGCAAGAGCTCTTTGACGACGAGGGGTACATCTTACCCAACATCGCCGCCATGCTTGCCGATGAGAAGGAGCGCAACGAGCCGCCTCCGAAGCTAAGGCCAGTTGGTCAAACATTGACCATATTGAATCTGGAAGACAATTGTGACGAGCTGTACGTCACAATGAAGAAGAGCTACAAAGCCTTGAAGGCCATGATGCAGGTAAACATTCCGTCTTTATGTACATACTAGTCCCCGGGCATTACGTTGTGCTTTGACTAAGCCGACGTAATGGCCTTTCTTTAATGTGATAAAGACTCAGTCCCCAAGCCCATTGTAGCATACCTTACTGCTTTACCTTTCTTACTACTACCCTTGCCTTAGCAGAGCAGTGAGCAACTTACATGCGATCTATGGTACTCACTGAGTAACCAAAGGCAAGTGCTCAAGCAAGCCGTCGCCGAAAATAAGGCGAACAAAGGTAAATGTTGTTCTTTCACATGCAATGTGACTTTAGTTCATTTTAAGACATAAGATGCTCAACACATGCAATGTGTTTTGCGCAGCTGTTGTGGCGAAGGCAAAACAGATCGTCAGCGAGACTGGCGATATAGAAGTGGTAAGGCGGGAAAATGCCGCCTTGTTTAAGCAACTGGAGGAGAACCGAAAGACGGCCGAGGCCAATCTTAAAGCCGTCCAAGACAGCGCCGCTGAAGGAGAACGCACTGAAGGCAGAACTTTGAAACTGCAGCGACAGGCTGAAAAGGATGGGCTCCTAATCCAGAGCTTACAAGGTCGTCTTGAACGCCAAGCTGATGAGAGCACCGCCATTGACGAGAACTGCTAAGTAAGTCTCTCTTCTTTACTTCTCGCACTTTCTGTCACTTTTCGCCTTTATTCAAACAGTTCAGTGCGCCTTAATTTTTTCCATTCCTCCCTTCCTCAGTTCCAGCTGGATTTGGGGAAAGGCTTACCTCTGAGACGCGCCTGGAGCTTATCTTGGAGTGTGGCGAGATTGTGTCAGGGCTGTATGCTGCGGGAAGAGACGTTGTTGCCAACATCTTCCCAAAACAGCTGCCCCAAGTGACAAACACCAGCAACTTGCTGCCACTTCTTCAGAACTGCGTCCCAGAGGTGGTGGAGCGTCTTCGCTCAGCAGCTAGAGGCGGAGCAAAACTTGCTCTAGGACTTGTTCGCGGCCACTACCCCGAAGTCAACATGTGGCGCGTTATCAAGTGTTTCCCAGCCAAGGACAGAGACGGCAACGAGCTCGTCAAAGAAAAGGTCTATGCCTCTGTCTCTGGCTTTGCCTCAGCCGTTGCTGAGATGGTAGACTTGTCTATCTTCTTCTCCAAGAAGCCTGTGCCTCCCCGTCCTGACGACGTGTCTGATGACGAAGCCGAAGCCCCCACCACTGGCAATGGCGATGAGTCAGAAGACGGAAATGAAGAAGAAGAAGAAGAAGGCGAGTCTGAAGCTACGCTGGATCCATCCAAGTCCCCTGTGTCTTCGCCTCCTCAGTCCCCTGCATAAGATGCAGGAAAAACTTTGCATTAAGCGTGTCATGAAAGATGGCACAAAAGACTTGTTAAGTTATGTTTTGTAATGGCAGGAGCCTTTTTATCTGTTGAACATGTTTGTTTTGCACGCATGCACTTATTTTTAAAAGGCTTGCAAACTATGCTCCTTATCCGTCTTCAAGTTTTCTGGCTTATATGCTTTAGCCTTTTCGTATGCTGGCAGAACCTAAGCACGGAACACTTCGCTGGCAACAGGGTTAGTAACCAAACTGTTTAAACACAGAAACGGCGCCGGCTTTTGGTGCGTAAAGCATCTACTAAGACAAGCCAGCATATATGCGATCAGATAAATACTCTTAGACGGATGCAATTTTAATTTTTGTAAGGCCTTAAGGCAAAAGCATCATGTGAGTAACCACAAGCACGAAGCCAATTCGGGTTAACATTGATATTTTTATCGAAATATATGATCAAATGGAAATAAAAGACGGCGAGAACTCATGCATAAAAATAATTGAGGGAACCAAAGACTTTTATTTCATAATCATATATGGTGTGATTACAATAGAATTGCTAAGTGTAAAAAGGACGTAGCTGCTCAATGTTCCAAGGACGTTTCGTCTCCTTGAGCGCTGCTTCTTCGTTCCTTTTCCTTTTGCGGCCTCTTTTCTTTTTCTTCTCGATATCACGGAGGTCCACAAGATAATATGCCCCGTTCTTAAGCGCTTTGCTGATAACGAAGGGTCCTTCCCATATGGGAGATAGTTTGTGCTCCTTTTGCTGAACAAGGCGAAGCACCAAATCGCCTTCTCGAAACGATCTCCGTCTTACCTTGCGACTGTGGTAACGCCGCATGTTCTGCTGATAAATGGCGGAGCGCTGAAGCGCTATCTCACGCTCTTCTTCGAGAAGGTCTAAGCCATCCTGTCTGGCTTCTTCTGCGTCTGCTTCAACGTAGGCTGTTACACGAGGTGTGTCGTGCAGGACATCTGTTGGGAGTACCGCTTCAGCGCCATATATGAGAAAGAAAGGGGTATAGCCTGTTGCGCTGCTTGGAGTTGTGCGTATGCTCCATAAGACAGCAGGTAATTCTTCTACCCATGCTCCAGCTGCTCTATGCAAAGGCACTTAATCTTGGCTTTATTCCCTGTAGATTATACTGTTGGTTCGCTCAACTTGGCCATTCGATTGTGGATGAGCCACAGATGCTAAGTCCAAACGAATACCAACTTCACCACAGTACTTTGCCAGTTCTCCTACGGCGAAGTTTGTCCCATTGTCCGTAATGATACTGTGGGGGACGCCAAATCTCGTTATAACCTCAATGACGAACTTCTTGGCTGTTGCCCCATCAAGCTTTTTTATGGGCTTAGCTTCAACCCACTTGGTGTATTTATCCACCGCAACTAAGAGATGTTTGACGCCGCCTCGCGCAGTCCTGAATGGACCTACCATGTCCAGTCCCCAGACCGCAAATGGCCACGTGATTGGATGGTGCGCAATTCCTGGGCTGGCATCTTTGGCTGTCTTGCATACTTTTGGCATCCAACGCATTTCTTGACGAGTTCTTCTGCATCTTGCTTTGCTGTGAGCCAGTAGAATCCATGTCTAAAAGCTTTGGCGACAATTGCTCGGGCAGAGGCATGATGACCGCAACATCCACCATGGATCTCTTCTAGTATCTCCTGTCCTTCTTCCGGCGAAACGCATCGTTGATATACACCTGTGGTACTCCGCTTGTATAGCTCTCCATTTATTATTGTGTATGCCTTAGCTCTGCGCACAACTTGCCGCCTTAATACTTCATCCTCTGGCTCTTCCTTGTTAAGGAGGAAATTTATGTAGGGCTGTGTCCAGTCTGGCTTACCAGCATGACGGAAACAGACTGCGAAGCCATGGGGTCATCCTCATCTCCGCCTTTAATAGACGGCACGTACAGGTGCTCCAAAAATATATCGGAGGGCACCTTCGATCTTTTCGAGCCCATTCTGGCTAAGGCGTCCGCTGCTTCATTTTCCTCCCTTTTGATATGCTTGACTTCTAAGCCGATAAAACACCGACCAAACTCGTCTACCGTGCGTCGGTATTCAGCCATTGTAGGGCTCTTCGCGTCCCATGCCCCTTCTAACTGTTGAACAACGAGGTCTGAATCGCCATAGCACAAAAGACGGCTAATGCCCAAATCCTTTGCGACGTGCAATCCATGCAACAGAGCCTCGTATTCTGCAACATTATTAGTGGCATTGAAGTGTATCTGCAAGACATAGCACATCTTGTCTCCTTTAGGGTTCTTCAGTACCACGCCAGCTCCCGATCCCTGCAACATTTTGGAGCCGTCAAAGTGCATAACCCAATATTCTTCGTCAGGGAGGGGAAGTTCATCCATTGCTTCGTCCAGTCTGCGATGAAATCAGCTAAGGACTGGGATTTGATGGCTGTACGTGGCTTGTACTGGATATCGAAGGCTGCCAATTCAATTCCCCACTTAGCCACACGTCCAGTGGCATCGGTGTTGTTTATAATGTCACCCAATGGCGCCTTACTGACTACCGTGATTGGGTGCTCTTGGAAATAATGGCGTAATTTTCTGGCTGCGAAGAAAACTCCATAAGCCAGCTTCTGATAGTGAGGGTATCGTTGTTTGGATTCGGAGAAGACTTCGCTGATATAATATACCGGCCTTTGTTCCGGTAGCTCCTTTCCTCTCCTTTCGTTCAACAACAACCACTGCACTAATAACTAGGTTGGTAGCCGCCATGTAAAGTAGCATCGGCTCTTGTGGTAGAGGAGACGCTAATATTGGTGCTGAAACTAAGGCGTCTTTTAACTGTGCTAAGGCTGCATCTGCCTCTTCAGTCCAGACGAACGTCTTAGTTTTCTTCAACAACCTGTATAGGGGTAAAGCTTTATCCCCAAGCCTACTAATAAATCGGCTTACAGCTGCTGCAGATCCTGCGAGCCTTTGGACATCTTTAAGACAAGTAGGCTTTTTGATGTCCATGATAGCTCGAATCTTTTCTGGGTTAACCTCAAGACCTCTTTCTGAAACAATGAAGCCTAAAAGTTTTCCTGCTGGGACGCCAAAAAAGCATTTTCCCGGATTTAGCTTCATGTTATATTTTCTCAAGTTATCAAAGGTTTCTTGAAGGTCAACGATGAGATCGCCGCGTTTTCGCGACATAACGGCAATGTCATCGACATAAGCGTGAACATTGCGGCCTATTTGATCGTGTAGGCAACGTTGTATGCACCGTTGGTACGTTGAGCCAGCGTTTTTAAGCCCGAAAGGCATAGTTATGTAGCAAAACGTTCCGAAAGGTGTGATGAAGGAAGTCTTAATTTGGTCAGACTCCTTCATCTTAATTTGGTGGTAGCCAGAGTAAGCGTCCAAAAAGCATAGTAATTCAGAACCTGATACAGCATCTACGACCTGATCAATTCGCGGCAATGCGAAGGGGTCTTTAGGACAGGCTTTGTTTAAGCCGGTGAAATCTATGCACATGCGCAAGTCTTTCACGTCCTTCTTAGGTACTAATACAGGATTTGCTAGCCAATCTGTGTGGATAACCTCTCTAATGAAATTAGCGGCACTAAGCCGAGCTACCTCTTTTCCTATTGCTTTCTTCTTCTCTGGACCAAGCGACGAAGACCTTGTTTTACTGGCTTGGCACCTTTGGCGACATTAAGGCTGTGCTCGGCAAGTTCCCGGGGTACTCCTGGCATGTCTGATGGTGACCATGCAAAAATATCCCGTTGCTCACGGAGGAACTTGACGAGCGCGCCTTCCTATGCGTCACTGAGGTCCGCCCTATGTTCGTCGTCTTGCTTGCATCGGCTTCCAGCGCGATCTTCTTCGAGTTTGAGCTGGCCTTGAAAGTGACATCCGAGGCGCAAGGAGGCTTCTTACCATCCGGCATTTCATTGGTGTTAACTTCTTTCTTGTACTGCTCACTCTTCTTGCTGATGACTGCTTCTGCTAAGATGGCGTTTCCTGCTTCGCATTCCTTCGCCTTCTTGAAGTCGCCATTGACCGTGATGACGCCGTTTGGTCCAGGTATTTGAGCTTGCTGTAGATGTAACACGGGCGTGCCATGAATTTGGCAAAGGCTGGGCGGCCAAAGATTGCGTGATACGCACTTTTGAATTCCACCACCTCAAAGGCAACTTCCTCAGTCCTATAGTTTGTTTCGTCACCGAAGGTGACGTCTAAGACGATTGTTCCCATAGAACTGGCCTGCCTGCCTGGCACTATGCCGTGAAACTTGACTGTGCTATGTTTAGCTGTGTCTCAGAAAGGCGCATGCGCTTTAAGGTTTCAAGATAGAGGATGTTGATGCTACTCCCTCCATCCATAAGCACCTTAGAAAGCCTGCATTGCTGCACAATTGGGTTTACAACGAGCGCGTAATTCCCTGGGTTCTGTGGAATATGATCAGGATGATCGTTGCGGTCCCATGTAATGGGGTGCTCGGACCAGTTGAGATACTGGGGAACCGCTGGCATAGTGGCATTGAGTTCCCTCCAGGCTGCCTTTTCCTTTTTGGCCGAAGGAGTGGCAAGGAAAGTGACAAGGCTTGTTTCGACCCTTGGAAACTTGTTGCTCCTCTTGTGCTTTGGCTCCTGATCTTCCGGCTCCGAAGCACTTTCCTCGTTGTCCTTCTGCTCTTTCTTGTCTTTACGGTTCTTGCGCTTGAACTGTTTTGCCTTGAAGCCAGCGTCGGATCCTTCTTGATATCATCGTTAAGGCGGCACTGCCTGTTGGTATGGGTGCATTTGCCAAGCTTGCTATGATGGGCACAAGGTTCATCTTTGATGTCGTCATAGGTGATTTTAATGGGTCTTGACCCTTGACTGTCATCGCTCTTCTTCTGCCATCTGCTAGCCCCGCTCTGGCCACCCTTCTTATTGGCAAAGGCTACCTCCTTTGATGGTCCTGGCGCATCGTTGGCTTCTTCTTTTTCCGGCTTTGATTGTTGTTTCGCTTTTCCGGGTTAACAGCTATGTCCATGCGCAGATCACCGTCGTCAGCTCGAGCGTCGTCTTCTGCTGCAGCGTAATTGTTCGCGCTGTCTAAGAGCTCGCCGAGGTGTTTGATGTTTTGGCTGGCTAACATATATCTCATCATGTTGCCTTTCTTCAGGCTGTTCATAAAAGCATGTATGGCCTGGATCTCAGAAACGTCTTCGCATGCATTCTTTGTCTCTGTCCATCGAGCTATGAAAGCTCTGCTTGACTCCCCCTCCACTTGAGCGCACTTTAGTAGATCTGAGTAAGCCTTTGGACGTTTGTATGTGCATGAGAAGTGTTGCATGAATGTTTTCTGCATGTCTTGCCAATTGTGGATACTCTTTTCTGGCAAAGTGTCGATCCATACCGGGCCGTTCCCTCCAACATGAGTGGAAGAAAACGTACAGCTGCATTGTAATCACCGTCATTAATACCAACGGCGTGGATGTAATCAGGCAGCCATATGTCCGGTTTGTCAATGCCATTGTACTTGTCCACAATTTTCTTGACATTGCCTAGCGAGGATGGGAGTTGCACCTTGCGAATCGCCGGTCCAAAGCAACAGGGCCCAGGTAAGACTCTCTTTGGCCGCTTTAATCTCATCGAGACGGATGCGGGCGTCTGAGATATGAGTGTTTTCCCTGGCTGGCCCTTTGTTGGATTGGCTACGCCTTGGCTCCTCCTGACGGCTTTGGCGATGAGGGGAGCGGGAGCGAGATCGCCTTTGAGGCGGATCTCTGTTGCCCCTATTTCCTTCGTCTCTTGCCCGTGCTGCGGGCGGAGGTGGCATGTTAAGCCGGTCACCCCACGCCGTGCGTCCTTCCCCTTGTCTTGATCTCTTTCACGGCGAGGCGGATCATTCTTCTTATGGCGTGTGTTATCCTTTGCCGGTGGTCGTCCTTGCCTTTGTCACTATGGCGATTGGACCCAGTCTTTGACTCATCCCTGTGTTTGTCAGGAACTTTGTCCTTCCTAGGTTCTTACCCTTATTGCCATGGCTACTGGAACCAGCTGGTTCCTCTGGATCTCCACCGCCGGCAACGGCTGTCTTGCAAAGACGCGTGTCGTCCGCCAGTTTTGAGTTTGAGTCCGCCTTAGCCTGCTGCTCTACCGCCTTTTCGATGAGCATTTTAGAATAATGGTGGCGCTCTTCAATTGGAACTGCTTCGTCTCCCATGATTTCCCTGGCCGCCTCTAGGTTTTTGGCCGGGGTGGAGAAGAATATGACTCCATCAGGGTTAACTCTGAAAGAGTATTTCTGCCAAGGCTTTAAAGGCTTTTGGGCAGAAGTCTTCTCGAAGTTTCCCTGCAGATCCCGATGCAGAAGAGGGTCACGTATACTTCGTATTTTGCGGAATTTCTCAACATCGCGCTCACGCTGGTACTCTTCCTCTTCTAGAGCCTTTCCAACTAGGATTAACTCTTTTTCCTTGTTCAGGAGGGACAACTTATACTTGATGTTGACTTCAGTCTCAGCCAGGAGCGCTTTCCGTCTTTCCTCAAGTTCAACCGCGGTTGGATTTGGTCCCAAAGGTGTTTTGAGAAGCTCCAATGCGCGCATGTGTTCCTCCTTTGACCGCTCCAGGTCTTCTTCAATAGGCGCAGCCGGGGGAGGCCTTTTAGGGTCCAGCACATCCTCTGGCTTTTCCGCCTTGTCACCAATGTGTTTGATGCTAGAGGAAACTTCAGCCTCGTCTGGCTTAGCCGCGGCCGCACCATCCTCAGAGCTATCTGTGCCGGGAAAGTCATTAAGACTTCGTTTGGATCGGATGAGCCATAGCCTCGCGCGGCAACCTGTGCTGCGAAGTCTTCCTCCTTATGCTCATCGAGATCTGAATCTTCCGCCATTGGAGCGGTGCCATCAGATCCGGCTTCTGAGTCTGCTCCTGTCTGTAAGGCAGGTAATATTGACTCAGGGTCAGATTCGGCCGGCTTAGGGCCAGATGCGTCAATGACACCGACAAAGCGAGAGGCGGGCTCCATAAGCTCATAAGAGCTGGAGTCAGAATCGCTTTGGGTATCAGAGTCACTCAGATCGCGATAGACAAAGGCCTGATCCGATCTGTGTTGTTGCTCGATTGCATAATCGATGGGGTGGTGGGTGGGCCAAAAGGCGGCGGATCCCCTGGGGAATCCATACGCCTCAGCCGTAAAACCCATGAAGATGTTGATGGTGCCGAAGGGGACGACGAAGCTTGACACCAGTGCGTCGTTTGCTGACGTAGGACCGTCGTCTTCGATGCACCCAAAGTTGTTGATGATGCGGGCGCGACCAACCGCCATAGTCTTGCCGATCTCGCCCAATGCTCCCGCCTGAAACAAAACTCCCGACGCCTTGGGCCCCACGGTGGGCGCCAACTGTCGAGGTATTGGTAACGCGGAACTACTAGAAGTATTCATACGTACCGTAGAGGAGGTGGGGAAGAACGTGGAGGGTTCCAGTGACGGGATTGCACACACGATTTTACCCAGCTTCGGATCTCACGACGGTGGCGAGATCCTACGTGCTGCTATAATTCACTCAAGGCAAATATGTGTACAGGTTACAATGAGGTTGTATGCGTGCCCTAAGGCTGCTGGAAGGCTGGCTTATAAAGGCGCCAAGCCTTCCCCTACAAGGAAAGCCTTAACCGACCTAGATCACGAGTCCTAGACTAACACGGTAACAAACCCTAACTTGCTCCCTAAGGCGAACGCAGCCAGGCCTTCGTCTTGGACTTCACTAAGCCAGCCCAGAGCTTATCCTTGCGCCTAAGCCCATGAGGCCTTCTCCATTAAGCCCTCCGGCTTTATCTGATGGGCCTCCCTGGTGGGCCAGGTTTTATCCACCGTGGCAGGTATACCCGTTCGGCATAACCTCCACAGTTGATGCGGTGAGAGCTCCCGTTTGCTTGAAAGTCTTCCCTACTTTAGTAATCCCATATATGCCGGATTCCTCATAAATATGTCCATATATGCAAGGCATAAAATAAAACAAGAAAATTGCACATCTTTGCATTTATAAGAGATTAGCATGCAAACTAAGGATAATTAAAGAAAAATCCTAGAATAACCAGTTTTAATAAAGATAAAAATGAGTTGCACTATCCACTTATCAAAATCTACAAGTTTTTGATTGTGCTCTAGCAAGAAACAAAAACCATAAGCGTTAGGCAGCATGCTGCCGTTATTGGGCCACTTGGTACCAAGATTCGACACTATGCCATCCTCTGTTGGATTACAAGGCTTGCAGCGCACAGCACTTACAGCCCAGTGTGTGTCGTCACTCGTCACGGCAGTGTCCGTGACACTTTCACGGCCGAATTAATGTTGCAATAGGCCAACGTGTACATGGAACTTGCAATACACGTACAAGAAACCGGGATACTGTTGGTGTAAAAAAATCTTTAAAAAAGAAGTTTGATTCAATAAGGTGAAGAATTGTCGCACGCAGTGACGTACGCGGACGCTAGCTCCACCTGAGAATCCGCAACTGATTTCGGTTAAGCAGCTACTCCAGCCCATGCTGGCCATTCAAGAGAGAAATATCGTGCTATGCCACTCCTACACACGTGGTCACATGCATGGTCCATCATTCATGGTTCTCCTACTTATTCAAACTAGTTGCTTTGCACGTGCACATCTACATAATAAATTAATACTGCAATAAAAAAATCAAAACATAAAAACCTTTCTTAATAATCCCGAATAAACGTGATAGTTTAAAAGCAGCATACCAGATGAATATGCAATTTCATAAGACACATATAATTCTTTTATGTAATAGGATGAGTAATCACACAGACCTTCCCTACGGTCTTACATCAAACAGCACATATTGTGAAGTCTTCACATTATTGCTTAAGTCTTCGCAGTATTTGTTTGCGATTTCCGCAAAACAAATCCAGATTTTTCTAACCAACAGTGCATGGCTTCTCAAGCGAAAGCTTGTCGTCCGAGCCCGGGCAGCCGCCCAGATTCGTCAGGTGCTAACTCTGCCACTCAACCGATCAACCTGCACCAAGGAGATGTACCATAAAGGTAATTATAAATAACCACTACATGTGTAGGTACATCATTTGTTTTTCTAAAGAGAAAGAGATAATTAAGAAGTGTCGGTAAGATATAGGGGCGCTTGACCTCAGTGGGGTGCCATCAGAAATTCAGAATTCACAATTTAAGAAGGATGGACAGAACAAAGAAACATGTGATATAAATTGAGAATACTTTGCTATCTATTTCGGAAGAAAACTATCTGTGCTCATACGTCATGTATTATCTGCATTGGGAAAGATGACAGAGCATCTCACCGTAAAGAATAGATAACAGGAAAATGCCACTTACTAAATATCTTACCATTAACCATCATGCATCATGGATGCTGAACTTGCGGTCGACTATTGAGAACCCAAACACTCTGAAATCTCCACGACAACAAAGCACACAAGAGGACCAAAAGGCCAAAATTGGCGTTTTTCTTGCTGAGCGACCAAACTTGGTTGCTAACGGTAAGAAAATTCCAAACTTTTCATACCCGGCTTCAACTTCTCTCGGAGGTCATCTTCCTGCATTGACCACAATCGATTCAATTATTAACATAGATTTGTGTGCATCTTGCTGTCAACGGAAATTCTGGTAAAAACTCGATAGATAACATGTCCTAATTTTTTTAAACAGAAATACGTTAGTAATTAGCATCTTGTTCATGCACAACTAAACCGAGGAAAAGAACCAAAGATTTAGTATGATCTGAGATTATCCAAATATATACACAAGCACCTCTCCTCTTTAGGCTGAACTGACTATCTGAATCAAGGTGCAAAAACTCCATAGAATTCAACTACCTATCTAACCTGTTGATGCCGATAACCTTCCAATCTCATACAACATAGTAGCATTACGAAAACTGTTTTAGTTTTAGCTGTGCATCAATAAGCAAAATAATAACACAAGGCAATACCTTTTGATCCTGAGCTCGTGCACAAAGGGCAAAATGACATCTTGTTTCATCGTAGTAGCAGAACACCAATAAAGCACAAGAATAAATCCTTCACCCCCATTAAAACTCAAGTTCATGTCATCAACACACGCCCCAATCCGCCGCCGCCGTACGCCCTCAAGCCATCGCGCGGCCATAGGCCCCAGGCGGCACGGCACGGAGGCGCGGGACAAAATTTAGATAGGAGACAACAGAGGTGCTGGTAAGAGTGCGGCCGAGACGTGGCTAGGACGCGACCAGCGTAGTGCGTGAGGATGGAAGGAGCCGCGACACTGTACATGTGGCCTGTGGGGCGTAGATCGGTAGATGAGAACGGTGAACATGAAGGGTAGGAAATTAAGGAGGAGAGAAATTAGTGGGGCAATTAATTAGCCATTAAGATGAAAATTATATAGTAGTAGAGAAGGAACGTCTTGCCGTGATAAATTGCAGAGGCGTTTCCCAAATCAATCGGTTGTTGATTGCGCGATTGGAGGTTTCCAAATTAAGCGTGTGGACGGTTAACGGGGACGCGCAGCGGGAAAATATCGGCAGGAACATCCTCTGCCTGGTCAACAGGATACATCCAGGCCGTTGAGTTGATTGTGAGATGATTAAATCAATATGGACAGTTAGATTGGTTTAAGTGGGCAAGATCTGAGGGTGCTGGTTGAACTGTGTATGTTTGGTTTGGTGGACATAGGAAAGATAATGTTCTCTCTATTATAAGTAGTGTAGAAAAAAAAGGTCCATGGTTCTCCTACCGCTCGTTGCAAGCATCGACAGACAGAACCCATCAATCATGCTAGTAACTAGAACGACACCCCACGCGTTGCAGCGGGTCTCTCTTAAAAAAATTAATAAAACGGCTAAAAAATTTAGACATCGAATGTATGTGTGGTTTATAATTTAAAGATTGTTATGATTTAGTGGTGTATCTGATTGCTATAGATAAGATTATATTAACGATTATATTACCGGAGCACGCGCGCTTCGACGTCGGCGGCCCCTACCAGTCGCAGAGCTGCCGGTTCCCCGTCCGGCGTCCTACGGCCAGGCTCGGTTTCTCGCACGACGACGATGACGACGATCATGACAGGCCACGGCATGATGAACTATCTGGCGAGCTGTCTCCGCCGTCCGGCGGCCGGGGCGGGCGCGGGGTGTCCAGGTCCCGGAGGTTCAGCAGCATGCGGGTGCTCGCGTGTATCGGTGGCCCGTAACAACGCGCCGCTGCTGCTGTTTTTTTTTTTTGAAAGCCTGCGTACACCAGAGAGTACCACATACAAAGATGAAGTACAAGAACGAAGAACAGAAGTCCGACGCAGGGGAACAGAGCAAGATCAAGCACTAGCAACATCGCCGGCGAAGAAGACGAAGACCGACGACCACCTTCTATCCACTGCCAGAGGGCACCTCCTACCTTGTAGATCGCCGCAGAGCCCGTCCGCCGCGCAGCAGCGGAACTTCAGCCGATGAACGTGCACGGCGAGCACCCTCCCTCTCCAGCACCACCACTTTGCCGCATTCGTCTTCGTCCCCAGCGCCGGCAGAAGCCGCGAGGCTCGCCTAGCCCTGAGTTCCAGTTCTCCCTAGTCTTTGTAAGAGGAAAGAGGCGAATTTCTCCACTCTACACCCTATCTAGTATCTACACCATCAATCGGCGTTGTGAATGCTCGGGATATGAGGTCCCCTGACATTGTTTTGCAGAGCAACCTCTCCACGAGCACAGTAATTATCGCGTGGTTGCATCAGCCATGCTCCCTCTCATGGTGGCTGCATGCACCATCTCTGCCACCACCGCAAGGAATTGAGGGCAAGAAGACAAAAAGTGGTGGCCTGGTGGACTCAGCTTCTCTGCCACCGCAAGAAAATGATGGAAAAAAGACAAGAAGTGGTGGGACCCTCAAAAGGGAGAGAGAGTTTTCATAGCATCTCCTCCATGAAAAACGTTAAAATTGACATTGTTTGGAAACTTCAGCACAAACGATTTCAAAAATATTTTTTAATTTGACCTTTTTTCATAGCGCCTGCAATTCGAGGGGGCGCTATGCTTAACATCATCATAGGGTCGTGACCATGATGCTATGCCTCAATGTGGCACTGCCGAGTACAACTCTCGTTTAAATAGCTAAATAGCGCCGAGCCGTGGGGCGCTATCTATCTATGCCAAACAGAACTTTTAATTGATTGGGGCCGCGGGTACAGTGGGCCGCCCACTGTGCCACCCCTAGCCACTTTCTTCTTCCCCTCGACGCCGAAGCTCCACTATCTCTCTCTCTCTCTTTCCCAACTCACCCCTCTCAAAACGCTCCATTTCGGTGAAAAAGCTTCACGACCAGGAAAGAGAGCTCGAAGATAGGACAATGCTGCGGGTAGCAGTGAGCCGAAGAGGGGCATATCGGGCGAGCGAATAAGCGAGCAGTGTCGAAATATCTAGTGACATATTTTAGCTAACGCGCGAGCTCAGGTCATCTCCGACCTCACATGAGCTCGGCATTGCATTCCCCCTCCCTACACGCGACGAAATTGGCTCTTAGGAAACGGTCAATTCGGCAGTTCCTCTGGGGCCAGGCTATGAGGTGCTTTAAGCTTCGCGATGGCCAAAATTTTGGTGCGGCCCAGGCAATCAAATATTTCCAAATTACACCCCCCCCCCCCCCCCGGGAGTTTGCATGGAGGTCATGCAGGTAACAAAACATCCCTGTGCGTTCTGAGCCTTCCCGAGAGGGCAAACATGAGAGAGAGACAAAAAGAGGGAAGTGGTTAGCCAAGTGTTCTAGGCCCACCCGATAGCTAGGTAACCAACAAGGTGTAGTGGATCAGCTAGGGAGGTTGAATCCACGGCATACAAGTACATGTGAAGATCTGGACATAGTGAAGAATAGGTTTTTTTTTACCCATTTTATGGCTGAAGATGATGTCTAATAGATGGAGGGGATGAAGATGCAATTCCAACATTTTCGTCATATTTGTAGAAGAATGTTTCATATATGTTGGCTAGTTGTAATTTGTAAGCAAGAGCTAGTTGGTCCCTAGAAACACCTACACATGCAAGATATCAATAGTATGATTGTCGAAGCTATAGTGCAAGAGAGTAGGAGTAGAGTCAACGGCGTAGCCAGGAATGGATGACGCCCTGGGCCAAAAATTAAGGGACAAAAATGATCCAAATAATTACCCCACTTTTAATGCATAACAAAAGGCAAACTCAGTTGGATAACTAATACGAACTGGAACACAATATTCAATTGGATAATAGAAGACAATATATAGCAAAAATGATACAAGAGATTGTAGCAAATCAAGGATTTGGTTGATCTGAGCCTCACATGAGTACATCTTCAATAGTAGAAGAAGCTAAACTTTCAAATATAAAATTTGAAATTCCAATCAGTGCATAAACAACAAGATTTACTAATTTGTGATTTGTATTTTTAAACAAATGTCACTAATCTGTTTCTTTTGTTCATCTTATCTTCCTGTAAACTGAAACCGAAGCAAGATTTACAAAATCGTTTCCTACATGCTACATGAACAGAACAAATAAAGTATAAACTAGTGTATCTAAGAGAAAAATAAAGATTTGGGAAGGAGAGGGCAGAGCAGCAAAAGGGGGATTTTGGCCTCTCAACTCTCAGGCGTGGGCGCGGGGTTGACGGGTTGTTGCGCAGCGGCGCAGGCCAGAGCTCGAGGAACGGGCGGCGAAGGCCCTCCTCGATGAGTGGGGGCGCCGCGGCGGGGGCGCTGGACGAGCAGGCGAGGGACGGCCGCCGGGGCGAGCAGGCGAGTGGGCGGCGGCTGTTGTCTGCTCTCTGTTGAGTGTTGACTGCTGACCTGCTGGTCTGCCCGCACGAGCACGAACACGATAGACGAGCGTTCCAGGTTTGCAAATTGGCCAGCTTTGCTTCGTGGGCTGGGCTACGCCCCAGGCCAACATATAAAATATAGGCTTGCCAAAGTTTCCACGCCCCGGGCCATGTCCCGTGTAGCCTGGGGCTAGCTCCGCCTTTGAGTAGAGTTAAGAATCATACAAAACCCCTCCGCACTTTGTGGAATTTGTCACAGTATGGAACTAGCTTCAGGTGATTCAGCTTCAACCTCATGACCCGGACTCCATAGTATGGAAGCTCAATGCCAGTAGAGTATACTCGTCCCTCGCTGCTTGCCATGCCCAGTTCCTTGGAAGCATCCAGTGGGAGGCTACCCCTATAGTTTGGGAAGCTTGGGCGCCGCCCAAGTGTAAAACCTTCGCCTGGCTGGCTCTTCAGAACAGATTGTGGACGGCGGACCGTCTGGCAGTCAGGGGATGGCCGCATGACCCTACGTGCCAGCTCTGCAAATGTGCGCCGGAGAACGTTTCATGTATGCTCTTCCACTACCGCTACTCAAAGCGAATCTGGGCTGGCATTGCCTCCTGGCTTGGAAATGCCAACCTTTTTGCCCCAGACAACGCAACCAATGAGATCCAGCAGATGTGGACAAATTTCGCAAAACACACAAGGACCCCCCCCCCCCACACACACACACACACACACGAAGGTCTTCGCTCGGTTGTCATGCTTGTCTGCTGGAGATATGGAAAGAGCGGAATGCAAGGGTTTTCAACAATGAATCATCCATGCCAAGAGATTTGATCGCCAAGATTAAGGAAGAAGGGCAAGCGTGGTGGAGAGCTGGCGTGAAGTCTTCCGCCAAAATCATTCGTAGGGAGTGTGTTTTCTGTTTCCTTGTGGTTGACCGGTTTCAAGCCGGATTTGTATGCTTTTTATTATGGCTTAGGCCTTTTGATCCTTATTAATCAATAAAAATACAGAGCTTCTATCGCGTTTCAAAAAAAAGAATCATACAAATAATATGTGGAATGATTATGCATCTGGAGGATCAGATAATTGGCGTTATCCTGCTGCTTTGTCTTGGGTGGCGAGCAACTTCAACCACTGAATCCGAGGTCTTGATGAGATTTCCAAGGACCCATTCGCCGTTGAGAGCAATCCACTTCTACATGTGGAGGAGGGTTGTTTCCATTTTCCTTGGCTGATGCTTGCTGTTTTATCAACAAGATCAACGGTTCTTCCTGCCGGATTGCTAAATCGTCTTGATTCTGCACGATTCCCTTCATGACGTCAATTCTTCTAAGGTAGGGTGAGATGTGGTCATAGCGCAGCGGGGTTGCCAAGTGGTGTACCAAAACTGTCACGACCTAGTTACTCGGTGTGAGCGATGGCAACAACCTAGCAAGGGGCTTAGGCCGACAACCCACCCTGGATAGGCGTTCAGGAGTAGGAACAATGAGGGCGGAGAAGAGAAAACGAGGTAGGGAAATAGATTCAACTTGCTTGATTGTATTGATCAACTGGGGGGCTTATAAAGCCAAATACAACTTGGAGGGACATAAACAAACTCTAACTGAATTTGAAGATAGCAGGGAAACCTTCTTCGGGACGAACCTTTCCATATCCAAACTCTTACTCTAAGCTGTGAGATTAACTAGGGAAAACTAGAGATACAAAATTTATCTTGAATGGGCTGGTGACTTAGCGCAGTTATTTAACTAGCTTGCTTTAGTAGCACAGAACATCGTATAAAACCCATTTCTGACAATTGTAAAATTAACCAGCCCACACGCTTTACATATATCTTCAAGCTCCTGTTCTGATAAGAAGATATTAATCCCACTGATTTGACCAATGTACTGCAAGACAATTGAAAGAGGTAAAAGTTAAAGACAAAACGTACACTAGTAGAGAACCCACTTCTAGTACCGGTTGTAGATGGCCTTTAGTACCGGCCACACAACCGGTACTAAAGGGTCGGCACTAAAGGGGTAACCCTTTAGTACCGGCACCTAAATAAAACCGGTACTAAAGGGTCTCCACGTGGGCGCACAGGCGAGCTCGACCCTGAGGACCTTTAGTACCAGTTTGTAATACAAACCGGTACTAAAGGTTCCTGCTTTTTTTGCTTATTATTTCAGGGGGGTTTTGGTTTTTTTTCTTTTCGATTATTTTTCGGGGTTTAGGGTTTCTGTTTTTTTCCTTTTCGCTCATTTTTCAGGGTTTCGGAGGAGATCGCGTATAAAGTACTCACTACACATATAAAGTAGTCATTATACACATACAAAGTACTCTCGTCACATAAAATTTAAGTACTCCTAATTAATTACAATGGAGCCGGTTCCCTTGTAGCATCGACTGCCGGCGGTTCCCTTGTAGCTCAAGCCGGCAATTCCGCCCATGGGCACGTCCGCCATGGCACCCGACCCTAATGGGCAGGGTATGGGTCACTATGTTCACCCATGGGTCTCGCCCATGGGCGACCCGATTAGTCGTGGGTAGGGTATGGGCAGACCTTTCTACCCATGGGCAACCCGATGGGCAACCCGATTAGCTGACATGTAGGCCCCATTGTAAGAATTAGCAATTTAATCCACTCCAGCAGTCCAGCCCAGCCCAATAGTCTGACCCAGCCGGCCCAGTCCAATAGCGCAGGCCACATCGGCACAAACCCTAGGTCCGTGTGAGAGTCTGAGAGAGACTCCATCCAGTCCGCACTTCCAGCTCCCACTCCTCCCAGCCGCAATCCTCTAATCTATTCCTCTCCTCTCCCTCACGATGCTCTCCTGACCCAGCGACTCCGCCGCCCCGTCCCCGACGCTGCCGCCCCCGACGTCGGCACCCCGTCCCGACACCGCCGCCCCCCGACGCCGCCGCCCCGTCCCCTTCGCCATCCCCTACGCCGCCCCCGACGCCGCCGCCGCCCTGTCCCCGACGCTGCCGCCCCCGACATCGGCGCCCCGTCCCGACACCGCCGCCCCCCGACGCCGCCGCCCCGTCCCCTTCGCCATCCCCTACGCCGCCGCCGCCCCGTCCCCTACGCCGCCCCCGACGCCTCCTGTCACTACCACTCCAGTCTCCATGTCCAACGTAAGCTTCCTCCTCCCACCCGATGAATCTGAACCAAAATTGTTTCTTACTACTACTCGCACATCTTTGTAAATTCGTGGATGTTTGTGTTCTGTTCGTTTGACATGTTTCTGTTCTTGGACAATTCAGGTCTTTCAATGGCTTCTCCGGGGGACAACTCCTCGCAGCCGGAGCCAGCAGTGGAGGCAGTGGATAGCTCGGTTGTGCCTGACTCCTCAACTCAAGGTACCAGTACTGGAACAGGACCTAGTGCTACTAATAATAAGAAGAGGAAGCTTACATCTGCGGTGTGGGATGAGTTCACAAAAGAGTTTAAAGACGGGAGGTGGCAGGACCTAGTACTAGCGGTAGAGTACTTAGTGCACACCGTAGTTCGCTTGCTCCAAATATGGCTGAAGCACTTATGTGTATGCAAGCTTGGTCTCGCGCCGACATGTTAGGTAATCATCTAGTTAGATTGAATATATGCTTTCCATGCACTATAGTTTTCTTATTGTGTGTTATTTTGTATTAGGGGATTGCAATTCTACACTCTTTGCTGAGTTTCAATCTGTTCTTGCTGATGAAGAAGAACCAATGGTAATTCTAACTTGTACTCATTAATTCATACATGCTGTGCTTTTATAAATCATCTCATATATTGCTTATAATTTTCAGGAAGAAGATGTATCGGTCTTAACTGAAGATTAAAGAAGGGAGGAAAGGGCGAGAGCTAGGCACTGGCTGCTAGCTAGCAAGCTTTCCTGGGCGTTTTTGCTGGCCTGCTGCTGCTGCCTTCCTGGACGTGTTTGATGCAAGCTTTCCTGGACTTGTTGTAATGCTTACTTTAGTTTATTAGTTATTTGCGTCTCGGAACTTCACAAGTTATTCCTTCCTGTGAATCAAACTTGATTTGTTATTTGTGTTTGTGTGAACAATCAGACTATTTGATGTACTGAATCTGATCATTTTGATGTACTCATGCATCTGAACATAAAACATGTCATTTTCCTGTTTGAAATGCTGGAAGATTCTGTATTGATGTGCAGTCTGTAGACCCGATGGGTCGCCCATCGGGTCGGGTGACCCGACGGGTACGGGCATGGGCATGAATTCTGACCCATGGGCAGGGTCGTGGGCAGAGAAGCTTGCCCATTTATTTAACGGGCATGGGTCTGGAAGAGGTCGACCCGCCCCTTACCCGACCCATTGCCGGCCTTACTTGTAGCATCGACTACAGGGGGTGGAGGTGGTCTTTCGTCAAAGTAGAATTCACCGTGTTCATCTATGACATGTGTAAGTAAGAATCCCGCCAATTCCTCCGCAATAGCTTTTACGCGGTTGCGTGGTAGGAGCTGGCTCCGCTTGTTTGACATCTTTAAAAGAAGGAAATAAAATCAGCTATGATCGAAACTAAACACAATTGATGCATGGTGGCAAAATAAAAGTTGTGTATGATGTTCACGTACCTCTCGATTTCTTACACTCTTGACTCTCTCATTGACCTTCGTGTGAATGTACTCGCAAACGTAGTATCCACATAGTTCTGTCCCCTGTGGTTGTCGCAGACACCACTATATATACAAGAATATAATTTAATCAAATAATAATCAAGAGAATGATAATGGTATTAGAAAGATACACGTAGTAGTACTTACGTTGTTAGACTTGAACTCCAGCTTTTCTAGCCATACACCGCGTTCTTCCGCTTTGAACTTTTGTAAACCCTGTCCGGAAAAGAAAATGAATTGAGTAGTTATTACTTATACTTTTGATATCCGGAAATGAACGAAAGAGGCTGATATGGTGCGATTGAAATTACCTCTTGAGCATTAGACGCACGCTTTTGTATTCATTTTGATCTTTCCTTAGTGAGTCCCAGACTTCAACTTCTCCTTCCTCGAGTCTAATGATTAGCAGAATGTAGTGGAACCTGCGCACGTTTATATACGCAGGTATTCAGAACTTATCGATTACACTTTATATCGGGGAAGCAAAATAGAATGTGTAGAAGACGGTAAAACTCACCCGAAGTTGTAAGGAAATAGTATTTCCTTTTTGATACTTTGTCGCTTAAAGAACGTTAGGAAAACGTCCTCTGTGTTCACGGGATTTTCATCCACGGTCTTGACATGAATTTTATCCAGGTCAATGAAACCAATGTCCCAGATTCCTTCGAGTCTGCATTCACGTATCTTCATTCTGCATAATTAGCGTACAAAAGAATTTTGTGACGATAATTACAAGCAATGAACGAGAGCTTATAACTATAGATAATTAAATTACACGAATAAATTACTTACAGACAATAGCAGCTGATGAGAGATTTGTCGAGAGCACGTTGATTGTACATCTGAAAAAGTTCTCGGAACTCAACATGCACACAATATTCTCGGAAGTAGTGTTGTTCCTTAACCGCCGCCATGAGATAGAATTTCCCTTCTTTTGCAGCGGTCATGTACCAGCGATTCAAATTCCATAACTGTGTTGTTAGCTGGCTCGGATTTTCCACCATAGGCAGCCCGAGTTCAAAATCAAATCGTGGGGCAATCTCCGCCATGGGGTAACCTGAGTCGCCAAGGACAACTTCTTCATGCTCGATTTCCCGAGTTTCAGAAGGTACAATGAGCGGGGCGAGCGATTGTGCTTCTTGTTCTCCGAGCTGGGCAACTCCTTTCCCGCACAATTTCTCTTGCTCATTCGGCGAGGAAAGTACCTTGTCAATACCTCGCTCGTAGTCTGAAATGGGCGGAGGTGGAGGGTCATATAGGTTGTCAACGGTGTGATCTTTTACCTCATTTGGTATAGTCTTCAGAAGTTCCTTTATGGGGTCAAGTCTTGCCTCCACTCTTTCCTTCTTTTTCTGCTCAAAAAAGGCTCTCGACCCTTCACGTAGGCTCTCAGCTATTTCCTGCTGAGTCATCTCAGAAGTTAACTTCTCAGGAGCCTTGACTTCCTTGGGGTTCTCAGGAGCCCGCACACTTTTTCCACGTTTCTTGACAGGGGTGGACGATGGGAACAGCTTCCGCTTTGTCAAGTTACTAGTGGGCGCATCAGTCGGTTGACGGGACAGCGCGGGAGATAGACTCGCGGCGGGATCCCAAACTTCGTGGGGGGAGGCGGGTGGACTTTGATGTGGTGAATGTCTAACGGGAGGAGTCGGTGGCCTTGGCTCCGAGTCTGGAAACTTGATGTATTTCTTCTTTCATAGAACGATACCAAGCTCAACTTCTCCCAATGTCTTCTCGCCTTCAGCTCCAGAATTTGAAGACGTATTGCGTTGAATCCCGGCATAACTTTCGTGACCCCGACACAGCAAATCCAGGCGGAATCACACCAAAATGGAAGGTTTCTCCAGGTTGATGTCGTAAAGCATAGCCAGTCGCCACCGATAAGTAATGTTCATCATCGGCGCATGTAACTCACAATTTGTCTTCTCCGTGATATCATCCACGAGGTAGTGAGCCGCCGATGGTTCAGCAACTGGTTCATCAACTGCAGGATCTTGTAGCTGCATGGAACCCACGCTGCTTTTCCGCTGAGATGGGCAGGCATCGCCTGCAGGATCTTCTACTCGCAGTTGAGATTCCCTGGTCTGGGTCATTGAGGCCAGTTGCTTCTGCACATCCTGCACCGTGCGTTCTAATGCAGTAACCCTCTCCGACTCCCTCTTCTTACTTCTGCAATGTTTTCTATAAGTTGCAACGTCTTCCGGAAACCCTTCAAGAAAACCAACCCCGCCTCCTCTGGCTCGACATCGCCCCCAGTGTTCTTTATTCCCGAGGGCTTGTGAAAGCTCGTCGTCCTCTCTATCGGGAACAAATTTTCCCTCCTTGACTAGTACTATGACATTTTTTATTTTTCTGATGACTCTTCTAATTTTTCTCCGCCATTTTCCCTTTGCAACAATCAGCCCTGTTTCTAGGTGCAACACTGCCCCATGCGCGAACAACCAGAACTTGGACCTGTCGGGCCAGTCATCTGTCTGTGGAGTGATCCCTTTTAGTCGCAGCTCGTCATCATAGGCTTGCCACTTAGGCAAGGCAGTCTTGTAGCCACCTGAGCCCAAATGATGGAAATATTTCTTCTTCGAGGCATTCAACTTATTTTGTGTCGATCGGGCCACAGAGACGCCCGAATTCTTATACACGGCAAATTCAGCCCAATCATCTTTTAGCTTCTCTAGATGTCCTTTGAAAACTATATCTTTGTTCCCATATTTTCTCCACAATGTGTTCTTCCAGTTGTTGAATTGCTGGGCCATCATGCTAAGAGTCCACTCCTTGACTTTATCCTTCATCTTCTGTGGGAGATTGCCGGTAGGTTGAATTTAGACATCATCGAGTCCCAAAGGGTCTCTTTAATTCTTTGCTCGAGATATTTTGCGCCTATGTTGGCTTTCTTCAGCTCATTCCATTCTGTCACAGTGATCGGGTCCATGTCCCTTACAAAAACTCCGCACTGCCGTACATATTTATTGTAGATTCCATCGGGTTTCTCTGGTTTGCCTTTGAAGGTAACTTCGTCGATCGACAACGTTGCACCTTCCGGGAGCTTTAACCCTTGGGCCGGGCCTCGTACGGGGATAGACGACTTAGATCCAGAGGGCTGAAAGAAAAATGTTTCGTTAATAAGGGCACATATAAATCAATTAATGCATCTAGCTATAGTGATCAACAAGACTTAATATATACCTTCTTCTTAGCTAGGGCATCGTCCGCCTTAGATCCAGACGGTTCTTCTTCGTCGTCATCGTCATCTCTGAATTTTTCTAACTCAAGTCCCTCACCGGAGTCATTCAAACATTTCGCGCTGAATTCTTCGGCGTCTTCTCCGTCGGACGAATCTTCTCCATCGGAATATTCTCCATCGGAATTGGGTCCGGCAGCGGTGTTATATATTATTTGTTGGAGACAGTCTTCTTCCTCCAAATCTCGGACGAAGGTGGGGGCATCGTCCGCCATAGCTCAATGTCACTGCAAATTTTGAAACTTAGCAATATTTCTAACTTAACAATATTTCGAACTTAACAATATTTCTAACTTAGCAATATTTGAAACTTAGCAATATTTCAAACTTAACAATATTTCAAACTTAGCAATATTTGAAACTTAGCAATATTTGAAACTTAGCAATATTTCAAACTTTACAATATTTCTAACTTTACAATATTTCAAACTTAGCAATATTTGAAATTTAGCAATATTTCAAACTTAGCAAAATTTCAAACTTTACAATGTTTCAAACTTTACAATGTTAAACTATATTTGAAACTTAGCAATATTTGAAATTTGCAATATTTGAAACTTTGCAATATTTCTAACTTTCAAAATTGCTAACTTTCAAAAATGCTAATTGAAACTTAGCAAGATTTGAAACTTTGCAATATTTGAAACTTGCAATATTTGAAACTTAGCAACATTTTTTTATTTTGAACAACAAATTTTCATACTCATTTTAAACAAGAATTTTCATACAAAAATTACAAAAGTACAAAGTACTAAATTACAAAAAATGCTATCTATATTTTCATTCTAAGCTATCTATATTTCTGTTATTTTGCTATCTACAAAATGAACAAAATGCTATCTATATTTTGCTATCTACAAAATTGGTACAAATTTCTAAAAATGCTAAACAAAATTTAAAACTTAACTAAAAACAGTAATAAAACAAGTAATAACAAAAAAATTGCTACTAAAAAAAGACTTAGCTAAACTAAACTTAGCTAAAAAACAGTACTCAAAAACTTAGGTAAACTAAACTTAATATTGACTAAAAAAACAGTACTAAAAAAAATTTACCTTGATGTGTGGCCGGCCGGAGTGGAGAGCAGCACACGGTGGAGCACGGCGTGGGGCGCAGCGCGGTGGAGCACGCGCGGCGGCCGGAGTGGGCGCGCGGGGCGTCCACGGCGTGGGGCGTCGACGGCGGCGGACGGCGGGGGGCGTCGACGGCGCGGACGGCAGGCCGCAGCGCAGGAGCAGGCCGGAGGGCAGAGGAGCAGGGCGCGGCTGCGTCAGGGCCTTGGCGGCGCGGTCGACGGCGCGGAGGGCGACGTACGTGTGCGCGTGGAGGGCGGCGGCCCCGTCGACGGCGTGGAGGCGCGCGGCGTCGAGGAGCAGCACTTCGCCGGCGTCGAGGAGCGGGCGTCGAGGAGCATCACTTGGGCGAATTTGGGGATCGATTCGTCGATCCCCTGCTTTAACTGCCCCCAACACACTTTTAGTACCGGTTGTAGTCTACAACCGGTACTAAAGGGTCTTTAGTACCGGTTGTAGACTACAACCGGTGCTAAAGGTGCCTTTTTGGCCACGGCGAAAATCCCCGCGCGAAGCCCAGCCCTTTAGTACCGGTTGTAGTCAGTACTAATGGGCTTTTTGAATTTTTTTCTCTAGTTATTTTTTCTTTCTTTTGTTTTCTGTTTTTTATATCTATTTGGTTTATATTTTGTTTTTTCTCTACTTTCTTCTCTACTGCCACCAGGTGATGTCGCCGCAGTAGTCACCCGACGTGGACGCCGAGCACGCCAACCGACGACCACCGCCGGGAGCAGGCCACACCACCTCCAGTACCTCCGCAGAAAGGTCAGAGCAAACCCAACCGCGACGAAGAGAGGAACAGAGGACAAAATCTCCAAAAGCCGGCCGCCATCTTCGCAACCGTGTGAACCAAGATACAACTCCGATGTGCGGTCAACCGTCTTATGCAGAGACGATTTAACATACAACTAGACATCTACGTTATAACTTCACTAGTTCTAAATACTGGATAGAACAAATTAAGGTACAACTTGAAATTACGATACAACACAAGTAAAACAAAGACTCTACCTATCTCCCATCAATGCCTTTTGACGAAGATTCTGTCTTCTTGCCTTCCTTGCCCTTTGACGAAGATTCTGCCTTCTTGCCTTTGCCCTTGGACGAAGCTTCAGCCTTCTTGCTCAGTGCTTCAACCCTCCTTTCCTTTGACGACGGCATGAAATCGTCGTCATCATCGCTGTCAACTACCCAGAGACAGGAACGACCGTACGAATCACGGTCAGCTTCAGTTCGGTAGAACGGACTATTCGTAACTTTCCTGTCAAACTTCTCTGCAAGCGTGAGCATTTCTGCACGAATTTGGAGCGGGGTCCTATACGGAAACCCATCGCGGCATAGCTTCGCCCCGAGCAAAGCGAGATGACTCTCAGTGTGCAAAATTTCTTCAATTGGAACTACCCTACCATCTACCTTCAAATTGCTCGAAAGCCTGGCGAGATGCTCGGATGCGGAAATGTGAAACCCGGACACACACTTCTCGCAAGGACCAATACACACCATGCTTGCGCTCAAGTGAGTACCATGCCTACCTTCGACTGGGTTTTATAGAACTACCGGTGGCGGCATTTGGGGGGAACGATAGCGGGAAATATTTGGGCGGAAACGGTGGCGGGATCGAAGTTGCCTACCTTCTCCAGTGGATCAGGAAGAAGCACACGGATCGTGTGTTTCCTTCCAGCGATTGGGAGCCGTTGGATCAAGCGGTGTGTTTCTTTCGAGCGCTTGTGAGCCCTTGGATCAGGAAGAAGCACACGGATCGTGTGTTTCCTTCCAGCGCTTGGGAGCCGTTGGATCAAGCGGTGTGTTTCTTTTAAGTGCTTGTGAGACGTTGGATCAGGGGTGAGCCCGACTTTAGTCCCGGTTGGTGTTACCAACCGGTACTAAAGAAGCACACGGATCGTGTGTTTCTTTCAAGCGCTTGAGACGTTGGATCAGAGGTGTGTTTCTTTTGAGGGATTGTGAGCTGTTGGATCAGCAGTATCACGACCACTTCGTGAGCCACATGACCCTATATATAGCCCACCTCCCGGAATTCCAGCGTCACTCACTCACTCACACAAAACATTCCATCGTCACTCGGAGAGGCATCTTTGGGCAACCAGCGGCAAGACGTCTCTGATGACCTGCGACCGTTCCAAACGGTTGCAGATCATCAGAGATGTCTTGCCGGACGGTTGTAGATCATCAGAGACGTCTTACCTCTGCTTGGATCGAAGTGGCGCTCAAACACAAAACATTCGGGTTTCCTAGCTATGCCCGACACTGAATGCAACGACATTCGACCGTGAATCAGTGTCGGGCTGTAGCTAGGAGAAACCGTGTGTTTTGTTTCCCAGGTTACTCACTCATATATTCTACCTTGTGCTCAAACACAAAACATTCGGGTTCCCTAGCTACGTCCTGCAACCGTTTGGTCGGATCCAAGCAGCGGCAAGACGCTCTGATGATTAGCAACATCCCCAACACTTGTTGCAAATCATCAGAGATGTCTTGCCTATCTAGTGTTTAGATCTCTCTTCTGAGTTTTCAGGACATAGTTACATAAAAGGTTTAATACATTATTACACATCAGCAACAACATCCCTATCTAGTGTTCACTTTTTCTTCTTGTGTGTCCCTTTCTTCTGATTGCGTCGTAGCCATGGACAATCTTCATCATTTAACACGGTGCTTGGGTCAGTTTTCACTTTGAAGGGCGGAATTTCAGCAAACTTATTGTAATCTTCTGACATGTCTGTCTTGTCCTCCACTCCCACGATGTTTCTTTTTCCTGAAAGAACTATGTGGCGCTTTGGCTCATTGTATGATGTACCGGCTTGCTTATCTTTTCTTTTTTTCGGTCTGGAAGACATGTCCTTCACATAGAAAACCTGAGCCACATCATTGGCTAGGACGAATGGCTCGGTTTTGTACGCAAGATTTTTGAGATCCACTGTAGTCATTCCGTACCGCTTGTCTATCTCTACCCCGCATGACAGGTTAACCCATTTGCACTGAAACAAAGGGATCTTAAAATAAGGTCCATAGTCAAGTTCCCATATCTGCTGTATGCAACCATAATATGTGTCCTTTGTTCCATCATCGTTTGTTGCATCAAAGCGGACACCACTGTTTTGGTTAGTGCTCTTTTTGTCTTGGGTTTCCGTGTAAAATGTATTCCCATTTATCTCGTACCCTTGGAAAGTCAATATAGTCGAAGATGGTGTCTTGGCCAACAAGTATAGCTCTTGTCCAACAGTGTTGTCATTAATGAGATGTGTACGCAACCAACTGCCGAAAGTATCCACGTGTTTTTCTTTAATCCAGAAGTCAGTCTTCTCCGGGTATTCTGAGCGTAAAATATCCATGTGTTCCACGATATACGGAGCCACCAATCTGGAATTTTGTAGAACTGTGTAGTGTGCTTGAGTGAAAGAATGCCCGTCCATACTTCTTGTTGCTTTCTTTCCTAGCGTGCCTTTTCCACGCAGTCTCCCCTCATGGCGTGATTGAGGAACACCGATGGGCTTAAGATCTGGAAGAAAGTCAACACAGAACTCAATGACCTCCTCTGTTCCATAGCCCTTGGACATGCTTCCTTCTGGCCTAGCACGGTTATGAACGTATTTCTTTAAGACTCCCATGAACCTCTCAAAGGGGAACATGTTGTGTAGAAATACAGGACCGAGAATGGAAATCTCTTCGACTAGGTGAACTATGAGGTGCGTCATAATATTGAAGAAGGCCGGTGGAAAGACCAACTCAAAGCTGACAAGACATTGGACCACACCCGTCTGTAAACTTGGTAGAGTTGCTGGATCAATTACCTTCTGAGAAATTGCATTCAGGAATGCACATAGCTTGACAATGGGTACTCGAACGTTTTCCGGTAGAAGCCCCCTCAATGCAACAGGAAGTAATTGTGTCATAATCACGTGGCAGTCATGAGACTTCAGGTTTTGGAACTTTTTCTCTGCCATGTTTATTATTCCCTTTATATTCGACGAGTAGCCAGACGGGACCTTGATACTGCTCAGGACTTGAAAAAAGATCTCCTTCTCTTCTTTGGTAAGAGCGTAGCTGGAAGTACCTTGATACTTCTCTGAATTCAGGTTGTCTCTTCCGTGGTGCGTACTTTGCTGGTCCTGCCGTGCATCCGCTGTATCTTTCGTCTTCCCATACACGCCTAAGAAGTTTAGCAGGTTCACGCAAAGATTTTTCGTCACGTGCATCACGTCGATTGCAGAGCGAACCTCTAGGATTTCCCAATAGGGTAAATCCCAAAATATAGATTTCTTTTTCCACAAGGGTACGCGCTTGTTTGCGTCTTTCGGAACATTTAGACTGCCAGGACCCTTTCCAAATATTACTTCCAAATCCTTGACCATGCCATATACAACATCACCATCACGGCGTGTAGGCTTCGTCCGGATATCTGCCAAACCTTTGAAGTGCTTGCCTCCGTTTCTTACGTGATGCCCGGTTGGAAGAAACTGACGATGCCCCATGTACACAATCTTGTTACCTATATATGCACTGTCAGTCTTATCTAAACAGTGCGTGCATGCATTGTATCCCTTGTTCGACTGTCCTGAAATGTTACTAAGAGCAGGCCAATCATTGATGGTTACAAACAGCAACGCTCGTAGGGGAAATTCCTCTTGTTTGTACTCATCCCACACACGACACCTTCGTCAGACCACAACTGTAAAAGTTCGTCAACTAATGGCCTCAGATACACATCAATGTCGTTGCCGGGTTGTTTCGGTCCTTGGATAAGCACTGGCATCATAATATACTTTTGCTTCATGCACAACCAAGGGGAAGGTTATAGATACATAGAGTCACGGGCCAGGTGCTATGACTGCTGCTCTGCTCCCCAAACGGATTCAAGCCATCTGTACTTAGACCAAACCTTAAGTTCCTTGCGTCAGCTGCAAAATCCCCAAACGCACTGTCGATTTTTCTCCACTGAGACCCATCAGCGGGGTGTCTGAGCATCTCGTCTTCCTTACGGTCTTCTTTGTGCCATCGCAACAACTTGGCATGCTCTTTGTTTCGGAACAAACGTTTCAACCGTGGTATTATAGGAGCATACCACATCACCTTCGCGGGAACCCTCTTCCTGGGGCTCGGCTCGCCCTCAATATCACCTGGGTCATCTCGCGCGATCTTATACCGCAATGCACCGCATATCGGGCATGCATTCAAATTCTCGTACTTCTCACCGCGGTAGAGGATGCAGTCATTGATGCATGCATGTATCTTCTGCACCTCTAATCCTAGAGGGCAGACAATCTTCTTTGCTTCGTACGTGCTGTGGGGCATTTCATTATTCCTCGGAAGATTCTTCTTAAATATTTGTAGCAACTCTTGAAATGCCTTGTCAGATATTCCATTCTTTGCCTTCCACTGCAGCAATTCCAGGGTGGTACCTAGCTTTTTCTGGTCATCTTCACAATTTGGGTACAACGGTTTTTTGTGATCCTCTAACATGCGCTCCAGCTTCGACCACTCGTTTTCAGTTACGCAGTTCATCTGTTCATCACGAATGACCTGACGAAGATCATCATCGTCGGACTGATCAACAATGACCTCATGCTCTTCCCCCATTGTAGTATCACCGTGTTCATCAGAGAACACGGGATAGTTGTCATCATCCTCTTCTTCAGGGTTTTCCATTATAACCCCTCTTTCTCCGTGCTTGGTCCAACAAAAATAATTGGGCATGAAGCCTTGTCGCAACAAGTGGGAGTGTATGGTTCTTACGCTCGGGTAATTCCTGTTATTCCGACATTCATCACATGGACAAATCATAAAACCATTCTTCAGCTTGTTTAACTTAACCACATCGAGAAAACGATGCATGCCATCAATGAACTCGGGACAGCGTCGATCACCGTACATCCATTCTCGGCTCATCTACATTACATAAATATATCAAAAACCATTACACCAGCTAAATAATGAATAGAGATACGTGACCAAATTAATTTATACAAGTTCATCACATTAAAATCAAAGTAGAGTAGTGCCCAAATGTAATACATAGTTCTCACGAAACATACATCAATCGAAACTAACATACAACTATCTAAAGAATTTAAATCCAACAACAAATGCGATCAGAATCGCAACCAAGGTAACTATTGAACCAACAGCATAATGATACCAAGCCTCTTGACTAATGGCATATTTTCTAATCTTTTTAAGCTTGGCGCGCATTGCATCCATCTTCCTCTCGTGAGCAGTGACGACGTCGGCAAGCTCGACCCCGTGAGCATCAACGATGTCGGCAATCTTCAAGTCCAATTCCATCTTCTCTTCTAGGCATTGGAGACGAAGATCTTCACTTATCTTCAATTTTGCTCTCAAATCGTCGTTTTCTTTTTTAAAATACTCGACAATAGGGTCGGCCGGAATTTCCGGTTCAACTACCTCCTAAATAAAAATATATCTACGTCAAGTTGGTCGGCATGATTGTTATAAACACGAAACAAAATAAATAGTTAAAAAGATATACCACATCCGAATCATAGACCGGACGAGGGCCGAAGGGGACGGATATCAAAACCATGACACTATACATATAAAAAAAACATAAGAAAATTATACAAGAAATAATTATGCATTTAAATCATATAACTAACAATTTTTAAAATAAAAGATAAAAAAGAGGCTCACCGAGGTGGTGTCGGCGACGGAGCGGCGCGGGCGATCGACGGCGGTGAGGATCAGGGGACGGGACGACACTATATAAAACCATAAATTATACTTCAATTCGAGCTCAAAATGCATATAAAACAAATGAAATCCCTAATTTAGTCATTTCATCAAACACCTTGCAAGCACAACCAAAATCAAACTTGCTAAACTTGCACGAAAATGAGCTAAACTTGAAAAGCCGGAAGAGAAGATGAAGAAGTTGCTAACCCTTGTATAGGGTGCCACCAATCTTGACAAATGTTGGAGAAAAAATGGGTGACCTAGAGCTTGGGAGGGCTTGGGAGAGAGGAAAAATGGGGTTGGGGTCGAGTTGCTCCAAAATGGAGCTGGCTCGGCCGGGGTGGAAGATATAGGCAGGACCTTTAGTACCGGTTTTATTTACCAACCGGTACTAAAGGGCCTGCCGTGGGGCCACTGACCGCGGCCTGCGGGGCTGCACCCTTTTAGTACCGGTTGTTAATACCAACCGGTACTAAAGGTCCTCGCCGCGGGGCCCTGGCTGGCACCCAAGCCCAACCGTGCTAATGCCCCCTTTAGTACCGGTTTTTATTGAAACCGGTACTAAAGGGGCGCACCAATGCCTCTGTTTCTACTAGTGGTAGTTAACCAACATGAATCTGCAATAGCAGCATCAGATTCTTGGAAGCATAATCTTCCTTTTGCAAGTTTGGAATTTCGAACTATCAAGGAATCAAATTGTAAATAGTATTTGTGGTTCATGGTTATGAAAAATTATTGTATTGTCCCTATCAAGAGAAATATTTGTGAGTTATTATGAAAACACGAACATGGGATTACCCGGCGTGCAATCCTCAATAGTGGGACAACTGGTGCAAGAACATCTGCTATCACGGTAGAAGCAACAAAATACCTCCAGGGCGAAGGACTCGACTAATCTCTGCAACCTACAAAAATATTAAAATAAGTTAGGACTTTTATAGTTTCGGCCTACGTAGAGCGACAACGAATAGCATAAAGTTTGTAGCTGCAAAGTTATGGATGCACAAATGATGGATGAAGAAGTTTGTCGATGCAAACTTACTTAAATATACAGAAAGGTAATAAAACGTGCTACACAATTTCAGGAAAGTGAATCTTTGTTCTCCATTAAGTTCATGAGGTGAAGCTTAGTATACTTTTAATAAAGCGCCTGAAAACAATTTCTTGTATCTTGCTTCTTATATTATTTCCATAGTAATCATAGTGAGTTACGCATGTGCGAAATAGAAGATGTGTACATGTCCCCGTTGTGATCCTAGTGCTATGTGCATTCCAAAAGCTAGGAGATCTAGTGGCACAGTCCGAAATTCCAGAAATTCCGGAAGTAGTACACAAACTAGCATATTCATGTGTATTTCGAGTCTACGGTAGAATGTGGAGTGACCAATACGGTATGGCATGATAGTAAGAAACATAATCAAGGCGCAAAAGCACGTTGATCTCTGCAAAGGTGAGATACACTGAAGGACACGAGTATTTTGCATATATAAGTTTGAATATCCATTAAGATTCCGGCAACATCAACAAACAAAGAAAAATCCAATAGGAAGCTTACAGCACAAGCAGGGGATGGCCAACATAGAATTGCAGCACCTGCGTGCACAGCATCAACTGAACCACTCACAAAAGGGAGTCTGGATATATCAGCTCTCACCAATGCTAATCTCCTGGAACAACAGAGAAAACATTAAAGTTCTGTATTCAACATTACAAACAAAATAATCACACGAAAAAAACTATAAAGCAAGAATAAGATTGCAAATGGAACAATTGAGCTCAAACCATTAATCAGGCGTGAGAAAGGACTTAAGGGAAAAAATTGAAACATGAGGTGGACTGTGAACCATACTCATTGAAATGTTTTCCTGCTTGATGAATTCCTTGCACTGCTTCAACATATTCTCTGAGAAATCTAGGGCCACAACAAGACAATATAGTTCACTCTGAACAAATAGTCTTGAAAATAACCCACTTCCACAACTTGCATCAACTATAATCCCTCCATCTTTCGGCTTCAATTAAGATCTAGCCATCTCAAACTGCAGTTGCATTGTAATGTTTTAGAAAGTTCAGTAAATATAACTGTAAACATCAATGATAGTAATGCTCAGAAAAATACATAAGAAATTGGATCTTCCTATATCTCAAACCTAGTGAGGAGCTAATCACTACTCCGTAACTTGCTAATATATATGATCATATTTTCACAATATCTGGTTGGAACTTGCTAGCCCGAATTCACATAAGAGTATTTATTAACAGGAGTTTTGGATTTACCATTCTTTTTTTTCTCTCACAGAGCAAGAAAAAGGAGCTTGTTAGCAAATATTTATAATATATATTTATGATTACGAACGGTTATTTCATCAAATATGATAGAGCTTACACATGCATAAAAAATTAGTCAAGCGACATGACCTCTCTCTCCTGGCCTGGAAAACCAGCCCATTTGAAAGTTCCACGCCATCCTCTCTCATAAAGAAATGACACCAGTCGAGACCTGTTGGAATGATCATTCGTAAGTAATAGTCCTCTGAATAAAACAAATTAGCGGATACAGTGTCCAAGAGCCCCAGCTCCCCAGCGTAACATTTACAGTACATGCTAACGACTTTCAACCCATTGTCATTCCCTACGGTCACATATCTTGCAGCTGCCCCAACATTTTCAAGGTTTCAGGGTCACCGAATTTTCTTGCACCGCATGCTATACAATACAGTCTTAAACTCTTAAGACATGCTTTCAGATGCTAATTAATTGGTTTATATCAACACAGCCGACCTTATCCTCTCCTCTCCGTCACTGTAGCAGAGAGGCGACCGGCGATTTTTGGGCGATCTCGGCCGATCCACCGCGTGCTCGCCGCTGAGCCGCGGGATTCCTCTCCTCCGCCGGCCGCCTCGGCGGCGGGAGGGTGAGGGATCCCGGCTCCGGCTTGTATATATGGTAGGATAGGGTGGGGACCTCGCCGGCGTTGCTTTGGAGGAGGTGCTGCTGGCGGCGGTTGTTTTGGTGTCGAGGCGATCTTCTCCGGCGGAGGGCCTCCTGGGAGCTCGTCGTCGTCGCGCTCGACTTGCGGAGGCTCGAGGCCCGGCGTGGTGCTCGAGTCTGTCGGCCTTCCGTCGGATCCGTGCTGGCGGCGGATCTGGCGGCTGGAACTCAGGGCCGGGCTTGCTCGGCGGATCCTGCCGGCTTCGGCGTCGAAGACGGCTGCGGCAAGGTGGAGAAGATGGAGCGAGAGGGCACTCGCCGTGCTCGTTCATCGGCTCAAGCTCCGCCGCTGCGCGGCGGACGGGCTTTGCGGCGATCTTCAACAAGAAAGGTGCTCTCGGGGCGTGGTGAGAAGGAGGACGGCGGCCTTCGTCGTCGGCGCCGGATGTGATGCTGTGGCTTGCTTGAGCTCTGAATCCCTGCGTATGTACTTCTGTTGTCTTCTGTACTTTGTACTGTGTACGTGGTTTTATGTTGAATATACGTGGGTTTTCAAAAAAAAAATTTAATTGGTTTATAGCGATCGTTATTACTCTGAAAGAGCTGACACAACATGTCTATAATCGTACCAGCAGTCGAGACCTGTTGAAGAATGTCGCATGGCGGCTTGCCAGCAGTCACTGCATACCGTTGAAGTTCTCCGGCATAGGAGTATGCATGACGAATACGGCGAGGTGTTTGTTGACGACCTGTCAGCGGCGTGGGTGTGTGAGCGTTTGTTGACGACCAACTAACGCAACACATGTACGTTTCAGTTTGCTCAGATGCTCTCAAGTGATTGTTTCATCTGCTCCCTCCGTCCACATTTAGACGGCGACTACAATTTCTTCTGAGTTGAAAGAATAGATAGGAAATCTCCTTTTTTTCACAGTCCCGATAATAAAATATACTTCCCGGTAAAAAAATTTATAAAATATTCTTGTGATAGACCCTGTTTTCGGTAAGAAATGTAGTGAAATTGTCTTTATATTTTCCCCCTGATCACGCTATGAAGAAATATGCTCATTTTTTTAAAATATTCCATGCATATATGTAGGGGGAAACCGAGGAAGAGGATATGCACACATTTCGTGGTTTAACTTTGACCACTAATGTGATCAATACAATATGGACTATTATGTCTATAAAATTTATACCGTTGAATTCAAATTTGAATAAGACTTCCAACGGTATGATTCTTACGATATAATTTATATATATTGCGCGTCAAATTTTGGGTGTGCAGAACAAGGACGTCATGTAAATGTGGATGGAGGGGAGTAATGCGACAAATGTTGCGGTGCGCCAATTAGTTACTATTCTACTCCTCTCTCCCGACATTCAACTAGTATATACATGTAGTCGTGACATAATTAAGATTTTTTGATTCCGTACTTTTATAAAAAAATTCTCTCGAATAAATAATTCATTTGACATTTCGTTTCATCCTTGGTTTAATCGCGGCGAGATTTGCGAAACTGTATGACATGTTGGGATTTTTCGTTCACTTTTGTTTGTCGGTAGTTGCCAACTTGTTATCACTAAGTTAACATATTACAAACTTATTAATTGTCAGATTATTGTAACTTGGTTGCCATGGAATGATAATTCTTGTACACCAAAAGGTAAGATGATACTAGTTTTTACGGAATGTTATCATCTCTTAGTTGTTTATAACACTAGAATATCCAGTAACTAATTTTCCTAAATATTGTAATGCCTAAAAACATGTGTAAAAATATTATACAATTGTGTATTATTATCCTGACAATCATTCGTTGTTAATTGGCAATAGCATTATATGAAAATGGTAACTGGTTGTCAAAACTTTAGAACATGGGTCTAATTTTGAAGCCCTTATGGAGATAAACAAAATGGTGAAGACGAATTTCTAATCAAATTAATGATTAGAAGATTAAACATTATGTATATTTGAATTTAGCAATAAATGTGATGATGTCAGCCGATGAAATGTCAGATTCCGCATGCATTCACGTGCTCTCATTACCCTAATGGTTTAGATGATATCCATATTAGGGAGCCTAGACACCACTTTAGTATAGGGGCCATGCAGTGAGGGCAATCAACGTTATATATTTGTGGCTTGGTGCATGCCCATGAACACCAAGAGGAGGAAGAGGAGTCTATACTTGTGACTTTTGTGAGGATGAAGGATTGTGGGAAAGGGGTGGATGCATCATGAGGAGTGAGACGATTCATGTTGGATGTAGGGATGTGTATTTTGCAAAACGCTTTACTCGACGATTCTGATAAATATTTCCCTATTTGTGAAAATCATGTCACATTTAATTTAAGGACATTCATTCTCAAATCAATGGATTAAATTCCCATAAGCACTAACCGTTCTCAATCTCAAAGAATAAAAATAATAATCTTAAGACAATGGATTAGATTCCCAACACGGTCCAGTCTCATCTTAAAAAAGAAAAAAATGAATAAAAGGGAGAGCTAGAGAGGTGCTTTTATGCATTTTGCCACCGTTCGCCATTTGCATGGTTCGGTCGTTCCTTCGAGATGTCGTGATCCGCTGTGACGTGGTCTAGAGGCTCTGTGTCCCCCCCTCGCCATTCTGGGTCGGAGCTTGGGTAAGGCGAGTCTTCGTCGTGTTTTTGTGTGGGTGTGCATTGTAAGCCGAAATACGTCATTTGTATGGTTTTTGGGTCCAGTTTTCCTCATAAACTTGATCATCTCCCCTTCTAATTAATGGATTTAGCATCTCTCCTTCTAACACAGTTTCTTTTTTTGCCTATTTGTAGAAGACATTTCACAATAAATTCTACAAAATTCAAAGCAAATCGAAAACATGTACTGTACGTTTTTTCCTCAAGTGAATCTATTAGATTCCCATAAACACTAGCCATTCTCAATCTCAAAGAATTACTATTGATTGGAGTAGAATAGAATAACCTCAATGCAATGAATCAGATTCCCTGGTCATTCTCATCTTATAAAAAAGAAAAAAAATAATTAAAGTGAGAGAGGTGCTTTATGCATTTTGCCACCGTTCGCCACCTGCCTGCCATGCGCCCGTGGGCCCCACCATGACCCTCTGACACGTGGCCCCACCGCTCAGGAACTTCTCCTTCCTCGTGTCCGGCCCCAACCCCCACCGACGAACAGAACAGAAACCCCGAACCCGTCCACCTGGCCATGACAACGGAGCGACCTGTGCGGCTGGTGCTGGATGCGTCCCTCCTCCTCGTTCCCCTCGAAAGCGGAGGTACAGGGGAGTCAGCGCCGGCGCTGCGGCCCGGGGCGGAGGCGCTGCTGCGGCGGCTGCGCTACTCCAATCTCGGCGTGGTATGGGCTCGGTTCTTATTCTATTCGTGCGATCTGCGGTTAAGTTTTAGGAAATAGTAGCCTGCCGTGCTGTTTACCGGAGGTCGTTGCTTGGTGTTATGTGATTGTGAGCTGATTGGGATGTAATTCAGAGGTGGGCGTGTTTTGTCTGATCAGTTGGGGTCTCCATTTGTATTCAAGTTTAGCTCGACTTGGCTATGAATAGAATTGCATATACCAATTGGCGGTATTTTTTTTTACACGCGATCCCCACGGGACCGAATTTCATTATCAACAGAACGAAATACAGGGTACGGCAGCATCCAGGTGCAAAATAAACCAATTGGCGGAATTCATGTATTTCTCCTAGCGCAGCTAGTTGAGATGTCACGACGGTGACATGTCCCCCACTGATATGCACATTACTACAGGTGGATTGTCTCTGCATGATGTAGCTGTGCGCCGATGTAGATGTTACTAAGTCATTATTAATGAACATATATTTAATTTCTAGGCAACTGACTGCATCCTCTTGCTCCTTTTTTCAGGCAATTTGCTGTTCGGAGGAAACACCAACTAATGTGGTCTCTGTTTACCCCCATTTTGAACCTTTTTCTTATAATTATTCTGTTTGATTCATCTCAGTTATATTCATACTTTTTATGATGGGGGATGTCCAGAGTATAGTTAAAATGCAAGTGTTTACAAGTTATCATTCATTAAGCGGCACCATCACTTCAGATCCTTTGGCACCTCTCATTTAGAACTTTGGTAACCAACATATTAAGCCACTACAGATGTACAGATGTTCCCAGCATATGTCCCAACAAACTCAAGATGTAGCTTGATAATACATGATGACTTCTGTTGCAAAATATCGGGCTAGATTGATTTCCTAATGCTGCAATTGCACTGAACACTCTTGATATCTGAAAAGGTATTTGTTTCGTACCCATTGTGCAGTTAAACCTTGTACTAAATAAGTGTCGCAGTTTGAACTAACCCCAGTTCAAAACTGGGACACTTATTTTGGATCAGAGGGAGTAACATTTTTGGACAAAACCTTTTATAACTCTCAGTCTACGATGCTAACATTTTATATTATCCACTGAAATAAAAACCTGCTATAGCATGTTTCATGTTTGCAACGCTATGTTCCTATTCTTCTTGAAGGCATTGTTTTGTAAATGTATTACATCATTTGTAAAGTAGCATGCACTTACATAGGGCTTCTCTATTGCTTTTATTAGTCAGATTTTCTGGAAAAGACAGCAAACTTGCACTCCTTTGGATATACGTTATTACCTGCTGCAAGTGGGAATAATTTAATAGATGAGTCGATGTTGGAATGGAGCAGATCAAGTTCTTGTTTCTATGCTACTTCCAGAGTCGATGGAAATTTATTTTCTGAACTTCAGAGTCATGACTGGACAGTTATTGCTGCAGGTAAGCATACATCAGGATGTGATAGTAATTGTCCTTCTCATGTTGTTTTCAGTTACTCGTTTTGCATTGGCACTTGCATTGTAACTCATGCTGTTTTACGTACTGGAAGAAGGTGCTACACTGCTAATATTGTCGCTGAGGGCTCTACTGATATTCTTCTTTGATCCAGATTGTGAACGTGGAACAAAGGATTCTGGAGTTGTAAATATTAGCAAGCTTCAAGAGCTGCTTCTCACTTTGGCTACTTTAATAAAAAAGGTAAATTGTTATTGGTGTCTACTTAGGCATCTTCCTTGTATTAGTGTTCTGCAGTAACTTTGAATTCACAAGTGTTCTTTTGTTCAGGAAATAGCTAGTTCATCTGTTTTGATTGTTGGCTATTCAATGAAACAATCCCGTGAACAAGACTTCGCCAAGGCAAGTTTCATATAGTGTGTTACTGACTACATAGTATTTGATTTCTGCTGGTACATCAATATTCCTATGTTGCTTGCAGAGAGGAGCATTCCCCCTTTATCCTAGTAAAAACGGTCTTATCTTTGTCCCACTCTCATTTGGGTTTCCTTTAGCTCCCCAACTTCATGAAGTTGATATGATCCTCCACAAAATGACGGATGAGATCATCAACATTGACCCAAACTGCTCCATCAATTTTCCCAAGGGGATTTCGTTTTCTGCAGGAATGTCCGAAATTATAAGGTAGTAAGATATACAGGAAGTAATTCAATGGATTTACATGTTATTATTTTGCATGCATATGTTTTTCACTGAACCATGTCTTGTGGAGACTTGATAGTTAATTTTTCTGTATTGAAAGATTTGCATTGGAGTAAGCCAGTTATTAAAAGTGCCTACAATACAGTGTAAAACCTAGTGCAATTTTTTATAGCTTGTAGTCTATTGATGTAACTGGTTCTTCTTTATCAGTAGTGTTGAAATTACTACCATTTAGTAATAATCAACTTGTTCATCCTATTTCACAAAAAAAGGAACCAACAATCGAAGGGAAAAGACAGATTGCCACTTAAGGTTCTTTCTCAAGGAACATATGTGATGAAAGTTTGATCGGAAGATACATATATGGGATATCATTATCAAAGCAACAAATAGAAAAAAAATCTGATGGTGTCCCGTTTGATGCATGTGCATATGTACATTGCTAGATAATAATTGACAATCTAGTTCACTGTTTTGAACGGTTAAAGTTATTATATGTTCACTATAACCCTCTTTGTTAAGCAGGTTTATGGAAGAGTACACCGATTTTTGCATCATTGATCCATTCAAAAATATTTCCCCATTGCTGGATCGTCTTCAAATTCAACAAATTCTACTTAGATTGGAAGAACTTAACACTGAAGGAAGGCCGAAACTCCGAGCACCACATTATTTGAAGGTCCTTTTATCTGAAATACATTTATGCAGAAGTCTGACTTTAGTGCTTTTGTACTGTACGTTACTGAAATCTCCCATCTTTAGATGGTCCTGTTTTTGTGCATTTCTGAAGAGCATCTATGAGTCTTGCAATGTTTCTTAGGTTTACCTATGATCAACTTCGTATTGCCTATTGAGTTTGCTTGCTATTTTGTAACACAGGCAAAAAACTTCCATGCCAGCGAATTACAGAAGCAACTGGCCGAAGCTAATTTATCGTTTCCACTCATCGTGAAGCCACAAGTAGCATGTGGAGTTGCTGATGCGCACAATATGGTAGATTTTTGTCTTTGTATTTACGTTCCAATATCAATTGAATGCTAGGGTATGCCTGAATTTCCAATCATATCCTCGCCATTCCTATGAAGATTGTTAGGCGGACTCATTGTGCTACTTAATCCCTTCTCAGTCAGAATTTAATTTGCTTTCCTTGTGAGTTTTACATCTGAATGAAAATTGTTGTCTGCAGGCATTAGTTTTCCAAATCGAAGAATTTAGCAACCTTGGTGTGCCTCTTCCGGCTATTCTACAGGTACAACTTTCTGCTTTCCTCCCTCTGATGATGTTTTGCAGAGAAAAATAGGCATCTCTGATATACTCTTGATACATGCATTATATGTCCTGACGATTAATCATTTTGCATATTCTCCGTACAATAGTAGGTTACTAACTTTTCACTTCACTATGTACTGTAACTTTGACACTTTTAGGCATCTCATGTTGACTTCCTGTCCTGTTGAGCTCTGTGCTTCAACTTCTCACTTCACTTTGCAGCTCTGTACCTATTAACTCAGTTCGCATGCTGAAATGTGTAAATTTATTTATGTGATGTAGGAATACATTGATCACGGATCGAAGATATTTAAATTTTATGTAATTGGAGACAAGGTTTTCCATGCCGTCAAGAACTCGATGCCCAATGCAAGTTTGCTGAAATCATCATCAGGAGATGAACCTCTGACGTTTAATAGGTACACACTACAGAAAGTCATATGTATTGGCACGATATTGGATGCCATTCGCATTCATTTGTTGAATTTTACACTTCGATGCCAAGCTATAGTTGATGAAGTTGCCTTCACAGTTTGAAGACTCTTCCTGTGGCTAGTAAGGAGCAGCTACTGCAGAACAGGGTACAAGATAACAAATCTCTGAACATAGATATAGTAGAAGAGGCTGCGAAGTTGCTAAAGGAATCACTTGGACTAACAATATTTGGATTTGACGTTGTCGTAAGTGTTTCTTTTGTCTGGTCTTCCTATGGATTGGTGCTTTTAGAATGCAGTACAGCTACAAAAAGAGTAACGTCTTCCCTGTGGAAGTCTGGAACACTTCCAGTCGCTATCATGTCTTCATGCAGCACATTCTACTTCGGAATTGTAAAAACCAGCGTTGTGATATTGCAGGTTCAAGAGGGTAGCGGAGACCATGTCATAGTGGACCTAAACTATCTTCCCTCGTTCAAAGAAGTTCCTGATTCTGAGGCAATGCCTGCGTTCTGGGATGCAATTAGGCAGTCATACGATTCGAAGAAAGGGAAGGCGCAAACTTAGTCAACGACCTCGACAAAAATCACCACTCCTCGGTGCCGAGTTCACTCGCCATCTAGAAGTGGCGGCTTGTCACATAGAATCGTAGAGTACTTTGAAACTTTGCTGGAAGAGATGTACACTAATAATCCGTGAGCGAAAACAAACATAATGCTCTGGATGAGCGTATAACCATGTGAATCTCCTCATTTGTTGTATGCTGTATGATAAATGTGAATGTGAGTGGCCTTGCAGAAACTGCACTGCTTCTTTGCTTGGACTAGCAACATGTCAATGTCAGTTGACTCGGTTTGCTTTGTATCTGTGGTGTTTTGTTTTTTGAATCATATCATGCCAGCTTTCTTTATGAAAGACCGAAAGTGAACAGATTTGTGCCATGTGGAGGCCAAGGGGAAAGGAACACTTGACAAATGAATCATCCATTCTAATAATGCTTTTCCATTCAGCTGCATCCATTTGTCCCTTTCACCAACATGTTTGTTACATTTGTGCAAATCGCGTGGAGCTCCAGGGAAAGTTTCAGGATTGCCGGCACATTTTTGGCTCTTAAGTATTCAGGTAAGCTTCTGTCACTGTATAAAATATATGTAACCTGCTCACCCTGCCCTTCAGCACCTCTGTTGGCTGATTACTCCCTATTTTGAGCTTGTGCGCCCTGTCACCTGATAGAATGGATCGCATGAAGAGGGCTGCCGGCATGGTGAGGGGCGCATCTGCGGCTCCAGCGCGGAAAGGCGAAGACGAGAGCTTGGTTCTCTTTGGGGAACTGTACAGGCATGATCAAGAGAAGGATGTGAATCTTCTTGAACCAATGTACTCGGTGGAGTTTGAAGCTATACAAGGTCAAATTTTGTTTCTTTTATCTTTAGTCCTTACAAACGCCTGTTCATTTTGTCAAGAGATTTGCCTCAGATATTAATTGTCAAGATATGCAACTATTTACCCCTACAGTTCATATTTTGGTTCTAAAATAAGGTCTTGAGTAACTGATTTCAGTAGATGACTAGCAAGATATAGGGAACACATCTTTGCTTGGAAGATGGATGATCTGATTAGGGTGCTTTGATTGACTGAATATAGGAGACCGCCGTATGTACAAACTCGCGTCGGGAAAGAGAGATTACCTCCTGACAGATGGGGAAAAGCACGATTACGACTGGTAAAGATGAAGTTTGCCTAGTTAAAACTGTGCCCACCTATTCTTTTTTCCACTGCGTATTTTGAAACAGAAGAGTTCATTTCAGGCTCAAGACTCCTCCAGCAACCCCACTGTTCGCCTCCCTTGAGATGGAAGCTGATTCCTACCAAATGGTTTTTCAGAGAGAGCTGCCTATCCTTCAACCAGTTAAAACTTCTAGGGTATGGTGTCTCTTGAATCCTCACAGCAATAACAACGCTTTCACTGTATATCCCTTAGGATAGAAAACATGCAGCTCTTGGGCAGGTTGTAGAAAAAAAAAGATGTCTTGCATATCAAAGTAATTCACCCTTTTCACCATGTAGAAATACTGCAGCATAAAAACAGTTCCTCTTGTAATACCACATAGGAGAACGTGAAAGTTATCGCCAAGTCAATGAAAAATAAACTATTTTATTTTTTGCAATTTATCCATCTTTCCCATTGATCTTACTGTTTGACATTGTGAAACTTGAACAGCTCTCAGGAATGGCAGAGGCACCCAGTAGCAGTACATCAACGAAGTCTGAATCTCCTACAACGTCCAGCTCCTCAAAGTCTGCTACTCCAACGGCGAGACCAAACTCTTCATCAAAGAAAAACCTCACCACCAGAGCACCCCCTACCTTCTTGAAAGAAGAGATCTCAACTTACAAAATAGACAAAAGATCAAGCTACATACCTCTGGGAAACAGACAGCACAATGCAGTGGCACTTCCTACTACCGACCCCAAAGCAACTAAGAAAACCTCATCAGGCAAGAAACCCACTGTCCCAGGCAGCACAAATGCAGCCAAGAACGTCGTTGACAAGCCACTGCTGAAGAACACCGTGGCGGCTGCGCTGAGAGTTCGGACCAAGGACCCTTCGATCAGTGCAAAGGATCCGAAGGTGGATGCAGGCACGACAAGCAGAGGGTCCCGTCAACCTGCTGCTGCAACGGGCACTGGCAAGGATCCTTCGGTCCCAGTGGCGGCAAGAGGAAGGAGCAGAGGTGGAGGTGAGCCAGCTAGCGGTAACAGCGTCCGTGTCGCTGAGGCGGCGGCAGGGAGGGGAGGAGAAGAGTTGGCGGGGAGAAAGAGCAGCAGAGGCAGCAAAAGCTTGGCAGCCATGCGAAGAAGCTGGTAGGTTAGCTGCCCTGGCAGTGGCATTCAGCATCCTGGCTTTAATTTTCAGGGAGATAGTAACATTTGGATTTTGGAAAGAACTTCTAAGTTGCGTTAATCTATGCAGAATACTGTTAATTCGAAAGCTTGTTCAAAGTAATGGAGATTTGCACCATGTAGACTTTTATTTTCACCATGTAAATTAATGAACAATCTGCATGCTGAGGAGCAGAACTGTCTCGCAACACAGTTCGCTCAAGCAGCAAGAGAACAAAATCATCATTTGAATAAAATGTACATGGTTTGATGTTTAAGCAGCAAAGAAGCACCATTTTAACAAAAGAAGTTACAAGATTAGGTGTACCTTCGTCAATTATTGCTCTATTTCCACCAATTTCTGCCTTTACTTACTGTTTAAATCCCAATCACCTCAGGAAACTTTACTGCAGTTTCTTAGTTTGTGAATTATATAGGATGTGAGCTGAGGTGGATGGTTGGATGCTTTCACAAAAATCTAGAATGAAAAATTAGATCTACGAAATCTGGAACAACTTCAAGAACATGAAAAATCACGTGGTTATTTCATCAGCAAGATAAAACAAGAAATATACCTATTTCTAAGTCGATTCTGAATTTTTTATTTGCAAGGCGATGATTCCGATGGTCGGGCTTTTTATATCATGTGTGATCGCATATTTTATAAACTTCCCCGTCGACAAAGAGATAGCAAACCCTCTAAAAAGCGACGAAACCTGCGGAGTCATCCACTCAACCCATGGACGATGATGGATCCATCCACATCTTCACTGGGACTTTTATTAGCTTCTGAGGTTTTGATTCCCGAATGTTCACTGGGACTTTGTCAGCACCAGGGAGGGACGATGTCGCTTGGAGCAACTTCCACAAAGATTTCCACGTCGGTCCGTGTTCTCCTTGGCGTCTGATTTGGCAACACCAGATTGGTTCTGACCTCACCACACCAGCTCACCTCACCTCACCGCTGACGATGATCTCCCCGTCGTCGTCTCTCTAATAAGAAAATATCCAAGTGGTGAACAAAACTGCAAAAAAAGTGTAGCCACATCATGCATAGTGTGGCAGCATCAGGCTGTTCTGATTTTCTCCAGCCAAAGTCAAGAGAGAGTGATGCGTCACAAAATGCCTTTTTGGTCCCAATATATTGTGGTTCTGCAGTCCCGGTGACCAATTGACCGTAACCACTGTGGAAATATGCAAGCAGTGCATCACTTTCTCTCTTGACTCGTGTTGCACAAGATGAGCAACCACGGCCACAGAACTTTGACGAAATGGCAATTTATTCTACTATACTAGTGTGTGTATATAATTGTAAGGTTTGTCATCATCATCATCCACAGTGGTAAGCACAAGACTACAAGAGCAAACCATCTTGCTTAACAGATACTCCTATATATAGTGCCTATAAAAATGGCTGCCTGGAGCCATTCTACACTGGTCAGCTGCCAAATATCTCGAGTCAAGTCCGCTGAATGCCGTGGAGTATGTGGCCTCGGGCAAACGGGCTTCGGTATATGCATGACTCGACCGCAGGTGCTGTCATCAACTCATCATCCCTAGAGCGCGTACATCCTCTTGTTTCCACTGGTCAGTTCTAGCTCTGTGTCCGAGTCGACTGATATGGACCATGATTTGCTCATGGAGGACCTCCTGATCCTCCTCATGCTCTTCTCCTCCATCCTGTGGGTGATGATGCAGTAGCACATAGAACCGATAGTGGATAGCATGATCACGGTGCCGATAGCCATCGTGCACCAAGCCAGCCACTCATCATGGCGGCCCACGACAACGTAGGTCAATGCTATGAAGGCTGCTGATATGCAAAGGCACGCGAGCCACATCAGCTTGTTCATCACAAACACCATCTTCTGCTTTGCTTTCTGCTCAACAACTATCAGAGAGGTCTGGACGACGACGACCGCAAGCGAAATGAACAGAGCCAGGGAATCAAAGACCAAGAAAATTATAAAGGCTGCCTTGCTTGCTACCAGTGCTTGCCCTAAGGTCATGCCCGGCTCAGGAGCTTGATCCATCTTCTCCAGAAAACCACCAGGAATGGTGAATATGGACGCAAAGGCGACAGTGGCAATAAGTACTGCAACGACGGTATTGGAGTTGATGGCATTGTTTAGCCCACCAATGTGGAGCTTTTGAATCCTCTTTTTGATCTTATGAAAGTGCATCTTTGTCTGACGTGTTTGCTTGATCTGTGATTGGACGTCATGCTTGATATCGCTGACTGTTTGCTTAAGCTGCTTGGCTGATTTCGGAGGATTCGCTTGCTCTTTTGCAGTTACTCCACCAAGCTCTCGCAGAATGTTAACGAGCTCCTCATTGCCTTGTTTCTCTGCAATCGCAAAAGCAGTCTCTCCAGCTCTATTGACTGCATTGATATCAATCTCTTCAATGGATATTAGAGTCTGAACCATCTGTGATGAATTACACAAATATCAGCAAAGGATGCAAGTTATGAAGCAAACTTCTCAATGGCTAAGTGCATATATCTAAGTCCACTAAAATTCTGGTTGAAACTGCTTAGAACTTCATGATTTTCTTAAGTCTGTAAGAAAATCCTTCCACTAGTTTTATACATGGTAGACTGTAAATTGCTTTAGAATTATGTTCTAGAAAACCTAACACTGCTGGTTTAAGCAAGAAATCTCTTGCAAATGAACATAGGATGAACAAGAAATAATATGCGACACCAAGTTATTCACACCGGAGGAATGAAATCATGGAGAGATATGATAACTTACAACGGTGTTGCCCTTCCGCGTTGCAACATGCAGTGGCCTGTTCCCCTTGTTATCTTCCAAATGGATGACTGAGACATCAGGCTTCAGTAACTCGAGCAGAATTTCAGCATTCTGGCCTTTCGAAGCCATGTGTAGTGCTGTTTGTCCCTTCCTGTCTGTTCTGAAACCAATCCCCGGATCTTTATTCAACAACGATGCTACCACCTCCACATGGCCCATTCTTGCTGCTGAATGCAAAACTGTCTTCCCATTACTTCTTGCAATCCTGGCAAGGCTTGCGTCTGTATCCAGTAGAAGATTAACAATACCAATGTGGCCCTGAGTTGCAGCCGTGTCTAAAGCTGTGGCATTTACAGAACTAGTTGTCATAGCTAACGCGGGAAATGCCTGCAGTAGCTCCTGCAAAACATCTGCAAAACCAAGGGATAGAGCAAGCGATTTGAGCCAAAATAACTTAAGACAGATAAAGGTTTAGCAAAACACTACACAAATGTCAAGTATCATTATATTTAGGGATCAGGAGTAGCACGGTGGTTTGCTCTTCTCCTCTCCTACCTACTGAAAATTACATGGGTTTACTAGTCTGGGGTAGATTGCTGGCAGATAAGAAAACACTAAGCAAAATTTGGTTATCTCACCGTTAAATGTAAGGATATATGAATTATATCTGTCTTTTTTTTTTTACCATTTCTTTGTTTTGGAAAATCAACATTTTATGACCTAGCATATTGCAAATATGCAAACATCATAGTATATCAAATGTGCGAAATCATACTCAACTTTGCCTGCCAAACAAGGGAAGACAAGGTAGGCTGGAAGCTAGAGTGCTAGACGAAACCAAGCAGATAAATTTCTCAAGCATTTAATGCAAAGGTGGTTAGGCTGTAAATGGCTAAATGCTTTGGTACCCCATGTTCTTAAGGACATAAATGAGGCATAAACATTCCATTGCAATCACAACGAATTAGGGATTTTTTTTTGCCAAAGTCAACAATCAAATACAAGTCATTCTTTATAAGCATAGGCAACTGCAATTATAAACAATCCAACATGAATGGTTATGCTTTCGCTGATTGACTCAGCAACTCAGCAAAGCCACATATTAAAGAATCCCCATTCATCCACGCAAAAAAAAATCCCTTTCAGACAAATGTAATCATCAAAACATTGACATGACAAACATAGCTCATTTTGATCAAGCAAAATAATATATTATGGTTAGGGATGAACTAAGAGAAGCAAGCAACTAACCCAGATGGCCCTGTTTTGCTGCAATATGGAATGCATCGAAGCTGTTGGTTGCCTTGAGCCCTGCCGACTGCACATCGCAAACCTTCAATATCTCACACACAACGTCGACATGGCCCTTCTCCGCGGCCACATACAGCGCCGTCTCACCGTCCTGGTTCTGGTGGGCAGCCAATTCCCCGACGAGCTCCGGATCGCAGTCCGCAAAGATCCTCTGGACATGGGCAACATTGCCGGCCCTCGCCGCGAGGTGGAGCGGAGAGTCGCCCCTCTTCCCGGGGCTGTCCTTGCTCCTCCTCTCCTTGAAGCTCTGCTGCCTCTCCGTGGACAGGAACTTGAAGCTCCTCTGCTTCTCCATGCCCCGGAAGCTCTTCAGTTTCTCCAGAGCGCCGAGCCGGGTGCCGGGTTGCTTCTCCATCTCCAAATCCAATAATCTTTCTGGGGTTCGTGGTATTGTCTCAGAAGTCCAAATTAATTTTGCAAGATCTTGTTCTGGCAGAATCTAGTGAACCCCTCCCCGGGTTGGTAACCTGAACTTGAATTGAGGAAATACCAAGTTTTCAGGCTGCAAATAATTGGCCAAGATTTGAGCTTATGATCCTAACGAAACATCAACAAATTAAACCAACAAAATACAAAGAAGCTTCAACCAAAAAAGAGAATCACGAGAAGGAGTTCCTCACCGGACAGAAACGCGACAACTAGCCCCGGACGGAGCCAAGGGCCGGCGGCGGGAGCCAGGGGACCTCCGCAGCTCAAGAATCAACGGAGCTCCGAAACCCCCATCTTTCTCCACGCACCGGCGAGAAAACTATTGGAGATTCGAGAGATGAGCGGCGGGACTCACTGCTGGGGAGCTGGACGCCTCCAGAGTTATCTTCGGTCGGTGTCTCTGAATCGCCGGCCCGGAGGAGAGGTTCTTCCGCCACCACGGTGGCTGCCTGTCAGCGGAAGAGAGAGGGTAGGAGGAGCACTCCACTGTTAAAAGGGAGGCCGCACACGTTTGGTTTGGTGGTCTTCGGTCTTCTCCTCTTGATTTCTTTTCCACGCGAGCGAATATTTGTGCCGCTTTGCCGTCTTCTCTCTCTTTCTTGCCTTGTATATTTTTTAGGTGGTTAAAAAATAAATATCTTTGACTATTCTTCCACCATTTTTCTCTTTATGTGGCTACATTCATGTGTCTTCACTTTCTAAGGGGCTTTTATTTTATTTTTTACCACATAAATAACGGTTTAATTTGTGATGTGCAACTGATTATCTATAAATAATTATTATTATACTAAGATTTTTTTCTAAGTTGATGGTCATGTGCATTGAATTTTTGTCCTAGATATGAGTAGTTTACATTTTAAAAATTGTGTAGGGGTAAATCCACTTAGAAATAAGTATGTCGGGATCTAAAAAAAGCATTTATGTCGAGTTAGAAATATTAGATTCCTAAATAAGGAACTTGTTATGTTTGTTTACTTTTCAGTCTTAACAAAATTGGTAGAGCGTTGCCTTCCCTTGTAAAATTACTACCCGTCCCGACAAATTAGTACTCCTTCCGTTTCTAAATATAAGATGTTTTATCTTTTATCTAAATTCACATGTATCTAGATGTATGTGGACATATTTTAATGTATATGTACACTCATTTGATTTTGCACCTAACCAACATGTGAGCTAGCTAGAACATCTTACATTATGAAACGGATGGAGTAGTAATAACACGGTAGAGCACGTGTGCATGATCCACTTGGGAGGAGAATGCTATGGTGCTTTAAAGCAAAGCAAATCGAGAGAGAAATTATGCATTTTCCACCTCTACATCAATCAATCCACTGTCTCATGCAATTCAAAGCATGGCATGTTGTGCTCCAGTCTAGAGGTTCCACAAAACGGGATTTTAATAAATATATGGATTTGGTTTATTCGTTCGCTGGTGGCACAATGTACATGAGCATTATCAAAGTTGAGACCAGTGGGTCAGGGCATCTCCAGCCTTCCCAGCGCCCCCCAGGAGGCCCTTTTTAGCGCCGGCGCGAACCAAAATCCAACAGTCGCCCCCCCCCCCAGAAGTCGATTTAGCGCCGGTTTCCGCCGTTTTAAGCGCCGTTTCGCGCCGGCGAACCCAGCCCAAACCCAGCGCGCTGGGTTCCGCTTGGGGGGGGGGGGGCAAAAGGCGTCCGCGGGCCAGCCTTGTCGGTGAGGGAAGACGATTTCCCTCCATAATTTGCCCTCTTCCCTCCATATTTTTGATCTTTCCCTCCATTTCTTCCCCACATATACCCCTCACCCTGCCCCGTTCTCGCCATTTCCCCATCTGGCCGCCATGGCTCCCGCCCGATTTACAGGACCCCGCGCCGTCGCCGTCCCCGCGTCCTCCGCCACCTCCATGATCTGCAAGAAGCCGCGGAAGCCGAGAGCGCCGAAGGAGAAGCCGCCGAGTATGAGCAACGCCAAGTGGGTCGCCGAGAAAGCGCGCCTGGAGACGGAGAACCTCCAGCGACGGACGAGGGAGAAGGCGCAGCGGCAGAGGAAGCTGGCCGCGCACCTGGCGGAGGCCGAGGCCCAGGTCGTCGGCGAGGAAGAAGAAGAGGAAGAGGAGCTGGATGAGCCGCCAACTCCGGCTGCGTCTGCGGCGCCGCCGGTCAAGCGGAGGGGCGGCTTTTCTCCTCATCCTCATCCGTTCGCCGGATGGAGCCAAACCGCAGTCGCCTCGCCATCGCCGTCGCCGCGCTGGAACGCGTCCCCGCACTACTCCCCTGGGTACGCCGACGCCGACCCCCATGGTGGTTTCAACCCCAACCTCACCTTCCCCCACCATCCGCCGATGATGTACGTCGCCACACCGGGATACGCCTCCTCGCCGACGCTCCGCCGTGCCCTCCCCTTCGCCAGCCAGTCCTTGTTGGGCGGGATGCCCCAAGACCTCATGGACGATATCATCACCACCGGCTCGATGGCGACAGCGGCGTGCCCGGGCTTCCTCTCGCAAGGCGGGGAGTTTTTCTCGCGGGGCGGCGGGGATTACGGCCAAGGTGCGTCTGGCGCCGGTGTCGGCACGGAGGAGGCGTATGCGGATGCGGAAGAAGGAGACGAGACGGCGCCTGCAGCGGAGGGAGCCCGAGGTGAGGATGGCGACACGGGCGGCCGCCGCCCCAGGAAGGGGACCAAGGTGACGCCGAAGCCGCCCGTGAGCCTCACATCGTCCCGGCTCCGGCCCCGACCCCGATGGACACGAGCTACGACACCCTGGCGGACACGACCTGCGACAGTCCGGCGAGCTCGGCCAGTCCAGCCGAGACGCCGCCCGCCCAGCCTACATCCGCTGCGCCGACCGTGCCGATCGACCTGGAGAACGCCGAGACAGCTGCCACGGCCATCGACCTGGAGGCTGCCACGCCCATTGTCGACCTCGAGGCCACTCCGAGCTCGGCGCTAACTCCGACCACCACGCCCATCGTCGACGTCGACTCTGATGCCGCGGCGTCGCCGGCCTCTATCTGATCTGTGCATCAGCAGAATGCCGAATGTGGCCGTGATCGCCCGACTGTGGCTTGATCAAGACTATTTGATCGCCCAACTGTGCCGTTTTTGTAATGATTGCCCAACTATGGCTGCTGTGATCGCCGAACTCGGGCTATTTTTTGGGGGCGGGAAGAAGAACTTTCGAATTTCTGGCCTATGTGTTTTCCCTGGGCCGCCGAACGGCTGGTGAAATCGCCCCCCCCCCCCCCCAGGTTTTGGTGCGGGGCGGCGCTATCCCTAAAAAGCGCCGCTTCAAAACCTGGGGGGCCGAACGGCTGGAGATGCCCTCAGTGGCACATGCTTGATGTTCTTTGTCTTCATCGATTGGGGATGATGGCCCACTGGCCGCCATGCATCTCCAGCAGCAGCATTGCTATAATTTCACCGGATTGCTAAAAACTATTTTTTAGCAATTGGGTTAAGAAAATGAGCTCTAGCAGCATTGCTAAATGTGGTCCCCTAAAAAAATTTAGAAAGCTGAGTAAAACTTCCCCTCCAATTGGCATATATGCCAATCCAAAAGCCACCCCCAAAAACTCCCAAAACCGAGGCGGGACGCCCAACTGCCCATACGTGGAAATTTCAGCGGGTGACCTCCCCGCCGCCGGTCACCTCCTCGCCACCTCCCCGCCCATGTGCCGCCCCACGGCCTTCTGCGGGCTGCCCCGCCACCCCGCGCCTCCTATTCCGGCCGGCGCGAGCTTCCCCGTCGCCAGATCAAGCGCCGCCCCACCGGCAGTCCCGCCGACCGATTTGGACAGGGGAACGCCGGCGTCGGCGATTCGTGGAGCGCGTGAGGTCCCCGCCACGCCCGCCTACCCCTGGGTGCCGCCACCTTCCCGCTCGCGCCGTCGCCGGATTTCCGTCCGCACGCAGTCGCGCCTCCGCGCCTTCTACGAGCTTCTCGGCAGTGAGCTTCTCCGTCGCGCCGCCAGCGAGCTTCTCTGGCGCAGGACGACCACAGACGGGTGGGGAAGAAGAGAGGAAAAAATAGAGAGAACAAAAAAAGAAAAGGAAAAAAGAGTACCCACTTACATGTGGCCCTATGTGCAAATCAACCTTTACCAATTCAGTTATAGGAAGGCTAGCAAAGCAGATTTCATTTTGAATTGCTAAACCTTCTCTCTCCTCTTCCCTATAACCAGTTTTTAGCAATCCAATATAGGAATGCTCTTGGAGATGCTCTAATCGGCTATCAACATCACAAAATGTATATGGGGAAGTAGAAATAAAGGCGCATCAAGAACCCCACACTTTTAATTTTGACAATGACGTCTTCCGTCTAAAACATTACATATATGATAGATAGATAGATAGTCCGGAATGTTACGGTGGCATCATTGGCATCCCTCCTGTAGAACTTGTTACGGCGCGACATCATCAATTTTGACAATTACGTATTCTGCCTAAAATGTGACTCTAACTAGGCATTGGAACAATCATTTTGGTCTTCACATTTTTCTTTTTTGTGTAGGCAATGGATGAAAACTAATTGTTTCAAACTTTATACATGCATGGTATACATCTATGTACTATACTTATTTTTCAGGGTTTTTAAGTCAAAAATAAAGATTTTGATTTTTGTGAAAAAATGGGGGATAAATGTAGCCTACACTCATGCAAAGTACAATAAGTAGCCAAATGTCGATCAAACCAACAGTATTGATGGGTACTCTTTTGTTTGGGTCTGCGGGACCCACTCAAATTTTGAGTCTAACTTTGATCATAAATTAACTAACAAACTAATCACAAAAAAAGAAACTAACTAACAAACTACTCCTTCTGAAGATGAATCAATGGCATACTTTTTAGTTTTTACGACATATAATCTATATTTATTTGTTAAATCGATGGTCAGTTTGGCTTAAATTCAAGGAAGGCTTATAAACCAGAACTGGGAGAGAGTAGGAGTTCAGATCAAAAGGCGTACACAATGAGGATCAAGACTACGTATTTAACATCCAAAGCAATGCCGTCAAGATGATAATGATGGTAGCATCAGAACATGTAAATAATCCGTTGTAACGAGACATACATATCTTCCACCACGTGACGCTTGATCCTGACTCCTGACCTATGCCTAACCAGTGTCCTAGCCACCGAACCAATAGTTAATTTTTTATTTACCAGAGGAGAGAAATGCCGATTGACCTGCAACAAATAATTATAACGAAAATAGTAGTCGGACAACGTCTAGACTTCCAAATCCACGTCAAGATCTGGCTCTTGGACGGGTTAGGCAAGGTTTAGTTTAGTCTGTCTGGATCGTTTTCAGCATGTCGACTGACCCGGTTTTAGTCTAACAGTGAAAGCGAGTGGGCAGTGTGCCTGCCAGAGCTCGTGCTACCGATCAGTTTACAGCGTAGACCTGCCCCTGAACCCAACTGTTCTTCTGTCAGACAATTAGCTGGAGCTCCCTACATCACCCACTCGCTGCAGAAAGCTGGCCTGTGAATATTGTTTGTTGTTTTAGTGCAAACCGAATGCCACTGTTCGCCTGTCTTTTGGAGTAGTTTGCTGCCACCCCAAGATGAGTTTGGATGACCAAAAAGAGAGGGGATATGTCTATACGTAGTGCTTTTCTGATGCTTAGGGCATGTTTGGTAGGCTGCAGATGCTCCAACCAGGTCCGCCATGTGCAACCTCCGGGTGATTGGATGCCTGTATGGAGCGCTGGACCAGGCTAGCGCACTTCTCAAAGCACCCTCGGGCCAGGCCCGCTGGTAACGGCCAAATCGGTCGTTTTCGTGGAGCCAGGCTACGTGCGTGCGACCTAGCGCAACGCGTCGCATGAGCTGTTGCAGCCGCCGGAGTTGGCGCGAGCACCAAATTACGGCGGGAGAAATTCGGTCACCGCCCGCCGAATTTGCCCCTCTATTCAGCCCACCTCCAAATCGAAAACCATCATTTCTCTTTCTGGACTTGTTGTGATGGCGGGAGCGTTTTGCGTCGAGGCTAAGGCGAGCTCGCTGGCGACCTCGACCGAAGTGTTGTCCTCGACGGCGACCTCCACGGCGACATCGACGACGACATCAACGGCGGCGAAGGTGGCCGCGACCTCTCATCTGGATCTGGCGCCTGTAAGAACTTCTGAGCTTACTCCTTCTTCACATCTTAGATCTGAGTACTAGATTACAGTCCACGGATCCGCTGCTTACCATAGGGTTCATAGATTGATTGTGTACTCTGTGCATACCCCATATCTGTTGAATAGTTGCGAATGGTTTGTGGTTCCTCCGCTGGCTCAGTGTGTGCTTGTGGTTCATAGATTTTAGTTCCTCCGCTGCTTACCTTACGGTTAGAGTCAACATATTAAGAACATACTCCCCAAACAGATTCATGTTTATCGTCGTGATTAAGAGGTTCATTTCCATGTAGGAGACGGGCCGGCGTAAGATGAGAGTCCCTTTGCAAATGCTTTGTGAGAATGCACTGCCTGACTTGACCATGTATGAGAAGTCAGTGCCTCTGAATGCAGTGCCTCTTGATATGGTTCCTCTGAATGCAATCCCTATGGATGCAGTCACTCACTCACCTGAGCAATTGATACCCACAAGTATAGGGGATCGTTGAAATCTTCAATGTGTAAGTATTAGTATCGATCCCACGAGAAGTAGAAGGTATAAGTATTTATCCTCTCAAATAAGAGTGTCACTTCTCTTATTATCTATGCACTAGACAAACAAAATGATTAAATGATGCAAGTGTTTTTGGGTTTTTGGTGTAGAGTTTGCAATAAAGTAAAAAGCTGAAAATAAAATATGATGAGTGAAACCTCTCAAAGAGAGAAAGCCCAATCCTCTATGCAGCAAGAGGACAAGCTTAAGTGTGTGTTTCTTATGCGTGGAAAACGTTCCAAGTGCTACATGGATTTCATGGCATAGATATTTCTAGAACAACAAGGTAAACATTTTGTCAAGTTTTAATCTTCTTTGGACGGAGCCATAATTAGGCGTAGCTAAATAAATAAACTAAACCCCTTATGATGGTTCTTATGGCCAAGTAAATGACTGCACAAGAGTTATTAAGACATAGAGTCCCACCATAGCCTTAAACTCTAAGGTCCCCGATATAAATCCCCTCCTAATGGTACTTCATGTATTAGACCACAGGTTTGCGTGTCCTCCCAGGTCCTACCCATTCCATCACATTAGTGTGATCACATTCATGCATTACTCAACATATGTGTGCACCCATACGTTGTACAATAAGATAACCATAAAAGATAAAAACTTGACCAAATACTCAATACATGTTAAGTGGAAATCATTGCCAATCCATCCTATGCCCCCAGGAACATGAGAGAACTACTCACAACGCGAAGACATGATATGATTCAATGGTATAAGTGATACAACACAATCTGAAAATATAATCTCCCCACAAAACAATGACAAGTAGCAATTCACAAACATGTAGAATAGTACTTAGACAATAGCTAGGGTTCGAACAATCTCAAACTATGAGGGGGTGAAGTGGATCACGAAGATGGTGCTGGAGATGGTGCTGGTCTTGACGGTGGTGTTGATGGAGACTCCGGAGGGGGGATGGAGGAGCCTTCCGGAGGTGATCCGGCGGCGTTTCCCCCTCCAATCTTCTCCGGCGACAGCCTTCTGACTCTCTGTTTCGTGGTTTTATGTTTCACCGCCGCCTCCTTCCAAAACTCCTCGGGGACTATTTTTATAGTCGGTTTTAGGTCAAGACGAAGCCACGGAGACGAAAACGGACGGCATCGGAGCCACGAGGGGGAAAAGGAGGTGCCTCACACGGCTAGGGAATCTGGCCGCGTGGGACCCCCTATTTCCCAGCTGGTTGGGCTTCTGGTCTTCATTTTCAGCCCATTGCGTTCGTCTCAAAAATTCTGAACCGTGCTCTTTGGCCTTGCCTTTTTGGAGTCCCGAAGCTCCCGGAAAGTCCGAAACACTAAAAAAGACGTTTTCTGGAAAACAGAGTTAGAACCAAAAGAGGGGGGATTGTTTAGAAAATCCCCGAAATCATTATAAAACATGAATATAACATCATATAAGTTGCAAATATGTAGGAATATCTAGTAATAACATGCAAAGTTCATGTATGCATTTTACATGCATCAACATCCCCAAGCTTAACCTATACTCGTCCTCGAGTATGAAGGTGATAAAACTAACATGGACTTTGCATTTTAATACTATCAATGGATATCAAAGATGATTACTATTGCTACATAAAGTCAAATGATTCATTCTCAAAGGAGTAGCAATATACAAGATAGATTATGAAGTGATATCAAATATTCAATGAAAGGATGTTCAATGATAATTCACAAAGTGTAACATAGAAGAAAGTACTATGGACCAAATGTATGCATAATGAAAAGTAAAAACATCCTATAATGGTCATAGAGTACTCTTGTAAATCTGAATATAAAAGGTGGACACTTTGGAAAGATATATAAATAAGTAGAGGTAAAACATGAATAAGTTTCATCTAGCTTCCAAATGCTTCTACTTAAGTTAATGTTTGCAATGTGGTATCCATTGGTGTGGAGCTCTCATTACCCCTATCATAGCATCTTGAATGGTTAAAGTTTAAAGTGAAAGCAAATATGAGTAATGTGCTTGACAAAGTATGGGTTGAATGCCTCATGCCCCTTGAATACAAGTACCTCTCCAACTGGCTACTCAACTCGGGTCACAAAGCAAGTTCAAGTTAAAGTCATTGCAAGTAATAATAGCATCATTAAGAGTTGCTCCGGGTACCTCTTGTCCCAGGACATGGAACAAGCCCATGTCAAAATGACAAGACAAACAAACAAAATGGACAATCTCAGCACTCTTTTATTTACTATTGTTATAGCTTTTTATTGTGAAGTGCCTCACTGAAGGTCCACCGTGATATGTAAGTAAATTTCCACCATGAATGATGCATGGCTTGGGTTAGCCGCCCGGTGAGTCTCTCTAGCCATTTATACTTACTCTCAAACTTACCAAGTTTCCACTTTTATTTCACACAATGTTAGGCATCCATAAACAAAAGTACATGATATCAACTAAATATAATTAAGAGCACTGTTGAAAGCTTGCCATGTGACAGCACATATGAGCTAACTCCCAACCAAGACTCTTGTCAAGCACACAACTTCATAATTTTAATCACAATGGTTCATGTTTATTAAGTGCAATAAAAGTAAAGTGTGCATCAAGTTCGTGAGAGCTTTTAACCAACTTTTCCCATAACAATCAATAACATAAGCATTTTAATTTGGAAGCAAAGATAATACAATATAACATGATAAACATACTCGGAATAGCATAAAGCTAATAGGTAGATATGGTGGACTCACTGGAAAAACTTTGGTTGAAGGTGTTGGAAAACAAGTTTTTACTTGTTGGAATTTTTGGGCTAGCAAGAGGGAGAAAGTTGACCGTCTAAATGCATGCATAAGTGTCCATAGAACTAACCAATCCATGTTAAACAAAGTAAAGTAACATTCAGCATGAATGATAGCTCTTGATAAAACACTTGCAAATTAATACTCATTAAAAAGCACATGAATCATGCAACTATATGTATCTTTTTGAATCAACTCAAACATCCCTTTCCCAATCTTTTTAATAGCATCCAACTTAATTCAACCCAAATTTCCAGTAGCTCTCTCATATAAATGATAGTGGTGGTCTCAAGACAAACAAAAATCAAAAAATAAAAAGCAAATAAAAGACGCTCCAAGTTTATGCGATAAAGTGCATTGATCGAAAAACAGAATTAGACGTGTGCAAACCGAGAGTGTGTTGGTCCAGTGGGGTTGTCTTCACATCCCCAAGCTTATGGTCTTCACCATCCTTGGATAGCTCTTGGTGCATCTCCTCTAATCCCTGTGAAAAAACTTCAAAACACCGTTTCTCCCATTTCTTTTCTGTGGGGTGACATTAGTAGTGATAGACAAATGAATTACTTGCTGCATAAAATCCTTAAACAAAAATTCATATGAATGTCCAGAAAGTGTATAATGTTATCCTACTTATAAACTCAATTGGATCAAAAAGATTCAAGTTAAAAGTTCAAAGAATGCATCAAACAAAATGGGACAGAATATGTCCAGAAAAACAGCAGCAGCAAAACGTATTTTTCTACCCTACTTAAATATGTCGAAAAATTCTGAAAAAATTCATGCTTACAGAGGATGAAAAGTTGCAACTACAGTTCAAATCAGCTCATTCGGAGTTACAGAATAGGAATTAAAAATCATACCGTGCACAGATTCGTGCTGGAATAAAATCTCCGAATGCAAATAGCAACTTTTTCAACCAAAATAGGTAAAACTTGGCACTTTATTAAAATTCAGAAACAAACTAAAAACTAAGTCTCTTGTTACAGCAAGAGGACACAAAGAAAATCAAAAGTAAAAACAACCGGGTTGCCTCCCGTAAAGCGCTTTCTTTATAGCCATATAGCTAGGCTTACTTACTTGGTATCAAGATGGTTGGAGTGAGGTGGCTTGGCATCCCCAAGCTTGAATTCTTGTACTTACATGATATATGTAGAGTGAGCCTAGGGGTAACATCCCCAAGCTTGAGTGTTTGTCCCTCTTGATCATTGTTCATCACCCTCAACTCTTCCACTTGAAAATTCTCTTTACACAAAACTCATCATAAAACTTGATTAGAGGGGTTAGTGTCTCCATAAATTAAATCCACATAGGTACAGCAAAGACATATCATGAGTTGATTCTAAACATTAGCTACTGTTACTATGGTTGTGTATTGCTCTTTGATCAATAGAACCACACAAAACACAAGTAATGAGAGTAATGCAAAATAAAGACAGAATCTGTCAAAAACTGGACAGCCCGTAAAGAGTGAATTTTCAGAGGCACTTACGTTGCTCAAATCAGAAAACTTTGAACTAATGAAATGTGTAATAATAACTGAATATTGCTGTCGTAAAATATCAGGTCAAAATTCTTCTTCTGTGATTTCTAACATTTTTCGCAGTGAAGCTTAGGAATCTGTTTTCTGGACAGCAAATCACTATTGTTTGATCCTACCTCTCAAAAGAGGTTATTCTTGCCATAAAGATGAAAAATAAGATACAAAGGTGTTGTTACAGTAGTAAACAAGCACCTTGACTCAAAAACCAAAACTTAAACTGAAGATAAAAGAAATCAAAAAGAAACAAAAAGAACTAAGAAAGAATCAAGAGAAACAAATAAAGAAGAAAGAAAATATTTTTGTTGTTTTTGATTTAGCAAAAGGGCAAAAGAAGAAGCAAATATATACAACATAAACACTCTTTTTATTTGGTTTTAGCTTTGGGAAAAGTTTTAATGATAGAGACTTTGCAATGGTTCCATTGGCATGAACAACACATGTTCAAGGTCGACCCCAACTTCTCCATTACTCATCCTTCTCATTTACTTTCCCAAATTTTATATAAAGTGAAAATCTTAAACTAGCAATTAGAAAACAGTAGGTAAAGTATTTTACATGTTTCAAGATATAAAGGTGTGCTCAAACCGAATAGGAAATAAAGCATAAGGAACACACACAAAATTAAACATTAACTTTTAAGTCTAACTCTTTCTATGCATTGGCATTTTATATATGAATAAATAGCAGCAATTTTGTGGTAACCAATGCATGTAATGATCAGTAGGTTGCATTTTAAATAACATAGAAACATAAATATAAGTCTTTCTTCCTCTTCATAATAGTTACAAGTAGTGGAACCAAATTTGATAAAACAACTATTAGATTGGTGCAACTTTGCAAACTTAGGAACATATAAAGGATTATTAAAACTATCATGTAAGATATTAGCATGTTTTCCTCTCTCAAAATAATTGCAAGAAACATCATAAACATGATGGTTGTGGGTGGAATGGTTATTAGTGCAAGATAATTTCAGCCCACATAAGTACTTTTCAACATATAAAAGCTTCTCCTCCATGGTGTGAATAGGAGAATTCAAAAATAAAGTAGGACTCTCATAAGTGAGAGTGTTGTCACAAGCAGCAAGTATATCATTTTTATCCTCACATAAAGTAATAACAACTAAACATGGAGGATTATCAATAAGCATAGGTCCATCATCTAGAGTACTATCATAAAACATGTCTAAACCATACTCCTCATCATCATCAAAATTATTATCAATAATGTTATCATTAGGCATAGGTTGATATTCCTCCTCATTATCAGAATCATAAGAACAAAGTTTATCATCAACAAAAAATTTAGTGTTACCCTCATCCATAGGTGGTGAAGGTGGAAGTTCCCTCTCTTCATTCTCTAGTTGTTCATCATTTTCATCATCTTCTTGGGGTTGCACGGGCATCCCCAAGCTTAGGCTTTTGTCATCTTCTTCCTGCAAAATATTAGAGCTTTCTTGGGCAGCTCTCTTCCTTGTGTCAACAATATAGATATTTTCATTAAATTCAACTATGCAGAGATCAAGGATAGTGGCAATCAAAACTTTAAATTGAGAAGCTATAGGGCAGGTTTCATGTTCATCAATGAAGGTGTATAATTCATAGGCTGCCATAAAAATAACAAATTGCTCTACTTCTTCCATCCCTAAGTGAGCATAATTCCATGTATGATAAGTTGCAATAACATGTTCTTTATTGGAAGGGCATTGGAATTCAAAGTGTCTAAAGTATTCAGAGCAACAAATTTCTTCCTCATGATAATTAAGCAGCCCACTAGCAATTTTATTTAGAAGCTCTATGTAGCCTCCTAATCTTTTCCCTTCATTTGATTTTCTAAATTCAGCAGCTATCATGGCGTTTTCATAATAGTTTTCCATTTTCTAATTTTTTTTGGGTTTTTGATATTTAAAACTGAAAGCAAAACTAAACTAAATGCAAAACTGAAAGTAAACTAGAGTATATACAAAACTGAAAATAAATATCTAGTGCAAACAAGAATAAAACTTAAGCGCTACACTCCCCGGCAACGGCGCCAGAAAATGTCTTGATACCCACAAGTATAGGGGATCGTTGAAATCTTCAATGTGTAAGTATTAGTATCGATCCCATGAGGAGTAGAAGGTATAAGTATTTATCCTCTCAAATAAGAGTGTCACTTCTCTTATTATCTATGCACTAGACAAACTAAAATGATTAAATGATGCAAGTGTTTTTGGGTTTTTGGTGTAGAGTTTGCAATAAAGTAAAAACTGAAAATAAAATATGATGAGTGAAAGCTCTCAAAGAGAGAAAGCCCAATCCTCTATGCAGCAAGAGGACAAGCTTAAGTGTGTGTTTCTTATGCGTGGAAAACGTTCCCAAGGGCTACATGGATTTCATGGTTGTCGTCGTATTAAACTACAGATGTCTAGGGGTAGGCTTAAGTTTGGGGCCGATGGACGCTAGAGGATTCGGGGAGGGATAGCGCGTTGAAGAACGCACACGGAAGACAGAAAGATGAACACGAGGATTTACCCTGCTTCGGGACTCTCGTGAGAGATAACACCCCTACTGCAGCATCTGGCCTATTTGGTGTATTTTTCCCTCTGTATATGATCTGTACAAAGGCTCCTTGAGCTGAGCAAAGGTGGCCTATAAGAGGCTTTCTCTCTAGGTGGAGGAAGGAGCTCACGTGAGCAAGGGGAGAAAAGATGAGCCCAACCGGGGCTTTTATGGTAAAGGGAGCTAACGGAGAGAGCGGGGAAAAAATGAGCCCATCGGGGCTGGCTGGAGCGCTCCCCCTGGTGCTCCTTATATAGAGGGAGCCCAGGGGACAAGGGGTGGCCCACAGGTCACTATGCACACACTGTTTAGGATTTGACTACTAGGGTCTTGTCCGCGATGTTGCCTATGTCATGACTTGTACTCTAGTCATGTCTGCGCCACTGTAGCCATGCTGGCTATGCCATCATCTGTGTCTTGTTCCTGCTTGGTCAACTGGTAGCTGTAACAGGTACGAGCTGGGGGCGTCCCAGTACCTGGTAGTGCTGGATGCCGGGAGCTGGATGCCGGATGCTGGACGTGGCGTGGTGCTCGTGGAGATGCTGGTCCTGGAACTGGTACTGGCGCTGCGCTTGTCTTGACGCCGGACGAAGGAGTTACGTGGAAGAGGAGTATCGGGGCCTCCTGCCTCGATCCGGCTTGCACCTGGCGACTTGGCTCGATCTCGGCCAAGGGAGCTGCAACGAGTAGCGATCGATAGGGAGCAGCTCGTCCTGGCAGCGTCGATGCAGCGCATCGACCAGGACCGATCCGGCCTCGCAGTACCGGCCTGGAGATCTCGGCCTCGTACCGAAGTCGGCCTAGCTCGGGGAAGTCGGCCACCCGCTGTGGTGCAATATGCCGGCCCAGCCGAGGCTGGAGCAGCCGGGGTGTGGAAGTGTCAGCCCAGCCGAGGTCTGGAGCATCTCGGCCCATGGAGTAGCCGAGATGAGGCGGATGTGTTGGAGCAACTGAGGTGCGGCGGATGACTCGGCCCAGCTGAATTACGGATTGACTCGGCCCGCCCAGGGTGCGGCGGATAACTCGGCCCGCCCGGGGTGCGGCGGATAACTCGGCCCAGCCGAGTAGCGGATTGACTCGGCCCACCCGAGGTGCGGCGGATAACTCGGCCCAGCCGAGTAGCGGATTGACTCAGCCCGCCCGGGGTGCGGCGGATAACTCGGCCCACCCGAGTACCGGATTGACTCAGCCCGCCCGAGGTGCGGCGGATAACTCGGCCCGCTCCGAGGTAAGGACAACTCGGCCTGCCAAGTTAAATGCAGTTTTGGGCCTGTAACCCGGTATCTCGGTCTAGGCTAGGCCAATGTCGGTCCAGAGTGTTTTTTCTGCTTCCTCCTTTATCTTTTATTCATTTCTTTGCCGCCTCTTCTAATAACTCAATAAAACCACCAACTCTGGGGTATCCGGGGTTATATCCCCGACACTAGTCCCCGAGGCTATGGGGGACTCGCAGAGTCGCGCACAGACTTTCAAAAACAAATTGCAATATTAAAATCTCCATGTAAACAATAACCTTCCTGCACAGGCACCATCATTTTTTATATTGCCCACACGAGCATACCGGCATATAGCCTGCCTGGACATTATCATATGTCGGTTTTTAGCCCTCTTGGGCGCTTACCGAAGTCGGATGTCTCCAGCATGAGCTGGACTGACATATAGCCTGCTTGGGCATTGTCATGTGTCGGTTTTTAGCCACTTTGGGCGTTACCGAAATCGTATGTCAACAGCATGAGCTGAACCGACATATAGCCTGCTTGGGCAGTGTCATGTGTCAGTTTTTAGCCACTTTGGGCGTTGCCGAAATCGTATGTCAACAGCATGAGCTGAACCGACATATAGCCTGCTTGGGCTAAATCTGACATTTTGCCTTCAAGGGCATTTGTCAATTGACGAGTTGAGACATTTCTCAACACGTAACACTCAGTGAGATTAGATATCTTTCGACTCATTGAGCCGAGACAACGATGCTATGATACTCTGGTAAGCTCGGATAATTGAAGAACCATGATAATTGGTTAAGTCGGTAAAGACGGCAATTATGAGATACTTGATGATACGAGATAAATGCTGTGATATTTGGCAAACTGAAAGAACTGACGATTTGGTAACACTGTGACACTCTGATACCTTGGCAAGCCATAATAAGCGGCGTTCCGAGATACGAGATGATACTGTAATATTCTGGAAAACCGAAATAAACGGCGATTTAAGAATACCGATAATGCCATCATATTTTGGGTAATCCGAGATAACCGATATAATCATGATCTTAGTGATGAATACTCTCTCGGTAAAACGATACCACCTTTCAATGTTAGTTCAAGCATATAAATACTGAATAATTAATGGGAACAACAATTCTACTAACGGATGAAAACTAACTCTGGTATATGACGAAAATTAATTCTAGCTGCAAAACTATGCATAAAGATACAGACTCGAACTCAACCGAGTCACCGAGTCACTTTTCTTATCTAGGAGATAAAACAAAACTTGACTGGATGTCCAGTCCCCGGGTCAAAACATTTTGCTCCCGGGGAAAACAACTAAGCACGACAGGAAGGGGGCAGTCCCCGAGTAACTTTCAGGATTAACTATTTGTGCGTGGTACCAAGGAAAATACTCACGGAGCATTGTTGGTGCAGACTGGATCGATAGAACCGACATGACCCGAGCAATCGAAGGGTAGTTACCCGGGATCTGTTGATGACGTCCGTTGGTGAAGGCCGCACCAGCCTCTGCTTACTGCGGCAAGCTAGAGCGCGGAGGGTAATGGTGATGTCGAGTCCCCGAGTTGATGAAGAAGGTCCCGTCCGAATTTGATCCAGCAAGCGCCACTACCAGCCCCACGGTGGGCGCCAACTGTCGTCGTATTGAACAACAGATGCCTAGGGGTAGGCTTAAGTTTGGGGCCGATGGACGCTAGAGGATTCGGGGAGGGATAGCACGTTGAAGAACGCACACGGAAGACAGAAAGATGAATACGAGGATTTACCCTGCTTCGGGACTCTCGTGAGAGATAACACCCCTACTGCAGCATCTAGCCTATTTGGTGTATTTTTTCCTCTATATATGATCTGTATAAAGGCTCCTTGAGCTAAGCAAAGGTGGCCTGTAAGAGGCTTTCTCTCTAGGTGGAGGAAGGAGCTCACGTGAGCAAGGGGAGAAAAGGTGAGCCCAACCGGGGCTTTTATGGTAAAGGGAGCTAACAGAGAGAGCGGGGGAAAAATGAGCCCATCGGGGCTGGCTGGAGCGCTCCCCCTGGTGCTCCTTATATAGAGGGAGCCCAGGGGACAAGGGGTGGCCCGCAGGTCACTATGCACACACTGTGTAGGATTTGACTACTGGGGTCTTGTCCGCGCTGTTGCCTATGTCATGACTTGTACTCTAGTCATGTCTGCGCACTGTAGCCATGCTGGCTATGCCATCATCTTTGTCTTGTTCCGGTTTGGTCAACTGGTAGCTGTACCAGGTATGAGCTGGGGCCGTCCCAGTACCTGGTAGTGCTGGATGCCGGGAGCTGGATGCCGGATGCTGGACGTGGCGTGGTGCTCGTGGAGATGTTGGTCCTGGAACTAGTACTGGCGCTGCGTCTTGTCTTGAGCCCGGACGAAGGAGTTACGTGGAAGAGGAGTATCGGGGCCTCCTGCCTCGATCTGACTTGCACCTGGCGACTTGGCTCGATCTCGGCCAAGGGAGCTGCAACGAGTAGCGATCGATCGGGGGCAGCTCATCCTGGCAGTGTTGATGCAGCGCATCGACCAGGACCGATCCGGCCTCGCAGTACCGGCCTGGAGATCTCGGCGTCGGCCCGAAGTCGGCCTAGCTCGGGGAAGTCGGCCACCCGCCGTGGTGCAATATGCCGGCCCAGCCGAGGCTGGAGCAGCCGGGGTGTGGAAGTGTCGGCCCAGCCGAGGTCTGGAGCATCTCGGCCCATGGAGCAGCCGAGATGAGGCGGATGCGTCGGAGCAACCGAGGTGCGGCGGATCACTCGGCCCAACCGAATTACGGATTGACTCGGCCCGCCCGGGGTGCGGCGGATAACTCGGCCCAGTCGAGTAGCGGATTTACTCGGCCCGCCCGGGGTGCGGCGGATAACTCGGCCCGCTCCGAGGTAAAGACAACTCGGCCTGCCGAGTTAAATGCAGTTTTGGGCCTGTAACCGGTATCTCGGTGTAGGCTAGGCCAATGTCGGTCCAGAGTGTTTTTTCTTCTTCCTCCTTTATCTTTTATTCATTTCTTTGCCGCCTCTTCTAATAACTCAATAAAACCACCAACTCTGGGGTATCCGGGTTACATCCCCAACAATGGCATAGATATTTGTAGAACAACAAGGTAAACATTTTGTCAAGTTTTAATCTTCTTTGGACGGAGCCATAATTAGGTGTAGCTAAATAAATAAACTAAACCCCTTATGATGGTTCTTATGGCCAAGTAAATGACTGCACAAGAGTTATTAAGACATAGAGTCCCTCCATAGCCTTAAACTCTAAGGTCCCCGATATAAATCCCCTCCTAATGGTACTTCATGTATTAGACCACAGGTTTGTGTGTCCTTCCAGGTCCTACCCATTCCATCACATTAGTGTGATCACCTTCATGCATTACTCAACATATGTGTGCACCCATACGTTGTACAATAAGATAACCATAAAAGATAAAAACTTGACCAAATACTCAATACATGTTAAGTGGAAATCATTGCCAATCCATCCTATGCCCCCAGGAACATGAGAGAACTACTCACAACGCGAAGACATGATATGATTCAATGGTATAAGTGATACAAAACAATCTGAAAATATAACCTCCCCACAAAACAATGACAAGTAGCAATTCACAAACATGTAGAATAGTACTTAGACAATAGCTAGGGTTCGAACAATCTCAAACTATGAGGGGGGTGAAGTGGATCATGAAGATGGTGCTGGTCTTGACGGTGGTTCTGATGGAGACTCCGGAGGGGGGATGGAGGAGCTTCTGGAGGTGATCCGGCGGCGTTTCCCCCTCCAATCTTCTCTGGCAACAACCTTCTGACTCTCTGTTTTATGGTTTTGTGTTTCTCTGTCGCCTCCTTCCGAAACTCATCGGGGGACTATTTTTATAGTCGGTTTTAGGTCAAGACGAAGCCACGGAGACGAAAACGGACGGCATCGGAGCCACGAGGGGGGAAAGGAGGTGCCTCACGCGACCAGGGAATCTGGCCACGTGGGACCCCCTATTTCCCAGTTGGTTGGGCTTCTGGTCTTCATTTTCAACCCATTGTGTTTGTCTCGAAAATTCTGAACCGTGCTCTTTGGCCTTGCCCTTTTTGGAGTCCCGAAGCTCCCGGAAAGTCCGAAACACTAAAAAAGACGTTTTCTGGAAAACAGAGTTAGAACCAAAAGAGGGGGGATTGTTTAGAAAAGAGATATATGTATGGTTGGTCACTGAATTTGGCCGAGATGAGTACTTTGGTCACCGAAGTTGCAAGATGTTGCCCGCGGGTCACTCAACTTGGCAGAGATGAGTAAAGTGGTCACAATCGTGAAGTGGCACACTGATTGGGCGGTTGACCACATACTTTGACCATTTTTTTTTGCTAAAACAACCCTATGAAATCACAAAATCAAATAAACCTATTTATTATTATGTTTGTCTCGCATACTGTTGAGTGACCCTTCACGATTGTGACTTCATAGGGTTGTTTTAGCAAAAAAAAATGGTCAAAGTATGCGGTCAATGACTCAGTCAATGTGCCACTTCACGATTGTGACTAGTTTACTCATCTCTGCCAAGTTGAGTGACCCACGGGCAATATCTTGCAACTTCAGTGACCAAAGTACTCATCTCGGCCAAGTTCAGTGACCAACCATGCATATATCTCTTTAGAAAATCCCCGAAATCATTATAAAACATGAATATAACATCATATAAGTTGTAAATATGTAGGAATATCTAGTAATAACATGCAAAGTTCATGTATGCATTTCACATGCATCAGCAATCTGAGATGACTGCCAAGGTATCTAAGAAGAGAGCACACTCTGAGAATGAAGAAGTGCCTCAGAGGGCACCTATGCAATGGTTACCTACTATGTCACTCTTTGTTCTCAACAGAGTTGTTGAGCTCGTACACAAGGGGGTACAGTTTGACCGAGGCTTCAAAGAAGAGTATGTAAAGAGGGTTAGCAATGATGTTCTTGACTTCACTAGGCTCACTGTCACCACAACTCAAATTTACAACCACCTGAGAAGGTGGAGAGCTAGGTGGGTTAGGATTTGCCAACTGAAGCAGGTAGAAGGAACAGTTTGGCATGAAGATACTGAAAGTGCATGTGTTGCCCCATGTGTGGTTTTGGTAATTAATGACAATCCTTATGGACTAATATTTGCATTAAGATATTCTTATAGATCTTGTCGATGGAAAATATCGGAGTTCATGTGTTGGACTCTAGAAGCTTATATGATGACCAAGGTTCTATCCAAAGGTTTATATGAAGAATGGTCATGTGAAGAGTTGAGCTCATTGCAAGCATGACTTGGAAAAAAAGATTGAGTGAACATTCATGTTATCTCCAAGCCATCATATATATCAAGATAAGAAGATGAAGTGCAAGTAGATTCATGAAGACGGAGATTAGCAAGGCTCTCCCATCATGGTGTATGGGGGAGTATTTGGAGAAGTCTTCATCAAGCATGTGCTAGCAAACACAATCAAGAAAGGTGTTCCATCTTGAGAGATCAAGATCGTCATCATCTAGCTCAAGTGGAATGGGCAAGGCAAAGGTATGATCTTGATAGGGTTTCTATTTTACTGGTCTCATGGTGTTAGTGGGAGACTGGGTTATAGGATAGACGGCGTACTATCAAGAGGGGCTCTCAAGTGAGTAACTTGATCGCATCTTTGTGGATAGCTCAAACCTTTGCATTCGTGGCATATCATCTTTCTTGGTTCTTATTTGTCTTTTATCCATGTGTGAATTTAGAGCTTGTGTTCATCTCCATACCAAGCTCTAGTTCTTAAAAAATGGATTTCATATGAATATCTTGTTGCGTTTTCGATTTGGAGGTTTTACCGGTTGTTCTTTTATAGAGAGGTTTTACCTTTCTATATTTGGCTTCATTCTTACTTATTGGACTATGATGTTTCTTTGCATAATATTGAAGATCTCTTCGTTACGATTCCAACGAGCCAAAGATCATTGATTGCGTGGATCACACGTTCGTTGGGAGACCCCAAGAGGAAGGTTTGGAGCAGTGTAGCAGTGATTGCGTGGATCACACGTTCGTTGGGAGACCCCAAGAGGAAGGTATGAAGCAGTGTAGCAGCAGTTTCCCTTAGTATGAAACCAAGGTTTAATCGACCAGTAGGAGCAAGAAATCACTTCTGAAGTTGTTGGTGGCGCCATTTACTCGATCACTAACGTGGAATCTGCACACAACACAATCAAACTACTTTGCCCCAACGAAACAGTGAGGTTGTCAATCTCACCGGCTTGCTGAAAACAAAGGATTAAACGTATGGTGTGGAAAACAGTAGTAAATTGCAGAGAATGAAAAGGAACAATGTTTGCAGTTGGTTGTATTATCAGTGTAAAAAATGGACCGGGGTCCACAGTTCACTAGTGGTGTCTCTCCATAAAAGATAACTAACATGCTGGGTGAACAAATTACAGCTGGGCAATTGACAAAATATTGAGCGCATGACAATGCATATATATGACATGATGATTACTATGATATTCATGTGGGCATTACGACAAAATACATAGACCGTTATCCAACAGCGTCTATGACTAATAATCCACCGCCAGGTTGTCATCCGAGTTCCCCGTTGGTATTAAGTTGCAAGCAACGGATAATTGCATTAAGTAATGTGCGTAATGTAAACAAATGCATTAGACCTAACGGCACCCTTAAGCTAAGCATCGGTTATTTTATCCCTAGTGGCAACAGCACATCCACAATCTTAGAAGTTATTGTCACTCTCCCAGATTACCGGAGGCATGAACCCACTATCTAGCATAAATACTCACTCTTGGAGTTACAAGCATCTACTTGGCCAAAGCATCTACTAGTAACGGAAAGCATGCAAGATCATAAATAACATATAAGATAGATTGATAATCAACTTGACATAGTATTCAATATTCATCGGATCCCAGCAAACACAACATGTAGCATTACAATAAGATGATCTTGATCATGATAGGCAGCTCACAAGATCTAAACATGATAGCATAAAGTGGAGAGACAACCATCTAGCTACTGCCATGGACCCGTAGTCCAAGGATGAACTACTCACGCATCACTCCGGAGGCAGGCATGGTGATGTAGAGCCCTCCGGTGATGATTCCCCTCTCCGGCAGGGTGCCGGGAAGAGCTTCTGAACCCTCCCGAGCTAGGGTTGACGGCGGCGGCGTCTCTGGAACTTTTCGTGGATAATGGCTCGGGTATTTAGGGTTTTCGCGTCGGGAGGAATAAATAGGCGAAAGGGCGGCGGCTGCAGGCCACGTGGGCCCCACACCACCCCACGGCGCGGCAGGGGGCCCGCGCGGCCCCATGGTGTGGCTGCCACGTGGCTCCCCTCCGTCTCTCCTTTGGACTCCGTGTTCGTGTTGGAAAAATAGGAGGTTCTGTCCAAGTTTCGTCCAATTCCGAGAATATTTCCAGACTAGCTTTTCTGGAATACAAAAACAGCAGAAAACAGGAACTGGCACTGTGGCATCTTGTTAATAGGTTAGTCCCAGAAAATGCATAAAAATGCTATGAAGTGTATATAAAACATGTAACAATTGGTATAATATCAACATGGAACATCAGAAATTATAGATACGTTTGAGACGTATCAAGCATCCCCAAGCTTAGTTCTACTCGTCCTCGAGTAGGTAAAACGATAAAAACAAAATAATTTCTGAGGTGACATGCTACAATCATAATCTTGATCAAATAGTATTGTAAAGCACATGTTATGAATGAAGTGATCCAGGTCAATGGTCTATAGTTTGCTAGCAAGTAGATAATGAGCAAACAACTGAATCATATAAGCAAAAACTTTTCATGAATAGTACTTTCGAGACAAGCATCAAAGAGTTTTGCATAAGAGTTAACTCATAAAGCAATAGATTCTAAGTAAAAGGTATTTAACCAACACAAAGGAAGATTTAAGCTTCAGCAATTGCTTTCAACTTTCAACATATATATCTCATGGATATTTGTCAACACAAAGCAATATAATAAGTGCAATATACAAGCATATAAAAATTGTTGCACCAAAGTTGACACTAGTGTTTGCTTCTAAGATAGAAAGAAGTAGGAAAACTGACTCAACATAAAAGTAAAAGAAAGGCCCTTCGCAGAGGGAAGCAGGGATTAAATCATGTGCTAGAGCTTTTTAAGTTTTTGAAATCATATAGAGAGTAAAAAAAGTTTTGAGAGGTGTTTGTTAATTGTCAACGAATCAGAAAATGGAAAGTACAATATGACCCCTGCCAACCAGACTTTTAAGAGCGGCTCCCATGAAGGACGTTATTTCTACCAGCAAGGCAGATCATCCCTCTTTCTCTTTTGTTTACACATGCAGATATTTCACTGTTTGTCATTGCTTGACTGATAAATCAGGGCAAAAATGTGAAGAGAATTAAGCGGTTAAAGTTGTAATTAATTGGGACTGGGCACCCCATTTGCCAGCTCTTTTTGCAAAATTAATGGATAAGCGGATGTATATGCCGCTAGTCCGGTGGTAAAGTCTGTTTGACAGTTGACATAAAGACATCCACCCCGTCCTCATGAGCTTGGTAAACATTGACACAAAATAGGAGTAATAAAGTTTGAATAGTTTAAAGGTAGCACATGAAAAATTTACTTGGAATGGCAAGGAAATACCACATATAGGTAGTTATGGTGGACACAGATGGCATGGATTTTGGCTCAAGGTTTTGGATGCACGAGAAGCATTCCCTCTCAGTACAGAGTTTAGGCTAGCAAGGTTATTTGAAGCAAACACAGGATATCAACCGACACAGCAAGACTTATATGAAAACATATTGCAAGCATTATAAGACTCTACACTGTCTTCCTTGTTAACCAAACCCTTTTACTAGAAAATATCTAGACCTTAGAGATACCAATCATGCAAACCAAATTTCAACGAGCTTTACGGTAGTTCTTCATTAATAGGTTTTAACTACATGATACAAAAGCTTAAACATGAACTACTTGATAACTCAAAACAATTGACAAGTATCAAATTATCCAATACAGTGATCTACAAGAATATGTAAGCTTTTTCCATTATACCATCTACCACATGCAACATTTTCTGTTCCAACCAAACACCAATCAATTTATTTCAACATAAACTCTCCAAACAATTATAAGTGAAGCAAGAGAGTACTTTCTTTAAAAGAACTAACAGCTCTGAATAAGAGATGCATGCAAAACAGGAGCTAAAAGCATAGCAATAGCTAGATAAGAATACTCAACAAGTATAAGTGAAGAATAGGAGTATTCATATGAAAAAGCGGAGCGTGTCTCTCTCCCAATCAAGAATGCTGGGGTCCAATCAAGTTGACCATAAGAAAAATAAAATACTGAAAATAAAAGCACACAGACGCTCCAAGTAAAGCACATATGATGTGAAAGAATTAAAATATAGTTTCACTAGAGATGACCTGATAAGTTGCTGATGAAGAAGGGGATGCCTTGGGCATCCCCAAGCTTAGACGCTTGAGTCTTCTTGAAATATGCTGGGGTGATCCATGGGAGCATCCCCAAGCTTAAGCTCTTCACTCTTCTTGATCACATTATATCATCCTTCTCTCTTGACCCTTGAAAACTTCCGCCACACCAAACTCAAGTAATTCTCATTAGAGGGTTAGTGCACAATCAAAAACTCACATGTTCTATAAGGACACAAACATGACCGTTACTTTTAACATTAACTACTGCCACTGATGTTATGTGAAGCTCTTCACCCTAAAAAAGAATTCCACTCAACACTAGTAAAAGAGAGAATGCGAAAAATAAAAGACAGAATCTGTCTAAACAGAACAGTCCGTAAAGACGAATTTTTTCGAGGCACTTACGTTGCTCAGATCGAAAAACTTTAAACTAACGAAAGATGCGTACATATCTGAGGATCACGCACAAAAATTTCAGATTTAAATAATTTTTCTGTGATTTTACAGAATTAAAACGGTGAACAAGAAATCTGTTCCTGCGCAGAAATCCAAATCTAGCATCATCTTCCTATTAGAGGCAATACTTGGCACAACAATGCGATAAAATAAAGATACAAAGGAATTGTTACAGAAGTAAACAACTCCTTGACTCAAAAAGAAAAGAAAAATTGCAGAAATAAAATAATGGGTTGTCTCCCATAAGCGCTTTTCTTTAACGCCTTTCAGCTAGGCGCAGAAAGTAAGAATCAAGTGTTTCCAAGTGATGAAGCATCAACAGTCTTACGCTTAGCTCTCTTACCCTTACCCTTATCTTTAGGAATGTAGTGACCCAGCACACCACTGCATGTTGTAGTGTACAAGTCGTTGACATAATACTCACGGAAGGACCAATCCGTAAATATTACATCCTTCAGAGTAGTACAACAGAAACATAGTCGGTCCAAAGTAACACTATAGGATTACAACACTATTCAATACAAAATCTCGAGAACCTCCTTTACAAACAGAAGTAGGTCTCGTGCAAATGAAACTCCCGAAAGACTCAAGTCGAAGCACTAAGATGGATACCAGCTCTACTTCTAACTCTAAATCCACTACTGCTGTTGTCACAGCCCTAATCTATCCATCTGGAATATCTTTGTCTGGAGTTGTGCTCCTCCATCCAATTATAGTTGTCTTGTCTATAGGTATTGCTGTCGACGTGTCCACCGTTGCACTGTTGTCGCCACTCATTTGTTGGCAAAGTAGAGGTTGACTCCTTCAGACTCCACCAGGTTGATTTGACTCCTTGTCGAACATCTCACCAACACCGTTATGGATTCCTATCCTTCTTCTGATGTCTCCAATAATCTAAGCAAGGGGTCAACGGAGGAAAGAGTGAGCAACACGAGCGTTACTCAGCAAGTTCATATAACAGGAATAAGGTGTTTTATGCACTAGCTACCATCCATACCAAAAGGTCATGGATGAACATGCATATCTTTGTAAAACATTTTTAGGAAAAGATTTATTTTATCTTCAGAAAACTATGCCCGTCATCGATTCACAGGTGCTAGGGCCTTGAGGAGCCTCCTTTCCTGCAGCGTTCGCCGTTCCTTCCTGGAACGTGGAGTAACATGTCACATTTTTACACTCTGCAGAGGTGCGTTACTTTACCCATAAGAGATCAACGCCTTGTTGCACAACCGGGCGATCTTTCCCGTCCACACTTCCTTGGTGTGGGGCCCAGTCGATGATCCAAGCCATTCGCCGTGCTTCTCCAACAACCCCGCATGCCCACCCAATTCATGCATAGCAGAATCACCCCTGGTTCTACCCCTCACGATAGATACCTAGGTGTCCCCTTGCAGACCATCATAGACCCCAGTTACCATTGGGAATTAAGGGATCCCACCCATGTGCATGTAGTCCCGCAAGATCTACAGCGTAAGGAACTGGCAGTCCGTTGACATGCGAAAGGGAGAAGATCACAGATGACTTTCCCGTCCCATTCCAAGTCTCATGGTTAACGCTTCATTTACGGCGCAAGAACGCTGACGGCATTGGTTCTTAAGTCCTAGGTAATACTTTCCCGTGCAAATGGAACCTCTACCAACCACATCATACCATGGTTCCATCTGCCAGCCAACAATATTTATATATAGCAATTCACATCATTCGAAAATAGGTTTTTCTTTTTCATGCAATGATAAACCATAGTATTTTGCATTTACTTTGATAAAGATAATCAAGTAGGACATGAGCAAGAGTGAACTTGCCTTTTTGACTGCAAGATTATGCAGCCCAGGTCTTCGATGCAATAAAGACTCCAAAATCTGGAAAAAAACGTCATTGGTCCGGTAAGGACTAATGTTTGAAGAAGCAATATGCTATTATGCATAAGTATGAGATGCATCGCTCTAAACCCCGTAACTGACTCTCGATGGTTGAGGGTTGTGTGGGTTTGGTGATTACTTTTAGATTTATTATATCATCAAGTTTACTTCACAAGACATGAGACTTTAAAACTTTAACCATTAAAGTACTATATTAAGCCTAGGAATAGAGTAAAACACATCAATATACTAAGTGGCTGTTTTAGAATTGTTATCATCTTTTGGTTTGTAAAGACTATGTATTGATTTGAATTAATTAAAGTAAATGGTGTAGTTTTATTATTCATGAATACAAACAGAATAACTTTTGAAGAAATAGCTAATGTGAAATGATGTAGTATTATTATTGGTGATGGCACAAAGAATAACTTTTGAAGAACAAATGTTGTAAACAATTGTTGGTATTATACTAAGATGGTACTTATTTTATTTACTCAAGTACTTACTAATTTTATACATAGCTTTGTTTATGCTGGAGGAAGGATTTGTTTTTAAAGTAGAACATTTGGCTCTGCTACCTTAGTGTTTATGAATTTTTTAAGTTGTTTCATAATTTTATTTACTTAACAAAAATATAATTGGTAAGAATTAAGTAATAAATGAAATATGTGAAATCTTTATTTAAAAGGAACTAAGTAGTTCAAAGTGTTGTTAGATTTTTGTTCATTTGATATGATTAATAAATAATAGTAGAACAATTTCATAAGCTTACAACTTTATTTTAAAAATTATGAAAATAATCCTTATTGATTATTTTTTTATTATTTTTTATATAAATTTCATTTTTATTAATCAATTATTGAAAAAAAAATATTACAAGTTATGATGAGATCATATTTTAAAATTTGAAGTGAAGCATGAGAACATTTTACATGGAGTTGAAGTGTATCAAAATTTAGCATTTCAAATTAACTTTATAATTCAAATAATAAGCAAATTGTTGTTTCAATTTTTGAACGATTCAAATTTAGTCAAACAAGAATTTATTTCTACAAATAGATAGATTTAATTTTTCTGATTATTATTATTTTTAGAAGTTCCGGAGTAATTAGAATTCAGACTAAATATCTTTTAGTATTTTAAACTGTAGACAAATGGATTATCACTAGATTGGAGTTTGTAATGTTTTTGAGAAACATGCGTACAACTTTTTCTTAGTTTTGTATTTTGGGAATTGGTTTTATTTCTAATATCAATTGCCTAAATCTAGGCACACACAATTTGACTAGAATCACACACGTATACCCAGATTAGACTAATTAAATAGGCACCAAGCTAATTGATTTGGGCTAATTAGGCTCACTAACCTACACACTAACCTAATCGTGGGCAGGTGCACACACGACACAACACAACTCCACACACGCACACATGGTCACACGCTGGCTGGACCAGAACCAGCACACACGCACGCACGTCTCCACTTCTCTCTTTCTCTCTTCTGTTCTGATTCCTCTTCCTCACGCGAGTACGCGACCAGGCCGCCGCACCTGCTGCTCCGGCCATCGCCGGCCGTATCCACCACTGCCGCTCGCTGTAGACTCCTCTCCAAGGTATCCTCCGTCAGTCCCCAACCGCCACCAAGCCACAGCGTCTTCTATGCATGCGCCCGCGTCTCGGTCACCGTCGCCGTTGCCGTGCTAATCCGGCGCGCTCCGGCCATCTCTGCCGCCGATTCCTGATGCAAACGACGCGCCACTCCTTCTACTATATCCTCTCCGAGGCGATTTGTGACTCGCTGCCCGGCGCGGCCACGCGTGGGCTGTACCCGAGCCTAGGTTTCCGGTAGCAGCGCGGCGTTGCCGTGCTCCCGGCCTAGCTGCTCCACCGTGGGATGCTTCTGTGAGCTTCTGAGGTGCTGGTGCGGTGATGGGGAAGATCTTCCCTTGGATGCGCCATGGTGGCCACGTGGGCACTGCCTCACCATGCCGCCATGGTTGCGCCTGGGCGATGAGTAAGCTCCTGTTCCACTCCTCTCTGTCTCTCTTCTCTCCCCTGGTCTCCGAGCCCTGCTCTGTGATGCTAGCTATTCAGTGGTAATTATAGATTTTCTATTTTAGGTGTTAAGCTGCTCGGCTGCTCCGGTGCTGTTCTTAGATCATCCTATGATGCCACTGATATTATTTGTTGGTGATGACGATGATGCTGGTGTGTGCTACTCTGAACCTTGTGTTCAGAGGTGTGCCTCTGCTGGAAATTATTATTTGGTTAACAATGGTTTACACGATGGCCTAGTCCTATTGGACAAATTGGATTTCGAAATTTTTGGATAGTGCTATTTAGATATATGGTTTGTGGTTGTGGTGCTCTTCTTAAATGGATTAGTGCCCAACAAATCATGTGCTGGATCAGTGCTATCCTAGGAGTGATTCCTAGCAATATTTGCTGATATGCCTTTGCTCAATTTTGTGGATTTACATCCCCTGCCTATGATGCACAGGCTGAGGCCCAATTTTATTAAGAACAGATGCTATACTTGGTTTTTTTTTAATCCCCTGTGATGAACTTAGCATAGCATCTCTATGCTAAACTGAGGGAAATACCCCAGCCATCCCACTTATTTAAATCTAGCAATTTCTTTTACTCAAGGATGTTGAATATTCACCTCCTGATGTGTGATGGTGATGGCTGTGTGGTTTATTTTGAGATCTTGTGGAAGACTTGATCAATCAGATCTTGTGGCTCTCCTCCATGATCACTTTGTGGACCTGCTCCTTCTTGTTCACTGTATTGGCCTGCTTCTCCTGCTCCAGGCTGCTTCTCCCGAGCTCCTTGCCTTCCCTCCTAGCTCCAACTTGATCTTGTTCCTCTTACCCATCTTGATCTTGCTCTCAGCAGTGATTGAGTGGTGAAAAGTGGATGGATTTGTGGTTTGCTGTGAGTTGGGGAAGATGAACTCGAGCTGGTACTTTGGAGAGTGAAAAGGTCATGCTTTGCTACCTTGCTGCTACGTTTCCCTTGCTCTTATCCCTCCAGGTTGAGTTGCTGTGCTGTTGACAGCAGGGTAGCGGCATGCTTGTGTAAGCTGCTAGCTTGTGTGCCTTCTCTGATTGCTGCGGCTGGTGAACTTATCCTCACTTTGGTTGTTTATTTTTGACTGCCAAGTGGAATTTATAAAGCTGCCCAGCCTATGATGTTGTTCTGAGGCTAAACTTGGTAATTAAGAACAGATACAACACTTGATCCCTTATAAATACTCAATGATGTTAATAGCAAAGCATCTCTTTGCTAGACTGAGGGTTTAACTAATCCCTAACCCCTCTTTTGTTTTTCTTTTCTTTTGTTTTGCTTTTCCTTTGTTTTGCAGGAACAACTATATTGGAATAAAGATCAAAAGAAGAAGAAAAGATTACAAGACATTCTAGTTTAGGAAACTATTGTAATTTTCCTTTTTGTATTTCAGTTGTTGTAATAAATTTGTAAAGACAATGTAATTTGTGTAATTATTCAATAAAGTTATTTATTTGTCTTTCAATAATCCTATACATTGTAATATGTGTTATAAATTATTCAAACAACTATTTTATTTACTTAATTATTGTTTGTGTTGCTTAATTGTTTTAATTTGAATTTACTTTATAAATTCAATTATTTGAATGTTCAATTTGAATTCAAATTCCTCCAACAAGCAATTTTCCTAAAGGTAATGTCAAAATTTGTCATTTCTACCTAGGATGAATAATAGAAATAACTAAATTATCCACAACTCCTCAAGTAAAATTTGGAGTAACAAGTTATGTTCCCTCTAGGTTTCGCAATTTTATCGGATACCCCTCCTACCCAAAAATAGGGTTTAAGCCAAGATCATATCAGAGTTTGTAACGCTCAAGTTGATGATCTAGTTCAATTACATCAACTCAAGTGAAACTTCCATCGCTTGGAGTTTTGAAAACAATTGCGCGAAAATTCTTCGGATTTTCTGATGCATGAATGCAATGCACAATTCTGTGTCCACTCTAATTTTGGACTCTAATCCTGGGATATTACAGTCTCCCCTCCTTAAATTAAACTTCGTCCTCGAAGTTCGTACTCTCTTACGTTTTGGATTATAGATGAGACTGGTGAATCAGATGGTAGTTCTCGAACTCCATGTTGATCTTCGAAGGTGATAATTGGTGTATCCCCAAATCCAAAATTTTCCTTGAATTCTTCTCTAACTTGGTAATGGTCAACTATCAATTTCATTGACTCCATGATTCCTTCTGATACAATCAAGTCTTGGGCCTAGTTTCTTAAAAACTCCTTGGATCAGGACTTTATTTAGTGCTTATTGATCCTACTAGTAGTCCTATCAAGACTTCTTCACTTGGTGACCGATCTTTTTGTTGGAAAGCATTTAGGATTTAGGAAGTCTCACTAAGATACTTTTTTTTTTACTTTTTCTTCAAGCAACTATAGTAATGTCTCTATCCCTAGTCCACCCTTATAAGATTGACCTAGATGTTTTGCTACCAAAGACTTACTTAGTCAAATTTTATTTTTCTTGTGTCCTCTCGAATCTTCATGATACACTCATCCTAGTGATGCAAAGGAATAGCAGGGTCTAAATTACTAGAAGATTTTGCTAACATATTTCTCTGTCATGCTCTTGGTTAGAACCAAAGAATGACTCATTGTTGACAAAAGTAGCTCAACAACTTGGTTTTGTTAGTCTCTATTTAGAGTCTAATCCATTTTTTCATTTAAGTAGGAGTCTCAACTCCTGGCTTGAGATTCCCTAAAGAATTCTATCATTGTGTGGTCTTCAATTAACCTATAACAATAAAGTTCATTTACTCTTATCTTGGTTTTCTTCTCATCTTTACTCCAATTTATTTGATCTCGACACTTCTACTTCGTTCTCTACTCCCCTCCTTAAGGTTTTGCAATGGTCTCTACACTCCATGTATAACACCATTGGATCTAATGGTTAGGATATTGGTCCTACCTTTACAAGATCTCACAGAAGAAATCTGCGGTGTACCCACACATTTATGGATGTCCGAGGTGAACTCTCCAACAATTTTTCTCTCATGAAGGTCATTTGTCTCTTTTAAAGGTAATTATCTTACTTGAGCGACTTTAAATAGGAGAATATCTAGTCCTCCATTACTGACAAACCTACTGTTGACGTTTCCAGCATGTTTCGGAAGACGGTCGCTAAAAATCTTAACATATTTCTTTATCTACCCTAAGATAGGCTGAACTTGATGCTCCTTATGTCATACACAGATGACTTGGTTACCTTAACCAATAGGATACCACTTGTGGATCATCCTAGTGTGATGACTATAAAATCAGCTATAGGTTTTTAATCCCTTTTCTCCTCGTCTTCTCTATGAAGTTTCAAAGCTTGAATACTACCATTGCCTCAATCACTTTTTCTCCACATCATGATACTTCCATGAACCTAGGTGTTAACTAACTTCTTCAGCTTCATAACTTTTCTGATCTAAGATACCATCCTTATTGTTGACTAATCATGATTTCAGATTGATCCTTCCTTCGAATTTAGCTTTAATACTCCATCTTCTTTGACTTCTTCTTCATGCAAGTCTTCATCTCCGCCTTTGGAACTCGTCTCTTCCTCACACGAATCCTAACTACCTCTAGATCAGTAACATCAAGAAAAGAACTCAATGTGACAATCATGCCATTGTACATCAAATTCTAACTTCATGTACCAACCTAGTCAATCAAAAACCCAATAAGATCCAATAAATCGCAAATGCAGTTTTATATCAATCATGCAACATAAGCCCGTAAAATAAGTAGTACATTGAGTAAAAACATTTCAAGTACCCAGGCTTAGATGCTATACACTATGAGATAGGTATATATTACCTTATAGTCCTATGCTAAAACAACTTTTTGCCTCAGTATTTACACCAGTTACCCATTTGCAACGGAGTAATCATAAGACAAAGTACTCAAAGAGTAGTTGTGGTAAGGCTTTGTTTCCTATGGGACTAAACTCCATGTAGCTTGGATCTTCCGTCTGGCTAGAACATCTATTTGTGAACATATCCAGATCCTTCATGTAGTTACTCATGGTACATCAGAAGTAGTAGTGTAGCTTCCGTCATTGTTTATGCCATCTCCTAATTTCCTTAACACTTTATACTATACTCAGGTAAATCCCCTTTGAACTACATCCTTAGGGTATTGGCATACTTTTCATAGTTGAATGTCGATGATTTACCACTATCATCAAACATCTTCTGACTTCCTCCATCACGAACTTATGATAGGGTTCTACTTCATAGGATAGGCTATTAATGATACCATATAAGTAACACTGACGTGGATGTAATCCATTTGGTGTATCAACTGGTACAAGACAGTCTTAACTGGTCATACCAAGTTGAAAATAAAATAAGGTAGATGAACATCATACCTATAGAACAGTAAATAAGAATATCTACTCCAGTTGGGTAAGGAAATGTGTATACAAATATGACAGTATTATTCTCAGGTGAATAACCATCATAGTTGTAGAAATATAGAGTTTAGTTAAATATAATATCTCCCTATAGTCTTACCAACCTACAAGTCTCCTAAAAGGGTTTTAATCCTAAGGTCGTTCGCTCTGATACCACCTGTAGTGACCCAGCACACCACTGCATGTTGTAGTGTACAAGTCGTTGACATAATACTCACGGAAGGACCAATCCGTAAATATTACATCCTTCAGAGTAGTACAACAGAAACATAGTCGGTCCAAGTAACACTATAGGATTACAACACTATTCAATACAAAATCTCGAGAACCTCCTTTACAAACAGAAGTAGGTCTCGTGCAAATGAAACTCCCGAAAGACTCAAGTCGAAGCACTAAGATGGATACCAGCTCTACTTCTAACTCTAAATCCACTACTGCTGTTGTCACAGCCCTAATCTATCCATCTGGAATATCTTTGTCTGGAGTTGTGCTCCTCCATCCAATTATAGTTGTCTTGTCTATAGGTATTGCTGTCGACGTGTCCACCGTTGCACTGTTGTCGCCACTCATTTGTTGGCAAAGTAGAGGTTGACTCCTTCAGACTCCACCAGGTTGATTTGACTCCTTGTCGAACATCTCACCAACACCGTTATGGATTCCTATCCTTCTTCTGATGTCTCCAATAATCTAAGCAAGGGGTCAACGGAGGAAAGAGTGAGCAACACGAGCGTTACTCAGCAAGTTCATATAACAGGAATAAGGTGTTTTATGCACTAGCTACCATCCATACCAAAAGGTCATGGATGAACATGCATATCTTTGTAAAACATTTTTAGGAAAAGATTTATTTTATCTTCAGAAAACTATGCCCGTCATCGATTCACAGGTGCTAGGGCCTTGAGGAGCCTCCTTTCCTGCAGCGTTCGCCGTTCCTTCCTGGAACGTGGAGTAACATGTCACATTTTTACACTCTGCAGAGGTGCGTTACTTTACCCATAAGAGATCAACGCCTTGTTGCACAACCGGGCGATCTTTCCCGTCCACACTTCCTTGGTGTGGGGCCCAGTCGATGATCCAAGCCATTCGCCGTGCTTCTCCAACAACCCCGCATGCCCACCCAATTCATGCATAGCAGAATCACCCCTGGTTCTACCCCTCACGATAGATACCTAGGTGTCCCCTTGCAGACCATCATAGACCCCAGTTACCATTGGGAATTAAGGGATCCCACCCATGTGCATGTAGTCCCGCAAGATCTACAGCGTAAGGAACTGGCAGTCCGTTGACATGCGAAAGGGAGAAGATCACAGATGACTTTCCCGTCCCATTCCAAGTCTCATGGTTAACGCTTCATTTACGGCGCAAGAACGCTGACGGCATTGGTTCTTAAGTCCTAGGTAATACTTTCCCGTGCAAATGGAACCTCTACCAACCACATCATACCATGGTTCCATCTGCCAGCCAACAATATTTATATATAGCAATTCACATCATTCGAAAATAGGTTTTTCTTTTTCATGCAATGATAAACCATAGTATTTTGCATTTACTTTGATAAAGATAATCAAGTAGGACATGAGCAAGAGTGAACTTGCCTTTTTGACTGCAAGATTATGCAGCCCAGGTCTTCGATGCAATAAAGACTCCAAAATCTGGAAAAAAACGTCATTGGTCCGGTAAGGACTAATGTTTGAAGAAGCAATATGCTATTATGCATAAGTATGAGATGCATCGCTCTAAACCCCGTAACTGACTCTCGATGGTTGAGGGTTGTGTGGGTTTGGTGATTACTTTTAGATTTATTATATCATCAAGTTTACTTCACAAGACATGAGACTTTAAAACTTTAACCATTAAAGTACTATATTAAGCCTAGGAATAGAGTAAAACACATCAATATACTAAGTGGCTGTTTTAGAATTGTTATCATCTTTTGGTTTGTAAAGACTATGTATTGATTTGAATTAATTAAAGTAAATGGTGTAGTTTTATTATTCATGAATACAAACAGAATAACTTTTGAAGAAATAGCTAATGTGAAATGATGTAGTATTATTATTGGTGATGGCACAAAGAATAACTTTTGAAGAACAAATGTTGTAAACAATTGTTGGTATTATACTAAGATGGTACTTATTTTATTTACTCAAGTACTTACTAATTTTATACATAGCTTTGTTTATGCTGGAGGAAGGATTTGTTTTTAAAGTAGAACATTTGGCTCTGCTACCTTAGTGTTTATGAATTTTTTAAGTTGTTTCATAATTTTATTTACTTAACAAAAATATAATTGGTAAGAATTAAGTAATAAATGAAATATGTGAAATCTTTATTTAAAAGGAACTAAGTAGTTCAAAGTGTTGTTAGATTTTTGTTCATTTGATATGATTAATAAATAATAGTAGAACAATTTCATAAGCTTACAACTTTATTTTAAAAATTATGAAAATAATCCTTATTGATTATTTTTTTATTATTTTTTATATAAATTTCATTTTTATTAATCAATTATTGAAAAAAAAATATTACAAGTTATGATGAGATCATATTTTAAAATTTGAAGTGAAGCATGAGAACATTTTACATGGAGTTGAAGTGTATCAAAATTTAGCATTTCAAATTAACTTTATAATTCAAATAATAAGCAAATTGTTGTTTCAATTTTTGAACGATTCAAATTTAGTCAAACAAGAATTTATTTCTACAAATAGATAGATTTAATTTTTCTGATTATTATTATTTTTAGAAGTTCCGGAGTAATTAGAATTCAGACTAAATATCTTTTAGTATTTTAAACTGTAGACAAATGGATTATCACTAGATTGGAGTTTGTAATGTTTTTGAGAAACATGCGTACAACTTTTTCTTAGTTTTGTATTTTGGGAATTGGTTTTATTTCTAATATCAATTGCCTAAATCTAGGCACACACAATTTGACTAGAATCACACACGTATACCCAGATTAGACTAATTAAATAGGCACCAAGCTAATTGATTTGGGCTAATTAGGCTCACTAACCTACACACTAACCTAATCGTGGGCAGGTGCACACACGACACAACACAACTCCACACACGCACACATGGTCACACGCTGGCTGGACCAGAACCAGCACACACGCACGCACGTCTCCACTTCTCTCTTTCTCTCTTCTGTTCTGATTCCTCTTCCTCACGCGAGTACGCGACCAGGCCGCCGCACCTGCTGCTCCGGCCATCGCCGGCCGTATCCACCACTGCCGCTCGCTGTAGACTCCTCTCCAAGGTATCCTCCGTCAGTCCCCAACCGCCACCAAGCCACAGCGTCTTCTATGCATGCGCCCGCGTCTCGGTCACCGTCGCCGTTGCCGTGCTAATCCGGCGCGCTCCGGCCATCTCTGCCGCCGATTCCTGATGCAAACGACGCGCCACTCCTTCTACTATATCCTCTCCGAGGCGATTTGTGACTCGCTGCCCGGCGCGGCCACGCGTGGGCTGTACCCGAGCCTAGGTTTCCGGTAGCAGCGCGGCGTTGCCGTGCTCCCGGCCTAGCTGCTCCACCGTGGGATGCTTCTGTGAGCTTCTGAGGTGCTGGTGCGGTGATGGGGAAGATCTTCCCTTGGATGCGCCATGGTGGCCACGTGGGCACTGCCTCACCATGCCGCCATGGTTGCGCCTGGGCGATGAGTAAGCTCCTGTTCCACTCCTCTCTGTCTCTCTTCTCTCCCCTGGTCTCCGAGCCCTGCTCTGTGATGCTAGCTATTCAGTGGTAATTATAGATTTTCTATTTTAGGTGTTAAGCTGCTCGGCTGCTCCGGTGCTGTTCTTAGATCATCCTATGATGCCACTGATATTATTTGTTGGTGATGACGATGATGCTGGTGTGTGCTACTCTGAACCTTGTGTTCAGAGGTGTGCCTCTGCTGGAAATTATTATTTGGTTAACAATGGTTTACACGATGGCCTAGTCCTATTGGACAAATTGGATTTCGAAATTTTTGGATAGTGCTATTTAGATATATGGTTTGTGGTTGTGGTGCTCTTCTTAAATGGATTAGTGCCCAACAAATCATGTGCTGGATCAGTGCTATCCTAGGAGTGATTCCTAGCAATATTTGCTGATATGCCTTTGCTCAATTTTGTGGATTTACATCCCCTGCCTATGATGCACAGGCTGAGGCCCAATTTTATTAAGAACAGATGCTATACTTGGTTTTTTTTTAATCCCCTGTGATGAACTTAGCATAGCATCTCTATGCTAAACTGAGGGAAATACCCCAGCCATCCCACTTATTTAAATCTAGCAATTTCTTTTACTCAAGGATGTTGAATATTCACCTCCTGATGTGTGATGGTGATGGCTGTGTGGTTTATTTTGAGATCTTGTGGAAGACTTGATCAATCAGATCTTGTGGCTCTCCTCCATGATCACTTTGTGGACCTGCTCCTTCTTGTTCACTGTATTGGCCTGCTTCTCCTGCTCCAGGCTGCTTCTCCCGAGCTCCTTGCCTTCCCTCCTAGCTCCAACTTGATCTTGTTCCTCTTACCCATCTTGATCTTGCTCTCAGCAGTGATTGAGTGGTGAAAAGTGGATGGATTTGTGGTTTGCTGTGAGTTGGGGAAGATGAACTCGAGCTGGTACTTTGGAGAGTGAAAAGGTCATGCTTTGCTACCTTGCTGCTACGTTTCCCTTGCTCTTATCCCTCCAGGTTGAGTTGCTGTGCTGTTGACAGCAGGGTAGCGGCATGCTTGTGTAAGCTGCTAGCTTGTGTGCCTTCTCTGATTGCTGCGGCTGGTGAACTTATCCTCACTTTGGTTGTTTATTTTTGACTGCCAAGTGGAATTTATAAAGCTGCCCAGCCTATGATGTTGTTCTGAGGCTAAACTTGGTAATTAAGAACAGATACAACACTTGATCCCTTATAAATACTCAATGATGTTAATAGCAAAGCATCTCTTTGCTAGACTGAGGGTTTAACTAATCCCTAACCCCTCTTTTGTTTTTCTTTTCTTTTGTTTTGCTTTTCCTTTGTTTTGCAGGAACAACTATATTGGAATAAAGATCAAAAGAAGAAGAAAAGATTACAAGACATTCTAGTTTAGGAAACTATTGTAATTTTCCTTTTTGTATTTCAGTTGTTGTAATAAATTTGTAAAGACAATGTAATTTGTGTAATTATTCAATAAAGTTATTTATTTGTCTTTCAATAATCCTATACATTGTAATATGTGTTATAAATTATTCAAACAACTATTTTATTTACTTAATTATTGTTTGTGTTGCTTAATTGTTTTAATTTGAATTTACTTTATAAATTCAATTATTTGAATGTTCAATTTGAATTCAAATTCCTCCAACAAGCAATTTTCCTAAAGGTAATGTCAAAATTTGTCATTTCTACCTAGGATGAATAATAGAAATAACTAAATTATCCACAACTCCTCAAGTAAAATTTGGAGTAACAAGTTATGTTCCCTCTAGGTTTCGCAATTTTATCGGATACCCCTCCTACCCAAAAATAGGGTTTAAGCCAAGATCATATCAGAGTTTGTAACGCTCAAGTTGATGATCTAGTTCAATTACATCAACTCAAGTGAAACTTCCATCGCTTGGAGTTTTGAAAACAATTGCGCGAAAATTCTTCGGATTTTCTGATGCATGAATGCAATGCACAATTCTGTGTCCACTCTAATTTTGGACTCTAATCCTGGATATTACAAGGAAATACTTGGTTACACATGAGTGAAGAGGCGAAATTCATAGTGCCTTGGCCCACATCTATTATTGCTCTAAAGCATTTCAACAGAGATCTTCCAAGCGTAATTTGTCCTACTCCTGCACATTCAATGACAAGATAATCAATAGATATTGTTATCCCTAGGAGTTTTGTAAATACTCCTTCAGCTACTCCTCTTGGTAATTTAACAGTATTATCACCCAAAATTATACAATCTTCGCATTTCGAAAGCTCCCAAAGATTTAAGGAATCAAAAATATCATTGGGCATTAAACAGAATTCAGACATAATATCACAGCGAGCATGGAAAGTTTCACCATTGATAACAACTTTTACTGAGGGAATCCATCCCGATGGTACAAAATTTACTGGCACATTATCATAGTGTTCACGAATTTGGTTATACCCTTCTTTTAGACCAGATATGTTTGTTTGAAGAGTGTTAAGTCTATCACTTATGCTTGTGAAAGCCAAATCAATTTTACTGATTGGAGGGCTAGAAATTGTATTCATTTTTTTATAGCATTAAAAGCTTGATCCCCATCATAACGAAGGAAATCTCCTCCTACCACAGCATCTAAAGCATATCTGTAGCAAAGAACAAGACCAAAATAAAAGCTACTAAAAAGCAGGCTTAAAGTCATTTTAGGTTCAATTTTAGCATAAGACTCAAAAATTCTAGACCAATCATCTTTGAAACTCTCCTCACTCCCTTGCTTGAAAGTGAAGATCTCTTCCTCAAGCGACATGATGACAGGAACAGGGCTAGACATGATAACAAGACTGAAAAATAACAATTCGAAAATAAAAGTAACTAATTTTTTTGTGTTTTTGATAAATAAAACAAACAAGACTAAATAAAAATAAACTAAGCAAGACAATAACAAAGTAAAGAGATTGGAAGCGTGAAACTCCCCTTGCAGAAATCCTCTTGCTCCCCGGCAATGGCGCCAGAAAATATGCTTGATTGCGTGGATCACACGTTCGTTGGGAGACCCCAAGAGGAAGGTATGAAGCAGTGTAGCAGCAGTTTCCCTCAGTATGAAACCAAGCTTTAATCGACCAGTAGGAGCAAGAAATCACTTCTGAAGGTTGTTGGTGCGCCGTTTACTCGATCACCAACGTGGAATCTGCACACAACACAATCAAACTACTTTGCCCCAACGAAACAGTGAGGTTGTCAATCTCATCGGCTTGCTGAAAACAAAGGATTAAACGTATGGTGTGGAAAACAGTAGTAAATTGCAGAGAATGAAAAGGAACAATGTTTGCAGTTGGTTGTATTATCAGTGTAAAAGAATGGACCGGGGTCCACAGTTCACTAGTGTTGTCTCTCCATAAAAGATAACTAACATGCTGGGTGAATAAATTACAGCTAGACAATTGACAAAATATTGAGCGCATGACAATGCATATATATGACATGATGATTACTATGATATTCATGTGGGCATTACGACAAAATACATAGACCGTTATCCAACAGCGTCTATGACTAATAATCCACCGCCAGGTTGTCATCCGAGTTCCCCGATGGTATTAAGTTGCAAGCAACGTATAATCGCATTAAGTAATGTGCGTAATGTAAACAAATGCATTAGACCTAACGGCGCACCCTTAAGCTAAGTATCGGTTATTTTATCTCTAGTGGCAACAGCACATCCACAATCTTAGAAGTTGTTGTCACTCTCCCAGATTACCGGAGGCATGAACCCACTATCTAGCATAAATACTCTCTCTTGGAGTTACAAGCATCTACTTGGCCAGACCATCTACTAGTAACAGAAAGCATGCAAGATCATAAATAACATATAAGATAGATTGATAATCAACTTGACATAGTATTCAATATTCATCGGATCCCAGCAAACATAACATGTAGCATTACAATAAGATGATCTTGATCATGATAGGCAGCTCACAAGATCTAAACATGATAGCATAAAGTGGAGAGACAACCATCCAGCTACTGCCATGGACCCGTAGTCCAAGGATGAACTACTCACGCATCACTCCGGAGGCAAGCATGGTTATGTAGAGCCCTCCGGTGATGATTCCCCTCTCCGGCAGAGTGCCGGGAAGAGCTTATGAATCCTCCCGAGCTAGGGTTGACGGCGGCGGCGTCTCTGGAACTTTTCGTGGATAATGGCTCGGGTATTTTGGGTTTTCGCGTCGGGATGAATAAATAGGCGAAAGTGCGGCGGCTGCAGAGCCACGTGGGCCCCACACCACCCCACGGCGCAGCAGGGGGCCCGCGCGGCCCCATGGTGTGGCTGCCACGTGGCTCCCCTCCGTCTCTCCTTTGGACTCCGTGTTCGTGTTGGGAAAATAGGAGGTTCTGTCCAAGTTTCGTCCAATTCCGAGAATATTTCCAGACTAGCTTTTCTGGAATACAAAAGCAGCAGAAAACATGAACTGGCACTGTGGCATCTTGTTAATAGGTTAGTCCCAGAAAATGCATAAAAATGCTATGAAGTGTATATAAAACATGTAACAATTGGTATAATATCAACATGGAACATCAGAAATTATAGATATGTGAGTTCATATGCTCAAGATACATCGTTTTCGTTTGGGTGTTCCTGCAGTTTTTTGTCCAGCGGTAGTACCGGACTGGTACCACCGGATACCGCTGGGAGTCCAGTACCGCGCGCGTTTTGAGCGCCCGAAATCACCCGGAGTGGTAGTACCGCTGCCGGGGCGGTAGTACCGCTGCTTGGAGCCTGTTTTGAGCCTGTTTTAACTCCCCAAGGGGCGGTTGTACTGCTGGGCTAGCGGTAGTACCGCTCCTGGGCGCGATTTTCAGGTAACGGTTGGATTTTGGGGTCCTATTTAAGGGGACCTTCTTCCCCAATGACCCCCAACTCGCACAGCTCGTTTTCCTCTCTGTCTTGCCATTGTTGACCTTGGAAAGCTTGCCCCCTCTCTCAATCCCTCCCATGATTCTTGCATATCTTTGAGGGAAAAGAGAGAGGAGATCTAGATCTACATTTTCACCAATCCATCTCTCCTCTAAGTGAGGGGAACCCTTTCGATCTAGTTCTTGAAGTTCCATTTGTTGAGTTCTTCTTTGTTCTTCCTCTCTTCTCCTCCCATAAGCATTGATTTCTTTTGGTGGGATTTGAGAGTGAAGGATTTAAGCACTTGTGCTCTTGCCATTGCTTTGTGCATCGGTTTGTGCTCTCCACGAGGATTCGTGGAAGTTGAAAGTGTGTGAGCTTGTTACTCTTAGGTCTTTAGACCCTAGACGCCTTTGTGGTGGTTGAGACGTTGTGTGGTCACTTGTAGCTATTCGGGAGCCCCTAATTCGGTTGTGGGTGTGTGTCCCGGATCGTTGTTGTAAAGGCTCCGGTTTCCGCCAAGAAGGATTCCGATAGTGGAAGGTGAACCAATCATTTGTGGTGCGGTTCATCGGAGAATAGGGTGAGCCTTTGTGGCGTTGAGATCGACCTTTGTGGTGCCTCACACCTCTCCAACGAGACGTACTCTCCTAAAAAGGAGGAACTCGGGAATACATCCTCGTCTCCGCGTGCCTCGGTTATTTCTACCCGAGCTTTTACTTATGCACTTTACATTGTGATAGCCTTCGTGCTTGAAGTATTCTATCTTGCTATCACCTTGTTGCTTGTCTTGCTTAGCATAAGTTGTTGGTGCACATAGGTGAGCCTAGCTTATTTAGGTTGTTAGCTTGTTAATTTAAACACTTAGTTTTATTCCACAATTATCAAGCCTAAACCGGAAAAGTTTTAATCGCCTATTGATACGTCTCAAACGTATCTATAATTTTTGATGTTCCATGCTTGTTTTATACCAATTGCTACATGTTTTGCATCTACTTTATATCACTTTTATACATTTTTTGGGACTAACCTATTAACAAGATGCCGAAGTGTCAGTTCCTGTTTTCTGCTGTTTTTGTATTCCAGAAAAGCTAGTCTAGAAATATTCTCGGAATTGGACGAAACTTCACGGGGTCCCTATTTTACCAGAACACACCTGACGGACCAAAGGAGCAACGGAGAGGAGCCACAGGGGCCCCACATGCCACTAGGGCGCGGGCCCCCCCCTGGCGCGCCCTAGGGTGGTGTGGGCCCCTCGGGGTCGTCAGCCGCCGCCCTTTCGCCTATTTATTCCCCCCGACGCGAAAACCCTAAGTGCCTGAGCAAATATCCACGAAAAGTTCCAGAGACGCCGCCGCTGTCAACCCTAGCTTGGGAGGGTCCAGAACCACTTCTCGGCACCTTGCCGGAGAGGAGAATCGTCACCGGAGGCTCTACATCGCCATGCCTGCCTCCGAGTGATGCGTGAGTAGTTCATCCTTGGACTACGGGTCCATAGCATAGCTAGATGGTTGTCTCTCCAATTTGTGCCATCATGTTTAGATCTTGTGAGCTGCCCTACATGATCAAGATCATATTATTGTAATGCTACATGTTGTGTTTGCTGGGATCCGATGAATATTGAATACTATGTCAAGTTGATTATCAATCTATCTATGTTATTTAAGATCTTGCATGCTTTCCGTTACTCGTAGATGCTTTGGCCAAGTAGATGCTTGTAACTCCAAGAGAGAGTATTTATGCTAGATAGTGGGTTCATGCCTCCGTTTAATCTGGGACAGTGACAGAAAGTTCTAAGGTTGTGGATGTGCTGTTGCCACTAGGGTAACCTAACGATGCTATGTCCACGGGCATATGTGTTTGTTTACATTACGCACTTTACTTAATGCAATTATCCGTTGCTTGCAACTTAATACCAACGGGGAACTCGGATGACAACCCGGCGGTGGATTATTAGTCATAGATGCTGTTGGATAACGGTCTATGTATCTTGTCGTAATGCCCAATTAAATATCATAGTATCATCATGTCATGTATATGCATTGTCATGCGCTCACTATTTGTCAATTGCCCAGCTGTAATTTGTTCACCCAACATGTTAGTTATCTTTTATGGAGAGACACCACTAGTGAACTGTGGACCCCGGTCCATTCTTTTACACTGATTAAACACCACAAACTGCAAACTGTTCCTTTTTCATTCTCTGCAATTTAATACTCATTTTCCACACCATACGTTTAATCCTTTGTTTTCAGCAAGCCGGTGAGATTGACAACCTCACTGTTTCGTTGGGGCAAAGTAGTTTGATTGTGTTGTGTGCAGATTCCACGTTGGTGATCCTATTGCGCCGTGCGAGCCACCAACAACCTTCTGAAGAGTTGCTGCTCCTACTGGTTCGATAACCTTGGTTTCTTTCTGAGGGAAAACTTGCTGCTGAACTGCATCATACCTTCCTCTTGGGGTCTCCCAACGAGCGTGTGATTCACGCCATCAAGCTCTTTTTCTGGCGCCGTTGCCGGGGAGACAGCAGTCTTCTGCAAGGGGAGTTTCACGCTTCCAATCTCTTTACTTTGTTTTTGTCTTGCTTAGTTTATTTTATCTTGTTTGCTTTCAATTATCAAAAACACAAAAAAATTAGTTTCTTGCATCTAGTTTATTTCGGTTTGTTATTATGTCTAGTTATTTATTTGCTATCAATGTCTTCTCTTTTGAAACAAAATCTTATTGGCTAAGTGGGTTCGCGGAGGAACAACATAATTACTATAAGGAATACCGCTTGTCTCAAAAAGGGAAATATTTATGGGAACAAATAAGTAGATTGAATTATTTTGCTAAAAACTTGTGCTCTACTTATGATGAATCCTACTGCTTTAATGAATCTTTATGTTGTAGAAGGCATAAACACCTCCCTTTCCAATGTGATTATAATGATAATGAAACTTTGGCTGCTTATGCTAAAGGAAATTATGACTTTGGTAATCTTGAGCGAATTGAAGAATTTTTTGTTTTTAAGGGTGCCTATGAAATTGCTGGTTATATTCAAAATGATGATGCTCCTTGTAGAACTGAGAATTATGCTATACTTGGTTATTGCCTTGAATATTATAATGATAATCCTTATATCACTGAATTTCTTGAGAAAATTTTTCTCCAGAACAACTTGCTACCTTTCAGGAACCTGTGGGAGAAGAAACTGCTAAAACTGAAAGCTCATTGGATGAAAAAGAGGAAGAGAGTGATGAACAAAAGGAGGATCTACCTTCTAATGATAGTAACTCTTTAACTCTTACATTATATGATTGCCCTCCATGCCTATCTAAGGAGGAAGAGTGCTATATGTTGAATGTCATGATTCTATTGAAATATCTCTTTTGATAAATTTGAAAAAACATCCTCCTTGACTCAAGTAAAGGAAATTGCAGAAAGTAAAAATGTGCTCCCTAATGTTATATATGATAATGCTCTTGATGATGGTCCTATATTGCCTAATGATATTAATTATACTATATTGTCAAAAGTGGGTTTAATACCCCACTGTTTTTGAGCTTAATAAAAATTATGTGTTTGTAGATCATGAAAAGCATGCTTTATGTGATAGTTATATTGTTGAGTTTGTTCATGATGCTACTGAAAGTTATTATGAGAGAGGAAAATATGGTTGTAAAAGTTTTCAAGTTACTAAAACACCTCTCTTTATGTTGAAAGTTTTGAAGTTGCATTTGTTTCATCTTTCTATGCTAGTTGCTTTATGCTTCAATAATTTATTTTATTACAAGATTCCTTGCATAGGAAGTGGGTTAGACTTAAATGTGTTTGATATTTGCCTCTTGATGCTCTCTTTTGTTTTTCAACTCTTATTCTTATGAGAGCATCATTAAAATCTTCTAGCCTAGCTAAAAGGCATTAAAGAAAGCGCTTTTGGGAGGCAACCCATTATCTTTTTATTTTCAGTTTTAGTCAAGGAGGATGTTTACTTCTGTAGCAACTCCTTTGTATCTTTATTTTCTCGCATTGTTGTGCCAAGAGTAGCCTCTAATGTTAAGATGATGCTTAATTTTGATTGCTGCGCAGAAACAGATTTTTGCTGTTCACTGTACGAAATTCCTAAAATCACCAGATTGTTAATTAAATCTGAAATTTTTTGTGCGTAATCTTTATGAATGTCTGAATCTTTCATTAGTTCAAGTTTTTCGATCTGAGCGTCGTAAGTGCCTTGAAAAAATTCGTCTTTGCGGACTGTTCTGTTTTAGACAGATTATGCCTTTTTATTTTGCATTCTCTCTTTTACTAGTGTTGAGTGAAATTCTTTTTTGGGTGGAAGAGCTTCACATAACATCAGTGGCTGTAGCTAATGTTTAAAGTAACAATCATATTGCGTCTTTATAGAACATGTGATTTTTGATTATGCACTAACCCTCTAATGAGATCTACTTTGAGTTTGGTGTGACGGAAGTTTTCAAGGGTCAAGAGAGAAGGATGATATAATAGGATCAAGAAGAGTGAAGAGCTTAAGCTTGGGGAGGCTCCCATGGATCTCCCCAGCATATTTCAAGAAGACTCAAGCGTCTAAGCTTGGGGATGCCCAAGGCATCCCCTTCTTCATCGTCAAAATTATCAGGTCATCTCTAGTGAAACTATATTTTAATTCTTTCACATCATATGTGCTTTTCTTGGAGCGTCTGTGTGCTTTTATTTTCAGTATTGCACTTTTATTTTCAATAAAGCTTGACTGGACCCTAGCATTCTTGATTGGGAGAGAGACACGCTCCGCTTTTTCATGAGAATACTCCTATTCTTCACTTATATTTGTTGAGTATTCATATCTAGCGCTGTTCAGCTTTTAGCTCTTGTTTTCATGTATCTCTTGTCAGAGCTATTAGCTTTCTTTTGTAGAAAGTACTCTCTTGCTTCACTTATATTTGTTTGGAGAGTTGATTAAATAAATTGATTGGTGTTTGGTTGGTTCAGAAAATGTTGCATGTGGTAATTGGTATAAGGAAAAACTTGCTTAATCTTGTAGATCACTAATGGATAACTTGATGCTTGTCAATTGTTTTGAGTTAACAAGTAGATCATGATTAAATTGTGCATCACATGAGTTAAGCCTATTAGTGAAGAACTACCGTAAAGCTTGTTGAAAATTTGGTTTGCATCGGTGGTACTCTAAGGTCTAGATATTTTCTAATAACAGGGTTTGGTTAACAAGGAAGACGGTATGAAGTCTTATAACGTTTGCAATATGTTTGTCATATAAAACTTGGTGTACGGGTTGATATTCTTGTTTGCTTACATAACCTTGCTAGCCTAAACTCTGTACTGAGAGGGAATGCTTCTCGTGCATCCAAATCCTTGAGCCAAAATCCATGCCATTTGTGTCCACCATAACTACCTATATGTGGTATTTCCTTGCCACTCCAAGTAAATTTTTCATGTGCTACCTTTAAATTATTCAAAATGTTATTATTCCCTTTTTGTGTCAATGTTTACTAGCTCATGAGGAATTAGTGTGGTTATTCTTTATTCTATTTGTTGAATGGACTTTTACACCTGGACTAGTGGCATATACATCCGCTTATCCAATAATTGCAAAAAGAGCTGGCAACGGGGTGCCCAGTCCCAATTAATTACAACTTTAACCAATTAATTCTCTTCACACTTTTGCCCTGATTCATCAGTAAGCAATGACAAACAGTGAAATACCTGAATGTGTGTAAACCAAAGAGAAAGAGGGATGATCTGCCTTGCTGGTAGAAATAACGTCCTTCATGGGAGCCGCTCTTAAAAGTCCGTTTGACAGGTAGAATACTGTTCTCACCCGCTACCATTCGTTGACAATTAACAAACACCTCTCAAAAATAGATACTCCTCCATGGTATGTGATTGATGGAAGGCACCCGAGGATTCGGTTAGCCATGGCTTGTGTTAGCAAGGTTGGGAGGAGTATCAAATATTTTATGCAATCTCTATATGCTTTCAAAAACCTAAAAGCTCTAGCACATGATTTAATCCCTGCTTCCCTCTGCGAAGGGCCTTTCTTTTACTTTTATGTTGAGTCAGTTTTCCTATTCTTTCTGTCTTCCACAAGCAAACACTAGTGTCAACTTTGTTACAACATGCGTTATATGCAATGTATTGGACTTGTTATACTACTTTGTGTTGACAATATCCATGAGATAAATATGTTGAAAGTTGAAGCAAATGCTGAAACTAAATTCTTCCTTTGTGTTGATTGAATACCTTTTATTAGAAACTATTGCTTTATGAGTTAACACTTATGCAAAACTGTTTGATGCTTGTCTCGAAAGTACTATTCATGAAAACGTTTAGCTTGTGTGATTCATTGTTTACTCATTATCTATTTGGTAGCAAATTATAGACCATTGACTTGGATCACTTCATTCATTTACATGTGCCTTGCAATATTATATGATCAAGATTATGATGGTAGCATGTCACCTCAAAAATTATTTTGTTTTTATCGTTTACCTACTCGAGGACGAGTAGGAACTAAGCTTGGGGATGCTGATACGTCTCAAACGTATCTATAATTTTTGATGTTCCATGCTTGTTTTATACCAATTGCTACATGTTTTGCATCTACTTTATATCACTTTTATACATTTTTTGGGACTAACCTATTAACAAGATGCCGAAGTGCCAGTTCCTGTTTTCTGCTGTTTTTGTATTCCAGAAAAGCTAGTCTGGAAATATTCTCGGAATTGGACGAAACTACACGGGGGTCCCTATTTTACCAGAACACACCTGACGGACCAAAGGAGCAACGAGAGGAGCCACCAGGGGCCCCACACGCCACTAGGGCGGGGCCCCCCCTGCGCGCCCTAGGGTGGTGTGGGCCCCTCGGGGGTCTCAGCCGCCGCCCTTTCGCCTACTTATTCCCCCCGACGCGAAAACCCTAAGTGCCTGAGCAAATATCCACGAAAAGTTCCAGAGACGCCGCCGCCGTCAACCCTAGCTCGGGAGGGTTCAGAACCTCTTCCCGGCACCCTGCCGGAGAGGGGAATCGTCACCGGAGGCTTCTACATCGCCATGCCTGCCTCCGGAGTGATGCGTGAGTAGTTCATCCTTGGACTACGGGTCCATAGCAGTAGCTAGATGGTTGTCTCTCCACTTTGTGCCATCATGTTTAGATCTTGTGAGCTGCCCTACATGATCAAGATCATATTATTGTAATGCTACATGTTGTGTTTGCTGGGATCCGATGAATATTGAATACTATGTCAAGTTGATTATCAATCTATCTATGTTATTTAAGATCTTGCATGCTTTCCGTTACTCGTAGATGCTTTGGCCAAGTAGATGCTTGTAACTCCAAGAGAGAGTATTTATGCTAGATAGTGGGTTCATGCCTCCGTTTAATCTGGGACAGTGACAGAAAGTTCTAAGGTTGTGGATGTGCTGTTGCCACTAGGGATAACCTAACGATGCTATGTCCACGGGCATATGTGTTTGTTTACATTACGCACTTTACTTAATGCAATTATCCGTTGCTTGCAACTTAATACCAACGGGGAACTCGGATGACAACCCGGCGGTGGATTATTAGTCATAGATGCTGTTGGATAACGGTCTATGTATTTGTCGTAATGCCCAATTAAATATCATAGTAGTCATCATGTCATGTATATGCATTGTCATGCGCTCACTATTTGTCAATTGCCCAGCTGTAATTTGTTCACCCAACATGTTAGTTATCTTTTATGGAGAGACACCACTAGTGAACTGTGGACCCCGGTCCATTCTTTTACACTGATTAAACAACCACAAACTGCAAACTGTTCCTTTTTCATTCTCTGCAATTTAATACTCATTTTCCACACCATACGTTTAATCCTTTGTTTTCAGCAAGCCGTGAGATTGACAACCTCACTGTTTCGTTGGGGCAAAGTAGTTTGATTGTGTTGTGTGCAGATTCCACGTTGGTGATCGTATTGCGCCGTGCGAGCCACCAACAACCTTCTGAAGAGTTGCTGCTCCTACTGGTTCGATAACCTTGGTTTTTTCTGAGGGAAAACTTGCTGCTGAACTGCACCATACCTTCCTCTTGGGGTCTCCCAACGAGCGTGTAATTCACGCCATCACCTATTCACCCCCCCTCTAGACGACATCCTTGTCCTTTCAGATACCAATACTCTAATGATGGATGATGCCAAGTTGATTACACACATCACGGTTAGTTTCATTCCGGGGACTAACATACTTTTTCCTTTCGCTTATTAATTACGAACCTGAACTAACAATCTGTGTTGTCCAAATTAGAGGCACCCGAAGGACGATGAGTTACTGAACAAGCCCATTATCAACTACGCTCAAATGAAGATAATCTACATGGCAAGAAATGCTCATCCTCGCAATCTCTACACTCCAGCATTGCTGATCAAGGCTATGAACTACCTTGCTGACCACAGAGATGAGCAGATCATGTATGCCAGCATGACACCCTCGAAGAGGAACACCTGGCTTTGGTCGTATCTGTACGACCAGTGCTACATCTGATCCATTCTTCACTAGTTTAGAACTGATGGGTCTGTAATATGTTCGAGGTGGTATATATTAACCCCTCTGTCGATGAACTTGTGATGCATTACGAGCTGTGGTTCGTAAACTCGTGATGCATCAGTCCTGGTACTGTGATCAGGATGAACTCATTTTCGTATGCTTCTATTATATGATATGCTATGCTATGCTATGATATGCATCTCCTTATGTGGTTTGTCGGTAAGCATTGGGGTAACATCACCACAAGGTTGAAGAGGTAGTCGTAGCAGCAGCTTTGCATACAACCAAACACACCCATAGTTGCATTTGAGCATGCAAAGGATGTAACCAAACACCCAGAACAATGAGCTCAGGCCATACCGCGTTCTTTGCTGCAGGCTACCAAACAAGATCAACAACATGGCTCAAGTCCGTTTTTTCGTGGCCATGCTCCACTAGGCCTACCCCCATGGAGACGAGAAACCAATGCAGCCTACCAAACACGCCCTTACTGACCCAAAAGCTATGCAGTAGTACCGACCTTGTCCAAACTCCAAAGTTGCTTCTTCTGCAGAGCACTTCGATCAAAAGGGAGACAAGGGTCTGCTCCTTTCGCAAAAGCCAATCACCAATCATCGGATCACAGCCACCGGACGTCGAAAATGATTATATCTATTGATCTGTCTCGGCGGCATGATTTTGCTAGATCACCACATGAACCTAGTCAACTCCACTAGGATTTATCACACATGCATGACCTACGTACACACATTTTACGAATGAAACACTCGTCTTTGAAATTACCGTTCACAGGAAAAAAAAGGGAACTAATACTGTATAGAGATAACTATATGAAGAGACACACGGTTCGATTTTCACATGATTATTGCAAGAAAAACATGTGCGATGGTGCAGCTCAATGCCCACGATTATAAATTACGATTATCGTCATGATAATAAAAGTGTATGCGAATATTTGACCGTCGAACGATGTTCGAAGCCTCGCACACGGTTTTAGTTTTAGTTTCTAAGGGGCACCTCGTCATCTACCGGCAACATCGTCCACCATTCCCCCACGATGAGTGAATGCACGACATGGCGAATTGCTAGCTTCACCTCGACGGAACTAAGAGGAAGGAATTAGGTGAAAAAATTAAGACGTTGTCCTCATTGCTTGGTACCTCGATCTGGCGGCTCGTGATCGACCTATGAGTAGAAGCAAATAACATGCACATAACGGGAGCTCGATTGATCGATCAGACTATAAAATAGCTAGGACACAAATCACATATGTGCACTACTTCGGGATATTAACTAGCTAGCTCGAACTCAGACGTACGCTTAGAACACAATGCCAACATAAATACAAGAACACATAGAGCTCTGAGGTAAAAGGGCGACGACGAGCTCAGCATAGTAGGACGACGAGATGTTGCCATCGTCTTTGTATTAGTCGTCGATGTAGGTATTGTTGGAGGTATGTCCTAGAGACAATAATAATTAGTATTATTTACCTCCAAGTTTATTATTAATTTTATATCTTTATGCTATAACTGCATTGGAACTTGAATAGTGAGTATTCAAAGGAAAACCCCCCGATGCACGCCTAGAGATATGAACGGGACAAAGCATTCCTAGTCTTGTCTCAAAAGACTAGCTCATCTTGTTGTTAGATGATCACGTTTTCCTGATCATGGACTTTGTATAAGTCAGCAACTATGAGAGTATATTGTCGGAATGACAATAGTAATGAACCGACCCAATTGTATAATCTTGCTAAGAGACAAATTGTCACCAATGAAGTTAGCAATATTATATGGAGTTTTCATTAGCTATATTCCTATACTATGAGAATATATCGTGACCGCGTGTTTGACACTTACACTTTGATTGTCATCTAACGTCCGACCTTAATTGGGGATCATATCTAACGGTGGCTTTTGAGGGGTAAGCAAGAACACGTAAAGAACAGAGATTATTCAAGAATGGTACTTACTCCTCCAGGCGATGGAGAGATACAACATCTGTTCCATCTCATGTATTACTGATGTCACCCAATCGTCCGGCCAGACAAGTGTGATTTATCACAGGACATCAGGAAACAGAATGAGAAAACATGATGATATCGGTACAAGTTTATATGCGTGTTATGATCAAATGGTTCGATCACACTAGAGCACATTGTCTCACCTCGTGATATCATTGGTATCGTGTACATAAGGGGATTAGCATAATGAGAAACACAAAAGGTTCCATCGTTTATTCGTGAACACATAGAAGCCACCGCAGCTGTCTAGATCCTAACGCTGGTTATTGTTCGGTAAGTATTCCGGGCATGTCCTTGTGTTACCGAACCTTCCGGGTCACACGCTTAAGCTGTAGTCAATGTTTATTGAGAGTATTAAGTTGTGGTGTTAGTGGTTATAAGAAGTGGTCGGAGTCCCTCCGATGTCACGGGAACAACTCCGGTGAGAATCGAAGGTGTTCCGGTGAAGTTATCATGACAGGCATTTAATGCCGGTATAGGACTGAGAGTCCTGAGAGAGAAATATGGCAAACATGAGATGTTCCGGGATGTCGGGAAGTGTTTTTGACATTAGTGGATAGAGTTATCTATAGGGTATATTTGGTTCCGGAAGAGTTTCGGAGCTTTGCTGCGAAGGGGGTGCCAGAGGAGAGAAGGGGGTGCCCTGCGTGTCGTGCCACACCTAGTGTGGGCCGGCCACATGGGACCCGCCTCCTAGGCCGGCGCACCACATCCCTCTCCTCTCTTTCCATGTCTAATTTGGAGAAATAAAGGAGTTCGAATTGGACTAGGAAGGAATAAACGTAAAAAAAGGCAAAAAGGAAAAAGGGAAGGGAGGGAGTCATAGATGGACCCCAACTTCCAAACCGACTTAGGAGAGGGGCCGGCCGGCCTCCCTATGTCCGGCGCACCAGCCCCTCCCCTCTCCCCCTTATATACTCCACCCCCTCCCTCTTGAGATATTGTGCAATTAGGCAATGCTCAAGTTTTGCAAGGTTTGCACAAGTTCCTCTCTCTTGAGATATTGTGCAATTAGACAATGCTCTAATTATTCTAATTAGACATTGTTCTAATCTCTCTCTAATTAAATCTCATGTGTTGAGAATTAGATCTCTCAAATCTTTGATTAGAGCTACCACCCAATACTATGCTGAAAGGTTGTCTCTCTTCGTCGAGCGCCGAGTTCTAGAACAACGGAGCGTTGACGGAATGGCAAGGCGTACGTGTGCGCACTAGAAGAGGGATTATGCAAGTGATCCTCCAAGGGGAGCATAACAATCACTCGTCCCGGCGTGGACGTGAGATTCTTCATCAGGCTTCACCGACATCTACTTCGATTCCCACAAGATCTTCCGCAACGGTGGTAGTAAGTAATCTAGATCTCCACATTATGGGGTGTGTTATATCTTCATAGTTAGATCTTGCCGGTTTAGTTATGCATGTCAAGATTTTTTTAAATTTGCCGCTGCGTAACCCTTTAGGTATTTTGATCCATGCCGTGTAGGGGTGGGGGGCTCATTTGGATCCTCTGGCTGTGACCCGGAGTTGTGGTCATCGTCGACATAGCCCCTCATCATAGTTTTATGACTTAACAGATTTCCCCCGTAAGTGTCTACTATTGTTAGACATTGTTTTAGGCTTATTGGTGTTTAGATTTCATTTTTATGTATGGTTTGTTACGTCTCAGTCTTTGTAATGAGTTTGTGGTCGTATACATTGACAATATAGAGGTTTGGGAGCTAATGTAAAATTCTAATTTCTAAAAAAAGACAGCCTTTTACTATTCCTCTCCGGCTAATTAATAGGAACCAAAATTTCTGCCATGTGCATATGGATTTCGTAAGCAAGCCATGTTTTGTCCTTAATTGCATTGTTAGAAGTGGACCTACTCTAGGCACGCAGATGTATTCACTTATAACCGAAGTTAGAGGAATGGCCAACATGTGTTATTTCTCCACTCGCTAGTAAAATAAATTGGCCTACTATCCATGGGTGAACTAAGATAATGAAAATTTATACTAAACTTTTATACCATTAGAAATCATTTTCTGTATCTTACATTATTAACTAGTATAATTTTATATTATGTAGCTAGATTTAACCATATAGCAATGTTGTTTAACGTTAGTTCTAGTGTTTATTATATTTTTGCAATGTACATCTGGAACTAAATTTTCTTGTGATGAATTGTAATCTGTATTCGTAGAAAGTTGTTCTTAAATTAGTTTTTAACAATTGAATAAATAAATTAAGTATACATATTTAAGATAAGAATTTCTTAAATCTACTATCAACAAATATCTCAATAATGGTTTCTTGTACATTCGTGTCGGGAAATCTGTTTTGACTCGTAGGTGTAGATGCACCCAGTATCTAAAAAACTTATTTTGAAATGTCAAAAATTCAACCAAAATTTCGGGTTTACATATGGATATCTTGTGTTTTATATTTTGCAGACAAAGTGTCACGGAAAAAACATTGTTTATGGCACGTGTAAAAACGAAAAATTCATGTGTTCGAAAATGGTTCTTCACGAGACAATTTTTTATCTAGGCCACAAAAAATGTCTTTTTTCCGCGATACTTTTTGTGCGGACTTAGAATGTTCGGGTGTGCACCCAAAATTTTGTTTGATGTTTTTGATATTTTAAAATGCTTTTAAATATATTTTTCATAAGGGGTAAACCAATCAAAACATGTGTCTCTTGTCCTACTATTCTACGGTTGAGAATTTTATTTTAAGGATACGTCCAAGCGAACGCATCTGTTTCAAGAAGGAGAGGCCAAGCGGCCGATTACAACGCGTTTAGGCACATGCGCCAGAAACGCCACTCTACCAAAAAAGAGAAAGGGGGTCACTCGCCAACCCTCCACCTATCTACCGGTCCTAGGCTACCCCGAAACATCCTCGCTGCCCGCCAAAGGTCAGCTTCTGCCTCCACCATTCTGATGGCCGTCTCCACTAAAGGTATGTGGCCCTCGAAGACCACACCGTTCCTATGCCTCCAAAGGCGCCAACAGATCAAGTTGATCGCCGTCCACAGGTCCTTCTCGTCGGTACCGCCTGGAGCCTTGGAAGGCAGCCAGTCCACTAGACGGTCCTCACGGTCAGGAACCCAGTCCACTCTACCCCATCTGCCCAAGAAGGAGTGCCAGACTTCCCTAGAGAGGACTTATCCAAGAAGAAGGTGGTCAATGTCCTCCTCTTCCTGGCCACAAAACGGGCAAGAGGATGGTCTAGGCAACCCTCTACGACCTAAGCGGTCTGCGGTCCAACACCGGTTCTTCAGCGCTAGTCATAGGAAGAACTTGCACTTGGTCGGAGCACGGGAGCACCAAATCTGTTGGGCCCTCGCCAGCCCGACCTTGCCCTCAAAGAACGCTCCATAAGCTGAGCGGGCTGAATATTTACGGTTTCCCTCCCAGTTCCAGCTGAACTCATTCACGACCCCCTCGGTCAAGGTGAAATTTGCCACATTGGCAGCCAAAGACAGAAGCTCGGTAATCTCTAGCGCGTTCAGGTCCGGCGGTATATCATCCAGCCATCCACCGGCGAGTCCTTCTTTGACTCGGCGAGTGCAACGGGCGCCCTTGGGCACCTTTAGGACGAGGTTTGGGGCCAACTCCTTTTACCCGCCCGCCGGGCAGCCACCTGTCGAGCCAGAAGAAGGTGGAGGCTCCATCACCCACAACCGGGTGGTGGCCGCTTCGAACAGCTGTCGGACCACACGGGGAACTTGGATGTTGAACTCGCTCCAGGGCTTAGAGGTGTCCGTCCTACCAAGCCAGAGCCATCTAGCCCTGAGAGCGTGGTTCATAAGTCTCAGGTTAGAAACACCAAGACCTCCCAGATGCTTGGGCGTGCAAACTCTCTCCCACACCACTAGGCAGTGGCCTCCACAGGTGTCCTTGCACCATTGCGAATTGTGAGGGATCTAGTTAGCTAGAGAAAAGCTTTGCAACATTGCGTTATGTACGCTGGTGAGATTTGTGGAGTTTGAAGACTTGATTAGTATAAATGTGTATGTCTATGTGGATGTTCGTTTGGAGTGATGTGCTGTCACCCCAAAGCTGAGTTCGTACGTTGGAGGACCGAAAGGAGGAGAGAATAGTCTACGTACTTGTAGTAGTGCTTTGCCGCTGCTGGTGCTTCCACTCAAAAAGTTCTGCAGCAGTATTGTACAGTACTAGAACTAGAAGCGCTTTGTCCAAACTCCAAAGTTGCTTCTTTTTTCCATAGCACAGTGATTAAAAAAGGGGAAAATGGCCTGTTCCTTTCGCAAAAGCTAGCCAACAATCATCAGAGGTAGAGCTCCGGCCGGACAATGGCCTGTTCCTTTCGCAAAAGCTAGCGAACAATCATCAGAGGTAGAGCTCCGGCCGGACAACCGTAGTCTAGGTAGAACACATCGATGAACCTAGTCAAGTCCACTCGAATCGATGCACACGGTGGAGTAGAAAGTTATATTGTACAATGTGGACGCTGGCAGCAAAAGAGAGGTCCACCAGGCTCGTAGTGGAGTGCACGGCTGTAATGGGGTTCCATGTCACTCATGTGTATGACCAATCAACACGTCAGCGACTGCGCCCACACAGCTGCTCTGAAGAGCAAGTAACGTAAAGGAGATGGAAGATATTAATCGCGAACACCAAGGCCCAAGAGGATCATGCAAGCGCCAGGATAGCTCGTGCGGCAAGAATGGGCCAGACAAGGCCTTGTAATAGTCGAGGGCGTAGATGAGTGTTTTTTGTTTTTGTTTTTGGCGGAGCTGGGTCCTATTTGTGTGTGGTAGCGAGCCGGTTGTGCTCTTTTGGCAAAGATCTGAACTAGTATAACCGAACGGCTGTGACGTGTATAACAGGCTAGTGAAGATTGGTAGAGATCCGTCTAGATCCCAGGATTCTGTATTGAATTGCTGAATTTCAAAGAATTCTATGAGAGTTATGCGTGAGATCCTCAAAATTGGTATCTAGAGTCATTTCAATCCCTGTCCTCTAGTAGATCTTCCAACCCACTCAAACCCAACTCGTTTCGCTCTGCATCAATGCACCAAGATCATGGAAAACTTGCCACCGGAGTCCAGATAGATCTATGGTCTCCTCAAGGCGGAGACCGCCAGGATTTAGGAGAGCAAGTTTCCGGAGTACAAGAAAGGGCTATTGGATGGTACATATGGCACTGTCAAAAAATCCACAATGCAGATCAAGGAGGGAAGTGCGTCCATCGGCACCATCAAGGTGAAGATGGCTACTGAACTCCACTCTTTCAAGGCCACAGTCAACAAGGAACTGTGCGTTCTGCGTTCAAGTGCAAGGCAACGACTTAGTGTTATTGGTGAATTTGGTAGCTCCTCCAGTTTTGCCGACAACAACTGGGCCAACATGTCAGAGTTAAGATCGCTGGTGGTGATGTGCTAACTTTTTCAGAGTACTTTCTAAAGCTTTAACGGTTGTTGGACAACTATAATAGTATCATTTGCCTTGACTGGCTCGCAAAGAAAATTCCGATGATCACCACTGGTTGCAAAAATGGCTTGTGATCTAGCAGGCGGGATGTTTAGTTGATTTGCACGGTGAAGGAGTTAACACATCTTGTCGCTGAACTGCATCTAGTTCAGACTCAACGATGTACAACGCCAGTTTGTATGTATTTTAGGCACCTTCAGGATTGGGAATGTGGAAGCGGTACGTCACCAATTCCCACTCATCCCGGGTTCCAGGCCCGTCTCGCTACGACCCTACTGTGTTGCCCTGGCGCTGAATACTGAAATTGAGTGACAGATAGGAACTTCTAGCTCAAGGTATATATCATTACCCATAGTAACAACGCTTTTGCCTCCCCTGTTATTATGGTGCACAAGGGTGATCGTACTTGGAGGCTCGTGGTTGACTACACTACATGCACGTGAACGCTTTCACCAAAAGAAAATATGTCTAATAGTTTTGTCATGATGAGAGAAACAACACTTGCTTAGACGAAAGTTGCAATTTGCAAGGTTATCCTTGCTAAGAATGACACACCTTCACGAAGGTACCATAAAAAAGTTAAGACATACCAAGTAAGAAAAACAAGCAAGGTCCTCTCATGTTGATTGCAAAAATTAGAAACATTAGTACACTACATGGTGCTACAATCTCTCTCTAAGCATTCAAAAGTGCTAAAAGTGGCTATTGTAAAACCAATGACATCCTTCATAGACTAAACCACCACCTCTCACTCATACATTGAAAATTATTCACATACAATGACTACTTTGTGAACTTATCAGCCCACTAGCCAAAGGGTTACAAAAAAAAGGTTTGGAAATTCAAATATATAACCTATGTATGGTGCCATAAACCAAAGTCTATTCACACATCAATGAATAATTCCCTATTGTGATTGACTGGCAAAGGTCCTATTTATAGAAGATGTTGCATTTCTTAATATGTACATGAAAGGAAATGTCTTTTATCATTTTTTGGACTTAAAACTCTATACATGTAGTTAGAATTCAATGTTTTCGATTCAATTATAACATGGTTTTCTTCTTATATGCGGATCTTGATCTTTATTAAAGCTTAGGACTAGGAATGGCATGAGGGGAACACAAGCATCTAAGAGGTGAGCTCAACCACCATCTATTCCACTTTAATCAAAAAATTGTAGAGTTGTTATGTAATTTTCATTATTCATCCATGCGATATATAAAATGACTAGCAGTTTCAAAACGTACGAAATAATAAGATATACTCCCTGCAAAAAAAATTGTAAGACCTATTTGGTTTGTTAGAAAGTCAAACTTTTTAAATTTTGACCAAGTTTATAAATAGGACGTTTGGCCATCATTCACAATAATAAACAAATACCTACAGATACATCATGAAATATATTTTAATGGTATATTTCTTATAATATATTAATGTATATTCCGTAAACTTGGTCAAACTTAAGAAAAAAATGACTCCCTCATAATCAAAGTATGTCTTATATATTTGTATGGAGGGAGTAATAACTAAGAAAAAACTAATTTGATTAAACTAGAAAGAGGGTGATACTTCTTCCAGCTGCCCTAACTTCTCTACTCTTGTTTCACAACAACGAGAAACCACAACCAAGTTTTGATTGTTCTGGTGGCAACTAATAACATCAATAGTTTAAAAGAAATAATGAAGTTGTTTTGTGCGACATTGCATGCCTCGAAGGCATCCACTCTCCAAGAAAAAATGTTCCCAGACACACCATTTGTTTGGAGAGTTCACATATATCCTATTGGTGCTTCATTAGGGTCAGGGGCAAGATTTTTACAAATCTATAATATTAAAAGTGATACTAAGGGTATTTAAGTAGATTGAACCAACTTCTACGATGTAATGAGGTCCGTAGAGCATCATTGGCCATTTCAAACCAATAAATGCAACTTTTCAAACCAGTGAAAATCTGCAAGCCATCGACTGTTATCTATCCTTGATGATTCAAGTTAAACCATGTAAATAAAAAGAGTTGAGGTATGGTATCCAAGTTTTAGTGTTCTTGATCCGTTGCTATTTCATAAACTTTGCCTGGAATTTTCACGGTCTTTGTTTGTAGGACTGGAAACTAGTTGAAGACACTGTCAACAACGTCATGCAACGAATCAAGAAAATTCCACTACTTAATGCCAAAAGATCTTTTACTTAGCTATTTCATATCTGGAATTTTCTTGATCCGTTGCTATTTCATATTTGTCCAAGTTTTAGTGTTCTTGATTTATCATCCTCATGCAGTGGGGGTCACATAGACCTGAGCGGTGCTTCATTCGGTGAAGGGGGCCAATGCCCCCCCCCCCACACACACACACACATTTATTACAACCATGAACATGTCACTTATTTTAACTACTGATTAAAACAATATACATCGAGATATGGGGTAACCATTCAAATTTCCATCAAAATACACAAAACCATGAATAAGTGAAGTCAACATCATTGTTTCAAATAGTGCAAAGAGAAACATCTTTGTTGCAGTACCTGTTGGTGACAACCGTCAGTCGTTGGATGAAGATATGAAGCTTCACATTCAAAGGTACCTTTAGGCCAACTTACCGCCCTAATTACTGTAATAGCTAAGTAAAAGATCATTTGGCACTAAGTAGTGCTTAAGCTCTGTAATAAAAGTACCTTTAACAGTCGAGGCTCGCGGTCCCTATATAAGGCTGGAGACTGGGCGGATGGGTTGCTCGACATATAAAAACCCTATAACTTTACCCAGTTCTTCCTTGTTGTTCTTCATCTGCACTTTACCCTGCTTAGTCTAGATGTATCTTCCTTTCCTGCCATTGATTTGTTAGGAATTCCTTCCTTAGTTGCTTAGCCACCGTCAGAGTCCTGACACCATGGATCAAATTATAGAATGTAATATTTCACATAACCGCACTTGATCAGGTGGAGACCATGCTAGTGTCCATCCAAATAAAAATAACCATAAATAATTGGATTGAACATCATTGTTTCAGATAATGCAAAGCAATGTGCCATAGCAGGGATCAATGTAAAAGAATGAAAGAGTTTCATTGAACCACTCTTCATCAGGTGGAGACCAAGGTTAGCTTTGAATTAGCAGAAGGTAGTAACTCCAAGCGCGAAACAATCATCTTCAAATAACCTACGAGAGTGGCGATAGAATCTTCTGGTCTAACTGTTTCAATTGCAATTGCCGTCATATACTACTGTCGTACTAGAATTGGTCAATTCAGTGTTGAAAGTGCATGTGCCCCATATGCGACTTCGTTAATTAATAACAATCTATATGGACTGATGATTTTATTGAGTAATATTTGAAGACTTTTCCATATATATTGTCTGAAAACAATGTGTTGAATTCAAAATTGGATGATATGACGATAAAGATATACATTAAGTATTGACATCAAGGTCGTCGTTTTGATGAGATAAATATGATACGATCAAGAAGAATAAATGAAAATGAAATTCTCTTGTGTAACTCAAATGAAATCATGCTCTAAATAATGTGTTAAGCAATGTGGTATCAAAGACTCGAGAGTTTGATTATAAGATAAGAATTTAAGATATGGCTATAAGTCCAGATCATGATAGACTCATGTGTTGAGTCATGGTTGAGAGAACATACAATCAGCAAAATAGTTATTGTATATTTCAAGAGATTGTAATAGATTATGAAAAAGATCATGTGCGACCAAGGTGTTCTTTAAGTTGTGATCTGAAAGATAGTTACGAGAGAGTTGAGTCTGTGGAATGCATTTCTTTAAAAAAAAGGTGAACATTCATGTTTATCTTCAAGGTAACATCATAATAAATAGAGAAGAGAAATTACAAGGTTGATCAAAACAAAGTGCAATTAAAGATTGTATTTAGATTGATCAACACATAAAATATACTCCCTCCGTACAAAAACAAGTGTCTTAGATTTGCACAAAAGTGAATGTATCTAGACATGTTTGGTGGCATTATGTGCTTGCCGATCTTTTAGATCGGTGGTTGTAGGGTCCATGGATGGTGTCGGCGAGGCGGCGGCGACGACTCCATCAGATGGGTTTTTCCTCCTGTTCTGTCCCCGTTGTTGCGGCGTTGTCTCCGGCGCCATGGTGGAGCCGAGAGGATTCGTCCAGGAGTACGTGTAGACAGTGGTCTACACTGGTGACATCTGGAAGATGGTGCATCTTGTGCTGGGTTTGTGGTTGAAGGCTGACGGTTCTGGTCCCTTCTCCGACGTCGTCGTGCGGGGGTGCCAGTGCTGAAGTTCGATGGCATGTCCGGGTCGTGCTGCTCCGGTCTGATTCTTTCAACGGCAATGGTTTGTCCTATGTCAAACTACTTTGGAGATCCGAAAAGCTGATGATCAGCGATGGAGCCGCGTCGAGTTCGGGTGAAGAGGTGGTCTGTCTATTTTTTCTTCGGTGGCTGCTACGGTGATGCCGAATAAGATGGATAGGCGTTGGTTTGTCATATAGGTTTATCCTATCTTTACAGATCTGTAAGATCGGTGTATACGTACTTTATATCTCGTCTTTTATCTATCAATGAGAATCGTATTACCATGCAAAAAAAAGTCTAGATACATCCACTTTTTGACAAATCCATGACACTTATTTTTGGACGGAGGGAGTAGATGATATACCAAATTGGATCATTTAATCTCGTGGTACAGTAAGCAATTTTAAAATCTAGGATTCTATAGTTTTCACAGTTTTACCCACCATTTTTCCATACCTATATAGTTACTTCAAAGGCTAGAAATGCATAAAACATGATTTAAGTTGTCGTATACACGTATTTACTGGAATAACGACAACGACTTCGGAATGTTGGCCACATAGATTTATTAGACAGAAAATCCAGATTCTCTCTTAAAAAAAGATCAAGGTCTCCTGATCTTATTCAGATAAATTCCATTTCAGCTTGTTGCTTATACGATTCGATATATAGGTTGCCATGGAATGCCACACAATTATGTAACATATCCCAACAAGCTAGAGATCTTTTGCCACGTTGAATTTCTCGGATTTTCTTGACCCAATTCCACCAAGAAACTCCGTGATGTTCATGTCAGAGCTTCCACCATCGCACATGGCGCTCCTGGTCTTTTCCTTCCATTCCGCCGCATTCATCCAGTACTCGTCGCAGCCCATCACTTTCCTCACGCACCTCTCCACCTCCTCCCGCCTCACCACCCCGCCAACGTCCGGCCGCGCCCGCACGCCGACGCGCCACACGTCCTCGATGTACTTGGCGTTCGTCGGCTGGTCCGACCACTGCGGCACCGCCACCATCGGCACGCCGGCGCCCAGCGCCTCCGTCGTCGAGTTCCATCCGCAGTGCGTCACGAAGCACCCGACGGCGTCGTGCGCCAGCACTTCCAGTTGCGTCGTCCACGGCACGATGAGGCCCCTCCCGCCGGTCCTGTCGGCGAAGCCGTCGGGGATCTTTGAGGTCTCCAGGGCCCTCACGACCCAGAGGAACGCCTTGCCGCTGTTGTAAAGGCCCTCCGCGACCTCGGCCATCTGTGCCGGGTCCAGCTCGGCGATGCTGCCGAAGGAGATGTACGCGACGGAGCGCCGCGGCTGGGCGTCCAGCCACGCCTTCGTCGTGGCCGTCGTCAGGGTGTGGAGGTGGAAGCCGTAGGAGACGTCGTCCGGCAGGCGGTTGTCGAGGTATGCCGACGGCACCGTCGGTCCCACCGTCTTGGCCCGCCACGTCGACTCCATGAACTCCGATTCCTTCCAAAATGTCAACATCTCAGTAGTTGGTAGCGAGTGAGAAAGATTGTGAGTGACTGACTGAGCTTATCACGTACCAGTGGCTGCAGCTCGTGGAAGGAATTGACGAGGACCTGGTCGGCGGCGTCGAGGCCCGCGAACTGTGCCACCAGCAGGTCGAGGTACGGCGGGCAGTCGTCGGGCACGGACAAGAACGACGGGAGATCGGCCGGTTTCAGATCAGCCGGCAGCCCGGGTAGCCCAGGCGGTAGCTCGCCGACGACGGGCACCTCCATGCGCCCAGCCCAGGCGTGCTCGTACGCCACGTTCACGGCAGGCGCCTGCGTGAAGAAGGACACGCACGCGGCGCCACGCCGCCTCGCCACGCCTGGCGCCCACCGCTGCAGGAACGCGTCGTACACCACGGCGCGCACGGGCCGGCCCTGCGCCTCCTCGGACTGCAGCAGCTCGTCGACGGTGCGGGACCCGACGGACTCAAGGCGGGCGAGGTAGGCGGCAGTGTCGCCCGCGGCCTCGGCGAAGCCACCGCTGTCGTAGCCGTCGGAGATCTCGCCGAGATAGACGGCACCCGGGGAAGGGTCCCGCCCCTGGCCGAGGAGGTAGCGCGTGACGGCGAGCGTGCACCGGACGCCGCCGTAGGATGCAAGGCGCTTGCCGAACTGCAGGATCGGGTTGATGTGGCCCTGGCTCGGGTACGGCAGCAGCAGGATGTGGACCTCGCGGCCGTGCTCCGAGTCAGCCGCCATGGCTAAACTCACTCGTGCACTGCAGTGCAGGTACTGCGTCCTACGTGTGCGCCCAACCGTGGACAGCTAGTACGTTTCTGCTTGTGCGAGCTGTGAGAGTAATAGACCGCAAGTGAAGTGTTGTACATGTATATCGTGGTGGATGATCGTGTCTCCACAATGGTGATCGGAGAGCACGTGATTTGCTGAAGGGAAACTGATATTGTCGCCAATAAACAATTGTATTATCGAGATTTTTTTTAAATGGAGATAACCAGTGTCAGTAGGAGTTGGCATTTTTTCTACACTAGAATTGACTCGTAGCTACTGCGTGGTAGAGCAAGCGTCAAGGCACAGAGAGTTATCTAGTTAGAAAGAGAGAGACATACATGATTCAGTGTCTTCTTGTCTCAACTAATGGGATGTCTGGTCCATTGATCAACATGAACTTAAATTCTCCCTCCATTTCTTGATGTTGGTGCATGTTTTTTGAACAAAATATTAAAATATAGAGTGTATTGCGACTTATGGATAATTTTCATCCAAAAAAGATTTCTGATATGCTTTAACGGGTTGTTTTCAATTTGCGACTATTAAGAACTCATCTCTCCCAAATTTTTCATGGGCCAATAAATCCCCATATGCTAAATTCTCATGTCTTAATATTCGTGCAAGAAACTATACACCCTACGTTAAGAAATGAAGAGAGTATAAGATTAGATAAATATTTTATTTGTTTCAAATTATAAGATGCTTTGAATATTTCAAAATGAGCTACATATTACAATGAGTGAACCAACAAACTAAAACACACGTCTAGATATGTGTGAATCAGAAATACTAAAACATACTCCCTCCGTTCCTAAATGTAAGATGTTTTAGGTGTTACACATGCTGTTCATATGCATACTAAAATGAGTGAACTTACACATGAAATATGTCTAGATACACTTGTGAGCATATGAATGTGGACAAAAGCTAAAACATTTTATATTTGGGAACGGAGGGAGTATTATATCTAGAAACAAAGGTACTCCCACCGTTTTAAAATATAAAACTTTCCAACCTTTCTGATTTTCTCGTGATTCGTACTTATGTAGACATATATTAGTGTGTTGATTCACTCATTTAGTAACGAAGCAGGACAAAGCCATAAAGATTAGAAAGTCTTATACTCCCTCCGTTGCCAAATATAAGATTTTCTAACATTTATGACTTTATCTTGTTTTATTTCTAAATGAGCAAATCAACACCCTCAACATACGTACGAATAAGGCAAATTCAGAAAAGTTAAAAGTCTTATACTCCCTCCGTTCATAAATGTAAGACTTCTACCCTTTGTGACTTTGTCCTGTTTCGTTTATAAACGAGTGAATCAACACACTAAAATATGAAGAAAATATGTCTCCATACGTATCAATTATGACAAAGTCAAAAAAAAATATTCTAAAATGAAACAGAGGGAGTATTTATGAACATTGAACAGGGATAGTTCCGTGCATCGATCGAGTCCCTTAATTCAGTTGCTCAATCGTCATCACGCACGTAGGCAAAAATGGCTACACTAGTATTGGAAACAAACAGAAGAAAACAAATCGAGTCCAATCTTGTCGTTCCCTGTACCGGCAGTCTGCTGAGTCGTCTTGCGATTTTCTTCTACCGGCCGGCGTCGTCACCAGTGGCTTCACCCAGCTTGCACTCGTCGTCATGCCTGACGTACTCAAAAGCAGTTTTTTTTGTGTTTTGAGAAGATCTCAAATGGGCACCCGTCTGAGCAACATGGGCCATCTCTGCCTGCAAACGGACCACGGCCTTGTTCATCTGGTGCTATACCCCGTGCGAGCCAATTCGCCCATTTTTTTATGCAGACCATGGCCCGGACGCCCGGTTCGTTTGGTCGTGTAAACCCTAGGAGAGATGCAAATTACCAATTTTCTGACACATGCCTGTGCGGCTGTGCTCGCAAGGCTCTCTCATTCTCTTCAGTACATTTCTTTTATGAACTGATCCATGGAATTCTGTTTGAGCTTGTTCAATCAGATCTTTCGTCGTTGATGGAACAAAAGATTGACGGTGAATGCTCCAAAAAAAAAAAAGGCGCGGGCATGGTAAGGAGGCTCACACCTCGCAACCACCGCACTGTAATTGGAAAAGGTTCACAAAATGGTACACCGACCCATGATTTTGTTCAGATAAATTCCGTTTGAAACTTTGAACGAGTTGAGGTTCAGACGATTTGAGAGGCAGTTTTTTGTAGAATGACACACAATTACATTACAGATTCCAAGAAGCTACAGTTGTTTCGGCTCGATTGATTGATTGCTCGGATTTTCTTGACCTGATTCCACGAAGAATATCCGTGATATTCATGTCGGAGCTTCCACCTTCGCACATGGCGCTCCTGGTCCTATCCTTCCAAACGGCCGCATTCCGCCAGTACTCGTCACTGTCCATCACCTTCCTCACGCACCTCTCCACCTCCTCCCTTCTCACCAACCCGCCAGCGTCCGGCCATGCCTGGACGCCGACGCGCCACATGTCCTCGATGTACTTAGCGTTCGTCGGCTGGTCTGACCACTGCGGCATCGCCACCATCAGCACGCCGGCGCCCAGTGCCTCCATTGTCGAGTTCCACCCGCAGTGTATCACAAAGCACCCGACGGCACTGTGAGCCAGCACCTCCAGCTGCGACGTCCATGTCACGATGAGGCACCTCCCGCCGGCTCTTTGTCGAAGCCTTTTGGGATCTTTGAAGTTTCAGAGGCCCTGACGACCCACAGGAATGGCTTGCCGCTGCTGTACAGGCCCTCCGCCACCTCGGCCATCTGTGCCGGCCCCGCCTCGACCATGCTGCCGAAGGAGACGTACACAACGGAGCGCGGGGTCTGGGCGTCCCGCCACCCCTTCGTCGTGGCCGTCGTCGCGGTGTGGAGGTGGAAGCCGTAGGAGGCGTCGTCCGGCAGGCGGTTGTCGAGGTACGCCGACGGTACTGTCGGGCCGACTGTCTTGGCGCCCCACGTCGACGCCATATAATCCGATTCCTGCTAAGATGTGAACGTCTCAGTGAGATGCTAGTGTGTGAGAGTGAGCGAGCTTGAGTGTGTACCATTGGCTGCAGCTCGTGGAAGGAGTTGACGAGGACATGGTCGGCGCGTCGAGGCTCACGAACTGTCTCAGCAGCATGTCAACGGTTGCCGAGCACTCATCTGGCACGGTCAAGAACGTCGGGAGATCGGCCAGTGTCAGATCTACCGGCAGCCCGGGCAGCCCCGTCGGCACCTCGCCGATGAGGCGATGACAGGCATCTCCATCCGCCCAGCCGATGCGTGCGCATACACGATGTTCACGGCCGGCGCCTGCGTGAAGAAAGACGCGCACGCGGCGCCGCGCCGCCTCGCCAGGCGCGGCGCCCACGGCTGCAGGAAGGCGTCATACACCACGGCATGCACGGGCCGGCCCTGCTCCGCCTCGGACTGCAACAGCTCGTCGACGGTGCTGGACCCGACGGACTCCAGGCTGGCGAGGTACGCACGGCGTCACCCGCGGCCTCGGCGAAGCAGCCGCGATCAAAGCCGTCGGAGATCTCGGCGAGGTGGATAGCGCTAAGGGAAGGGTCAGGGCTCTGGCTGAGGAGGTGGCCCGTGACGGCCAGCGTGCACCGGACGCCGCTATGGGAGGCGAGGCGCTTGCCGAACTGGAGGATCGGGTTGATGTGGCCCTGGGTCGGGTACGGGAGCAGCAGGACGTGGACCTCGCCGTCGTGCTCCGAGTCGGCCAACGGCATTACTAATCTTGCTCGCGCGGTGCGGTGCAGTGTAGTAGCTTGTGTCCTGATCAGTTTTTTTTTTTTTTTTTGGAGATTTAACAGCTACGATATATTAACAGGTACAGTCAAAGGACAACGAGTTTACAATCGAAACCGGAGGGATCACCATCCAGGAATTACAACTTTTGTTCTCACAACTCTCCTTCGCTAACAAATGCGCTACTCCATTACAGGAACGACGCACGTGCTTCACCGAGAAATCAACGAAATCACTCAGCAGCACATTTATTTCCTCCACTAAAAGTCCATGAACTGACCTGTCCAACTCCGTATTCTTCAACTTGGACACATCACTCAAGCAATCCGACTCCAGACAGAGCTTGTCGATGCGAAGTTCCTTTGCTAGCTGGGCTCCCCTCTTGCAAGCCATCAACTCCGTTCGTTCGGCATCGTTCACGGAAGACAAAAAACGGCAAGAACCTTCCACGAACTCGCCATGGTGATTACGTAGTACCACACCACATCCTCCAGCACCCGATGACGACGAGAAAGAGCCGTCGACGTTTGCCTTGTACCAGCCCTGCTCCGGCGGGAGCCAGTGCTCCGTTACCGCATGTGAACCCGCGACGGGCTCCGACTTCAAACTCCTCCATTCATCCACTAAGAAGATTGTTCTTCTGGCCGTGTCCCTCGGGTCTTCGATCGCCGTCTCCTCCCTGGCATCATTCCGCGCTAGCCAGAGTTGATAGAGTAACATGATACTGACGGCGAGCTCGTGCTCCTGTAAGCTACCGAGCCAATCAAGGACCCATGCGCTCAACCCCCGTTGTCCGTGGATCGACGTCGGCGGTTTCAGCAGTCTGAAACCAGAGACGGATCGTGCCTGTTCCCAAGCCGCGATCGAGTGGGGGCATTGCCAGAATCTGTGCAGGAGGGATTCATCTCGATTACAGACTACACACTTGATGCCTTCTTTGATTTTCCTGCGGTGGAGCTCCTCGCCCACCGCCAGACCGTTCTTGATCAGTCTCCACACGTGGATCTTTGCCTTCCCGGGTACATTCGCTGCCCATAAGGCCAGCCAACCTTGGTGCTCGTCTGTAGACAAAGACGAACCGATCTGCCCGGTGCTTTGTTGCTTGAGCTGCATTTTCAAATGATACGCTGACTTGACACTGAAGACCCCATTTTTGGTGTAATTCCATGCAACATAATCCTCTGATCCGGCTCTACCTATGGGTATCTTCCTGATGTCTTCAACATCTCCTTCGAAAAACAGCTCATTTAGTTTCACTTCGTTCCACGCTGTGCCCGTCGAATCCAGTAACTCTGAAACTTTGTGGACCACTGTCTCGGGTTTATGTCCCAGTGGACGTTGCAGACTCGATCTAGGTATCCAATTATCAGTCCACACATTAATCTTCTCTCCATCGCCAATCCTCCAGATCAGCCCTTCCTTCAAAAGGTCTCTTCCGTGCAAAATACTCCGCCATGTAAACGATGCTGCCTTGGGACAATTCGCCGCCAAAAAGTCCCCTTGCTTGAAGTATCTAGCACGAAGCACACGTGCACAGAGGGAGCCCGGCGATGTGAGGATTCGCCAAGCTTGTTTTGCTAGCAGTGCTTGGTTAAAGGCCCCGTAGTTCCTAAAACCCATTCCCCCTTTCTTCTTCGGTGCACACATCTTGTCCCAACTGATCCAATGCACCTTCTTCTTCCCATCCGCTGCCCCCCACCAGAACCTCGAGGTTATTGACTGTAGCTGAGAGCACATCTTCTTTGATAGCATAAAACACCCCATTGGGTAAGTAGGCACAGCCTGGAGAACCGATTTAACCAAGGTCCCCTTCCCATCCATTGATAGTCCCTGTCCTTTCTATCCATGAACTTTGGAACAAAATCGATCAGGGATATGTTTGAAAGCACCATCTTTTGATCGGCCCACCACAGTTGGAAGACCTAGGTACTTCTCAGAAAGAGCTTCACAATCAATTCCCACAGTGTTCTTGAGTGCCACACGAGTGTCATCTGGGCATCCTTTTCCAAAGAAGATAGAAGATTTCTGTAAGTTTACTCGCTGCCCGGAACACTCCTCATAGGCATGCAAAATATCCTTGAGAGCACGCAAGCTGTCTTGGCTGGCTTCCAAGAACACAACGCTGTCGACGGCAAATAGCAAATGTGTGATGGTTGGGCCGCCAGTGCCAAACCCAACCCCTTGTACCTTCATCTCCCTTTGAGCTTGACGCAGCAATGCCGAGAACCCCTCCACACAGAAGAGAAAACGTTGCACCTATTCTGATCAGCTAGCTGTGAGAGTATGAGAGTGATGGACCGCATGGAGAAAACGTTGCACCTATTCTGTGATTTAAGATCCGAAATTCAATATGCAGCGACCACATGATGTGCGGACCCGTGCCATTAGGTGATAATTGAACTGCTGGCTTGCATCGGCTCCTAACCACTGTGCTATGTATTAAGATTGCCCATGTAGTAGGTTATTTACTTCGGGTCTTTAATAAAGTTTCAAGACAGTTTTTCTTCTACTTGTGCAATTATCAAGCAAAACTTGTTGCAAAGAGCGTTTTTAGTGGCTTTTGGCATCTGCTTGGCTTTTTAGTGCTGCTTTTCTCTATTTGTGGATGTCATTTCTCTTTCCTTTTATTTCCTTAATCACTACTTATCGATTTGATGCATGTTATTTTTGGATTATGGACATCTTCGGATCCCAATTAAATGTAGTTGAATTTTTTTTAAAATACAACCGCGTTTTTAAAAGTGAAATGTGTGTAAACCCCTGTAATTTTTCTAGAGAATTTAGTGGTTTATATTTTCTTAAAATGTGTAACTACAATTGGCTTTTCTATATAACTTGCACATTTTCTCATTAAATTTGAATCTGACAACCGGTTTTTCACATTACTGCACCTTTGTCCAGAATGTGCAACGACAATGGGTTTATCGTTACACGTTGCACTTTGCCTAAAAGATTTGCATTTTGTCGGTAAAAGTGACATTAACAATCAATTATTGTATACAAGCTGTACTTTTCTCGAGTAATGTGCAGTTCAAATTATTTTTTAATACGGTTGCACTTTTCTCAATAACGGGCAAGTAGCAATCGGCTTTCGAATAAGTGTAATTTTCTCAATAAACGTGTAAGCAGGAAGCGAGTTTTCAACAGAAGTTGCACTTTTCGAAATAGTTGTTTAGTTTTTTTAGAAAAAAAGCTATAAATCCCAGCTTTAAATTAAAAAAGCCAGTCGGCCACAAGTTCCAAGGTGTTGAGGAGATCCTCTTACAAAGCAGAACAATCAAGCAACAACAAAAGGCTACACTACGCCGAGCACCGCATCCTTGCGTAAAACGGCCAGCCACCAAGAGGGGCAGGAGCAGAGCACCAGCGAAGAAATCACAAGAACGCGCCGAGCTTGACACCGAAGAGGAAAGCAGGAGACGAAAGACCAACGCCTTCAGACGCCGTGAACAGGAAGGAGAGGATGACGAGTATCAAAGCGCCGAGCTAAGGCAGAGCCAGGCCCACGGTCGGACCCCTGTCCGAAACCGGTGGTGACGACGCTGATAGACATGCCCGCGTGGGGACGGACCCCAGCCCGCCGCAACACCGACACCGGCGAGCACCAACCCCTACGTAAGACGGCCAGCCACCAAAAGGGGCAGGATCGGACCACCGTGTCGCTCGGCGAGAAGCACCGAGGACTGCGACACCTCCCACGGTGTGCCACCACCAAAGCGCCAGAACACAACAACTTCACTTCAGGTAACTTCACTTCAGGTCATCAGATTCAGAAAGGCACCACCTTTGCACTCAAAACAGCCATGTCAAAGAAGGAGAACCCTGCTCCGAGACGGTGCCTCCAAGGAGGTCACGACACAATAGCGCCGTGATGACCCACAAGTATAGGGGATCGCAACAGTCTTCGAGGAAGTAAAACCCAAATTTATTGATTCGACACAAGGGGAGCCAAAGAATATTTATAAGCCTTAACAGATGAATTGTCAGTTCAGCTGCACCTGGAAATAGACTTGCTCGACACAGTTTATCAGTAGCAACAGTTTTATAGCAGTAGCAGTAGTGAAATAATAGCAGCAGTAAAATAAAAGCAGCAGTAATAATTGTAGTAGACAGCAGGATTAAAATACTGTAGGCATAGGGATGGATGAACGGGCGTTGCATGGATAAGATAATTCATATAATAGTCAAGCGTAGGGCATTTGCAGATAGATAATAATAAAGTATCCAGGTAATAATCAATCATAGGCATGTGTTCCGTATTTAGTCGTACGTGCTCGCAATGAGAAACTTGCACAACATCTTCTGTCCTACCAGCCCGTTTGCAGCGGGGCCTCAAGGGAAACTACTGGTAATTAAGGTGCTCCTTTTAATAAAGCACCGGAGCAAAGCATTAACACTCCGTGAACACATGTGATCCTCACATTACAGCCATCCCCTCCAGTTATCCCAATTGTTGTCACTTTGGGGCCTCGGGTTCCGGACAATTATATGTGTAAACAACTTGCAGATATGATCTAAAACAATAATTATCCTCATGATTCAATAACATGTTCAGATCTGAAATCATGGCACTCGGGCCCTAGTGTCAAGCATTAAGCATAACAAGTTGCAACAATGACATAAAGTACTAACAACGGATACTAGGCACCATGCCCTAACAATCTGATATCTATTACATGAATGATCTCATCCAATCCCTACCATCCCCTTCAGCCTACAGCGGGGATTACTCACACATGGATGGGGAATCATGGATGGTTGATGGAGAGGCGTCGGTGATGATGATGGCGATGATCTCCTCCAATTCCCCGTCCCGGCAGGGTGCCAGAACGGAGTTTCTGATCCCCGAAATAGGGTTTTCGGTGGCGGCGGAGCTCTGGAGTGTTTCTGGAAAAAGCGTCGATCCCCTCGGGTTTTTAGGTCAAGGGGACTAAGTAGTCGAAAGGGGGACGCGAGGTGGTGACCGAGGCGGCCACACACCCCCCGGCGCGGCCCAGCCTCTGCCGCGCGGGCCCATGGTGTGGGGCCCTCGTGGCCCGCCTCCGTCTCGTCTTCTGGCTCCGTGTGTCTTCTGGAAAAATAGGAACTCCAGGATATTTTTCGGGAATTTTCCCGAAACTTGACTTTCTGCACAAAAACAAGACACCAGGGCAATTCTGCTGAAAACAGCGTTAGTCCGTGTTAGTTGCATTCAAAACACACAAATTAGAGGTAAAACAACAGCAAAAGTGTTCGGGAAAGTAGATACGTTTTGGACGTATCAACTCCCCCAAGCTTAGCTTATTGCTTGTCCTCAAGCAATTCAGTTAACAACTGAGTGCGATAAAAGAAACTTTTACGAACACATTTGCTTCATATGATGTAAATATTCTCACTATATGATCAAGTACTTAGGCAATTCATAATAAAGGAATGTAGATAATGCCACCTAGTAGCTATGTGAACTATGAAAAGATACCAACACACTAAGAATAAATAACATGAAATAAATCTATCTGCAGGATTGCAATGTTCATAATAAGATATGATAAAGTGGTATCTCGCTTGCCTTTATTTGTAGAGCAAAACATAAATGCCAAGGCACCTCTGAAGTTCAAGTGAGACTAGAAGTAAAAATATCAAAGATAAGAGCATCAAAGTTATACCACAGTTAACCGTATTCTGGGACAAGCACATTACACTAAGAATGACAGTTATGCTCTCGAGAAGGTGCTCAAAGAAAGGATGGTGACTCAACATAAAAATAAAAGATTGGCCCTTCGCAGAGGGAAGCAGGGATTTAACATGTGCTAGAGCTTTTTATTTATAAAACAGAGGTAAAAATTGTTTTGGGAGGTGGTTGTTCCTGTCAACGAATCAGAAAATGGAAAGTACAATATGACCCCTGCCAACCAGACTTTTAAGAGCGGCTCCCATGAAGGACGTTATTTCTACCAGCAAGGCAGATCATCCCTCTTTTCTCTTTTGTTTACACATGCAGATATTTCACTGGTATCATTGCTTGTCTGATAAATCAGGGCAAAAATGTGAAGAGAATTAAGCGGTTAAAGTTGTAATTAATTGGGACTGGGCACCCCATTTGCCAGCTCTTTTTGCAAAATTAATGGATAAGCGGATGTATATGCCGCTAGTCCGGTGGTAAAGTCTGTTTGACAAGTGACATAAAGACATCCACCCCGTCCTCATGAGCTAAAAACAGTGTCACAAAATGAGAAGTATTTTGAAGGTTTTAAAGGTAGCACATGAAAATTTACTTGGAATGGTTCGAAATACCATGCATAGGAATTTTTGGTGGACTCTTTGGGATAACTTGGTTTTTAAGGATTTGGAAGCACGAGCAGCATTCCCGCTCAGTACAAGTGAAGGCTAGCAATAGACTGGGAAGCGACAATCAAGAGAGCAATAACCGTCATAATCATGCTTGCGACAGAATAAAATTAACGGAGGCATAAAAGTGATACTAGAACTCTGAGGCAAAATAAATCATCAAGGCTTAATTGACTTTTTGTTTTTCAGTCATGAGCATGCGTGAGCATGTGCCAAGTCAATTCAAGTGAATCATTCAGAGGAGGATACCACCATGTCATACCCTTTTATGAATAGAACAATGCAAGCAAATATCTATATGACATGTTATATACTATTAGTGAATTGGAACTGATCATATGAAAACATGAACTACTAAGCATCCATTAAATAACATTGCCCCTCATACGAATCAGCTAAGCATGTCCACATGAGCGAGTATATGTACAAAAATGAAAACAAATAGAGTTCATACCAGCCTCTCACCACAACTCGAGTTGTCATAAATCGTCATTATTGCTTTTCACTTGTGTGGCTTGAATGATATGAAATGATAACCAAGCTCCAATGGAGTCACGGAAGACTGTTGAACTCTGCAACAACTATACAAAACCGAAGAAGAACAACAAATATTTTTGGGTTTTCGATTTGAAACGAACAAAGAAAGGAACAAACAAATAAAGCAAAATCTTTTTGGATTTTTGAATACTAAACCGAAGCTAAAAGATAAAGCAAACCAGTACTAAAAGTACACAAGAGGTAAACAAAGAGAAATAACAGAAATATTTTTGGTCTTTTTGGGTTTTGGAAAATAAAATCAAAACAAGAAACAACAACGAAAAAGAAAGAAACGAAACATGGATATACAAAGTACCGACCGAATATGATATAAAGTGAGTGAGATGTCGGTATACCTCCCCCCAAGCTTAGGCTTTTGGCCTAAGTGGAGATCAATCATCCCATGTGGGCCACGCAGGGGCGCCTCCAGTGTATGACGAAGAAGATCCCTCGTCCTGGTGTGAGCTCCAGGATGCACCGGTATAATACACGGTATAATCCTCAGGGGGCGCCATGCGTGTCCTGTTGGTGTTCGGGGTAGTGCTGCGAGTGGAAGTTGAGCGCACCTAGATGCTCGTCCAATTCCTCCTTTGAAAGTGAACAAACTAGGCTGCGGCAAAGGAACTTCCTTTTCGGACCCGTCAGTAAACAAAACTTTATAAACTAGACAACCTGCATGAGAGTTAGGTGTAATAAAATGATGAAGCTTCATAGCAGCAAGGTCAAGCCTTTGAGGGGTAACAACTCATCAGTGGGATCAACAGGAAGGCCTAGATAAGCTAAAACACGTGCAGCAATAATTCCTCCAAAATTGGTCCTTTTGCAGCAAGGCGACGAGCAATCAAAGCACCGAGGTTATAAGTTTTATTATCCTTAAGTGCAGCAGCCAGAAAAGCTAAATGGTAGTTTGAAATGTTACTAGTGTTTTCTCTAGCAAGAACACTCGTGGCAAGATAATAAGTAAAATATCTAATGGCTGGGAGTTGAATGTTCCTTATCTTGCCACGCTGCGCTGTACGGTCATCATCATAAGTCACCTCCCGGTAAAGTTCCAGTAGCTCGGGAGGTTGCCCCTGAATTCTTCTTGCTGTCCCAGATGGAGCAATACCTACGACTCTGCAAAATCTTTTCAGATCCATGGTGTAAGGTTATCATAAATTTTAAATGCAACAGAGGGACTGAAATGAGTGTTATTGAAGGTAAAGCTCTCAACAAAAATCTTGGTGAGCCTTGCATATTGCTCACTCTCATCCTGCATAAACTCCATCAAACCAACTTTGTTAACAAGGAATAAGAAATCATCAAGGATCCCTGCATCTCTCAAAAAGTCAGTACAAGGGAAGATAGATGCATGTGCAACACCATCATCCCCCATCATCAATCCTCGGTGTCATAAGGTCCTCATTGTAGGATGGCCTACATCGAGCAGCAGACCTTGAAGGCCTTGTTGCTCTTGGTGCTTCCCTCTCAAAAATCTCTCCATAAGTGTGATTATGCATCTTCCTTTTCTGAAATTTTTAACAAAACCTCATAAAAATGATTTTGGAGCAACTAAATCAAAGAAACTACTATAGAGACTTGCAAGAGGGCTACACATGCATCAAAACTAATTAATCTAAGCATAGAACAAGCATGCAAACACATCTAACATGTCACCTACAGTACTAAAATGCTCAAGACAAACACAACTAAACAAAATTCTACTTGGATAAACGGAGGAGTCACATACCGGAGAGCAAATGGTCCAAATCTCAGCAACAAAGATGGGCTGAGCAAGGAGATCGAAAAATCGAGCAAGAGCAGCAAGAACACGGGTTTGAACAATGGTGGTGTGTTTGGTCGGGAGAGAGAAAGAAATGAGAGGAAGATGGGTGAGTGGAGGGCCAGGTGGGACCCACACCATGCCACGGCGCGGCCCACACCCCTGCCGGCGGTGGGGTGGTGTGGAGGCATGGTGGGTCCCCCTGGTCAGCCCAGGCACTCCCATTCCTCTTTAAAAACTAAGATTTATGGTATAATTTTCAGAAATTTTTGAAAACTTTCATTTTGCACATTTTCTGGTATTTAAATAATAAACTTTAAGCAGAAATAAAATTTTATAAAGACCAATTTCAACTAAAACTTTGCAAGTTCAGTAACACAACAGTAGGTAAAACAAGGTTGAGAAATAAAATGTTGTTTAGTGCTTCTATGCATTTAAAACATATTTGTTAACAAGGTTGATCAAGTCTTGTCACCAAATAAATTTTATATGACATAAAAGAATTAAACCACATGAGACAATCATGTTACCTTAATTGTATAGCAATAGATCCAATCATAATACTTTGAAATCCTTCTTGAGGTTCATAAATAGGGCAATCAATACTTCCCACTTTGATAGTTCTAAGATTGGCTATTGTATTTACTCCATATATCTTGTCCGGCTTTTTGGGAAAATAAACAGTATGCTCTTTGTCATTAACATTGAAGGTTACTTTTCCTTTGTTGCAATCAATAACAGCCCCTGCAGTGTTAAGAAAAGGTCTCCCAAGAATAATAGACATATTATCATCTTCAGGCATTTCCAACAAAGTCAGTTAATATTAAACAATTATTAGCCACTTGAACAGGAACATCCTCACATATGCCAACAGGAACAGCAGTAGATTTATCAGCCATTTGCAAAGATATATCAGTTGGTATCAATTTTTCTAAATAGAGTCTCTTATAAAGAGAAAAGGCATAACACTAACTCCTGCTCCTAAATCACATAGAGCAGTTCTAACATAATTATTCTTAATAGAGCATGGGATAGTTGGTATACCTGGATCTCCAAGTTTCTTTGGAACCTTACCATTGAAAGAGTAATTAGCAAGCATAGTAGAAATTTCCTCATTAGGAATTTTCCTTTTGTTAGAGACAATATCTTTCATATATTTTGAATAAGGAGGCAATTTAATAGCATCAGTCAAAGGAATTTGCAAAAACAAGGGTTTCATCCATTCACAAAATTTATTATAGTGTTCCTCTTCCTTTGATTTATGTTTCTTATTAGGAAAAGGCATTTGCTTTTGCACCCAAGGTTCTCTCTCATTACCATGCTTTTTAGCAATGAAATCTTCTTTAGTATACTTTTTATTCTTAGTATGCTTTTCAGGTTCATCTTCACTCTCCTCTTTATCAGAAGCATCATTTTTATCCTTATCATTGTTATGTTCATTACCACTTTCAGTTTCAGCATCAGAGATAGATATACTATTTGGATCATTAACATGCTCATTTTCTTTAATTGATTCAGGAGATTCTTCAACATGTTTATGTTTCTTCTTCTTCTTTTTCTTAGAAGGTACTAGTTTCATTAGCTAGTTGAGAATCTTGCTCAATTCTTTTAGGATGTCCTTCAGGATACAAGGGATCCTGAGTAGAAGCACCTCCTCTAGTTCCTACTCCATAAGCATGTTTTTCATTTTCTCTAGAAGCATTAACTAGCAGATCTTTTTGTACCTTAGTGAGTTGATCTATTTGAGTTTGAACCATATGGAAATGTTTAATAAGCATTTTAACATCATTAGAAGTTCTTTCCACAATATCATGCAATTTACTCATAGCTCTAGAATTTTCCATCAGATGATTCTGCACTCTCATATTAAAGTTATCCTGCTTAACAATATAATTATCAAATTCATCTAAGCATTGATCAGAAGGAATATCCTATCATCAAAATGTTGGAGAGAGTGTACCTCAACTACTGATGGGTGAGGAATTGGCTTACATAATTCTTCTATTGGTGGTAGATTCTTCACATCTTCAGATTTAATACCCTTCTCTTTAAGAGATTTCTTGGCTTCTCTCATTTCTTCATCACTTAGTTCAAGAATTCCTCTCTTCTTTGGTGTGGGTATCGGGGTCGGCTCAGGTATAGTCCAATCATCATGATTTTGGCTTATTTTATCCATTAATTCCTCAGCTTCATCTGGAGTTCTTTTCCTGAAAACACAACCAGCACAACTATCTAGGTATGTCCTAGATTCAACAGTTAGTCCATTATAGAATATATCAAGAAGTTCATTTTTAGCTAATTGATGTCCAGGCCGAGCTCTGAGTAAAGAACAAAACCTTGCCCAAGATTTAGGCAATTTCTCGGCTTCCAATTGTTTGAAATTAAAGATTCTCTGTAAAGCAGCATGTTGAGCACTAGCAGGAAAATATTTCTGGAAGAAAGCATTAACCAAATCCATAGGACTTTTAATGGATCCAGGAGATAAACTATTAAACCAAGTTTTAGCTTCATCTTTTAATGAGAAAGGAAATATTTTAGTAACGAAGTAACTGCGTTTCTTAGTGTCATCAGAAAACACACTACTTAAAGTAGAAAGAGTGTTCATATGTTCTACACACTTTCATTTTCAGTTCCTCGAAAAGGTTCTTTCTCAACAATAGATATATGTGACAAGTCCATAGAGAAATCATAATCTTTATCTTTTATATCAATGGGAGATGTAGCAAACTTAGCATCAGGAGACAGTTTGTAATTAACAGCACGTTTGCAAGAAGATTTTTAATAGCACTAGCATCTTTAGAAGCATTGCATTCTTCAATAAATTCATCATTAAGTTCAACATAAGTTTCCTCGAAATCATCACTAGTGTGATCTCTTAATTCAGGTGAACTAACAGGTGTAATGGGACTTTCATTAGGTGTTTCAGCATTTTCAGTTTGTTTTGACTTAGCAATTGTAGCATCTAGAAAAGGACCTAATGAACCACTTGATGCATGTAAAATGCATACATGAACTTTGCATTATATTACTTATATTTCAATCATATTTGCATCATATAAGGGTTATATCATTGTTTTACATTGATTTTGGGAATATTTCACAATTTCCCCATTTTTCTGGAATTAACCCTGCACTGTCAGAAACCCTATTTTTCAATGTTTTTACCTTTCAGGGACCCAAACGACGTCCAAATGACCTAATATTTTGCGGGGGTCATTTTTTAGAAGGAACGATGCGTAGGAGCGCAGGAAGCGAACAAACGGAGACCCGAGGGCCAAAAGAGGTGGGCCCACGTGGCCAGATTCCTTGGCCGCGTGGGACCCCCATCTTGGGCCTCGTGGCTCCGATGCCGTCCGTTTTCGTCTCCGTGGCTTTGTCTTGACCTAAAACCGACTATAAAAATAGTCCCCCGAGGAGTTTCACGAGGAGGCGGCGGAGAAACACAAAACCACGAAATAGAGAGTCAGAAGGTTGTCGCCGGAGAAGATTGGAGGGGGGAAACGCCGCCGGATCACCTCCGGAAGGCTCCTCCATCCCCCCTCCGGAGTCTCCATCAACACCACCGTCAAGACCAGCACCATTTCCATCACCATCTTCGTGATCCACTTCACCCCCCTCATAGTTTGAGATTGTTCGAACCCTACCTATTGTCTAAGTACTATTCTACATGTTTGTGAATTGCTACTTGTCATTGTTTTGTGGGGAGATTATATTTTCAGATTGTGTTGTATCACTTATACCATTGAATCATATCATGTCTTCGCGTTGTGAGTAGTTCTCTCATGTTCATGGGGGCATAGGATGGATTGGTGATGCCCACAAGTATAGGGGATCGCTGAAATCTTCGTTGGGAAGTATGACCCAAATTTATAGTTCGACTCGATGGGAACACAAGAATACCAATAAGACTTTGGCAATTGAGGCGTCACTCTCAACCACACCTGTATATCAATAAACTTGCAGCAGTAATAGTAATGGCAGTAAGGTGATTTAAGCAAGCAAAATAAATCAGCAGTAGTAACAAGGGTTTCCCAGTTTTCACCGGAAAAGTGAAAGTGTAACTCAGGGATTTAAAACGTAGGCACGAGGTGATAGCGGGGCGTTGCATGAATAAGAGTGATCATATAATAAGATACGAACAGCAATGGGACTTATCTCTAACTCCGATATATGTAGGTATGTGTTCCATAAATAGTTGTAGGTACTAACCAAGAGAATTTGCACAACATCTATTGTCCTACCTGCCCATTTCACCGGGGCCAACTTGGAACTACAGGTAATTAAGGTCTACCCTTTCGAATAGCCCGGAACAACGCATTAACACTTCATGAACACATAGAATCCTCAAACTAATACATCTCCCCCTTGTTTTCCCTACATGTCACTTTTAGGGTTCGCAGGTTCAACATAATAGCAGGTAATACACTTTGCAGATAGATACCAAACTCAAATATATGATGGGGCTAAATAAGTTCAGTACTGAAATCATGCCACTCGGGCCCTAGTAACAAGCATTAAACATAGCATAAGTGCATCAACACAATACAAAAGTATCTTCAAGATAAACCCCTAGGATCCAGAACAACGGGTACCATTACATGATCAATCTCATCCAATCCCCATCCACCTCATGTGCCTACAGCGGACTACTCACACATGGTGATGGTGAAGGAGCTCATGGTCGATGGAGATGAAGGCGGTGAAGATGGCGGTGAAGACGGCCTCCGGATCTCTCCTCCGGGGGAGAAATCCTGGATCAATCTGTCTCCGAAATCGAAGATCGTGGTGGCGGCGGTGCTCTGTTTCGCCAAAACTCCCCTCCTCCTAGGGCGTCCACTTTTTCGTCTATATGAAGGGGTACGCGGAAGACCGAGGGAGAGGCGGTGCCCGACGCCCTAGATAGGTGGGCCCACGCGGTCAAGGAATCTGACCGCGTGGGGCCCACCCTTTTGGGCCTCGTGCGCCTCCTCGAGTCTGTCTTTTGCACGATGTCCTTCTTTTCCATAAAAATGACGTGGTATTTTTCCCCGATTTAATTTCCTGCAAAAACAACCAGAAAGGAGATTTTGCTAAAAAACATCGTCAGACTCAGCCGTTTTATTCAAATATGGGAAGATTCCGGAGCAAGTTATGAAGCAAAGTGCTTGGAAAAGTAGATGCATTTTAGGTGCATCAATTAGCAATGATTTCCACTTAACATGTATTGAGTATTTGGTCAAGTTTTTATCTTTTATGGTTATCTTATTGTACAACGTATGGGTGCACACATATGTTGAGTAATGCATGAAGGTGATAACACTAATGTGATGGAATGGGTAGGACCTAGGAGGACACGTAAACCTGTGGTCTAATACATGAAGTACCATTAGGAGGGGATTTATATCGGGGACCTTAGAGTTTAAGGCTATGGTGGGACTCTGTGTCTTAATAACTCTTGTGCAGTCATTTACTTGGCCATAAAAACCATCATAAGGGGTTTAGTTTATTTATTTAGCTACACCTAATTATGGCTCCGTCCAAAGAAGATTAAAACTTGACAAAATGTTTACCTTGTTGTCTAGAAATATCTACGCCATGAAATCCATGTAGCCCTTGGGAACGTTTTCCACGCATAAGAAACACACACTTAATCGTGTCCTCTTGCTGCATAGAGGATTGGGCTTTCTCTCTTTGAGAGCTTTCACTCATCATATTTTATTTTCAGCTTTTTACTTTATTGCAAACTCTACACCAAAAACCCAAAAACACTTGCGTCATTTAATCATTTTAGTTTGTCTAGTGCATAGATAATAAGAGAAGTGACACTCTTATTTGAGAGTATAAATACTTATACCTTCTACTCCTCGTGGGATCGATACTAATACTTACACATTGAAGATTTCAACGATCCCCTATACTTGTGGGTATCAAGACATTTTCTGGCGCCGTTGCCGGGGAGTGTAGCGCTTAAGTTTTTATTCTTGTTTACACTAGATATTTATTTTCAGTTTTGCATATACTCTAGTTTACTTTCAGTTTTGCATTTAGTTTAGTTTTACTTTCAGTTATTTATATCAAAAATCAAAAACAAAAAAATTAGAAAAAGGAAAACTATTATGAAAACGCCATGATAGCTGCTGAATTTAGAAAATCAAATGAAGGGAAAAGATTAGGAGGCTACATAGAGCTTCTAAATAAAATTGCTAGTGGGCTGCTTAATTATCATGAGGAAGAAATTTGTTGCTCTAAATACTTTAGACACTTGAATTCCAATGCCCTTCCAATAAAGAACATGTTATTGCAACTTATCATACATGGAATTATGCTCACTTAGGGATGGAAGAAGTAGAGCAATTTGTTATTTTTATGGCAGCCTATGAATTATACACCTTCATTGATGAACATGAAACCTGCCCTATAGCTTCTCAATTTAAAGTTTTGATTGCCACTATCCTTGATCTCTGCATAGTTGAATTTAATGAAAATATCTATGTTGTTGACACAAGGAAGAGAGCTGCCCAAGAAAGCTCTAATATTTTGCAGGAAGATGATGACAAAAGCCTAAGCTTGGGGATGCCCGTGCAACCCCAAGAAGATGATGAAAATGATGAACAACTAGAGAATGAAGAGAGGGAACTTCCACCTTCACCACCTATGGATGAGGGTAACACTAAATTTTTTGTTGATGATAAACTTTGTTCTTATGATTCTGATAATGAGGAGGAATATCAACCTATGCCTAATGATAACATTATTGATAATAATTTTGATGATGATGAGGAGTATGGTTTAGACATGTTTTATGATAGTACTCTAGATGATGACCTATTTTGCTTGATGATCCTCCATGTTTAGAACTGTTACTACTTTATGTGAGGATAAAAATGATATACTTGTTGTGTGTGAAAATACTCTTACTTATGAGAGTCCTACTTTATTTTTGAACTCTCCTATTCACACCATGGAGGAGAAGCTTTTATATGTTGAAAAGTACTTATGTGGGCTGAAATTATCTTGCACTAATAACCATTCCACCCACAACCATCATGTTTATGATGTTTCTTGCAATTATTTTGAGAGAGGAAAACATGCTAATATCTTACATGATAGTTTTAATAATCCTTTATATGTTCCTAAGTTTGCAAAGTTGCACCAATCTAATAGTTGTTTTATCAAATTTGGTTCCACTACTTGTAACTATTATGAGAGAGGAAGAAAGACTTATATTTATGTTTCTATGTTATTTAAAATGCAACCTACTGATCATTACATGCATTGGTTACCACAAAATTGCTGCTATTTATTCATATATAAAATGCCAATGCATAGAAAAGGAGTTAGACTTAAAAGTTAATGGTTTAATGTTTTGTGTGTGCTCTTTATGCTTTTATTTCCTATTCGGTTTGAGCACACCTTTATATCTTGAGAACATGCAAAATAACTTTACCTACTGTTTTCTAATTGCTAGTTTAAGATTTTCACTTTATATAAAATTTGGGAAAGTAAATGAGAAGGATGAGTAATGGAGAAGTTGGGGTCGACCTTGAACATGTGTTGTTCATGCCAATGGAACCATTGCAAAGTCTCTATCATTAAAACTTTTCCCAAAGCTAAAACCAAATAAAAAGAGTGTATATGTTGTATATATTTGCTTCTTCTTTTGCCCTTTTGCTAAATCAAAAACAACAAAAATATTTTCTTTCTTCTTTGTTTGTTTCTCTTGATTCTTTCTTGTTCATTTTGTTTCTTTTTGATTTTTATCTTCAGTTTAAGTTTTGGTTTTTGAGTCAAGGTGCTTGTTTACTACTGTAACATCACCTTTGTATCTTATTTTTCATCTTTATGGCAAGAATAACCTCTTTTGAGAGGTAGGATCAAACAATAGTGATTTGCTGTCCAGAAAACAGATTCCTAAGCTTCACTGCGAAAAATGTTAAAATCACAGAAGAGGAATTTTGACTTGATATTTTACGACAGCAATATTCAGTTATTATTACACATTTCATTAGTTCACTAAGTGCCTCTGAAAATTCACTCTTTACGGGTGTCCAGTTTTTGACAGATTTGTCTTTATTTTGCATTACTCTCATTACTTGTGTTTTGTGTGGTTCTATTGATCAAAGAGCAATACACAACCATAGTAATATTAGCTAATGTTAGAATCAACTCATGATATGTCTTTGCTGTACCTATGTGGATTTAATTTATGGAGACACTAACCCCTCTAATCAAGTTTTATGATGAGTTTTGTGTGAAGAGAATTTTCAAGTGGAAGAGTTGAGGGTGATGAATAAAGATCACGAGGGACAAACACTCAAGCTTGGGGATGTTACCCCTAGGCTCACCTACATATATCAAATAAGTACAAGAATTCAAGCTTGGGGATGCCAAGCCACCTCACTCCAACCATCTTGATACCAAGTAAGTAAGCCTAGCTATATGGCTATAAAGAAAGCGCTTTACGGGAGGCAACCCGGTTTTTTTATTTTTGATTTTCTTTGTGTCCTCTTGCTGTAACAAGAGACTTAGTTTTTAGTTTTGTTTCTGGAATTTTTAATAAAGTGCCAAGTTTTACCTATTTTGGTTTGAAAAAGTTGCTATTTGCATTCGGAGATTTTATTCCAGCACGAATCTGTGCACGGTATGATTTTTAATTCCTATTATTTAACTCCGAATGAGCTGATATTTGAACTGTAGTTGCAACTTTTCATCCTCTGTAAGCATGATTTTTTTTCAGATTTTTCGACATATTTAAGTAGGGTAGAAAAATACGTTTTGCTGCTGCTGTTTTTCTGGACAGATTCTGTCCCATTTTGTTTGATGCATTCTTTGAACTTTTAACTTGAATATTTTTTATCCAATTGAGTTTATAAGTAGGCATACAACATTATCACTTTCTGGACATTCATATGAATTTTTGTTTAAGGATTTTATGCAGCAAACAATTCATTTGTCTATCACTACTAATGTCGCACCACAGAAAAGAAATGGGAGAAACGGTGTTTTGAAGTTTTTTCACAGGGATTAGAGGAGATGCACCAAGAGCTATCCAAGGATGGTGAAGACCATAAGCTTGGGGATGTGAAGACAACCCCACTGGACCAACACACTCTCGGTTTGCACACGTCTAACTTCTGTTTTTCGATCAATGCACTTATCGCATAAACTTGGAGCGTCTTTTATTTGCTTTTTATTTCGGTTTGATTTTTGTTTGTCTTGAGACCACCACTATCATTTATATATGAGAGAGCTACTGGAAATTTGGGTTGAATTAAGTTGGATGCTATTAAAAAGATTGGGAAAGGGATGTTTGAGTTGATTCAAAAAGATACATATAGTTGCATGATTCATATGCTTTTAATGAATATTAATTTGCAAGTGTTTTATCAAGAGCTATCTTTTATTCATGTTTTGATGCTGAATGTTACTTTACTTTGTTTAACATGGATTGGTTAGTTCTATGGACACTTATGCATGCATTTAGACGGTCAACTTTCTCCCTCTTGCTAGCCCAAAAATTCCAACAAGTAAAAACTTGTTTTCCAACACCTTCAACCAAAGTTTTTCCAGTGAGTCCACCATATCTACCTATTAGCTTTATGCTATTCCGAGTATGTTTATCATGTTATTTTGTATTATCTATACTTCTGAATTAAAATGCTTATGTTATTGATTGTTATGGGAAAAGTTGGTTAAAAAGCTCTCACGAACTTGATGCACACTTTACTTTTATTGCACTTAATAAACATGACCCATTGTGATTAAAATTATGAAGTTGTGAGCTTGACAAGAGTCTTGGTTGGGAGTTAGCTCATATATGCTGTCACATGGCAAGCTTTCAACGTGCTCTTTATATTTTGTTGATATCATGTACTTTTGTTTATGGATGCTTATCATGGTGCCAAATAAATGTGGAAACTTAGTAAGTTTAATGAGTTTGTATAAATGGCTAGAGAGACGCCTGGCCGCTAATCTAAGCCATGCATCATTCATGGTGGAAATTTACTTACATGCTATGGTGAACCTTCAGTGATGCACCCCACAATAAAAAGCTATACCAATAGTAAATAAAAAGGGTGTGGAGATTGTTCATTTTTTTGTTTGTCTTGTCATTTTGACATGGGCTTGTTCCATGTCCTGGGACAAGAGGTACCCCAGTTGACGCTCTTGATGACGCTATTATATTACTTACAATGACCTTAACTTGAACTTGCTTTTGTGTCCCAAGTTGAGTAACACCGTGGTGTAGGTACTCGTATTCACGGGGCATGAGACATTCAACCCATACTTTGTCAAGCATACTACTCATATTTGCTTTCACTTTAAACTTTAACCATTCAAGATGCTATGATAGGGGTAATGAGAGCTTGACACCAATGAATACCACATTGCAAACATTAACTTAAGTAGAAGCATTTGGAAGTTAGATGAAACTTATTCATTTTTACCTCTACTCATTTATCTATCTTTCCAAAGTGTCCACCTTTTATATTCAGATTTCATAAGAATACTCTATGACCATTATAGGATGTTTTTACTTTTCATTATGCATACATTTGGTCCATAGTACTTTCTTCTATGTTACACTTTGTGAATTATCATTGAACATCCTTTCATTGAATATTTGATATCACTTTATAATCTATCTTGTATATTGCTACTCCTTTGAAGAATGAATCATTTGACTCTATGTAGCAATAGTAATCATCTTTGATATCCATTGATAGTATTAAAATGCAAAGTCCATGTTTAGTTTTATCACCTTCATACTCGAGGACGAGTATAGGTTAAGCTTGGGGATGTTGATGCATGTAAAATGCATACATGAACTTTGCATTATATTACTTATATTTCAATCATATTTGCATCATATAAGGGTTATATCATTGTTTTATATTGATTTTGGGAATATTTCACAATTTCCCCATTTTTCTGGAATTAACCCTGCACTGTCAGAAACCCTATTTTTCAATGTTTTACCTTTCAGGGACCCAAACGACGTCCAAATGACCTAATATTTTGCGGGATCATTTTTTGGAAGGAACGAAGCGTAGGAGCGCAGGAAGCGAACAAACGGAGACCCGAGGGCCAAAAGAGGTGGGCCCACGCAGCCAGATTCCTTGGCCGCGTGGGACCCCCCATCTTGGGCCTCGTGGCTCCGATGCCGTCCATTTTCGTCTCCGTGGCTTCGTCTTGACCTAAAACCGACTATAAAAATAGTCCCCCGAGGAGTTTCGTGAGGAGGCGGCGAAGAAAACAAAACCACGAAACAGAGAGTTAGAAGGCTATCGCCGGAGAAGATTGGAGGGGGGAAACGCCGCCGGATCACCTCCGGAAGGCTCCTCCATCCCCCCTCCGGAGTCTCCGTCAACACCACCGTCAAGACCAGCACCATCTTCGTGATCCACTTCACCCCCCTCATAGTTTGAGATTGTTCGAACCTAGCTATTGTCTAAGTACTATTCTACATGTTTGTGAATTGCTACTTGTCATTGTTTTGTGGGGAGATTATATTTTCAGATTGTGTTGTATCACTTATACCATTGAATCATATCATGTCTTCGCGTTGTGTGTAGTTCTCTCATGTTCCTGGGGGCATAGTATGGATTGGCAATGATTTCCACTTAACATGTATTGAGTATTTGGTCAAGTTTTTATCTTTTATGGTTATCTTATTGTACAACGTATGGGTGCACACATATGTTGAGTAATGCATGAAGGTGATCACACTAATGTGGTGGAATGGGTAGGACCTGGGAGGACACGTAAACCTGTGGTCTAATACATGAAGTATCATTAGGAGGGGATTTATATCGGGGACCTTAGAGTTTAAGGCTATGGTGGGACTCTATGTCTTAATAACTCTTGTGCAGTCATTTACTTGGCCATAAGAACCATCATAAGGGGTTTAGTTTATTTATTTAGCTACACCTAATTATGACTCCATCCAAAGAAGATTAAAACTTGACAAAATGTTTACCTTGTTGTTCTAGAAATATCTATGCCATGAAATCCATGTAGCCCTTGGGAACGTTTTCCACGCATAAGAAACACACACTTAAGCTTGTCATCTTGCTGCATAGAAGATTGGGATTTCTCTCTTTGAGAGCTTTCACTCATGATATTTTATTTTCAGCTTTTTACTTTATTGCAAACTCTACGCCAAAAACCCAAAAACACTTGCATCATTTAATCATTTTAGTTTGTCTAGTGCATAGATAATAAGAGAGGTCACACTCTTATTTGAGAGGATAAATACTTATACCTTCTACTCCTCGTGGGATCGATACTAATACTTACACATTGAAGATTTCAACGATCCCCTATACTTGTGGGTATCACCACTCTCATCAAGCACAGTAGTAGCATCATCAAAACTTTCAGAAGTATTTTCAGATTCAGCAGAAGTAGCAGCATGTGAAGTATGTGTATGTGGTGGTGTGACAAGTTGACTTATAACAGACGGTGAATCAAGAGCGGCATAAGTGTTCAGAGTTGTACCTCTCCTTGTAGTGGATGGCAATATGCGAACTCACGCTGGGCGTTCGGGTTTACCCGAAAATTCGGGTCGGGTAATTCGGGTTATTAAAAATTCGGGTTTTCAAAGTTGACACCCGAAATTCCCCCAAAAATTGTGATCCCGACATTTCGGGTACCCGAAAATTCGGGTTCGGGTTCGGGTTCGGGTAATCCCGAATTCCCCGAATTAGATTTGTCGTCTTGAACCAAGGAGCGAGAAGATGGAGATAGGAGGCGTTCATCCGCGCTGCAGAGCAGTGACCGCTGCCAGGCAAGCAGTGACTACGTGCGATGCTAGGTTAGCGCCGTGCGCATCTCAAGCATGGTGTCGGGATACTGGGAGGTTGCCCGCCTCGTTGCAGCCGGTGGTTGTGAGCCTCGCGCCGTCGCCGTGGTGGTGAGCAGCGGGGTACGGAGTTGGCCGGCGCCGTCGCAGGCGCTGGTGGTGGCTAGGTCAGGTGGATTGAAAAGGAGATGGAACCACAGAGGAACGATAGGGCGAGGAGAACGTGGTCGAAGTGGCGGCGCATCGTGCGATTGAGGAGTGGTGTGCTGCAGAGCGGAAGCCGGATGGGGCGACGGGCATGTGAGTGGGCTAGACGGCGGCGAATCGACGGAAGTGGAAGGGGGACGGGCAGTGGGCGCTGGCGGCTGCTAGCCCTGGAAGTGGAAGGGGACGGGGTGAATCAGGTCTTGGGGACATAGAAAACTAGGTTTGGGGTCAAGTTTTGGGCTGGGCCTCGTGCACTCGTGGAATTTTGTTGGGCTTTCGAATTTAGTTCGGGTTTTTCGGGCAATTCGGGTTCCGTGACTTCAAACCCGTATTTCCCAAACTAAATTCAGGTTTTCAAATCTGATACCCGTTGCAGCGTTCGGGTTGGTCGGGTTCGGGTAGTTCAGGTTCGGGCTTGGGTTATTCGGGTTCGGGCTTCGGGTATCGGGTTTTATGCCCACCGTGAATGTGAACCCTCTCATCACGAGGTTTACCCATGATGAATGAATTGCAGCGAACATTATCACTCTCAGGTGAGCTTATAAATAGAGCTATGCTCCCCGGCAACGGCGCCAGAAAATAGTCTTGATGACCCACAAGTATAGGGGATCGCAACAGTCTTCGCGGAAGTAAAACCCAAATATATTGATTCGACACAAGGGGAGCCAAAGAATATTTATAAGCCTTAACAGATGAATTGCTAGTTCAGTTGCACCTGGAAATAGACTTGCTCGACACAATTTATCAGTAGCAACAGTTTTATAGCAGTAGCAGTAGTGAAATAATAGCAGCAGTAAAATAAAGCAGCAGTAATAATTGTAGTAGACATCAGGATTAAAATATTGTAGGCATAGGGATGGATGAACGGGCGTTGCATGGATAAGATAATTCATATAATAGTCAAGCATAGGGCATTTGCAGATAGATAATAATAAAGTATCCATGTAATAATCATCATAGGCATGTGTTCCGTATTTAGTCGTACGTGCTCGCAATGAGAAACTTGCACAACATCTTCTGTCCTACCAGCCCGTTTGTAGCGGGGCCTCAAGGGAAACTACTAGTAATTAAGGTGCTCCTTTTAATAAAGCACCGGAGCAAAGCATTAACACTCCATGAACACATGTGATCCTCACATTGCAGCCATCCCCTCCAGTTATCCCAATTGTTGTCACTTTGGGGCCTCGGGTTCCGGACAATTATATGTGTAAACAACTTGCAGATATGATCTAAAACAATAATTATTCTCATGATTCAATAACATGTTCAGATATGAAATCATGGCACTCGGGCCCTAGTGTCAAGCATTAAGCATAACAAGTTGCAACAATGACATAAAGTACTAACAACGGATAATAGGGACCATGCCCTAACAATCTGATATCTATTACATGAATGATCTCATCCAATCCCTACCATCCCCTTCAGCCTACTGCGGGATTACTCACACATGGATGGGGGACTCATGGATGGTTGATGGAGAGGCGTCGGTGATGATGATGGCGATGATCTCCTCCAATTCCCCGTCCCGGCAGGGTGCCAGAACGGAGTTTCTGGTCCCGAAATAGGGTTTTCGGTGGCGGCGGAGCAATGGAGTGTTTGTGGAAAAAGCGCCGATCCCCCTCGGGTTTTTAGATCAAGGGGACTAAGTAGTCGAAAGGGGGACGCGAGGTGGTGCCCGAGGCGGCCACACCACCCCCGGCGCGGCCCAGCCTCTGCCGCGCGGGCCCATGGTGTGGGGCCCTCGTGGCCCGCCTCCGTCTCGTCTTCTGGCTCCGTGTGTCTTCTGGAAAAATAGGTACTCCAGGATATTTTTCGGGAATTTTCCCGAAACTTGACTTTCTGCACAAAAACAAGACACCAGGGCAATTCTGCTGAAAACAGCGTTAGTCCGTGTTAGTTGCATTCGAAACACACAAATTAGAGGTAAAACAACGGCAAAAGTGTTCGGGAAAGTATATACGTTTTGGACGTATCACGCCGCCACCGTCCGGTCAGAGACCAGGGTTTTCACCCGGAGCATAAACGAAGGAGGTGGGATGGAACCACAGCGTCGCCCCAAGTGGGGAAACGGCGCCCACGGGCGTCGCCGACACCGGCGTCAACGGACGTCTTGAGCTTTCGCTCGGCCCAAACCCCACCTACCCAACGTCGAGGGTCACCGACTCCACATGCCTGCAACAGAGCCTCCAGATCTGAATCTGGGCGAGTAACGGCACCCACACCGGACCTCGCCAAGAACTCCAACATCGATGTTCATGCCGCCCTCGCGACCCAAGAACACGACCAACACCGTCGCCCGGGACTTGCCGAAAGTCGCCCTTGCGTCCACCATCCAGAGCCGCCGCTCCGGCATCCGAGAAACCAACCTTACCTGCCTCCAGAGAGGAGACGAGCCGCAAGCACGCAGCAGGCCCTCCCGCTGCCGCACCTACGTAGCTCCAACATCTGCATCTTGGACGCCCGCCGTCGACCAGCCGAACAGCAACAACCCGGCCGCTCAGGTCCACGCGGCCCGAGCTCGCGCCCCCAAACCAGCACCGAGGCGGCCGCATCAGGTGGAGGGAGCGACCCCCTGGTCGGACCACACCACGCCACCACTACCCTTGCAGACGGGGGGACCCGACCCCACCGCTGCACCGACGGAGGCACAACACCTCGTCGCCCGACGCACTGCCGGGGAGAGGCACCTCCTGGGCGAACCACAGCTCGGGAACTACCGAATCGAGATCTGGGCTTGGCCTTGCTGCGCGGGAGGAGACCGCGGGGTGGAAGAGGCAGGGAGGAGGAGAAAGGCGGCGGGGAGGACTCGCCGCCGCCGCGGGTCGGCGGCGGCGAGGGAGGGCGCGCGGAGGAGGTGGCTGCTGGGGGCAGAACCCTAATCGCCGCCCGAGTCGCCCGCTCGGGGACGACGCGGGGGCCTGGCCTCAAGTCGGCACCTGGTGTAGTCTGAACCGGCAATAGTTGTTTAGTTTCAACCAATTTCCGTTACAAGATGCGCATTTTTGGAGAAATACACAAAAAAAGTGATGTTGTGTTTAATAAATCAAAAGTTTTCCATTTTTGGAGAAATAGTCATGTCCAGATACATCTATTTTTGGCAAATCTAAAACACTTATTTTAGAAGTAAGTCAGAAGGATGTACTAATATATTTTATGTTGTCCCAGTTAAACTGTGTATGCATATTTTCTACACTCTTGGTAAAGTATGGTTATATGACTCAATCGACGCAAATGGTGATATTCCTTAAGAAAGCATGCATTTGCGACAGGTAGCAATGGATACGACGCATACGTGCAACCATATCAGCTTGCATTTGCGACAGGTAGCAATGGCCACCCCTGATATTTATCAAAACTAGCAAAATGACTGTGCGTTGCAACTGGTGTAAAATGAATCGATAGTGTTCATAGTCCTAAAAATATTGTAATTTGTATCACTCTAACATCTTAGATTTCACTCAATTCAATTCTAAGAAGAGGATGGCATAGTAGCTCCGTATGGACAGGGCATTGCGATGGATTCAGCTCAAGGCATGTTCCGCCTATACGCGAGTCTTGCATTGCGCTGAGTTAGCAGTGCCTGCTTTTCCCGAGGTGGTATGTTTTGCCAATGTTCTCTTCGACGGGTGTTCATCTCTTGTCTCTCCTTTGCTGTTACATTTTGCCTTGCCTGCCTTTAGCGGGCATTCCTCCCATCTATTGTTTTCTTTTGCCTGGCTGCTCTTCTTCGGGCATTCATCTCCTCTTTTTTTTCGTATGTTAAGCTATTTCGTCGTGCTCTATCTTGTTTCTGTCTTGCTTCATTTCTGTCTTTTCTCATGTTTGCAATTGTCTCTTGTTCATGATCAGTTGAGTTTGTCAACATAAGTTCACCATTGTTTTGTGCGCCCTCGAGCAATGCAATGGAGCAAGAAGCTTCAAGCCTTTCACCTTTGGAAAAAAACTTCATTATTATACTCTAATTCAGGTTGTAAAGTTCATGAATCTATATCTGGTTTAGCATAACTATATTCTATCCATGCAATGTTCAAAATGCACTTGTCTAGGACGGTACCATTGGAAGTTTCACGAATATCTGTTAGATGAGCTGACGTGACGGTAATATCTACTTGAAGTGTTGAATATGCTTGAGTTGGTACACCGTTGTAGTCATCTGTGTGTTGTTTTGCCAGTGACATCTGCATGAGAATGATCTATATATATGTGCACAATTATCAGTACTTTCTCCAGAAATTTGGGACCTAGAGAGAAATAGGAAATTAGACCCTATAAAACTTTAAAATACCATAGGACCAATATAACTAAATCATAGAATCATTTAATTTTATAAAATCATCACTGCAATATGCCTTATTTACGTACAATAGTTAGAAATATAGAAAAGATTATTGCGAATATATTATTAAAGCAATAAGATAACCTCATGTTCTACTGAAAATCACCACTCGTCTATTGTTTTTTTTTACATAAATATCCAATCATGTTTTTTACAATATGTGGTCTTTGTATAGATTTTCTTACATGATCGATCAACACTGCTCATTATAATTGCTCAAGCTAGATAGCTTGGTAAGGTTCATAACAGTACGATAGCGCAAGCACGATGTTCTATCGGTATATACGAGCACAGTACTGCCAAACATCTTCTCCGACGCCGGCCAGTCGACCACCTCCGCACCGAGGATCTGGTCGAATTGCTCAAGCTAGATAGCTTGGTAAGGTTCATAAAAGCTAGATGTTGGTAAGGAGCTGGACAGATTCTGCTAGCTACCGTACGTCACCAAGCAGGTTGATCGATTCACTTTGGTGCTAGCTACGCGCGACACAAGCAAATTGATCGATTCACTTTGGCTAGCTGATCGAAGTGCCTATTTCTCCCCCGTCCGATCGGAACTTCGATGAGGAACAGAACACTACTCTTATAATAGACGGGAGCATTGGGATGGTAGGAACAAGAGCATGCATGATGTATGTAGATGATTTGGGTAATCGTACCTTGGATGGAGCACGGGGATGGAGTGCCGGCGAGGTCGGCAGAACAACGAAACGGCGACCGAGTCACGGTGGCACGGGGGGATTCCGGGCTTCCGGCAAGGTCGACGGAAGGGCGATATTGTTACAGACGGCGTTTATCGACCTGGCGGCGGACTCGAGTCAGATTGTTTGCACTGCTAAATCGCGGCGAGGTCACTGTCTCGCGGAACAGGGTCATGGCGGTGGAGTCACGGTAAACATCGCAGCGTTGTAAGTTTGTAGGTGAACGTATAGGAGTAGTACTCGGCTGTAGCAGAATCAGAATTGGATTGGATCAGAGGCACGCGGTAGGATTTGTGCAAGGGCGAACGTACCACCACCTGACCTACCACCAATAAACGTACCATCACGGCAGCTTTCAATTTTATAGTATAGATAGATATTACTAACTATATTAAAGACGCCGGAATCGCTGGCCTCTCAGCGATCGCAACACTGTAGCTATCAATGTTCATATCTAGTTTTGAACAGTGTTAGCTACAGTGTGTGTTTTTTCGCTTTTTTGTTTCCTTTCTCCGGGAAGACCCCGCGTTCCACTGGCTGCAGTGTCCGGATCGCTACACTGTATATGTATACTTTTTTTTCTTCCGATACAAACACAAAAAATGAAATATTTTGCGAACCGAGTTTCCAAATCGCCATCCGTTTTCGGGGATGGATTAGTCATGTCGAGAACTTCAAAACTACATCCATGTTGATATGTTTTGATGAAAAAAAATTGTGCACTGCTCGGAGTGTGTAGTTTGTACTGCTTTTTTTTAGCTTTTTTGTTTCACGGAGAGCGGTGGGCCCACGCGCTTCCCCCGCTGAAAAGTCCCCGCCTTTTCCAAAAACTGTGAATCGGTCATCCGGCATAACACACGCGTGGACCCTACGCTTTTTGCAGGGAAGTCACCGCGTTTCCTCCTACGTTTTTTTGCTGAAAAGCCCCTGCGTTCTCCAACAAATATGAAACGGTCCTCCGGTCTACAGTGCAGACACGTCTCTCGGTCCGCGTTTCCTCCTATGTTTTTTTTGCCGAAAAGTCCCTACTTTTTCCAACAAATATGAAACGGTCCTCCGGTCTACATTGCACACACGTCTCTCCGTCCTCCAGCATAACACATACGCGCGGACCCTACGCTTTTTTGCAGGAAAGTCCCCGCGTTTCCTTCTATGTTTTCTTGCAGAAAAAAACCTGTGTTTCCCATCAAATATGAAACGGTCCTCCGGTCTACATAGCACACACGCCTCTGCGCCTTCCGATTCAGATCCGACAGCCCGCGTGACACTTTTGCGGAAAGACCCTCGCATTTACCAAAAACCACGATTCGTTCTCCTTTTCATGATAATATGTACATGAAATATATGAGTGTCGACGAGCAGGTTCCATTCCCGTGATCGGTTTCGAGTTTGATCGACTCTAACTCTTCAATTTTGGATCCAAATTCGCAAAAAACATTCGACGAATTTTGTCAAATTCGTCGCACTCAGTCATACGTTCGAATTTTCGTTTGACGAGCAGATGTATATCACCCTTCCAAACAAATTTCATGTTTTAACATTTTTTTAACTGACATATACATATTTCTCTCTAAACTCCAGATTATTGTACATACAGTTGCACTTTCACCATCAAAATATATAGGCTTAAAAAAATAACGGAATAATCATAGTTTTCCTTCACATATACATATTTCTCTCTAATCTTTCGATTATTGTACATACAGTTGCACTTTCACCATCAAAATATATAGGCTCAAAAAATAAAATAACGGAATAATCATAGTTTTCCTTGCAAAAAAATCTCCTACCGACCGCACCGCTTCAATAAAACAGAGCCAGTTAAGCAGGAAATAGAGCAACCTACCCCACTCTGTTTTCCTCGACCCCTTCTTCCGTCTTGCTCATTCCGCCTTCCAAAGCTACCCGCCTCCAAATCAGCTACCAAAGTACAATACGCGTCCTACCTCCTTTCTTTAGTTTTCTCTTATTCAGTGCCTCTATGCATACACTAAAACAGAGTACAAACTCTTTAATCAAAGTTTCTGAAATATGTGTTTTATCTCTACACCTCTTTATACTACCTTCTCTACTGGCAAAAAGGATGAAGACATCATTAACTTCTTTCTATATTTTTTTTTTTGCGGTTTAAACTAGAGCTTTATTCAACTGAAAGATTCATGGCTCTATCAGCAAGAAGCGTAGAGACCAAGAAACTTGGGTACACATCAAGCCAACAATCTGTCACCGTCAAAGTGCTTGCATGCTTTGCACAGAGATGGGCAGCATTGTTGGATGATCTTATTACATGTTGAATATTAAAGGAAGTAAAATGCGAAGCTAAGTCTCTAATTTCTAACAATACTGGTGCCACTACCGATCTCGGATTGTGGCGATTTTCCCAGAGTTGAACAACCTCCAGACTATCTGTCTCAACAGTCACATGCGAGAAGCCTCTTAATTTTGCAAATATAACCCCTTCTCGCACTGACATAGCTTCAGCAACCAAAGGATCTGTGGTACTGGGCAGCGGTTTACTCCAAGCGGCAATGAAGCCTGAAGCCGAACGAGCAACACCACCTGCCCCAGCATTTCCCTTCAGAAAATCAATTGCTGCATCGGTATTTACCTTTGATCGAACCCTCCCCTGGTGGCCTCCATCCATGGCCGGGAAGAACTAGTGCCTGCTTAACAGGGATTTCTAGCAATTGGAGAGACTCACGGGTAAGTTTCATCGACATAGCAGGATCCATACGTACTTCCTCGTGAGTCCATCGGTTACGAGAATGCCATATAGCCCACATAACCGATATGATCTTGGCTCTATCCTCTGCACTGAATCTCTCCTCGCACAAGATATCACGAGCCCAAGTATCATGATGCAACTGAGGTAGACAGATATTTAACGAAGTCTGAGCCTCAGTCCAGAAACGTCTTGCATGGGAGCAATTAATCAAAGCATGCATAAGATCCTCCTCCTCTGCAAGACACACATTACATCGACTTAGATTTTTGATATGGCGATGCTTCAGTGTCTTCTCGTCAGGCAAAATTCCACGAACTACTCGCCACCAGAAGACTCTGACTTTCGGCATCACCTTCAACTTCCAAAGAGTCGACCACATCTTTTCTGTTGTCTCTGAGGATTCCGTCACCGTCCCTTCATCTCGAGCAGTAAGCTCTTTCTGATTCATTAAGGCCCGGTACGCTGATTTAACAGAATAGATGCCAGTCTTCTCAAAAGCCCACGCATCCAGGTCTTCACCACCACCATTCCTCAAAGGAATGTTCAGAATATCGGTAGCGTCTGGTGCTGAGAACTGTGCTCGGATCAACACTTCTTTCCATCTCCAATTTTCTGTATCAATTAGTTCAGCAACAGTTTCTACTGTAGAATTTCGGGGACGGAACAGTGGTGTCATCCTAGTTGTATTCGGTATCCACTTATCATTCCATGCGTTGATGCTCGATCCATCACCAACACGTTTGAGTAGACCAAGATTCAAAGCTTCTCTGCCGGCAGCCACTGCTCTCCAAGTTGCAGAGGCGCCATTTGGTACTGCTGCATGCAGAAAGTCGGTGTCTGGGAAATATCTCCCTTTCAAGACTCTCGCACAAAGACTCTGAGGATTTGTCATGATTCTCCAGCCATGTTTGGCCAACAAAGCTAGATTAAACAAGTGCAGCTCACGAAAACCCATTCCACCATGAACTTTCGCTTGAGTCAACGCCTCCCAGGACAACCAATGTAAAGACCTTTTGTCACGAAAACCCATTCCACCATGAACTTTCGCTTGAAGACATCATTAACTTCTTTCTATATTTACGCAGTCGTGCTCTTACGTTCCTACATAAATTCAAATACATGAAAAAAAAATACATCAGAATTGAGCACATCTAGTAAACGCGCGAGCTCCGCGGCAGGTTTCAACGCGCGCTTTTCCGGCTTTCCGGCCGCACGACAGTCCGACGCGTGGTGCCGCAGTAGCTTTCCGCGCACAAACGGACGAGACGCGAGCGAGCGAACCGGGCAGCTAGCTAGCGAAATGATTGATCCGACGCGAACCAGGCACCTAGCTAGCTGAATCGATCCGTTCGCCAGCGAGGGAGGCAGCTAGCTAGGTAAATGATTGATCCGACGCGAGCGTGCTAGCTCCCTAAATGGATCTTGCATGTTAAAAAAAATATTTCCACATACGTAGTATTTTGTATTTTGTAGATGTATTTTTATTGTGCGTTCGGACACAGTGCACCGCAAAAGAGAAGGCAGTGCATTGTCCCATCCGAGGCAGTGCACCACAAAAGGAAGGCAGTGCATCGCAAAAAAGCAGTGCACTGCCCCATCCGAGGCAGTGCATCGCGAAAAAAGCAGTGCACTGCCCTATCCGAGGCAGTACATCGCGAAAATAGGCAATGCACTGCCCTATCCGAGACAGTGCGCCGCAAACAGAAGGCAGTGCACTGCCCCATCCGAGGCAGTGCACCGCAAAAAAAGGCAGTGCATTGCCCATACAAGGCAGTGCATCACGAAAAAAGCAGTGCACAGTCCCATCTGAGGCAGTGCATCGCGAAAAAAGGCAGTGCATTGCCCTATCCGAGGCAGTGCATCGCGAAATAGGCAGTGCACTACCCATCTAAGGCAGTGTGCCACAAAGAGAAGGCAGTGCACTGCCCCATCCAAGGCAGTGCACCGCAAAGAGAAGACAGTACACTACGGATCTGAGGCAGTGCACTGTAAAAAGAAGGCAGTACACTGCCCCATCCGACGCAGTGCACCGTAAAATAGAAGGAATTGCACTGCACTCCATAAGGCAGAAAAGGCAGTGCAACCTACACACTCCGGGCAGTGCACAAAAAAAGTTCGTCGAAACATATCAATATGGGATTTAGTTTTGAAGATCTCAACGCGACTAATCCATCCCTGAAAACAGATCCTAATTTGAAAACTCGGTTAGCAAGATATTGTATTTTTTGTTTCCGAACAAAAAGAGAAAAAGAAAAAAACACACTCGGGCTAACCACCCAGTGGCAGCGAATGAGCGAACACCCCAATTTTACACTACCGGCGCGGCCTGACGCCACGCTAAATTTACCTAGTACTCACTCCGTTCGGAAAAGGATGTCACAAAAATGAATTATAGATAGACTATTTTTGTGACATCTTTTTCGAACGGAGGGAGTAGATAGATAAATGCCGCCCGCAAATCTTGACATCGACACATCGCTCAGCACCATGCCAACACGCCAGCGGCTACAGTGCCACACAAATATAAGCGGATGCGGATCACGGCTTGCCTGATCAGTGTGGTCAGAATTCAGACCAGCTCCGTACGACACGACGAGCTAGCTAGATAGCCATGGCGTCTCACGGCGCCGAGATCAGCACACAAGAAGTCGCCGTCATCGTCGCCGGGGACGGCGGCGGCGGGGGGCACGTGCTGCTGCTGCCGTACCCGAGCCAGGGCCACGTGCACCCGATGCTGCAGTTCGCCAAGCGCCTCGCACAGCACGGCCTGCGGCCCACGCTCGCCGTCACGCGCCACATCCTCGCCACCTGCAAGCCCGACGCCGCCTCCCTCGGCGCCGTCCGCCTCGCCGCGGTCTCGGACGGCTGCGACGCGGGAGGGTTCGGCGAGTGCAACGACGTCACCGCGTACCTGTTCCTCCTGGAGTCCGCGGGGTCGGACACCCTCGGGGAGCTCCTCCGCTCCGAGGCCGCGGCCGGTCGCCCCGTCCGGGCCGTGGTCTACGACGCGTTCCTGCCCTGGGCGCGCGGCGTGGCGCAGCGGCATGGAGCTGCCGGCGCGACCTTCTTCACCCAGCCGTGCGCGGTTAACGTGATGTACGGACACGTGTGGTCCAAGCGTGTCGGCGTGCCGGTGGAGGCCGGCGTCACGGTCGTCGGCCTGCCCGGGCTTCCCGCGCTCGAGCCCGAGGGCCTGCCGTGGTTCCACAAGGTCGGGCCCGGCCCGTACCCGGGCTACTTTGAGTTGGTGATGAACCAGTTCAACGGGCTGGAGCTGGCAGAGGACGTGCTGGTCAACTCTTTCTACGAGCTGGAGCCCGAGGTGAGTGAGCAGAGCATGATCGTATTCATGATTTTTTTTCGGGGAAGTATAAACTTTGAAACTATTTAGAGTATTTAGTCGGTCTGCGCGCGGTGCTAACTTTTGATGCAACGGTGGGGATATGCAGGAGGCGGCGTACATGGAATCGGCGTGGCGGGCCAAGACGATCGGGCCGACGGTGCCGGCGTCCTACGTGGGCGACGACCGGCTCCCATCGGACACCAAGTACGGCTTCCACCTCTTCGAGCTCACCGCCGCGCCCTGCGTCTCCTGGCTGTCCACCCACCCGCCGCGCTCCGTCGTGTTCGCCTCCTTCGGCAGCCTCTCGGACCTTGACCCTGCCGAGATGCGCGAGGTCGCGATCGGCATCCTCGACGCCGGACGCCCCTTTCTCTGGGCCGTCCGCTCTTCCGAGTCCCACAAGCTCCCCGCCGGCTACGCCGACGCCGTCGCGCCGCGCGGCGGGATGGTGGTCTCGTGGTGCCCGCAGCTGGAGGTGCTGGCGCACCCGGCCGTGGGGTGCTTCCTGACCCACTGCGGGTGGAACTCCACGTCGGAGGCGCTGGTCGCCGGCGTGCCGATGGTGGCGGTGCCGCAGTGGACGGACCAGCCGATGAACGCCAAGTACGTGGAGGCCGTGTGGCGGGTGGGCGTGCGAGTGCGGCCGGCCGCCGAGGACGGACTGGCGCGGAGGGAGGAGGTGGCGAGCGGGATCCGGGAGGTGATGGACGGTGAGAGGAGCGGCGAGTACAGGAGAAACGCCGCCGCGTGGGCGGAGAAGGCCAGGGCCGCGAGCAGGGAGGGCGGGAGCTCCGACCGGAACATCGTCGAGTTCGTCGCCAAGTACGCGTCCTCCGAGTGATTGGCCGATCGAAGTGATGGACTGGCATGCACCGTATGCATGTGCACGCTCCATTTTGATGGAGAATTGTTGGTATATATGCTGATGCCGATTTGGCGTGGAGTATTTCACGTTTCGTTTGGTTTTCCAGTTTGTGGAGTGAAGCAGGTGGACTGGCGAGGAGAACGGGATATAGTTTAGATGGGCTCGTGGGTTACATTAATTGATGTAGCACCACGAATGTTACTGGGCTATGGAAGCCAGGAACGGCTAGCCTTGGCGTTGGGTATACCTCTTCTCTATCCCCTGGTGCGAGCCGGGGGAAACCCTAAGATGGTACCGGAGGTCACTTAGCAACCGTCCGGGCAGCAGCGTCGTCGTCGTCGCATCCCCTCTTGAGGTGTTGCTTGGTTCGCGGCGCTCCGGGGCGCTAGGAGAGTGGTGGAATTCTTCGGAGGGCGCAGCGGTTGAGAGTCATCTCCGTTTTGGTCGAACCGCCGGTGTCGGCATTGTTTTCTCTTGTTTTCTTCTTTTGTTTCTTTTGGGCTTGTTTTGTGCTGTTTTGCCCCAGCAGTGGTCTCACTGTTGTATTGGTTGGTTGCTATATTTATATAGCGGGGCGTAAGCCTGTTTCGAGAAAGCCAGGAACGGCCGACGAGTCAAGACCGTGTGAAGGGCGAAATTTGCGTGCTTTGGGCTGGCCTTGTTTACATATGGTTTTATGTGAACTAAATAACATATATTGTTTTTATCTGCTTTTGTTTCGGTTTATTCAACCCGACACAGTATCTCCTTTGAAATAATAAATTAATTCATTCTTCTGGTCAATTTTTTTGTGTACCACATTTTATTTTCTATATTCTATCGTAACACCGTCAGACGTTTACATGTAAAAAAAACACCCTCCAACATTAGGTTGTTTCAATGAAAAAAATGAAAGAAAACTAGCTTCCAAAATATTCACTCCATTCACTGTACTTTGCATATTATAATATTTACGTGTTCAAAGACAAGGCTCTGAGGGGTTTATGGGTCATGAAGTCGTGGGTCAAAGAACACTCATGGATTTGGCTTGATGCGCCTTCATCTCGTAATGCAAAGTAACGTGAAAAAACTGAAAAAAAATACCTAAATAAAGTGTAAGTTAGAACAAGGGATTAGATGATATGAGCATCTTTAAAAAACTCTGAAAACTATATGCTCTCAAATACGGAGCATACACATCAATATATTTGTTCACATGGTCCTTGTGCATCAAGGAGAAAGGTCATACCAATTGATTGTACAACTTTCGAGACAGACGGGGTGTGGCAAGAGAAGATACGGAGTAGAACCATTCAAAAAGAAATACGGAGTAGATAGTAATAGCACCAGCGTGTAGCGGATTAGATATCTAGATGGGCAGGAGGAAGATATAAAGATAAAATAAGAGTTTGGTGTTGTGTGGAAGAAAAGGAAAATCTTTAATGGATGATGCAACGCACAGCGATGTTGTTTCATTCATAAGATAGTTTTCCACGTTGTGTTGTTTGTGCTTTGTTTATCTGTGTGTTTATCAAATTTGGACTGAATTTTTGTAAGAGCATAGGCAAGTTGTTGTTGACGTGCTCACTTTTTTCGCCCAAATTAATAGTCGTGATGTACTGTATTGTGTTGATAGCACGGTAACACATAAAGAGCTCGTATCACCGAAACTCTTCTAGATTCCATCATATATATAAGATAACATACAGCCAATATCGCATATTTTATTTTCAGTTTTGTACTCTCCCCGTCTCAAAAATATATGATGGATTATGATTTGCTAAGATAAGATTTTAATTGTCAATCTATTAATATGTCGTTTTACGTGAGATAAACCACATATTAAAATATTCATTTTGTGTGTAGAAAAAACCCATCTAGGGTTACGTCACCTCGTCGGCGATGCCGTCGGTCCGCTCCGCCTCCGGTGGCCTTACGGCTTCTTTGCTCTATTATTCTAGGATGTTGTGTGTTTCTAGCTCCTGGCCATTGCCAGTCATCATGCATATATACATGACATGTTCTAGATGTACTGCCCCACTTCATTGTGGTACTGCCTCACTTCATTGTGGTACTGCATCAATACTTGTTACTGTTTATACATGACATGCTTGCTTGAGTGCTCTCTAGTCGAAAAAGGATGATGATTCTAGTGTTAGGGTTTGCATAGCTAGGGTTGTTCATGGATGGTTGACTTGACCTCTGATTCTAGTGTAACCACTTGTTAATTCGTTGTTTGTTACATGACATGACTTCTTACTGTTTTATACATGGCATGCTTGCTTGCTCTCTAGTCGAAAATGGGATGATGATTCTACTGTTAGGTTTTGCATAGCTAGGGTTGTTTACATCACTGTTTATCTAATACATTTTGATTATATCTTGCAAGGTATCAAGGCAACGAGACATCTCCAACCTAACTACCACCAGTCCAACCACCTCCAGATTATCCATCACAAGGATGGGAAAGAATAGTCGATTTGTTGGTAAGTGAATGTTGATGTAATCTGAGTATGTTTCTTTCCTGTCAGTTTTATCTATGGATGTGTGTCAATGTTCTAAGTCAAATGTATTAATCTGAGTATGTTGCTTTCCTGTCAGTTTTATATATGGATGTGTGTCAATGCTCTAACTGAAATGTATTGATCTCAATATGTTGCCTTCCTTTCAGTTTTATATATGGATGTGTGTCAATGTACCATTTATTTTTGTGTCTGTTGTTGGTCCACCTTACCTAAATAACCAGGTTTAAATGAAAATAAAACATGGTAGCATACCTTGGCTCTTTTTGCTTGTAAAACATGGTAGTTCAAATGTAATGGTTTAGCCAAATAATTGAAGTTATTCTACTAGGATTAAAATGATGAAAATAAACATGGTAGCTTACCTTAGCTGCTTGTGTTGTCTTGCTTTCCCATGCATTTCAACATACATCTAATGGTACATTATGTATTCTCTAAAGAGCCGCCCTCACCGAGTACGAGAAGCTTAGGGCTAGAAATATGATGAGAAACAACCAGAGGCTACAGGCTATTGGCCTCGGAAGAATAGGGTCAATGCTTAGGTGCAGAAATGAATTTGAAGAAGTTAGTGCAGTTACAAATGATGACACAGACTATTTTCCTAAAGAAGACGAAGATAATGATGGAGAAGAAGTTGGCGACAGTGTAGTGGACAAGCCTGTTGTTAAGGTGTGCAAACTCTGTCTTGTTTGGGATGTGTGGGATTCCCTTGTTTGCTATATCATTTGCTTCCTTGTCTTCTACTTCATGTTGTGCTTCCTTGTCTTGCTTACTTGTGATCTAATGCTGCTATCCTTGATGTTTATGCGACGTCCTGAAGTCTAGGAGAAAAAAAGCTGGTGTGAAGAAGACGAGCCAGAAGAAGCACCGCTCAGCAACATCTGCTGCAATGGCTCTAGGAAGGGTGATGGCACCAACCCCAGAAAAAACAAAGAGGATGCTCGAAGCTGATGAAGCTGGTACTACAAGAGTAACAAGGCAGAAAGCAATTGCGATTGCTCAAACCAACCAACGTGAAAGCCAGCTGCAAACGGATGCAGGATTTCAGTCCGTGGATGAAGAAACCACTGTCCTTATGGACCTCAGCCACAATGCACCTACTGGAGAACAGCAGCAGCTTATGCAAGATGAAGGCAAGTTTATCTTCTAATCTTCTCTTCTACTTTGGCATTTTCTTAATGTAAGCATGCATGTTTGGTAGAACCATTCCTTCATTTGTATGCTTCTTCTTACTCATGTGCTCAATTTCATTTTCAGAGGGAGCTGTTGTGGTGAGGGCAAACAAAAGAAGGGGATCAGGGCTTGAGAGGATGACTAAGTCGCTTGGTAACAAAGTGTCAATCCAAATTCCCGAGGGGATGAAGCGTCCCGAGAAGCCTGTGCAGGCTCCAAAGTTTGCTACAGAGGGTGGGCTCATTGCTAGAAGCGATACACCTATTTTGCCGCACTTCAAGGAGTACAAGAAAGACAAGACCATTGTGAAAGACTATATTGGGAAAGTGGTTGTAAGTTACTTGTTTTGTAGTTGCATATGTTTCTTTCCTTCTTTCTGTTTCACTTGTCACATGATCACTAATCTTGAACTTTGTTTGCTGTCTTTGTAGATGAATTTTGATATGGACACTGATTCGGCGATCGTTCAGAAAGTTTGCACCGATATGCCGCAGAAAATTTCAAAGAACAGACATCACCAGCTCAAGAAGAAGTTTTTCGACCTACTACCAGCTAATCAAGTCAGCATCAAATCGCCGGTGCCATATGTGACTGATGCTGAGTGGAATACGCTGGTGACCATGTGGTCGTCGCCGAAGCACAAGGTGTGTATGTACATGTGCCTCTGGTCTTATTTCCATGTAATGGCTTACTTTGATGTATGTTTGATATATATCTGTGGCATCGTGTTTACATGTTGTTGCTGGTTTATTTCCTCCAGATGACTTGCTAGTGCTAGCCCATGATAATAGTCCTATGTTTTTGCAGAAAACATGTTTGTCTGCCATTAAAAATCGAGCGAAGGTCCGGTTTCAGCAGAAGACTGGTTCAAGGTCATACGTTGCTCATATATATGCAGCTGTAAGAATAAACTTGTTTCATCTTAAGGCCTTTGTAATTTTTGTCTCCAGAGCTTACTCTTTTATTTGCGTTGAATAACATGTTCATTCTCCTCTACCATTTCAGAAGGAGAAAAGAAATGGTGAAGATATGTCTGCCTTTTATTTGTTTAGGAGCACCCACTGCAGTGAAGAACATGGGTATTCGGAGCCAGTTCAGATTGCTCTAGTAAGTGTTGCTTCTGTTCCCATTTTGTTGCTTTCCTAGTGATTTTTGCTTGCATCAAACTGAGATTGACGAGTTATCTGTTGTCCATTATTATTCCATCTTGTATTTCCATCTAGCTTGAAACTGAATTTTGTTATTAATGTCAATCCTCCATGTGCTAGGCTGAGATGGAGAAAAGGAGGGATGCACCGGTACCTGATGGTCAAGAGCCAAAGACTGATGTTGAGATAGTTGCTGAAGTTCTGAAGGAGAAGTGCTCTTCAAGCACATTCCTGATGAATGTTGGGCTCCAGTCAAGCTCGTCCAGCAACAAGTCTGTTAGATCAGGAGCTGTTGTTGCTACTGAAGTCCTTGAACTTCAGGAGAAGTTGGCGAGGTCGGAAAGGCAAGCTGAAGCTGTGCGAGAAGAGATGGCATCGATGAGGAAGAAAGCAGAGGAAGCTGAAGTATCACGAGCCAAGGAGTTTGAGATGTTGCGCAAGAAACCTCAAGACCAAGATGACAAGTACGAGCACTTGCTTGCAATGCTGGGAGCTAGAGCTTCTGATGCTGGACGAGTTTGATGCGTTTGGTAGTTTATTTATCTGCTAGTAGTTAAATTATGTGAACTCTGAGCATTTTGTCCTGGGAACTAGGTGTGCTCAGTGATCTTTGAGCATTTTTGGAACCTGTGATCTGAATCTGTTTACTGAGATGATAAGTGATATTCAGTTGATTTAAATGTTTGTCAATTTAACTGTTTATGACCATGAACTGACAATTGGAACCCACTGACCAGAAACTGACAACATGGACCTACTGACCAGAGCAGACAAAATGGGACCCACAGACCAGAAACTGACAACTGGGACCCACAGATCAAAATCTGACACATGGGATCCACAAGCCAGAACATGACAAGTGGGACCCACAACCAGAACCTTACAAAGTGGGACCCACTGGTCAGACCCTGACAAGTGGGACCCATAGTTCAGAGCCTGACAAGTAGGACCCATTTAGTCGACCACAATTAAATGGAAAAAAAAACTCTATATTGTTGGGCCTGGCCCATGTAAACTACCAAACTGGACTGGGCTGATTCTGCTTTATGACCAACTCAATTGGTCACAATTTTGCCACGTCAGCCATGCCACGTTGAATCCGATTCAACGTGGACATGCCGCGGATTCAACGTGGACATGCCAGATAGCCAGTGACTAAAACAATTGGTCATAACACTTATGACCTTCTATTTTAGTCGTAAACGTCTATGACCATTGCACTCAAAAGGTCACGTACTTCCGTTAGTGACTGCCAGCTTTCGACCAACTGTTTTTGGTCACAAAAAGGTCACAAACGACAAATACGTGACCATTTAGTGACCAATATGGAGGGTCAACAGTTAGCATATTTCTTGTAGTGCCTATGAGGCGTGGCGGACCACGGCCTCTCGCAGACGGATTGTTCCCGTTCTTTGTTTAGCCCGCTTTTAGTGTCTTCTTCGGGATGGGTAAACGACGGCTGCATCCAGAAGCTAGAATAAGGTCCTCCCGCCTATCCTCGCTTCGGTGGTGCGCCTTGCGCTGTCGGAGGGCACGTGGAATTGTGTGTCTTGCAGATCCTTAGGGATCCAGTCGGTTTTGCATGTTCGTTCGCCTTGCTTCAGGTCTCACTCTTATGATATGCGAGTCTCACCTTTGACGATGGTTGCTACTTTGGTGCGATGTTTCTTTGTGGCCTCACGACGATTTCCCGCTTATCGAGTACAACAAGCTCTACAACAACAAGTTTTGCTCGGCTCCGGTGATGGAGTGGCGAGGACGACAGCGTGCCTTCAGCTCGTGCCAGTAGTGTCTGTAGTCGTCGCTAAGTGATCCATGTACCCATTGGTAATTTATGTTACCTTTTGGTCTCTTTGTACTACTATGGATGATTATCAATAAATCGGTGGACTTTTCGCCCAAAAAAAAACTACCTCTCGATCGCAGGACATGTTTTTTTGCACTGGCAGCAACGAGCAAGCCGTAGTAGTTAATGGTTGCCCCTCCGCAACCACCTCCGGCGTGACACGTTTTTTGACTGGCAAGCTAGCCGGTGGTGCATGCTTGGCGGGGAAGGGGGAGCGCAAACAAATAATGGCCCTCGGGGTGTTGCATGTCGTAGTCGATCACCCTGGGCCTGGGCCTGGCGATCGAGGAAGTGCAGCAACAAAAATAATGACTGATCCATGGACCATCGGTGAGCAGCAGTACGAGCAGGTTGGTTGCCATCCGAAAGCGGAGCACTCGATCTGGTGAATACCCCGATGGAGGGAAGTCATCTACTCTACTCTATGGGTGGGCATTTCAGGAAAATCAACTAACTAGACCTCGGGACGGATCGGGGAACTGACGAGCCAGCAGCCACCATCTGCGAACGGAACAAGTCCTCGAAACGGAGTCAGCGTTCGGAAATGGAAACGGAAACGTAAACGGAAACGCCGGTGGCTGACGCAACAGGGTGCGTGCAACTGCTGACACCAGACGACGCGACGTCATACGCTGACACAACCGACTCTTGTGCTTATCAGGCCGTGAGAGAAAACGACGACGCATCTGGTACGGTTGTCCGTGTACGCCGGCCGACGAGCTCCCTCCGAGGTTGACCTGATGCGCCAGATCAGCTTTTTTTTTTTTTTGAACAAGAGATCAGCTTTAATTTGTCTTGGAACTTGTACTAGCACATTGCGGCGGAAAACGGCTGTCGTGTCTTGGGCTTCTGGCTAAGCAAGCTAGCAAGACGACCACGACACTCCTCTTACGTACGTGTGGCGCATCACATGTCCAGGTTTTTCTCTGTTTGCATCTTAATCAATTGCCACGTGTTGATCACTTGGTCTTGGTCCTATGGCAGCTCAGTTGGCCCGCATTTTCTGACCATGCATGCATGCATGGTGAGGTCCAACACTAGCTGATGTGTGCCTTCCTCCTCTTTGACATCCTCTGCTTATAAGTACTCCGTAATAATCTGCACTCTTTCCACCCCTATCTTTACTTCACGTATTAGGTTTGCTGGAAAGTAAATTTTGATCAAATTCGTATTTAAAATGCATCAATACATACAATGCCAAATGATATAATAGAAACAATATTTCATTACAGATCTAATGATAGCACATGCATGCTACCGTGAGTGTTGATATTTTTCATAAAAAATGAAAGGACTACTACTTCATAGCGGAAATGAGATCAAAAAGGGATTCCTCGGCCAGTACGTAAGCGTCTCTCTACCCCCTTGTTCCACCTCCCGCTCAATGATTTGGTCGTGCATCCTCCCACGCGCTCCCTAGTAGTGCACAAACTTGTGCTCGACAAGCCGATCATCCAACACTGTCACAAGGGCACCGGGGATGCGGGGTGTGGCGATAGGGCGAGGCAGTAGGAGCATCGTGGAGCTGGAGGCGACAAAGGCAAAATACCAAGGCACACACCTAGTGGATGGGACATGGAACGACGAACATGGTGACCGGGAATGGACTCGAAAACGTGGTGTGGAGGCGCGCGGTGTAGACTTACTTGGCAGACGAGTTTTTAGCCGACGTGTTGCGGAAGCGGCAACTACGGAGCACCAGGCATGATCCCCACGGCATGGTCGGGGGAGAGGGGGGGGGGGGGTATTCAATGGAATATTGTTACTCGGGACAATATGGGGATGTCGGATGGGCATGTACATCCGTTCCAAGTGGGTTATGGTACTACGGTGATTTTGGGGTAAATGCGGGATACGCGAAAATGGGAAATCCGCTAGAGTGTGTGGATCCCCATACTCGGAAAAAAAAATCAGAATATGGAAGAAATGGGAATCTGCTAGTTGCCGCTCTAACCGCGACCAGGGCTATACCGTACTAATCTCATTCACATATTTGCGGCTCCTTCACATCTGTCACAACTTGGTTGACCGATATCACGTCTAGTTCGGACTCCCAAAGAAAGACGATGCTTTCCATTGTCATCCTCATCTCATGGTAAATTTGGATTGAACGGAATGCAAGGGTGTTCAAAAATTGCTCATCCACGCCAACTGTCGTGGTTGCCACCATCAAATCCAAGGAGTCCCTTTGGGCGAAGCACCCATAATTTTGGGTCTATGATCCCGGGAGAGTAGGCTTTTATTATTTTCTAGCTATGTCCCCTCGTGGCTTTTTTTCCTGATTTGTGTACCCTCGCAAACTCCTCTTCTTAATTAATAGAACAAGGAAGAATTTTTTCCTTGGTTTCGGAAAAAAAAAAGGTGTATGAATTAGATGCAAGACTTTTTCTCAGGAAACACCATACGTAAAAGACTTAATTAGGATGCCATGCCCTTAAGTTACTTGCCCAAGCGCTTCCTATGAGGACAGTCTACAAGTAATCTAATGTTTTTGCCAGTTTATATTTCATCAGAAACCGTCTCAACAAATTGCATGTTATCTAATGTCACCGACGCTTGCGACTGATACAATACTGTGTACAAGCGACGCATTCAACACCTAATCTGACATTCTTGCAAGTATACACATGCCAGCCGCAATTGAAAGGATCGTTATACGATGTTTCTGCGTATTTGTGGGGGTGCTAAGCTAGTTTATACCACAAGCAGCATCGGTCGTCCCTTGACGTTTGACAGTTGAACTGGTCCGCATTTCAGAACATGCATGGGCATGGTGAGGTCGAATTCGAAGACTAGCTAAAATAAACTTGTCAATTCAAATTCATACGTCCATCAGTTTCGATCTTCTGCTAGACGTCATGCACATGGGCGCGCGTGGCCTCGGCCTTTTGACGCCGCCCGCGCGGCAAAGGCCACTCGTGTAGTCATGTTCCTAGCTAGCTCGTGTAGTCATGTTCCTCGAATGCAACACTCCGGTTTTGCTTCATCGATCGACCGATCCATCACATCAGGGGATGACGGGAGTGATGAGAAAATATCGTTAGCTCTACCTTGGGAAGAGAAACAAACTCGGGTAGGTAACTCCCAGCATCTACGCCGTCTGATAAACCACTAATTTTGATCATATAGAACTTGAGATCAAATATGGCCATGTGAAAAATGTATTATCTAGAGAATGCATGTTATAAACTCATTATAGTTTTGATCATATAGTACTTGAGAAATTAAGATCAAATATGGCCATGTGAAAAATGTATTATCCAGAGAATGCATGTTCCAGGGTAAATGACTTAAATGATTTTACCTTCACCCAGGAGCATATGCTCCAGGGTGCAGAAAAATAACCGCCAACTTTCTCGTGCTCCTTTTGTGTAAGAAACCAAGTAGTTGTTAGGACAAGTAATCCATGTGTGTGGTCTGAAAACTACCAATGCACCAAAATCAATCCAAAGATCCATACATCATCACTATCAATATAAATGTTCTTCATATCCACCTCAATTCGCCTCCTCCTCTACACTCTCGCATGGAGCCATCTTCCCCAAGCTCTCCATGCACATTGCATTGCTGCCTCTCTCTTTTGCCGCTACATCGCGAAGGCCTTCTCTTCTCGCCTACCCGTATGACCACGTATGCCTCCTACTCCCCCGCTACGGTGTTCATGTTGCCTCTTGTGGCCCAAAGAGAGGAAAGAGGTAGAGAGGTAGTGCGGCGAAGATGAAATAAGAAGCATTATTGTGGAGAGCAAAGGGAATACACGTCCAAGAGTTCACGTTGCAACGAATGCATCGGAGGGCGGGAGCTCTGACACGAACATCGCCGAGTTTGTCGCCAAGTACGCGTCGTCCAAGTGATGGCCGATTGAAGTGCCGGAATGGACTGTATTTGTATGTGCACGATGCAATGCTCCATGGTCCATATGTAGATACTGTATATGCTGTTGTGCATTTGTTATTCCATTTTTTCAAGTAAAGCAGGTGAAATTACCGTGAAACTATGGAGGACTGGAGAACGGGATGAGTGAGAGATGAAATTAGAATTTAATTTTATTTTCCAAAATATGGGCTTGTGGGTTGCATTAATGTACCATCCGAATGTTACTGGGCTACAATGGCCTACTAAACAAACACATGGCGGTTAGGAACGGACCACCAGTCAAGACCATGTGAAGGGCTTAATTTGCATGCATTGGGCTGACCAAGTTAGGTTGTTGGTTGGAAAAAAATAGCTTCCAAGATATTCGCTCCATTCATTTTACTTTGCATATTATCTGTTTTTAGGTATGCTAATAAGGGTCTGGGAGGGGTTTTTAGATATAGGTTACGCGCTCATGCATTGTCTCATAAAGCCACGGAACATAAAATGTTGGCCTACTGCGCCTTGATCTCCAAGTATTCAATGTAGTTTAGAAAAATAAAAAAACATAAAATGTAATTTGAAATTGGGAGTTGACGAAATAGGCCGTAGCCCCGCTATATAAATATAGCAACAACCCGATACAACCAACAGTCACGAAATGCTGGGGCGGCAGCAAACATACACCCAAAGCAAGGGGAAGAGAAGAAAAGAAGAAGAAACAAAACGGAGACATAGGTGGATCGACTAAAACGATGGTGACCCGCAACCGCTGCGCCCTCTCCAACAGAGTACCACCACGCTCCTACCACCGAATCGACGAGTACCAAGCAGCCCCTTCAAGAAGGGATGCCATGCTGCTGCCCGGACCAGGACTGGTCCTAGGGTTTCCCCTGGCACGGAGGGAAGCGAAGGGTAGCCTCGACGCCCTTCAGGAAGGAAGGATGCCACCCGGAGGCGGCACCGCGTCGGTGTCGAACAATCCAACAAGGATTTCTCCCGAAACCCCTTCCACCACCCCGGACGATCGGTAACACAGGAGCCCCGCGAGGACGAGCCTCGAAACCACCAGACTAACCGCCCACCACCATGCGCCAACGAACCGAAGTCACCACCATCGTCGTCTCACCGAAGTAGTCATCAAGCTGTCTGCCAGACGGAGGTGAGGAGTATGAACCGGGCGCAGCAGTACCGCGACCGAGCGGGAGGGAACAACCTCCACCGCCGAGGATGGTAGTCGACCGGACGGGGAAGCAGAGCACACCAGTCTCTGTCAGGTCCGGCCGGTCCCGAAGCGGGTCCGTGAAGCTCGCCGCCACGCTGCAACCAGGTCGGTTGCCGTTGCCGCCGCACCTGCATCCTCTACCTCCCCTACATCTGCAGAACGCGCCGCAGGTCAAACCGGCCCGCCCTGACCCAGATGGGCCCGACGGGCCCAGATCTGGGCCGCAAGGGCCAGCCGGCCGACACCGCTGCACGCCGCCGTCCGCTGCACAGCGCCACCCTGTTGCAAGCTCGAGGTGCCACCATCCAGCTACCCCCGCCGGAGCCGCGCCGCCGCCGCCCGAAGAACACCGCCGTCGGAGGATGCCGCCCCGCGAGGCACCCAACACGCGCGGGAAGAGGACAGCCGCCGCCGCCGGCCACGCCCGAGCAGAGCTCGGCGGCGCACGCTGACGGCGGCGGTAGGGAGAGGGAGCGAGGGGCCGGCGAGAGCAGGGAGCGTGGGGGTCGCGCCGGCCGCCGCGGGGGCGGCGCGGACGCGGCGAGGGGAGGGGAGGAGAAGGGAGGAGGGGGAGCGGCCGGGGGGGAGGCGGCGCGGACGCGCTAGGGTTTCTCGGGGGCGGGGTCGGGAGCTCTCGGGGTCCCTGGTCTAGCAGGTGACCTACAGTTAAGCTGAGCTAACCTATTCAAAACTATAAATAGTAGAAGATCTCAAACATAGAGTTTACAACTATATACATATTTGTTGCGGTACGTCCTTGTGCATCAAGGCGAAAGGGAACACTTATGGAGAGACAAGATGTAAAGTCGACCGGCCATGGTATAAAAAAGACAAATTTTGGTGTTAAAATAAGGCTTTTCAGGAGGCATTTTTTGCCTTCTTACACAAGGCAAAAAAATATGATTTTTCACGAAACAACGTCGTGAACACATAGAAAGTGAAGATATATTCTCAGAATTTTATTTCAATTTTTTGACATTTTGAAATTTTTTGTTTTAAGTACAGTGCACCCGGGTGCCAAAGGGGATTTCACGTACGTAATTGCCATCATACATAAGATAATTTACGGCCCAATGTCGCATGTATCATTCTCAGGTTCATACTCTCTCTGTCTCTAAAAGTACAAGATGCACTTTGATTGATTTGCCAAGATAATGTTGATACGCCTAAGTACATCCCTTTTAGCGACAACCTATATGGGACGGAGGGAAGTACATAGTTAAATGTGAGATCAAGTAATGTTACTATTATATCCATAGTTTAAAATGCTTATTTTGCGAGTAGAAGAATACCTGATCTTGACTATATCTCTATATACAGTATCTTATAGGGCACGTATTATTACGGAAGTGATACATGCATGTGTATTAATTATCTAAACGAAACAGAGTTTGCTTCCTTAGGTTTTGGAACAGAAGAGCACAATTTGTGTTTGGAGGAAGCAATGAACACTGTTGCCGTCCGTAACCACCTCTCGCATGACACCTTTTTGTACTGGCGGCAACGAGGAGGAGCAAGCAGTTTAATTGTTGCCCGTCCGAAACTACCACTCGCATAGTACGTCGCGTGAGTGAGACGGTTTTTCAGTGGCAAGCCGGTGGTGCAGAGCTGCAGGCATGGATGTTGGCGCCGGGGAAGTGCAAACCCAAATAGTAATAATGACTAGTATTACTCGTACTGTAGTACTCTGGCTAGCGGACGTCGTGGTCGATTACCCTGGCCTGGCCAGAGAGAGGAAGTGCAACAAAAAAATAATGACTACTATTCCATCGGGATCGGGGAAATAAAAATGTCCACTATGGCGGCATTCCAGGAAAGCCAACTTACTCCTCGATCGGGATCGGGGAAACTGTCTGCGAACGGAACACAGATCGAACAAATCTCCGACGAATTGCATGGGTCAGCTAGCGTTCTGAAATACGAGTTGAAACGGAATCGGAAACGGCGGTGGCTGACGCAGCACCGTGCGTGTCACTGCTGACACCAGACGAGGCGACGTCACTCCTATGTTCATCACGCCATGCATGCATGCATGAGCTGAAAATGTAAAGTTGGTAACAGATGTTCCCCCATACTTGAACATGTTCAGAATTGCGGACCCGTTCAACTGTCAAACTTAAGGGACGACTGATATGCTAATTGTCTTATGACTGGCACAGTGTCCAACACAAATACGTACGAAATATCAAAGTCTAGGTCGAAGACTAGTTAAAATAAACTGTCAAAGGCTAGGTCAAAGACTAGTAAAGTCTACTTAGCAAGGTCGAAGAATAGTTGAAATAAAATTGTTCAAGTTACATGCACATGGGCGTGTGTGGCGTCCGCCTAGTCTTTGACGCCGCCACCGTATGAACCGCCAGCGAAGTTGCCTACCTAGCTAGCTGGCTGCCAAACTGTCTCTCGTGTAGTCTTGTTCGTGAATCCAACACTCCAGTTTTGCTTCATCGAACGGCCCATCACGTCAGGGGGTGACGGGTGTGATGAGCAAATACCGTTACCTCTACATTGGGAAGAGAAACAAACTGGCGACGGTAGGTAACCACTAGCATCTATGCCTTGTGATCGATAAACCCACTGGTTTTGATCGTATAATACTTGAGATCAAATATGGATATGGTCATGTGAAAAATGTATTACGTATGCACCTAGAGAATACATGCATATCGTAATGTTTAATTTTCAAATATATTCCAAAAATTAAAATAACAACCGGATGCGGAAATGCATGTTTTGTTTTCTTCATGAGAGGTTTGTTAATTCTAAGACGAGTGAGATTTCCTCGAGCCATAAAACATTAGTACGTTTAGCGAAAAGTGCATAAGCTGACGTTGTCCTTTCTTGGATCGATTTGGATTTAAGAAAAATTTGGTCGAATTCGACATGGACAATCTCTTTTTTTAAATGTCATACACTTGGTTCTCTAGCATTGTCACTGTGAAAAAAAAACTTGTGCAAATTATTTATAATTTTACCTCCCTTATTGCGTCGGCGGTTGGCGTGTCAAGTACCTTAGAGAAACATAAATTGTGCACTATGGAGACATGAGTTTTGTTAAACAATTTAAGCGATTTTAAACAACTTTGAATGACTTCACCTATCCACCCCGGGAGCATATGCTCCAGGGTGCGGAAACGCCACCGCCAACTTTCTAGTGCTCCTTTCGTGTAAGAAACCAAGTGTTTGTTAGGAAAAAATAACCCATGTGTGATAAAATATTACCAATGCAACAAAATTAAGGGCTATTTCATTTACTTTATGAACCCTTCGATCTAATCCAGCGATGCATATATCATCTGTGTAAAGAGCAAAGGGGGTACTCTTCGAAGTGTTCACTTGACATCAAATTCATCGGAGCATCGAGGAGCCTCGATCGGATGAAAGATCCGACATGAGGTATTCTTTGAGATCTAACCATTTTCCCTCTCAATTTACGTTCGTCTTTTGTAGAATCCAAAGTATAATCTAAACAATTTCTCAAAACTTTGTTAGGAAAGTTGCAACTGTCTCTAAAAGTGGACAGTGAACAGAAGTTGCAACTGTACACCGCAGCTGGAAGTGCTGGCCTTTGACGTCGCCCGCGCGGCGGCAGCTTGCACCATCTACGAACCGCGAGATCTAGCTAGCTACAGACAGCCTCTCGTGTAGTCATGTTCCTGAGATGCAACACTCTGGTTTGCTTCATCGATCGACCGATCCATCACATCAGGGGATGACGGGAGTGATGAGCAAATATCGTTAGCTCTACATTTGGAAGAGAAACAAACTGGTGTAGCCCGGTAGGGAACCACCAGCTTCTATGAATTGTAATAGACAAACTATAGTTTTGATCATATAGTACTTGAGAAGTTGAGATCAAATATGGCCATGATGAAAAATGTATTATCTAGAGAATGCATGGTCCAGGGTAACGAGTTTACCTTTCACCCGGGAGCATATGCTCCAGGGTGCAGAAAAACCACCGCCAACTTTCTCGTGCTCCTTTTGTGTAAATAAAAAAACCAAGTGTTTGTTAGGAAAAATAACCCATGTGTGATATGAAAACTACCAATGCACCAAAATTAAGGGTCATTTTATTTACTTTATTAACCGTTTAATCTAGATCCAACGATCCATATATCATCTGTGTCAATATAAATGCTCATCCGCCTCAGTTCCGCCGCCTCCTCCTCTACTCTGGCATGGAGCCATCTTCCACATGCTCTCCGTGCGCATTGCATTTCAGCCGCTCTCTTTTGTCGCTACAGCGCGAGGGCCTTCTCGCCTACCGCGTATGCCTCCTACTCCCCCGCTACGGTGTTCATGTTGCCTCTTGTGGCCCGTAGAGAGGAAGAGGTAGAGAGGTAGTGTGGCGCAGATGAAATAAGAAGCATTATTGTGGAGAGGAAAGGGAATACTCGTCCAAGAGTTCACGTTGCACCGAATTCATCGGAACGTCGATCGGACGAAATAGCCTGTGTGAGGTATGCTTTGAGATCTAACCAATTTCCTTCCAATTTTGGGGTTCAGATTTTTTTGTGTAAAAATGGACTAAAAGTAGAATCTAACCAAATTTGAACAACATGCTTGTTAGGAAAGTTGTAACTGTCTCTAAAAGAGGAAGGAAACAGAAGTTGCAACTGTACACGCACCAGCTAGCTGTGTACGAGTTTTATTTGGAAAACCTAGCTGTGAAGGTTTATTACAGAGGAAATCCTCATCAATAATCATCTACTAGTACTTTCTATTTTCAACATATCTATGACCTGTAGATAGAACGTGACCTGTGTTCAAACCTCAAAGAAAATTTTGGAATGAAACGATGAAGGGGCATGCATGATGGATTGTGCCCGTTGTAAGGTTGTAGAGGAGCTCCTCTCTATAAAACCCCAGCCTCCGGCCTCGGTCCCTCTCGTCCTCCACAAACAAAGCCCCCGCAGAAACTTTTTCTTCCCCAAGCTAGCCGATCAACCAGAGGCGCGCAACAATGGTGCACGCTGGCGGAACCACCCACATCCTCCTCGTCCCGTACCCGGCCCAAGGCCACCTGAACCCGATCCTCCAGTTCGGCAAGCGCCTCGCGGCCCACGACGGCGTCCGGTGCACCGTCGCGGCCACCCGGTTCGTCGTCGGCTCCACGAAGCCGTCCCCGGGCTCGGTGCGCGTCGCCGTCTTCTCCGACGGCTGCGACGGCGGCGGGCCAGCCGAGCTGGGCGGCCACGAGGGCCCCTACTTCGAGCGGCTGGAGGCGGCCGGGTCCGAGACGCTGGACGAGCTCCTCCGGTCCGAGGCGGCGCAGGGCCGGCCCGTGCGGGTGGTGGTGTACGACCCGTTCATGCCGTGGGTGGTGCCCCTGGCGCGCCGGCACGGCGCCGCGTGCGCCGCGTTCCTCACCCAGACGTGCGCCGTGGACGTTGTGTACACGCACGCGCGGGCCGGAAGGGTGCCGTCGCCGGTGCGCCACGGCGACTCGCCGCTCGAACTCGCCGGCCTCCCTGCACGGCTCGCCCCCGCCGACGTGCCGGCGTTCCTGACCGAGGCCGGCGCGGAACGCACCGCCCTGCGCAACATGCTGATGAACCAGTTCGACGGGCTGGACGCGGTGGACCACGTCCTCGTCAACTCCTTCTACGATCTCGAGCCTCAGGTAAGCAGAACTCCGATCGATTCCACACCAACGACACACGAGTCACACAGATTCTTCGCACCCGGCGCCGCGTGTATCTCATGCGCAGCTGCCATTGCATGCAACATACGTGGAGCATGAATGCCAGCTTAATTGTGATTAATTTCCGTTTTTAAATGCATGCATCTTGCATGAATACCAGCTTACGAGCCGTGTCCAGAAGTACGATTAATAGTTTCCTGCCATTAATTCTTAGCAATGCCATGCTATCGATGTGCAGGAGGCAGAGTACCTAGCATCGACGCTGGGCGCGAGGACGATCGGCCCGACGGTGCCGTCGGCGTACCTGGACAACCGCCTGCCGGACGACGTCTCCTACGGCTTCCACCTGCACACCCCGATGACGGCCGTGACCAAGACATGGCTGGACGCGCATCCTCCTCGCTCCGTCGTGTACGCCTCCTTCGGCAGCATCGTGGCGCCGGGGCCGAACCAGATGGGCGAGGTCGCCGAGGGCCTCTGCGGCGCCGGCAGCCCACCCTTCCTGTGGGTGGTCCGCGCCACGGAGACCGCCAAGCTGCCCGAGAGCTTCGCGGCGAGGGCGGCGGCGCGGGGAGACCTCATCGTGCCGTGGTGCCCGCAGCTGGAGGTGCTCGCGCACGGCGCCGTGGGCTGCTTCGTCACCCACTGTGGCTGGAACTCCACCGTGGAGGCGCTCAGCGCGGGCGTGCCGATGGTGTCCATGCCGCAGTGGTCCGACCAGCCGACCAACGCCAAGTACATCGAGGACGTGTGGCGCGTCGGCGTCCGCGCGCGACCGGATGGGCAAGGGGTGGTGCGGAAGGAGGAGGTCGAGAGGTGCGTGAGGGAGGTGATGGGCGGCGAGGGGACGTACAGGATGAAGGCGGCGGAGTGGAGGAAGAAGGCGAAGGCGGCCGTCAGCGAGGCGGGAGCTCCGACCGGAACATCGCCGAGTTCCTCTCCAAATATCGCAAAGCGGCAAAATGATCGCGGCGTCGAGAAAAACCGCTCGAATCTGTGTGGGCTGGTCTGATTTTGGGCCGGCTCCTCGCTACTGATGTGTCACATGCCAATTCTTTTTTTTTTCTGCGATGGCAATAGCCCGATTGTTGGCGGGCAGCGAACTGAAACTGAAACCAAATAATCATGAGCACTCCCGTTGGTTAGTTTGTCATTTTTCCGTCTTTTATCTGATTTTTATTTCATATGATTGAGCGTACGCTTCTGCGCATGCTTATATGTGGTAATATTTACATGTTTCGGCATCACGTTACTGACTTTTACCACACCATGGAGCTGTCACTTTGCAGCCTTGGAACGCACTTCTTTTTCGGAAATCCATAACGGCTCAGGGTCTAGATGCTCCCACTATGTATTTTATTTTTGGTTTTTTTTTGAATGTCAAAAAATTGCGAAAACAAATCCGGATGTAGTTTACAACATGGTGTGTTCGCACAAAAATTGGCATGGTGAAAAAACTTTTTTAGCAACCTGTACAAAAAAGACAAATTCGGACGCGTACATATACGTTTTGGTATGTCAGATTTTTGTCATTTTTGCATAGGTTGCAAAAAAAGTTTTTTCACCATGCCAATTTTTGTGCTGACTTGAAATATGTTGGACTACATGCAAAAAAAAAATTGAATTTTTTGACATTTGGAAAAAAAAAATTTGGGCAGCGGGTGCAGCTGCACCCGCTACCCAAATCGCCGCCTCCTGTTTCTTACGATTTTTGAGATCTCGGTTCCGAGGAATACAAATACGTACGATTTTGGAGCATGACTCAATGACGAATTCATCTATATATATTGTTTGACCTCGAAATACTTGGCATCTCGGTTCCTCTTTCTTTTCTTCTCCTCCTCCAGTTCCTTCACGGCGAGACGTAAGACGAGATACTTGGCATGGTTATACTCAATCTCATCTTCCGACGATGAGTCATCGATAAAAATTGCACCGAGGTACTCAATAACGAATTCATCTATATATAGTTTGACCTCGAAATCAGCGCGGCTACAGACGAACGGGTTGGAAATATCCAATACAAACAACTCTAAGAAAATTACCTCCAAATCAGGGCGGCAACTGACGAGTCGGGCGTGACACTGGGTGCGATGGCTCACGGTGTAGACAAAAGGGGTGGCGGCTGGGCGGCTCAAGAACGGATGGTGTGGTATTTCGTGAAGGTCCCTACTTGATCCATGGTGCGGCTGCCGTCGGCTTAGGTCAACACAAACGGAAGAGAGAGGGCGGCGGCGAGCTTCCGAAGGGGATGGAATGGCGGGACGAAAAGGCAGAAAGTTCTAGGCGGGGGTGGAGTTGAAGGGCCGACTCGACGACGGGAGGTGGCGGCGATGGGAAGAATGGTGCGTGCTTAAATTTCAGCCCGCCAACGATTTTCAAAAGATGAGGAAACTGAATTTTTTTAGTAAAAACAGGAGATAGCACGGTTCGGCATATTTTGAAGGGGTGCTTTAATTTTTTGAAGGTTATGACCAAAATACGAGATCTATGTTGGTCAAGTTTCTCGGCCGACGACTTATAAAAAGGTTATTATAAGTTTAGTCGATATAAAAGATCTCCTAGAAATACTTTAATATAAAGTTGGTGTGAGGACCCCAGATTAATTATCCGAGATACTCGTTATGTTTCCTGCAACAGTCCCATGATCAGTGTGCTGTTGCACATAACTTGAGTTGGTATCACAGAACACCCACAAATACCGAATAAATATACTTACGTGCTTGAAGTGATCAGCTTCAACAAGGTACTTGCAGCGGAATCACCAAATCAACGTGGAGCCCAAGTCATTCGCCTTAACCCTACAGGCAGCTGACTGGGAAGCGCCCTAGTTTGCAAAGACGTCAGTGGACTCCTTTTCTTCGAACTGCTCCTCTCTGAAATCTGGCTAAGACAACAGCCAGGGACGAAACCAATATGAGTACATTTGATTGTACTCGCAAACTACCCCAACAGGAACAAGCACTAGTTTTAATTTTTCAAAGACCTTTATTTTTAGGAAAAACCTCACTAGATCTTTATTTTAAAAAGAGAAGAGTAGATTTTTAATCCTGTTGAAGACAAAACATTTTGGAAAGTAGTTTTCTCGCTATCCTTGTTGAAAAAGGTTAGAAGTCCTTTTTAAATCTGTTCCTTGAAAAATACACCTTTGTTTGGAAAGGGGGTGAGAAATCTCTTTTAAAACTTTTTCCTTGAAAATCACCACCTCGTCTATCTCTCTAAAACCCTACCTTTTTCCGAACATAGCCCCCTTCAGGGCCATTCACCCTCCAGCAACCCTATACCACCCTTTCCGGTATAGTTGCATAAAACATTCGCCGATTCATTTTCTTTCCAAAACTCAGGACTTTGTAAAACTTGCACATGAGACCCAGCAGTTCGTTCCAACTGTCCATATCCGAGGACTCGGCTATTCGAATAGTTTTTTCCCTCTGCAGAGGTAGCACGCTTTTCCCACATCCATCCGGTTTCCCGGCCATAGCCTCTCCTTTGCTCATGCTAGTATAGGACCCTACCGCTACGACACTTTCCATCCACACTCAAATCCTCAGAAACTAAGTGTGAGGACTCGTAGTTCTGCCCGGCGGACCCAAGGGAGCCCTTCAATCCTCTTTCTACAACACGTTCATACCGGCTTCCGGTAGACTTCACTTAAGAGGACCCAGGTCAGGGGGTAGGTCCTCAGACCATCCCCTCATGGAACGAGGTTATCCTCGTTGTTGAGGCATCCAGTACTAACATGAGCAAATTATATGACCACGCCCCGCCCCATATGGGGGTAAATGTGGTCGCACAGATTATTGGTTGTTCAGTAAGTACCAGGACACAATGTGCATTTTTCATAAACAACAACTTTTCTGTCTCAACACCGACATCTCGGCATTTCATAACCCATCCAAGGGTTTTCAAAGGAGTTTTGTAAAAACAAAGGATTTTCCCATCCTATAGTTTTATATCAACAACTGATATTTCTACATAAGGTGGCAAAATAGTTGTCATAAACCTCTAAAAAGGTTTTCACAATCATTTCCAATTTTCATAGCAAAATATTTTTAACCAAAACTTGGGTGGTTCGTAGTCCCACCAAAAAGGATTTTCATAGAAGGTTTTGGGGTAAAACAAATTCATTTCGAAATCGTTGTATACCTTTGACACCTCTATATCGGGTGTCTCAATAATATACTTGTATTTTGGAAAAAGGGGTTTTCAAGATCAGGGCTTTCGTGGCAAACACCACATAAATCATTTATGCTATTTATAAGTAAAACAGGTAAATCAAGATAGAGATATATAGGTGCAAGCTCGGTGGAGTAGCTTGCCTGGCTTCGGCATAACGTCCTTGGTCTTCTTCTCACTGATTAAAGAAATAAACTCCGATTCTCCTCCAATAAATCCTCTCCAAGGACCACTCCGGTATCGATATTATCTAGCGTCGCAACCAGGGAATAACAACACTTAATACACCAAACGAAGCCACAAATGTTGCACAAGCAAATAACAATCACAATCATCAAACTAATTATTCAAGCAACAAACTAGGATCTACACCTATAAGGGCCTTTTACAAACTAGTGGTCTGACACTTCTACACAAGCTAGGGCCAAACAATAGGTAGCAAGGGATGACATGCTACAATATCAGTAGCTAGGAAATGCTACTGATATTCCACATAAATTTTGAAATTCATGCACACAAATGATTTTATTTGCAAACAACTCCAGAGAGTTAGGAAATCCTAGGAATATCCATACTAGGGATATTATTCCCTAATAATAACCAGTAACACTAACTTCTTCTTAGCATGTGATCAAACCAGTAGCAATATGGTATGCTACTGATGATCTAGCAATGCTATCTAAAATATTGTCACACTAAGGAATTTCTACTAAAACAAGTCCTATTACTAGGAAAATCCATGAAAATACTACTCTAGTACTATTAACACTTAGAGGACTAAATGCACTACTAAACCTTTTTCCAAAGTGCTATGGCACAGAGCTATCACACTCCTAGTAACTAGTATCACACTTATACATGCTAGAAAACACAAAAGGGATACTAGCACAACCTAAATAGTTAAATAAAACTATAGACATTCATTGGCAGAAAAGCATACCACCTAGTTATTTACACCTAAAATAAACTATAGCTCTAAAAATCACACCAAGCTAGGATTAGGTACTCCTAATCATACAGAAGCTCACACAAGTGGATTCACTCCAAATATCATCACCAAATAATTTACAAAAAACCCTAAATGGCTCTCTGGTCATTTACCAAAGTGGATGCCATTTTATTTAGGAAGCTCATTTGCATGAGAGGCAAATTTCTACTGCTAGGCATCACTCAGACCTTTCCAAAACAGTTGAGTTTGCATCAATAGCTATCATAGAAAAATGGCTATTGAGTTTTTGGTAAAAAGCAGTAGTTCTGGCTCACATTTAATTTCTCCAAAACTATTCATCCAAAAGTGTTTCTACCACTTAGATCTGGCTGGGAATATGCTAGGGTACCTCCCTGATTTTTGGTTTGGTCCACTAGGCCCTTAAACTATTTTAGAACTATTTAAACTAGAGGTCCAGAAACAAATCTAGAAGTAAAAGAATAAACAACCTTAAAAAAAAGGCAGTGGGCTGGATCGGGCTGGAGTTGGGCTGTGCCGTGAGGGAGGAAGCCCAGCTCGCGGCCCACGAGCTTGAGCGAAGCGGTACGGGCTGGCTTCTCCTTCCTCGACACGAGCAGGGCACGGACGCGGCGCTGCCGGAGCGCGGCGAGGATGGCGACGGCGGCTCCGACGTCCTGAAAAGAAATGGGGATGCCTATGAGAGAACACGGCAAGGGGAGCACGTGTGCACAAAAATGGCGGAGAAAGGTGGCCTGTGCCCACCGCGAGCTTGCTCGCATGTCCGCGGCCGGAGAAGAAGAGGATCGGGATGGCGACGGCGATCCCGGGCGTCCCTCTGCGATTCCTTGCGCAGAGAGGGGAAGTAGTGCACGGCGAAGGTGCTGGTAGGCTTGGATTGGGATGGGGAGGTTTGAATCATCGGCGATGCGGGTCGGCAGCTTCGGCCGGGGTTCGGGTTCAATGGAAGAATGCGCATTGAGTGAGGGGGTGAGGGAGCAGGGAGAGCAGCTGGGCGTGCTTCTTATCGTCTCACGGAGCTGCGCAGAGGAGAGGGGTCCAGCGGTGTCGACATTGCACGGGGGGAGCACGGCGTCGACGGTGTGCGCAACACGGCGTCCGTGCCGTGCCGCGTTGCCGCAGCAGAGGAGATGGTGACAAGGGAGGGCAGAGGAGGCAGCGTGCGAGGCTTCATCGTTTCCTCCAGGGCGTGGCGTGCGTCAGGGCGAAGCAGGGAGAGCACGGCGAGCTCGGGAGCACGCCTCCGTGCCGTGCTGCCATGGAGCGACAGAGGTCAACGGAGGTTTTGCAACACGCCCCCTAACTCCTCTTTTCCTCTCACGGATAGGTCCTCGGCTAAAAACCTTTGTTTCCTTTTTGAAACCAGTAGGGTTTCTAGAATTTATTTGAGGGGTTTAAACATTTTACAAAATTTAGAGAAAATTTATGTAGCCTCCCCTATATAGGAGGAAGCTCCACAAAAATTGGTTTTACAAAATAAAAATGTTTTGCTCCATTTTTGTTCATAGGATTTAAATAAACCATTTTTGGAAATTAATAATTTGAGACTCCTTTAATATTTAAACCAGAGATAAAATAGTTTGTAGAACCTTGGGAGCTTTCTTGACAAATAAGATACTTCAAATAAGTTTTATTTTCATAGAGAAAACATTTGTTTTGAGGAATAGAGAAAATTGGGAGGGAATTTATTTATGAAGATCATTTTAACTTATGACCTTCATTTCTTTTTAACAAAAGAAAGGAGGGGTTTGTTTTTAAATCAACAAGTAGGTTTACTAAAGGAGGGAGTGATATGAAATGGAGAGAATCATCATTTCATCTCCTCCCCTAGAATTTTGATAAAGAAAGTATATTTGTTTTCATAAAATAGAGGGATAGATAAGGAGAGAGTTTATTGAAATCATCTCCCTGAATTTTAGAAATTAACTTGGGGTGCCCTAAGGTAGAGGGTTTGTGTTCCTCTTCAAGTCACACTCCAAACTTGGTTGCCAAGGGTGTCCTAAGGTAGTAATAACACTACTGAGGAATTATCCTCACAAGAGCATCACACACAACAGCAAAATCACAACAATAGCAACAGCACCAAAATACCAGCAACACAACAATATCCACAACTCAAACAAGACCACACACTTCAAACCACAAGAATTAAATCACACACCTTTTTCCATAACTAACAATGCCATTTTGTAAAAGTGGCCACACCCAATTATGACAAGATGTTGTTTAAGGGGGTATATCGACCCATAACTTAATAGTTTCCAAAATGGTTTGGTAAAGGGAAAATATGTGAGGTAATATATTTCCCACTAGTATTTCTTTTAAACAGAGTTGAAACATTGGGGTTTATAAAGATAGGAATTTTGAATAGTCAAGGTTGAAGAAAAGGATAGGAGATCACAGATAGTTCTCCATATTTTATAAACATGAAATTTTGGAAATACTTTTACTGTCTCAAATTAAAGAGTATTTTATTTGTTGCTAGAACCAAATCATTTTTGAAATAAACTTTTGGCCAACATAAGAATGGGAAAGACATATGGAATATATTCTTGTCATAACATGGTCACCAGTGTTGTAAATATATATTTTTTTTTACCTAGGTTGGGTTCTTGAGTTGACAAACACAAGTCAACAATCACAAACACCAAGTTACACAAGGTCAACCAGAACAAAATAAGGGAAAAACACAATCAGTTGTGAAATAATTCAAAAGTTTTTGTTGGTTCTGAAATTTGGGTCTTGTTTACCCTTGTCATAAATTTGGGATGTTACAGTTGGTCCAGGGTTGGTTGCGTCGTGACTCTATCCGTGGCTTCATCCATCAAGCGCCCCAAATTTTAAAATCTGACGATAGTATTAGATAATTAGATCATGCACTCAAAGTTTGCAAAAAGAAAAAATAAGGACCAAATTTGAGTGTTTTTGCGAGAGATAGCATATAACTTTGAAATAGGTTTAAATACACAAATAAATCCAAATCCTCACATGAGGAGGTCGGTGGCCGTATGCTTGAATTGACACCACAAAGATATATCTTGGGTGCAGCATCAAAACTCATCATTGAAGGACAATTTGTCACAAATTAAATATGCATGTTTTTTCTATTGGCGCATAATAAGGAAACTGTTGGTTCATGAATTTCGTTGTAAAAGTCTGTCTAGAAAAAAATCACTACTCTTTTTGCATATGATTTGAAAATTTCCATGTTGTTTTGAATGTTTTTCACTAACATTATTTTTAATTTTTTCATTTGCCAGTTATACATCACTTGATCTTATTTTGTTTATTTATCAGTTTCGATTATAATATATATAAAAAATAGCTTTGTTAAACATTGTAGTAGCCTCTCAATCTCAAAGTTATGTATGATTTTGCGTCATTCATTTTATAAAGTGATTTTTATCAACACGGTTATCATTTGAATAAATTTTTGGATAATCTTCATATTCTCCATCTCAAGGGATTGTAGGTTAGTCAGGACCCTTAAATAAAAAGGCAGTATGGCATTCTATATCTTAGTCATGTAGAACAATTAATTATATTTATGTTCCTATTTAAATCGTCAAAATTTCGCAAGAGAATCATTTATATTTAGGTTCCTATGTAAATCGTCAAAATTTCTCTAGAACTCTCCCAACCGTCTCATGGAGAATTCCATTTCAACCGAGTCTAGAAAATACTCCATCTTGAAAAGCATGAAACAAACGTGAAATGTAGCTTCCTGGTCCACCATGGTAAAGGCAGATATTCCACTTGCTAACTGGATGAAAGATCCGACGGTTATACACCCTACGGTCACTCTGGATCCGACGACTGGGAAAGATCCGATGACCAGGCGAGGAAACCGCGGGCGTCCTACTTTTCCACCGCACCTTGGCCAACTCCCATCCGACCTCCGTCATCTTCCCACATGGCCGGAGCCGCCTCCTCGGTATTAACCCGGCACGACGACCAACCATGGCGTTGAGATCCTCGACAGCGACATTGCTTCTGTCCAGAACCCTCCGCGCCACCTCCTCGCCCTCCCCAAGAAGTCTCCTCCTCCTCCTCGAACCATCCGCGCATCGAATTCCCCGCGTCGAATCACGCGCCGCGTCTTCGACGACGGGCGGAGGGGATCCGGCTCCGATGGACTCCCCGACGATCAAGGTGGTGTCGCACCCCCGCGGCGGCGGGGGCGGTGGGGGATCCGCGGCGATCGAAGCGGGCGGGTCGGCGCGGAAGCCGCTCAGCCTGTGGCCCGGGATGTACCACTCGCCGGTCACCAACGCGCTGTGGGAGGCGCGCTCCAGCATCTTCGAGCGCAAGATGGACGTCGGGTCCGCCGGCGCCGCGGCGGGGCCGCAGACGGAGCTGCTCACCAAGACGCCCGCGCGGAGCCGGACCACCATCATGTACAAGTTTGCCGCCGACGACATCCTCAGGGAGCAGTACCGGGACCCCTGGAACCAGGTGCGCATCGGCAAGCTGCTCGAGGACCTCGACGCCCTCGCCGGCACCATCGCCGTCAAGGTATTTCTTGCGATCCAGATCCTCCCTCTCTGCTCTGCGAGAATTTTGTGCATATGACATCGTGAACGGCGAGCAGTTTTGTTTAGTCTGCGATGTTTTCTTCCCCATTTCTCGTGAAATTAGGAACACCAGTCAAAATAAAATCCTGTTGATGCTTGATCATATGGTTCGATCTGATACTGCTTTAGGAATTGGGCATGTTGAATGTGAACGATAGCGAAAATGGAACTGCATTTTTAGAGGAAAGGTCGCATGATGATCTAGCTCTTTCAGAAAGTAAAAAAGCATTATCACTCAGCCATGAATTAAACATTCCACAACCGACTCTACCAGAACGCGAAGAACACCCACATTGCAGAACAACCTTTCATCTAAAACAGGGTATACATTGCCATCGCAATACGGCAACTAAACCAGATTAAAGAAAATCAGTTCTACTGTTTTACAATCTCCTTAGCACGGGCCTGACGCCTTCCACTGACTGAGCTTTTGAGATTTTCTTAGTATTATGCAGTCGTGTTGATCAAATATTTTGAGGCCCTGTAGAAATGATGAAGTTATAATTTGTGATGAAATAGCTGGTTCACTCATTGTCACAACTCACAGTTAATCGACTCCACATCAGAACAGGCAACGGCTGTGTACCTTAGTAAGTACTCCCTCCATGTCAAAATATAAGTCGCACTAGTCACTTACCACACACATGTATGTAGACATGTTTTAGTGCAAGATTCACTAGTCACTTACATGATGAATCTTGCACTAAAACATGTCTACATACATATGTGTGGTAAGTGACTAGTGTGACTTATATTTTGATACGGAGGGAGTAAAAGCTAGGATTTTGGGGATCTGTTATTTCTAGGTGTTCATGGAAATATTGGGATTTCATGGATCTGATTCTTCTCATAAAAGCCAACTGTTCAGACACAAACGACAAGATGCATGGTTCTTTCTGATTTAGTCTACTAGATCTAGAAAATATCACCCTGTCACAAATTTGAAATCCAAACAAGTAGCTAACCATGCTGAATCAGGATGGTGTCAGTTTGGTAATGGACACAGAAGAGGTTACATCGTGCACGCACCCTTTAGCTAGCTGAATGGTGCATACTGTTAAATAGGAAAGGCCTTTAGTAGCATTCTTTTCTTTTTGAACAGCGGCTTTAGTAGCATTCCTTCCAGGTTGTCAGTTCAACATATACTATACAATGATAGGTATGGATGACAGATAACTCTTATAAAACTGTCAGTTCAACACATACTATACAATGATACTTATGTATGACAGATAACTCTGATATCTGTTCATTTTATGTTCCGCGTAATGTTTTGACGCATCTTATATAACATCCAGCAGGAATCTCGTTTTGACAAATCTTATGTGACATGCAGCACTGTTCTGATGAAGATAGCACAACAAGACCCCTTTTGTTAGTTACGGCGTCTGTGGATAAGATGGTCCTAATGAAGCCAATTCGTGTGGACACTGATTTAAAGATTGCTGGGGCTGTTACTTACGTTGGCCGCTCTTCTATTGATATACAGATTGAAGTGACTCAGGTTGATCAAGATAGCATTGGTAAAGAAATCATCTTCCCAATAATGTGTTCGATTGTGAACTGCTATCACATACAGTATGATAGATCTTTCTCCTGTCTTTTCTGATTTTCACAATATGGAACAGGTAGTGCTACTCAGTCAGATCCAATTGCATTGACGGCTAACTTCACATTTGTTGCACGAGATTCAGTGACGGGAAAGTCTGCTCCAGTGAACCGCCTTTTACCAGAAACTGAAAGAGAGAATGAGCTATTTGCTGAGGGAGAAGCACAGGATAAACTGAGAAAAAATAAGAGAGAGGAACAGAGAGTGCACGGAAATGTGTTGCATAAGTTTCATGCTGAGGCTGAGAGGCTGAATGCATTACTGGCCGAGGGTCGTGTTTTCTCAGATTTGCCTGCTTTGGCTGACAGAGATAGCATCTTGTTGAGGGATACTCGCCTGGAGACCTCTCTTATCTGCCAGCCTCAACAGAGAAACTTGCATGGGCGGATATTTGGAGGTTTCTTGATGCACCGAGCATTTGAGCTCGCCTTCGCAACTGCTTATGCTTTTGTTGGCCAGAGACCATCTTTTCTTGAGGTCGACCATGTTGACTTCTTAAAGCCAGTAAGTATTTTTGGGTCCATTTATATCTAATTAAGCCCGTATCTTCAGACAATCCAGTCACCGTTTCCAATTACAGAAGTATTGTGCCATGCTTGCCTCTTGGCATTTAAGTTTGTGTTAACAAAATTAGCACTGACGATATTCTGTGAGATTGATCATAGTAGCAGTTGTGAACTCCGTTTAATCTGTATAATTGGATCATAGTAGTTCCAAAATCTGTTTTAGAAACTATAATTGATTTTCCAATCAACAATATGAATAACTGTGTCAAATTCTGATTTCACAGGTGGATGTAGGAGACTTTCTTCGATTCAAATCATGTGTCTTGTACACTCAGCTTGAGAATAAATGGCAACCCCTGGTAAATGTTGAAGTCGTCGCTCATGTAACACGGCCCGAGCTTCGAAAAAGTGAGGTAATCCTACGCAGACATACATCGTCGCCGGCAAACTACTTTAACTGCAGCAGCCATACTTCAAGCCTTCTCATCTCACTGAATACTTTCTTTTACTAATACCGGTTTGCTAATGGTTTAATCCGACAAACAGATCTCCAACACATTCCACTTCACTTTCTCGGTCAGCAGCGACGCTTTGAAGAACGGGTTGACGATCCGCAATGTTGTTCCCTCAACCGAGGAAGAGGCACGCCGTATATTAGAGCGCATGGACGCTGAGGGTTTGTTTGGCTGATCCTTCGGCAGAGCATTTGTTAGCATTTCTTTTCATTGGCCATACCAACTAGTGGGAAATGTACCCCATGATCTGAACATCAGCAGATAAGTACCAACATATGCTGGCAATAGAGCGGCAAAAATGTAGCCCTGTGGCACCACCATCTGGCGTTCCTTTTGAAAAATTGTTTCTAGTATATAATAACCTGAACCTCGAGACGCAAAAAAATGCGCCTTTTTGTGTGGACACTATCCATTGATTACATACTAATAGGTGTTCCAGTGTGCAAATTATAATTTCTTATGCATCATGACATGCTGCTTAAACTCGCCTTGTTTATCTGTTGGAGATGAAAGGCAGGTAGTGCGCATTTGAGCATGTAAACAAAGTTACAGACCATTTGGCTTCAGGCCAGAGAGAAAGAGTTTCTGTGAGAAAGGGAGCAAAAGAAAATCCTGGTAGATCCTAAAAGCTCGTAGCTGGAGTAAGTGTGAATACTGGCTACTTCTACTTTTATCATCTGAGATTGTTTTTTTAGAATGAACTTTTTATCATGAGATTCAGAACGGTCAATTAGCCAAAAGCTCTCACATCTGCTAGTGATTCTTAGCATGTCTGAATCATCATGTACAATACCCACTTCTTTTACCTTTGGGGTAGGCCATTGGCGGGATGATGCTTTAGCATGCGGAAAGCGGAATCATGAACTACTACTACTACTACTACTACTACTACTACTACTACTACTACTATATATAGGCTTTGATCTACACTTAATCTGCTGAAGTTAATTCATACTTATGATGATTTAATAGTTGGATCCTGCATTGATGCTCTTCTAGGCAACAGCTAACACGCAGATTCCAGACTCACACATTTGACCCTACGACGACGACGAGCTTTCCTCCTCGGAGCTACTGGATTGCACTGCAGTAAACCTTGGAGGAACGGTCGCCTTCTCCATCCGTCGTGAGGTGCTGAAGCCCACCGTCGCTGTCCGTTCGTTCATCCTGCTGACGTCCTTGCAGACGCGGTCGAGAACGGTGAGGAAGTCACGGACCACCATGAAGATCCTCAGAGGGTGGCCTTCCTCCTTTGCGGAGTTGCCATGGAAGAACTCGGTGGTCTCCCTGACGAGGGAGAGGGCAAGGCCCTCCTGAGCCTGCACCGCCGTGATCTCGGCTTCAGCCTTCTGCAGGAACTCGCCGATGGAGGCGCGGAACCTCTTGCAGCTATCGTCTGAACCGAGCTGCTGGTTCAGTTGCACAACCTCGCTGATCTTGCTTACACCAGCTGAGAGTTTCGAGACACAGCTGGCCAGCGAGTCGGAGTCCATCCCTGCGGCCTTCTTGACGTTGTTGAGCTCACTACCAAGGCTAGCAACGATTTTAAGGCCGACCTTCTTGCATTGTGAATCATCTGCAGCTGCGCTTGAGTGGCTGTTCGTTTGGCCTGTGGCCACAATGTTGGCACCTTCAGACTTGGTGATCTCTTCGATGACAAAGTGCAGGAGGGTCGTCTTGCCATCTGCGCCCTTTATATCAACCAACTTGAGGAGTGTGTCAAGCTTGAAAGCATGAGCATTCCCACGGTTTGTGCCGGTGTTCATCCGGTTACCGGTCTTCAGGACAGCATCCAAGATCTTGTGGAACAATCTGCTGCCCCTCACCTCTTCACACGCTGCCTGAAACAGCAATGGATGGTAACAGATTATTTAACCAATACTAGATTGTGCGCACAAGATTGTTCATACGAAGACAGTAACATGGTAAAATCACAATGTGATGAAGGATGATAGGAACATGGCCAATACGACGCTTTAGATATCCCAGCACCCTTTACAGATAGGGAACAGTAACCCTCTCACTCGATTCAGAGTCATGGCCATGGCCTGTCTGTACCTTGCTTTCATCCAAAACTATTAACAGTAGAAGAAATTGACATGATTAGTACCTCTAGGGTTTTGAAGGCGGTCTTGAGGTAATCAACTTCTGAATCGAAGTTGGCGATGTAAAGCATGGCTTCAGCTCTCTTGAACGCGAACGGTATGCCAAGCACCGCCTTGAGGAAGCTCTCGGCAGGGCCGAGCTTCGACAGAGCATCCTCCCTGAATTCTCTGAGCTTGAGCTCTTCCTCTCTGGTAGGAGCCATCTTCAGCAGTATCTCAAGCAGCTCAGTTCCAAGGCTCTCTGCCTGGCCTGCACTTCCAAGAATGGTAAAACAAGCAAAATGTTCATGTACTCTGAATGAATGCAAGCTGCTCACAAACTGAAATGTGTATCTCGTCTCACCATCAAGGAGGGCCTTGCACACTTCCTCCTTGGTAGCGTTGAGCGCCCGAAGCATGATCGCGATGTTCTGCGATTTCTTCGCGTCCAGCACCTTGTTCTCCTGAATGCAGCCGGCCCCGTTTGAATCCTTGAATCCGGCCTTGGACATCCTCCTCGTCGAGTTTGAGACGAACAATGTCTCTATCATCTCTTCATTCACTCTGTTCCCAGACAACACAATGGAACAAATGGACGGTGTGAGCTTTTGAACAAAGTGAATCCATGGAAGAATCTCTGGTGCAAAGAATGCTGAAGGAAGTAAGAAGAGTGGGGAGGGCTCACCGGAACGAGCTCGCCTTGAGCTGGTCCCACACCGTCGGCCGGCCGGAGCTCGCGCGGAACTTGTCCCAGTGCAGCGGCTTCAGCTTCGGGAGAGCAGCCGCGCCGGTGTCCGCGTCCTTCTCCGACGACTGCGGTGACTCCTCAGGGTGGACTGCGCCCGCCGAGGCCCTGATCACCGTGGGGGCCTGGCGCTCGGAGAGGCGCCTCGGCAGCCAGCCGCTGCCGTTCCCGGCTCGCGGCAGCAGCGGGGGCGGCGCCGGAGGTGCTGGTGCCGCTTGGGCGCTCCCGTTGCCTTTGCCCGGTGGCATTGGGGGCGGCGGTGGGGGCGGTGGAACGCCCTGTGGCGCTCGCTTGTCCGCTGTTCTGTCTCCAAGAACAGGGTCTGAGCTTGAAAGTGGGCTCATCATCTGCGTCTGCTGGAACTGCCGCGTCAGGGGCGGCATCGGCCGGAGCTCGGGCGAGCTTGTGCTGGAGATGGTGGCGGTGGAGCCCCGGCCGCGCAGCTGGTCATCATCGTGGACCGCGGGTTGTTTGGCCGGCGAAGGCAAGGCGGGTTTCTTGTACACGACGGGGTCCGGCTCGGGCCGGTCGCGGCGGCGGCGGGTGAGGAGGCAGAGGAGCACGGCGGCTAGCAGGGCGGAGGCCAGGGTGGCGACCAGGAGGAGAATGGTGAGGAGGCGGTGGGAGGAGAGGAAAGAGCGGAGGGGCGTGGCGCGGGAGACCGGCAGAGCCAGGGAGGACATGTTGGCCGGCGCCGTGGGGTTTGGCAGGGAGGATGAAGACGACGACGGGTCGACGCCAGTGCCCGCATTGCCGATGGCGGGCGCGGGGATGGCCTCCGCCGGTTGCGGCGGCGCGGCGTCGGGCATGAAGGGGAAGAACGGCGCAGGGGGCGGCGGCGGCAGCGCGGGCGCGCTGTCGAGAGGGAACAGCGGCTCGTGCAGCGCCCTCCTCCCGCCGTACCGTCGGTAATGGCTGCCATCGCGGAGGTGTTGGTGTCGGTGGTGCTGCTGAGAGGAGAAAGAACAGGGGAGGAGGAAGAGGATGTGCAGGAGCACGAGGAGCAGCCGCGGGAGCATTGCCGCGTGGATACAGCCCGCCGACGACCTCGACCGATGAGACGACGTACGTGCGCCGCGCGCCACCCACCTAGCACGCCATCGCTCACGAGCTGAGCAGAGCTCACGGTATAGCTAGCTTGGGGTGAAGCGTGGGGGAGTATCCGAGGGGAGTCAGTGAGTCAGGAGTGAACGCTTGTGAACAGCTGTGAATGCAGGGAGGAGGAAGAAGGGAGGACGGGGGCAGGCATGGGTACCTGTACCTGGGTAGCGGTGCACTGCCATGGAGTGGACTGGTGTCGTGTGTGTTCGTGGTGGGAATGTGTGCTTTGGATTCTTACGCCTTTTGCTGTGACATAGTAGAAATGATCGCGTTGCACTGCCTTTGCCGTGCGCTGCCCTTTCGAGCTGGTTCCCATGGAGGCCGAGCTCCACGTAGCCCATTTTTTTCTTCTAAAACAAAACTTCACGTATTTCACTTCAAAAATTCAGTAAATAATCATGATGTACATGTAGATGTCTAGTACGTTCTTGTAAATGTTCATTGAATTATATATTGATTTGTGACTTATGAAGAAACAGCTCATGAAGAAAAACAATTGAGATGATCAAAAAAGATTTTTTTAAGAGCATCGGGAGTGGCGCCCCCAATAACCATCTCGTTATTGGGCGCTTCGGAATTAAAACCGTGCTCAGTCACGCCACCCATAAGCGGGTTAGGTTCGGTGTGGCCCAATATTTCGTCTGGCACGTCGGGATACCAATAGGTGGGCCAACGCTATCATAGACATAGCCGGAGTCTTTTTCCCTCTACTTTCCTCACATGCCCAATTCATTTCTCCGCCTCCTCTCACCGTCATTTGGCGCCGCTCCATATCACATCGCCTAGGACGCTTCGGCACTCGTTGACTCGCATGGCATAAAAATCGGCACATTTGGTTTGACAAATAATAAGAGAGTGCGAGGAAGTATACTGAGATGGCATTTGAAGTGTTCCAAGATGGGTTTGCTATTGTCTGACATCCTACCTTACCTGGTCAAAGATTAGATGCAGGAGGTCATTAATGACTATGTGATCATGCACAACATGCGAGAGAACGCGGATCAGTAAATGATCCTCATCCGTATGAGCATCATGTTCCTCTTGCCGCCATAGAACACCAGGTGTCGACGAAATTTGTTGATTTTCTGGCCATCCATACGAAAATCCTTGAGGAATTTGTTCATCCAATTTAAAATGATCTAGTGGAGCATGCATGGCGTGCAAAGGAATACCGTCGCAATGTAGTTGAAATTCATTTTATTTGAATTATATGAATAATTTCATCTTAATTTTTAATCATTGTAGAACTATTTTTATATTTCAAAAACTATGAAACACACAAATGCTTTGATTTGTATTTACCAAAATATTTAAATTTGGCAACAAAATAAACTATTGCGACGACCGTATTGGGAACACATCGTCGTTAGGAATAGGTGCTCCCAATAACCTGGCATATCCGTTGGCCCTCTTGAAATCGTTTATCCGATGATATTGCGATTCTTTTACAAATTGACCACCTGCCCAATAAAATTGTCAAAAGTAACCCCACCGATTTTTTTATGTGAAAAATAACCCTGGCAGGAGGTGAAAAAAGTGACACTTGTCTTCCCACCAACCAAGGTGGCACAAAGTGTTATTCCGCCAATTGGAACGGTTGGAAGTGACTTTGTGCCATATGGCTTGGCGGGAAGTGACTGTGGTGTGTAGAAAAGCATCTGTTGCTCCACTTTGCGACGACTCATGAAGCAACACGTGTCTTTCGCCAACTGGACTAGCGGGAAGTCACCTTCCGCCTCCTTAGTTGCTGGGAAGACACGTGTCGCTTTTTCCACCTCCCGCCATGGTTAGTTTTGACAAAAAAAAATTGGTGTCGTTTCTTTTCACTATTTTACTAGACTGGGGGACATATTTGTAAAAACAATCATGATATTGCCGGACCGCATATGGGGCCGTGATTGGAGATGCTGTGAAGGGTAGCCGAGTCAATCGGCTTTTCAGATATTTGAGACCAGGCCACTTCGTGAATGGCCCTCTACGTCTTTTTCACTTGAGTTTGTAAGGAGCGTGAGATGCAAAAGATGGAGCCACCGACGGCTTAAAAATTCTCTGCAGAAATTTTTGTTTTACTTTGTCCGTGTGTGTTTCGAATATATGATCCGGTGTAACTAAGTCCTTGAAATCATATTGTCTTCTCGTAATACATCAATAAATGCAAAAAATTGTTGACATGGTCACCAAAACCGATCCCAAGATTATAAGATGTATGTATCTTGTCCAACAATAAAGTAGTGTTGCTTGTACACGAGTCACATATTGTATCTTCAAAACTAGTTCTAATAATATCCCACGACCAGGATAATCTCACGCTCTACTAACCGTTAAAAAAGATGGTTATGTCATTGTATTGTAGAAAACAAAACATGAAACAAGCATACAATTCATGTACATCCGGCAAAATTCTACAATGATCAAACAATGGTCGTTTTTTGTCTATAGAAACATGGTGATACAATAATACTAAAAATATGTTTTATTATTTTTATAAGAAGTTACCTTATTTGTTGTCAATTGTACCAATTAGATCAATAATGATTGAAATTGAGCTCTGACAAAATCGATATTCATAATAAACAATTATATCTGTCATAATAAGATATAGACACACACAAAATTTATGGAGAACAAACTAACTTATCCGTTTAAAATTCTACTTTAGTATGTTTACAGATATTCTGTTCTATCTATTTATTATTTCAGTATCTCTGGGGAATTATATACGCTGCACCTTTACAATCTGAATTTATTCATGTTAATTATAAGTAAAACACTAAGTGTCAAAATTGGAACAATCCATATTAGATATGACTAATAAAAATACGAACCTATAACAATTTGATCAAATATTTCGTTTTAACTTTCGAATTATAATTCTGCTCTCCCACGCCTTCCCCAACATAGACAAACAAATGAGTCCATCGTGTGTCTTAATTTGCATGTGCGTGTGTGTGTTTGAAGCCTGAAATATGCAAATTATCTCATAATTAATTATGACGTCATGTACATTTCATATTTTACAAAATAGTATACCGACCACAATTCCTGTTTTTATATCTACACATTGGAGGCATACACGATATGACATTGTATTTACACGTGAATGAACACAGAAACATGCGGGATTTGTTATGCGCCGCTTGCTCATTATCAAGATGCATTGGTACTGTGTTGATAAATATATTTTTCGTGGCCATTGTTTGTCAGACATGTGTTGAGATCAGGATCCTTGCGAAGTGATATTTTTTCTAGTGCGTGAATCTAGAAGAAGATCGTAGAGGAGCGACTGTGCCGACATCCCGCTCGTCCACCGTACCGACCGACCGACCGAAACCCACGGCCGGGAAGGCATCACCGACAACGAGGTAGACGTGCATGCGCTACATGGAACGGCACGTAGATCATCACTGACACTTGGCTTATGACGACCCCGAGCACGAGCGAAGAACACTGTGGGATGGGATGTCAGCGGCCGCACCGATTCACCGTCCATCCACCTGACAAACTCCCCTTGACTCCTTGCGCTCGATGCAGCAGTGCAGACGACGTACGTGCAGTTTTGCTAAGCTTTCATTTCGTCAGTTTAATATAACATCCGACATCGAATCAAGCACACATAATAGAAAATAGAGCTAACCAGGCCACAAATAGCTAGCGCAAAATAACTCTATAGCCAGCAGACCAATCAAAACATCTACAGGGGAGAAAAACAGATTAAAATGATCAGTAGTACAAGATGTTTTACAACACAAGACTGACGAAATGAAAGCTTAGTAAAGATAAACAGATAGTTATAAGAAACTATCATTATATGATAAATACTCCCTCTATTAGTACTTTAGCATTTTTCCACATTCACATGTACCCTATGTATCTAAACACATTGTAGTCTGCATGTCCACACTTTATCCGAATCTAGACAACATATGTAACTCTAAAACATCTTATATTATGAAACGAATGGAGTACTTCTCTAGCGCGCTAATCTTTATCTGAGCTCAAAGCTTAGCGTTAGAGTATCTCCCCGACATTGAAACGGATACACCGGCACCTCAATTCTCATGTTCGACCTGTTTTCTATCCGGCACCTATGAACGGGCCTTTAAAGTTGGGGACGGACTCAAGGCTGTTAAATAATACCCAGACAATGCTTTCGACAGGCTACGTCATAAACACATAATGGTCGGTCGCGATTAATGTGTGGTGCGGGACTACCGTTTAATGGCGCACTTCGTCGGGCAGTTTCCCTGACGCCACGCGACAGGAGACGAAAGGATGAAACGGCGATGCGCCTACAGCACGCGTCGCATTAACGCCGGCGCCAGTCCATGTGTCGGCGGTGCGGCGTTTGCCACGCAGTGCATTTACGTCAACGGTCGATATAAACCTTCCCGCCACACAGCCCACCTTGCCTCGTCGCCATCCCTTCTCGCTACCTTGTCTCCTCGCCCGCAATGGCGAACAACTTCGAAGTAGGCGGCGGTTTGGCATACCGCGGCGGCCGCACCCTCAAACTCGAGGAAGCGTGTGACATCTACTGCTACAGCCTCCTCGTACCTCTGGACTACCGCCTGACTAAGGGTCTCCAACGGTGGGCTCGTCGTGCCGACACTGCACGAAACACCAGAGTAGATCCAACACGCCATCACCGAAACTGGATGACGCTGGAGGAGCAAACCTTCCCCGAGAACGACGACCACAACTCGGGCTGGTGACTATAGCGCTTCGACAACGAACGGGCGGAGGCCCTCGCATTCTACTACGACCCGAGGCCGCTGTCGCGCTACAAGGCCGTCGCGCGGCACACCTGGTGGGAGGCGACCAACCACAAGGTCGCCTGCGCCATTGAGGTTGCCCGCGCACACTTCGCAAGCTATCGCCTACACGTCACAACAACCCGGCTTGCGCCTACCAACTGATACGTCTCAAACGTATCTATAATTTTTGATGTTCCATGCATGTTTTATATCAATTGCCACATGTTTTATATGCAATTTATATCATATTATGACATTTATTGGACTAACATACTAATAGTTGCCAAAGTGCACAATATTCTTGTTTTACATTTTAATGTGTATGAATTATCAAAATTGGGCAAAGGAAACCTTGTTGGAGTCAAATTGGGACTTTCCTGAAATCTGTCTGAAAACTATTTTCGAAGATGGACCCGTTTAGGCCCGAAGATGACGTCAAATGGAAAAAGTCTAGTCGCAAAAGTTGCAGTGAATTTTCTTCTAATAAATCTGGACCTAAACTTCGGCCCAATCGGAGTCCGGACACTCCAGATATCGCCGTCCCACTGCAACCTTAGATGGGATGACGGAAATCCGACAGTCATATAAAGAAGAGGAAACCAAACTCGTGAGGAGTCCCCCAAACCACGAATTTTCCTCCTCCCAGGCAGCCGTCTGGGGGTGGAGAACCTCCTCCATACCACCACCATCTTCAAGGAAGAAGAGGGGCCAAGGGCCGCTGCCCCCAAGGGCCGCCGCCGCTCCTCGCCACCGCGGGCTGCCGCCGCCGCCGCCGCTGGCCGCCGCCTCCTCTCCGGGTTGCACCTCTTCATCAACCACTCCATCAAGCTCCTCATCATCATGACCATGTGTGAGTAGGATCCCTCGGGGCTGAGGGCTCATGCCGGTAGCTATGTGGTTTATCTCTCTCTCCCATGATGTGATCTATATGTGATCATGAGCTTTGTAATCTAGTTGAATTCATAGATGTTACTCTTCATTATATTATGAATATGCTACTCAAGTGGTTTTATTGATGTAATCTCCGGAGTCAGCTTTGTCCCACGTTGCGAAGTTGACCGTGTGCGCACCGTGTGTGACTCTTTGGATTAAAGATTATGCGAATACTTGCCATGAGTTGGTCTTGTGTTGGATGTCTCTATGATATTGTGGCGTTTGTTTAGTACTAATTTGGGGCGCTCATAGTGACAGCGCGGGGTGCCCTAGAGGTGGAATACAGACTTGAGGCGTGCTTTTATAGCCCTACGCAGTGGATTGGTGTTCGTTATCCAACGGGAGAGTAGTTCGGGGTAGCATAGTGAAGAGGAAGTATTTGTGTATTCAATTATATTATTATTGTTGAGAGTGTCCACTAGTGAAAGTATGATCCCTAGGCCTTATTTCCAAGCATTGAAACACCGTTTACTCTCATTTTGTCTCATGTTTGCTTGCTGCCATTTTTATTTCAGATTGCAATTACCACTTATAATCATCCATATCACTTGCATTTTAATATCTCTTCGCCGAACTAGTGCACCTATACACCTGACAAGTGTATTGGGTGTGTTGGGGACACAAGAGACTTCTTGTATCTTAATTGCAGGGTTGTTTGAGAGGGATATCTTTGACCTCTATCTCCCTGAGTTCGATAAACCTTGGGTTATTCACTTAAGGGAAACTTGCTGCGTTCTACAAATCTCTGCATTTGGAGGCCCAACACTATCTACAAGAATAGAATCGTGCGTAGACATCAAGCTATTTTCTGGCGCCGTTGCCGGGGAGGTAAGGTAAAAGGTACTCACATCCTCCAGCTACTTAGCTATTTTCTAGCACTGTTGCTGACGTGTGAGTGGTCGAAGGTATTTCCTTTAGATTCTGCAATTATATCTTTTTGTTTCTTGTTTTTATTTTACTAGTTAGGCTTAATGGAAAACAACAAAAAAATTAAAGATCTTTATTAAATTTATATTAAATTAGGATATGATGTTTTTGAAGAGAAAATTAAAAACCTATGGAAATTTGTTTGCATAATAGTGGTAGCAATTTTATTAGCATGAATTCTTTGAACACCATTATTTCTAATGCTATGGAAAAGTCTAAGCTTGGGGAAGCTAGTTTTGATGAAAATGATCTTTTTAGTTCCCCAGCTTTGGAGGAGAAAATTTGCTTTGATAATACTTTGTCTCCCGTATGTGATAATTCTAATGATGCTTGTGATATTCTAAATCCATCTACTGAAAGTATTCCATTTGAAATACCCATGAAAATTGTTGAAAAGGTTATGGATGAACGTTATGCAGGGGATGGAACGGTCCATCCGAGTGATCACTTGTTGAAACTTACAGAACTTTGTGAGTTGTTTAAGGTTCCAGGTTTATCAAGAGAAAATGCCATGAAGAAATTATTTTCATTGTCACTTAAGGACAAAGCAAGGGAGTGGTATGATCTACTGGACGATCCTCGTCATTCGGAGTGGAAGGAGCTTGAATCTCTCTTTTACTCTAAATTTTATCCTCCTCATGAAATGCATTTGGATAGGAATTACATTTATAATTTTTGTCCTCGTGATGGAGAAAGCATTGCTCAAGCTTGGGGGGAGACTGAAAATATTAATACTCAAATGTCCTAACCATGAGCTCCCTGAGGAAATAATTGTTACTAATTTTTATGCAAGGCTTTCAGGTCATTGCAAGGACTATCTAGATGTCTGTTCAGAGGGTTCTTTCACAAGTAAGAAGGTTGAAGCTAAATGGGATCTTCTTGAAACAATTCAAAGCAATACTGAAGATTGGGATAACGACAAAGGTAAAGAATCAGGTATAAACTATGAGTATGATTGCATTAAGTCTTTCGCTGAAACTGCTGGCTTTGAAGAGCTTAGTGCTAAATATGGTCTTGATCCTCAAATTATTGTTGATTGTTGTAGAACCTTTGCTTCTCATATTAATATTCCTAAAGAAAATTGGGACTTGTATCATGAACCTTTCAAAGACACTTGCATGGAAAATGAAATTGTTACTAATGATTGCAAAAAACATGCTCAAACTTCTGAAGATACTATTTCTTATAAGCATGTTAATTTTTGTGGAGCACTTAGACCTTGTGAAAAGAATCAAATCGAAGAAGAATATTGTATCCATCATAAGAATGAAAAAACTAGAACGTGGTACAGAGCTCTAGATGATCTTGGTAAAAAAGTTTGTGCCCTCTATCCTTTTATTTGTGAACTTTGCTATAAAGTGGGTCATTTCAATTTTCAATGCTCAGGCTATGATAATAGTATTTCGAATCCAATGAGTACTGCGCATTTCTATTGTGATAACTGATCACTCCTAATCAGCATGATGAACTTACATTATTTTTGGGGTGTGAAGAGTTATCAGAAAAACTTCTTTGTTAGATATGAGTGCTTTTGATATGAATAGCATCCTGCATGGATGTCATCTTTATTGTGTTGATAATTGCCACGCAAATACTTACATACAAATATTATAAAAGATGGGACTTTACCAAAATATGAAGGACAAATATGTGTTTTGTTCTTATTAATGAAAGAGAGGAATCCTCCCAAGCTTCTTCTATTGTTTCTAACAATAAACCAGGGTATGTGGTGAAGCCTCCTTTCAAGCTCTCCCTCCTAAAGAGGGAAAGAAGAAGAAGAAGAAGAAGAAGAAGAAGAAGAAGAAGAAGAAGAAGAAGAAGAAGAAGAAGAAGAGGAGTAAAAGGAGTGAGGAAACGGTATCTTCCCCTAAGCATGTTGCTCCTATTATAGTTGTTGCTGATGAGTCTGAATTCGATGATGATCCTATGCCTGTTACTTATAGTAGTGATCATGATTGGGAAAAGCACACTACTTTTGATATTGAAAATCTTTTGGGTACCAATTCTGAAAATGATGATGTTAATAATTGCTATACTATTAGTACTATCCATGTTCCTTCCAATGATGATATAGGAAGCAATAAGCTTGGGGATGAGGTGTTTGAAAATCCTTTTGTTAGTAATAATTATATTTTTGAAACCTCTACTCCCGGTGATGTTTTTGAAAATCCTTTTGCTACTGATGATTATATAGTTGAGACCTCTCCTTCTAGTAAAAATGATGATGATATGTTTACAAATGAACACACTTTGGAAGATAACTATTTTATTGCTTATGATGATACTATGCCTCCAGTCTTTGATAATTATTATAAAGATAACTATGTCATAGGCTATAATTACAATATTCTCATGAAACTTGTCATAATTATAGGGGGATTTACAAAAACCATCCCTCTAATATACAACTTGTCTATCATGTTCGAGTTCTTTATGATGATCATACTCCCATTGTTATTAATAAGAAGAACTTTGCTTATGTGGAAAATATTGATACTTTTATGCATATGGATCATGGTAAGAACGTTTTATGTGATGGTTATATTGTGGATTTTATCAATGATGCTACTGAAAGTTTTTATAAGAGAATGAGACATGACTTCATATATCACAATAATATTAAGTCTCCTCTCTTTATGTTGAAATTTTTGAAGTTACACTTGTTTTGCCTTCCTATGCTAGTCACTTTGTTCTTCATTGACTTGTTTTATTACAAGACTCCTTTGCATAGGAAGTGTGTTAGATTTAAACATGTTTTATATATGCTTCTTGATACTCTCTTTTATGTTTCAACTCTCATCTTTATGTGAGCATCATAAAAATCACTATGCCTAGCTAAACGGCGTTAAAGAAAAGCGTTTATGGGAGGCAACCCATTATTTTATTTCTGCATTTTTTTTTCTTTATTTGAGTCAAGGTTTTGTTCACTTCTGTAGCAACTCGTTTGTATCTTTACTTTTTCGTATTGTTGTGCCAAGATGCTAGATTTTGATTGCTGTGCAGGAACAGATTTCTTCTGTTCACCGTTTTGCTTCTGTAAAATCACAGAAAAAATATTTAAATCTGAATTTTTGTGTGCATGATCCTCAGATATGTATGCATCTTTCGTTAGTTCAAAGTTTTTCGATCTGAGCATCGTAAGTGCCCCGAAAAAATTAGTCTTTGTGGACTGTTCTGTTTTAGACAGATTATGTCTTTTATTTTGCATTCTCTCTTTTACTAGTGTTGAGTGGAATTCTTTTTTGGGTGGAAGAGCTTCACATAACATCAGTGGAAGTAGCTAATGTTTAAAGTAACGGTCATATTGCGTCACTACAGAACATGTGAGTTTTTGATTGTGCGCTAACCATCTAATGAGATTTACTTTGAGTTTGGTGTGAAGGAAGTTTTCAAGGGTCAAGAGAGAAGAGTGATATAATAGGATCAAGAAGATTGAAGAGCTTAAGCTTGGGGAGGCTCCCATGGATCTCCCCAGCATATTTCAAGAAGACTCAAGCGTCTAAGCTTGGGGATGCCTTGGGCATCCCCTTATTCATCGTCAAAATTATCAGGTCATCTCTAGTGAAACTATATTTTTATTATTTCACATCATATGTGTTGTTCTTGGAGCGTTTGTGTGCTTTTATTTTCAGTACTTTATTTTTATTTTGTAATCAACTTGATTGGATCCTAGCATTCTTGATTGGGAGAGAGACACGCTCCGCTTTTTCATGAGAATACTCCTATTCTTCACTTATATTTGTTGAGTACTCATATCTAGCGTTGTTCAGCTTTTAGCTCATGTTTTCATGTATCTCTTGTCAGAGCTATTAGTTCTTTTAAAGAAAGTACTCTCTTGCTTCACTTATACTTGTTTGGAGAGTTATTGAAATAAGTTGATTGGTGTTTGGTTGGAACAGAAAATATTGCATGTGGTAAATGGTTTAATAGAAAAGACTTGCATACTCTTGTAGATCACTGTCTTGGATAATTTGATACTCGTCAATTGTTTTGAGTTATCAAGTAGTTCATGTTTAATCTTTTGTATCATGAAGTTAAAACCTATTAATGAAGAACTACCGTAAAACTCGTTGAAATTTGTTTGCATGATTGGTATCTCTAAGGTCTAGATATTTTCTAGTAAAAGGGTTTGGTTAATAATGAAGACAGTGTAGAGTCTTATAATGCTTGCAATATGTTTTCATATAAGTCTTGCTGTGTCGGTTGATATCCAGTGTTTGCTTCAAATAACCTTGCTAGTCTAAACTCTGTACTGAGAGGGAATGCTTCTCGTGCATCCAAAACCTTGAGGCAAAATACATGTCATTTGTGTCCACCATAACTACCTATATGTGGTATTTCCTGGTCACTCCAAGTAAATTTTTCATGTGCTACCTTTAAACTATTCAAAAAAAATTATTACTCATTTTTGTGTCAATGTTTACCAAGCTCATGAGTACGGGGTGGATGTCTTTATGTCAACTGTCAAACAGAATTTACCACCGGACAGCATATACATTCGTTTATCCATTAATTTTGCAAAAAGAGCTGACAAATGGGGTGTCCAGTCCCAATTAATTACAACTTTAACCGCTTAATTCTCTTCACATTTTTCCCTGATTTATCAGTAAAGCAATGACAAACAGTGAAATATCTGCATGTGTAAACAAAAGAGAAGAGGGATGATCTGCCTTGCTGGTAGAAATAACGTCCTTCATGGGAGCCGCTCTTAAAAGTCTGGTTGGCAGGGGTCATATTGTACTTTCCATTTTCTGATTCGTTAACAATTAACAAACACTTCTCAAAACTTAATTTTTACTCTCTATATGATTTCAAAAACTAAAAAGATCTAGCACATGATTTAATCTCTGCTTCCCTCTGCGAAGGGCCTTTCTTTTACTTTTATGTTGAGTCAGTTTTCCTATTTCTTTCTATTTTCCACAAACAAATATTAGTGTAAACTCTGATACAACATTTGTTATATGCTACATATTGGACTTATTGTATTGCTTTGTGTTGACAATATCCATGAGATAAATATGTTGAAAGTTGAAGCAAATGCTGAAATTTAAATCTTACTTTGTGTTGGTTAAATACCTTTTGTTAGAATCTATTGTTTTATGAGTTAATTCTTATGTGAACATGTGGATGCATAGTCTCCAAAGTACTATTCATGAAAAGTTTAGCTTGTGTGTTTCATTGTTTACTCATTATCTATTTGATAGCAAACAATAGACCATTAACTTGGATCACTTCATTCATTTACATATGCCTTACAATACTATATGATCAAGATTATGATACTACCATGTCACTTCAAAAATTATTATTATTTTATCGTTTACCTACTCGAGTACGAGTAGGAACTAAGCTTGAGAATGCTTGGTACGTCTCAAACGTATCTATAATTTTTGATGTTCCATGCATGTTTTATATCAATTGCCACATGTTTTATATGCACTTTATATCATATTATGACATTTATTGGACTAACCTACTAATAGTTGCCAAAGTGCACAATGTTCTTGTTTTACACTTTAATGTGTATGAATTATCAAAATTGGGCAAAAGAAAACTTGTTGGAGTCAAATTGGGACTTTTCTGAAATCTGTCTGAAAACTATTTTCGAAGATGGACCCGTTTCGGCCCGAAGATGACGTCAAATGGAAAAAGTCTAGTCGCAAAAGTTGCAGTGAATTTTCTTCTAATAAACCTGGACCTAAACTTCGGCCCAATCGGAGTCCGGACGCTCCAGATATCGCCGTCCCACTGCAACCCTAGATGGGATGACGAAAATCCGAGAGTCATATAAAGAAGAGGAAACCTAACACGTGAGGAGTCCCCCAAACCACGAATTTTCCTCCTCCCAGGCAGCCGTCTGGGGGTGGAGAACCTCCTCCATACCACCACCATCTCCAAGGAAGAAGAGGGGCCAAGGGCCGCTGCCCCCAAGGGCCGCCGCCGCTCCTCGCCACCGCGGGCTGCCGCCGCCGCCGCCTCCTCTCCGGGCTGCACCTCTTCATCAACCACTCCATCAAGCTCCTCATCATCATGACCATGTGTGAGTAGTCTCCCTCGGGGTTGAGGGCTCATGCCGGTAGCTATGTGGTTTATCTCTCTCTCCCATGATGTGATCTATATGTGATCATGAGCTTTTGTAATCTAGTTGAATTCATAGAGGTTACTCTTCATTATATTGTGAATATGCTACCCAAGTGGTTTTACTGATTTAATATCCGGAGTCAGCTTTGTCCCACGGTGCGAAGTTGACAATGTGCGCACCGCGTGTGACTCTTTGGATTAAAGATTATGCGAATACTTGCCATGAGTTGTTCTTGTGTTGGATGTCTGTATGATATTGTGGCGTTTGTTTAGTACTAATTTGGGGCGCTCATAGTGATAGCGCGGGGTGCCCTAGAGGTGGAATACAGACTTGAGGCGTGCTTTTATAGCACTACGCAGTGGATTGGTGTTCGTTATCCAACGGGAGAGTAGTTCGGGGTAGCATAGTGAAGAGGAACTATTTATGTATTCAATTATATTATTATTGTTGAGAGTATCCACTAGTGAAAGTACGATCACTAGGCCTTATTTTCAAGCATTGAAACACCGTTTACTCTCATTTTATCTCATGTTTGCTTGCTGCCATTTTTATTTCAGATTGCAATTACCACTTATAATAATCCATATCACTTGTATTTTAATATCTCTTCGCCGAACTAGTGCACCTATACACCTGACAAGTGTATTGGGTGTGTTTTGGACACAAGAGACTTCTTGTATCTTAATTGCAGGGTTGCTTGAGAGGGATATCTTTGACCTCTATCTCTCCGAGTTCGATAAACCTTGAGTTATTCACTTAAGGGAAACTTACAGCTGTTCTACAAATCTCTGCACTTGGATTCCCAACACTGTCTACAAGAATAGAAGCGTGCGTAGACATCACCAACCGATGAAGGAGGAGCGGTGCTCGACATCAAGTGGAAGAGGCAAGGGCGGTGACATCGTCAACCGCGATCGCTGCGAGCCACCACGAGGTGACCCGGTGATTCGCGAATTTGACCTGTTCCATCGATCCCGACTATGTGGCCGCCTCTTCCTATGTTGCCCCAAGCTGGAGGCTAAGGAGGAGCTGGTGTAGGTGGTGTCATGCGACTACCACGTGTAGTCGCCGTTATGGGACGAGGTGCACGACGGCGTACGCCACCCCCCCGCCCCCCGGGCTGGACTCTGGTGGCCTTGGTCAGCGAGATCGAGAAGGACTCCCCGGTGTCTTGGTGACAACCAGGTCTCTGTGCAGATGACCTCGGCCTCCTCCTCCAGCGGCAGCTCTACCTCGCGTGTGCAACGAGACGACACCTACACTTCCCTTCCCGTGTTGGCTCCTCCACCATGGTCTGCCTCGACTACGACAACGACAACGAGAGCGTCGACCGAGACAACCTCGAGGAAGAAGACGACGACTAGTAGAGTTAGGATTAGGCTTAGCGACCTCAGCGAGGCAGTTTTCTTAAAATTTCATTTAAATCATGTAACATATAAATGTTTTTTTTTGCTTTGTGGGCGCCCGATATTGGCCGGACAAGTGTTAGAGCATCTCCACCGGGGGCCTCCAATGGAGTGTCCCGCACCCCCAACTGAGGCCCAATTGGGGGGGTGCCGGACCTCTGCCCGGTAAATTGGGGGTGCAGCCCACAGCGGCGCACCCCAAAGCCCAAAAAAAATATTGAATTCAAACGAATTTAAAGGCATTTCAAATTTCATTCATATTCGGTGCAAATTACAAAATATTTGAACGAAATTTGAAAAACCTAAAGCCTAGCCACCGCCTAGCCTACTCTTTGTCCCACCACGAGTCGTCGTCGCTGTCGTCCTCGATTTTCACCACCGTCGTGGAGGAGGCTGCACGGCTGGTGGAGGCTCCGTCGTGGCGCGGCGCGCGGCTGGAGGAGGCGCCGTCGTGGCCTGGCGCACGGCTGGAGGAGGCGCCGCCGGAGTAGGAGGAGGCTGACAGCGCCAGGGTCACCATGAGGCCTGGCGAGTTGTGCTCGATGTCGACAACCGACTCGGAGAGCACCGCCAGCAAGCCCGGGCTGTCGCCGTCGGGCTCGTTCCGCATCTCGGACAACACGAAGTAGCCCGCCGGGATGACCTCCACCGGCATTGCCTCCGCCCTGGGGCGACGGAGGAAGAGGCGCCCGCGCGGGAGTGGGGGCGAACGCTGGCGGCGTTTGCGGATGGTGATGCCGCCTCCACCACGCGGCGGTGAGCGGTGCTCCTCCTTCTCCACCTGACGCGGCACGGGGCGCGGTGGAGGGAAGCGCGACACCACAGAAGGAGGCGGAAAGAGATGGCGATGCGCTTGCTCCCAAAGCCGTAGAACCAAATAAAAAAGAAACGGGCACGGGGCCACGGGCTCACTGCGAGACAGCGAGCAGCGGCCGAGGAGGGGCTGCCGTTCTTTGACCAACGTTCGGCTGCCGCTGCCTGCACGGTAATCATGACGAGCTGGGGCTTGTAGGGCCCCGGCTTTTGCCGCAGGCGCCCAAGGGGACGTTGGCTCGTTTTCCGTCAGCTTTATTTATGTGTCGCCAGGAAACATGCAGTAGCTTGGCGCTTTGACTATACAGGCCATGGGGCCCGCCCGGCCCATCCATGCGTACCAGAGTGGTATATACCAGTGGGCCCTACAGTACGCAGTGGAGTACTCCGGATGAACTGACTGAACAGAACACGGGCTGCAGTACAGTACTGTACCCCCATTGTTTAACCACCGGAATTCCTTTCCCATGCTACAGTACTACTACTGTATATTTTCTTCTGAAATGCCAGTAGATAGAGTTTTCTCTTCTGAAATTTGTTCTCGTAACAGGGTTTTCTCTTGTGAATAGCACTGAGGGCATCTCCAGCTGCCACCCAGCGCCCCCAGGCGGCTTTTTTAGCGCCGGCGGAACGAAAAATTTTCCAGTCGCGCCCCCAGGAGGCCGATTTCCACCGTTTAGCGCCGCTTTTAGCGCCCGCGTTCCCAGACCAAACCCAACTGGCAGGGTTCGGCCTAGGGGGCAAAAGGCGACGTGGGCCAGCCTTGTCGGCGAGATGAGGCGTTTTCCCTCCCCTTTTTCCCCTTTGCGCGCCAATTCTCCCGTCATCTTCTTCCACATATCCCCTCCCATCCCGCAGCTCCCGCCATTTTTCCCCATTCGCCCCAGATCTCGCCGCCATGCCGCCAAGGAAGTTCAACGGGCCACGCACCTCCGCCGCCGCCGTCGCCGCATCCTCCTCCACCTCCGTCGCCGTGAAGAAGAGGAAGCCCAGGCAGCCGAGGAAGAAGCCGGAAGGCATGAGCAACGCCGATTGGATCGCGGAATTGGCGCGCTGCAAGGTCGAGACCACCAGCCGCCGGAAGAGGGAGCAGGCGCAGCGCGCCAGGCAGCTGGCCGAAGGCGGCGGCGATTCCACCGCCCAAGAAGAGGAGGAAGAAGATGAAGAAGGAGAAGAGGAGGAGGAGGTGAGGGAGGTGGATGCGCCGATTCCACCGCCCAAGGTGAGGATCGGCTTCCCACCTCATCCGCAGTTCGGCGGATGGGCCAGCCAATCCAGCGTCGCCTCGCCGTCGGGCTACTCGCCAAGCTGGACCTGCTCAAGACCACCACCGCGGCGAAGAAGAGGAACAATGACCGTGCCTTCCTCATGGGCGGCGACCCTGCGGCGATGGACCCCCAGGTTCGGGAGTGGTTTATGGCGCATCGCGCGGCCATCCTCTTCACCCCGACGACGCCGACACCTCCGCCGAGCACCACAGACGCTTCGGTCGATCCGAGTCCCGCCACTGCAGCCAACACGAGCTCGGCCTCGGGTACCGCCGACACAGCCACGCCGCCGCCGAGTACTGCGCCGATCGCCACTCCGAGCTCCGCCCTACTCTGACGACTGCACGCATCGACCTGGACGACGACGACGAGGTGTCTGTCGTGGTGGGATCACGGCAGATGCCATAGGTATGGCTAAGATGGGGCCGAATGGTCGTTGGGGGAATCCGAGGAGGGTTTATGCACTCAAGAAGTGCACAAGAACACGCAAGAACACGAACGAACGAAGAACCAAGAAATCAAGAACACAAAGCACACCACGATGTACCCTACTTCGGGGCCCTCTTGTGGAGGTAACACCCCTACTGCAGCACTATTCTACTCAGTGTATATCTCAAAGTGACAAGTACAAGCTGCTCCTCGAGCTGTATGATGCTACAATGGTGAGAACTTGAGGTAGAAGATGGAGCCAAACGGGAGGAAGAAGGCACTCCGGGCTGAATCCGAGGTGTTTCCGGGGTGTTCCGAGCTTCCTCTCTCTCTTTCTTTCTCTTGATCAACTAGTTCCAGCGCGGGGGGGGTGTCTCCTTTTAGCAGGAGGGGGGTGAAGCCCACTATATAGGCCAGCCGGGTTACCATTGTGCCCCTCGTCAAACACTGTTGCCATGCCTCTGCAACGGTCACCACCGTACCACCGTACCTCGGTCAGGGACAAGACGTGGCCTGCCCATCTCCTGTAGCCTAACGGCAGAACTAGCATGTCCCCTCTGAGCGAGACAGGACGTGGCCTTTCCGTACCTCGGCACACCTTCGAACTCCACTTATGCCAAGCCTTGACCCTACCCGGGGATACTCCCCTGACATTAGTCCCCGAAGCTGGTGCGGTCTTACGACCTCGGATGGAGGGCCGTAGCAGGTTCAAAACAAGCAAGACACCACCTCTTAAACCGACCTCAAACATAGCTCTGCCGAGGTACTTTCCACACACCACCACCTAATCCGAGGTAGATATGTAAGCTGAACTCTCCGAGCTATTTCACTCAGCACAATCTTGCCTCAAGATTCTCCGAGGCACGTGGCGAAGAATTACTGCCCGGGCTTCGAAATCCGGACCTCTGAAAGACAGATCCTGACCACACGCCGCCCTCGTCAGCCAGACCCACCAAACAGCGCACCTGCGCACTCAAGTGCGAGACCAATTTGACCGCCCGTGACTCCTCGATTTTCGCGCTGAGCGGCACAGGAAATCCGAGGTGGGCGGTTGCCACTCTGCGGCCCACGATGTGGCCGATCGTGCGGCCACCAACCGCGTAACCGTGCGCCCACTCGCACACGATCCCGCGCCTTCCCGATAACCGCGCGGTAGTGGCGTAGTTAATGCGCGCAGTTACCGCACGCGGCTATAAATAGGGCCCCATGGGTAACTTCACCATCTTCTTCCTTCATCGCCCATTGCTCCGCGCGCTCTGCCTCCATCGCCACCGTCAAGCTCTTGTCGATGCGACCTCGCCGTACCGACGAATCTCGCCGGAAACGCGCACGGCGCCTTGCGCTGCCAGTCCGTCATCGATCTTTCCCCGATCTTCGAGTACCTCACCGGTGAGTGCCTTATCTCCCCTCCATCGCCATAGCCATGAACAGGTTCATCCTTCGATGAACTCGAGGATCTGGATGCATATGATGCACTTGAGGCACCCGATGCTCTATCTTTGCACCTCTTAGCCATTTTTAGATCTCCTCTAGACTTTTGTACCCGATGCATCCGTAGCACTGCCCTTTCAGTTTTGCCTCGGGATGAACCTGATTTTATTTCCCTTTTTGCTCACCGGTAGATTTTTGCTAGCATCTTGCCACGGTAGAAACATGTTTCCCGCCTGAAAACTCTTTAGCCCGGCTGTTTTGACTGATCCGAGGTAATATACCCCGGCGATCCTGAACTGTCCGAGGTACCTACCCCGGTGGAACCTTGAACTGTCCGAGGTACTTACCCCGATTGAACCTCCCTTTTCTGCAGGAAAGTGCCAACATGTCGGCAATTGCCAGCGAGAGAGGTGGATGGGATGGCTCGGACGTCACCGACAATGATATTAAATGGCTCAAAGAAACTCATCGAATCCCAGCCGAACTGCTGTATCGTCTTCACACTGGGGACGGCGAACCGATCGTCAACCCCGGCGAGAGAGTGGTGTTTGTCTCTCACTTCGAGCGCGGATTCGGACTTCCGGCCAGCAAGTTCTTTCGAGAATTTCTGAAGTTCTTCGGCTTGCAGCCGCACCACCTCCCAGCAAACTCCATACTACAGTTGTCGTGCTACGCAGCTTTCTCTGAAGGATACCTCGGCCTCTGGCCGAGCGTTGAAGGCTGGGCCAAGTACTTCCAGCTGAAGAAACAGAGCATCCCCAACAAGGATGTTGTGCATAAGGATATGACCGCCTGCGGGGCGGCCGCTATCTCACCCCGGCTGGGCTCCGAGTTCCCACGGATCAAAGGCCTGGAGAGCTGCAAGAAGTGGAATCGTTCCTTTTTCTATGTGAGGAACCCCGGCACAGTTGACCTCATCAACCTCCCGGACTTCCAGCTCGGCCCTCCCACTGCACAACTCAACTGGGATTTCAACCCGGAGGACGCCTACACCGAGGTTCAAGAGATCCATGAATACACGCTGGATCTCAAGAAAAGAGGGTGGGGTTCCGATGACATCCTCCAGACTTTCGTGGATCGAAGAGTCAGCCCCCTCCAACAACGAGCCCACAAGATCTGCCATATGGAAGGTCTACTCGATCCTACTCGGATCAGCAGCAAGGCTCTCTCCAAGGCCTTAGTCTGGCGCCGGGTCAAAGCCGTTGCCCAGACCGAGATGGACGAGGAGTGGACATGGGGCGTGGAGCCTCACAACAGAGAAAATCTTCCGAAGCAAGTGAGTACTTTACTAAATTTCCGAGCTTACACTCCGGTCTTGCACACCTCGGTTGCTTCTTAACTCAACTCTTTTTTGTCACTCCTGCAGCGTTTCGTCCAGCAGCTGATCGAGGACGGCCCGGAGCCGTCGAACTGGGCTCCTGCCCACCTCGCCCAGGAAGGTTCGGAGACTGAAGACCCGGACAATGAGGATCACCTTCTGATCCCTAAGGCCGTTCCGAGGTCCGCCCCAAAGACTGGCTCCTCCAACCCGGGTAAGAAACAAGTTCCCACCTCCATCAGAGACTGGTCTGACGACGATGATGACGATGACGATTGCCAAATTCTGAAACCTGTCAACATTATTCCCATTTCATATGCTCCTCCAACATATAAGAACTTTCATCCAGCGTCTGCAGCTTCTCGGAAGCGCTCAGGACCTGGTACCTCGGATGCCGAGGCTTCCAAGACCTCGGATACTGCGGCGCCCAAAGCCAAGCGTGCCAAGAAAACCTCGGTGAAGCGCAAGAAACGAGGCCCCGTGGAGGAAGATGCGTAAGTCACATTTGCTCCTCCTTTGCTCCTCCTTACTCCTCACGCTGCTCCGAGGTTAAGATTTTTACACTCTAACTTAATCTTTCTCTCTTTTGTCCAGCCCGGCTCGGCATATCAAGCAGAGCCACAGCTCCATACACTCACCACTGCCTCCAGTGGTTGAAGCTCCGACCCCCGAGGTTGAGGTCAACCTCGGAAGCCCCGCCAGAGCCTCTCCTCCAGGACCATCCATCGACCTCACCAGCCCGGAGAAGACCGTCTCCTCCCCAGTGCGCATCTCCTCCTCCGAACTTCCACCGCCGAGCTCCGCTCCCCGCCGAGGTCAGACTCCTCCACCTCCTCAGAAAGATGCGGAGACAGACCGCACCAAGACTCCGGCAAAGACCGTGCAGGAGCCTCGGCTCTCCCCCAAGTCTCAGGCTGCGCGCAACCAGCAGCAGCAGCAAAAGAAGAAACAACAACAACAACAACAACAACAACAACAACAACAACAACAGCAGAAGCAACAACTCCAACAGCAGCAGAAAGATTCAGCTGTTGAGCCTCCCAAACAGCCACAACAAACTCCAATGCCGCCACCGCCAACGGGACCCAAGGCTGCGAGCACCCAACTGGAGCCGCACGTTCCTGCGCCGAAGTCCACCTCCACCAAGATTGCGCCCTCAAGCTCTCAGGTCGCCACCTCCCGAGCTCTTTTTGCTGCTACCACTCAGCCGGACATCAGCAGCTGGGAGGTCGGGCAACTCCGGACCAAGAGCGGGAACAGCCTAGGCTCGGAGAAGCACTATGACATGGATTGGAACTCGGCTGACGCTGTCGAGGTCTCCTCCAACCCGAGCTCTGAGCACCAAGTTGGACCCAGCGCCGTGCTCCAATCTATCTATAACATGCAGACTGCAGTCCTTGATTGCAGCAAGAAGGCATCGGTAAGTTTCTTTACACAGCTCTCTTTCTTCCTTTGAAATCAAACGACAAACACACACTATTCCCAGTCCCCGAGATTCGGGTTGAGCAATTGACACTCCACCGAGTTAAAATTGCTCGGCTTGAATCTCAAAAAACTTGTCATTTCTCCCATGCTGAGTCCCCGAGGCCAATGCCAAGTCCCCGGGACTCAACTGGGCCTCGGGTGCTAGAAATACCTCGGATTTATCCGAATTGATCTCTCTCTAGAAATACCTCGGATTTATCCGAACTGATCTCTCTCTTTTTTCAGGAATGCAACAATGCTCGGACAAAGGTCTTCAAGAACCTCCTGCTGGATCACAACAGGCTGAAGAAGTCTCACCGGACTCTTCTATCCGCTAAGGAGCAGAGCGACAAGGATTATGCCTCCAAGTTGAAGACAGCCGAGGATGAAATAGCTCGGCTGCAACAAGAGCTGAACCGGGCTAATGAAGCCAAGACTGCTGCGGAGGACGCTATGAAGGTTAAGGACCAGGCCGCCGAACAGCAGCAAAATCTTGCCAAGACCCTGGAGAGCCGTGCCACCTCGGCCGAAGCCGAACTTACCGCCCTCCGAGCTATATCGAAAAGCTGTTTGTCCGAGCTTACTCGGATTAATCACCAAATGGACAGTAAGTTTCTTTTCCCCTTTTCCTTATTTTCTGCCGACCTAGACCCCGTGCCACCGTATGCCTTATTTCAGCGACAGCCTTTTTGTCCTCTTCAGAGAACTTCGAGCACTCCAAGGACAAGGCTATCCGCGAAGTTCAAGCAGCTCGGGCAAAGAGGGCTGAGACAGAAACCCTCAGCGACAGCTGGGATATCCAGGACCACCTTGTCGCCCTTAATGCTCGGATCAGGCCGCTCAGAGCCATTGGAACCAAGCTGGTTGATGCTGCCATCGAGGTCCACCGTGCCCTCTGGCCCAAGGTTAAGCTCCTACTTGCATCGACGAGCTCGCCACGAAGCTGAAAGGAGCCGAGGCTAGACTTCGGGAGTGGAGATGCTCATCAGCTCGGGCTGGAGCGGACAAGGCCCTGGTGTTCGTGCTGTCCTGGTATGAAGAGATTGAGATCCACACTGTTACCTCCTTGCGCAGGGGCTCTCCTTGGAACTCCACCCCTGATGGCATTGCGAAACGCCAAGCAGCAGCCGACCTCTTTGCTAGTTATGCAAACACCCGGACCTTCAATGAAGGGCGCCTCTACTCAGGACGAAGAGAGCTCGGACGAGGAAGGAAGTCCGGTGAAGAAAGTCTGAAGGCGAGGACATTGACTTTGAAGAGCCAGAGAGCTCCAAGGGCAAGGCTGGCAAAACAACCGAGGTGGCTGAAGGCTCTGATGATGACTTCAGCTTCGACGAACCTCCGAACTCCAAGGGCAAGTCCGGCAAAGCTGTAGCCACCGAGGTGATTTCCTCCGACGTGACGGACACCCCGGCAACAACTCCCACAACCGAGGTTGCTTCCGCGACCGAGGTTGTTCCTGCGCCCGAGGTTGCTGCGCCCGAGGCTCCCACTGCCACCACTTCGGCGACCGAGGTCTCTGGTTCCGAGGCCTGAATTTATCTTAAGCAAAACATTAAATCCCCGGTATGCCGGGTGCAGATGTAACAGACCTTAAGTAGTTTGCTTTGCTACCATACTATTAACTTGCTATCCGAACCAAGCTTTTCTAAGAATTTATGCCGAACCCTTTTGGAACGAGTCCCCGAGTTCACTTTCGTGTTTACTATATCTGGCATTCTTTGCTCTTGTCTACCATTTAGGCGTTCGACAGTCGAGTCACAAGATTGTTGTTTATAGCATACAGTACTTAGCAAATCTCGAAGTGTGTTTCAAAACCATCCGACATAAACGAAAGGTAAAGACAGGGGTTAGTAAACGACACATGCCGAACTATATTTTTGGACCGAGTCCCCGAGTCATTTTCATGTCTCCCACGTTTTTTCATCTTTGCTCTTGACTACCATTTTAGGCAGATGCCAGTCGAGTCACAAGATTAGTTACACAGCATACATTACTTGAAGTTTGAGACGAGGTTCAAAATAGTTCGGCATATGAACGAAACTGACAAACAGAAATAAAACACAAGCACAAGAGCGAGGCAGTCCCCGAGCTTCAACCTCGGAGTGCCGACATTTCATTAAGGATTAACCGAGGTACATACATTGCGCCTTTCATGAGTAGAAAGGTCGGAGTAGAGCTATATTCCATGGTCGCCTGACCTCTGATCCGGGGTTGTCCAGCCCATCTTCCCTTGGTTCCTGCGCATCTATTAGATAGTAGGAATCATTGAGCAGAGCTCGGCTCACAATGAACGGTCCCTCCCATGGAGGTGACAACTTGTGCCGGCCTTTCTTGCGCTGCACCAACCTCAGCACCAAATCTCCCTCGTGAAACACACGAGGGTTGATACTCCGGCTATGATAACGTCGGAGACCTTGTTGGTATATTGCTGACCGAGATGAGGCCAACTCTCTTGCTTCCTCAAGCAGATCTACTGCATCCTCCCGAGCCTCTTTTGCCTCGGCTTCAGTGTACATTGCCACTCTGGGCGCATCATACTCGATGTCAGTGGGTAGCATAGCTTCTGCCCCATAGACCATAAAAAATGGCGTATAGCCAGTTGATCGATTTGGCGTGGTCCTTAGACCCCACAGTACTGCTGGTATCTCATCTATCCAACACCCCGGCGTTTTCAGCAGTGGTTCAATGAGCCGAGCCTTGATGCCGGCCAACACTAGAGCATTTGATCTTTCCACTTGTCCATTAGACTCCGGGTGTGCCACCGAGGCTATGTCCAGCCGGATTCCCTTGTTCATGCAAAACCGAGCAAATTCTCCAACAGCAAAGTTTGTGCCGTTGTCCGAGATAATGCTATGGGGGTAGCCATATCGCAGAATGATCTCCTTCAAGAAAGTCACTGCTGAATGACCATCCAACTTCCGGATTGGTTTCACCTCGATCCACTTGGTGAACTTGTCCACCATCACCATATGTGCGTCATGTTACCTCGGGCTGGTTTGAACTCTCCCACCATATCCAAACACCATACCGCAAACGGCCAAGTGATAGGAATTGTTTTGAGCGCCGAGGCTGGCATATGCGTTTGCTTGGCAAACCTTTGGCATCCTTCACATCTCCGGACTATGGCCTCTGCATCAGCAAGAGCAGTGGGCCAATAGAACCCATGCCTGAACACCTTGGCCACCAGAGCTCTTGTGCTGCAATGATGACCACACTCTCCTTGGTGGATCTCCAAAAGCATCTCCTTGCCTTCAGCTGGCTCGACACACCGTTGCAACACCTCGGTTACGCTTCTTTTATAGAGCTCCTTGTTGATGATGGTGTACGCCTTGGCCCTCCTTTGAATTCTCCTAGCCTCGGTTGTGTCACTTGGCAAGCTTCCCTCGTTATGAACTTCATGATTTGCTCCGCCCACTCCGGCACTGGGTGCAAAGGAAAAAGTTCCTCGTCCACCTCCATTGGTTCGGCCACCATAATCTCCTCCATTATTTCCTCCACCATCCTGCGACCAGTCCCCGAGTCTTGATGAGCAGTCCCCGAGGTTCGGTGCGCAGTCCCCGAGCTCTGCCACGCAGTCCCCGGGTCCGACCAAACGCACCCGACGTCTACCTCCATTGGAACAGGTCCGGGCTCTTGCTCCGCCGGGATGAAAATAGATTCGGATTCAGGAGAAGGTTTGATTGAAGGAGTTCTCAAGTGATTCAGGGCTACCCCTGGTGGTACTGCCTCTTTCGATGAACCGAGCTTTGACAACACGTCGGCAGCATCATTTTCTGCCCGAGGTATATGCCTGTACTCACACCCTTCAAAGAACCCGGATATCTTTTGCACATGGAACCGATATAACGCCATGTTGGCATCCAGAGCATCCCAAGTTCCAGAAGATTGTTGCACCACCAGGTCGGAATCGCCGAAGCACTCTACACGCCGGATACCGATCTCCTTTGCCACCTTGAGGCCATGGATTAAGGCCTCATACTCCGCCACATTGTTTGATGCTGAGAAATGAATCTGCAGCACGTACTTCAGCTGATCTCGCTTTGGCGAGGTGAGGACTATTCCAGCCCCCAGCCCGATCTTTGTCTTGGACCCATCAAAATGCATTTTCCAATAATTATAGTCCGGCCTGGGTGGCTCATACTGCATCTCGGCCCAATCACAAAAGAAGTCCGGCAACGCCTGGGATTTAATTGCATCTCTTCTCTCATAATGTGGTGCATATGGAGACACCTCAATCGCCCATTTGGCAACTCGGCCAGTTGCATCTTTGCACCCGATGATCTCCGAGATTGGAGCTTCGCACACCACCGTCATGGGATGCTCCTGGAAATAATGCTTCAACTTCTTGACCGCCAGGTAGACACCATACGTCATCTTCTGGTAGTGAGGTAGTTCTGCTTCGAGGTAGAGATCACCTCGCTCAAGTAATACACCGGTCTCTGCACCGACCTGCCACCTTCTTCGCGCTCCACCACCACTGCCACACTTACAACTCGGTTTGTGGCCGCAATGTAAAGTAACATCGGCTCATTGTGCAATGGTGACGCCAACACCGGGGCAGTGGACAACATCTTTTTCAGCTCACCGAACGCCACGTCGGCCTGCGGGGTCCATGTAAACCCGGTACTTTTCTTCATGAGCTGGTACAAAGGTAAGGCTTTTTCTCCTAGCCGAGCTACAAATCGGCTCAACGAGGCTAGGCACCCTGTGAACTTCTGCACATCTTTCAAACACTTCGGTAACTTCCAGCGCGGGGGGGTGTCTCCTTTTAGCAGGAGGGGGGGTGAAGCCCACTATATAGGCCAGCCGGGTCACCATTGTGCCCTCGTCGAACACTGTTGCCATGCCTCTGCAACGGTCACCACCGTACCACCGTACCTCGGTCAGGGACAAGACGTGGCCTGCCCATCTCCTGTAGCCTAACGGCAGAACTAGCATGTCCCCTCTGAGCGAGACAGGACGTGGCCTGGCAGAGCTACCTCGTAGACTTTTCCCAGATCTCGCGTGGTCAGAGGTCAGAGATGTGCAGGCCCGCCGAACCCGGGGCACGCCTCTGCCAGGCTCCTTGACAGACGCTCCCGTGTTAGGCGCTCTTGTACCCGGCTGGAAGTGACAGGAGCATTGACTCCTGCCCGACCTAATGCCTATCACCTCGGTTAGCTCGGCACGGATGTGACGAGCTCCGTACCTCGGGTCTCGTGCTTAAGATCTTCACTAGGTCGGATCTCACCTCCTCCCCACAGCTTCTCCGGCTCTTACAACACAAACCACGGCACTGAGGTAGTTAGGTCGGCTGAACATAGCTCGGACTGTGAACCTCGGCTCTGGCCAATAGTATACCTCGGACCCCTCTGGGCCAAGATAGGTCGGCCTGTATTCTCCAGGTTAAGATGAAGCTCGGACCTTCCCAGGCCCAAACAGGTCGGCCCTTTCCGTACCTCGGCACACCTTCGAACTCCGCTTATGCCAAGCCTTGACCCTACACCCGGGATACTCCCCCGACAGTGTCGCCGGTGACCATCTGATCTGCGCCATCAGCATGCCGAATGTGGCTTCTTTTTGTATGATCGCCTATATGTATGATCGCCAAACTGTGGCTTTCTTTGGATCGCCGAACTCGGGCTGATTTGGGGCGGGAATATGAACTTTTAAATTGTGTTGGTTTGTGTTCGCCTTGGGTGGCCGAACGAGTGGAAAATCCAACCCCCCAGACCAAAGTTAGCGCCGGCGCAAAGCCAAAAAGGTCCGTTTTTCGGCCTGGGGGGCGAACGGCTGGAGATGCCCTGATGATCTATGATACATCGACGCCAAAAGTCAAGACGTCGAGCATGCGGTGTGCGTGCAGCTGTTGCGCCGCGTGCAGTAGATAGAGGGTCACCCTGCTTTGCACAGTGACCACCTAAAGCGGGGGCATGCACAGGGATAGAGGTAGCAAAAGGATCGATGTGCCGTCACTTTGCCCTAAAAAAAGCGAGAAATGTATATTGTACAGGCATTTCAAAAATTCTTACCAGTAGCTGCGGCGGAAGAAGTTCAGACGGGGGAGCGAGACATGCGCACTCGCCGGAACAAGTTCAGCATCCCTCGCTAGAGTTGCATCGCTAGCTAGCTACGCATGTCCAGGTGGTGGCACCAGGTTTCCATTCTCGAGTGAGCCTAAGGATGACTCCAATGGGGCGACCCATCGAGTCCGCGCGTGTCCGTCCCTGTCCGCGGGAGCCAAAAACATGGCCCAACGGGGCGGCGCAAACGGACCGCGGTCCGTTTTTTGGTCCGCCGCGACACATTCCTGGCCCAAATTTGGGCCACCAATGCGTCGGACCGGACGCTCGCGAACCGTTCCTGCATCCTCCCCGTGTCCGCCCTGGCCCCGCGTGTCATCATCTACAACGGCCACCTACCCGCAATAACTGTGGGCGGTGGAGCTGTATAAATTGCACCGGTCGGCCAAAACCTAAGGCACAAACCCTAGCACTCCTTCCCAATCGCGCCGGCCGGCCAAACCCTAGTCACGGCGGTAACCATCTCCAAGCTCAGATCCACGCGCCGGAATGGATCCGCCGCCGCCGCAGCATCTGGTGGATGAGGTCGAGCGAGCGCGTATGAGCGCGCGCGGGCGCTATCGCGGCAGCTTCTCGCGCCGGATGGCGACCAGCCCGGCATGATTCCCCAGCCGCCGCGTCCGCGCCTGACGGACACCCAGAGGAGTGCGGTGGAGACGGCGTTCGCGGACTGCGCCGACAGCGACGAAGAAGAGTACGCCGTCGGTGTCGCGGCGGCTGCTGTCGCGGCGGCCGGTGTCGCGGGGGATGGCGCGCCGCTAGAGCCTCCCATTGGCGTGGGCGGCCCTGCTCACATCACCGAGGAGGAGGCGGTGGATGCAGCCCACATGCAGCTGAACGCGCAGAGGGCGGCCGCGTTCATGTCCGCCGCGCACGCCTATGCCGACGCTGCAGTGGAGGAGGAGATGAAGCAAATGCGCCGCACCGAAGAGTCCAAGAAGCGCGCGGCGAGGCGCAAACGGCACCGGGAGGCCTTGGCGGCGGCCGAGGCCACGAAAGGAGCATGCAGCTCCACCTGATGTCATATCCCCGCCGGCGTGGCCGCCTATGTGCGGCTCATTTTCCACTAATACCGGCGCCCGCTACGTGTTTCGTAGCTACAAAATGATGAAAGAAGATTGAGTCAGTCAGCCCTGGCTGGCCATGGCCGCGATGAAGGAAGAGCCAGCAAGTCCGTTGCAGAACGGGCATGCTGCGTGACGTTCCTCAAGGCCGCAGCCCCTCTTTGATCTACCCCCTTGCCGGCCGGTGGTAGGTTATTAATTTTCTTCAAGTTTAGGTTTAGGTTTTAGGGTTTAATGTTAGGAGAAAGTCCTAAATTTACTATGTAATTTTAGTTTTAAAAATGTAATCCTAGTATTAACAAAAAGTTTGGAAAAAAATGGCAAGTGGACTCAATGCGTCGACCCCGTTGGGGGCACTGGCCAGAAAGGGGCGGACATGGGCCGGACGCGCGTCCGTTCCCCGACCCAAACGGACAAAACGCGGACCAAACGCGCGTCTGTTTGGGTCGCCCCGTTGGAGTCATCCTAACATCTATCCTTTGTTGATCATGACTGGTCGACCCGTAGGGTTGTGCTGGTGGAATCATATTCTTCCGGCAATTTTGACAAATTTGACCCTTTTTCAAATTCATTTCACAAAATGGATCAAATTTCAAATTAATTCACGGATCTAACCCTTTCTCACGGCGCCTGCCCCCGTGGCGCCGTGCTAGACCTCACAACGACGCGCTCCGGGGCGCCGTTGTCCCTGCCACGTCGGATTAGCAGGCCCCACGGGCCAAAAGCACGGCGCCCCAGGTCAGGGCGCCATGTCTACCAGCACGACGCCCTCAATCAGGGCGCCATGTTTTTTTTTCCTGCTACGTTAAACACCAGACTCGAATTAATTGGGCCTAGGGATGCACATATTACACAACCTGTGCTCTACCCCAGTGGTCAGAGTGTGGAGCGCTGTTCCGTAGGTGGTGAGCTCGAATCCTGCTAGCGCATCAATTTTTATTTATTCCGAATATTTTGTTGTTTTTTGCTTTTCACTATGCAAAATATGTACGGGGTCGTATATTTTTTCCAAAACTTTTGCTGGTTTCGGTATTGATTTTGAGGTCTGGAATAGGTTCAATACAATTCATGTGCTCTACCCTAGTGGTTCGTATGTGGTGTTTTATTTATTCCGAATATTTTGTTGTTTTTTGCTTTTCACTATGCAAAATATGTACGTGGTAGTATATTTTTTCCAAAACTTTTGCTGGTTTCGGTATTGATTTTGAGGTATTGTTTCTTTTTCTGAAAAGCATTCACCGGGGAGAATATATGCCGCTTTGGCAGCTTGGAAGTTCTTTTCTTTCTTTAATCTTCATTCTCCTCATACCTCTCCCTTTTGTCTTGTTTGTATGGATGCTTCTTGCTGGTTTGCTGAATTAAATTCACTAGTCTTGTTTAATATATCAAGAGGAAAATTAGAAAATATACAAAATTATATAAATTCAAATTTGCAATGGTCTTGAAGATAAATTTGTGTTGGTACAACTTTTAGAGCTAGAAACATGTAATTACGCACAACTTATAGGCCGTGAAAGTCTTCTCTAAAGAAACTTTCGAGTTACTAGCAAATTAAAAGCATTTATCCATGCTTGACATTTTTCTTGTCCTCTCATCATTTTTGTTTTTCTTGTTCTCTCATAATATTTATCATGCATTTATGCATGTCACAAAATTATTGCATCTTATATTTGGATATATAGTGCTTTGTTCAATAAAAAAATAATTCATAATATGTAGCCAAAATCACACTCATATTCAGAGAATATAGGAGCTTTAGATATAACTTTGGAAAACCAGCAAAAATCGGAAAAAATATACTCCCTCCGTCCCAAAATAAGTGTCTCAAATTTGTACAAAAATGAATGGACCTATACATGTTTCATGTCTACATACATCCACTTTTTAACAAATCTAAGACAGTTATTATTGGACGGAGCGAGTACTACAAATGTTGCACGAGTGAAAGCAACAAAAACAACAAAACGTTCGCAATAAGTAAAAACTGGTATATACTAGGATTCGAACTGAGGACCTTGGGCAAAGCACTCCACACTCAGACCACTGGGGTAGAGCACAGGTTGTGTAGTATGTGCATCCCTAGGCCCACTTAATTCGAGTCTGGTGCTCCGTAGGAGGAAAAAAATGCATGGCGCCCTGGTTGAGGGCGTCGTTCTGATAGGCATGGCGCCCTGGCCTGGGGCGCCGTGCTTTTGGCCTATGGAGCCTACTAATCTGACGTGGCAGGGACAACGGCGTCTCGGAGCGCGGCGTTGTGGTGTCTAGCACGGCGCCCCGGGGGCGGGCGCCGTGAGAAAGGTTAGATTCGTGAATTGATTCGAAATTTGGTTCATTTTGTGAAATGAATTTGAAAAATGGTCAAATTCATCAAAATTGCCTATTCTTCCATACTCTTTCTGTCACAAACTACTTGATACACATTTGTCTAAAAATGGATATATGTAGGCACTAAACAACATAAGTACTCTATGAACTAATTTGAAACGGAGAGAGTACTCGCTCCGTTTCAATTTCACTTGACACGCATTTGTCTAGAAACGGATATATTCAGACACTAAACAAGTATATATATATTCTTACTTGGACAAATATACAATTTAAGTAATTTGGAACAGAGCGAGTACATGTTAACAGCCCGCAACCCCTGCGAAATGAATATAGGATGAGTAGCAGGCTACTGAATCCATTGCTCCAAACACAGTCTAACGGTCAGTATCGGCAGTACATTTCGGTTGACTGTTTGAACGTGTCCAGATGTCCCGGCGTGAATCGTCAGGCGACGAATGATGATCACGATGATGCTCTTCCTGACTTAATTCGCATTGTGCCTGAGTGGCTATGCACGCATGAATGCTGGCAAGATTGGCATAGCTAGCCTAGGCTAGGCTGATCGAGATCATGGGCATGTCACCGGTGAACAGTAACCGAGACATGCGTCCACCAGTTTTTCACCGTTGGATCAAAAATCAATGGATAGATGAACAGCTGCTACAGTGCTCTCGCTACAGTGTGTTAATCTGGTCTGCTCATTTTCGATCCAACGGCTCAGAGTGCAAGGCACGGCACTGTTCATCGGTGACATGGCATGGGCATGTCACCGGATCCGTGTCCAGGCTAGGCACCAACGATGGTCGTCAGTTTTTTTTTTTTTTTGAGGATTTGATGGTCACCAGTTCAGCAATTTAATTTTTTTTAGGGTAGTAGCAATTCAAGTCATTGCTCTTTTACCTGTTGGGACTCGATCGGCCGACTCAGGAGCGAGACGGTATTGTCAAGGTGGTGGAGCTCCATCGGGCCGTAGGGCCCGTATTGCAAGCATATTCCTGCGACGGGCCGACCAGCCCACCAATCCTTCGTCGATCCCGTTTCCCATCGAGTGGCCGCTACCATTTTTTTTCTCTCTCTCACGAAAATGCACTGTCAAGGTAAAGATTATTCGAGCGTGAACTTCCTTATTCTATGTTTTGCCGTTACGCATACACATCGATTGAGTAACTGTGAAACACACCGTACCGAACAACAAGTCTGTAAGCTTGTACGTATATCTCATACAACAAAATAGAGTACATTTGGTTCTATCTAGGCCGATGCTGGCCTTACCAAGTTATAGCCTACACTGAAGTTGTAACGTTTCGTGCAATTTTAATCGCCAACCTTTCGTGCACTCGGTTTTGTGCGATCAATGGTTTTTTACCGTGCGCAATGGATTAATTTGTACCAGTGTGCATTGCTTTGTATTTGCCTTTTAGTTTCTTCCGAACTTTCTTAATGGCAGTGGGTATCTTTGTTTGTTATGTCTAGGCCGGGCGTGGACATTCTGATTGTGTTGATGTGAAAATATTGATTTAAGAAAAAAAAACACCCCTCAATGCCATGTACTCCCTCTGTTTTTAAATATAATATATTTTTTTTCCACACTCACATGTTTAAAATTTGTCTAGCCACACTTTAGTGTGTATGTTCACTCATTTTAATCTGCATCTAGACAACATGTGAAACATTTAAAACATATAATATTTAAAAACATAGGGAGTACAAAGGAGTTATGTTGATTTTCCTAGCGTTTTGCCCTATTCCCGCCCGATCTCGGGATTCTGAATTTAATCGACGTATTGCATAGTTTTTCACAAATACACCATATTTCTATCTAAAACACAATCATACTGCATAGTTTTGAACACAAAAATTAGCTACACAATAATTTAAGGTAATAAAATAATTCATACAACAATTCAAATTAAATGAAAACCGAGAAGCTCAACCAAAACAACACTCAAGCTTGGAGTTGTTTTAGCGTCCGTAGATAGACAACTAGATCATTTGCAGTTGGTTATGAGTTTGTTCGTCATGGGTTTCCGCATGTATGGCAAGAAAATTTGCAAACTCGACCGACACCTCATGATCAATCTGGCAAGTGGGCCCTGTCACCTTCTTGCACATGAAGTATTCATTGTACTCAGGTTCACCGTGCACAATGGGCATGAACTCCTCCTTCATCCTAAAGCTCCGCCGGATATCTTTCGCCCCAAGTGTTGGCTTGGAGGAAAAATTGTGTGTGAGGTGGACGCGAGGTGGTCCAAGCCGGAGCTGTCTGCCTAGTGGCTCGACGAGCATAGACGGTCAAAAAATAACCAGTGGTCGGCTCAGGCAAAATAGAGAACGGTTTCATAGGGGGGGGGGGGGGCAGAGCTTCCAAAGGACGACAAGAGCAATAGTCGAGCTTTTGACGTCGAAACGGGTGGCAACGACGTTCAGTGGTGGTGAGAGGGAAGACAAGGATGGTAGAGGTGGCGAATGGCTTGGTCGTTGTTGTGTGGTACCATCTCAAAATTTGACGTGGACGCGATTGCCGCTTTTGTTCGACAGAGTGCAAACCCTATGACCGGGACCGGGACACGATATTGGACCTGTATAGCAAAATTGTCACCATTGTGATCACAGCCGGTGTCGATGTTTCGATGAGACCAATAACACGTTAAGAGCATCTCCAGTCGCGGCGCCAAAACGGCCGCCCAAAGGCCTTCCGGACATGCCATTTGGGAGTTGTCCGGACGTCCTTTTCCATTTGGGCGCCATTGCTCCCCACTCGCGGCGCCCAAATATTATTCAAATACGAGTTTTTTGATACGAAAGTGCATACATTTCATTGAAATTCGTTGAAAACAAACATAATTCGTTCAAATTTAAAACCTAGACCTAAATAGACCTAGATCTAGTACGTAGGGTGGCACGCCGGGCACCGGCAGTTGGGGCAGGAGCCGGCCCTTGCGGCGGCGAGCACAGGACCCCGGCGGCAGCGGGAGCAGATGCAGTAGAGGTAGTCGGTGGTCACCGCCGGCGGCTGGGAGGCGGCTATGTCTGCCTCAATGGCGAGCTGCATGTGGCCGGGACCCACTCTGGCGTCGGCGGCCAGTCCTCGAAGCCATCATCATCACCACCAACCTTCTCCGCCTCTTGTTGAGGTTGCGGCGGAGGAGGTTGCACGCGGCCTTGTTCTGATCTTGCGCGACGAGCCTGCTCCGCCACGGCGCCACCTCGTAGCGAACCCTCTCCGTCTCCATGCCGACCACGAAGTCCTCGTCGGAGGTGTTGGTGAGCACGTCGTCGTCGGAGTCGAACCAGCTCGCAGGCGGCTCACGAGCGATGAAGGAGTTGAGGCGGTAGGCGTGCTCCACCTAGATCTGCTCGTCCCAGTACGTCGAGTTTGACTCATACCTCACGTCGTCGAACAGCTCCGGCGGCATGGTCTGCTCGCACATGGCTACCGCCTCAACTCCCAGCGCACGACGACTGGTTCTGCTCCGGCAGCTTCACGCGTCAGCCAATCAATTGCACTTGCACTTGAAGTGTCGGTCGTGCATGTGCATGTTAACGGTCGGACACGGTTCTATATGTGGAAGCTGGCTCGCGGTTGACTGACCAGTGTAGTCAACCGTGTTGGTCTGACCAGTGGCCCCATCGAGGTTGTGTGAGATGACTTGACTTGGCTTGCTTGTTTAGGCCATGTGCATTGCAAAGCCTTGTACATCGGGATTATTGGCCAGGATCTTCAAGGAAACTGCCAAAACTCGTGTTTTTTCTATTCTGGTGTCTCACTGCCAGCGTCCGTACTACTCTATATAAGACCACTACCAGCATCTAGGACAAGCACATCGCGAACTGAAAAGAGATCCATTTGGGAGAGAGTGAGATCCATTGCAGAGAGAGTTCAGTAGATAGATCGAGAGGGAAAGAAGGGGGAGAGGGATGGAGGCGACGGCGGTGAGCCTGACCAGGACGGTCCTGGACGGCATGCTGGGCAGCGCGGGGACGGCGATGGCGAACGAGGCGGCGCTCCTACTTGGGGTGCCCAAGGAGGTGAACTTCATCCGCAGCGAGCTGCAGATGATGCAGTCCTTCCTACGGGTGCAGTCCTCCGCCGCGTGCTCGGCCGGCGGGTGCTACAAGGTCAAGGACACGGTCACGACGTGCGTGAAGCAGGTGCGCGACCTCGCATGCGACCTCGAGGACTGCCTCCTCGACTTCACCATGCACGCGGCCCGCGCACGCTGGCTCCGTTGGGGCCCGGCCTCGCCGCGCGCTACCGCGTCGCCGGCCGCATCAGGGAGCTCAAGGCCGGCCTCGAGGAGCTGAACCAGCGCAACCAGCGGTACAACGTCTTCGTCGCCGACCAAGTCACGCCGGCGGCGGCCGAGGAGCACGGGCACGCCGACGACGAATACCAGCCCACGCCCGGGAATGGGCATCAGGACATCCAGCGGTCCGGTGAGATGAAAGACTTGGCCGATTTGGTCAAACGAGAAGGTGCGAGTGTCGTGTCGGTGTGGGGCATGGGCGGGATGGGCAAGTCGTCGCTGGTGAGGATGCTCTATGACGACTCGGACCTCATCGACGACTTCGACGGCCGCGCCTGGGTAACCGTGCCGCACCCGCTGGACTGCACCGCCGACCTGGAGCGCCGGCTAAGGAAGCAGCTTGGCGTGAATCCCGACGACCTTGGCGTCCCCGCGTGGCTGAAGGAGAAGCGGTGCCTCGTCGTGGTGGACGACGTGTCCTCGGGGGAGGAGTGGGAGCTGATATTACGGTGCCTCGGGCTCGGAGTAGGCGGCGCCAATGTCACTGGCAGCCGGAGCCGGGTCGTCGTGACAACACGGCGAGAAGACGTTGCCAAGCTGTGCGCGGGAGAACACGTCTACAAGCCTACGCTGCACGGATACCTTGCTCGGAGCTCGTGTCCGTGTCGGATACCGTATCTGATACCAATTTGGACACGATACCTCTTCGATACCTATTGGCAACATATCGGTAAATAAAACATTTAAAAGAATTGGTGATACCCCTTGCAAGTCACAGGCAGCCAGCAGCACACTGCTTTCTCAGCCTCCTCTCTGATGCTCTCACCAAATGCAAATATAATTTACGTGATCACGTTGGCACCTCTAGCTACTACATGTATTTATTTATTTTAAAGACTATGAAAACATATCCTCGTATCGACGCTTTTTCAAAATGTCGTATCTTCGTATCCGTATCGGCCCGATACCGATACACGTATCCGTATCGGTGCTGCATAGCTACAAGCTCAAGCCTCTGGAAGAAAAGGAGGCCCGGAAACTGTTTTGCCAAAAGGTGCGCCCGCTTACTTTCTCTATTCTTGAGCTAGTTGGTTAATGATGCTTGATTAATTTGGTAGCTTCAAAGATACTCCTAGCTTTTATTTATAAGACGTTCAACTTATTAATTTAGACGAACTAGTCATGCTTATAACAGGAGTTGGGGAGGGGCAGATTATATTTTAAGCCGCTACAAGAATTGAGCCTAAATCTTGTGCCGTCTTATCACGAAATACAGCCTGAATTGTCTTGTTGTGTGCTTGTTTCTTCTAAACATGTGGAATTTATGTTGGATATTTATACTGAACATTCATGCGGTGTAAAATAAATGTTGATACAATTCAGTATAAATGTTCACAAGAATCGACCTAATGCAAAATGGACTTTAATTTTGTTACCGATTTTCACATCTGGTTCCAAAGGGTGGCTTTTGCTCATTCTTGGCCGACTCCGAGTTTTTTCTCACTTTTCGATTGGGTGTTGTTCTAGCATGCATACAAGATTCTAAAGTCAAGAATATTGTGTGTTTCTGCACTAGTTGAAACAAGTTATCATCACAGGATGAATATACTTTTAGAATGAAATTTGGAAAGTCGTATGAGAGATAAGATTTTTCTGGGCCTACTAAGATGATACTACTATACCTTTTGCATTTGATATATAAACTACAACGACATACAGTAGTTAATATTGTTTAGATCTATGTGAAGAAAAGTATAAATTTAACGATGAGGATTTTAGAATTGACTCGGACGTACCTAAAAAAAGATATGTTATTTGTATATCACCGGAAAATAGTTCCATGAAGTTGCTCATCATGAAACAAATACTAAATTACTTAATTCGTGACATATATAGATTAAAATTCAGAATATAATCAACTTAGAAATAAGAATTTTTTGAGCCGATTGTTTTAATGTGCTTTGTTAGTTGTGATAACCTCCACACATGAATAAGAATTACAAATTTATGAGTTTTTCTAGGGATGGATAGTACTTTTTTAACCACTTGCTAGACAGTAGGTTTTTCATTTTTCATTTTATGATTATTGTCTCTCATTTTGTGTTATTTGTTTGTATCAAGGTTTACAAGAATGCCGACCATATATTGTTGGATGATTTGTTGGACCAAGCCATACTTATCTTAAATCGATGTCGGGGCCTTCCACTTGCTATAGCCACCATAGGGGGTCTATTGGCTAACAGGCCCAAAACAATTAGAGAATGGAAGATTTTGCGACAACACCTTGGGTCCGAGCTGGAGTTACGTGGGGATATCAAAAGAGTTATTACCTCGAGCTATGATGGATTACCATATCATCTCAAGTGTTGCTTCTTGTACCTGAGTATCTTCCCTGAGAACCATGAAATCAGGCTTACCCGTATATTGAGGCGGTGGATGGCAGAAGGCTATATCACAAAGCCACGTGATATGAGCATCGAGGAAGTCGGACGGATATATTATAATGAGCTCATCAGTAGAAGTATGATTCAACCTTCGGAGAAGGCCAGGGCTAGCTTGGGGGTGGAACGTTGTCGTGTTCATGGTGTAGTGCTCCAAATAATCTTGTCCAAGCACTACAACAAGAACTACCCTACAGCAACGCATCAATGCGTATCTAGACGCTCATATAAGCGTTGCAAGTGCATTTACCAACGGATTTTGATGCGTTGCCTTATCTGGCGTTGCAAAGGTATACAACAACGTATATACATGCGTTGGTAACCAATAGAATAAGCGTTGTAAAGTAGCAACAAAATTCAAACAACAGTAGTATCCGTTGGTAGATATTCTATACAGATTTCGTATATTTCAAAATAAATATTTTTATTTATTGGACGACCTTAACCGCTTCAAGAGATGGTAATGTTTTTTTTCAGGGACAGATACTTTACAAGAATAATACCACAACATACAATTCTCAGAACTTGAATGCATTGTATTAAAACCAATTAATATATGTTGTACAATCGCCATCCATACATGAAAGTTATCTGGGGTACATAGCTTACAATCGAGCTCCAAAATATAATATTCTAACTAATCCTATACATGTATATATCTTCTAGTATTCTGTCCCATGACATGTTCACAGTTGATATCTGAATATAGCCGTCGCTGTTCATTTGAATCTGCAAAAACAAAACTTTTGAGACAATAATCTGCAATATTGAAATTCTGTATTTGTAGACAGACAAGATATCGTTTTGTTCAAAAAATCATATCCATAGACCTGCATCTCATGCTATGAGGATAGTTCAATGTATCATGTGCTGCTAACGTCCAACTGCCAGAGGCTGCTACCGTCCTGTATTGCTTGCGAGGAGCCGTTGGCTTCACATAAGCCGATGTGGTTAATTCTCCAACATAGTCCTTTACTGCTAGATCCTACAGTTTGCCGAAACAATGCTTTTAAAAGAGGATGGTCGCGAGTAAAGGTGTTACGAAATAAGACAGGAGTCAAACCGGAAATGATAGAGGAATCTTACAGGGAAAAGCAGTAATTGCATCTAGTTGTAGCCCAAACCATGCACGGTGACATGCCTCAGACGGAAGTGAGTTCATGAGTGGTCCACTAATGTTCTAATCAGAAAAGACGTTTGGGCGAGGGTTGGATGTTCAGAAGGTAAGTCTTTCTTACTAGTTTTAGCGCTAATTAACTAATTTGCTGGTAGCAATACATATAAACAAGAGACGAATTTTAAAACTCAGTTGGAATATATTTCTTTGGTAATACAACTGAAGAGAGCAGTAATAGAAGTTCACTTCTAGCACATACCCGGTAGGGCGTGATGACCACTTGAGCAGGCCTTCTTCTGCTACACACTCCAACACGCCAGTGTGTAATCCGTTCAATGGCACCATTGTGCAGCTCAAATAGCATAGAATACTCATTGAACAGGAAATCATAAGCAAGAAAAATAGAGAAATAACCTTGTAGTGTACTGATTGATCATATGAGACAGAAAGTGCAATAGAAAGGAAGAGACGCGTATACTGGGATATAGTCGGACATACAGCTTCGCGTGTTGGTAGCGTGGCAGGCCCAACTCACCTGTTGTGAGAGCAAGGAAGTATTAGAAAGAGTGAAGAAATAGATGTTTGCAAGAAATATCAGATTTGCAAGCACATAGTAGTTAGGATATTAATTGGCAAATCCTTTTCTATCATGAATATCAGATGTTTGCAAGCAGGAGACAAGCATTCTTTTTTAACACCTACAGAGCTAAGAGGGAATCATATCATCATTATAGCCAAACAAGAAATATAAGCATACACGCATAATGGACTATTTTTTATCTAAGTACAATTGAATCAATCTGAGATAATAAAAACCTCTAATCCTTCGCAAATGTACCCTGATTAGATTGGTTCTTTCTTTATTCACTTATGCAGAATCAAGAACGATATACCTGAGACAAAATGTTAAATACAAAAGATTAGTTATAAGTGTCAAATAATTGAACAACTTCGTTAGCCACAGAAAAAACTTTAAATGCATTGCGATAGTAGAAAGGCAGGGTGGCAGCTATCTTTGCATTATTCAGATGCAACAGTGGGTGGTTAACTGAGTTAGGGAAGTGCTCAGGAACATAAGACTGATACGAATTACGAAATAATAAATCTGTTATGCAAATAATGAGATGCCGTGGAGAATATAGTTAGCCCCAACCCTGAAGGGAAGGCAAATCTTATTGATAGACTGGTAATTGCACAACTACGGCGCGGGGACTGAATCTAAGAGCTCGACGTGAAGATGAGATCGAGACACCTTTGATTACCTCCTCGGTTAGGCTATTGTTCGCCTCCACAACACCAAATCGCTGCCGGACGGGGCTGCAGCTTTGTCAGACGGGCTTAACAACCACAGGCGCGAGGTTCTTCCGGGTTGCAGATTGACGACGCCGGCAACCGATCTAGGGTTAGATAGCATGTGTCTTATAAGCAGTGGCTGCAGGAGAATCTGGAGGGAATAGAGAGAGGCAAAGCGGAAGTACGATCTGCAAAGCGGAAGAGATGCTCCGATCGGCGGAGATGGCTGGTAGCGGGAGATCGGAGCGGCGGCCAGGGAGGAGAGGAGACGGGGGGAGGGGAGAGGACGAAGAGATGAGTACTGATTCGAGGGATGAGATATACTCCGTACTAGGACGGAAATACTAGAACTGAAGCCCAATTATTCACAACTTCCAAAAAATTCTCCCGCGTCTCCCAATACTTGGCGCCCAACAAAATTGTAGCGCGGGATTTTTAGCCCGTCAAGCGGTTAATCCAGGGAGAAACCCCAACAACTAAATATTTTCGTTTTTGTTACCTTTGTTTTTAGTGAAAAGTCCTATACCAAATACGGATGAACTCGGCAACACATGTATGCGTATCTACGATAAAAATTTACAACGCATATTTCGATCGTTGCAAACTATGTATTGCTACATGGGGGGGTTCTCTTGTAGTGAAGTCTATTGAGGAGAATCAACTTTTCATCATGGATAAGCACTGCAATGAGGCTCCAGAAAGTAAGATACGCCACTTGGTAGTGACAAGATGGAAGAGTAATAATGAGAAGATGGCAAGCATAAACTTGTCTCAGGTTCGATCACTCACAATTTTTGGAAAGTGCCCTAGGTCCCTCATCTCCTCTAAATTGCGTTTGCTGAGAGTTCTTGATTTGGAGGATACAATCGAGCTAGAGAATGATGATCTCAAACACATCGGGGAACTCTATCATTTAAGGTACCTTGGTCTGCGGAAAACAAATATTTCCAGACTTCCTTCCTCTCTACAGAACCTCACGTGTCTAGAGACATTAGATGTTCAAGACACAAAGGTGACACAGCTCCCGGTTGGTATCACCAAACTAGAGAAGCTGCGTCACCTTGTCGGCGGCGTCAACTTTGCGAGAGACTTGCTGGAGAAGACCGGGAAAACAAGGATGAAAGCAAATGTGACGACAACTACTTTGAATCCTTGGCAAACTTTGTTTCCTGGTGCTGCGGTGAATTTCCATCTTCAAGTTCCACATGCAAGTTTAGTGTAACAGCTACTGAAGGGATTGAGAAGTTAAGGAACCTGCAAGTGCTAGGGGTGGTGCACATTACACAAGGAAACAATGTAGCAAGAAACCTGGGGAAGCTGACTGGCTTGCGCAGATTAGGAGTTGATGTAGATGCGACTAAGGAAGTAGAAAAAGATTTATGCAGCTCAGTAGCAAGACTTGTTCATCTGGAACGACTTGAAGTTCGCTCTGAGTCGCTTGAATTTCTGAAATACACCAAGGAATCGCCACCAAAGCACCTGACTTCACTGCGCTTGTCTGGCCGTTTAGGCAACCTCCCTGAGTGGATGAGTTCTCTCAAGGATCTTGGCAAGGTAAAGCTACTCCAGACACTGTTGAAGCAGGCTGATATTGAGGTGATTGGCAGGGAGCTGCCCAACCTTACTCTTCTCGCACTCTGGGAGGAGTCCTTTGCGGACGGGTCTTTATGTTTTAGCGGAGGTACATTTCAGAAGCTCAAACAGCTTTACATTGAAGGCTTGGAGAACCTCAAAACTATAAAAATTGAGAAAGACGCATTATGTGAGCTCCAGAAAATTGAAGTGAAGAAATGCATTAACTTGGATGACAGTGAGCTGGGCCTGTCCCGTGTGCTATTCCTGGAGAGCCTGAATGAACTTGTGTTGACAAGCTGCGGTGACAAACCGCACCTGGAGAAGGCACTTCAAAGGCAGATTAGCGGATTTGAACTTGCGAAGCGCCCCAAGCTTATAACCGGCAAGTCCATTGTATCAAGGAGTTAGCTTATGTAATACTTCCATTGGAAATAAGTAGATGAAATGTACTGAAAGTTGTTTAAACTCGTCAGATTTCTTAGTTTTGTCATGTATATTGGCGTCCTTGCTTTGCAATGTCAGTAATTTATTTACATATTCCTACGGTGAAGTAACCAGCTTCTTCATAAAGGATACTGTACCAGATTTATAATCTGTTTTCGCTTGTTGTTTTATTTATGTGGAGGACAGAAGGAGACTTTAACTACCACTGTCCTGAGTTCCTTTGTGGGATATATTCTTCTACTGAATTTCGTTCGTTAATCTGATCAACATCACTGATCTGCTACTAGCATTTTTTTTACAGTCAAAGATAGAAGTGCATTCAAGCCTATATTACATAGCAAAACAATAATCATGAAATGAACATGTGGGTTTTCGCTAAGATATGATCTCTAATATGTACTATGTGCTTGTCAAGAGCGGGTACTCTTTTTCAGAAAAGAAGAAAATATGCATCGAGTGAACCATATCTTTGACGAGTTACAACTCGGTAAGTAAGCTGCACACACACATGTACTCACTCTACAACGGGCGCTGCCGATTTGATCTGCGTTTTGGTTACTACAGGAGGGGCAGCAGCATCCGCAGTCTTCTTCCCTTTCTCCCTCAGCTTGGCGATGGACTCCTTCATGGCCTCCTTCCTCTTCCTGCTCGCCATAACCTTGGCCTGCACGCCGCTCATGTTGGGGTCCTTCTTCTCCTTCTCCTCCGTCGGCGGCGGCGGCGCCCGCCTCTTGGAAGCCGCCGGGGCCGCGTCGACGTGTCCCAGCAGCGTGCCGGCGCCGGCAACGGCGATCATCACGCCCTGCAGAAACGCCCTGGAACAACCAACAAGACCGCATCAATGATTTACAGATACGCATCACATGAATTTCAGAAGAGAAAATCAGTTAAGAATTTAACTGAACCTCCTGGTGCCGAGTCTGGCTGGAACGCTGCTGCTGCTCTTCTTCGGACCGGCATTTGGGGCCGCCGTCTGCGCGGCGGCAGCGGCGGTGTGGATGGGCGCCATGTAATGGAGGAGCATTGCTTGCCTCGAGCTGCCACGGGAATATGGTGGTGCGGCGATTGGCATAAGCGTGTGTCGAAGTGCAGAAGCAACCAGGCGAGGGAGATAGAGGTGGCCCCACGCGGGTGTCACGTCAGCTTCCTATTGGCTGCAGGCCCGTGACATGGATAAGGTACCGGAGCATATGCCATTGCTGTGCCACGGAGTTCAGTGGTTCCGCCCTGTCTTTGTCTTTGAGTAAACAACACGTGCATACGATTACGAACACAAGCAGAATGACATCCAGTGGCTGCATGGGCCCGTGCACGGAACGGCATTGGATTATGCACGGGAGATAAAGGCCTTTTCCAAAGCCCATGCCGATTGGGCTCGTACCTGTGAAAGTTTAGGAACTGCAAATTCTAATGTCCTACCAAAAAACATCACCCCTAAAAGAACCCTAAAAAACATCACGCTATTTACTGCTAATGCTAACTTTGAGACGACCAGGGCATGTGCTGATATGTTAGAAGTGACACATTATATAGGACTAGGAAACGTGCCCGTGTTGCAACGGGAGGCGAAAAATCTCGGTCGGAGAGACGTGGAAGGATGTTTTTCACCTTTTCCTACCAGTTGCGCGCGCTACATAGCTCTGTCAAGGAAATTTTCTGAATCTAGCGGCCGCTCGCATGCCCCTGCTGATGTACTTGCATGCCTATTCCCACGCCCGAGAGTTGTAGCCTCGCTCTCGGCGCTTGTTGCCTTCTTGGTCGGGTCTGATAGCTAAGCATTGGATTTTGGTCGAGAAGAGCCGCCCCGCATAGAACATAATCCAGTTCATTTATCAGGTACAACCGCCTGGACGGTGGGTGGAGCTGCCCGACTCTCGCCACAGCCGAGCTCGGTGATGGGGCAGCGTCAAGACGGTGACTCCGCGTCTGCTCTGGCGCACCGTGAAGCTTTGATTATGCGGCGCTTGAAACTGCTCTCTTCTACCCTGCCGCGAAGAAGTGAGTTGGTCGTTTCGGTGGTAGGAGTATCACAACACACGATATGCGGCAGCGCATAGCTTACTGATATCGTTTACTGTTTCTACTTCGATTTCCGAGCAAGTGTACAAGGTACCACTCTCACGAGCAATTATCGTCGTACGTGTTCTGACTTCTGACCCAAGTGTTACAAATAGAATGGAAAGTGTGCTTTATTGATCTGGCCTGAGGCCTTTTATACAGGAAGTGGCAACTGCCACTAACAGTTTGGGCATAACTAAAACGTGCATAAATGTAGGTCGGTTTGTGGAGGCGGTTGACTTCCGTAGGGTGCAGTTTTATTCTCAACACTCCCCCTTGCACAAAGCTGCTTCTTGTGTGTCTTGTATTCCTTGTATATTCTTGAGAATATTTTCTTGATCACAAGCGTATATTGTTTTGAATAACTCCTCCAAAAACCCTGTGGGAAAATATGAGGAGAGTATTGTGTAGGATATGTTGCTAAAACTCCTTTAAACCCAGTGGGAAAATAAGGAGAAAATGATGCAACATATGATGGTTATTGTTTCTTTGATAACTCATATGGTAAAACCTTAAGAGGGGAAACCCATAGCGAGTTTAGAAAACAATAATTATGTCTTGTATACTTACTTTAAAAACCCCAGTGGGGAAAACAGAAAGTACGATATATGTTATTTGAAGTTGATTATTTCTCCCCCAAAAACCCTTTGGGAAAAATGTGAGGAGAATAGTATTTGATATGTTGTTAAAAACTCCTTAAAAACCCAGTGGGAAAAGTAAGGAGAAATGGTACAACATATAATGGTAATTGTCTCTTTGATAACTTATATGAGAAAACCTCGAAATGATAAACTCATTGGTAAGTTTAGAGGACAATTGATATGTCTTGTATACATCCATAAAAACCCCGGTGGGGAAAATAGGAGGTATGACATATATTCTTGTGTTGATATTACCTCATTAAAAACCTTGATGAGAACCATGAGAGTAAACTCATAAAGGGAAAAAGAGTGTAATATAATATTTGAATAGGTTACAATTCAGGAGAGACTCCCCCTAATGCTTGCAATTCAGGGGCAATATGATTAGTGATATTGCTTCTGTATAACCGGTTTGCATCTAAGCAATACAAGTATTATTATCTTTGTAGGTAATAGTTGGTGATTCAAGTGAACCAATATCCCATGATGTTGTATGTGATTTATCAGTCCGTAAAGCCACATAAATCGATGTGGATCCTTGTATTTTGGAATGATAGGTGGTTGTAGCCACTAGAGTTTGTTTTGAAGACATCAATGGAATGGCAAGCCCACCATTTAGGTACATGAAGCCCTTATGTGATATAGCTTTGTGGGGATCATATAAGTTGCTAGTATCAGCGCATCCAATGATATTGGAGTTTAGATTTCTTTGAAATAACAAATAGGTCAAGATATTTGGTGCCTTGGAGATATCGAAAGATACTCTTATCCCTGTCCACTAGTGTTAGGTCCAATGGCACTAAGATTTTGAACATTATGTTCCAACATTTCTTCTACATCTTCCATGGTTTTGATTGTATGTTTCTCTACGTCTAGAGATTGTACAACCATGGAGTTTAGATGGATATGACTTGTCCATATTTGAATTTCTCCATTAATTTCTGGATATAGGCAAAATGATGTACCATATTTTCTGAGTGAAGGTGCTCGAATTGTAGCTAAAGCAAAGTTTGATATTTTGCTTATATCCTTCATCTAAGGTTCCGTCTCTAGATGATTACGTGGTTCGCCAATATCTTTTGTGATGCGTGTAATGTTATAATCATCAACATACATTGATTTGATGAATACCTTATTGAGTATTTATAGATGAACACGTATGAGAAATCATCATTATGGGAGTAAGCCTTTTGTATAAGGAACTCACTAAGTCGGTTGTACCAAATTTGTTCCGACTATTGTAAGTCATGAGTTGACTTACTGAGTTTACACTATGTATGTTGCGATTTGTATTTGGATTCAAAATTGGGATTCCCATGGGGAACCTATATGTCTGAATCAAGTGACACATGAATATATGGTCACTACATCTATCAACTGCATAAATAGATGATTTGTACTACCATTGAGACAATTTATCCGAAATTGATTTCACTTGTATTCGGAGAATGGATTTTGGGTATCTGCGTGAACCCTTATGCTACATGCCTTGCTATTGACTCACCACCTTGTTGTTCTCATTCGGTTTTTGGATGAAAACTGGTGTAGGTATTCCTTTTGTGTATACCTTCCTTTATTGAGCAAGGCTATTTCTTCTTGGATTGCATCATTTGATTGAATCCAGTCCAAGAGAGTATTTTGAACTCTGCCATGGCCATGGTTTTTGGATCTGGATCATTGTAAAGGTTGTTTGCAATCATTGTTGAGAAATGTATGTCGACATTTGTAGGCTTTCATTTATGAATTTCTCCAGAATGTATAAAGTTTGGTGAAAATCTCGTTTACCCTTGGTGACTCTTCGTGATTTCCCAATACGGTCAAGTCTAGGTATTCCGATATCCCAGTTATTGTGTGCACTATTGAGCTGGGTTGTGGTGGTTTTCCATCCACTGGGTGTATACTACCCATTTTGTGTGTATCAACGTGAAGTTGATTCGCATTTACTGATTCCGAAGGATTCTTCCTCAGTTTCCTTTGATACTTGCAAGAAGTTGAATCCTGTTGTATGGCCGTACTTCTCCCCCTCATATTTTGAACATGGGGTTGAGTGGTTTTTGTTGGTACCTCTACTCTTTCGGGAATAATTGTTGCAGGATTATAGAATTTTATGATATATTTGTAGCCAGTAAATGGATTTGGCAGGTTATTTGCAATCTGTTGCAAATTAGTGATTTTTCTGAATGCGAAGTTCAGTGTCTTGAGTACGTGAATTTGAGGCGGAAATGTGTTAAACATTCCAATTGATTTCCTGGCGTTCTTTTGGTACTTAAATCTCCCCCTAATGCCTGGAAATTGTACTCACTAAGTATACTAGCCTTGAATAACTCCCCCTAACAGGGGCATGAGGTATTTATAATTGACGGAAATACAGTTATTCCTCACATAGATCCCGAATTTTCTGTGAGGGGCCATAGATGTATGCCGCGGTGGTGATATCGGTTTGTAACCGAATTATCGCGAATGGGAAATACTTTTGATTTGCACGTACTAATTTTATTAGGAAAGTACTACGATATGTAGTATGTCGCAGTCGAATTAAGTCAACAGGGTGTAAATTTGCATGACTCCAACGCAAGGTTGGTATTTGTAATTCATTAGTAATAGATGTGTCATGAGCTTAAATTCTTGCTTTATTACAGATTCAACCAAGTCATTTTGAGTGTGGATATATGAGACCGAGTGCTGAAATTCAATCCCTTGTGCCATGAATCATTGAAGGCATGTGTGGAGAATTCAACAACGTTGTCCATTCGAATTAATTTAATTCGATTTTTCGAATAGTGAGAGCTTGTAGTTTAATAGCTTGTCTCATTATTATGGAAAATACATGGTTATGTGTGGATGATATGCACACATGGGACCATCATGGATATGTGTCTATTAGAACCATGAAATTATTAAAGTCCACGCGCAATGGTTTGATCTACCCACACATTGCAGAGGTTGAGGAAATTTAGCATCATTTATTAGATCATGACCAATGTAATTGCTGATAATTTTCCGCATCATCTCTATGCTGAGATGACCAAGGCAATCATGCCAAGTTTGGAATGCATTTTCATTCTGAAAAATTACCATCTTTGCAACATGTGTTACGGGTTTAATGTATGTGTAGTGCAATCCTGACGGTAAAGAGAGAATTTTGCGTTTAAATGCTTGTCATATCCGTTGTTTTGGTAAAAAGGAGATACTCCTCTTTGTTGTCATCATGGGTTTCGATATGAAAACCATTCTGGCGGATATCTCTACATCTTGTAGGGTACAAACTTAATCAAGATACTATAAAGTGTTCCCGATTAATATATAAGTATCCCATAGGGAGTGTAACTGTGGTACTATCATAACCATAATTACAACATCGCGTCTAGCGATTAAAATATATTGGTATCTCATAGTAAGAGTTTTGAATATATATTTCCCCTTGTATAGAGTTTGTTTCATTGTCCATAATGAACGTTTCCTCTTTCATAAGATTGACTCCCGTAAAATTCTATATATAGAATAGAAGATTTTTCAGTATGAAGATCTTTATCAAATATATAGAACACATACAAAGTTATTTGTATCATGAGTGCTGATACATTATACCATGATTTGTTGTATTTGATGACAACTTCATGTTTATTAAGACAATAGATAGATGGTGATCAGGAGCTGGGAGACTAGTCAAGTCTCCAAACAGGTCATTTGAAGCATATTCAACAACCATGTTCTCCTTGTTCATGGTATTTGTGACATTGGGAGAGCGTGTTGTTACATGATGTGAACAACTATCTTCCTAGGTATTGTCATATTGAAGATTGAAGCGTGCTTCATATCTTTACCCTTGAGTATGCCAGCTGCGTCCCACGGAATGTTGGTGCAAATTGACCAGGTATCATGGAGTAACGAAAGTGCTACTATCATTCCATGTGACGCGGGGTTGACCTTAACTTCCACATCCCATGTTGGTTACTTCTGACTGTCGAGACCAAGCTCATTGAATTCTAGCCATCTTAAATCACATGGGGTGAAAGGACATATTTTATGTCCCCTATGTTTTGTGTGTTAGGCAACAACACTAGGAATTATTTAATATAATGTTAAGTGGTGCAGGAATGAAATGATACAATTACACTTTGCATCGAAACACCTGACAAGAAAAAGAAGCGTGCATTTGCCTGTCCAGTCCGGAGTCTCCGGTCTCTGTGGCCGGAGTCTCCGGCTAAGTCATTTTCTGGAGCAAAAGCTCCACTGGGCGGCAGCTGCGGGATGTGGTGCGGAGTTACCCCGGAGTAACACCGGAGTTTCCGCACCGGCCGGAGTTTCCGGTCCCGCGGTCCGGAGACTCCGCCCCCGACCAGTGGTTTGAATCGAAGACTTTCCCTGGACGGCGCGTGCGGTATTGGGTCCGGAGTTGCCCCGGAGTAGGCCCGGAGATTCCGGTCTGTCCGGAGTTTCCGGCCTCCCAGTCCGGAGTTTCCGGCCTGCAGAGAAGAAGAGCATCGCGACGGCTGCTGCGGTATCTGGTCCGGAGTGGGGCCGGAGTTTCCGGCCCAGGCCGGAGTTTCCGGTCTCCAGGTCCGGAGACTCCGGACTTAGTGGACAGAAAAACGGCTAGTTTTCTGGAGGGGTATAAATACCCCTCCACCTACCTCCAGCTCAGCTCGCCCAGATCTGAAGTACACCATTGTTGCAAGCTCAAGAATCATTAGATCTCCCAATCCCTCCACCCAAACTTGTTGATCTTTGGGGATTGAAGGAGAAGTCCCGGATCTACATCTTCACCAAGCAGTTCTTCATTTCCCCTCATTCACTTGAGGGATTTGAGCCTAGGGTTTCCACTAGGAAAACCTAGGCATCTTGTTGTTCTCACTTGCTTGTTACTTTTGTGTAGCAGGTGTTGTGGTGATTGAGAGCCCCAATCCTTTTGTGGGTTGAGCCTCAAGTTGTTGTAAGGGCTCCGGATTCCGCCTTGAAGGATTCCGATAAAGAAAGGTGGACCGAGCTTTTGTGCGAGGTTCATCGGAGAATAGGGTGAGGCCATTTGTGGCGTCTTGAGTTTGAAACTCACACCCCTCCAACGAGACGTACTCCCCTAAAAAGGAGGAACTCGGGAATACATCCTTGTCTCCGCGTGCTTCATATCGGTTATTCCTTTCTAGTTATTTACTACTTGTATCTTATCTTGTTTAGACTTAACTTGTCATATAGGTAAATTCACCATAGTTGCATATCTAGAGAATTTACCTTTTAGTCAAGCCTTAATCGAAAAAGAGTTAAAAATTGGAGTAGCACCTATTCACCCCCCCCTCTAGGTGGCCATACGATCCTTTCAATTGGTATCAGAGCCTCGGCTCTTTATTCGGGCTTAACCGCCTAAGAGAAATATGGCCTTCGATGCCGATGGGAACCCTCTTGCTCTTCCGGCCACTTCGGTTTCCATGGAGGACTTCACTAACTTGAAGACCTCTATGGAAACCAAAATGGATGAGTTGCGTGAAATGATAGCAAAACTCTCGGAAGCAAAGGTAACCGCATCACCTCCTTCTCTGGAATTCCTCAAGTGGAGTTAAAGGAGAACGAGGATAAAGGGATCCGGGGGTGGACCAAAATAAAAATGAATCCCCATCTAAAACACTTAATGGGAAGGGAGAAAATGCTAGAGTTCCTTTTGCCTACTCTCCCGACCTACCTATCCCTCATCCTCCTATACACTTAAGAGGAGCTCCACCTAGTCTTAATGCATCTTCTTTTACCCGTTGGCAATCTTCTATGAAATCTCACTTGAAAAGTGGTTGCATAGGTCTTTGGAAGATCATTGCAGATGGATTCAACCGGTGGATGAAAATGATTTGACAAGGCGAGAAGAAGTTGAAGCTCAACTAAATTCCACCGCTCTTGATGTGATCCGTGTTGCGTGGGTGAGAAGAACATTCATCACATTGAAGATTGCACCACCGCCAAGGAAGCATGGAACACTCTCACGGAGGTGTTCGTTGGAAATGAGAGCATGAGGAGAAATAGATATGAAGCCATGAGCAATCAAATTGAAGGCTTCTACAAGAAAGATGATGAAACTCATGAGGAGATGTATCAAAGGCTCAAGGCTCTTGCTTCCGCATATAGAGACCTTGGTGCTAAACATGTGGATGATACTTACATCAAGAGGAAGTATGTGAATGCCCTCATGCCGTTTGAAGAGACCGACTTGAAGAGTCTCCAAGGAAAGCACAACTATGACACCTTGACCTCAAATGAAGTCATGCAAGAGATGCAATCTTACAAGGTCCAAGCCCAAATTGCTAGAGACTCTCGTGCCCGAGCTATTGGAATGGCCCAAAGCTCCTCACTTGCTTTGAAGGCCAAGGTGGTGGAACAAGATGAAGACCAAGATCATGAAGAGGGAAGTTACTTGCCACCCGATGAACTCATGAGTGCTCATAGAGATTATGTGGCTCTCATGGCAAAGACCTTTTGGAAGAATCCATCAAAGCTAAAGCTTATGTGGATCAAAAGCACAAATCAAGTGGTTACAAGGTGGGCAACCCAAAAATGAAGACTTGCTTCAATTGCCAAGATCAATTCCACTATGTTGCCAATGCCCTTATAAGAACCGTGAAGAACATGGAGGAAGACTCATTCTCAAGGAAGCTTCAAGTTCTTCTCCCACGAAGCCTTACTTCAAGAAGTTCATCTCCAACAAGAAGCTACCTTCCAAAGTGTTGGTGGTACAAGAAGAATATATGTCCGGGGAGGAGAGTGATGAAGAAGAAACAACCACAAGTGGAGTGGCCGCTTTAGCCATTGCTTCATCGACAACCCCTTCTCTCTTTGAATCCCCCAATGATAATGTCACCACCAAACCGCTACGTGCCTCATGGCCAAGCTCTCCGAGGTACCACCTTCCCCTCCTTCTAAGACTATGAATGAAATGCATGAACTTATGAGTCTTAGAGTTAAGGAAGAAAATGTTGCTTTGGATTTCTTGATGACTAACTTGCAAGGTGAATGCAAGATTCGGCTTGAGATTCTTATGGATCAATATAGCATGGCACAAGATCTCCTAGAAGAAAAGGGGAGACTTGAAAGAGAATATGCTAATGAGATCGCTTCCCTTACCATGGCTATTGAGGAAGAGCATGAGCTTCGAGTTTCTCTTGAGGAGAAGCTTGAGAATATTGATGAATCTCAAAATGAAACTCTTTCTAAAATCATTAAAGAACGTGACCATGCTATTGCTAAATACAAGTTTTAGAGAAACAAAAGGTCGTATTTGGTGTTGGTCATAATAGACTAGCCGAAGAGCTAGAGATGCTCACCAAGGCTCACAAGGCCTTGGAGAGTGAACACTCTACTCTCAACAAGTCTTTTGAACAACTTCAAATACAATCTACTAAAATTGATGTACCTAGTTCCTCCACTTCTTCTTGTGATCATGCAAATGTCATTGAGGAAAATGCTAGGTTGAAGGATGAGCTTGCCAAGGCCTCTAGCCCTCAAGGTGAGAAACCTCTTTATGAGCTCTTGCAAGCGCAAAAGCTACACATAGGGAAGGAGGGCCTTGGTTATGTTGCCAAGAAGAAAAAGAAGAACAAGAAGAAGGCCAAGCCCGCACAAGCAAAAGAGACTACCATTGCGAGTGGTGATGCCACAAGGGGCAATGCCACTCACAATGACTTTGCGGGAAAATACAACCCTTCATATGTTCTTATGAAATCTATAGATGGTTGTGTTTTTGCTAAATATGTTGGCACTTCATATGGAGATGATTATCACTATGCTATTTGGGTTCCAAAGACCCTTGTGACTAACAAAAGAGGACCCATTTCACAATGGGTACCTAAAACAAAGACTTGATTCCTTGTAGGACTTTTCTTCCGGTGGATCTTCATGGCTCATTGATAGTGGGTGTTCATCTCACATGACCGGAAGCAAAGAAGTAGTAAAGGGCCTATTGAATCAATTACTCACATTTTCTCATGTCACCGTCGGGAATAATGCAAGACTTAAGGTATTGGGATATGGCAAGGTAGTGATCACTCCGGAGTTATCCATTGAGAAGGTCCTTCTTGTTGAATCCCTTTCATACAATTTACTTTCCGTTGGTCAATTATGCAATGTCGGTTACACCGTTATCTTTAATAAACACCACGTGACCATCCTTTTCACTCAATCTCTTAAAGTAGCCTTTGTTGGATTTCGTGTAAACGGTTTGTATGTGGTCGATTTCTCGAAAGAGACCACTCAAATCGCCACGTGTCTAATGGCTAAATCCGACAAGGGTTGGCTTTGGCATCGCCGGCTAGGCCATGTCGGTATGAGAAATTTGCAAACTCTTGTGAAGGGTGGACACGTGGTAGGACTAACCGATGTTAATTTTTCCAAAGATCGTCCTTGTAGTGCTTGCATAGCCGGAAAGATGCATGAAAAGAATCACCCCAAGAAGAGCATTATCTCCACTGAGAGGCCTTTGGAGCTCCTTCATATGGATCTCTTTGGGCCTCCCACATATGATAGTCTTGGTGGCAAGAAATATTGTTTGGTGATTGTGGATGATTATACAAGATATTGTTGGACTTTCTACCTCAAGAGGAAGAGTGAAACTCAAAAGATATTCATTGACTTTGCAACCTTAGTTCAACGCCAATATGACTCCAAGATTTTGGCAATAAGAAGTGACAATGGTACGGAGTTCAAGAATTACACTATGGATGATTTCCTAAGTGGGGAGGGCATTCAACACCAATATTCCGCTGCTTATACTCCCAACAAAATGGTGTCGCCGAAAGGAAGAACCGCACTCTTATTGATATGGCAAGAACTATGTTGGCCGAATTTCGTTCCCCATATAACTTTTGGGCCGAAGCCATCAATACCGCTTGCCACTACTCCAACCGGCTCTTCTTTCGTCCTCTCATGAAAAAGACACCATATGAACTCCTTATCGGTAAAAAGCCAAATGTCTCTTACTTTCGCGTATTTGGATGCAAATGCCATGTTTACATTAAAGGTTGCCCAATTGCTAAATTTGAATCTAGAACTTTTGATGGTATTTTTGTTGGATATGCCGCAAACTCCCACACTTATAGGGTCTACAACATATCCACCGGATGTGTTGAAGAATCTATGAATGTGGAGTTTGTCGAGGATAATGGCTCCCAAGCGGAGCATATTGATCATGATAATGTAGGTGATGTACCTCCACCTCAAGCCATAAGAACTATGGGCATAGGGGAACTTATTCCTATTGAAGAACCTATTATGGACACTCAAGAAGAAGGAACAAGTTCTACTCAAGTTGAACCATCCACCTCAACCATTGATCAACAAGCTATACAAGAACAAGATCATGATAGTCATCCACATGAGCAAGATAATGGTCAAGACCCACCCAACTCTAGTGGAAACAAGAACATGATGAACCCCCATCTCCAAGAACTCCACTTCGGGTTGACCATGAACAAGATGAAGGAAATGATGAAGATGTTCGTGTTGGTGAAACAATTGGTCAAGCCATAGAACGCCGAGTCATTCGGCGTGCATCAACATTGGATCATCTCCAACACTACAAAGAAAATATCCTTGGGAGTATTCGTAAGGGTGTGTCCACACGTAATCAATTAACTAACTTTTGTGGTCATGTCTCTTGTTTGTCTAGCTTAGAACCTCTCAAGGTATATGATGCTCTTGAAGACATGGATTGGGTTGCGGCCATGCATGAAGAATTGAACAACTTCGAGCGCAACAAAGTATGGTCATTAGTTGAAAGACCCAAAGACACATCACATAATGTCATTGGAACCAAGTGGATATTCAAGAACAAGCAAGACTCACATGGTCAAGTCATTCGCAACAAAGCAAGATTGGTTGCACAAGGCTACACCCAAATCGAAGGAGTCGACTACGGTGAAACTTATGCCCCCGTTGCTAGACTTGAATCTATTCGTTTATTGATTGCCTATGCATCTACTCATAACATTACCTTATATCAAATGGATGTTAAAAGTGCTTTTCTAAATGGTCCACTAAGTGAATTAGTGTATGTGAAACAACCTCCGGGTTTTGAAGACCCTAAATTTCCTAACCATGTCTACTTACTACATAAGGCCCTTTATGGGCTCAAGCAAGCTCCACGTGCTTGGTATGATCATCTCAAGGAGTTCTTAGTAGACCATGGTTTTGAAATTGGGGTAATCGATCCCACCTTTTTCACAAAAAGGATAAATGGAGAGCTTTTCGTATGCCAAATATATGTTGATGATATTATCTTTGGTTCTACTAACCATGAATTTAGTGATCAATTCTCTAAGCTAATGACCAAGGAATTTGAGATGTCCATGATGGGAGAATTGAAGTATTTTCTTGGCTTTGAAATCCACCAATATAGTGAAGGAACATTCTTATGTCAAGCCAAGTATATTCAAGACATGCTCAAGAAATTTGATATGAACAACGCCAAGCCATATAAGTTTCCCATGGACTCTAAGGCGGATCTACACTTAGATCCGAAGGGTAAGGAAGTTGATCCCAAGCTTTATCGTTCTATGATTGGATCTTTACTTTACCTTTGTGCATCTAGACCGGATATTATGTTTAGTGTGGGTATGTGTGCAAGATTCCAATCAAGTCCTAAGGAAAGTCATGAAACCGCGGTTAAAAGGATTCTAAGATACTTGATAGATACTCCTAACTATGGTCTTTGGTACCCCCATGGGACAAGCTTTGATCTTGTAGGTTATTCGGATGCGGATTGGGCGGGTTGCAAAATGGATAGAAAATCAACTTCGGGTACTTGCCAATTCCTTGGTAGGTCTCTTGTGAGTTGGTCTTCCAAGAAGCAAAATTGTGTGGCCTCGTCCTCCACCGAAGCCGAATACATTGCCGCCGGAAGTTGTTGTGCACAATTATTATGGATGAGGCAAATTTTAAAGGATTATGGTGTCATTTGTGACAAAGTGCCTCTTTTATGTGACAATGAAAGTGCCATCAAAATTGCTCACAATCCGGTACTTCATGGGAAGACCAAGCATATTGAGATCCGGTATCATTTTATTCGAGATCATGTTGAAAGGGTGATATTGCAATCAACTATGTCAACACCAAGCATCAACTCGCCGATATGTTCACAAAGCCTCTTGGTGAAGCAAGATTCAAGGAGTTGAGAGGAGAACTAAATGTGGTGGACATAAGCAATTGGACTTAGTGGACTTCTTGCATACCTACCCATATTAGACAATAGTAATTTGGTTTGGATGTAGGCATGGACATAGGGGGAGTGCGGTCCTAATCCATTGGTCTATCCCTCCCCCCATTATGCCGATAGCAAGAACTCATTTTGTCTCTATATTTTCATTTTATGAATTATGAGCTTAAATGACGAGTAGTGGCCGTGAACCCAAGATATATCTTCGCGGTGTCACACCACACACTCATACATGGTGGCCTAGGCCACCGCCCTCTTCTTTGTGAAGAGTTGATTTTATTTGGGTTTAATAGACTTATTTGGGTTTTCTAGACCTTTATGGTTTTTTGGGAAAAAACTTGGAATTGGCTTTTATATTTGCATCTTGCAATTCCTAGTGTGTATCCCACCATCAGTGACCTTGTTCTAAACCTAAGCCATCTTATCTAAAAGCCGTGCTCATCTTGCAACATACATGTCCCCAATTTAAAACTGGCAGTTTTGGAGTTTTGGGTCCGGAGATTCCGGTGTGAAACACCGGAGACTCCGGTCTGTCCAAAGTCTCCGCCCTAAAGCCCGGAAACTCCGGTACAACCGGACTCCGGTGCTTTAGGCCGGAGACTCCGGACGCGGCGTTTTTCCTGGGATTCTAAAAGGGGATCGGGGTGGGGGTTTTCTCATAACTCTCCACACACCCCTGCTCCCCAACCTCTCCCCAGTCGCCGCCACTGCTCCAAGACCGTCTCCGGCCGCTCCCCGCCGCCGGAATCCGCCGTGCCACCGGCTCCTCCACCTCCCAAGCGTTGGGGATCTTCCTCCTCTCCGTTTGGATCTCACCATGAAGGAAACGGCTAACAAGAAGCATCCCGATCCTTCATCCTCATCCTCGAATATCAAGAAGAAGCACAAGCTCCAAGGTCGAGACTACTTGGTCTATGATGCAGAGCGAGACAAGCATGTGCAGAGTGGTGCCCTAAAGAAGAAAAGGCTGCTGAGTCTGCTCGGGCTAGGCAAGAGGCTGCCTTCCTTCGAGAAGAAAGGGCCAAGCAGGCCAAGTTTGACAATTTGACCACTTGGAAGGGGTTGAACAAGGAAGACTTTCGGACAATGAGGGCGCAGAATTTCTATGATATGCCAAACAACTCCACCGATGGTCACTTTTGGAGAAAGGAGCAAGAGCTCATTATGAAGGAAATATATGCCAATTTGGACCCAAAAGCTCTTGTGTGTCCTCAAAAACCGCTGAACTTTGACGTGTTGGCCAAGAAGACATACTTTGCAGATGCATTATGGGTTGCTAGGAAGATTGGTCTTGAGCCCCTTATCACCACTCAACAAGACTATGATATTGACATGGTCCAACAGTTCTTTGCCACTCTTGTGCTTGGAGATGAGGAGGACACCAAAATGACATGGATGACGGGGCCTCTCAAAGTTAGTGCACACTACTCAGAATTTGGAGAAGCCTTGGGGTATGTGTTCAAACTTCAAAGGTGTGAATGAACCCGTTGTTCACCGGATGCATGTTGAAGGCGTGGCCTATGATAAGAAGATCGGCTGCGAGAGGGGGTGCCCTTGCTACCACCAAAGGACTCAAGCCCATCTACAACATCTTGATTCGCATGTTTCGTTGGAGCATTGCACCTCAAGCCGGGAATACGGATGCTATCCGTGGAGCTCTTGTCAACCTCATGTACCATTGCCACAAGACATTCCTTGCCGGTCCGAATTGTCAAGGGTTTGAGATTGATGTCATGGATTTTATCAAGTGTGAGATCAACATTGCTATTCACGAGAGGAAGAATCCTATGTATGCTCCCTATGTCATGAAGCTCATTCTCAAGAAGATTCCCAACCTCAATCAATCTCATTTCAAGAAACACACATATGGCACCCTTCAAGTACTCCGCCATCACCTTACTCCGGCCTCTTATGAAGAGATAGAGGAGCAAGAAGCTCCTAGGGCAAGAAGGAAAAATGCCACTCCACCCTCTTGGGATCAAGGTGGCAAACAAAGAGTCAACGAGGAGTTGAAGAAAGTTTCTTGGTGGCAAAGGGCCATGATGTGTATGGGGTTGGGTTGCACAAGGAAAATCATCAAACTTATGTCACTAACAAGAAGATCTTGTCCAACCAAGCCAAGATGATGAAGGAAATGCGCAAGATCAGCAATGGTGGTACCACTCCTCCTCGCAATGAGGGTGATCCCGAAACTCCACCATCCGATTCAACTATCTCTCTTGACAAGTGGAATGAGGACACATTTCATTGGTCTGATTATACCGAGGTGTCCTCCATGCCCTCCTCTTCTCGCAACACCGGCAAGGCTCCTATGCGCTATGAAGAAGAAAGTGATGAGGAAGAAGATAGTGTTGAAGCAAGTGATGCTGAAGATGATGATGGGAGTGGTGATGATGAGGACAGTGATGCTGACAGTGATGAAGTCGACAAGTGATCGCCTTGGGTTCCGTTAGCATCGCTCTTCTCCCTTTTTGATGTTTCGATGCCAAAGGGGGAGAAGTAGTTCTATTAGGCTCTCTCACCGTGGGATTTGCATGGGTCGGACACAAGCACGTGCGTTTATCATTTATTTGCGCTTGTGTCCATTTATCTTACGTCATTTGAACCTATTTGCTTTGGTTTCATGTTGTGAGACTATGTTCCTATTTGTGGTACTCTGTGTGGTATGAGACTATGGATTTCATAATTCCTATGGTTGTGATGATATTACTTATGGTCTATTATTGTGCATTGGTCTCTATGTCATAGTTATGCACAAGGTATGGTTCCTTTTTCACCTCAACCCTATATCATGATTTGTCTCATGTTGGTGTAATTTATATTGTTCCATATATTTCTTGTGAGGTGTCTCTCCTCTACATGTTGAGCATTTGTATTCAAATGCAAACTACTTGTATGCACACATGTAGGGGGAGCCTCTCAAATCCATTGTGGTATATGTCGATAATTGTTGTGTGCTTTATTGCAAATCCGAGTGTTGTCATCTAACACCAAAAAGGGGGAGATTGAAAGGACATATTTTATGTCCCTATGTTTTGTGTGTTAGGCAACAACACTAGGAATTATTTAATATAATGTTAAGTGGTGCAGGAATGAAATGATACAATTACACTTTGCATCGAAACACCTGACAAGAAAAAGAAGCGTGCATTTGCCTGCCCAGTCCGGAGTCTCCGGTCTCTGTGGCTGGAGTCTCCGGCTAAGTCATTTTCTGGAGCAAAAGCTCCACTGGGCGGCAGCTGCGGGATGTGGTGCGGAGTTACCCCGGAGTAACACCGGAGTTTCCGCACCGGCCGGAGTTTCCGGTCCCGCGGTCCGGAGACTCCGCCCCCGACCAGTGGTTTGAATCGAAGACTTTCCCTGGACGGCGCGTGCGGTATTGGGTCCGGAGTTGCCCCGGAGTAGGCCCGGAGATTCCGGTCTGTCCGGAGTTTCCGGCCTCCCAGTCCGGAGTTTCCGGCCTGCAGAGAATAAGAGCATCGCGACGGCTGCTGCGGTATCTGGTCCGGAGTGGGGCCGGAGTTTCCGGCCCAGGCCAGAGTTTCCGGTCTCCAGGTCCGGAGACTCCGGACTTAGTGGACAGAAAAACGGCTAGTTTTCTGGAGCTCCACCTACCTCCAGCTCCAGAGCTCGCCCAGATCTGAAGTACACCATTGTTGCAAGCTCAAGAATCATTAGATCTCCCAATCCCTCCACCCAAACTTGTTGATCTTTGGGGATTGAAGGAGAAGTCCCGGATCTACATCTTCACCAAGCAGTTCATCATTTCTCCCTCATTCACTTGAGGGATTTGAGCCTAGGGTTTCCACTAGGAAAACCTAGGCATCTTGTTGTTCTCACTTGCTTGTTACTTTTGTGTAGCAGGTGTTGTGGTGATTGAGAGCCCCCAATCCTTTTGTGGGTTGAGCCTCATGTTGTTGTAAGGGCTCCGGATTCCGCCTTGAAGGATTCCGATAAAGAAAGGTGGACCGAGCTTTTGTGCGAGGTTCATCGGAGAATAGGGTGATGCCATTTGTGGCGTCTTGAGTTTGAAACTCACACCCCTCCAACGAGACGTACTCCCCTAAAAAGGAGGAACTCGGGAATACATCCTTGTCTCCGCGTGCCTTCATATCGGTTATTCCTTTCTAGTTATTTACTACTTGTATCTTATCTTGTTTAGACTTAACTTGTCATATAGGTAAATTCACCATAGTTGCATATCTAGAGAATTTACCTTTTAGTCAAGCCTTAATCGAAAAAGAGTTAAAAATTGGAGTAGCACCTATTCACCCCCCCTCTAGGTGGCCATACGATCCTTTCATGGGGTTTGAACAATAGACTTGTTCAATTTATTTGAGTGTAAATTTAGAAGTCGTCATGGTAATGTCGTAATAAAGTGGCAAAATTTTGTGAACTCAAGTGAAGACTTAAGTGTAGACCTCAAACATCTATCATAACACTTTGGAGATATCACCATTTTTATGAAGTCCGTCTCGCGTGGAGATATCAACATTTTTATGGAGTCCGTCTCGCAGCACTAAGAAGCATAATCTGATCGAAATCAGTAGATGTCTTGATCTTAGTACCTTGTGTTATGATTTAATTTAAATATATGGGAGAGCACATTGAAGGTAGTCGTAATGTCAATCTTGACAAAATGTAGACCTCACAATAATTGTGGATAATCTGCATATAATGCAGTAGATGCCATATTACCTTGTGATCCCATATATAAATTTGAGGTAGTACTTCACAATTTTGCATATCAAGTCAATTCGAATTAAGTCAATTTTGTGCCTTTTAGGCATTCTGGACTTAATTGATGGCGAGTTGATATTTAATTTTTGCAAGAAAATGAATCTCAATTGCAAAAGAAATATATATATTATTGTACCATTTGTATATGTTATAGGGATTGCAAAATGCAAACACATTGAACATATAATCATTTATAGACACGATTTGGTCTAAACATCAAGATACAATACAATTCAGTACATGATGTAATTACACAGATATAGAGGGTCTACAACATGACAAGTACTTAATTGTAGCACTGGTAGTTAGACCTATCTGCGAAATCAGAACCTAAAACAGACAAGTACTAAGACTGTACTAGTGATAGGTGACTATCTGCTAAAAATGTTAAATAGTACTAGTAGCTATTGTGCAAATTAGTAAGTCTGCTGATGGCCCAATACGTCAGGGTGCAGGTGGGATCGTTGGCGGGAGGCCCGCACCCACCCCACATCTACCGCATAAGTTTAGTGGGACACCCACTTAAGCCCACATATTATTATGTGGGATATGTGGGCTTTGTGGGACGCCAACAAAATATTTCAGATCTATCCCATTATATTACCGTATATTGATTTCAAAGCATCGTACATGTACGTATATTGTTCGAGTCAATACGAAAACGAACTGCATTGTAATCCAGACTTTATCATCACGCAAGATCAAAACATGAAAATTAAATTCTGCTGTTGATAAAAATTAGTACTACTGCGGTCCAATACTACTTCATAAATCACTTCAGGCTCCCGAACATCACCAAGCTGCATACGAATTTCTTGATAAGGCTTTGTACTCCTCTCATCAAACTCCAGATTAGGGAACTCAAAACTACTACGTTCGTCAGCCATATGAAAATCGTCCAAAATCGAGTTTTAATTACTGGACCATACAAATCAGGTCACAAAGGGAGCACATAACGCTTCCTAGTCTGGATATACCATCACAGCGAAAAAGAACAAAAATATTTGGGCAAACAGAAATACAAATCTCACTGAAACAATCAAGGTGGATACAAGTAGGAAGTGAATCGATCTAACCATGCATAGACTGGTCGGCATAACAGATGAAGTAGCAGATTTTATTGAACCTGACAGCCGGAGATGAATGTCGCTTGTCGCCGTGCTCCTCGCCGGCCGTCACGCCTAGTGCTGGATGACCCTGGTCCGCGTGCCGGCCGTCCGTCCTCCACCGGTTCTTGCCCTCGCTCGGCCGCCTCCGTTGTCCCGGACGAAATCGCCGGCCCCGTCGCTCTGTCTGCCAAGTTATACTGTAGTACTCCTTCACTGGATACTGCGGAACAATACATAGAACATAGTCTCAAATCGCTTCATAACTAGAACAATACATAGACAGAGTTTCAAATCGCTTCCATACTGCAATGTAATGCTTCACTGGATCAAAGAACCATTGCTGGGAATACAGTGTACTTCAGATTCGGATAATCCAGAGAGAACTTGATATGGAGATAACTAGAAAGCAAGCATGTGTAGCTAGAGTAGCCAACAGACACAAAAAAATCCAGAGAGAACACTTGAACCAGATTACTAGTAGATGTACAGATTACTGATGCATTGATTCCATCCCCATATTTGGTCAACACTAGCTAGACAGAAGCTAGAGGTACTCCTTCACTGGATACTGCGGAACAATACATAGAACTTAGTCTCAAATCGCTTCATAACTAGAACAATACATGGTCACAAATGCTGTGCTACATCATCACTCGGCTTTTCCATCCCCATATCAGGTCACAAAGGGAGCACAGAACGCTTCCTAGTCTGGATATACCATCACAGAGCAGTTGACTAGCAGGCTAGCAAGAGATATATCCACCCGCAAGCCTAAATTCTCTACAATACATCTGAACAAACAAGTAGTAACACGATATCCTCAACTGCATTGCTACATCATGAAGTTACATCACGATAAAATCTCTGAACACATCCAACTTCAGTAAGATTCAAGAATGAATTCTTACCTTGGTTTTGATAGCAACTAGCTGCTCCACCAGGGCGTCGTCATTTTCCGCCCGATTTCGATCGCCGTAAATCAACCGCTCCTTCCATGCCTCGCCGCCCGACACCGTATTTCCGTCGGCGTCTCTCTTTCACCGCCGTCCCAAGGGCCATGAGATTGGGTTCGAGTTGGGGACGGATCTGAGGGAGGGGGATAAGCGGGTGGAGAGAAGACCATGGGAAGGTAGCTGGCGGCGCTCGTCCCCAAGGGGATGAGGCGACGGCGCTCCGGCCATGGAAGGTAGCCGGCGGCGCTCGCGCTGCCTGTCGCCCTCTCTGGCTCTCTCTTGAAGGGTTCGATGTGGGGACTGGAAACGATGGCAAGGTCCGATGTGGGCTCCGACGTGGGCGACGGGGGCAGGCCCACATGGCCCATCTAATTTCGACGCTTACCCGTGGGTGTCCACGAACGATTTTAAGTGGGCCTGGGTAGTGGGCGCCGTGGGAAGCCCACTCCCACCTGCACCCTGACCAATACGTATATGCAAATTGGGCCTAATTGTGCAGCGTTGGGACCAGCCTGGTCAACCGATCGATCGGATAAGGATAGCAACAGGCATAGAAATCCCCTGTAACTTCGATCCTCAAACGACCGCGACTGACTCAGGCGGAGGCCCTCATGGCCGGTCGGCCACATCACCAGCGATGAGAGGAACTCCCACCGCGCTCTTCCTCGCCGGAGAAGCCGCCGGAAGGTGGGTACCAGGTGCGGCGCTGTTAGAGGCACTGTTCGTGAGCCTCAGCGCCGCGGGGCGCCATGTGCCGGAGCGGCCGCTCGACGGCGAGTTCGCCGGCGGGACGCCGAGGGCCAAGAGACGGCGGCGAACCGCCGCGCGCGGCGAAGTCGGAGGAGTGGCAGGGGAGCCGGGGCCCGTGGAGGACGACATACGTGTGTATCTCGGCGGCACGGCCTTGTCCTCAACGTCGGGTGTTGGCGACTGGAGGAGCGGCGGCGCAACGGAGTCCGAAGCCACGGCGTTGGAGAAACTTCTCACGCCCGAGCCTAAGGTGAAGCGCGGACACGAAGGCGAGCGCGTCGCTGGCCGCGTCCTCGACGACCACGGGGGTCAGAGATGGCAGCGGCGCGGCCTCGTGCTCGTCGTCGTCAAGGACGATGACGTCGTTCCCCGGATGCGGAACCGCTTCAACAGGGGCGACGGGGTCGGCCACCGCCGGCACCAGAGGCATCGCCGGCACATGGGCCTGCACCGGGAGGCTCGCGGCGCCGTTCTGGTGGTGGCGACGAGGGACGCGATATCCTCCTGCACCATGGCGGCGACCACGGTAGCCTCGTTCGCCATCGCGACGTCCGTCGAAACGACGACGAGCGCTTGCCCGGTTGAGGCGGCGGCGAAAAAACCGCCTACTCCCCGGCGGCGGCGAGCGACGAATCGACGGCCGCGATCATCAGGAAAGTCCCAGGCATTTGTTTCTCACCTTTTGCCTGTAGAACTTCCTATTGATCTTGATTTGGTCCGGCGAGTTCGCCGGTTGGATTTTCGCTCTATCGGAGAGACGTGCGTGATAACGTGTTACAAGTAGAATGGAAAGTGTGCTTTATTGATCTGGCCTGAGGCCTTTTATACAAGGTACGGAGTACATGTCAGTTACAAGGAAGTGGCAACTGCCACTAACAGTTTGGGCATCACTAAAACGTGCATAAATGTAGGTCCGTTTGTGGAGGCGGTTGACTTCCGTAGGGTGCAGTTTTATTCTCAACACCAAGCAAAAGTAGCATCAGCTCTCATCAATCTCTCCACGTGTGCTCTCCCTCTCGAACAAGCTGTAGCTTCTCTTAATCCTCCCACACAAGCTCTCTAAATCCACTCAAATTTGGCATACAACAGCCCAAATTATCTCTGATTCAGTTCTCTCTTATCTCCCAGCTCTCACAGGAATCGAGCACATCAGCAGTTCAGCACATCTATTCTCTCTCGGTGAGGCCGTTCCGCCGGTGACCAGCGGTATTCGTCCTCAACTTGTGTAACCGCAGATCCAACAAAACGTTAGTCTTCCGCCGTGGAGTTGCTCGACCACTGCCTCATCTCCCTCCAAACCGAGGACGTGCGGCAACGTGGCGGTAGTGCATAGCCAGAGCTAGGACGCCGGGATAAAGGTGGTAGTGGCAGCCGCACATCAGAGGAAGAAGATGACAAATCAACGCCAGTGTCGCCGCCGGTGAATACATCAATCGGTTCGGTTGTGTAGCTAGAGCTACAGCTGGTGCCGAGCGAAGCCTCTGAAGCACATCGCCGGGGAAGGAGCGGCCGATTACGCCGGTGGTGCGGAGTTAGGAGATTGGGGAATCACAGAGGTGGCGGCGTCGGGCGAGTGCGGAATTGTAGAGGCGACGATGGCTGGTGCTTTATGCGGGACGCGCTCGATGTTGATTGTTGAAACGTATGGATGAGGATTGACCGTGGGTTGATTAGCGAAAAATAGGAGGGGAAAACTGCAACAATCCGACGGAAAAGAAAAACGAAACGGTATATGACTTATGGGTGGCAGTGGTGGGTAATTTTTTGCGAACTTTATGGCTATTTTCAACGACGTACCACAAGAAGCCATCATTCTTTTATTATTATATATATATAGGTATAGATAGATATAAAGGTTGAGGTGGAAAAAGGGTTTGGTTTCTCTTAATTAAGAGACGGTCTCTTAACATCAATCTCTCTCACCACATATTAAAAAATGTGTGGTTATTAGAGATAAGACTAAAAAATAACCCATCATACATCATATTTTATTGCAATATTTGGATTACGTGGCAAGATTAAAATAAGATTGTCTTATCAACCATCGTGGGCGGAGCTGGTCCCGGGCAGCCAGGGCCATGGCCCAGGGCGCAGCAAAAATTGCTGCTTACCATTTAGGAAAATATAATTTGGCCCGGGGCACATCCCAATCCTGGCCCAACGACGGAACAACATCCCTTCGTTCCTTTCGGCCTCGTTCGCTCGCCTATCGCTCGCAAGTCGTCGCGAGACTCGAGACCACGACGGCTCCTCTACTCGCGACCGAACCGAGAATCGCGCCTCCACCCATCGGTCGTCGCCCAGCTGGCCAGCTCCGCCCCGGCGCTCCCTGCCACCGACGCCGACTTGCCACGCCCGTCCAGGCAGCAGCCGAGCACGACATCTCCGTCCCCAGACCGGTAGACCCCATCTAGGCAGCAGCCTAGCACCGCATCTCCTTCACACAGCGCCGCCCTCGTCGTCTGGCCGCCGCCTCCTGGCTCCGGCAGGTCGATTCATCCGCGCCGCACCGACTGGGGCTCCTGGCAAGTCCCGTGCTCCGGGCTGAGGCTCCCCATTCGGCCATCCCCAATTCCCCATTGATCCGGAAAAAACGGACGACTTAAGTCATTTTTTCAATCGATTTCTCGACTTGGGGCTCCCCTCATTTGATTCTAATTGCATTCATTTAACGATTGTTTGATATCAATTTCATGTGTTAGGAACAAACATGTGTACTACTTTTTAAGTTTTTTTTGTCTTCTTTTATGTACTTTTTTGGACCATTAACAATTGGAGTTTAAAACATGTGTTCATCTTTGCAGTCATACGAAATTTCTATGCTATTATTGGAGTTTTTTCCGAATTTTTTGTAGCCAAGTTTTTGGCCCGGTGCTTGCTCAAATCCTGGCTCCGCCACTGATCGTACATACCCTTAACGAAAGCAAGTGCAAGATTACAACATCAGAGAGGCTGCATATGCGGGAATAAAAGATCCCAAGAATGGTGCATATGAGCTTTTACGGAATATAATAGGGTTTATTATAAAGAAAAACTCCACAACCATAATCAACTTTTACTTCGCATCACCAACTTGTGCAGAAGAGTGGCAAGGAGGATGGCGATGAGGTGGTGCGAAAATATGAAGTGTGAAAGAGAAAGGAAGCCCAAGGAAACAAGAAAAGCAAAGGAACAAAACACTGTTTTGCTCAAAGGATATATCAGACGATTTTATTCCTTTGGAATTCTCGGACGGTCGCCGAGCGTTAACCCAAACCGAGGAAAGTTAAAACTCTTCGCTTCGTTCCCCCCCCCTCCTACAGTAGAAAGGAGAGGCGACCGGAAGGCGACGCTCGTTTCCGCTGGCGATTCCGCCACCCTCCTCTCTCTCGTCGGCCTTTGCGCCGTCGGAGAGGGAGGGGGGTAGGATCTCCGGCCGGATCTGTGTACAGGTAGTCTAGGTTTAGCTGCTTGTTTAGGTTTTCGCCGCGGGGTGTGGCTGATGTCGCCGCCGCTGCGAGAAAGCTTCGCCGGGTCTCCGCTTCGACGGCGTCGGGTTCGGCGCCGGGAAGATGCAAAGCTGCTCTGTCCAGGGTGGTCGTCGATGCGGCGGCGGCCTCGCCAGGGACCTTTTGGACCTTCTCTTCGTCCGCGACATGGTGGTGTCTCCAGCGCTGCCTGGAAGATGAAGGTGCGAATGCAGGTACTACGGCCGCCGGTTCGCTGGTGGCGTGGTCCGTGCTAGGTGGATGGTCTGCGGCAGGCAGATTTGGTCATGCTCCTCGTCTTCGACGACGGGAGGAGCCGGGTCTGGAGGAAGAGGATGAGCTCGGGGATGATCCCCGACCCGCGCGCCACAGCGATAGGTGGGTGCCTTTGGTACTTCTTCTGGTGGTTCACAAAGCCGTTCCGGCGATGGGGCTCCCTCTTCCTCGGGAGTGTTGGACTGCGCTTCTCGGCCTCGCCGTGCTTCACGGCATCGGCGGCGAGCGGTGGCGAGAGTCTGGAGATGCAGACCTCTCGAAGGACTTATTTGTAATTTTCTTTTTTTCGAGGGTTGTTTCTGCAAAGTGTACGGGTCCACACGTCCTTTTGGACCGATCCGGTTTCTGTGTACGCATACTGTACCTGCATCTGGCTTTAGCCTAATATATTCCCGTATGCTATAAAAAAAACCGAGGAAAGTTCCTTCTGTCCGATGGAAAAACAAAATGACAAAAATCAAACGGACAGTTCGAAGAGAAGAAAAACGGTTCTGACCCCGTGCCGGAGCGCGACCGTCGGTTGGGCCCACCCGGTCAGTGTACCATCCTGCCTGCCCCCCGACGCATCAAGATTCGCGCCACGAACCGTGCGATCTCACTGGAGCGGTCCGGTAACCGTAGGAGGGCCACGCGCCCCCGACCGGTTCCACCTTCTCCGCCTCGTCTCGTCGCCTCCCCTCCCATTCCATAACCACCTCCTCCCTTTTCCTTCCCCTCCCCTCCCATGGCCATCGCGTGCTTGTCCCTCCCCTCCGCCCACAAACCCTAGCCCCCCTCCCCCACTCTCGGAGTCGCGGCGGGTCGGAATCATGTCTCCGCAGGTCGCGTCGGCGTCGGCGGCGCTCGGGTTCCTCCTCCCGACGTGCTGGGAGATCGAGGTCACCTGCGCCGCGGCCATGATCCTCGTCGCGCTCTACGCCGCCTTCGAGCTCCTCGCCCCGAGCCCTCCTCCCCGCCCGGCGCCGACGACCTCCAACTCGCGCGGGACCTCGACGGCGCCGACAAGGTAACTCCCTCCCTTGCACGGCCTGCCTCCGTGTCTGTCGACAAATTCGGGCGGTAACTGCCTCTGTGCTGACGTTGCCCGCGTTTTTTGTTTGTTTGGTGCGGCAGTACAAGGGCGGCTCCAGCGGGCCCTCGGCGTACGTGGTGAAGGTGACCATACACTGATCAGCCTCCTGTCTGTCTGAATTTCGTTGCGCCCCTATCTGAATATTTTTGCTCTGAGCGGCCGTGTGACTCTGGTGCGTGTGTCTGTCCAGCTGGAGTTGCTAGCCGCGAAGAACCTGATCGCGGCCAATTTGAACGGGACGTCCGACCCTTATGCCCTGATCACCTGCGGCGAAGAGAAGCGTTTCAGGTGATTCTTTGTTCATGGTGATTGGGCGATTCAGTACTTGTGTAAGCAATCTGATCCATTCCGTGGATAGTTGATTTGGATAATTGGCTCACAGTGACAGCATCAACTGAATACCGTATGGGGGGGGGGGTTATGTTCCTAATGCATTTCTGAATCTAGAAACGTGCCAGTGAGGTCTCACAGTCATACTACTCAATAAAGGTTTTCATCTGGAAATTAGTGTAGTTCAAGCTGAACATTTACTCAAGAAAACCATTTTTGGTAAAAAATGTTCCCTGACTGAACTGAACCATTGAACTATAGAGGACAGAATTGTAGTATCATTTCATCTGTACATTTGTACAGTGCCGAATAACCTAGGTTCAAGCTTCACCAAACAGCCAATCTAGTTCTTCCGTCCAAAAGTTATGGCTGGCTGCTGATACTGTAAATTGAAGAATAGCATTGAAATGCTCAGTGAAATTAGCTGTTCAGTTACTCCATTAGATCATTATACAAGAGATGGAGAGGTGGGAAACACTACGGGTGTGTTGTCATTTGACGCAGGGCAGTATCAGGAGAAGCTGAGTTTGGATTTAGGAGTTGCAGAGGAAATAATCTGGAGAGGAGGCGAGCGCCCTCAAGATAAAATCTGAATTAACTGATCCACATTACATCCTGAAAGCATTTCTATGGGAAAAAAATTATGATAGGTGTTCATTGGAACTATTTCAAATGAACTCTCTTCGTAATACAAAAGAATATGGTTCTTCTTGACAATATTATAGATACATTTTAGTAGTCTACTTACCTCCTTTGTTTTCTTATCTGTCACGCCTTACAGCTCCATGGTCCCTGGATCAAGAAACCCAATGTGGGGAGAGGAATTTAATTTTGTTGTTGACAGTCTTCCTGTAAAGGTACCTACCAGTACTTTCTCTTCTAGCTTTGTTTTGGTTTTCTTTTAGAACATACAGTTTCGGCTTGTAGCTGTTATAGGTAAACATGAAAAAAATCACAGTTCATGTACCGTGCCTACTAGATATCCAAACTTGGTACACCACTTTGAAGGGAACTGTTATTGATATGATATGATAACCTTGTCACACAATTGCCTTATGCTGCTACTTCATCTTTTGCTTTGGCAAGATGCTGGCTCAATTTTCAGTAACTTCACGATGGTTTACCATCACCTTATGCAATTGCGCTCTTGCTCATTTTTCCAATAAAAGATGGCAGCCATTTTTGTGTGGAAATCCTTCAGTTACATGAAGATCTATATTAATAGAGAAAATCTGTACAAAATGTCTACAATGCAAGGATATCAGAGAATATTAATATAAGTTCAACAAGGTAAGCACAAAACAGAGAAGACTAACAACCCCTAAGCACAACTTTGCCAAATGAGAAATTTCATTGGCGCCGGCCGCGCTGCTCTCAAGCTAGAAAGTCAGTTCTGTTATTTCTTGGACCCCATCCTTAAGAACAGTCATATCAATCACAAGAAAACTTTTCCACTGTAGTACTTAAGGAAAGTGTAACTCATGCATTCGTTCTGTACATTGTCATAGATAAAGGTGAAAATATATGATTGGGATATTGTATGGAAGAGCACAACACTTGGTTCTGTTACTGTTCCAGTTGAGTCTGAAGGGCAGAGTGGACCAGTTTGGCATACACTTGATAGCTCATCTGGTCAGGTAATTGATTTCTACAAAATCTCTTGGTTTGGAAAGAAATGGCGTTTTCCTTAAGAGTTATCTTTTGGTACTTTTATGTTGTCAGGTGTGTCTTCATATTAAGTCAATCAAGGTTCACGAGAGTTCCTCCAGGTCTATATCTCAAGTCATTCCTTATTCATTCCATCTTACTTTTTGTATAGTCTTGTTCTTATTGTTAGTCCGCTGTAAAGTGTGATGTCTTATTGTGCTAGCTGTGTAATTTTTCATGCTTGAACAGCTTTCACATGTTCTAGTGACATCCTTCACTATTATACTCTACCTTTTTGGACAACATAAGTGAAGCTACAGTATTTCCTTCGTGTTATTTTCATTAAGCCAATGTTGCTCTAATGTAAGATTATTATATGCAATATCCTGATGCACTACCTTGTGTTTCCCAATTCTCTTGGTTTCACTTGTTAAATGTATAAGCCATGTCGAGAATTTTCTGACGCATTAAATATTTTGCGCTTTAGGGCTTTAAACAACTCTGCTGAGGCTGATGCTCGTAGAAGGATCTCCATGGACAAACAAGGCCCCACTGTAGTTCACCAAAAGCCAGGTCATTTGCAGACGATTTTCGGGCTTCCTCCAGACGAGGCAAGAAACTATTTAATTAGATTCATGCATAGATCTTATACTAGTGTTTCCAACTTTCAAGAGTTATTGTATCATTGCTTTCTTTGTCTTTCAGGTTGTTGAGCACAGTTATTCATGTGCACTTGAGAGGTCATTTCTGTATCACGGTCGCATGTATGTGTCTTCATGGCACATTTGCTTCCATTCGAATGTCTTCTCGAAGCAGATAAAGGTTAGCTAATACACAGTATCTTTCAACTGCAACTTCGGTTGATGCGTTTGCTTGGTTTATCATGTAGAATTCACTTTTTTTTTGCGTTTGCTAGAAAATATTCTTTTTTGACGTCCTGTTGATTTCATCGTGTATCTTCTAAACTCTGAAGAGGCACTTCGGTGATCACAAGATATGAACATATTAGATCCTTTTGTCCTGGTTCTTAAATCCTTGCATAGTGTGCTAAGTTATATTTTCACAGTTCATGTGCCAAATGTTTTTCAATGTATTTGTCATCAGTAATTCTAGAAACAAATGTTGCATGATATTTTCTCAATTAGATTAACTTTACTTTTCATTCTAAAAAAAAAGATTTATTCCACTTTTTTTGGGTTGGATGTTGTATCATTGGTGATGTGTTTTGTACTCTGTACTTTGTTAAAGCTAGATTGTTTGTATTGGAAATAAATCTGTTTGTTCAATTGGTTGATTGTTGATGTATCTTGTAACTAAGAACATCCTTTCTTATGAAGGTTGTGCTCCCTTTGCGAGATATTGATGAGGTGAACCTTGCTTTACTCCTTTTCTGTGATCTCTGCATCATTTCTTGGTAAAAATGTTAATGTTCCTTTTTTCCCCTTATAAGTAGATAAGGAGAAGTCAACATGCAGTTATTAATCCAGCAATTACAATATTTCTTCGAATGGGAGCTGGCGGACATGGGGTTCCTCCCTTAGGATGCCCTGACGGTGAGATTTAAAACCAACACACATTGCCTCTTTCTTGATTCTTCCTCTTGCTCTCATGATAGTGATGCAAACCGAAGCCTTTCACAGATTTATAGAATACCCAGTCGCTTTTAAATCCCATCCCACTGTCTGGGATTATAATTAAATCTCAATGGTCACTGTTTTCATTAGGTGCATAATGTGGTCTTCACTATTTTTAGTTTGACTCATTAAGATTTAGGTAAATGTGGTTTTCTGCACCCACTCAATCTTAATCATCACCTTGGATCTTGATGCTTGCTTCTATTTCTGAATAGCACCAGCATGTTTTTGGTATTTCTTGTTAGTCAATGACTTCATGTAAATTTGAGTCTCGCGAGTATAGGTTGCAAGACTCCGCCATCAATTGAGTTACAGCTTTATGTTCATGCGACAAAATCTAATGGATCCTAAACTCATTGTGTGTGTGTAGCGCTAATGATCATGCATTCATGCCAGAAAACAGACTAAAAGAGCTCTTGGCAACCAAAATTGTTTAGAACAAAAACCACACATTTTTCTTGAGGCTGCAAAAAGACTGGGAAGTGTGGTCAATTGCTTTATGTCACAATTTTTGTTTTATTTCTGCAGGAAGAGTCAAATATAAATTTGCATCGTTTTGGAACAGAAACCACACGATTAGAGCATTGCAACAAGCTGTCAAGAACTTCCATACGATGATAGAGGCTGAGAAACAGGTATTTACACTCTCCACCTCTTTTTTTTAACAAAACATTCTGGTTAAAAATTTAAGATACATGATACATATTGCTTTTGCATATTTGGGTTCTTACTGTTGGTACACTAATTTTGAAGTGAGATCTTTCTGCATGTTGTGTTGTCCATGATAGGTGGTAATCTACACAAATTGCTTATCAGAATTGTTTTAACATATTTGGGTTTTGGATTATAGGAACGTGCTCAATCTGCATTACGCGCACTCAGTAGCTCAAGAAAAAATAGCAGGAAGGAGATAAACGTTCCAGATGATTGTGCAGATTTAACAGGGCATCTACAACCTTTTGTGAAAGAAGGAGTTCTAGTATCTGTATTCGATGTAATAATGGCTAACTGTATCTTCACTGAATTTGCAATTGACAAGGCAACTAATCATTAACTGAATCTCATTTTAGGGAACATTTCCATGTACGGCAGAGCAGTTTTTTAATAATCTATTTAGTGACGACTCAAGCTACATAACAGAATATCGGACAGCTCGTAAGGATAAAGACATCAACGTAAGTATCTTCTTTCATACATGAATTGTTGTCTTTGGAATACATGGCTGAAGTCTTTCAAACAAAGGACATTCTTATGTTCCCAGCTGTTCACGGATGATTGACCATTGGCCAAAAAGTGCATAGATGAAAAGTTACAAACTGTGGATGGGTTGATATCTTGAACCCAATAAAATAGTAATGGTAATACTAGATTAGCAAAATTAATGCTCGGTTGTAGCTAATACATCCTCATTACCAGGGCTCTTATTTATGCTTTATAATCATATAACCATTTTCGCTTGCTAGATAGTTTGATTTTGGTTTATTTCATTGCTTTATAGTCCTTTCTAGAGCTAGTCAGATTGTTGTTTTTTATTTTCAGTTTTTCTTGCTTTCCTTGTTTTGGGTCTGTTTGTATCTTTACGTCATTTCGACGGGCTTCATCTTCATAGGAAGTGATATGCATTTTAATGCGTGTTCGGGAAAATAAATAAATCATATAACCATGTTCCCTTTATACGATTGTTTAGGCCTTCCGTGCGTTCATTTAAGTAGGACATTCTTGCAATTCTTCGCAGCCAATCAGTATGGGGCCAGGGATCAACCGGTCTTATTCCAAGTTTTCAAAACTCTGAGATATACATATATCCATTTAAATTATGTTATATGCTAGTCTATACTGATCCGTCCATACCTTTATGCATATATTAATTTTATTGTCCATCCCTCATGCATGGTTCTACAATCGATAAGCTTCCATACTTAAGTTCTATGGTGAGTTGTGACATATGCATAAACATTTCCTGAACAGCTGAATCAGCTAGAAGAGACAACAGCTTTCAATGCTCTTTATCCTCAATTTACCAACTGGTTCTTTTGACTTGATACTGGTCTTAATAAACATGTCGCTTAATGTAGCTGGGCCAATGGCATGTCGCAGACGAGTATGATGGTCAGGTGAGAGAACTCAACTGTAAATCCATATGCCACAGTCCAATGTGCCCTCCTTATTCAGCAATGACAGAGTGGCAGCATATGGTTCTTTCAGCTGACAAAGCAGATCTGGTATGTTTTTTATGTACAACTGAACAGCCCAATATGAAGCTAATATTTCATCATGTTATGTATTTTAGATCACAAATAATACTGGTTTTCTACTGGTTAATTTGTAGGTATTTGAGACTGTACAACAAGTACATGATGTTCCATTCGGTTCGTTTTTTGAGGTACCTAGTTCAGTTGGTTTGTGTGACAGATACACGTACATTTTTTCTTTTTGCAACTAAGTTGCAAGCTGATGCTATTGCAATTTCGGGCAAGCTCAGTCTTTCATCCTTTCTTGCTGTTATGACTGTAAATTTCTTTTTCAACTGTCCTACCCATAAGTACTATATTTAACTTATGTGGTACTTTTCAGATACACTGTAGATGGACCGTGAGAACTGTCAATTCTAGTTCTTGCAGCCTTAAAATAAGTGCCGGTTGGTGTTTCGCCTTTACTCTTGTGATCTGTCATTTGGTTATTCTGTGATGTCTTTTCTCAAAACTGCAAATACTATATTGCAATATGATGAATGGTGGCGGTCACTCTGAACTTTCAGGTGCACATTTCAAGAAATGGTGCATAATGCAGTCCAAGATAAAGAGTGGTGCTGTGGACGAGGTACGCGTGTACCTATATTGAGATTTTATTTTGGAGATGACCAAACTGATGGGAATTTAATCCAAGTTTCTGGTGGACTAACTAATATAGTAGTGAAATATTAAGATTAGTATTGAACAAACATGCAATCCAGTTCACATTTAAGGTACTAAAATAGCTAGGATACTGGCTCATGGATTTAGATACGATTTAATTTAGATTTGACCAGGTTCAAATGGTCACACAGATTAGCACTGCGCTTGCTCTCGATATTGGAATACATATCACTTTTGCATTGGCTGGTAGCTTATTTAGTTTTTACTGAGTATGCGCACATAAGGTGTTGCATTTGCGAAGAACCTCAGTAAGACTGAAATAGTTGGTACACTAATTCGTGCGTCAGGATCTAAGTTTGCATGTGGAAATGCAAGGTACAAATGTGCTGTGTAATATGTGTGTAGCCATGCATGCTGCAAGTGTTAAAAAGCGCGTAATACATTTCATTTTCAAAGTTGATATAATTATGTTAAATATCCTGCAGTACAAGAAGGAAGTTCAAGAGATGTTAGGATTTGCGGAGTCTTATTTGCTCAAAGCTAGCTCTACTAACCAAGAAGACAGCGGCCTTACCCAACGAGACAACATGGCGGCAGATCCAGACGACATGCCTGGTGATCAATAACTATTCGTGGTTATGATGTCTTATGTAGGATAATGTTATACCCGAAGAGGCCCGGTGGTCCTGTAACTGTAACTAGTCCAAAATTCCATATGGAATTAGCGGCCTTCAAGAACAACAATGTTTACAAGATCTCATAGTATATAAACTCTGACTTCCATTAGCTAATGTATATCTGTAAAGTGGCGGCCAATATAGTGCTGACTATACGGATTGCAGTTCAAGGTTCTCATGTTTTAATAGCAACCAGTGAAACACAATCATTTTCAGTTGCATTTCGTGGAATTTCAGTGCTGGCTATAAGGCCAAAGGAATTTCTGTAGTTCACTGTCCGTGCTTCCTTTTACACTTCAGATTAGCGAGAGCCTCCTGTCTATTGTGCTGTGACACCAGTAATGTACATTTGCCTACGCATATAATATGAACACCATAGTATTAGTGAATAAAGACCAGAAATTTACACAGAGAATTCATACTTGGATGTACTCCATCCATTCTAAATTACATAACTTTTATTTGTACACATGTTGATGTATATAGACATGTTAAGTTCTAAATTACATGACTTCCATTTATTCAAATGTGTATGTGTCTAGACATTTAACATGTCTAGATATATCCACGTGTACAAATGGAAGTATCTAGGACTTACAAATCTTGCGCCGGGTGTACCATGACATTTTTTATTTTAAATTTATGTTTTTTGCGAGTTAAGTGGGAGATAATCGGGAAGAGTTGCATAGTGATCAAGTAAGGTGTTTTGGCTTCTGAACTACATGTAGCTGGTTTTCTCGAAAATTCAAAATCAGAACCTTTTTATTTCTAAAATCGAGAAGGGAAATCACAGATGTTGTAGATTGATAGTGTCGAGATCTACAACCCTGCAAAATTTTCCAAGCCTCTAAAGACATAAGCGAAAATGGATGGTCAAAGATATGGATTGTGCACCGTATAAGTTGTAGACTCTCATAACCGTAAATACATGCCGATGAACGATGATATGAAAGCCTTTCAATTTGAACTGAAGATAAGAACGCATCTTCCATTTTTAGTTGACCGGGAGCCGTGGGGTCCCCATGACCAAGTGTACAGGATTAAGCAGAAAGACTTGGAATGAGCCACTAAGTGTTCGTCATGTGTACAGGTTGTGCCGCAGACTTTGCTTCTCAAAGTCACCCAAGCTGAGTCCTACGTGCACCTAATCTAGCTTCCATTTTCAGTGTCAAAACATAACCTAACTTAGAGCATCTACAACAGACGCCCAACGTGCCAGCGCTAAAATTTTTTTGCAGCGCCAAAATTGCGTTTTAGCACGCGGAGCGCCTATTTTGCTTTAGCAGAAGCGTTATAATTTAGCACGCCAACACAGCAGTTTTCCAGACACGGTAAAATACAGATCCACAAACACGTTTTCTTTATAAATAAGTACAAAATTTATACAAACAGGTCCCTGATAAAAAATAAAAAATAGCAATTATAGCCCCAATCATTGGAAGCTAGCTCTTCTTCCCCATGGACTGCACAGCGCAGCAGCAAACAGTGGACGAGCTCGGCCGTGGGCAGCGGCGAGCTCCGGGCGTGGGCGGCGGCAGCCGATTCCTGACGGACGGCGGCGAGCTCGGGGCGTGGGCGGCGGGCGGCCGATTCTTGACGGACGGCGGCGAGCTCGGGGCGTGGGGCGCGGGCCGGCGAGCTCGGGGCGTGGGCGGCAGCGGCCGAGCGCGAGCTCGGGGCATGGGGCGGGCGGCGAGCTCCGGCGGCCCGCGGCCGATTCTGACGGCCGGCGGCCGATTCCCGACGGTCGGCGGTCGATTCCGGCGAGGTTTCCGTCAGCCAACACGTAGCTGAAGTTTCATCCCGATGGTTGGACCTTCCCGTGCGTGCCCCACGCTCCAAATATGAGGCAAAATTCCCAGCTTCATTCAGCGCGCGCTAAGATTTTTACAGCGCGAGGGCTTATAGAGCTTCTGCTGGAGCGATACTTTTAGCCCCACGCGCTAAAAAGCGGTTATTTGAAGCGTGCTGCTTATTTGAGGCGCCTGTTGGAGATGCTCTTAGTAGTACTCCGTATGAAAACATGAAACGAACCGGGCTGACCGCCGAGCGCCCCCACTCTCTCTTCTACCTACTGCTGCCGCCTGCCGCGCTCACCAGTCGGAGCTGCACCAGCCGCAGCAATGCCCTGTTGTGGTAAGGTCGAGTTGGCCGCGCGCGCGGCCACCTAACCCCCCGGCACGCACTATACAAATAACCCGCCGAGGAGTTAAGTCCATCACATAACCGGTCCGGAAATTCCACGAGTATGTTGGGCCCGCCGGCCTATCTACATCGTTCAGTTCTCGTTGGAGATTCGTGCGAACAGAGCGGTCAAAGCTAGGACATTTCCATTTTCGTCCCCCACAAAATTTCCAATCAACCCGCACTCCAGCTAACCCACGAACCCTTCCCGCACCTCTCTCCCCTCCTTGCGCCCGGCTCAGCCCACTGTGGGCTGTGGCGACCACGGACACCGGCCAGCGCCGGCGGCCGCGTCCAGATCCTGGCCTTCCAGACCCAGCCGCGTCCAGATCCGGCTCCGAATCTCCTCGTCCAGCGCGCCGCTTCCTCGTCGTGCCCTCATCCCTCGTTCAGGCCGCGGCTAGGCGGTCCGACCCTCCACAGCGCAGTCATACCGACCTCGAACGTGCGCGGAACCGGCCAACCCGGACCTCCACCGCCGGGATCCGGGCATGGTGACCAGCGGACCGAAGGTTGAGATCGAATCTTGCATGGTCATTTTTACACCTATCGATCTGCTTGTTCAGTGCGACCTGCACTTTCTCTCTGTCCCAAGATATTTACTATGGATGTGAGTTCCGATTTGTTTCCAAGTTCATGAAATCTGGTCCTAAGTTTTGTGCCTGAACCTTACTGCCTTTGTACGTGTTCCAGATCTCGTTGTATGCATGTTCATAGTGCAGTATTTGTCACTGATTGCGCCGAAAAAAGCTACTTAAGTTATTTCCTAGATTGTTCTCATATCCATTTTTAATAAATTTTAGTTGACTCTGTTTTGAAACTGTACAAACATGCATGAACTTAAACTTGCAAGGATATTTTATTTTGAAAGCGAATCTTGTATGGATGATTGGAGTTTGTTCAAAACATCTAATCTTGTATGTTTCAGATTTCTGTTTCGTGGCCCACGTTATTTTAATGACCTTGTATAAAATTGCTGAATCTTGCATGAAGTGAAGACACGAATACAGCTACACATCATGCAATCACTACTCAATTGAATACCGAATGCAGCTAAATAACAAATCCAGCACTACAAACTGAAATCTTTCCTGTTGACCTTCAATAGATTTTGTTTGGGGGTTTTGTACTAACATTGGTTCCTCTTTCCAGCTACACATCAGGCAAAGCTTTTCAGTCTTCTACAGGGATATTAGAGTCCGTGGTTGTAGAACTTTGTGCATTCGAATGTGAATTAGTACCCCATGTGTTACTTGACTGTAATCCTCTCTTTTGTCTTTTCCATTTTGTCACTTGTGCAGTTCTAGACTTAGATTCAGATAGTTATATGTCTACTACGGTATCTATTGGAATGTTTGCATTTATATGATGGGAAAAAAAGCATCCGAAGATAACCAAGTTGTAATTATCCATGTTGCCTCAGGTTTCCAATTCTTATTATGCAAAACTTGCCTTTGGTAGTTCAGTCTTTGGAAACCATAGGATCTGTATTGTTGTCTTCACTTCAATAGTAAATGACTGCCATTGTGAAGAAATCTTCTCTTATTTTTCTTCAAATTCGAAGTAATATTGTGATGTAATTTGGATTATATTATTATTCAGCAAGAAATTTGTTTTTTCTGAATCTCCTTTTTTAGATGTTGCGTTGATAATTCATTTGTGTCTTGTGGATAAAATTCATGATCATTTGTCGATTATGTGAATCAGTTAATATTCGGGTCATTTTTTGGTCTTATCCCCTTTTCACAGTTCTTATCCATTTCTTAGTTGTATAAATTGTTTTGACATTTTTTGGTTTATTAGTTACAGTATTAGTTTGATATTCTGCAACTTGGCTGCATCCAAGGCTCCATGTATCTAAAAAAATCAGATCTCTATGTATTTTCTTAGTTGGCCAAGTCTACGCTGCATCAGTGATGTATGGCTATTTCCTCAAGAGAGTTGATCAGAGGTTTCAGCTCGAGAAGTCGATGAAGAGCCTCCCTTGGGGATCAGAAGACGATGCGCTCAATCAAGTTATGACGACTGACTCGCGGCCCTCAGCTCAGACTTACAGTTCTCATCCAGAGGTGGAGTCCTGGACTTCCTCTGACATTAGCACGGAAGGGCTTGGCCAATCTGTCAAGCCTTGCCGTCTCAAATCGTATGTCATGTCGTTTGATCCAGACACGTTACAAACTTATTCGACAATTCGGTCGAAGGTGGCATTTGGCATCATAGAGAAGCACACAGAGGCGCTATTTGGGAAACCGGAGATTGTGATCACTCCAGAAGGAACTGTCGATTCTTCCAAGGATGAGCATGTCAGGATAAGCTTCTCAGGCCTGAGAAGGCTGATCTTAGAGGCTGTTACTTTCGGATCCTTCCTTTGGGATGTCGAGAGCTATGTGGATTCCAGGTACCATTTTGTCACCAACTAATTTGGATCCAGGTAGTGTAGATTCATGGCATGTGTATTTGGTCACTGAAGACTGTTGTACAATGGTAATTACCCCGTGCTGTATGCCGAGAAACCTTTGATTCTGGCATCACATCATTGTAAAGTGGAAATGTTATTAGACTGATATCTAGCTACTAAGATTGATTAGCATTTGCTATGCGTGGGGTGGTAACTTGCTGCAATTGTACGACTTCTTGTGAAATTGAATCGAGCAGTCCTACCTGGTTCTTGTCTGAACCTTTTGTCGATGTTGTGCTGTCTTATTATGTTTTGAAATTTCAACTAGGTTGGCATATTGCACATCGCGGATGATAGTTTTGTTTAAGAAGGGATTTCTCCCCAATTATTTCATAAAGTAATCTCCAACTAGTCTTCAGATGAAAAAAAACCATATGAAAAAAAATCATAAATTTTGAATCTGGGATCGAACATGAACGAAATATGTGTAAATTCCATACTTCTGAAACTTGTATGAATATTTTGTGAAATGGAATCTTGAAAAAAGACCTATATGAAAAAATCTGCGAAAAAATGTTGATTTTTTCTTGAAAATAAATTATATGACATTGTTTTAGAAAACAAATTGTTGAATATTCTCGTTGTTATACATTTATATATTCATATATTCATTCATGATTCTTATAAGATTTACATACGGTTCATTGTTGAGTTGTGATGACAATCCATCTAATACTATTTTATCTAATATAATTAAGGACAAGTCGAGAATAGAAGAGAAGTATGTGGTACGAGCTTGACGACAAATTGTTTGCGCCAACGAGAATAATAATTTTTCCCACGAGGTTAGCAACAATAAATAAGTTTTAACCCCTATAACCAGTTTGAACTCTAGTGAACCATGAACATGTGTAACTTCTCGACAACACCCAACACAAACATTTGGGATGGCAACATGAATAATTAGAAAATCAATGACACAATTATTACTTCCTTGAAACCTTAGTGGAACTCTTGGGAAAATGAAACCCATGTGAAACCTTGATTAAACATATTGGTAACTTCAGTGAAACACATACGAAACATTTAAATAATTGATCAAACAAAAACGATCCGACTTTTCAAAAATTAATAACACATATTGGGATTCCAGAGATTTTTTGTCATGTGACATTATCAAGTTTTATTGACATGGTAGTACTGATCAACAACTTAGTCTAGTCATCTTGCTCATACCGAGCGGCGTGTCTCAACCATGAAAAATAAATAAGAAACTTGAGTGAAACTTTTGTATATCCAATATAATTTCGTTGAAATCTCAATGAAACTCTAGTGAAACAATTAACCCCTAACTTATCATACGTGAAGTTAAAGAAAATGAAATGGAACCCATATTAACATTCTTAAAATTTGATTCACACGAAAAGATAATTTGATTCACATAGGGAAACGAAAAGATAACTTGACCGAGACAATAGTGAAACACATATTACTAATTTGATTCAAATCCATGATGGAACCAACAATTTCTCACTCTTTTTTATATGATAATATTAAGATCATCATAGAAGAGTTTTAGAAAGTACAGTACTAAGTATTTTAGATCATCACAGTGTGTATACATTATTCGTCATAGTTTTTAATAGGTCTTTCATCAAAAAATTACTGATTTTTTCGTGAGTCGTCTATAAAATCTAACCATAACTAAACATTTTTCTAGTCAAGTGTTCTCGGATAGTGACTCGTGTGATTTGATTTTCGAAATCTACTTTGTTTCGTAAGAAAATCATCAAGAATTAAAAAAATCTACTAGGAACCATTAGACTGAAATCATCGACGAAGTGTATTCGAAAGAAAGTATTCAACATTGGTTGGTCCGCAATACAAAGTGAAGTAGCAAGAAACACCAGGATGCTCAACCAAATGGTTGTCTGTGGTTTATGTTTAGGCTAAAAAAGTGGCAAGGGCTTTATATGTTCTTGCTGTTGCTCGTACCAAGTCGTCGTACTTAGAAAGAGACTTATATTGTAGTGTGAGGTACCATTATAACTTTGAGAAACAATTGTGAAACTTATACGAAAATTAAGTGAAACCAGCGTCAAACCATTATAGCTTCGTTAAAACCCTGGTTAAACAGCAAAACATGAAACCCTTTGAAACCTTGACGAATCATGATGGAAACTAGAGTGAAACATTTGCACAATCAATGTGAAAATTCTTAAGTTTTGATAAAAAAGTAAGCGTCTTTCTCCAAGGAAATTTATAGGTGTCCACCATCGAAATATACTTTCATCAACTGAATTAAATCACAGATTCATGAAAAATCATCAAGAATTGAAAAAAAAAACTACTAGGAGCTATTAGGTTGGAATTATAAACTAAGTGTATGTGAAATGACATATACAAGAGTGGTTGGTCCGCACTACAAAGTGAAGTAACACAAAATTACCAGTATGCACAACCAATGGTTGTCCGTGGTTTATCTTGGTTTATCTTGGGCTAAAAAAGTGGCCAGGGCTTTTATATGTTATTTTTCGAGTTCTTCAAGTTTGATGGAAATGAATAAGCGTCCATCAACAATGAAAACTATTGATTTCCATGAGAGAAAATATTATTAATTTAAAACCTTAATTAAACTATAGGAACCATCAAGTCCTTGTGAATATTCGATGGAACATATTGGTAAAATCCATAAGGAATTTTGATAAAAAAATATCATGACCATCACCAAAAAAAATGCGGTCAGAATTCTTTTGTCGTCCTATATTGACAAAATAGTTCGTACGGAACTACTAAGCTATGTCTGCACGTGTCGTCTAATTTTACAAGTGAATAATCTAAAAAAACGTCGCTAGAACTAAACGATTTTGTAGCCAATCATCTAATAAAATTGAAAAGTCACCGGAGAATCAAAGAAACCTTACTAGAACTTGATGATTTTCCAGTGAATCATCTAAGGAAAGCAAACATTTTCGTGGACCCTCAAAGAACCACAACCCACATCCCATAAACTTTCGAATTTTGATGTTAATAAAGAAGCGTTTATCGACAATGGAAAAAATAATACCTATTCTCGTGCTTTTCTTGCTCTTCTCGTACCGAGCAGTCAATATATATGTTGAATTGTTTTTGTGAAACTAAAAAGAATTATGAGTGAAACCACTGTCAAATAATTTAAATAATTGATCAAACAAAAACGACACAAATTTTCCAAAAATTAATAACACATATTGGGATTCTAGAGGTTTTCGTCATGTTACACTATCAAGTTTTGTTGGCAATGGTAGTACTGAGCAACAACTTAGTCTAGTCATCTTGCTCGTATCGAGCGGCCTGTCTCAACAATAGAAAACAAATAAGAAGCTTGAGTGAAACCTTTGTATATTCAATATAACTTCGTTGAAACCTCACTGAAACTCTAGTGAAACAATAACCCCCTAACTTGAAAATAAAAAGATAGATTCAGTCACACGATCTGAGCGACCCATACCAGATAGGATATTTGATGATTTTACCACATTAATACAAGAACCCGCACATTAGAGTCATACAAGAACCAGCACTATCAAATTAACTAATCTAAGTATCTAACCATGTGTCATCTAAGGTGCATATAAAAATCTGTACTATAAATATGAAAAAAAGAAAAGCCAGATTCATGGCTAGCTTCACAGCTAATCCAGTCAACAAACATGCCACAAGTAGTTCTTGTGTAGCCGGCTCTTGCGAGCGGCCCCCCTGTTCTGCGCGAGCCTTCTCTTGATCTGGACGAGCAAAACAAAGCGGAGTGACTGATTTTCGTAGGAGTTCCTTGCGAAGCCTCTGACTGCTGAACCATGCATCAAACTGATGAATATGCGCGATAGAACGGAATCATTTGCTTGTGGTCAACATGTGTTGGAACTAGTGAAGCAAGGACCGAACAGCAGCAACAGCGTCGCCTTTGTGCTCCCGTAGCGTCCTCTCTGCAATCTTCTTGTCCAACTGCACGTTCAGAGATGTTTTAGAAGGGGCCTTCAAAGCATTAGGGGAAACAAATAGCTGCGAGTGGAGGTTTCAGATGCTACCTCAAGCTCGTTGGCAATAATTTCAATATCTGTAGGGTTGATCTTGACAGCAGCTAATTCTTTCTCCCTAGTGAAGAGTAAAAACACCGATTTTGTCAGAAAAATCTCATGAGTTGTGAGCAACCTTTTCATGACAACAAGGTCAACCAATTTTATTTATAAAACGAGTGTACTTCATTCCCGATTGGAGTTGATAGCTCACAAGTACACATGATATCGCCAAAAGAAAATGGATAATAGAATATTTCAAGCTTGAGCGCACAAATTGCAGAGTACAAAGGATCTAACTTCTACATTCAAAATTTCTATCGTTCTCTTGATGTATTGCAGAGTAATAACCTCTGTCGTTCATCAAAAACGTGGTAGTTGTACAATTAGTAAAAACTAAAAAAGAACAGAACATTGATGTATTGCAAGTTTCTTGAGAACAAAATAGTAGCTATGAATATTTCAACACCAACCTTAGTCTCATGGCATTCCAGTCGGCCTCTTTAGATGAAGCAAGAGCTGCCATGGCCTGTAAAAGAAATAAAGATATCAGCTTCACCAAGGTGGTAGTACTAAGAATATATCAACTGAACATACACATATCTCTATGGTTTTACCTTCTACTCTACATCTTTTAGATATCTAGTTTCCTGATATATATGTTTCAGCACGGAGTTATTATAAGAAGGCGTTATTCAACTGCAAGTAGGTATCTCTTTCAAAGCCAATTTATATAGCCTTCAAAATCATTTGATTAAAACTTACGGATGGGCTTAAAGGTGAATTGTATATCTGCCCAAGCAGCACTTTTCAGAGGCCATACTGATATGTATTCAATAGTTCCCCATATTATATAAAAATGTCGGTGCCTTCAGAGTTCTAAGTTACCCGTATGACAGAAAACTAATGGAAATACCACTCAGGCCACCATAAATCTCATAATTTTGCAGTTGCAATGACAAGTTAATTAGCAACCTTCAGTTGTTAGAACTAAATCTCTAATACATCTCACAAAATGCTATCATCTTCAAGATTTTAAAGAGAAAGAAAGGTTTGTGCATACAGTCATAAAGACAAACAAACAGAACTATGGAAATTTTATTGGTGGGTGGACAAATTATGGGGAGCTGCTAGGAAAACCACGGTCTGATGTCTTCGGATGGTAGATTTGATAATATTGGTTTCACAGTACAATAACGAGAATATGGTGGATTACTGGATGCATATATTTTATCTAAGAAAGCTTTCATAGTTTGAACTTTGCACCCCAACAAACAGGAAACACATAGTATGCTTAACTAATGGGCCTGGATTCAGATGACAATTGAAATGATTCTGACTTTTTTGCGGGGAAATCGAAATGATTCTGAGTTGAAAGGACAAAGGGAATAATAATAAGTCTATCATCCAGGCATAGACTAGTTCTGCACGGAGGATTAAGCTGAAACATCCCATCCCTGCAAATCAGGAGAATTGACACAAAACTAACTCGAGACAACGATTCAGCACGCCTTCATGGCACCACCAATATCCAGATCCTCCAGCTCGTCGCTCCGATGCTTATAACGAGCCAGCAGATCGCGAATCTACACCTAATCCTCACTAATGACGCTAAGGGATTCGTGAATCCATAGGAAGAGCGTGCTGTAGGAGTTTGAGAAGGACGTACGGACTGGACGCGGGAGGAGTCGAGCTGGCGGTCCTCGACGTGGTCGGTGAGCTTGTCCAGGGCCTTGCTCTGCTGCTGCAGGTCCTTGGAGTCCGGCCCGGCCTCCCCCGCGGGGGCGCCCTCCGCCGCCGCCGCCGCCGTCTCGTCGCTCGCCGAACCCATCGCTGCCTAAAACCCTAGCTAGAAAAATTCCCCTTCTCCCTGTCTGTCGTGTGTGCGCAACTGAGGAGTGAGGAGGGCCGTCAGGGTAACGAGTGGAAGGTAAGTGGTGACTGCGGGTTGATTCGTCATATTTCTGGGGGCTCCAATGCAAAAACTCAACTGCTGACTTTTGGTGCGAATCTCAGAACAATGGACGGCATGGATAGACCGGGGGGGCCAACCTATGGGCGGAGTTGCATTTCCCATCACATAACAGCACCAAGCGATCGATTGTTGCTGTCAAAAAAAAAAAAAAAGCGATCGATTGTTCCTTGAGCTTCATTTTGAGTTTTTGACATCGGTCACCTTACTCATTGACACACCTTAAGCTTGCACTGCGTAGGTGTGTGATCACATCGTCGCCGCCGCCGTAGCTGACATTCATGGGGGGAGGCAGCCCAATGCAGGCGGTGCTGGTGGCCCCCAGCGTGAAGGACAGGAAGGTGCTGGCGTTCCGGCGGGACGCGCTGAAGGAGAAGGACGCCGTCGCCGGCCTCATGCGTTCCATCGCCGGCTCCGGCGTGCGCAGCGCCTTCTACGTCCTGGACCTCGCCAGGGTCGTCGACCTGCACAGGCGCTGGCGCCGCGCGCTCCCCGGCGTGCGGCCCTACTACGCGGTCAAGTGCAACCCGGAGCCGGCGCTGCTCGGCGCGCTGGCCGCGCTTGGTGCTGTGTTCGACTGCGCCAGCCGCGCCGAGATCGAGGCCCTGCTCGCGCTCGGCGTCGACCCCGGCAACATTGTGTACGCTAACCCGTGCAAGCCCGAGGCGCACGTCGAGTACGCGGCCGAGGTCGGCGTCAACCTCACCACGTACGACTCCGTGGAGGAGGTGGCCAAGGTGAAGCGCTGCCACCCTGACTGTGAGCTCGTCCTGCGCATCAAGGGCCCCGACAACAGCGACGCCAAGGTCGACCTTGGCACCAAGTACGGTGCGCATGCCGACGAGGTGGTCCCGCTCCTCCGCGCCGCGCAGCGCGCGGGCCTCGTTGTTGCCGGCGTGTCCTTCCACGTCGGGAGCGGCGGCTCACGCACCGACGTGTACAGCGGTGCCATCGAGGCCGCGCGTGCAGCGTTCGACGCGGCCGTCGCGCTCGGCATGCCGCCCATGAGCGTTCTTGACATCGGCGGCGGCTTCGTCGCGGGCGCCATCTTCGACGAGGCGGTGGCGGTCATACACGACGCCCTAGAGCAGCAATTCGGAGATCTCCCGTGCGTGGAGGTGATCGGCGAGCCGGGCCGGTACTTCGCGGAGACGGCCTTCACGCTGGCGGCGCGCGTCATCGGGAAGCGCACGCGCGGCGAGGTGCGGGAGTACTGGATTGACGACGGCCTTCCCTGAACTGCATCCACATGGACGACTACGTGCCGCGCCCGAGGCCGCTCGCCGCCCGGCGCCACAGCGAGAAGACGTACGCGTCGACGGTGTTTGGGCCGACGTGCGACTCTCTCGACACGGTGGTGATGGGGTACCAGCTGCCGGAGATGAGCGTGGGGGAGTGGCTCGTGTTCGACGACATGGGCGCCTACACTACCGGGTCTGGCTCGAACTTCAACGGCTTCTACACCTCCGACATCAAGACATTCTTGGCATACTCTAGCTAGGGTCTGAGATAGGGCCGACAACATTTAATATGGACAAGAACCGCACGTTGCTATATCTTTTTTCATTCACGTACTAAAGGCTGTACACGAATTACAAGTTTCTGATAGGCCTTTTTTTAAGATTGTTTTTCAAAAGCTGTCATATTTTACAAGGTTCGGATTTTTACTGAGAATTAGTACACAAAAAAGGCTCCACGCGGAAGGACTGCATTTTTTAATATATTTTTTCATTTTCGTCATTCATTTCTAAAACAGGGACAACATGGCCGACATGACTATTCATATAAATAGGTTTAATATTTCAAAATTCTGATTGGTTCTTCTATATAATACCTATTTGTACTTTAAAAATATTTTTAGAGAAAGCATCACACAATTTTAGTTCTAATTGTATTGCTTTCGAGAAATCGGCGTAAAGTCATTTAAATGGGAGAAAGTAGCAAGAAAGATTTAAAACTCAAAATATTTGGGCATTATCCATCAAATATGGTCAACATTGTGAGAAAATTAGAGTGGTGCCATTTTGCACCATAATATTTTTATTTGATTCATAAAATACCCCTTTTGGCACTTAGAAAATAGAAAAGGATCTTCTTCTACAAAACAATTGGAAACTTCTTTTATCAATATTATTTTCCATGGCAAGATGCACCTTCATGCGAAATATGAGCATATTATCACGAACTGTTTCATGGATATGGCAATGATGTTGGTCATATGAATAGTTGTAACTCATAAATGTACGTACATGAAAGTTTTCTTAATTTTTAAAGTTATTGTATTCTATGTTTTTTTTCAAGGATATGTCTTAGACAAGGTATATCAGGGTTCATAGAAGAAGGGCCAAGCGGCCAAATATATCGCGGGCTTGGCACAGATGCCCATCGCGCACCCACGCTGCGAGGCAGCTACAACTCAACGCTGACTACTCGCGACACTTCCACCGCTCCACCTCTAGCAGGCAACCTCTAAACAGCCTAGCTACTCTCCACATCGCGGCTTCCTCCACAATCCTCTGAAGAACCAACCTCGGAGCAGGAGACGCGTTGTTGAAGACAATATCATTCCTATGACTCCACAGTGACCAACAGACCAGAGCCACAACCGTCCAGAAGTCTCGAACGTCCCGTTTTGGTCCTCGGCGAGAGGATACCCACTCTACTAGGGTGCCCTGAAGCTCGGGGATCCAGGCCTCCAAATCCCAGCTGCAGAGGCAGGCAACCCAAACCTCGCAAGCCAGCACGCAACCAACCAATAGGTGGTCGATGGTCTCCTCCACTTGGTCACAAAAAGGACAAGCCTCCGGGCGTGGGAGGTCACGACGAGCCAGTCGATCCGCTGTCCAACAACGATTTCTAAGGGCAAGCCAGATGAACACCTTCAGGTTGGAAGGGGCCCTAGCTCGCCAGATTTGCTGTGCCCCGGGCATCTGTGTGGCCCCTCCGAACAAGGCCACATAGCAAGAGCGCGAGGTATAAGCTCCGCTGGCGTCCCACATCCATTTGAAGCTATCGTCCTGCCCGGGATGGAGCTCTACATCCACGAGTCGATCAGCCAACTCTAGCAGTTCCGCCAAGGCTGGCGCCGAAAGATCGGGCGGAACGTCTGCAAGCCAACCCCCGGCTAGACCCTCACGCACACAACGATTCTTAGTTGCGCGGCCTGGGATAGCTCCAAACAGGTTAGGAGCAAAATCTCGAATCCTACCATCCGACAACCAGTGGTCTGTCCAGAAGAAGGTGGACGCCCCATCACCAACCACCGACCCAGTCGCCGCGTCAAAGATATGCCGGACCAACCGTGGGACCTAGATGTTGAAATCTCTCGACGGCTTGTCGGTCTCAACTTAGCTCAACCACAGCCACCTCGCACGCAAGGCTAAGTTCATCCATCTGATGTTGAGGATGCCTAGCCCACCAAACTTCCGAGGCATACACACTCGGTCCCACGCCACGAGGCAATGACCACCATGGAGTATTCTATGTTTGATAGTTACTCACAACTAGTACACGTAAAGTTCTCCATGCAGAAGGAATGTATTTTAAAACAAATTCTTCATTTTTTTAGGATTATTTTCCAAACATTTCAAAATGGCCAGCATGACCATTCATATCAAGCGGGTGAATCTTTAAAAGCTCTGGTTCTTTCATCTAATGATTACTTGTGTGCCTTATAGTAGTTTGAAAACTTCAAATTCATAATATTTGAGCCTCATACATTACTTTTGAGAAAATTAGAGTGTTGTTAGTTTGCACCTTTTCTTACTTGCATCACATACACCCTTTTTCGCATTTAGAAAATGAGAAAACATGTTTTTAAATAAATAGTTGGGAACTCATGTGGCAATATTGTTTGGTTAGTTACAAGGCACCTATGTATTAAATATGAACCCACTGTGATGAACTTATTTATTGGTGCATCACACACAATTTTTAGTTTTAAACCGTGTAAGATTGCCTACGCCCTTTTTCTGTAAAAACTGTGAGCAATGTATCATACAAAACACCCTTTTGGGATTTAGAAAATTGAAACATTAAAAAAAATAAAACTTTGGACACTACTTTGGCATTACTGTTTAGTATGGTATAAGGCACCTTTGTGCCAAAAATATACACATTATGTTAAAATTGTTTTATGGTGTGGCGCATAAGTTTTATTTAAAACCATGTGTGATTGTCTCCTCAAGTGCACACCTTTTTAAACAATCGTGTGTCCTATTGCATCACATATACTTAAAAAAATAGGTGTCCGGTGTTAGGAAATTGTATACGTATGTACTATAAGAAGTTATAATCCCATAGGATTTTACCAAATGGCATGTGATTGGGGCTTAAATTGCCCTATATGTATTAGCGTTCTGCATTAGCACTAGCAAGAAAGATGATCAACAGTAACCAAGTCGAAGGAAAGGATAATCCACAATCAGAGTCGGTTTCGGTACCTTCCGCATGCCCAGGAAATTCACCTTCGTACGGGCTGCTAAAACGATTCTGAACCAGACTCGACTACTCCCTCGGTCCTCTCCACATAAACCAAACCTGACCTAGCGTCGCCTACTCTGCAAACCACGTCCGTATGCAAACCAAGTCCAACCCTCCAGTATGGCTCAAGCCACGCTTCCGGTCATGGACATCGTCCTCGGCCGCGTAATCCACAGGCCGCCTGCCACCGTCCGCCTCCTGCCGCCACCGGCGCCGCCCGCCCCACGGCCTCGCTTGGAGTTGATCTTGGGCAAAACCATCCAAGGACTCTTTCACATTACCCGTCGGAAGAAGAATACTGTTAAGCCCGTCGTCCGCACACCGTCTTCTCCAACAAAGACACCGCCGGCGCCGCCGTCCCCCACCCAGAAGCAACCTGGCTCGATTTTGGGGTCCATCCAAGGACTCTTCATCCCTCCCTTTCGTCGACAGTCCCCTCAATCACATGCTCAGCTCTCCCTATCGGACTCCATCCAACGAATCCTCCGCCAGATCAAGCCCGCCATATGCCGACCGCTCGCGCTGCCGCTGGCGGCCCATATCGCCCGTGACCCCACAGCGGCGGCGGCTCTCGTCCTCGGCGGCGCAGCGGTCGCCACCTGCAAGAGATACCTCCAGGTCGTGCCGTACAGTAACCGCGTGCACGTCATCCTCCACTCTCCACGTGAGGAACGAAGAGAAGACGAGTTCGAGTTCGCCCATTTCAAGAACACGAACGCCCCTAGGATCTTCCGCCCGCGCCACTACCAGAGCGTCCGTGTCCGGCGCCTCACCTCGGAGATCGTCGGCGCCATCAACCGCGGCCTCGCCATCAAGAGCAAGCGAGGGATGGCACGCATACTGCCGCCTCACACAAGGCATCTCGACGACCTCGACTGGGAGGTCATCATCACCAAGAACAAGGAATGCAATGCGTACGTCCATCCTGGTGGCGGTAAGATTGTAATCTTCGAGGGTCTGCTTGACCGTCTTGAGACTGATTCTGAGATCGCCGCTGGTATTGCGCACGAGCTTAGTTTACTTTGATTAATAATACTATATTGGCAAACGGTACATATTAATTTTTATGTCCAGCACCAGCAGTTTATTAATTTGGGACTGGTGCCCTTTTTTATAGGTTGGCCATGTTGTTCAAAGATATAACTCAGAGTGGGATTCCACACCGCCCTTCTCCCAGACACCAGCCTTATCGCGGAGGTACGTATATTCACCTCACCACCATCACACAGTATTTCAAAAAAAAAAAATCCTCAAAAAGGGAACGCTGCATAATTTTATTGTATATACACAATATTTCATGTTGGATACATGCTCCTATGCAGGCTAGAGGCCGAGGCAGATTACATTGGAAGCATGCTGCTTGCTGCGGCAGGTTATAATCCACAAGCAGCCCTTAAAGTCTGTAAGAAGTTTGCAGCTATCGAAAGAAACAAGGATTACGGGTGGTGACGAGGGGTGGACTCGGCAAATCCCTGGGTTATGCACCCCGGGTTGATTGAGGAGGAGAGAGCTGAGCGCTGGTGATCACGACGGCTGACAAGCGAGGCGTTTTACCCAGGTTCAGGCTCCCGGAGGATAACACCCTACTTCCTGCTTGTCTGGTTATTGATGGCGAGTTGTGGCTACAATGGTGAGATGGCGATCTCGCTAGAGTTTGTGATGGCGGCTATGAGCGTGCCTTAGAACGAGGGACCCTCCTAGCCTTTATATGGTAGGCTAGGTCTCAGGTGAACGGTGCCGATGGCGCTTACAAATTAGGTATGAGTCGCTCAACCTAGTCGACTATCTTGGGCCGCACGTCGTCCTCCTTAGGCCTTCCTTGGGCCCTCGTTATAAGGCTGATAGGTTTGGCGTGACCCAGGTATCCCCACCGTGGGGTAGTCGAAGAGTGACCCCACGACAGGAGCCCCCGAGTGCTTAGTCGAATCGTAGAGTCGGGTAAAGGACTCCTTCCTCCTGGGCACGCCGTCAGGTTCCTGAAAGGAACAAGTAAAATTAGTCGACTCCGGCCGTTCAGGGCTTATGGAGGATTCCTTAGTCAAACTGTCGACTCCGGGGTAAAATACTGTGAGTATGGCCTTAGTCGGTAATTTTTCGACTGCTATTGTTCTGAGTCACTCGGGAGCGCGAACAGCGCTCCCGATGGGAGTAGCCCCCGAGATTAAGCTGAATTGCTTACAATTGAGGTTAAACTCAATTTTTCTTCAGTCGAAAAGCCTGCTCCCGATGGGAGGAAAGAGGGGACTCGACTTGGAGTCGCGACTGGCTTTGTGTGACTTACTGTGTATTCGGCCGGTTTGGCTTACTGCACGAGTTTGTTCAGCACTTGGAGCTTACTGAATGCTCTTGCACTCGAATGAAATGTTCGAGTTCTCAATCAGCTTGTTGGCTTACTGTACGAACTTATTCAGCTGAGAGCTTACTGAATCTTCTTGCACTCGAATGAACTGTTCGAGTTCTCCATCAGCCCGTTGGCTTACTTTCTATGCCTTCGTGGTTGACGTCAGTGCTGACGTTTTTGACGCACTCGGTGTCCGATGGGACGTGACAGTGCGGTCCCACTGTCAGTATTGACTGGAGACAGCGGTTGCCGCTTTTTTCTGACCGTTGGGCGCGAAAATTTCGCGGTGTGATGATGGCGCCTTGATTCCCGTGCGTAGTGGGTGGCGTGGCCGGCGACGGTTGCCCTCTCCGCGCAACACGTGGACGGTCAGACGCTGTTGCGGAGAGCGGTTTCAGCAGGGATGACCAGGATTGACTGACCGCGCGGTATATAATTTTCACCGCGGCGGTGAACAGTTCATCCATCCCCATTCTGTCATCGTCTCCACTGCTTCTGTTCCGCCATTGTTGCGCTGCGTGCTCTCTGCTCCTTCTCCCCTACCATGAGCAAGGCCGCGATGAAGAGGGGGAAGCCTGGTGCTGGCGCCGTCGCCGCCGCCGAGGCGAGCGTGATGAAGAAGCCCGATGGCGACTGGGTGAAGTCGTCGGTGAAGAAGGCCGACCTCGAGGCCCTCCGCGCGCAGGGGCTGCTGCCGCCGGCAGACAAGGCGACGGTACGCGCTCCTGGAAAAAGAGGTATTTCCCTCTCCTCGCGAGGGGGAACGCGTTTGTTTCGTGGATTTCCTTCCGCGGGGTTTCGGGTTCCCCCTCCACGATTTCGTCCGTGGTCTCTTGTATGCTTATGGGATTCAGATCCACGATCTGACTCCCAATAGCGTCTTGAGCATCGCGAGCTATTTCGTGCTCTGCGAGTGCTTCTTGGGAATCGCGCCCAACTGGCTGCTGTGGAAGTCGCTATTCCTCGTGAGGAGGAACGTGGGGAAGAGCAAGCAGGTGTACCCAGTCGGCGGCTTCGGCATCCAGGTGCGTGGCGACACCTCCTACTTTCAGATGAAGAAGTCTGACTCCGTCCAGGGCTGGCGGAAGAAGTGGTTCTACATCAGGTGCGACCAGGAAGGGCTTCCCGACTTCGCGGCTGATCGCGAGTTGCGGAAAACGAACGCGTGGGCACACCCGCTGTCGAAGGAGGACAGGGAGGCGACTCAGCCCTTGCTGACGCTTCTTCGTGGCCTTCTGAAAAGTCTTGGGCGCGAGACAGGTGGAATTCACCTCATCGCCACCTTCTTTAGTCTTCGGGTGCAGCCGCTCCGCAGTCGCGTCCACCCAATGTGGGCGCGTGAGGATGTTGGCGATGAGCTCGATGATGACGCAGTCGAGTCGAAGGTGAGGAGCATCACTCCAGACAGGAGAAGGTTTATCTGATGATCGCTACTCTACACATCCTCCAGAGGAGAAGAGGGCACAACTTTTATCACAACCCAAAGTTATGGGGGAGGCCTTGCGATTATATAGAGAAGTTACTGCCAACCAAGGACAGGAGAAGGTTTCGTCTGAATGTGGAGTTTTGTCTCTTGCATATAGGCACTAACTATGTATGTAGTCGTGTGACACTTAATGATAATGCAATGTGATCATTCGTACTCCTTTCTACGGAAATATATTATAATAAAGCAAAGGTTAGTACTTCATGTCATGCTTGATCTGACGATGTATATGCTATCGCGCGGCAACCAGTGTGTGGTGCAAAAGGGAAGATCTAAAAGCTACATGCATGTGGACCTAAAGTTGAATGACATTATTGATTGGTTTGCATATATAATTTTGAGTAGGTTCTACTAGTTAGCAGTAGATATTGAAGGGTTTCAGGTGGGTTTATAAACTGTAGCATGTGCTCAGTGTTGGAGGTTCGAGGTTAGCAGTAGATGTTTCGTTGCATCTTATTCTCAGTGTTGAAGGTTCTCGTCTGTCATCTGCCATTCGTCTCAGTGTTCAGTGCTGATTTTTTTTTTTTTTTGCATTTTTCACCACGTATATTCAAAACGAAAACCACGTACAAAGTACACAGCAGAATACAGAACCAAATACAAAGGGGAAAAAGGATCCAGAAGCTTTGAGAACTTCACCGCCGCCGTCGCCGGAGACGAGGATGACCAGCCGCCGTCTTGCCGCTGTCAGGGAAATCTTTGCCCTATGAGAGACGCCGCCGTGCCCGTCCGCCGCGCCGCGGCGGAGCTTCTGTCGGTGAACGACCGGGGCGCGCGCCCCCCTGTCCCAGCCAAACCTCCACGCCTCGGCCGCCATCGACGCCGACGCCGGAAGAGGAAGAAGGACTCGACGAATTCCTGGATCCGCCCGCCAGATCCGCCGCCAGCGCGAATCCGGCGGCAAGACGAAGAACTCGAGCGCCGCGCCGGGCCCCGAGCTCCCGCAAGTCGCGCGCGGGGACGCCGCACCCGTAGGAGCAGCCTCGCCGGAGGAACCCACGCCGACACCAAACTCCGCACCAGCCGCCCCTCCTCCTGAGCGCCGCCGGTGACCACTCCCCCCTACCCTACCTATATACAAACCGGAGCCGGGGATCCACCACCCACCCGCCGCCGAAGCGGCCGGCGGTGGAGGCGAATCCCGCGGCTCGGCGGCCGCACGGGTGGATCTGGCGGAGACGCTTCCAAAAATCGCCTCCTCTCCCTCTATAGTGGCGAAGAGAGGAGACCTTTCTTTCAGTGCTGAATTAAGGCTCATCGTTCAGTGTTCAAGGCTCGTCATTGTAAAACGTACGTGGGAAACAGTGCTCGATACCTACAGATGCAGGCGGACACGGAATCCGCTTGTCCGCTCGTTCCGCGCCGCCCCGAAAGCCCAAACGGCTTGGCGGATAGCCTGCGTAACTGAGACGGACTAGCGGATACAGGCCGCTCAGCCCGCCAGGCTCATCCAGATGTCCGCTAGGGAAAAACTAGCTTCTCGCATGTCGTCTCGCTCCCGAAGAAACAACTCACGCCTCCAAGCAATTCGCCGCCGTCGGGCCGGCGCCGCGGTCGTCGCCGCCCAACGCCCAGCTCGTGACCGGATGCAGCCCGCTCGCCACCGCCCAGCGCCCTAGTCCTAGCCGCCCGGCGCCTTCTCCTCAGCGCCTGCGCCACCCCGGCTCCCTCGCCGTCGCCGCCTGCGGAGAAAGATGGGCGCGGCGGTGGGAGAGGAGACGAATCCGGCTGAGGAGGAGAATAATCTGGTGGAGGGGAAGACAGAGACGAATCTGGCAAAGGTGGAGGAGAAATAACCGGCAGGACAGGTCTCTCTCCTCTTCCCATCGATACTACCTAGCTTTTTTCTTTTTGCAATTAATGAAGATGAGGATGCTTTTGAGTTCATCGGGTAGCATTGGCAGAGGTGGAGGAGAAATAATCTGCTAGTCTTGAGGTGTAGAACTTGTATTATCCCGAGTGTTCTGAAGTTCTAGTTCTAAATTCTGAAGTTCTACTTGTATTATCGTTACATGTCCAAACCTGGTAGGAGCATACAAGGGATGTGTGGTCACAAACATAGTCAAACTGCATATTACAGATTTGTTTTCAATGATTAGTACTAGCATGGTTAGTACTGTATATTTCAGACAAAATGAGGCGTTGCCAATTGCAAATATCAGTGCAATTGAGCAGGTTGCTTCAGTAAGAGCGAGAGAGATGACCAGTCTGTGTAATTACACAAAGCAGCAAAGGTCCCAGTTCAATGCCGTCCAAAAATTAAGCCTTTCTGTAGTTGCAGCAGCTAAGGGACTTAGCATTTCTGTTTGGCAAGAGCAGGTGACTATTTTCTTCTTGTATAATAGGAGTTTGAGCTACATCTGACTGCTCATTGTCTGCACAAATGATCTAACAAGTATATATCCACCGTAGTCAAACAAAATTCTGAATGTGTGTGCGAGGATTAGGTGATTTGTTCCTGTGTGTACACATCAGATGACACCTCCCATCCATACCCAAACTTATAAAAGTGTAGGGCAGTCTCTAAGCAAACTCCCATCGATATATCCTTTGCACCGAAAGAAGAGAAGTGAATCCAAATTATAGGAGGGTCGCAGATCTCGTGGAGGTTCCCTGCTACTCCTCGAGTAGCACGAGCTACTAATTTGCAAATTGTCATGATCCATAATGGTTTTTTTTTCCTCAAGCAATTGATTTTAGCTGCTTTTGTAGTGAACTCAGATACTACTTCAGAAAACCAGCTGACATGAGCATCAAGGATCTCAAAGGTGCAGGCTGTAAGGTAAATCTTTTGTCAGTGTAGTTTTCAGAACCCTATTTGGTGGCAAGAAGGCAGTGGTATGTTTATTCTTTCAGCACTTGCCATTGCTGTGTGGCGTAAAACCGTAACCAAACAACTGATTGCAAGTTTTCGTTCTTGCAGGCACCTGTGAAGCCATGAACGCCCTCATGTCAGCAGCACAACGACAGCAACCGGGGGTAAGAAGAAGACCGGGAAGAACAAGTAGTCATGATCACTCACAGAGTTCTAAGCAAAATATTTTCATATATAATACTTGTGATGCATGCTGGATTGCTGGTAAATCTGCCATCAAATTACTTGGTTGTATGATGGTATGCGTTTCTTATGTTGTAATGTTCAGTCAAGACAGTGCGTTTGGAGGAGCTAATGGATGGTTTCGGTTCAACCCCTTGGTGTTGGCCTCATGACTACCTGTTAGTGATAAATCTTGTCTACTAAGAATCATACATCTGGAGAATACTTCGAATGATTCTATGTATGCTCTCGTTTCCTGCCTAGGTAATTACCTGCCAGCCATTTTTTTGATATTTCATCCAGACATTTGTCTCAAGGAGTACTATTGATATCCTTGTGCCTCTGTGTGGCTTCCAGTTTAGATTTCCAGTAATGGATCGATGTTCAAATTTTATTTGTGTATAATTGTTTAACTAGCAATTTTGTACCAAGTACCTGGTCTGCTCACCCAAGCAAAGCTAGCTGTGAATGCATCGCCGTCAGGTCCAAACGCGCGTCCTTTTTTTTTTTTTTTTTTTTTGCACACAACCAACTTCCTCATATATTCACCAAGAACATCCACATACACAGTACATAGATCGAAGAAAAAGAACACACATACTAGGAGGAGGAGGATCCAGAAGCTGCGGGAGCACCGACCACGCCGGCGTCGGAGCTGAAGAAGACCACCTTCCATCTTGCCGCTGTCAGGGATGCATTTGCCCTATGAGAGACGCCGCCGTGCCCGCCCGCCGCGGCGCTTGAATCGATGAACGGCCGGGGCGAGCGCCCCCCTGTCCCATCCACACCTCCTTGCCGGAGTCGTCTTCAAATCCGCCGCAGGACGAAGTCGAGGAACCCCGCGCGCCCCGGGATCCGAGCAAATCCACTGCCAGGACGGAGACCGCCACTGGATCTGGCAGCAGATCGAGACACGGCGCGGATCCGCCGATCCGCGGGTGCCGGAGGAGCAGACGCACCAGCCCGGAGCTCCACGAGCGCCGCCGCCGGGGAGGAGAAGCATCTGCAACAAAAACCACACCAGCGCCACCTTCGCCTCCACGGCGCCGCCGGCTGCCCCAAACGCGCGTCCTGATCGATCGATTCTTAACTCTGCATATGCTAGTAGCAGTAGCAGCTACTTGTCCGCTCTGTCCGCTGGTATCCGCCGGCAGACCAGCAGGCGGAGGCGGAAGCCGCTAATCAGCTGATTAGCCTTCACGGACGCAGCGGACCGGAGCGGAAAGCCTGGCGGCCGTCCGCCTGCATCCTGATCGATACCCTTAGAGTTCGGCAGTCATTGCATATATATGGACGTACATGTGTACGTATATAAACAGAGTTACAATTGCTATACAGTATAAATACAGTCTAACACCCTCCCTCAATCTTAACTGTGCCCAGAGACAGATAGCAAGTTAAGATTGTTTCTGCAGCCTTCGAACTGAGGTTGCGGCAAAGGCTTCGTGAAGATGTCAGCAAGTTAATCTTTAGATGAGATGAACTTGATTTGCAGTAGCTTCTGTGACACTCGTTCCCTCACAAAATGAAAGTCAACTTCAATGTGTTTTGTTCTGGCATGGAACACTGGATTGGACGAAAGATACGTAGCACCAATGTTGTCACACCAAAGAACTGGCGGCTGATCTTGAGAGATGCCCAACTCTCTCAATAAAGACTGTACCCATATGAGCTCAGCTGTAGCATTGGCGACGGCCTTGTATTCTGCTTCAGTACTGCTACGAGAGACCGTTGCTTGCTTGCGAGCACTCCAGGCGATCAAATTTGGACCAAAGAATACTGCATATCCCCCCGTAGATCGCTTGTCATCGGGGCTACCAGCCCAGTCAGCATCAGAAAATGCGGACAGTACATAAGAAGAGGCAGGCCGAATATGTATACCATATGAGCCTGTGTGGCGGATGTACCGCAAGATGCGCTTCACGGCATTCCAGTGAGAGTCCCGTGGAGCATGAAGAAACTGACACACACGGTTAACCGCATATGAGATATCAGGCCTGGTGATCGTCAAGTACTGTAACCCACCAACGACACTGCGGTACTCGGTGGATTCATCCGGTAAGAGAGGATCGTCAGCCATAGCAGACAATCGGTCGGTAGCAGACATCGGAGTGTGTGCAGGCTTGCACTCCAACATACCAGCACGGCGTAACAAGTCCTGGGAATATTTCTGCTGAGTGAGAGTCAAACCACTAGCAGAAGAAGAGACCTCCAAACCAAGGAAGTAATGGAGAGAGCCCAGATCCTTGACAGCAAAATCAGCACCCATAGCAGAAACCAAACGATCGGCAGCAGAAACAGAGGAACTGATGAGAATGATGTCATCCACATAGACCAACAGATACATAGTGACCTCAGGGCGCTGAAGCAGGAACAGCGACGTGTCAGCAGTGGAAGGAACAAAACCAAGAGCACGAAGAACTGAACCAAGACGCGCATGCCATGCACGAGGAGCCTGCTTAAGCCCGTAAAGAGCTTTAGTCAGATGACACAGATGATTAGGACGAGCGGGATCAACAAAGCCGGGGGGCTGGCGCATATATACCTCTTCTTCCAGGACTCCATGAAGAAAGGCATTCTGAACATCCAACTGGCGAAGAGACCACCCTCGTGTAACAACCAAAGAGAGCAATATGCGAATAGTGGTAGGCTTAACCACCGGACTAAATGTATCCTCATAATCAAGACCATACCTCTGCTTAAATCCCTTAGCGACTAACCGTGCCTTGTAGCGTTCAATGGATCCATCAACATGTTTCTTGACTTTGAACACCCACTTGGAATCAATCACATTAACCCCAGAAACAGGAGGAACGAGCTGCCAAGTGTCATTCTTCAACAGTGCCTGAAATTCCTGCTCCATAGCAACGCGTCAGTGTGGGATACCAAGAGCAGCCTGAAAATGCCGAGGTTCAGCAGTGGGATCAGACGCAGCCTGTGCGACACACGCAGCAATCCATGCAACAGTGCCATCTTTGCGATCAAGAGGGCGAAAAATGCCGTTCTGGCTGCGTGTACGAGGACGCAGAACGACAGGCGCAGGTGGTGGTGATGGCGAAGTCACCGGAGACGACGCTGACGAAGCTGGCGAAGCACTGCGCTCAGGAGATGCCACAGGCGACGAGGAGCTCGGTGAAGTAACGTCCTGGGACGTCGAGCAGAGGCCAGGCGATGGTGGCGTGGGCGTCACACGCGCAGTAGATGGGCTAGGCGAGTGAGGCCCATTTGGTGTCGATGCAGAGCAGGCCGGAGTGGACAGGCCAAGTGTTGGGCCTGGCGAGGGAGGCCCATCCAAGGAGGCGACGGGCTGGTGCAAGCCAGCGACGCCGTCGCGCGTGCATGTCCCATGCAATCGATCAACATCAGTGCTCGGAGCGACGTCCGACTCTGGCAGCGAGTCGGGCGCATCCAGGAGCTGAAGACGGGCTCCTCGGCCTACACCTGCAGCATGATTAGGAAGCAAACCAGGAGTATACGCAGCATCTACAAACTGATCAGGCGAAGGCAAAAAAGAATGCACACTTGGTGGTGGAGTGGTGGGAGTTGTCGGAAGTGCGGAAAAAGGGAACACATCCTCATCGAACACGACATCACGGGAAATGTAGACACGGTTAGACGGAACATGCAGGCATTTGTACCCTTTGTGAAGAGAACTATACCAAGAAAGACACACTTTTTAGACCGAAACTCAAGTTTGTGCTTATTATATGGACGAAGATGAGGCCAACAGGCGCACCCAAAAACTTTGAGAAACGTATAGTCTGGAGTTTCATTTAGCAAGAGTTCTAGTGGTGTTTTCATGTGAAGAAGTCGTGTAGGAAGCCTGTTAATGAGAAAACAGGCGGTCGAAAAAGCATCACTCCAAAACCGAAAAGGAACGGAGGCATGAGCTAGTAAAGTTAGGCCAGTTTCTACAAGGTGACGATGCTTACGTTCGGCTGCGCCGTTTTGTTGATGTGTATGAGGACAAGACACACGGTGCGTAATCCCAAGCTTATTAAAAAAAGCATTGAGTTGGTGATACTCACCCCCCAATCAGATTGAACATGAATGATTTTTTGCTTAAGGAGACGCTCGACATGCGCTTGAAATTGAAGAAAAACATCGAACACATCAGATTTGCGCTTAATAAGATAAAGCCAAGTAAACCGACTATAAGCATCAATGAAACTGACATAATAATTATGACCACTAACAGACGTTTGGGCATGACCCCATACATCAGTAAACACAAGCTCAAGAGGAGTTTTAACCACACGACTCGACTCAGAAAAAGGAAGCTGATGACTCTTACCTTGTTGACATGCATCACAAACTGTATTGGCCTTATGGCTAGACACAACTGGTAGCTCATGACGATGAAGGACATGGCGAACTATGGGAGTGGCAGGATGTCCAAGACGCGAGTGCCAATGGGATGACGAAACACGAACACCGCTGAAAGCTCGAGAAACATGCGGCTCATCAAGAACATAAAGTCCATGGCGGAGTCGACCTCTAAGAAGTACGTCCCTCGTGTCCCGGTCCTTAATAAAAAAATTAAAACGGTGAAATTCAGCAAAGACATTATTGTCACGAGTAAGCTGGGGAACAGACAAAAAACTACGTGCAACAGAGGGAACTCGAAGAACATTTAGAAGATGCAATTTTTGTGAATTATGAGTAAGAAGTGAAGCCTGACCAATATGTGAGATGTGCATACCTGCTCCGTTGGCGGTGCGAACCTGATCATGACCACGATATGGCTCCTGAGTGGAGAGCTTGCCCATGTCACTCGTCAGGTGATTGGTAGCTCCCGTATCCATGTACCATGTAGGATCAATGGGATATGAAGGAGTATGTCCATGCTCGTGACTCGCCAAAGCAGCTTGTTTTTCATTGCCTTTCCCGTTGTTGCCAATGCCCAAAAAATCACGCTTGAAGCGGCGATGACAGCGCGATGCAGTGTGACCCTCAAGGCCACACAACTGACAGGGACCTGGGCACCGCATGAAGGGCAGCAGACTCGTGGGCGACCACCCCCGCCCGTGGGGGCGTTGGTGGGCTGCGAGGGCGAAGGAGGTGGTGGCGCCGTTTTGCCCTCTCCGGAGGGCGGCTTGTACGATTTTCCATTGCCACGCGAGGCAGCGTTGGCCGAAGAGAAACCCGGCGTCGCGCGGCAAGTTTTGACGCGTTGTTCCGTGGCGAGCATGCGTGAATAGAGATCACGCGGCAGAATAGGAGTATCGCGACCGGTGACATTCTCCACAAGATTATCATAGTCGTCGTCCAGCCCGTTCAGGACGTAGGAGATGAAATCCTCTGGGCGAAGCGGCTGGCCGATGGAGGCGAGGGTATCCGCCATGCCCGTGACCATGTTGAAGTAGTCGGTGATGGAGCGGTCTAGGAGCTTCACCTCGCCAAGTTGCGTGCGAATCGCATGGGCTCGCGCGTGCGACTGAGACGCAAAACTCGTGTGAAGGGCCGCCCACGCATCCGGGACGTAGCGGCGAAGATGACCAGCGACGACACACTCTCGGTGAGCGAGGACTGGATGGCGGAGAGTATGGCTTGGTCCTGAGCCACCCATGCATGATACGATGGATGGTACGGCGGAGGGCACGGGAGTGTTCCGTCGACGAAGCCCTCAAGGTAGCGGCTGCGAAGCAGCAGCGGCACCTGTGCACGCCATGACAGATAGTTATCCGTCTTGAGCTGCACCGGGATGAGATGGGCGAAGTAGAAGGGTTGGGTGGCGCCGACAAGGACAGCCGCGGCATGCTCCGCGTGTGCAGCCGGGAACGGCGCGTAGAACCCAGATGACAGAGCACCACCAGGCGTTGGCATAGGGCCGACCAGGGCCGTCGATGGAGAAGCAGCAGGTGCAGCGGGTGTCCAGGCATATGGGGCCTGGGGCGCTCGTAGTGGTGCGGCTGGTAGCCACTGTAGGTCACAGACGACGACGCTCCGTACGACGGCTGAGACGGCGCGCCGTAAGGCGACTGAAGCCCACCGTAGGACGGAGGAACGGGAGCGCCGTATGGCGCCGGAGCAGAAGCGCCGTATGGCGGCGGAACGGGCGCGCCGTCGTAGAGCGGAGGAGCAGACGCGCCGTATGGCGGCGGAGCAGAAGCAGCAGGCAGCTGGGCACCAGGCAGCGCGGACGGCTCGGACGCGATCGGCGCGGTCGCGAGCAGTGCGGGCGGCGGCAAGGGCGCCATGGGAGGCGGCCGTGAGTGCAGCCACGCGAGAGGCTGAGACGCGAGGAACGGAGAGACCGGAGCGGTCGCCGGCACGGCAGCGACGGACGCCGACGCGGCGGAATCGATCGACCTGGAGGCGGCAGCGGAAGACATTAGATCGATCTCAGCTGATACCATGTAAAACGTACGTGGGAAACAGTGCTCGATACCCTTAGGGTTCGGCAGTCATTGCATATATATGGACGTACATGTGTACGTATATAAACAGAGTTACAATTGCTATACAGTATAAATACAGTCTAACAGTCATCGTTGCCTGTTGTCTGTTAACGGCCTCAGTCGGGTGTGTGTGATCTGCCTCCTGTATGTTGCATGCGTACGCAACCAAATCCGGCAGCCGCGGGTGCCCCCGTCGCCGGCGCTCCCTGGCCGGCCGTTCCACGTGCTCCGGTCGAGCGTCGATATGGGATCGGTGCATGGCCGGCCTGCGTACTGTTGGCTTGGTCAGTCCCGTCGTAGCTAGACTCAGATTCAGAGAGCCGCGCTGTTGTGGGGGTGACGACCAATGAACGTGTGATGATGAGCTAGATCGGAGGAGACGCATCACGTATGAGTTGGACGGACGGGCCACCGGCTTGTTACATGGGCCGGACGGGCCGTATGTCTGGTCATTCGGTCTTCAGCAGTGCCCACATAATACATACACGAACGGCGATCGTCTCTTACCTAGCTCAGCTGCCTGAGGGTTGGTTGTTCTTCCACCATGACGACGGAGAGATAGTACCGTGGAATTTTACAAAGTCAGTATTGAAAGGACAATGATGTCGCCTAGGGGGGGGGGTGAATAGGCGATTAAAACTTTTCCGGTTTAGGCTTGCTAATTGCGGAATAAAACTAGGTGTTTAAATTAACAAGCCAACAACCTAAATAAACTAGGCTCACCTATGTGCACCAACAACTTATGCTAAGCAAGACAAGCAACAAGGTGATAGCAATATAGAATACTTCAAGCACGAAGGCTATCACAATGTAAAGTGCATAAGTAAAAAGCTCGGGTATAGAAATAACCGAAGCACGCGGAGACGAGGATGTATTCCCGAGTTCCTCCTTGAAAGGGAGTACGTCTCGTTGGAGAGGTGTGAACCACAAACGGTTCAACGCCACAAAGGTTTCACCCTCTTCTCCGATGAACCGCACCACAAAGGTTTGGTTCACCTTCCACTATCGGTATTCCTTCGAGGCGGAATCCGGAGCCTTTCAACAACAATCCGGGCACAACCCACAAGGGATTGGGGGCTCCCGAACGGCTCTCAACAACAATCGAGGCACAACCCACAATGGATTGGGGGCTCCCGAACGGCTTCAAGTGACCACACAAGGGTCCAACCACCACAAAGGCGTCTAGGGTCCAAGGACCCAAGAGTAACAAGTTCACACGCTTTCAACTTCCACGAATCCTCGTGGAGAGCACACCGATGCACCAAATGCAAAAGGCAAGAGCACAAGTGCTCAAATCCTTCACTCTCAAATTCCAACAAAGCAACAAATGCTTATGGGGGAATAAGAGAGGAAGAACAAAGAGGAGAACCACACAAGAACTCCAAGAACTAGATCCACTAGGTTCCCCTCACTTAGAGGAGATATTGATTGGTGGAAATGTAGATCTAGGTCTTCTCCTTCAATCCTCCAAAGATCAAAGAGTTTGGGTGGAGGGATTGGGAGATATCAAAGAAATGAGCTTGCAACAATGGAGGAGAGAGAAATCTGGGCGAGCTCTCAGCTGGAGGTAGGTGGAGGGGTATTTATACCCCTCCAGAAATTCTAGCCGTTGCCCACACACAGTTTTCACTTAGGCCGGAAGTTCCGGTTGGGCCGGAACTTCCGGTTGAGGCCGGAACTTCCGTCCGGGAACTTCCGGACCCCCAGAAAAGCGACTAAAAATGCTCTGTACTCGGCCGGAATTTGGCCGGAAGTTTGGCCGGAACTTCCGGATGGCCGGAATTTCCGGCCAAACCGGAACTTCCGCCCCTCAGAAAACTGCAAAACACGAACACGAAAACGAAGATATCTTGATCATCCGGACTCCGTTTTCGATGTTCTCGGGCTCGTTGGAATCGCAACGAAGAGCTTTACAAGATCATGCAGAGAAACATCATAGTCCAACAATGGAAGATAAAACCAAATGGAGAAAGGTAAAACCTCTCTAAAAAGGAATAACCGGCAAACCTCCAAAACCGAAAACGCAACAAGTTTTCCATACGAAATTCGTTTTCGTGAACTTGGGTTTGTCGTGAAGATCACAACAAGCACCAAAACCCAACAAGGAGAAAAGCCAAGTAAGAACCAAGAAAGATGAAATGCCAAGTATGCAAAGGTTTGAGCTCTCCACAAAGATGCGATCAAGTTACTCACTTGAGAGCCCCTCTTGATAGTACGCCGTCTATCCTAAAACCCGGTCTCCCACTAACAACATGAGACCGGTAAAATAGAAAACCTATCAAGATCATACCTTTGCCTTGCGCATTCCACTTGAGCTCGATGATGACGATCTTGACTCTCTCAAGTTGGAACACCTTTCTTGATTGTGCTTGCTAGCACATGCTTGATGAAGACTTCTCCAAATGCTCCCCCATATCCATTATGGGAGGCCTCGCAAAGCTCCGTCTTCATGTCTCCTTTGAAAGCTTCAATCAAATGATATCTTCGAGATGGATCATATTGAGCTTGCACTTCATCTTTTCTCTTGATATGTATGATGGCTTGGGTTAAACATGATTGTTCACTCAATCTTCTTTTCCAAGCCATACTTGCAATAAGCTCAACTCTACACATGACCATTCTTCATATAAACCCTTGAATAGACCATTGGTCATCATGTCATCTTCTAGAGTCCAACACATGAACTCCAAACATTTCCTATGGACAAGATCTACAAGTATATCTCAATGCAAACATTAGTCCATAAGGATTGTCATTAATTACCAAAACCACGCATGGGGCAACACATGCACTTTCAATCTCCCCCATTTTGGTAATTGATGACAATCCCTTTTACGAGGGTTTATATAATGAATTAAGCAACCAAGCAACACAAAGAGCAAGGATGCAAGAGCAAGAAAGGCAAATGCTTGAGAACGAAACTAAAGCATAAAACCAACAACTCTTAAACCCTCTAAACTTCTCCCCCATTGGCAACGATTGCCGAAATGGGTGAAAAGTAAGAAGGCCAATATAATAAGAGCTCCCCCATAATGTGTGCATTTCTCATAATATGAGTGAAATCAAATGCACATATCCAATAACGAATAGTTGGAAAGGAGATCAAACTATATTGAGGATCCAAAGATTGCAAATGAAAATCAAATAGAAAGATACTTCAACGAAAGAAGCAAGCAATCAAAAGGATCCGAAAAATGTTCTAAATATCAAGAGGGAACTCCCCAAGGTACGTGCACAAATAGGATTTCTATTTCAATATAGTGTGCACAACATGGAATCCTCACTCCCTCCTAGATAAATTCGAACACAAGCCATGCAAGAGAATATAAATGAGAAGTGAGGCAAAACAACTTGCAACAAATACAATCGTTTTGCAACATGAGCAAGGAGCGGCAAAAAAAGGTGTGAGATATAAAGACATTTTAGGAGACTAATACAAGGATGAGCAAAATCATCAACATAGTCTTTCAAAAAGTGTTGCACATTAGTGCATATCATGTCTTTCACATACTCACACACCAACGGAGAAAATCAAATAGCTCCACAAGCTTATTAAGATCAAAAGCATAACACAAAAATAAAGCTTGTGCCTTTTTAGACCACCAAAGAACAAAAGCAAAAGAGGTGGTCACTAAAGAATTGGAATATCAATTAAAGATGTAACTATTCTCATGTGTATAAGTTTCTAAGTAGACACGAATCACGAAGATATAAGTCCACAAATAAACATGTACACACAAATAGGTACAAAGGTAAAGTCATGATATCCAAGAGGAAGTCATAAATACACCAATAAGATTTTGCTTAAAAGCATAGCACAAAGCTCAATTTTATCTTAAAGGGATATAGATGAACTTCCAACACATACTCATCATAGCATCAAAAACTATCCACAAAGGATAAAGGTGATAAACGGGATGCTCCGAGTAAGATAACAAGTATCACGAAAGGCAAATGATTTTGAAAAACATCAAGTTGCACATGAGAGACTTTAAGTAGAAAGTGCTAGATTGACATAAATGGGATCGATGAATCATGAAATGATTATATATATCCCTTATATGTAATCATCCCGGCTTACTCACATTTGCAATAAAGACGTTTTGCAAGAATCAAAAGAATTGCAACCAAAGAGATTCATGCCATGAAAAACCTACACAAGGTTGAGAGCTAGAAAAGTATGCATGAGGTAGATACTTGTTACCGAGATAGCATTGGTGATGTAGAAGATAGGAGCTCATGATCATCCAAGCTTGGCTCCAATAAGCACATGGTGACAACACCTTCCTTGTAGATGAGACAAGCTTCCAATGCATCTCCAATATACCTAAAACAATTCAAGTACAAAATGGTACCCAAACTCATTGGGTCCAAAGTAGTTAGAGCAACTACAATACATAGGACAAACTCCACATAACTATGTGCATATAGATATGAAATTGAATTTCATGCACATCTTAGTCATTTAGGATTTGATGGAGTTTATCCTATATATTGGATCAACGAAAGTAAGCATGCCAAAAGATATACATATAATAAATATGCATGCACATGACTTTCAAGAACCAAAAGATATAATTTAGACAAAACACCAAGTAAACCAACAAAGCACACACAAGTGTGACAAGAAAACAAAGTGTCCAAATTATATCAAATACCCAAATCAACACATGAGTGAAGATACCACTTTGAAAAGATACCAATGAAATCAAGATACCAAATGATGAAAATATCATCAAGGAAAAACCAAACCCTCTACACTTTTCATGATGGCACAAGTACCAAGACGAAAAATGTTTGTCTTCCAAGAGACGTCATCGGGATCAAATATCAAATGAAGACAACTAATGTTCAAAAAGCCTATAGGATTGCTCCCCCAAGATGTGTGCATTATTTAAGATTTTGCATTTGAATACAAAATGCACACAAATGAGATCATCACTCTCCATATATATATATATATATTCAAACACTAGTCATGTTCAAGAAGGCAAGAAATTGCAATACCAATTTAAAGAACGGTGTTTTACTCAAAGTAGGATAGCTTCCCAAGAATAGTGCATTATCAAGAAGTATGACTTTTGAAATCAATGCACAAGAATTGGTTCATTGCTTTTCCCAACTCAAGAAAGCACAAAACAAATTTAAGTAGAGCAATAAAGGATCCAAAGATACAAGGAAGACAAATGAGAGTTAGATCAAAACAAATCCTTGGCAATCAAATAAGGCAATTCAAAGCAAGAGCCAAAGTGAATATGATCAATATATTTACCACAAATATGATTATCACTTCAAGACAAGTAATGTATGGAGATATTTCTCGGTGGTGGATTGCAAAGATATATTCAAGATCATATTCACAAAACATAAGCATATGGCAAAGGATAGGAATTAAAAGCCATGCTTAGATAGATAGAATTCTTGATAGCTTCAAAAATCACGCAATAATGCAAAGCAACTCCAAGGAGTAGCTTGAAGCAATTGGTTTCCCAAAGAGATATATGAGAACATATTTAGGGAAAGCCATATCAAGAAATTCCATCACAAACAAGATCCAACGAGAGAAAGAAGCAAATTCAAAAGGAACTTGTTTGAGAAACATGCCACAAAAAAGGATAATGACAATATCAATTCTAGGTGGCAACACCTCACATATTCACATTTTCTAGGCTTGTAATATGCACATAGCTTATTACTCCCCCATAATGTGATAATCCATTTCTTTTAAAGCAAGAGGCAAACAAAACCAACTCGAGAAATTAATGGACATAATAGAATTTGAATTTCTCATGAGCATGACATACCACATAGAGAATAGATAAGATATATCATCACTAAGTGGTATTCCTCATGTACACACATTTTTGGTTTGTGAAGTGCACGAAGCATATCACTCTCCAAAAATGGAATGGTCCATTAATCTCTCAAAAGAGAGCCAACAAGATAAATATCAAATAAAGCAATAAGGCTCAAACAAGTAAATGGTGTGCAAACCAACATACACATACTTGATTTCTCAAGATAAGTAAGTAGAGAGCACAACACATACAAACACTAGCAAGGTACAAAACCAAACACATGCAAGGGTGCAAGCAACTTTCAATGTATATATGATTTAAATAAAAGTTACCGCAAGGAGGAAACATTGGATATGATAGAACAATATAATCCAAATGACTTGCTTGAGAGAATATAATTGATGAAGATCCCTTAATTCTTCATGATGTAGCCAAGTCTCCAATGACCTCCAACAACACCTATTGATCAAGTTTTAGCTTGTTGGTCCCCAACCAAGTTGGGTCCTAAGAGGTTAGTCACAATAGGTTTGGCAACCCAAATGGTTCTTTTCTTGACACCACTTTGAGTCCCAACATATTTGGCAAACACATTGCCAACCTTATCCTTCCAAGAGAATACACATCATCAATATAATGGGGTTGGATAAGGTACCATTTGTGCATGAAGAAGCAAGGTGACCCTTCACACGGCATAGGTAGCAACATCGACTTCCTCCTCTCTTCTTGGTTGGAATCTTGACTTGAGGAGGAGTAGCTTGATTCTTGGGAAGAGGCGTTCTTCAACTTGAGGAACTTGAGTTTGAACTTGAGGCTTCTTCCCTTGTTGCTTCTCACTAAGAGCCTTCTTCTTCAAAGGGCAAGATCTAACATGGTGCCCTTCAACTTTGCACTTGAAGCAAACAATCTTGGCCGAATCTTTAACTTGTTCTTGGCCCTTGTTCTTCTTGTAGACTTGGACTTGTTCTTGTTATTGGAGTTGAATCCAAGTCCACTCTTGTCATTGGGGCGTCTTTGAACACTCAACATATTGTCAAGTGTGGACTTCCCAACATGACGCTTTTCCAAGTCTTTCTTCAAAGAAGTGACTTGGGCCTTGAGCTCATTTAGTTCCTCTACATGGTTAGTATCAACAAAAACACTAGAGGAAGTAGAAGCTTCATTGTTAGAGCAACAAGGCAATGAAAGTAATTCATCACAAGATGTAGCAACATTGTGAGTGGATGAATCACTAGGACTAGCACATGACAATAAAGCATTTCTAGAAGAAGTTGTGCCAATTTCCACATGAGGCTCACAAGATGTTACCTTTAACATAATAGCCTCATGAGCTAACTTTAGCCTAGCATGGGATGCTAGAAGATCATCATTAGAGCTAGAAAGCTTTTCATGACTTTCTTCCAATTTCCCATACTTGCTAGATAGCAACTCAAGTTGAGCCCTTAGCTCAACATTCTCCTTCAAAATAGATGCTTCACAAGAAGTGGAGTTAGTAGCACAAGCATCATTAATATTAGAAATAGAAGGAGACAATTTGGCAAGCTTATCATTCTTAGATAGTTGAGTTTGGAGTTGATCATGAGACTTGATAAGGAGAGAGTGTTCACTTTCTAAAGCCTTGTGAGCTTTGTCAAGTCTCTCTATGTCCTCACTTAGTCTAGCATTGCCAACACCAAATTCAACTTTTTCCTTTTTAAGCACTTTAATTTAGCAAGGGCATGATCTCTTTCCTTAATGATTTTAGCAATAATAAGATCATTAGACTCATCAAGAGATTCAAGTCTCTCTTCAAGAGAAGACCTAAGTTCTTCTTCTTCTTCAAGAGAAGCTTTCAAGGAAGCTATAGTAATAGAGTCATCCCTCTCAATTTGACATTTCTCATCAAATTGACTTTCCAAATCCTCAATAAACTCCCTACTCATATAACATAAGCAATGATTTCACAAGAGGAGGGATAGCTTTACTACCTTTGGGGAGAGCAAAGTACCATCTCACCCATCTTGGTTAAGGATTCAAAATCAAAACCTTCTTCATGAGAATCCTCATCCATCATCACAATTTGGATTTGAGGTGGGAGACACCTCGGAATCCTTAGCCATAAGGCAAACATGATTAAGATGAAGAATGAAGCACCATTTAGGTCCATGTCTTGTTCCAACAAATGTTGGGATTCCTCTACATTGTTAGTCACACAAGTACTAGAGGATATGGAAGCATTGTTTTCATGGCAACAAGACATATGAAGCATATCATCATGAGATTTAGTTAAACAACTATTACATGATATGCAAGGACTATCAACTCTAGCATGTATGACATTTGGAGTGCTAGAAGAGTTTAAGTCCAAAGATAGAACATTGCAATGTGATAGAGAAGAAGTATAATCAATAGTAAGTTCACCATCACCAATGCAATTTCTATCACCACTCACCATATCATTACCTTGTGACAAATCACATGTTGGTGAAGTGGAAGTTGTGAACTCATCACGGCCGGAAGTGGAAGGAGAACAATCATCCTCAATAATTTTGGACACTTCATATATATCTTGAAGCTTGGTCCAAAGCTCATGAGCGTTCCGAAAAGGCATGATTGACGCAAGAACTACATCGCTCAAAACACATATAAGACCATTAGAAACTAGAGTCTCGAGATGAGAGTTTTCCTCATCCTCTAAAGATAATTCTTGAGAATCCTTTGGAGGAGAAAAACCCACATCCACAATCCTCTTAATATAATTTGGACCCATGGCCCTAAAAAGATTAAGCATGCGAATTTTCCAAACATCATAATTTGTGCCATCGAATATGAAAGTGGGATCGTGCACTAATTCCCTAAACGACATCTTTTACTCTCTAGGCGGTAAAGCCCAAAAAGAGAGCCCAGGCTCTGATACCAATTGAAAGGACAAGGATGTCGCCTAGAGGGGGGGGTGAATAGGCGATTAAAACTTTTCCGGTTTAGGCTTGCTAATTGCGGAATAAAACTAGGTGTTTAAATTAACAAGCCAACAACCTAAATAAACTAGGCTCACCTATGTGCACCAACAACTTATGCTAAGCAAGACAAGCAACAAGGTGATAGCAATATAGAATACTTCAAGCACGAAGGCTATCACAATGTAAAGTGCATAAGTAAAAAGCTCGGGTATAGAAATAACCGAAGCACGCGGAGACGAGGATGTATTCCCGAGTTCCTCCTTGAAAGGGAGTACGTCTCGTTGGAGAGGTGTGAACCGACACAACGTTCAACAACCACAAAGGTTTCACCCTCTTCTCCGATGAACCGCACCACAAAGGTTTGGTTCACCTTCCACTATCGGTATTCCTTCGAGGCGGAATCCGGAGCCTTTCAACAACAATCCGGGCACAACCCACAAGGGATTGGGGGCTCCCGAACGGCTTCAACAACAATCGAGGCACAACCCACAATGGATTGGGGGCTCCCGAACGGCTTCAAGTGACCACACAAGGGTCCAACCACCACAAAGGCGTCTAGGGTCCAAGGACCCAAGAGTAACAAGTTCACACGCTTTCAACTTCCACGAATCCTCGTGGAGAGCACACCGATGCACCAAATGCAAAAGGCAAGAGCACAAGTGCTCAAATCCTTCACTCTCAAATTCCAACAAAGCAACAAATGCTTATGGGGGAATAAGAGAGGAAGAACAAAGAGGAGAACCACACAAGAACTCCAAGAACTAGATCCACTAGGTTCCCCTCACTTAGAGGAGATATTGATTGGTGGAAATGTAGATCTAGGTCTTCTCCTTCAATCCTCCAAAGATCAAAGAGTTTGGGTGGAGGGATTGGGAGATATCAAAGAAATGAGCTTGCAACAATGGAGGAGAGAGAAATCTGGGCGAGCTACTGGCTGGAGGTAGGTGGAGGGGTATTTATACCCCTCCAGAAATTCTAGCCGTTGCCCACAGCACAGTTTTCACTTAGGCCGGAAGTTCCGGTTGGGCCGGAACTTCCGGTTGAGGCCGGAACTTCCGTCCGGGAACTTCCGGACCCCCAGAAAAGCGACTAAAAATGCTCTCTGTACTCGGCCGGAGATTTGGCCGGAATTTGGCCGGAACTTCCGGATGGCCGGAATTTCCGGCCAAACCGGAACTTCCGCCCCTCAGAAAACTGCAAAACACACACGAAAACGAAGATATCTTGATCATCCGGACTCCGTTTTCGATGTTCTCGGGCTCGTTGGAATCGCAACGAAGAGCTTTACAAGATCATGCAGAGAAACATCATAGTCCAACAATGGAAGATAAAACCAAATGGAGAAAGGTAAAACCTCTCTAAAAAGGAATAACCGGCAAACCTCCAAAACCGAAAACGCAACAAGTTTTCCATACGAAATTCGTTTTCGGTGAACTTGGGTTTGTCGTGAAGATCACAACAAGCACCAAAACCCAACAAGGAGAAAAGCCAAGTAAGAACCAAGAAAGATGAAATGCCAAGTATGCAAAGGTTTGAGCTCTCCACAAAGATGCGATCAAGTTACTCACTTGAGAGCCCCTCTTGATAGTACGCCGTCTATCCTAAAACCCGGTCTCCCACTAACAACATGAGACCGGTAAAATAGAAAACCTATCAAGATCATACCTTTGCCTTGCGCATTCCACTTGAGCTCGATGATGACGATCTTGACTCTCTCAAGTTGGAACACCTTTCTTGATTGTGCTTGCTAGCACATGCTTGATGAAGACTTCTCCAAATGCTCCCCCATAGTCCATTATGGGAGAGCCTCGCAAAGCTCCGTCTTCATGTCTCCTTTGAAAGCTTCAATCAAATGATATCTTCGAGATGGATCATATTGAGCTTGCACTTCATCTTCTTCTCTTGATATGTATGATGGCTTGGGTTAAACATGATTGTTCACTCAATCTTCTTTTCCAAGCCATACTTGCAATAAGCTCAACTCTACACATGACCATTCTTCATATAAACCCTTGAATAGACCATTGGTCATCATGTCATCTTCTAGAGTCCAACACATGAACTCCAAACATTTCCTATGGACAAGATCTACAAGTATATCTCAATGCAAACATTAGTCCATAAGGATTGTCATTAATTACCAAAACCACGCATGGGGCAACACATGCACTTTCAAGTATGTTTTTATTCTGTTGGAGACACCTGTTTCCCATTTTATCGCTGGGAATCTACTGCTTTGCCGGGCACACAAGCAAAGCCCGCACAAAGAGACGGCTGACCGGCATCGGCGGCGCTGATCCAGGTATAGGCCGGACCGGCTCCAGCGGCCAGTCCGCATGTACCGCCGGTATGGTACCGGGACGGACGGACAGGATCCGAAATTCTTCTGAAAACGTACGGCATGAGCCTCACCTGCATGTGCGGTGGCCCCGTAGTTTTAGCTGCAGACACGGGTCCACCCTATACGTACTCCAACCGTATCTTCGTATATCTGTTGTTATACATAACATTCACTAGGATCTCCGCGTACCCACATCTACGTACTTCCTCCGTTCCAAATTAATTGACTTTCATTTGTCCACACATGGATGTATCTAGACATGTTACATATATAGATATTCACATGTGGACAAATGGAAGTCAATTAATTTAGAACGGAGGGAGTACGTATGTGCATGCGTATGGGCATGTGTGTACTTGTATTTGCTTTGTAATTTCTGATGTTTCGGGAGAAAATCTAGCGCTCCAGTTTTTCGACGCCGACTTCTAACGACCCCCTGGTCATCGGTAGTGTGGAGAGAGGGGGGGGGGGTCGCCGGACCTCGTGTGTGTGTGGACGTGTGTTAGCTCGAGGTTTAGGTTTAGGTTTCCTGCCGTGCAGCGTCTTGGCTCCGATAAAGGCGGAACAATGATGAATAAAAGTATATCAAATATTTCTCTGTTGCAGTGTTCTACTTTGTGCTCGGTGATGGATCTGGGTTGTAATCTGTTCAATTGGGGATGGCGTGGCGGCGGTGATATCCTTGTGATGGATTTGTGTTCTCGGGCTCCGTCGATGGCACGTGCTCCAGGGTCGGAGTGGAGCTTGGGAGGTTGCTCAAGGGCATGTGCAGACGGTAGTCCGTGACAGTGGAAGATGTAGATGGTGAATCTCGTGTAGGGTTCGTGGTTTGAAGCTGGCAGATCTGGTTTCCTTCGACGTCGCTGCACGTGTGAGTTTGATGGCATGTCCGGTGTGCTGCCTGACCTGATTGTTTCAGCTACAATGGCTTTGCCTTTGGCGAGCTATACTTTGAAGGTGTGTAAAGTTGCATATCAGCGATGGTGACGCGTCGAGATCATGTCCATGTTTTCTTGATGGCCGCTATATTGTAATTTTTTATTGTCTGAGGGTTCTTTTTGTAGAAGTTAGATTTTCCCTAACATTTTCTTTCTGTGGGGTTGGTATATCCGTGGTTTGTAACTTAATCTTATGAGTAAAACACCCCTGGAGTCTACCAAGTTGCGAAGTTGGAGCGGATTGGTCACCTAATGAGAAAATGCTAACTATTGGTCAGTAACTTGTGCCAATGTTATACGTTAGTCATTCCGTCACTACCACCATTAAAATGCTGACGTGGACAATGTTTTTTTTACAAAAAATACCTTAACCTTCCATTTCATCTTATTACTCGGTCCTTTAGTCTTTAGTAAGGGCGGCGGGTGCTAGCTCGGGACATGGGTATGCATCTGGTGCTACCCGCGTGCGTGTACGGATCCCTCCGATCGATCGATCGACGGAGCACCCAGTACAGAAGGCGATGCACATATTATACGCAAGAGAACATGCCAAGGTGCGTGTGTGCGTTCCAGGAGAACTGGCTCGACGGCGTGGGGTACGTACGGACCAAACCAATCGATCGATCGACGGAGCGATCGACGGTTGAAGCTCGCTCACTCAGCCTGGAACCACGCTGAATCTGATCAGTCACGTACTCCCTCCGTTCAAAATTAGATAACTTCTATTTATCCACATACGGATGTATATAGACATGTTACAAGTATAGGTACATCCACAGTATACGAATGGAAAGTCATCTAATTTAGAACAGAGGGAGTACGTACGTACGTAGGTACGTACATGGATCCCTCACCTTGCAATCCATCCGGCTAGCCTTTATTACTTGATCTACTAGCTAGCTAGTTATACGTAACTCGCTGCCTTTTTTTCTATTTTCCCTTTCGATGCACCGCCAAGCAGGCCTTGCGTGGCCCAATGCACGCACCAAGGGCATGTTTGGTTGGCTGCATGTGATTTCCATCTTGTTGGTGCAGGCTGCATGTGATTTCCATCTTGTTGGTGCAGGCTCTCTAGGCCCGTGATGAACTAGTTTGGCTGCATCAAAGAACGTGGCATCAATTGGGCAAACAACTCATTTTTGTTTGGTTGGATGCAAATCTTGGTTAGCCTCACCTATTTTCACATGGGTGAAGTTACCACCTAGCACCATACTTGGCACCAATGGCGGCAGCGGCGGAGCTGGCCGACATGACGGCGCAGAGCTCGACCTTTAAGACACGGCATGGCGACGGCAGAGCTCGACGCGACGAGGTAGAGCGGAGGTTGAAGAAGATAGTACACCAAGAATAGTCTAAATACGCATCATTACAGTACAAGATCTATTCATCTATGAGCACTGAAATACAAAACTTACAACAAGAGAGTTGTGTGAAATGACGACGTGAATCTACTCCTAAAAGGAAATTTCAAATGGTCGACCTTGTGCGATGAATTTGACGAAATTCATTTAAAAAGCTGAAAACATGAACACAAAATTTAAAGTTAACGTTCGACGAAAGTCAGAACCGATTGCCGGAATGAAACCATGTCGTCAGTACGCATCACTTTTGTATACAACATATTTTGAATCGAGCATTGTAGCATCAATTAGAAGGAATGATATGAACTAAGCCTATAGCGGTTAGGGAATCAAAAGTCAAGTAAGAGCTCACATGCGGAGCGCTAGTTGTTGCATTTGGCTGGCATGGCTAGAGGAAACGGCCAATTCGGCAGTTTTCAACGGCTAGCCCCAAACTGTTTTGAGAAGCGCGTGGGCCAAGATATAAGCTGCATGTAACCAAAACGTGCAGCCCGTTTCGCAGCTAGGGGCGTGGGCTTGCTGCAGCCTACCAAACACGTCCCAAGCGACGATGCTTCTCTCAAGGCGAACCTGCTCTGCTCGCTCGGCTGTCCTCGTTCGAGCACGCGCGTGGAACCACGGAAAAGTCCATGAACGCGCGTTGGATTTCCTGTAACTGTTGAGGTGCGCTACGATAAGGCACATCCATCGTTGATTGGAAACCCAAAAAGACCAAACAAACTAAGGACCGAGTAATAAGAAGAAATAGACGGTTAAGGTATTTTTTGTAAAAAATCATTGTCCACGTCAGCGTTTTAACGGTGGGAGTGACGGAATGACTAACGTGCAACATTCGCACGAGTTACTGACCAATAGTTAGCATTTTCCAGTAGGTGACCAACAGTGATGGACCCACCGTAGGGGCGAGCAGGGGCAGCCACCCCGGCTCTCCCGGCGCGGAGCAGGGTACCCCGCTTATCCTCCTTCAGCTCTTGCCGAAGGGAAGCAGCGCCATTGCGATACACTCTGTTTCCGTTGACTAGTTACGCTTGTGAGGAGGAAGAAAGGTAAACGCAAAATGGGCCTGGACGGTTGGAGTAGTGGGTTTAACCGCTTAAGTAAATTGTGGAAGACCCATTTTCTACTTTTCAGCAGCGAACACATGTTTTCTTAAAAAAAAGGAGCCAACAAACGTGAAGGCTGTACACCATCGATTCGATCGGTTTCAATTAGAAAAAATCCCCACATCGTGGCCTGCTAATCCCTAGCTCAAGTCCACGCCCCCCAGCAGGAAACGCAGACGTCGCCACCATGCCCTCTTACTGCAGTTTGTCTGGCTGGAGCTGGCTGGGTCTCTTGGATTTTATGGGGTATTATTATGGCTATCAATCTGCAAAATTTCCATGTTAGTAGGTTTTTAGTTTTTTTTAATGTTTTTTCATATTCTTGTAGGTGTATTTCATTGATCACGACAACTGGATCTTTTTTCTTACCATTTTTTTATGATTTTTATCTACTCCCTCCGTTCCAATTTAATTGACTTGCTATCCGCCAAATGTGGATGTATCTAGACATGTTACATGTATATACATCCACATGTGATGAATATGAAGTCAATTAAAATGAAACGGAGGGAGTAGTAAACTTGCATTTCTGCATTAAATTTTTCCCCGTAAATGTTCTCCCCGGCAAACCAAAATTTCTGGGTCCGCCACTGGTGACCAATCCGCTCCAACTCCGCAACTTGATAAACTCTAGGGGCATTTCACTATAATCTTTATTATATAAATGAGACACATGTTATCCTAAAAAAAAATCGATGTTATACCGGACGCGTAACTCTGCTCAAAGGTAGTGCCGATGAATCTTCTTTCTTCAATTAATGGGAGTGCTGATGAACTTAGATACGAGTGTCTCTACAGAGTAGAGACTGTACTTACTTCAGCTTCACAGAAGCCGTGACTCGTCAAAGGCGCCTAAATTGCTCGATGCGTTGCACGCAGCTAGTACTCTCTCCGTTCCAAATTATTTGATATTCATTTGTCTAATAACGAATGTATCTAGACACTAAACAAATATACATACACATATATCTATAATTATAGAACGGAGGGAGTAGCTCGGTTGGTTGACGTGCGTGCAATCGATCAATAGCGTGTGCGTACGTACGCGCATGCATGCATGTGGTACGTCGACCAACCGAGGCTACGGTCGTTTCCGTTGGTTGGAGACGATTATGGGAAAACGTCCGAGAACGACCAAACCCACCCGTTTCGTAGGCCTCCGATCTGATGAGCCGTCGCCGTAACTGGTGCAAATTCGTGGTATGGAGAATAATTAACCACCTGAAAGGATGAAGCAAGGAGTAGTACAGTTCTCCTAGGCTCCCTAGACCAATGACGTATGGCTACTCCACCAAATAAAATGAAAATCAAATAGAGCCAAGGAAATACTGTACAGTAGAAGAACACAGTAGAGCCAAATGACGATTGCGACGACATGGCCTACTGGCCTCTCCACTGTATATAGCAGTAGTAGGAGTACACGCGAAGACGGCAGGTAGAGCTAAGCACTCTCGTCTGGTTGCGGATCAGTGCTTGGAATTAATTAAGTAACCAGCGGGAGGGCTACCGTAGCATTACGGATGGTGGTTACGGGATCCCTGTCACATGCCGGATTAATTATCGCTAAAATATACTCCCTCCATTCTAAAATAGATGATTTTTATTTGTACAAAAGTGGATGGATCTAGACATGTTACAAGTCTAGATGCATATACTTTAGACAAAATGAAGTCATCTAATTTGGAACGGAGGGAGTATAAGTATAGGAAAATCATTAGAAGGGTCTAGGTCGCGATTAGTTAGTTAGTTAGGGCATGCATGCAGGCTCCTCTGGGCAAGTGAGACTGCCGTGTCAAGCGTCAGTTGACACAGCTGGCCCTCTCAATCATGTAGTACTATGATGTATCATATCAATCTTCTTCGCCAGTATTTGCTCCGATCCGAAAAGGACAGTCCGTGGACGGCGACCGCCAGCGTCCTTGTCAGATACTCCGATAGTACAGTACATACGGATGTGTGTCACGAGCTCGATCGATCGCCACGGTAAACTGTGTTCAAATGCACCTCCGGGCAAGTGAGACTGCCGCGTCAAGCGTCAGTCGTTGACAGAGCCCTCTCAATCATGTACAGTACAAATCTTCTCCGCCAGTATTTGCTCCGATCCGAAAATGATTTGGATAGTCCGTCGGTCCGGCGTCCCCGTCAGATGCATGTATCACGAGCTCGGCAGGGTAAACTCTGAGGAAATCACAGCTGCGCGTCATATTTTCCGGGACCCCCGGCGGCGAAACTAGCAATACTCGTTTTCTTCTCAGTTCTCACTACTAGTATGGCAATCCGGCCGGTGGTCAAGTCTCTCGGAGGACCACCGATCTTCTATACGTACACAAGTACACAGCTTGCTGCTTGCGTATGCGATTTTGTGTACAGGTTAAGAGCATTTCTAATACTACTTAAAACAGGTAAAACCCTAAAAATAAGTGCTATATATATCTTACCATTTTGATCGAAAAAATATCCATCTATAAAGGTTCGACCCTTAATTTTTTTGGGGAGCAATATGAGCCTCGGATCCATTGTATCTAAAATTTCAGGAGCAAATTTTATAATTTCCCTTGACCAAAAAAAGATTGGCGGGAAGGAACTTTCAGGTACAATGCCTCCCGTTCTCGCCGCCGCTACTGACCATGCCCACCGCTGCCGCCATTCCAATTTTGACACGGAACCGCTCCTACCAGAACTCCTCGAAATGCTGCCTGTTCGCCTTCAGCACATCATGTCGCCGTCGCGTGCTTTTCAAGGCCGAGGGGAATTCTGTGCCGCCGGAGATGTAGGGCAACGGCTTGAGCGAGCTTGCCCCCTCCCCCCCCCCCCCCCCTAGTAGCTCCGCACCATCTCGGTCAAGCTCCAGGCGCACGGACTAGTACTCGCCGTAGGTCACGACGGAGCGGAGGATGCTGCCGCCCGAGGATTCGGCTCAGTGGCGGAAGCGGCTTCGCGGAGCGGCCGCGACTGGGAGCGGTGGCTTGTGCGGGTGATTTGGGGAAGAAGAGCACCATGAACAAAAAAAAGGTAAGCTGCAATTATATTTGCCACGAGTTTGTTTCTCTAATTCTCTTCGATCATTGTATTTTTTTTCCAAAACAGATCTGAAACTAAACACATATGTATGGGTCAACCTGAAAGTTATTCCCAAATCTGACCCGTTGGGTCGGCCCTAAAGAGATTGGAGCCGAACACCTATTTCGATTTCTCAGCTTAAAACGGAGGTCGGCTCCAAATAGGATGGAACCAAATGTACAAGCTCGGCTCCGTCCTCTTGGACGCTGATCTCAAGAATAAGATTTTGAAATAATTTTTACGAGGGGCAATACATGTGTTTAGTCTTAAAAGGTTATATTTGACAAAAAAAAATACTCTCCTATGGGTAACTTTGTCACTCACTGGTTGCCCCACTTCCCAATAACGAGGAAAGCAACGCCCCCACCCAACAACAACGCACCACCCACCCACGCACGCACGCACGGTGCGCAACACGAGGCTCCGCACAGTGGATCACCGCCGCTGGCTTGCTGGCGTCGCGTGTTGTCAGCTCTGCTCCGGACGGTTACTACCACTCCCCAACCCGCACAAGAGAGAGAAAGAGCACGAGACCACCGGTCCGCTTTCCCCGCCTCTCTCTTCGAGCTCCTTCTCCTTTCTCCCAAGCGCAGCCAGCCTCGAGAGCCGGACGCGCTGCCCTGCACTGACCAGACCTGCAGGATCACAGATAGGTGCTCGCAGCAGCGGCGGCAGGGGAAAGCAACCGTGCGGCTCGCTGCGAGGTCCGAAGGGGCTCGAGAACCCCGCCTCCTTCCTCCCGCGCGGCCACACCAGAAGGGGGCAGTCCTCGAGCGCAGGAGACATCGATCGATTCCTGCGCCCACGGATTTCCGCCAAAGGTTGGTTCCCGCTCCCTTCAGTTCACCGCTGCTGATTAAATTCCTGTCTGCTTCCGATAGATTTGCCCTTCTTGCTCGAGGGCTCGCCTCGCCGGAGAGCCGATTCTCCACGCCATATTTCCTCCCCCCCTTTGGTTCCCCCTCTAGAATTTCTCCCACGATTTGTTTGTTCGCGACAGCTTGGTACGGTCGCCATACATTTAGGCCTCTCCTCGTGCTGCTGCTTCCTTGGAGAAGCATTGCTAGCAGCCAGATGATTCTTGGAATTGTCTGTCCGGCGTCCTCTGCTTCGCCCCCCAACTGGCATTTCTTTAAGGTCGCAGAGGAATTCATGAGGGCAAGTAGTAGCAGTAGGTACTACCACTCTGCGCGCAATATTTGGTTCCTTGGTTCTGTTCATCTCTTCACTCTGCTCCCACATTATTTCCCGTGGAAAAATTTGGTTGGATTTGGGGGAGATGGAGGGAGGACACAGACAGGACCACCCGCCCACATTGATGCCATGATGAGACTTTTTCTGGTGGTATCTGCTTGTGCCGTGGCGTTTGTTGAGCCTGTCGCCCCGCCTCCGGCTCCAGCTCCCGCTCGGGGACCCTCCCGTTGCTTTGGACTCAATCCAGTTCCTCGCAAGCAAGCAATGGCAGCTTTCTCCTTCGTCCCCGCATCATGGCGTTCCTGGTAGCAGCAGCAGTTCTTGCGTAGTACTGTACTGCCACGTTAGTAGTGGTACTGTTCGATAGGCGCGTCCTCGATTGATTTTCTTCCTCCTTCGCTGTCGTTCTTGTCCCTGCAAATTATTGGGTCCCGATTCTTCTTCCTGCTGCCGTCCTTTCTATAATGTAGTTATTCGACCGTGACGCGTTGTGTGATTATTTCAGCTTGCATTGTGAATTCGTACCTGCTGATTCAACTCCGAATGATAGTAGTACTACCGTTTCGAACAGGCAGTAAATTTAAGGTTACTTGCAAGTCAGGTTTGTGTAACTACATTCACGAAAAAGTTGAAACCATTATTGTGATCAGGGGTACTGTTTTCACTTTTCATAGAGGCAGTCAGGCCAGGTTGGTTACCAGCGAATTGATAACTTTCTTACTTTGGTTCTGATTCTTCATGTTCCCATATGAATATATCTTCCTAATTGTTGAATTGGTTTGAACATCGCAGAGTAATGCGCTTAACCAGCTACAGCAATGGCGTCGTTGGTGCCCGGTGTCCTTGTGAAGCTCCTTCAGCATATGAACACGGATGTTAAAGTCGCGGGCGAGCACGGTCGTCCCTTCTTCAGGTTGTCAGCATTGTACCAGCACTCTCCGGGAGCGATCTTTTCACCAACCAAGGGTTCTACCTCAAGGTGTCTGATTCTTCCCATGCCACTTATGTCACCCTTCCCGAGGAACAGCATGATCTCATCTTGAGCGACAAGATTCAGTTAGGGCAGTTCATCCATGTAGACCGCCTTGAGGCGGCCACTCCGGTACCCATACTCTGGGGAGTTCGGCGGTTCCTGGCCGCCATGCTTGCGTTGGCAACCCTGAGGACCTTGTGTTAACTAGCTCGTCGAATGTTGCTGGCAGCAAGAAAGCACAGCCAGCCAACGGATCAAGAACAACCAATGGATTGAAAGATGCTGGCGTTTTGTCGCTAGAAAAGGAGAAGAGCAAGTTAGAGAAAATAAATGCTTCCCACAAAACCATTGGGACGGAAAATAAGAAACCGCTGCTGACCAAATCAAAATCTTCACTGTCAAAACAGGCTTTGAATGGGGTTGCTGATAAGAAGGAACCGGTGAAGCCGAAGACAAGACCTGCTAGTATTAGATCAACACCTTCATCTCCAACCAGTGTCTATTCTCTACCTGGAACGTTTGACAGATTTTCTAGTGATCTAAGACAGAGACACGGGGTAAAAGGGGCAGAGAAAGCATCATCTTCTAGGCTCTCTTTGTTAGAAAGGGCAGCTTCAGTTTTGAAAGTTACTACCGCAGGGAGGAAGTCCTCTGCAGGTAACTCGATCAGTAGCTCTTTGTTGAGTATTGGATCGGGACCAAAGGCCTTGAGAAGAAGTTGGGAAGGAGCTGTAGATACAAAAGGGAAAATCAATTCGGGTTCGAAGACGACCAAAGTTGACAGGAAACCTGAGAACAGGGTGCCCACGGTATGTTATATGTTGGCTATGATACCAACAAATGCATTTGATGTGTTAAATTCTTTGCAATCACTATCTTCTCTTGAGGAGAATATGTGTTTCTAGGAGATCATAATGATGATAGAAACTTATGTAATATTAATCATATTATGTAAAGCAACAAAATGAAATGGCATTATTTTTTTATGCACTGGTTTCGCTCTGAAGTAACTTGGCCAATCCTGATGTTCTTATATGCAGACTCCTAGAAGAAAGCCACCAGTGGACGAGAAGGTGTCACATAAAGATGACAGTAAGATCCATAACCCTGCTAGAAAGAGCACAGCAAGCGCTCCTGCTCCTGCAGTCGACGCTGACAAAGCACCAAAGAAGCATCCTCCTACTCTAAAGAGGTCATCAGGGGTTTTAAGCAACCCAAATGCTACAAATTTGGTTAAGATACCCCTGAACAGCAAAAAACTGACAGATGCTAGCAGTTCATGGGCGTCACTTCCTCCAGCACTTGCCAAATTAGGAAAGGTATGACTAAGTTCATTGACACGAACAGTATAGTTTTATTGCACATTAAGAAATGTACCAATATTGTTTTGCCGTACATTAGTTTTACGCATTATCTGTGAGAAATTTTGTTGTAGAAAAGTGCACGTGTGCTACCAAGATAGCGCTTCGCTCTGTTGGAATGTTATACCTGATGGTATGCTTTTGTGGCATATTTCTGTGGCAGGAGCTTCTGAAGTACAGAGAATCGGCGCAGGCAGCTGCAGTTGAAGCCATGCAGGAAGCTTCTGCTGCAGAAAGCTTGCTGAGATGTTTGAGGTACCTTTTTTCAAGACACTTGGTCATGTGATGTTATGATCAAAGAATTTATCTTATCTTGAGATTCTTTGCTAATGACTTCCACAAACATCTCTTATTCATTCGTCAGTCAATATAGTTTCTAATTATTGGTGGCCGTATTTTAATACTTTGATGGAATCACATGCTCTGTCCATTAAGATATAGTAGAAGAGAATCTTTTAGTTAGATTGGGCCATACCATATCCTGGCGTTGTTTGCTAGCTTTATCCAAGCATGCACAGATACGGTAGCCAATACTATTCTGTCGGTGTACGCTGCACCTTATTGATTCAAAATTAACGAACTTTGGGATGGCTTCATCTTTAGCTGCTAGTGGGGAATCTCACACTGAATCACACCATTGGAGTGTTAATGTAGCAGTTTCATATTTCAGTGTTAATGTTTGACATCCTTTCCCATATTGATGAATCAACTGTTCATCAAAGACTTTCAGTGTTAATGTAGCCTGTATGATAAGTCTCACGAGAGCTTCACATGGCTTGTGGCCGTAGACAGCCTTGAATGCATGTTCCTGTGCTGATGATGAACATGCAAGATATACAGGACATGGTCAGCACTCCAGTACAGACTTGGTATCGGCGATGTGTTTTTTTAGCAAAGCCTGCTGGTGTTCATGTGACATGCCTCCTTTGCGCTTGCACCTCACGAGGGCAAGATCATTGATAACCCGTTGGTATCATGCTCCAAATGTCCAAAAAAACTAGCTGGCTTGCATGTTGCAATAATGCTATCAACCAGCTCGGATCTTCCCTTTTGGAGACCCCACGCCCGTGGTCCTTCCCAGCAGTCTTTTAATCGAGATCTGAGTGCAGGTAGTACTTAGCTAGTACATTACAGATTTGAACGAAATCTGAACTCAACTCACACAGCCTGAAAGTTGAAAGCTGAAATACACCTGAAATTCGTAACGGTGTGTAGCATGAACAATTTACCATCTATATTTATGCAGCTTAACACACTATAGCAATGTTTGCTCTGAACTGTGTTGTTGTACTTGCACCTGCGTGTCGTTTCCTTCTACAAACATCAACTGACAACTGGGCAGCTCCAGTGTTCTCTACTGCAAATCTCATGATTGGCACTCAGACACTGCTGGGAAAATGTCAAAGTTTCATCTAAATCCTGGGAGATATTTACTGTTATACTATCATAGAGCTTTGTTACGAAGTTACTGTAGGATCTGTGCAGTGCCATGTTTTTGTTGAAATCGTTTGTATTTTAGCTGTGTAAATGATTTTGAGCAATGTGGTGAGATCCTTACTTGGCTTTGCTTGTGTTTTGCCGGAGCAGCTCGTACGCGGAGGTGAGCACGGCGGCGGAGGAGCACAACCCGCAGCCAACCGTCGAGCAGTTCCTCGCCCTCCATGGCGCGCTTTCCCGCGCCACCGTGATCACCGACAGCCTCCAAGGCGGCAGCCCCGCCGGAGTGCTCAGCGGCCAGCGACGCTGGGACGGTTGTCTCGGCTACAGACGACGAGACCGCTGCTGTCGCGGCAGAGCGGCAGCGCCGGGCCAAGTCCTGGGTGAACGCGGCGCTCGCTATGGACCTTTCTGGATTCGGGCTCTACAACCTCAAGCCGGTCCCGGCCACGGTGTCATCGCCCCTGGCCGTGGTCGTTGTCGATGAGACGGTGAAGCCTACTGCAGCGGCGACCAATGCCGTGAAGTCTTTGTCTCCGGCGGCGAAGTCGCGGATGTCCCCTGCGAAGGGGAAGGCAAGGACGAGTCCGGGGACTATGACAGCGGCGGCTGCGGCCACGCCGCCCACGCTGCCGGACTGGGAGAGGGGAGGAGGCGCGGAGGAGAGGGGTCAGCTGGCTCGCCGGCTTGGAGAGGAGTCCAGGGGCTGGTTCCTCGGGTTCGTGGAGCGGTTCCTGGACGCTGACGTGTCGGCAGCGGCGCCATGGGACCGCGAGCGCGCGGCAAGGATGCTCCCGCAGCTGAAGCGCGTCAACGACTGGCTCGGTGAGATCGGGACTCGCAACGAGGCGCCGCCACCGCAGGACGGGGACGAGGAGGGCGCGGCAGCCAGCACCGCCACTGCCGCCCTGGCCGGCGGCTGCGGCGTGCCCGAGGAGACGATCGAGCGGCTGAGGAAGAAGATCTACGAGTTCCTCCTCACCAACGTCGACTCTGCCGCCGCAGTGCTCGGTGGCGCGGCGTCCGCGCCGGCGCCGGCGCCGGCGAACGGGAAGAGGTCGTGACGCTCCACATTGACGCGGGGGTGTGAGGCCCCATTGGGCCTCCTGACAGCTTGAAATTTATTTGGGCCACAAAAATGGCTTGGTTTGCTGATGTAGCTTGTAGGGCTTTTGTTGGGCTTTGGGTCCTCTAACCCTTCTCTCTTCCCTCTCGAAAGGTTGCTGAAAAAAGGTGGCGGTTTGACGAAATGACCTGTATTTATTACTGATGTTTGATTTGATTGGGTAATTAACTCTTGACTTGCGAGTGATGTTCGTTGATGGATGGCCTCTTCGACCTTTTTGAGTGGAAAGTGTTTTTTTCTTAAAGATCATCGACTGATTGATCATGATTTGGTGTAAGTATGCAAGCAATATTTATGTATTGTGTTGGAGTAGGAATTACCCCGACCTTCGTAGTCACCGAGGAAACTGTTTACTGTTGCTTGTCTAGAGTTCTCATGCTTAATCAAATAGTCAATCATTCGTCTCGGTGCATTGTTCAGTGTGAACTCTTCTTTTGTTTCTTTGTTGTGAATTGTTTAGAGACCTCGCAACAACAATAATTCAATGAGGTCATGCTTTCCACTTGTGTAAAATGAGAAGCGTAGACAAAACTTGTTTGGGGCATGACAATAGGAGTTCGTTAGAAGCAATTATTTTGGTGTAACCATCTACGACATGCACATAGGTTTCGATGAGTGACACATGTCACACCGATAGCCGAAGAAAGTGGCCTTTGGTAGTTGCGTGTTTCTCTACTGTATTGCCCTTTTAAAACTTCAGAAATAAAACTTTAAGTGGCCTTTGGAGGTTGCCTTGTTTTCTAGTGTATTGCCATTTTTAAACTTGAGGGGAAACAAGCTTTAAATGCGACAAGTGAACATACAAAAACTTTGAGCGTGACAAAGTGATCCATTATTCTTCTAGAGCAAACTGATTTCTAGAGTCTTGTAAACATGCCTGTAATTTACACATGGAACGTATTGTTGTTGCTGATATTTTGATTTGATTGGGGGTAAATTGCCGTTCCATTGGGTAGCCTCCCCGACTTTCCGTATCGGAAAGTTATTCATGCTCAAGTAAGTGACTCATGCTTAAGTACCATCGACTGTTTGATTATGATTTGGTGGTATTTTGCAAGCATCATTTATGCGTTTTATTGGAGGGAGTAGTAGGTAGTAGTTGCATCAAGAATGACCTGGCTTCTATCGGAATAACCTTAGAGGTCGTTTGGAACCCATCATTTCGAGCTGGAATCATGGAATTCATTTTTGGATTCCATGCTCAACATGTTTGGCTGGCATGAAATTGACATGTCATTTCATTTGGAATTCTAGTAAATGTCTATTGTGTGTTATGGCAATTCCTATCCCTAACCCTGTCATTTCACTTTCCAAATGACATTTCATTTCTGTCAAACGAGCTCTTAGTTCTCTCTAGTCAACGTGTCAACCACTCGTCCCCGTGCAATGTTTCTCCTGTCGTGGCTTACACAATAATGAAATGAGGTCAGGGCTTTCTGCTTGTGTAAACTTGGAATCTGGTGAAGTGTACACAAGGCTTGTTTAGACCATGATGACAGGAGTTCATTAGAAGGCATGAGAATCTCGTTGTAACTGTGTCTACGAGCGCCACGTGTCGACGCTGCACGAGCACAGCTGAAGAAGAACAAAAACCCTGCCAAAATAAAACGGAACGTAAAAGCAACCCGTGCCCACATAAAAAAGCGCGCGGATTTCCGTCAGGCTCTCAATTGTTCGCAGATCCCACATCACGCGCGTCGGGGCGTGACGCCCGCCCACACCAGCCACAGCCCACGCACCACCGTCGATCTCCCGAGCTGACGCCAGTGGACGCGCCACGTGTGCACCTCGGCCGGCCGCCACAGAGCGGCAGCAGAGGAGGAGCCCCCGTCCCCGGTGGGTCCGGGCGGCCGCGACAGCACAATCACAGCCGGCCAACCTCCCTCGCTTCTCCCCCACTACTTGCCTCCCCCTCCCCGTCTCTCTCCTCCGTCCCCATTGCTTTCTCCGTTCCCCTCTCTCGCCCACCGCGCGCGCGACCTCGCCTCGCATCGCCTCGTCTGAAGGCGGCGCCGGCGGAGCGGGAGGAGGAGGCTGAAGGAGGAATTAATGCGGATGTTTTCCAAGGCGTGCTCGCTCGTGGTCTCCTCCCTCCCCCGCTGCTCCTCCTCCGCCCCCACGGTACGCCGCCCTCCTCTCTCTCTCCCTCTCCGCACCAGTCGGTTTCCACCGGATTTCGCGGCGTGTATTTTGGATCTGGGCTCGGGGACTCCCGCCGGGGGCCACGCGCTCGACCGCCGCCGCCCGCAACCGTTTCGGCGTGAGCGAACGAACGAGCGAACTAGGAGCGCTTTCGCGATTCGGTCCCTCGGTTCCGCACCACTGCCGACGTGCCCGCATATTCGCTCAGTCATGCGGATATTTTGCTATAATATATATGGAAATCCCGGCGTGGAATTGGTCGCTCGCGACTATCTCCACAAATACTGGTTTCCCTGAGTCGTTGTGATTGACTCTCTGGTTCGTGGATTGTGAAATATTGCTGGTTCTGTTGTTTTGCAGATGAGGGGGCAGCCGTCGCTGATACCGAGGGTGAGCAGCAAATGGCTCGGGAAGCCACTCATGTACGGGATCGGCACGCTGCTGGTCATGCCTCTCAGGACGCTGCACGGGGTGGGCCGCATGTTCGGCGCCGCGCGGTATCTCTGCAACATGACCAGCGTCTCCTCCTCGCTGCAGATCGAGCTCGTGAGTGCTCTCTAACCCAGGAGAACTTGTTTTGGGCTATCCACCACCATCCCATTTCAGCTGACTGCTATTATTGAAAGTTGGTGTGCGTTGTTGATGTTTGCTTCTAGCAGCTGGGTTGACATAGCAGTCAAAAATATGAAAAGGGGGTGCTAGTCTGTTGACTGTTCACTTTAGTAGACAATTCAACAGTAAAAGATGTTTGTTGAGGGGGACTAGTTATAACCAGTTGCGATGAGTTTCTCACAACTGCGTGTTATTGCTGTCAGCATTGCCTTTGGAAAGAAACTAAGGGCCATTACCAATAATAGTAAAGCATGTTTACTCTCTGAAAAAGCTTCCCCATATTCTTCTTCCACTTCATCACTTATTGCTTTATTCTGCCTCGTTTTTCTATCTTGTTGCCTAACTAGCACGATATATGTTGGTCACCTTGGACTGTATCTTTGTTGCCAAACCTTATCAAGCTTACTATGATGGGACAGATGGTGTGCACTTCTCTGTAGTTTCTCTTGACTTTCCATGTTTGCAAATGTCTAAGCAGCATTACTTGTATCTCTCCAACATATAGCTGCTCTTAATGCATGCAGGCTTTTCATTCTAGAGGGATAGCATGAGTGCGTGACTTCCACACTTTATTGTTTGGCACAAACATGCTGAACACGAAAACCTCTGTTGTCTACACTTATCTTCATTTCTGTACATGTTACTTGCTTTTCATTCAGACTCTTACACTTCCTTCCAATGTTTCTTGACGATGCTCCACATCTTATGTAGGTACCCTGTCTTCAAGATAACTATGCGTACATCTTGCATGATGTGGATACTGGAACAGTTGGAGTTGTCGACCCTTCTGAGGCGATGCCTATCATAAACGCATTGGAAAAGAGAAACCAAAACTTGACCTATATATTAAACACCCATCATCACTATGATCATACTGGTGGCAACTTGGAACTGAAGGCGAAATATGGTGCAAAGGTATACAATTGGCAGCCTTCATTGTTCTTTCTATTTTCTTTCCTATTGCTTACAGACTGTGAAGCCATAAAAAAATGTGTACTAGTATGAGATAAATTGAATCTGAATTAAGATATTACATGAACCTTTTGCTCTACCAGATATTATTGCCAATCCTGCCAACAATTATCTGTCAAATTGAAGGACACAAGATAAAAAATTATAACTGATGTCAGAAGTTTAGCTGTTGAAGTGGTTTTTTGTTGTTCCTTGAGTATAAATTGTTCTTAAAGTTGTAAATATAACAGATAATGATTCTCTAGGTTAATAAATGGAGATGATTGACACAAGTTTATTTTCTAGCTTGCCATTGTGTCTCCACTGGATTTCACCTACTACAGAAGCATGAACCAAACGCGTAATAATGGTATCTTCCGCTTTTGTCTTCTAACAATAATATTCTTACTAGGTAATTGGTGCTGAGAAGGATAAAGATCGAATTCCTGGCATTGACATAACCCTAAGCGACGGTCACACGTGGATGTTTGCTGGCCATCAAGTTCTTGTGATGGAAACTCCTGGCCATACGTTAGGTGTGTAATTGCAGGTTTCTTAATTATTTTGACTTATCTTCTTTGTTTTCGTCTAGGAAGAATTGTTAAGTCCTGTTGGGTATGTATTGTCTTAGATACCGGAAATAGTGCAGATTTCCACACCTGATGGTTTTAAAATGTTAAAAAACCAATTACTCCGTACTAATTGAAAAAAGACATGTGTGCCTTATGGGATGAAGTGCCAACCTGCAAATTTTGATCCAAAGATGGCTAGTTGTGTTGCTGTGCAAGAAAATATGACAGGAAAGTCCAATATCAATATAGCAAGCCAAACGGTACCCACCTTTTTTTCTGCCAGCATACAAAGTCATATTTGTGATCTCAAACTTACAGGTTCCGACGTCATTCAACGTTGTACATGTGTGTTTTAGATTTATCAAAACTGAGGTTTGATTTGTGTGCCCAAGTTCGTATGCATCCTCGATCATTCGATGATGTCACCACTAGGAGTACCGCTTGAATTTTAATTTTCTCAGTGCTCTAAATTGCTTTTCTTACCTTCTCTTCTACACAAACTATGTCATCTGTAGTTATTCGTGGTTGATGTTTTCTCATAGTCCAGAAGTAGTGACCTGCATTTATGGGACATGTTCAGAGCTATTAAGACTTGCCGTATTTTCTGTGTCACATGTGCGGTTGTGTACCTGGATATGCATATTATGTTTGTTTAGAAAAATAAGTTTCTAGTGCAACATAGTTTTCATGAAATTCATCCTCTCTTTTCTTTTCTATTAGGTCATCTGAGTTTTTACTTCCCTGGATCTGGAGCAATATTTACGGTGATACCTTGTTCAGTTTATCGTGTGGAAAGCTTTTTGAGGGGACCCCGGAGCAGGTTAGATATCTTTGTATAGATGTCTACTCTGTAATAGTTCAAATGCTCACATGTGCTTTCAGATTTCCCTATTAGATGTCTGTAATAAGCTGCTTCTTTGCCAATGTTTTTTTTGCTTCTGGAATAGAAGGAACTTACTGCTAAACAATTCCCTTAATTGAGAGTAATAAACATGTTGGAACTATAAGAACCTATCAACCATGAGTAATAAAAGAGATTTAGAATGGTATGTATGAATAATTATAAAAACTGAGATGTTGCTACATCGATCATTGTTGCACTTCATTTATTTGAA